>CAMTDV010000010.1:45161070-46540784 GCA_947069175.1 Scalesia atractyloides
CACCACCACCAACGGAACTCCGTAAATGTCACCTGCTCCTCTGACCTTCACGACCACCCACCATGCAAACACCTCCATTCAACCCACAATCACCACCAAACCCCATCCCTGTCACCACACCACTCATCTTCGGCGGTCACCATAGAGGCTCCGAACACCACCCTTTCCACCACAAACCACCATTAAGTTTGTTATTGTTATGTTTAGTTTTTATAGAAAGGAGTAGAAATAGAAAAGGCTTGTTTTATTGTTTGTTCTTTAAAACTGCTACAACCACACCGTCACCACCATACATCACCACCGCGTCTAACAACCACCACCTGCAACAAACCCATCATTGTGTTGTTTTGTTTAGAGAGAGATAACGGTGACGGCTGAAACTGTGTTCAAAATTGTTTGGGGCTTGGCTTTGGTTGAGAGTGAAAGAAAAGTCAACAGTAATATTGTGTGGGTGCGGCTATTGCTGTTTCAAAAAAACTAGGGTTTTAGCTAGTGTATCTGAAAGTGAATGGGCCAACAAAAATTTTCTTTTGCTCAAGGAAATTAATCCTTTGAAGTGGGTTGCTGATTATTATAAAAAGGAAACATACGGGTTTTGTTGTGTGAAAGAAAAGAATGCAGGTCTTGAAAATTGGATTTAGAAAAGTTAATTCTCATAAAAAATAATAATAATAAAAAAAAAATCAAATTTATTTAATCGTATGTTGAAGAGGGATTTGACAAGTTTATTTTGTACGTTGAACATTGTTTTCAATATGTTTTGAGGACTTTGCTAATTGGATACAATTTCATGGGCCAATACATGGGTTGCCATTTTCATGTGTATATGGGATTGTGAAACTAACGTTGAATGGACCAGATGGAATTTGAAACAAAGTTATTATTCACAATTGGGCTAATTTTTTTTTGAGCCCGGTCTTAATTTTTTATTTTGTTGGCCTATAATTTTGATTGGTTTTTGGCCGGGTTTTAATAGTTTATTTTTGGGCCACTTAAAAGTAACTTGTGTTCCAAAATTTAACCAGGCCAGGTGTTTCAAATTTATTTTGGCCAAGTACTATTAAAATTTCGAGCCGATACGCGGTTATTTTCAAAATAATTCGGATTGAGTTTCGAGTTGATACAAATATTATTTTCTGAATTAAAAAAAATGTTTCTAAATCAACTAAACGCAATTCACAAGCTGAACTTGAAACCGGACTGCAACCAGGCCTCCAAGTTGAAAGGATCAGCGGATTTCGGTAGCTGGAGGAACCGAATTAAGTCATTCTTTAGTATACAGACTATGCTCAATGGATCTCTGTCACCGTTGGACCACACGTCCTAATGACGATTCGTGATGACTGTTCGTGTGATCAACGATGATCCCTTAACATATACTGATGAAGATAGGGCATTGATTCAACATGACTGTCGGCTTACACCGCTCTGACAATGGCCTTATCAACTGATGATTGCAACTTGTTCGAAGAGTACACGACTGCTAATGAACACTGGTTGGCCCTGATTGACCATTATGAAGGAAACGAAGCATTGATTCAGAACAAAAGAGAGATGGTTCAGAAAGAATATGATATGTTTGGAAGTATTCGTGGTGAAAGTTTGTCAGATCACATAAGTCGTTTTCTGAACATGTTGACAAAAATGAAAAATTGGCAATCCCGTCACCATACTAGCTTCAATAAGAAGCTTTTTGACTCTCTTCCAAAAGAACGGAGCTTATAATGTATGATGTTCAAAAGAACCTTCTTGCACTAGTACAACTCCAGTCATCTCTCGGTCTGGTCAACACACTCAAGGCCTTTGAAATGGATGTCACCAAGAGAGAAATGAAATAGGTCGGATACTCTCAAAACCTGTTCAATCTGCTGCTGCCACTACTGCTCCCAAGAACATGGGATTCTTTGCCCCCATAACATCCAGTGGTTCAAACTCTCAGGCTGCTAGGTCATCTCATTTTAATGCTTCCGCAAGCTCTACAAAGGTTCCACAGTCTAACGAAAAGACTATGTGGTCGGTGACGCTCAAGCTATGGAGGAAGCTAGTAGCAGTGTCAAGAAGGAAAAAGACCAAGCTCCTGCAGGAGCAACGAAAGTTGAGTCCGCCAAAGAGAAGGAAGAAAAGGATTTTGTAAAACAGCATACCATATGAATTTAAAGCTAAACTGTGCTCAAAACCGTGTATGAACGTCGTGGCTCATTACAAATCACTCAACCGTGACCTTATTAGAGAAAAAGAAAAAGTCTTATGAGTAAATAAAGAATGAAACTGAACGAAGCTGCATATCAGAGAAATTTGAACTCAAGTTTAACTGAAATGCAATCTTTAAAAGAGTTGTTTTTTAAGAAAGATTTTTTTATAAACGATCAAGCTAAAAGGCTAGAAAATTCTGAAATCAAACACTAAACTGCAACTCACCATTGATAAATGGAACGTAGTAAAGAGCACTGGTTGATATTGAGAATAGCCAACGACCTACGTACGTAAAGGACGACATTGGGTATAAAGACAAGCTGGGAAATGAAAGAAGAATTTTTCCTCCGCCACACAGCAAGAACTATGTACCCATACTGACTCCTCATCAGAAAATGATTTTAATTGACAAAAATGATTTAACTTTCTCAAAGTGTTTATTGCGAAAATTATAAATTACTAATGTTTCTGAAAGCAATGCAGATGTGATTGAGCTGAGGAGGTTTTATGCAATGAGGATAGTGGTGGGACAAAATAGGAATAGGGTATTCAGGTGACAGTTATTCTACGATTAACTGGTTCGCCTGGAACTGTGGTAAATCAAACGATACTTATATTCGGGATGACTGTAACAGGCATGTGCCAAAATCTATGACCCGCAACCATGATAATGTAGTGGTTGAATGCATGGATTTGAAATCCCTTTTTGTGATGAAATGTTGTCTTGAACCCCTGTTTTTGTTCCAGAATTGAAGCAAAACATATTGGAAAGTTCCTTACAGAGGAAATTCCCGAGTTTGTTCCATCATGTACAGGTACATAGAGTCTGATAAGGAGCCGAATCAAGTCAAAACAGTGAAGACTCTAACTCAACAACTTCAGAAAGTGGTGAAGAAAGCTCGAGTGAAGATCAAGAATTAGACAATTCAGGTGAAAACCAAGATCCATTGGAAAAAGACTTCCATAATGATGATTGCATGAGTTCGGATGATGAATCAAAAATAAATGAAAGTCTTGGGGAGTCAAAGATAAAAAGATCATCTAAGTTGTCAAACCTCACATTTATCAACATGCTGAGTCAAGCTCAACGCAATCCCCACCCCTAGTTGCATCACACGAGACTCTAAAGCATCAAAAGTCCATTCAAGGCTTGTGTGTCTCCAAGCAATGCCCAGAACGATACGACCCAGAAGGTAAAGGCAACAGGTGTTGCTGCTCTGGTTCAAAGGTTAAAAAGCACACATCTTTGAAATGATCGGAAGAAGGATATTCCATCCAGATATGTGAAGCCGGTTTCACATGATTCAAAGATAAAAAGGACCAACACATCAAAACCTCAATCTTTCCCTCCGGGTCCAAACATAAAAGCTTTCAAACTTTAAATCTTTTACAAACAAAATTTTTAAACCAACACAGGTTTGGCGAGTCAAACAAATGGTTGTAAAAGAAATCAATGAGGGAAAAGATTTGGCATATCTGGAGGTTTCTTATTCTGATGAAAGGGGACATTCACGATGGCTTGGGTTCCACTGTCTAACTAAATTGCTTATGAGTGTAGGAACATCCAAGGAGCACTGTTAATAACACCGGTTATTATCAGTGGTTGTTCTGGATACAAGTTTGAAGAGGAAAATCACATGTTTGTTTATGGTATCTAACCTGGTCGCACAATCAGCACCGCTGTGACACACTCATTTTCTCACGAACATATGTTTTGTGTGCCTGGTGTGGAAGACTTTGTTTTGTAAATATAAGTTTTATAATTCTTAAATTTTCAGTAAATGGTTGTACAAAAATAAAATTTTACGGGGAGTATTAAAATACTTTCTTGACCACGGGATGTAATTATTGCAAAATAATCATGATCTTATATGAGAAATGATAGGAACTAAGTTGATCATGTCTTCACATGAATAGGATCTGATGGAAGATGCGGCTCCAAGTTAACGATATGTCGGTAGATTCAGTATTTCAGACAAGTAAACTGCATCTTGGTGATAAAGATAAAGATCGTATGATAATGTGGATACCCACCTTGTTGGAGGATTGCACAAACTGATTATGTCCAAAAGGGGTTGCGAGATTGAAGTTAGACGTTCAAAAGACACACAATGTTGTGCATATATGTATTTATTGAAAAGACACCAATGTGTGCAACCCAAAAAGAGCAAAAAGACACGCAATGTTAATGTCGTGCAATAGGAATAAAAGATACGCCAAAGCGCGTACATATATTAAGTAAATATTTTCTTAGCTATGCTCTCTAATCAGATGATCATCTTCGCTGCTTATGGAAACATAGACCTGAAGCTCTCATCATCTAATTTAAGGTGATCATCTCCTCTGCTTATGGAAACATAGACCTGGAGCTCTCATCACCTAGTAGATACTATTTCTAAGTCGTTAAGGTAGGCATCTCAAAAGACCATGAGGACAGAAAAGTTTAACCGAACACGTGTGGGGTCCACTAGCTTCATCCTAAGTTTACCCAAAACATGATAATTAATCACCGAATGTATGTCGAAAGAATGGTGCATGGATTTAAATGGACAAACATACCAACAATCGTTCTTGAGTCGTAGCTATCTTTAAGAAAGTTGAAGTGTGCCTAGGCTTTTCAAGTTGGTATGATCTTGTATTTGATCCGCTCTATATCTCATAGGTTAAAAGTTAAAAAAATAAAAAAAACTTAAAAAAAAATAAAAAAACTAAAAAAAATCAAAAATCAAAAAAATCCAAAAATATTTTGATGTATGTATAGTTGTTTTTTATAAGTCTTCCATATCATATCAATTGTGTCTCAAACCACTTGAGATACTCATTTGATTGCACACTATAGATGAATACGGTTTTGTCTGTACTTTGAATCAGTCTAAAAGAAATTTTGGAGTTGTGTTTATGTTTGTGAACAAGTTCCTTCGCCTATTTGCTGCAATGATGGCCGATCATCAATTGAGCAAGATACCGGACAAAAGCACCTGTTTCCTGAAGATTGCAGAAGATACCGAGCTAGGAATCATCTTTCTACGTCTTCTGAATCACTCAAGCTAAAGAGAGTTGGAAAAAGCTTGTTCCGGCTGGTCAGAGATGATGCATGCAAAAAGGGGGAGCTTATCCAGATAAAGTGCTCAAAGAGCAAAGTGTCAAAAGAATATCTTCAGTGAAGAAAATTTGGAAAGCATCAGTCTAGGGGAGATTGTTAGGTCTAAAATTGAGACCGAAGCTTGCCAAATTGAAGATCACAACACCCATGAAGTTGACCATTCTAAAGATGATGCAAGAGTTTGATAACATTAGCCTAAGGGGGAGATTGTTGGGTCTAAAACGTGTAGTCTAATGTTATCAATGAATCAAGTCAACGCAAAGAAGTCAAAGTCAACACGTAAGTCGACACGAGAAGATCGAAGAAAGATTGGCGTGTGGAAGATCGAGATTTGATAGTTATATTGCTTTGGATAATTAAATATATTTTGTTTAGACAAAATATATTATATTATCTTATTTAATTAGTCTTCATGTTTTTGCTACTTTTGGTAAGATATTAACTCTAGGGACTTAATTTAATTAGCCTAAAGTGGTTTAGGCTATAAATAGATAGAGGTTTAGGGTTTTAGGGGAACACACCTAGAGAGAGATTTGGGGGATAATTGTATTCATCTTTTACAAATCATTCAAGGGCTTTAAAGTTATATATTTTTTGAGTGTGTTCATCTTGATTCTTATTCAAAATCAGATTTTTGGCTCGATTTGATCCTTCAAACTTCCAACCCTTGTGTAGAAGCATGTTCTCACAACCATCGAAACTTGTTAGTAACCTAGTTCTAACATTTTTATGAGAATATTACTAAACCATACGTTAGTTTACTTTGATTTGTGTGGAAAAGTAATATACAACAACAACAAACCTAACTCACTTTCATAGGAATCATGGTTGCATTTAGCTTATGCAACAAGCCCTTTAAACATCTCGATAGCTCGGGAGGACGAGTAGGTCTCGTAAGGGTTATGTAGGGAACACACTCACAAATTTCATTTAACTACTAAGCAAAAAAAATTACAACAAAAACAAAATACAAGAAAGCTAAAAATAAATAAACAAAGTAACTAAAACAAAGAGCACTAATACACAACAACAACTAACTTACCACCTCATGGTGGTCGAACTGAGTGCTTGTCGCCCACGAACTCTTCCACATCACAGATCGGTGTCTCATAACGTCTATTTCCGGACGGGCCGAACCTCCTTAATTCCTCCACTTCCTTCTTCTCTTGAGGTGACTTTTTCGCCTTCTTCTTCTTGACCGGTTTCTTCTTTGATCCACCAACCCTACCAACCATAGCACATATCTTTTTATTTGAACTCATGTCCTCCTTAGGACACTTACGCTCACCGAGCGGGTTAGTGAATTTAGGAAAAACATTCAAATTTAATTCCCGGTCCCCAAATTTCATTCTTACCATTCCCGTTGCACAATTTATTATGGCATTAACAGTCACCAGGAATGGTCTACACAGTATGACTATCGGTTGTGTGTCCTCAACACATCCAACATAGTCAAATTACCAAAAAGTCAACTGGGTAATAGCGATCTTCAACCTTCACTATAACATCTTCCACCATTCCCTTGGAATCGTGGGAGTCTGATCGGCCAACACCATCGGGTGTCAAACTTTTTTAAAGGACCAAAATCATATTGGTCATACAGACTCCCAGGCAAGATGCTCACGCAAGCTCCAATATCTAGGAGCGCCCTCTTAATTTTAAATTTACCAATTTGGGTTGGAATAAGAGGGTCCCCCGGATCTCGAGATTTTTGTGGGAGGGCACTCGATAAAACGGCACTAACATGAGATATTAAATCAAATGTTCTAGGTAATTTGTTGTGTCGTTTTTCAGTGCTCAATTCTTTTAAACATTCCACGTGAGCCAGGACCTTTTTAATGTCATCAAGTAAAGGTAAATTAATTTTTGCTTGTTTAAAATTTTCCCACCTCTCGTCCTTTGGTGGGCGTCGTTTTTCAAACCTTGATGCATTAATTGGTTTTAATAGAGCCAAAGGGTATGGGATGGTATTAAACTCCACACCCATATCACGGCCCTAGCATGCAATTCATTTAAACAACTTTCACAAAAGGAATATTTTAACTTAGTTTTTTCAATTTTAGGTTGTGAAAGTGTTTCTTGCTCATGGTTGCTTTAATCAATAAAGTCCTCCACTACACCATCAACAAGTTGTGGTGGTGGAGTACTCTCAACAGTAAAAACCTCATCATTGGATAAAAGACTTACCGCGCTAATGTGCACATTCCTCACATTGCTTGTGCTCGAACTTTGATGCTTCGGGTTCATAGTGGTGTCACTCGAAAGTCTTCCTCCGCTTTCCCACATTTGGGCCATTTCCTCCGCAAGTTGGCTCACTTGTTTTGCTAATGCTTCATGCGATTTGTCCTGAATTTCATTCTCCTTCTTGGACTCTTGCATCATGGAAAGCATCGGATCCATTTTGGCATTCAAATCATTACCACCCCCACTTTGATTACCCGAACCACTTTCACTACTGCCTTGGTTGTTGTAATTCCTTTGGTACCCACCTTGATAGTTGTTATCACATCCTTGATACCCTTGATTGTAATTACGTTTATAACCTCCTGATACTCCTTGACGGTTTTGATATGAAGATCCGCCTTGGTTACCCAATTGAAAGTTGGGATTCATTTGATTAGCGGGATTCCCATATCGAAAGTTGAGATGGTTCTCAAACCGGATGGTAAGTGTTTGAATTCATATCGTTATTCTTGCGATCACCAAACACTTGATTTACCTCCTCGGTGTCTTCGGCCATGCCCATTTGGCATTCACATGCCCGATGACCAAGCTCCCCACAATCTTCGCAAACCCAATTGCACTGCATTCACATCTTTCTTTTTCATGTGGGCCAACTCCCGTTCTAAAGTAGAGATTCGATCCTTAGAACTAGAATCAAGATCGGGGAGTGATCGGGAAATAGGATGCTTCTCAGCCCGACCGGCCGATCTTTAGCCTTTGACCTCTTTGCCATCCTTTCAAGAATTCCCAATCATCATCCTCATGGTTAATTAGTAGCATCCCATTACTCGTTGACTCGAGGTGGTTCCATGTCTCACCATCTAAACCCCTCAAAAACACTTTACCAATTCCCATTTCTTAATTTGTTGATGCGGACACTTTTGAATCAACTCTTTGTACCGGGTAAATGCCTCGTGCAATGGCTCACTCGATAACTACTTGAATGCTCTAATCTCGTCACGTGCATCATCAGTCTTGGCCATCGAATAGTATTCATCAAGGAAGGCTTGTTGCATCTCGACCCAAGTGTGGATACCATTAGTGGGCAATGTCAAAAACCATTGCTTGGCCTTGTCCTTTAGTGAAAACTGAAAGAGACGTAGACGAACCTCATCTTTGGTGAAATGACCACCCTCAATAGTGCTACAAATAGCCAAAAATTCTTTGTAGATGCATATATGTTCGTCGTTTGACCGTCCGTTAAAATGAGGAAGGATGTTGATGTAGTTTGGCTTGCAATCAAATACGACTCTCCCTCGGGTGGTACAATCGAAGAATCGTTCTCTAATATCATCAGTCAGAACCGACCGTCAACTCCTTGTGGTGGGTGACGTTGATTGTTGTTATTGCGGTTGTGCCTTGGTGGACCATTCAGTTCCTTGTAACCGGTGGTCCACAGTTTACCCTTCGATTTTGATGTTGATTCGCCATACAAACAAACTCGGGAATCCGTTGGTCGTTATTGTTCCGGTTGTGATTCGGATTCCTTGATTGTTGTTCCGGGGTTGGCGGTTGTTTCGATACCCATCATTACAGTTGTACCCACCGTTGTAACCACCATCATTCTCCCATTAATCATCGCCATTATTGAAATTAGCATTTTGATATCCATCGTCCCAATTGAAACCTCTACCATTATCCGCATATCCCCTAAATCCATCATTCTCTTCCTCTTCCGAATGATACGTATGAACACTAACCCGGTCCGGTGAATGATAACTCGGAACACTATACCTCTCGTCACCCGGAATGTTGTTCCTTAACTCATCATAATTTGGCTCATAATACTTCGCATGATCGAGATCTGTCCGTTCAAACTCTGGTGGCCCACGGTTAGGTCCGGTACCATGATTTTGATTTCGGTTGCTGTTATTGGGGTTGGATGGAAGATCTTGGTTTTGAGGGTTAGGTTGGTTAAGTGGGTTGGTTGGTGGGAGATTTTTGCTACCCCCCAAACGGTTGTTACGGTGTTGATTAGGTTGGTTTAGTTGATCCAATGGAACGGTTCCAACGGATGCTGTTGATAGTGAGTTTTGGGTAAATTGATTAGAGACAAGTGTTGCCTCTAACCAGCTTGCTAGGTTCCTTCTTGTTACTCGCTCGATTTCCGGTTCGTAGACTAATGGTGATGTTCGCCCGAAATTCTGTGTACGCATGTCCTACCTGTATTCTACACAAGTAACACACCTCGTGTAACACAAAAGCAAATAAAATGAAAGAAACAAGCACTTAATCAGTTTATCACAATTGTCAAACAAAATCGAAATGCAAAGCGCACTAACTCCCAGGTAACGATGCCAAAAATTTGATCGGAGTGTCGCGCCCCAGTCAAAGATAATACTTATAAGCCCAAATTACCTTTAACAAATGTGTTAGTGGTAGTAAGGGGTCGATCCATGAAGAGTTTATGGCTTACCTATGGAATAGTTCGATTATGAAGGTATCACCTTTTCTGAAGCTTGCTATATTAATTTGTTTAGTTATTTGAGAAAAGATGTTAGAATTAACAAACGAAGATTGCAAATTTGATTAACTACTACGAATGATTGATTATTGTTAGATCGCTCCTTGATTAGCACAGGAACCTAATTTGGTATCTAATGTCCAATTAGGCGGAAACTAGGTGACATGTTAATCAAATATACAAAGATTACTCGTTAAACTGTTGTTTATTGATCACTAAGTCAAAATACATAGTAAGATCCGGATCGGACAGAGCTTCGCCTCTGTTGTGACAAAGTTGCAAAAATTACAAATAAGAAACTAAAGGCTCCTATTTATAGACTAACAAGTTCGCTGGGATGACTACAAGTTTGGGCGAACTTGCATAGAACAAGTTCGGCCGAACTTGCTCCAACTTCAATATTTCGGCGAAATTGGTCTTATAGATTACATAAATACGATATTTTCTAACGTAATCTAGCCCAATCTAAATAGACTCGATACAAGACTAAGACATAGACATAATGTACTAACAGACTCCCCATTGGATATCATCTTTCTCTTGATCAGTCTTCAAAGCTTGTCTTTATATACAACATCCAAAGAAGTTTTTGTAAGGCTTCTGTTGGTGCACTTTGTGCCCGAACTTGACCTCATATGCATATGTCAAGCGAACTTGGCTCTTTCCCTATAAATAGGTGGTGTGTGTTCATTTGTCATTGAAGTCTTTGGCATCCCTACGGGGAGGTGCTGCCGAATTCTCTCCAGGAACTCCGGCAGCTGGACTTATAAAGATGTATACTCTTTCGGTATGCATGAAGACTTCTGCTGCATTCTACTTCTACTCCTTCCTGTAATAACATTCTACCGAATCGGTTTACGTTTATCCACTAACTTCCGTCTAAAACCGCCTGATCACGGACCTTCAATTGGTATCAGAGCTACGGTTATCACCTACGCTAATGAATATGGACATTTTTGGAGATTAAGAGGGGTTTTGGACGTAAATCATGAAATAAACCTACAATCCATGGACAAAATCCAAAATTAAACGGATAGGATTGTTAGAAAACCAATTTCGACCAGATCTATGGTGAAATTATCTCGAAATTCGAAAAAATAAGGATTTTAGATCGAAAAAAGTGAAAAAAGGCTGATTTGGGAGACCAAGTTCGCCCGAACTTACCTGTGGAGGTGTAGTTCGCCGAACTTATCATGGTTTTTTAAGACTTTTCATCAAGTTCGCCCGAACTTGACAAAGTTTTTCATGAATTTTCATCAAGTTCGCCCGAACTTGACTGATTTTCATTTAAATTAAGCATAAGTTCACCCGAACTTTTCTTTTTCATGCAAGTTCGCATGAACTTGGAAGTGGCCAACCAAGTTCGCCTGAACATGTCTCAAACTGACTAAGTTCGACTGAACTTGTCACATAGTGACCAAGTTCGCCCGAACTTGTCAGGATGCCTAAAAAAATTGGTGAGACGGGTGTCTAGAAAAAAATTGGTGATAGAAATTTTTTCAAAATTTTAACGTCCGATACTGACTGTTCGGGGACACCGTCAGAGACCTTAGAGATAGGCTGAGATGATAAGGTTAGAGATGGTTGAAGATGAGAGGGTAGTCATTGATTCCAAAGCAATTTGGTGATCATTAGAGTTGAAGACTACCGATGGGCCTTAAAGTAAATTCAGCATTTGTAAAATACTGAAAATTCCGGATTTGAGGGGAATTTCAGTGAAAATTTCAGTATGGTCAGAATTTGTAAAAATGAGGGGGAATAGAAAATTTTCAATATTTGAAGATTCCGGCATTTTTGAAATTCGTGACATTGCAAATTGATCAAGTTGATGTCTAGTTTGTGATTCATTTTTGAAATTCGTGACATTGCAAAATGGTGTTTCCGACTACAGATTAACCGGGAGATATAGAGATTTGAGATTCATTTGTAAATTGATCAAGTGGATGTCTAGTTTGAAAGCAGGTGGTTACATAACTGAGTCTTGGAGAAGTTGTTTATCAGATTCTGCGGTCATGGTTGTGGATTGACACCTGAGTCGCGCGTATGGTTTGGAAGCACACACGACTGCCTATCTTTAACTCTGCTTTGCACATGAATTATTGACTGGACTAACCGCTAGGAGATAAGGATGCTTTGCAGTTTCAGTTGCCCTGGGTTGTACGCGGTACCATGATTAAGGAAGATGATTTATGGGATCGGATCTTCCAGACAAAGAAATGTACCAGTTGCTGACGAAAGAGATTATCCATTTGGGATTCTGTGACACAGGAAGTTCAGATTATTCAGATCATGATTCAGATTGATGCTTAAGGGTTAGAGTCCTGATCTCGGTGAAGGAACAGTTAGCTGGATTAGCAGTCGTTAATACCAGTGAGGAACTGAGGACGTTCAAAACGTTCAGTGATGATCTTAGTAATTAGTGACTAGTTCTGCAGACGGATGGTTTCAAAATTACCAAGGAAATCTGATGATAGCCTTTAGTGGCCATTATTTTTAGTCTTCAAGCAGATGAATCATTCTTCTCTTTGGACTAACCGCCGTTGGATGATGATGTTTGGTGATTAAGTGGCTTTGGTCTACCGGAGATAGCTATATATCTGTTATTGTGACTGGAGAGGAAGAATGTGATTTTGATCATGGACGAATGATTCTCAGATTCGAAGTGTTACCAGATGATTTGGTTCCGATGATGATTTACTGATTGAAAAAAGATTACCGATTTGCTGATCAGGAGTGATTACGGAAATTGGCATTTCAGATTTTTGCGGGTAAACATTGATTTGAAGTTATGTTGTGGTATTTTGAAGTTTCTATCAATTGTCAGTTGAGTTTTGAAGATCGGAAGATCGAGCATCGGAGATATGCGCTAAACTGAACATGGATGTGGTTAAAGTTGAAATGGAGAAGCTGCATTGATGAGCTTCAAATTGGTGTCTATTCAAGATAATCTGTCAGTTGAGCAAATCAAAGGAGGTTGGAAACTGTGCAACAAATATCTGAACTGGACATTTCAGGGTGAATTAGATGTTGATAATGCAACCCGGATCATCAATTAAGGGGGACTTTGTTGACGCGTTTCGACGACAACGGCAGATACCTTGATTGAAGTTGCAGAATATTCAAACACGGCTCACGTTTGAAGACCAAGATTCGACAGTAACGAACAAGGGGGAATCTGTTGGTGCACCTGGTGTTCGTCACTTGTCGAATAGGCTAGATAGCGTGTGTGTTGAATATTGTATAGGTTAGAATCGAACACACGACCGAAATACGGAGATTTTAGTGTAAAGGGGAACAAGTTCGCTCGAACTTGACATGTGGTAGCAAGTTCGCCCGAAACTTGTCATCTGATTAGACAAGTTCGCCGAACTTGTCATATGATAGACAAGTTCGCCCGAACTTGACCTCATATGCACATGTCAAGCGAACTTGGCTCTTTCCTATAAATAGGTGGTGTGTGTTCATTTGTCATTGAAGTTTTTGGCATCCCTACGGGGAGGTGTTGCGGATTCTCTCCAGGAACTCCGACAGCTGGACTTATAAAGATGTATACTCTTTATTATGAGTGAAGACTTCGCTGCATTCTACTTCTACTCATTTCTGTAATAACATTTTACCGAATCGGTTTACGTTTATCCACTAACTTCCGTCTAGAACCGCCTGATCACAGACCTTCAGCTCTTTTCTACGTTCTTGCTCTGGAATTGGCGTTTAGTCAGTAGGCGGCACTTTTGTCATAAATTGAAAATGTCTTAATCTTGCCTCTCTACCCCTTTCGTGTATACGTTCTAATCGCCTTCCTACCTTCAAAAACTCTTTACGCTCTAGTTCTCTCCAACTGGATTCCACATTCTTCCAGAATTCACACCATGCGCGTAACAAACATTCACTATTCTTTGATACTGCATCGCTTGAGTCTCTTCGCGCTCTCGTAACATATCTTACTGAAGAATATGAACATTAAATATCTTCCTTCGAGCAATTCATGGCCACATCGGGTCTAGTATGCGTATCATTCTCCATAACCCTTTCAATCCTTCATTCTGAAAACTTCAACTGATTTTTCTTTCATAATATCCAAGTGTTCTTCAAACCTCAACACTGTCATTGCTTCACATGTCGTAGGATCAACTTGCCACCACTTAAACAATGGATAGAAATCCTATTCAATAGGCATCAAGGGCATGTTTCTCATCGCTCGCGGACGCTTCATAACCAATGTTATATCTTTTTACACCAGTCTTCTTGTTCGTTTTGATTCAGCGCTTTGGAATGAACGGTTTCCAATACTTGAACCCTTTTGCCGCTTCAAACATAATCATCTTCCACAATAATTGATCAATAAACTTCATGTGGTAACTTACATTTCTTGTTTGCACCAATTCTTCTACATCCCAGTATGGTAATGTACTAAAATCTGCCATATGTCGGAAGTATTGTACCCCATATTCTCTTTTGATGGCGTAAACATTTATTTCTTTCAACCAACCCCAACTAAGTATGTCATCCAATGATATGGCTGCATCTCTGGTAAAGAATGCTAATGGACGTCTGAATTTTCTTTCTCTCGGCATCTCTTTGAACCAGGACTTCTTTGCTTTAGCAATCTCTTCCTTTGTCATCGGCTTTGGCACTTTTCCTTCTCGTACAGACTCAGCTACTTTCCCTTTCAATAAACTGCTCGTACATTTCTTCAAATGTCGGGAACTTATTAGTATTCAGACCAACATACTTTTCTGCTTCATCTTTTTCATCATCTGACGACCAATCTTCAATAATAACTTTGTTGTAATCGTCAGCATCAACCTTCTTTTATAACAGTACTCGTTCGGTTCGAATGTATTTATGTTCACCACATCTTCTTCGAAATCGAAATCAAACGCTTCAGCATCAACGTTTAGCAGCTTTGCCAAATATTCCTTTCAGTAATTGTGAACAATTCACCGTCCTCGACGTTATGCTCTAACATAAGAATCATAGGCTTTGTCGGCATAGCAGCAACAGGCATTGTAGTAATTGCTTCTGTCATATCAACGTCTGTTTGCCCTTTCTGCTCCCCCTGACTTTGATCTTCCATCCTATTCGTATCATCATTTAGCAACAAGAAAAATCAAATTCATCAGACACTTTAGCATCCACAACTTTCAGACCAAGTCCACCATGATCATCGTCATTTCCATCATCGTTATCGAAGTCATCTTTAGGATCATCAACAGGTTCATCATCATTATCATCGTTTTCAGCTTCTTCATCGTTTTTTCGCTATGTTTCTTTCCTGGTATAATAACAGACTCTGAAGCTTTAGCAGATTCAATCACTTGCTCTGTTGACTCAGGCATACCCTCTATCACATGCTTGCCTTTCCCCTGTTCTGGTAATTCTTTCATCCTTGGCTTCTTGCAGATCTAACCTTGCATATTCAGCAGCAAAATCTATTCCCAAGCTATTCGATAAAACTTTCTGTAGCCTTGAAAACCTCCGATCATTCAAATCTCGTTCATATCGTAGCTCAGCAATCTCTTTCTACAGTCGTTCATTCGCATCCTGCAAACTTTCAATTAGGGCTTTCAAGTAAACACGATCACCTTCAAGAAATTTGACTTTATCGTTCAAGATTTCCTTCTCGACTTCACTTTGCTTTATCAATTGTTTTAATACAGCTTTTTCAGCTTCATTCTTTGAAACTCTAACTTCTAGAGCCTTAACTCTCTTTTCAAGTTCATCAACATCAGATTCTGGAAAGAAATCATTCAAATCTTGAATATTTACAGGATCATCAGGAATGTTGCCAAACAACTTTGACTTCGGAGTAGTCTTCAGTGTAGACTTTGGCGTACTCCTTTGTGTAGGAACTTCTTTTGGAATAGAAGTTTCAGGTTGAGAAGTTATTGGCGAATCTTGAGACTGTATTATTGGAATTTCAAGAAATTCAGGCTTAGGAGGTTCTTGTGTGACTCCTATTTGCACAATTGTCTCTTGAGACACATATGTTTGAATCATTTCAGCCGCAGGAGGTTCTTGTGTAGCTCCTGTTTGTTTTGCACCAGAAAGTTCTTGTGGGACTTTGTGCCTTTTTTCTTTCCAATGTAACGGCGGCTTTTTGGTTTTTGAGCTTTCTTGCCTTTAGTACTCGGAGACCCTGTAGTCTTCAAAGATGTATCTGTTGCAGAAGACTTAACATGTTTCGCCTTTTTCTTTGGTCTCTCCTTGTCAGAACCCTTTTCAATCTCTGGTTCATAATCAGCATCAGTTTCCTTTATCTTCTCTGCCTCTTTCTCAGCGATAGCTTTCTTTGTAGCTTTTTCTAGAGAATCATCACTATCTTCATCTTTGTCGGATGTTGTAGAGATCACATCATCCTCTTGTGTAGACTTCTCTATTTCTTGACTTTCAATATTCACTGCAGCACTAGAACCAGCCTCAGGTTGTACATTTCAGGCTCCTCTTCATCGATCCAACATAGTTTCGACTTTCTTTGTCTTTTATGAAGTTTTCTTCTTCTCTTCAACAACTTTTTTCAAGAACCAGTCGCTGCGCTTTTCTTTGAAAGTAGACATCCATTCTAATTCAGCATTCACCTCTTTCTCATCACCACTATCATCTTTACACCATTTGTATTCTGGTGGTACGATATAATCAGCAGAAGCTATAGCACCAAATAAAGGCTTTGTAATCGGTGCTGAAGCTTGCTTTTGAAAAGTAATCAGCTTCTTTAAGGTTACCTCATCCATGTATCCATGTGACTAAGATAAACAATATCGTTAGGATCTTTTGCGATTTTCTTGAACTTGTCGTTGATCAGCATCTGAATAAACCTTGGATACTTGACAAGCCTTTTAGATCCCATGTTGTTCTTCATGTGCATGAATACAAGCTTTGAAAAATTGAACTTCTTGTTTAGAACGAGCGATGTGGCCATACAAGGCATATAATCTTGTACATCATCCAATCTCGCTTTATGATGTCTAAACACGTGAATTATAGCATGCATTAAGAACTTATAGGGATTCGGAATTCCCCCTTTTTTCAAGGTAGATTCATTTACGTGCCCTTGTAGACCATCTGCAAAAACAACCTCTAACCATTTTTCATCAAGTAATATTGGATCATTCTTATCGTCGTTGAACTTCAACACTTTCCGAATGTCTGCTTATGTCACTGTGAACTCTTTATCTTCATTTCCGAGGCGGACATTTGACTTTATCACTGTGCTGTCTTCATTTAGGGATGCGGCGTTCCAAAATCTGTAGACATGCGATTGATATACCATTATTTTTTCCGTTATTGCCTTGTGAATCGGAATACGCTCCATAAAAGCGAGAATACTGTCAAATGCTTCAAGAGATGCACAGACAATCTTGTCGAGTGTAATGCATGTATTATGAAATTTGTTGAATGAGAGCTAGATATTCTGCAAACACGAAACTCGAGACAAAATTAGCAATTTTTACAATTTTCACAAACACTAATACCATGTTCGGGCGGACTTGATTAGATACATAAAACATTACAAATGTATCAAGTCCGGGCGAACTTATCAAGTCACATTGACCAAATCTTGGACAAGTTCGGGCAAACTTGTTAAGATTTATGATTTTGAAACAGGTTTAGACAAGTTTAGCGAACTTGTCAAAGATTCATGAGTTTTTGAATTTTATCAGGCAAGTTCGGGCGAATTTGTGAATTCTTTAACATTTTTACACTTGAGGAAAAGTTCGCCGAACTTGGTTCAAAGAACCATTTGACAAGTTCGGGCGAACTTCTCATGTCTTTCATTCAAACCTGTAAACAACATGTTGAAGACTTTTTGAAACATACTAATGACATGGTTAAGATCGTTTATGATTATTTATCACATTTCATGGTCCAATTTGTCTTTAGACAACCTATACTAAGTCCAATCAACAAGTCGAGATATAATATGTTCAAAGTCGTTCAAAATACGGTCCAATCGTTCAATTAATACCTGTGCCATGTTCTTTAGTGTGCCAATCACTAAAGATCACTCAAAAATTGGACAGCAAATAGACTTAAATGTGACAAATTCGAAATTCGCTCAAGTTCGCCTCAAGTTTGCTCAGTATTATGGTAATCAGTAATGAAGTCCAGGCGAACTTGTAACTTATTTATAGCTAACAAGTCCGGGCGAACTAGTAACACCAATCAATTAAGATCAGTATAAGTCCGAGCGAACTTGCCATCTGATAATACTTTTTAAGCACAGACAAGTCTCGCCGAACTTGATCAATTAAGATCAGTACAAGTTCAGGCGATCTTGATCAAACCCAAAATCAAACATTTTCAAAATTTTCAATTTTGACCCTGAACTTTTTAATTTTTACCAGCTTTAACAATCCACTCAGTTGACCAAGTCCAAGTTAATAACCTTGATTAACTGATTTGTCTGCCGAGTCCAAGTTAATGAGCTCGGTTCAACCCGATATGAACAAATTGTTGGTGTTTTTGTCAAAATTAAGTTTTAAATTTAATGAACTTTTAATCGTTTTAGCTTATTAGATTTTATAGATTAGCTCCCAGCCCATTGTCAATCAGATTTCCACCAGTTAGCTCCTTACCAGACTTCGAAGATCCGTTCTCCAACATTGGCTTGTTGAAACTAATGTGGAAACAAAATCTTTTTGGATTTTTTGCAAGTTTATGCTAAAACACATTGAAAATCTTTTTATTTTAATCTGTAAAGTAAGTAAACTATGTACAAACATATTTAGAGACATATTTTTGTGAATTCGTGTCTAAGGATCATATCAGTTGATTGAGACATATCACTATTGATGAGTTTTAAGTTTTAAACTCATTTACCTAGAGTGTCGATATGTTTGTCCACTTAAACTTCGACACATTTCTCAATTGTTCCAAGGTATCTTAGTTAGACTTATGAAACTTGACTAACTATGGTTCCTATCTCAGAATATACTCCCGTATCAAGATTCCCTAATTTCATCTTACACTTGAATATAACGTAATTGATATCTGTATTAGGTTAATGCGAAGCCTTGAGAGCTCAGGTTAATACAACCGTATCGACAAAGAGATGAAGGCTCGACTTTAAAGGTGTGTTCCATTAAGGAATCTTTTATGAACTGCAAATGATTAGATCTTTCGATTCTTTTCAAGTTTTCATGCAATTTTGGGGTTTTTAGCAAAAGCATTATAGAAGTTCTAGGCTATTGCTTCCGCAAAATCAGAACAACTTGTATAATACCCCAGATATCAATCAACTATAAAGACCTCGTATCTCAGAATCAGGCAACCTCTCAAACGAAATTTCAGAGTACAAACTCCATATATCCGAGAGATGTTAATCCACAAGTTTAAGCAGATGTAAAATTTAGTTATATCCCGGAAACAATTTACTGAACGTGTAAAGCCTATCGACACATCCATAGTAAGACTTGTTTATCACTTTTAAACTTTACAATTCTTTAGCGTACTAGTGATAGTCCATAATGTACTATCATTTCCTTTGTGACACTTAACTCTTTTTGTCTTTTTCAATGTTTTTGTACTTTATGTTTTTTCATATGTTTTTGTATTTTCTCATAATTTTCTCCCCCTAAAATCAAAACATATTTTTTTTATTTTAGTTCTTAAGAAATACTAATCTAAAAGATATACAAACTAATGTGGATCACGTGAACTCGTCGTTCCGATCCAAATTCAACCTCTGCCTCCCACCTGTCAACAAATTTTTAATACCGTTAAGCCTCGTTAGATATTTAAATCTTGTTAAAGGAAAAGCTTTGGAATAAAAATTAGCTTTTTGTTCATTGGTATGTATATTTTCTATTCGCATCAACTTCTTTTCATAGCAGTCACGAATGAAGTGATAACGAATTTCTATGTGTTTAGTTCGAGAGTGATGAACAAGATTTTTAGTGATGTCCATTGATGCCTTACTATCTACATATAAAGGCGAATCAAGAAATTGTAATCCAAAGTCCCTCATCTGTTGTTGAATCCATAGGATTTGTGAACAAATGGACGCAGAAATGTATTCTGCCTCACAGGTAGAAAGAGAGACCGTGGTTTGTTTCTTGCATTGCCATGTTAGTAATCGAGTACCGAAGAATTGGCAACCAGCCGTCGTAGATTTTAAATTCAGCTTGTCCACCCCGAAGTCCGAATCAGCATATCCCGTCAGATCAAAGTTATCGTTCTTTGGATCCACAAGCCGGTGCTTGGACATCCCTTCAGGTAACAGAATATTCTATTGACTATCGCATGTGAGATACTCTGGGATTGGACTTATATCTTGCGCAAAGACAGGAAAGGGTACATGATATCTGCGCGAGATGCCGTCAGATACATAAGAGATCCTATCATCGATCGATAGAGTGTATCATCCACTTTGGTTCCTGTTTCGTCAATGCAAATCCCGTGATTCAGTGCCAGAGGAGTCGAAAGCGGCTTCGAGCTATCCATTTCAAACTTCTTCAGAATGTCGTGAACATACTTCGTTTGATGAATGAATATGCCGTGTGGTAACTGATCAACTTGTAACCCGAGGAAGAATTTAATTTCGCCCATAAAAGACATTTCGAACTTCTTCTTCATAATCTTCTCAAATTCTTTGCACAGACTATCATCTGTTGAACCAAATATCATCCACATAGATTTGTACGATAATTAGATGACTTCCGACTTCTTTGGTAAATAATGTACTATCCACTGTGCCTCTCGTAAAGCCGTTTCCAACGAGATGTTGAGATAACGTCTCGTACCAAGCTCTCAGGGCTTGATGTAAACCGTATAAGGCTTTGTCTAGGAGATAAGCTTTGTTCTTGTTCAGCGGATCGACGAACCCTGGTGGTTGGCCGACGTACACTTGTTCGCGTAGCTTACCATAAAGAAATGCGGATTTCACATCTAACTGTTACACTTTAAAACCTTTCCAAGCAGCGAATGCAAGGAAAATGCGGATTGACTCTAAACGTGCAACCGTGCAAAGACTTCTGTATAGTCATTCCTCTTGCTGGTGGAAACCTTTAACAACCAACCGAGCTTTGTTTCTTACGATCACACCTCGATCATCCCTCTTACACTTGAAAAGCCACTTCGTATCTATTGCTTTTTGCTTTGGTGGTAAGTCAAGAAGTCTCCAAACTCCCAGTTTCTCGAACTGTAACAACTCTTCCTGCATCGCAATTACCCAGTTCTCATCACCCAAAGCTTCATTCACAGTCTTCGGCTCGATTTGAGATATGAAACATGAATAATAGCAATAGTCTCGAGTCGGAGCTACTCGAGTATAGAAACAACTTAATACTTTGCTGATCTGTTTTCTCGTTCTCACACCAGTCTGTAACTTCCAATAATGTTGGTTGAGGGTGATATGAATAAGATCGCGGCATCCTCATCACTAGGAACATCAACCGAACTATTATGATTTGAAATATTTAGATCAACGATCAAATCAACTTCAGGAGCACTAGATGTAGCTTCATTTTGATTGCTCGAGCCAGCAGATTAGTTTAACATATTAGATATCTGCTCGGATTCTTCATCAGAGGAATATTCTCCATCATCATCGAAAGTTGGAGCTTCATCAGAGTCGGAATTCTGATTCTGAGGAATAATGGGCTCTGTAGTTGCATTTCATGATTCAGTGAAAACATTTGTTGGAGTTGTAGTAGGTGTCTTCTTTTGCTTCAGAAACTTGTTCAACCGGAACACCACTATTACTCGACCTGCACCAGAAGATGATGTACCAACAGTGGCTTGATTAACCACAATTGGCCTTATAATATGTTCTTGGCTAGCCGACTGTTGAAGATAATAAAGAGCTGCAAGTTCTTCTTCAAACGGTTCTTCTGGCAAGTAGAATGGCTTCCACAAATCTTGTAATTGAACAACCATGCATCGCCTTTCCTCCGAATAGGAGTTTACCGAAAGCAATCTACGTGTTGTGCTTCGACCACTTTTCTCAACGCAGGAATATAAACTCTCCTTAGCGGACTAGCATAACCATCAAAGAAACCTTCAAGCGTTTTAGCACCGAATTTTCCATCTTGATCTATTACTATACACGGTGCACCAAGCGGCTCGAGATACTTTAGATTTGGTTTCCTTCGGTTGATCATTTCGAAGCAAGTCTTTTTGGTCGGTTTGACAGTTAAGACCCTATTCAATGTGTAGCATGCCGCTGCAACCGCCTCGCTCCGAAAGCTAACAGGAGGTTTCGAGTTTCAAGCATTGTTCTTGCTGTTTCAATTAGAGTTATGTTCTTCCTCTCACCTACGCCATTTTTTTGTGGAGTGTAAGGTGCGCGAATTCGTGCAAAATTCCTTTGGCATTACAAAACTCTTTCATCTTGTTGTTTTTGAACTCTGTGCCATTATCACTTCGAATACGTCTACCAGGGAGATGATATAGATTTTCAGTTTCTTGAAGAGAATCACCAGATTATCGAATGTTTCATCTTTAGACTCTTGAAAGTAAACCAAGAATATCGAGAATAATCATATGTGATGACTAGGCAATACAGATCTCCGGATATACTTCAACATTCACCGGACCGAAAAGATCCATATGTGGATGTTTAAGCGGAAACTTTATGGAATTAAGAATCTTCTTAGGATATGACTTTTTTATCTGCTTCCCTTTCTTACATTCAAGACAATGATCCGTCATGTGGAAGCTTCGAAGATTTACTCCTTCGACCAAGTCCGTTGTGAACCAGAAAATTCATTTTTCTCAGATGTATATGCCCATTTTCCTGAGCCATAGAATCGAATCCTTCTCCTGGCTTTTGTGACAAAACATTGAGCCGACTTTGACGATGTAGTAGCAACACCCATGTCTAGCACGTAGAGATCATTTTCGCGTGGAGCGCGCATAAGAAGCCGATCATCAGGGAATCTTGAAGCCCGGCTTCAATATCATGCACTCGTTATCATTGAAATGAACTGTGAACTACTTGTCGCAAATCTGTTAATGCTGAGAAGATTGTTCTCTAGCTTGGTGATATAGTTAACACGATCAAAAGACACCACACCATTCGAAGCTTTCCTTCAGCTACAATCCGGCCTCCTTGATTTCCAGCGAAGCCTACATAACCTCCATTAATCGGTTTGATATCAAAGAGTAGTGATTTCATCCCAGTCATTGCCTCAAGCTCCGCTATCCAGAATCCACTTCGATAATATGGAACTTTGGAGCCCCTACACACATTAACATTCAGTGAAAAAGTGCAACCTAAGCCTTTTTGGTCTTGGGTTTGGGATAAAAATCTTCATAATCATCCTCAAAATACCATCTAGGACTTCATCGACATTAACATTTTCAAACTTGACCTTTTTCTTTTCTTTTGAAAGTTTTGGACAAACTTTGACAGTTTCAGTTTTATCTTTTGAAACAGACACTTTGTCGACTTTGTTTCAACTGACTTTTTGAACTTCAGATGTTGTTGTTTTCTTCTAGCAACCCAGATTGTGATACAACTCTTGCTTTTTTAATGAAAACCTTGAATCTTTGTTTTTGTTCGACTTGGAAGTTTCACTTTTTCAAAAGTTGAAATTTCAAACTTTGATTCAGTTTTAATTTAACTTCAAGTTTTGATTCATTGTTTCATTTTAGAATTGTAACAGGTTTTACAAACTCTGGTTGCTTAGGCTTCTCAAAATTGAACTTGTCTTTCTTCAAAGATACACAGCTTAGATTTCGGAACTTGCGTGCAATGTGACCAACTTCATTGCATTTGAAGCATGTCCGACTTATCATGAGAATGTCCACTAGTGGGTTTTACTCCTACTTGCGGATTTAGCCTTATCCCGAAGTTCCCTTTTTTCCTTTTTGAATTCATCATTTGATTGCTTTCAATCAAACTTTCTTCTTGAACCGTACTAGTCCCATACACAAATGTCATGTTTTTATCTTTATATTCGCGAAATGGTGACCTATTTCTTTTTTGGTTCATCTTCTACATCCAAACCCAACCCTGCTCTTCTATGTTCTGGAAAATCACCACCATTCCTTCGGTAGTTGTTAAAATTCTTTTGGGTTTAGAGTAAAATTCTTTTCATTTCTTTCCAAATCTTCTGATGATACTTCAACGAGTTTGAAGAATTTATCAAGCTGATCTTCTTCACATTCCGAATTGGAAAGCTATCATCGAAATATAGTCTATCAATTCCTTAACTTTGTACATGACAACTTAGGATCATCCTTAACTATATTCCGATGATGAATCGTCATCTTCGGATTGTGATTCAGAAATTTTGAACTCGAATCGGCGGTCTCAAAGCTGCCATCATATATTCATTCAACACATTTTCAACAACATTTTTAACACTGCTTCGCCATCATCACTTGTGTAGGTTATATCAATGTTATTAGGCAGCTCATTTTTCTTTTCAGTCAAAAGTTCAATGTTAAGCGCCTTTTCCATCCCTTCAGCTTTCTTGCGACAATATTTTTCACACAAGGGTGGTGGAACATTGTAAAATCTCCACGTTTCTTACCATTTTGCTTTCTTATCATCTCCTTCGACGGGATCGTTGGAAGAATATGATAATGACATAAGCATTTGTGGTATAGCTTTTCAAAAGTTATCTTACCCTTTCGGTTTTCGATTTTCATATCTTGAAGCTTTGTTTTAACTTCAGCAATGTTTTTATGTAAGTGTTAATAGCTTTTTGTTTTTCCATTAACGTTGCTTTTAACATTCTTATTTTTCATCTTGTTCAATGTTTTTCTATCAAGCCTGTCGTAATCATCTTTCATTTTATATAAGCTTCTTTCATTGTGCGATAATCGTATTTGAAATTGTTGTTATGCACATTGAGTTCGCTTATGATTTGAGTCTTTTCAGCACATTGCAGACAAGGCTCGGTACATTTCGTACAAGTTTTTCTACCTCAACGATTTGCACTTTAACAACTTCTTTTTCTACAACTTTTACCTCCGGACCTACCTTTGTCAAATTTGCCATCATAGTTTTGTTGGCGATGTCCGTGAGGTTCTCCTCATTCATCTCTTTAGTCACGTTAATGACTTCTTCAACTTTTGGTTTTGTTTCAACAGTATGATAAGAAAGTACTGCATCACCAAAGCAACCTGCAAAACTAGAGGTCATGTTAGAAGCAAGAACACTCTACATCTTTGTATGCTGATAGATCTCTTCTTCTTCTGCTTGTTGCAAGTATTCTTCTAGCATTGCGCTTTCCTGGTTGCATTCTCAATAGATGTGTCTTCCATGATCTCAGCCATTAGAGCAACTCGGTCTTTTTTGCAATGTATGAACTCCAGTCAAAACCATCATCTTCATTCGAAACAACCATAGCTTTCTCTTGTTGTTAGATGGTTTCTCTTGAACTTCGATTTGAGTCTTCTTTGGAAATGGCTTGTATTGTAACGACTTCTTGTAATAATCACTGCCACCTCCAAAAGGACTTTGATTCCACTCGCTTCTGGATTTTTGCATTTTCTTTTCAAGTGCCCTTTTTGTCGGCATCTGAAGCAAGTAACTTTGGTCTTGGCGAAACCCAATTTATTGCTTGAATTCCCGATGTCTCTGCCGGGACCATTTGATGTCATGTGTTTCAAGTAACCCTCCGAATAATGAAGCTAAGGACCATTTAATGTCATGTGTTGCAAGTCCTGTCCCAATAATCGAAGTTAAGGCCATCTAAAGCAGTATCTTTCATCTTGTCGAAATCCCAGTTATTGCTTCAATTTAAAGTCTTCCTCATCCACTTGATCATATCTTCAGTTATTTCTGATACCAATCTCCGCTACCAAACTTATAGATCCAAACTGTGGGCAAGTGCATGTGTTGTTTGACCACTTGTTCAGAAACAACGTTCTTAAATTGACTGCAATGTTGCATTTAAACACATTTGGATCAGAATTTGATTGATTATTCTGATTTGTCTGATTCTGAAAAGAAGAATTAGAACCCGTGCTCGAATATGATGAATTCTGAGGACTCTGATCATAGTTCGGATATTATTGAGTTTGACACTGTGGCAATGATTCGAGGAATTCACATTCGGACTAAAAGTTAGTTTGGATCTTAGGGCTTGAAATGTTCTCTTGAGCTCCTGTCTTGTAGTAAAGCCGTACATCTTGAGCAACATTCGAATTCTTTGACTTGGCGATCTTTAACAACTCCATTCTCGTGCCCCTCCAACTTATCAATGAAAGTGGATAACTTGAAGAATTCCTAGCTTGGACTTTCTTTGAGCACCATGAGATATGTCGTCCACTCACCTTCTTGTAAAGCGTCAGCCAATTTATCAATGTATTCTTCTCCGTCTTCTCAAGACCGTGTCTCCTCATAATCACCTTCAAATGAAAAAACGTTCTATCATTTGTCTCATCGTTTGCCTTTGATCATTGTGAATATATCAAATTCCTTCATGGTTAACGCCTTTTTGCTCTTGACCATTTATTCACTTCCCTGGTATTTTGCTTTAGAGACTTCCAAGATCTTGTGCAGTTTTGTACTCTGGCAGTAGCACCAAGATATCTTCCTTCACAAATGCTGAATAACTGATCATTTTCTTTTCAGCTACATACGCGTCCTTCTGTGCAGTAGAAAACTTGCTTATATCGATAGCATTTTCAAGTTCATCTCTTGGCCATGTGTGGCCCGTCTCAACTACAAACCCAGTTGTGAAAAGAATGTAGAATGAACCCAGTTCGTAAACTTTTCTTTCCACCCCTTGTATTCATCTATACACATGAATTTCGGTGGCTTCACAGACGAACCCATCTCGTTATCAATATTAACTTGATTCACCATTTGAGCATTCGATGCTGAAGTCGTCATAAACGTACTGTGAATATCTTCCATCGTGGAAAACTGACGAGTATCGCTGAAAACACGTTCACAAATTTGAAAAATGATTAGTGTACTGACAAGTTAGGGCGAACTTGTGCAGTTGTTAAAATCAGGTTTTGTTTCACACAAGTTCGGGCGAACTTTGTTTAGATTTTGAAAATTTTCACCCTGAAACAAGTTCGAGCGGACTTGTTAAGAATTTCAAGAAAACAAGCAAGTTCGGGCGAACTTGTATAGATTTTCAACTAAATTTAATCAAGTTCGGGTGAACTTGATAAAAATTGAATGAAAATAGACAAGTTCGAGCGGACTTGTGCTAAAAGCCTTGAAAATCAATCAGTTCGGGCGGACTTGATTAAAAATTGTGAATTTTTAATCAAGTTCCAGCGAACTTGATCACAAGTTCGATCAACATGAGTTTGCAAAACATGGTTTTTTCAACTTTTCGACATCAATTCATTTGAATTAGGTCTTGAAACTTTCAGGGGTTTATCTTTAGTGTTTTTTACGTGACATATTAAAAATTAGCAAATTTTATCCGTAGGTTCATTATTTTCATGAAAAAGTTAACAAAAATGGTAGAATGGGGTAGAAATAGATAGACTTGTAATGATTTCACCAAATCGGTATCCGTGGCTCTGATACCACTTGTTAGATCGCTCCTTGATTAAACAGTAACCTAATTTGGTATCTAATGTCCAATTAGGCGGAAACTAAGTGACATGTTAATCAAATATGCAAAGATTACTCGTTAAACATTGTTTATTGATCACTAAGTCAAAATACATGTAAGATCCGGATCGGACAGAGCTTCGCTCTGTTGTGACAAAGTTTCAAAAACTACAAATGAGAAACTAAAGGCTCCTATTTAATAGACTAACAAGTTCGCTGGGATGACTACAAGTTCGGGCGAACTTGCATAGAACAAGTTCGGCCAAACTTGTTCCAACTTCAATATTCCGGGCAACTTGGTCTATAGATTACATAAATACGACATTTTCTAACATAATCTAGCCCAATCTAAATAGACTCGATACAAGACTAAGACATTGACATTATGTACTAAGAATTATAATCTACGAAAACACAATTAATGGTATAAACAATGTTTGAGAAAAAGGGTTCACACCCGGTTTTGGTAATTGCCAACCTAGGATTTCTACAAGTTTTAGATTCAACTTAATTGTATAGTAGTTAACGAATTTAGGGTACCTGACGTAGGTGACAATAACTATCAACGCTCTAAGAAAGCGACAAGAATGCACTTTGTAATCACAACAAGTAAATCCTAATCATAACAATGCATAAATACACATAACCATTTCGCAAAGTCATAACTTTATCATCTTCGACAATTTACGAATACGAAACAAATGTAAACTATTCTTAATGATCTCAAAAACCAATACAAGTTGTCACAAAGTAGAATCAATAACAATTCAAAACCCTAGATTAAACAACTACCTACACCGGGATCAAACCGATGTGATTAGTCGTCTCATGGTTGAAGTAACTTGATCACCGAATGGATTGAAACTTAGATCTTGACTATCAAGCCTTGAATGAGGAATTAGGGTTTATGATGGAAATGGAGAATATGGAGGATGGTGATGATGGATTGGATTGCGATGCAAAGATGATCGATTTGATGAATTCCGGTTGATTGGATGGATTGGAAATGGTTTTGGATCAAGGTAATGGTGTTCTTAGCTCCAAGGTGAAGTTCCTAGGTTCAAAATTGCGTTACTCCCCTTCCAAGACCCGAAAATTGGGTTTAATTCGTAAAAAAATGAAAAATAAGGGAAATCCGAAAAACGCGTATCCTAGAGGGAGTCGCCGACGCCCCCTAGAAAATGCATTTTTTCGCTGACGCTCTAATCTGCTGTCTATGCCAAATCTATCAATGCGGACGCATCGCTGACGCCCCTTGCAAGGCATTTTTCTCCGGTTTTTCATTTTGCATATTCCCGGTTGATCCGGTTCGCATCCCGGTGCTCTGTTTAGCTCCCGATTAGCTCCTTAAACTCTTTTAGACCTGTGAAACACAAATTCCATTAAAAGTAGGCTATTCAAAATTAAAAGTTATGTAAAAACATTGACTTAAACATGATAAAGCACGGTTTCGACCACATATCATAGTAAAGGAAAAATTAGAATCTGTAAGTCATACCTGTTATAAAGTACTGAACTTCAAGGTAAAGTTGACAGACTATCATAGCAAAACAAAATTTGTTAGCTGATTTAGAAAAATTAAAATATTCAAACGTTCTTTTGAGTAAAAGAGAGTCAATTTTTTAAATAAACTCAAATCAAATGAAAATGAAATTTGCAGTTTAACAAGCAAGGTCAATGAACAGTTACAGGTCATAGATTTGGCTCGTGAAACTATGAAGGATAAAACTAATGAATATTTTGAAAAGTGTAGGGAATTAGCCGTTGCACAAGACCAAATCATTGAACTTAATCAAAAGTTAGATCGGTTTGGAAAATCTTCATTAGTTAGGACTCATATTAAAAAACGGTTGAAAAAGAGTAATGATGAAACGGGAGTGGGGTTTAGTAAAGCTTTACCTTCTAAGGATGAGGACTACACTTTATTACCAAAATGTGGACGAGCTAACTGATTTTGTGCCCACTACACATGAAGTACTGGATCCGATAACTGTGGACTTGCCTAATAGTCTAATTTCTTTGATAGAATTGTTAGGTCTAATAGTACACCTCATAAATTGGATGGGGATACTTAGGACGAAAAGAGTGAAACAACTTAAAAGGGATTTTAACAAAAAGAGTATTTATAAGAAAAAATCATGTTTTAAATGTCACAATAAAGGGCATATGGCGTGTTGTTGTCCTTTGAAGAAAGGTAAGCAAATAGTTGGTGAGGTTAAGGATGGGAATCAGGTTGGTTTAAATAATAATGTTCAACCATATTGTCAAAGTAATCAACCAAGATTTGAGTCACAGACCTCACCATCTGGAAGATTTGATAGACCAAGAAGTATTTCTCCACAATTAGTCATTTTAATGGTAATCAAATCGGTTTCAAAGTCAAAATTTTGGATATCAAAACCGATACCAGACTTTTTGGTAATCAGAATTTTCAACAAAGAAGTGGATACGGGAGTTTTTGTAACTCAAATGTGCAACAAAATCCAAAATTTTTCCAAAGTTCATGGTTTGATAGTGCGAGAAGAAGGATTCCAAAGAGTAATTTTCAAAGGTTGGAACTCTCGACCTTGTAAAAATCAATCTTAGAAAGAAGTTCAATTTTGTGATGAATCTAGATAAGCCAAGACTATCTGGGCTTGGGTTTGTCATTCTAACGAGTTGTTGAGTGTGCTCAGGATGACCAAGAAGGACTGTTGATGTATTCAACAGTGGTTATTCCTGTAAATCCTCCGAGGTGTTCAACAGTTGTTGAGTATGTGCAGGATGACCAAGAAGGACAGTTGATGTGTTCAATAGTAGGTTAAAATTGGTAACGAACTATTTACTACAGTGATTGTTATGATTATTCTAAACTTCAAAATTGAAAAACTTATTGTCAGATTGAAGTGGGAGTCTGTATTTGTTTTAAATTTATGTTTTTTGAAACTTACTCCATAAAAACAAAAATTTAGGGGGATAAATTCCCATATCCAACAAAAACATTGAATAACGAAAACATAAAAAAATGAAAAACTAAAAAATGAGTTATCACTGTGTGAACAAAAAAGAGATGATATCAGCAAGTTAGACTGTCATACTGAAAATGAACTTAAAATTGCAAAGGTGTGATAGCAGCTTCATCATATGAAGTACCAATAGGCAAGAAACATGAAAGAATCAATTTACCATTGTGACATAAACATAAAGAACTGTGTATGACTGGGTAACATATCAGTGGCGTATAGTTTTATAATCTTAAATCTTGCGTTGATGGATTGCCAAATCTGAGGTTTTAGGTCTTTTATTGTTAGTTCATCCGGGGATATCAGGGTTGTCCTTCTGCTGCATCCAGAGATATGCTGACTTAGGTACAACCAAGTTATCTTAAAAGAGATAAAATGCCAAAAACCAGAAATTGAAGAAGCTCTCCTGGATAGTTATTCAAATGTGCAAAATGAATAAATCATAAAATTTTTGTTATTTGCCTTAACCTTGTTGGATATTGGTCTCTTTGCTGTACGGAAGTACTGACCTTATTGAAAGTCCGGAACTATCTGGATCTAACAACAATATCAAACAATCACCAATGATGGGCAGAATCCAAACTTGATGATATTCAAGTAAACCAAAAAAATAAGAAGATCGACATGACTAAGAATCACACGCGGATCAGTTTCAAACTTGCATACGATTCTATTACTAACGAATTAGCAAAACCGTCTAATAAAAGTTCTTCACCTATCTCTCTCTCTCTCCAATGGATGCTATCTCTAATGGCTTGGGAAGGCTTAACCCTAGGAAACCTATAACATTAGCTTATATACCTATGGTTTGCCCATGCCCCTCATGGGTTTCCCTTGGGCTTGCCTGGCCCACATGGCCTAAGGCATGCCCAAGTGACCTATACAAGATCCAAAACCTAATATAAACTAACCTATATAATCCCAGTTCGTAGCCATAGTGCGTTGCATTAATTTGATGTGTCAGTCTCACACTTTTAGGACCTAACACTTATCACCAATTGTCTAACGTTGTAAATAAAAAAGGGATGAATTCGGTGTACTCACCTACTATGAGGAATCTTTGGGTATACCTTGATCGCGGGGGTATGTCTTGAAGTGGGACACACTAGTACATCAGTATAATATTACCTTAAACGTATCACCAGGTAAAGGTACTTGAAATGTTCATGTGTTTTGTTTAAGTGGATAAAAATTATAGGTAAACGCCTTGCATGAAAACTAACTTCAAGAATTAACTTCAAGTGTGAAACAGTTTGAGTTGGCTGATATGATCTTCTTGCACATAATCTTACAAAAGATGCTTTGTAAATATTATTGAGTTTGTTTAGTTGTTTTATTTTAATTAAAAAAACCAAAAGATTTTATTTTTAAAAGAATTTCATATTGGAACTGACAGTTTGTTGTTTTTGCATATCTAGATAAAATATTGGTTTATCTTAATGTGAAAAATACTAATGGTTTTTCAAGATACTTGCTTGTGTTTCTAAACAGATTGATGCAATTATCAAAATGAAGTGTAGAATTCATGTAAAGCATAGTTTGAGAGTGAAGTGCAGAACGCGTGAAGATGCATGGTATGATCCTTCTACTACATTGCAGAGTTGGAGTTCACTTGCTTAACCAAAGATTGCTAGTTCAGTAATCTACAACGAATGAAAGCTTTGGAGATTGGAAGCATCAGCTAAGGGGGAGTCTGTTGATGTCAGAAACCGGTGTAGCTGAAGCTATCGAAAGACCAAAAGACTACAAGATGTTTGAAGACAAAGTTAAACTATGAAGCTATTGTCAAGGAGGAGTCTGTTGGTGCATATTTTGTGGCAACAACTTAATAGTTTAATTATTTAGTCTTTTGATATTCTGTACTGGGCTTAGCAATATTGATTAGTGAGTTTATTATTGTAAAGGGTTGGAGAATGGCTTAGCCCAGTTAGAAGCCCAGTTCACAGACATGTGGTATATAAACATGTTTTGTGATTAAGGTTTGTAACAACTAGAGACACAACAAGAGAACTCTATAGAGAGAGAATTCGTTGGTGTGTGAGAGGCAAGATCACAGATATAGGCTATGAGGTTGTATGAGTCTTGAGTCGATTGTAAAACTGTTTGTTTGGATAATCAATAGTAGGCTGTTTAATATAATTTTGTTTCTACTGTATCCTATGATAATCTGATCTAAAGGATTCCGCACTCTAGGTTAGATAGACAATTCTGTCAAGATCAATAGGATTAAGGGACCTACAGCCTCTAATCCTAGCAATTAAACCCTAAAGACATATCGACAACCTCTCGCTTCATAACTATTGAGATTGGTAGAATGCCTAACCTTATTCAAATTACAATTATATCTCCATGGTTCACTACGTCCAGCACAACATCCAATAGTCAAGAACACACAGTAAATGACCTAGCATGCAACTATTATTTGAAAGACATTCAACTAGCAACATGAGGAATAATAATTATTCAATGAAAAAGATTAAATACGCATATACGAAAGATCATGAGAAACCATGTCTTTAGATTAATATTAAAATCCACAAAATAAAAGTTCCAACCGATAAAAGAAATGTCAAACATAACTTGTATTCATCTACTCTGAGATGTGAAAAGGTTTAGCCAAGAACCATAGTCAAGAACAATAAATAAATTTGAACCGAGTAGCAAAACATGTTCATAGGTTCGGTTATTATAAAGAAATAAAAATCAAAATTGACACGTTTGCGAACCCGACTAGAATCTTGATCGCTAACTCGAAACTCGAACCAACAAGCCTTCACCTTTATGAATCCCCTAGAATCGTCTTACAGCATGTCCGTATCTTCTGTTCTATTCGTATGCCTCTTTTTCTTATATCAGTCAGTTCCCCAAGGTTTTTTGAATTATAAATTATATAAGAATTAATGTTGCAAAATGTCTTGTATAATTGTAATTGTAATTAAAGTACAATTTCTTCATGACATACATCTCATTTAGAATATCACGATCCAGTAGGTGGCCCATTTTAGTGGTACACAAGGGATAGATGGACCAGGTCTTCACGAATCTCTAATCGGCCCAATTAAAACAAACTTGCAAACCGTACAATGGCGCGATAATATGGAATTTGTCAAGGGACATTTGGTGTTTTGGCAGAGTTCTCCTTATTTTTACTTGTCACCATCCAGATCATACAAGGCTCTTTTACAAGGCTCCAACAAAAATATAGATATTCTAGAACGAAGCGTGAGACTTCCTATGGGGGAGGTCGAACAACGATAAAAAAATGTTGTGTGGACATGGAATCATATAACCAGACCGAAAGAGAAAGGAGGGTTGGGATTGTGTCCACTAAAAACTCCCAATCTTGCTTTTTTTGCTGAAATGGTGGTGGCGATATAGAAAAGAGGAGCACTAGCTTATGCTGAAGACTCATCGATGCCATTCATTTTACGCTAAGATCTTAGCAGGCTATCCCACATAATAAACAACGGACAGGTACGTGAAGCCTATACCGGAGCTAGACAACTTTATGTTATCGTCCACTCTACAAATGGAAAATGCAATTCGAGGTAAAGCGGGCAGTGGTGATAGTATTCGTTTTTGGTAGGACTGTTTGTTGGTGGAGAGACCGTTCAAGAAGGTGTATCCTATTCTTTTTGCGGCTCAAACGGTTAAAGGATGCAAGGTTAGAGATCGATGCAAGATTGAGGATGAAAGGATGAATGTGACGTGGGGCTGGAAACTAAACTTCACTTCTGATGTTGCTATTCGGGTCTACAAGACCTGCGGAAAAGATGAATCAATATCAATTTAAACAAGGTCCTGACCAGTGGGATTGGATTGTGAATAAGGAAGGTATTTTTTTCCATTGCATTCTGTTAAGAAGCTTCTAAACGAAGATGTGATTGGTACAAAATCTGAACCTTATGAGTGGAATAATTGGGCGCCGCTGAAGGTTTGTGCTTTCGGATGGAGACTATGGAAGATAGGCTTCCTACGGCAAACAACCTTGCTAGAAGACACATAATTCCATCCACTAATCTATGCAGCCTTTGTGGTAAAGAACCTGAATCCGCGAACACATCTTCACATCTAGTTTCTATGTTTTGATGGTCTGGCATATCATTGGAATGTGGTGTAAGCAACCTCCTATCTATGTTTTCTCGGGAAAGATGCGCTCAACTGTCATAAGCATGTGTCAGGAGGGGAAACGAGAAGTAAAATTATTCAGGTTATCATGATGGTCTCATGTTGGAGCATTTGGAAGGCAAGGAACAAGTCCATGTTCATAATGAGCCAGTTAAGCTACAGAAGATTATTGGGATATAAAGTAGCAAACTTACTGTTGGCTCATCGTTAAAATGTCTAGATTGAAATAGTTGGGTCAAGTTTGATGTATAATGTGTTTGTTTGTGTTGTTTTGTCTTCCCTAATGGCTTGCTAGGAGACGTTTTAATGAAAGTTGCCATTCAAAAAAAAATAATACATCCCAAAGAAAACTCATGACCTCCTTTTTATATTAATTTTCCATCCATATATATTAATGGGATAGGCTAAATGTACCCACTCTTATTACTTTTTATACCAACTTTCCATAAAATCACATTAAAACTTGTCATATTTACCCCTATACAAGTCATATTTGTTAAAAGTATTCTTTTTGTTACAAAACAAATTCAAAATGTAAAAAAGATTACTGACGTTTTTTTAAATGTTTATTTTTTTAATTTTTTTTAAAGAACTTAAAAAAAATCAGATATTGTTTCTAAAGATACTTCTCAAATAGTATTTTTATTATAGTTTTTTATTTAACGTTGTTACAAATTGATAATAATGTTTTTCTTATACAAATAATAAAAAGATTTTGATTTTTTTTGAAGAAATCTATATTAATTCAGTATTGGAGCCAGGAATTAGAAAGTGGAAATCACCATTTCTTCTACAATCTTTATGATTTTGGCCTTATTTGTTTTTTCTTCGTTGAGTTTTTATTCACAAATATTTTTCTCTTCTTTAATTAAAAAATATATTAAATTTATTGATTTCAAAACTTTGGGTAGATTTTTGTGTATTATTGTTTATACATACTCAATATGGAAACCCACCTCAAGTCCTTAAAAAAGCCATTTCAAAATATTCAAAAATAATAAATATAAGACATTTAAAATACAAATTAGACGAGGAAAAACATAATAGACTTTTTCAAAAAGAAAATTCAAAACTTTTTTTATTATTTTTATATGAAAAACGTTATTAGTAATTTGTAAAGATGTTCCATAAAAGAAAACATAATCAAAATACTATTTGAGAAAGTGTCTTTAGAAATAATTTTTGAAAACCTTTTTTGGTAAAAATATATGTTTTTTTAAATAAACATAAAAAAACAAACAAAATTTTTGAAAATTAAGAAAACATTTGTATTATTTTTTTACACTCTAGAATTTGTTTTTTTAACAAAAAGATACTTTTTAAAAAGTGATGACTTTATAGGCTAAATATGTTAAGTTTATATGTGATTATATAGAAAGGGAGTATGAAAAGTAATAAGAGGGGTACGTTTAGTAGCCCCCATATTAATTTTCCAACCAAAAAGTCCTCCATTTTCCCTCATCTATAAATTTCCTTTTTATCTTCTATTAAGATTCCCAAGTCTTATGTTAATTAATTGCCTTTCGTGTTTATTAAGCTCAAAGGTTTAGCCCAAGTCGATTTAATCTTTGTTTCTTGAAAATCTGCGATCGATTTCACAAATACACAACAATAAATTAAATTTGAACATTTAAAATTTAAGTTTCAAAATTTAATGACTTTCAGTTCTTACTAATTATTATTATTGAACCCTTTTCACTCATTTTAGCTCCATTTGTATCGGGACTTACCAAAACACAAACTAATAGAATACAAACCTGCAAAGACTAAAAACATACAAAAATCTATGGAAAAAATATACAAAATACATACATAAATGACGGTGTTTTGCAAGATATCACACCCCAAATATATTTAATAACCAAAACGGAGAGAGAAATAGATCTACTCAGGGATTGCGAAGAAATGATCCATGAGAATTACCACACAAAAAGTATTGAATAAAAATCAAAACAATAATAATAATCACCCTAAAATATAAATAAACGAGTGTGCCAAACGAACGAACAATATTTTAATTTTTTGAAAATTAGGTTCTCCTATTTGGGACTTCAATTGTATAAAATAATTACTTAGCATAATTTTCATGTTATTGTTTTTATATCTACAATTAATAAATAACAAATTTATAGCTTATAATAATCCATAAATGCCAAACATTAAATAAGTCCTTTTGTTGATACATGATGTCTATTGTCTAGATCTTGGATCGGGTTTGTGTGATTATGGTTTGGAAATGTTAGATTTGAAATATTTATGTTGTAAAGACAACAAGTTCGGCCGAAGTTGTGCATAGGCAGGACAAGTTCGCCCGAACTTGTCCTAGCCATGACACACTTCGAGGGAACTTGGTGGTCTATATATATATACGTCTTGGGTCTTTGTCATTTGTAACTTTGTATTCTAGACGGCGAAGCACTGTCTGTTTGGATTCTCGATGTAATATGATTTTGGACTAATAATCAGACACTTTAAACAGTAAATCTTGTGTATTCGATTAACAATTCACGTAATTTCCGCTTACGATGACTTTAGATACAAATTAGGTTCCTAAGCAGTGGAGGAGCAGTCCTAACAAGTGGTATCAGAGCCATGGATACCTAGTTTGCTGAGATCTACACAAGAAACTCTACTTTTCTACTTATTTCTTTCATTTTTCTACACTCTTTCACCAAATTGATGAATCTACAGTTGAAAATGTCTAAATTTTGAATATGTCACATAAAATCACCTAAATATAAACACCTGAAGGTTTCATAGCTAAATTCAAACGATTTCATGTCCAAAATGTCAAAAAACCATGTTTCATAACCTCACTTCGCTCGAACTTGGACCACAAGTTCGCCCGAAGTTGGCTTAAAATCATCATTTTTTGCTGATTTTGAACAACTTCGTGCGAAGTTATTAAGTTTTTCAAAGGATTTTAGTCAAGTTCGCCCGAACTTGTCAAAATTTTGTTGAAAATTCACACAAGTTCGACCGAACTTGTCAACAGTTGAAAGTTTTCTGAAAATCATCACAAGTTCGCCCGAACTTGTAAACAAGTGAAATTTCTGAAATTTTCACACAAGTTCGCCCGAACTTGTCAAAACTGAATCTGAAATTGTTTTTCACACAAGTTCGCCCGAGCTTGTCTGTTTACTAATCAATCTTCAAGTGGTTTTGAACGTGTTTCAGTCATAATCGTCTGATTTTCGAGTTGGATGATTTTCACAATGCTTTTCTACGGGAGTGGCTCAGGCCTCGACTTCAAACGCAAATGCAGTAAATCAAATGAATCTAGACAACGAGATGGGAACTTCTGTGAAGCCGCCCAAGTTGATGAGCATGGATGAATTTGAAGTCTGGAAAGAAAAGTTCGTGAACTGGGTTCAAGCAAATCACTTCTACAGTTGGGTTGCTTTGTAAACCGGATATACGTGGCCAAAAGATGAACGTAATCAAGATCTTACATTGGTAAAGTTTACGCCAGAACTTAAAGATGCATATGTGGCAGAGAAGAAAATGATAAGTCTAATACAGCAATCAGTGAAAGAAGACATCTTGGTTTGCTACCTGAATGCAAGACGTCACAGATGTTGTGGAATGCACTATGTGCAAATATCTGGGAAGTGCTGAGATGACTAAATGCAAGAAGGCTTTAATAAAGAAAGAGTTTGATATTTTCATGATGATTAAAGGCGAAACCATGAAGCAGATGATCGATATATATTGTCATTTGATGGTTCAGATGTGAACACACGATATTCATAAAAGTGATGAAGAGATGATTGATAAATTGGCTGATGCACTTCCTGAGGGGAGTGGACGACCTACTTATTGATATTGAAGAATGGTCCGAGTTGGATGCATTACAAGCTATCAGATTTCATTGACAAGTTGGAGGGACATGAGATGGAGATGCTAAAAATGGCCAAATCGAAGAATGCCAATGTTGTGCAAGACGTGGGTCTGTACTACAAAGGAGGTGTTCAGGAAATTTCGAGTCCGAAAATTCAAACAACGTTTAGTGCGAATATGAATTCTTTGAATCATTCGTTCCAAAGTCAACCGAACACGCAATTATACCCGGGTTATGACTAGAGTCCTCTGAACGCATCATATTCTAGTGCTAGCTCAAATTATCCGTTCCAGAACCAAACTAATTAGATAAATCATTCTAGTTCTGATCCAAGTATATTTCAGTGCAATATTGTGGTCAATCTGAAGAACGTTTTCCCTGAACAAGTGGCCAAACAACATATAGCACTTCTTGTAACTGTGCTTGAATCATATGAAAGTTTAGTTGCGGGAAAGATCGAGAATCCAGAGATGACGACTGAGGATTACGACCTAGTTGATGAAGAGGAGTTAGAATTGATGGATATCAAGTGGAGCTTAGCATCGATTATCAGAAGAGTCACAAAGTTTGTTGCGCTTACTGGAAGAGACATTGGAAATTCGAGCAATAAGCTTGGATTTGATAAATCGAAAGTAACGTGCTTCAAATGCAGAAAAAAGGGGCATTTCAAACGGGAGTGCACAAATCAAGAAGCAAGCGGAAATCAAAGCCCTTTTGGCAACATCAATGACTATTACAAGAAAGCGTTACAGTACAAGCCATATCAAAAGAGAACTCAAGTTGAAGTACAAGATGATTCGTCAAAGACAAATGAAAAGGCTTTAGTTACTGCACATGAGGAGGAAGGGTTTGATTGGAATAAATATATTTCCAAGAAAACTGGTGTCGCGTTGATGGCCAAGATTGTGGAAGAGCTTGAGTCAACAGTCGATGATGCACCTCTTGAGAATGCAATCTTAGAAGAGTATTTGCAAAGAACAGAAGAAGAGAAGATGATCTATCACGAGACAAAGATGAAGAACATTATTCCTCCTAACCTTCAATCTAGTTTTGCAGGTTGCTTTGATGCTGTGACTCAGGAGCAGGTGTTTGAAGAAAAGAAATCGGAGATCAAAGAAATCATTGATCTGACAAAGGAGATGAATGAAGAAAACCCCACAAAGATTGCTGACAAGAAATGATGGCCAATTTGAAAGAGGTAGGTCAAGAGGTAAAGGTTATTGAGAAAGAAGTTGTTAAAGTGCAAATGTGGAGGTTGAAAAACCTTGCACAAAGTGCACCAAAGCTTGTGAACAATGTGCTGAGAAATCCCTAATCATAAGCGAATTGGTTGTGCATAATGAAAATTTTAGATACGATTATCGCACAATGAAGGAAGCTTATGATAAGATGGAAGGCACTTATTGCAACATTGAAAAAGCTAACTTAGAACAAGGTGCCACAATAAGAATGTTAAAAGCAACGGTAATTGAAAAACAAGAAGCAATTAATATGTACATTAACACCATTGCTGAAACAAAACATGAAATTCAAGAAATGAAAATTGAAAATGAACGAGTAAGACAGTTGTTGCTCAGTTACACAACGAACGCTTATATCATTGATCATATTCTTCCAACAATTCCGTCGGACAAAAATGATGAGAAACCAAAAGGTAAGAAGCATGGAGATTATAGCAATGTTCCACCTCTATTGTGCGCAAGTTACTGCCGCAAGAAAGTGGAAGGGATTGAGAAGGCACTTAATGTAACACTTTTATGAGAAACAAATGATAAGTTGCCTGAGAACATTGATGTAATCTACACGACATCTAATGATGACAGTGAATCAGGAGTGAACAATGTGGTTGAAAACGTTTTGGGAAATGATTCTGATAATGGCAGCTTTGAAAGCGCCGACTCGAGTTTAGATAGTTCTGAATCACAATCTAAAAATGAAGATATTTCATCAGAAAATAGCCTATGTGATGATCCTAACGTTGTAATGTACAAAGGTAATGACTCTGGTAGACTATATTTTGATGATAGTTTTCCGATTCGGAATGTGAAAGAAGATCCGATTGATAAACTATTCAAACTTCTTGAAGTGTCGTCAGATGATCTAGAGAAAAATGAAAAGAAATTTTACTTAAAATCTAAGAAAGTTTATAACAACTACCAAAGAAATGGTGGTGATTTTCCTGAGAATAGGATAGCAGGTTTGGGTTTAGTGGTAGAAGATGAATCGAGAAATTAACAATCACCATTTCACGAATATTAAACGAAAAACATGAAATTCGTGTTTGGGACAAATACGATTCAGGAAGAGGTTTCGATTGGAAAGCAATCGAACGATGAGTTTAAGAAGGAAAAAGAACTTCGTGATAAGGCTAAATCCACAAGTGGAGTAACACCCACGACTAGACATTCTGCTGATACTCAGACTTGCTTCAAATGCAATGAAGTTGGTCACATTGCACGCAAGTGTCCAAAATCAAAGCCTATGTATCAACGAAGAAAGAAAACTTCAGAAGATGAGAAACTTAAGCACCCAGAGATTGTAAAGCCAATCACAATCTTAAAACGAAATAATGAATCTAACATCAAAGTGAATCTAAAATTGAAAAATCAATTTTTGAAAAGGGCGAAACTTCTAAATCAAATGAGAACAAAGATTCAAAATTTTACATCAAGAAAGCTCGAATGAAATCTCAATCATGGATTGCAAAGAAAACACCATCATCATCTGAAGGTACAAAGACAACTGCTGTATCAGTCAAAATTGACAATGTTAATGAAACCAAGACTGATCAGAAGTTTCGTGTGTTGATTTGAAAATTCCTACTTATGATATCCCGATCCCACCCAAGACCGAAAAGGCTTGGGTTTTCCTCTTTAAATAGTTTCTTTTGCATGTGCAGGGGCTCCCAAGATCCATCATGTCAAAGTGGATTATGGATAGCGGAGCTTCACGTCACATGACTGGGATGCGTACCTTACTCTTCGATATCAAAGCAATTAATGGAGGGTATGTGGGATTCGCGGGTAATCAAGGAGCTCGTATCCTTGCAGAAGGAAAGTTATCTAATGGTGTGGTGTCGTTTGATAAGGTCAACTATATCGCTGTGCTGGAGAACAATCTTCTTAGTATTTCTCAGATCTGTGATAAGTAGTTTACCACCCATTTAAACGATAAGGAGTGCATGATCATTAAACCGAGATTCAAGATTCCAGAGGAATGGATTCTCATGCGTGCTCCTCGAGAGAATGATCTTTATTTGCTTGATATGAGTATTGCTACAACTACATCGAAGTCGCCACAGTGTTTCATCTCGAACGCCACAGAAAAGGAATCGATACTTTGGCACAGAAAGATGGGTCATATTCACTTGAGAAAAATAAATCATCTGGTTCATAACAATCTTGTAGAAGGAGTGAATCTTAAAAGCTTTCACATGAATGACAGTTGTGTGAGTTGCATGAAAGGAAAGCAGATCAAAAAGTCTCATTCGAGAAAGATTCTTAATTCCATCAAGCTGCCGCTCGAAAGACTGCATATGGATCTCTTCGGTCTAGTAAATGTACAAAGTATTTCTGGAGATCTGTATTGCTTGGTAGTAACTAATGATTACTCGAGATTTTCATGGGTGTTCTTCCAAGAGAGTAAAGATGAAACGTTTGATAATCTAATGATTCTCTTTAGGAAGCTTGAAAATCTGTATCACCTTCCTATTAGACGAATCCGAAGTGACAATGGTACAGAATTCAAGAACAAACGAATGCAGGAGTTCTATAATGATAAAGGAGTTCTACATGAATTCAGTGCTCTGTATACTCCATAGCAGAACGGGGTCGCTGAACGAAAGAATCGAACGCTGATTGAGACAGCACGAACGATGCTTGCAGATTCAAAATTACCCGTGAGTTTCTGGAGTGAAGCAGTGGCTTCAGCATGTTATACGTTGAACAGGGTCTTAACCGTCAAACCAACCAAGAAGACGTGTTCTGAACTGCTTAACCAAAGAAAGCCTAATCTGGAGTATCTAGAACCGTTTGGATCTCCCTGCACTGTCATTGATCAAGATGGTAAATTTGGTGCAAAGTCTTTAGAAGGTTTCTTTTTCGGATACGCTAGTCCACTCAGAAGAGTTTATCTTCCAAGTATGAAGCAAGTGGTTCTTGTTCAACATGCCGACTGCCGAAGGTACACAATGCCTACACAAAAGGCAGGTGATGCTTGGATGTCAACTATGACAGTTTGTGGAAATCTTTCGATCTTCCAGAAGAGCCGTCAAATGAAGAAATAGCTGCTTTGTATTATTTGCATCAGTCTGCTAATCAAGAATAAATCTCAAGGCCAATAGTGGTTAATCAACCATCTGTTGGTACATCTTCTTATTCTGGTGAAGGTCAAAGTAATGTTCAAGCTGAGCCAGCTACACCTGTTGCAGAACCGGTGAATACTACTCCAGAACCTAATCTTTCTCAAGCGATGATTCTGATTCTGATGAGGCTCCGACTTACGATCAAGATGGTGAATCCAGTTCTGATGAGGAATCCTAGTAGATCACTAGCAAGTTAAATCAATCAGCTGGCCCGAGTTCTAGAAATGAAGCATCTTCAAGCAATCCTCCAGTTGAATTAGTGGTTGATCTGAATATTACTAATCAGGAGAGTATTGTTGATGTTCCAAGTGAGGTGATACCGAGATCTTACTCATACCACCCATCGGATTCCATAATTGGAGAATTACAAGCTGGTGTAAGAACGAGAGGCCAGATCAACAAAGCTTTGAGTTTTTTTACACTAAAATTGCTCCAGTTTAAGATTATTGTACTTATCAGTGTTTCATATCCCAGATTGAGACGAAAAATGTTTCCGAAGCTTTAGGAAATGAGAATTGGGTGCTTGCGATGCAAGAACAATTATTACAGTTCGAAAAGCTGGGGGTATGGAAATTTGTTGACCTTCAAGAGAATCAAAAGGTGATAGATACTAAATGGGTTTTCAAGTGTAAGTGCGATGATCGTGGAGTGATAGTGCGAAACAAAGCTCGCCTTTTTGTCAAAGGTTTTCATCAACAAGAGGGAATTGATTATACAGAGGTATATGCACCAGTAGCACGATTGGAGTCTATCTGATTTTTCTTGCATTTGCTGCTTGGAAAGGTTTTAAAGTATATAAATTAGATGTGAAATCCAGTTTACTTTATGGTAAGCGACGAGAGCAAGTGTACGTTGGCCAACCACCGGGGTTTGTCGATCCGCTGAAAAAAAGAAAGCCTATCTTCTGGATAAAGCATTGTACGTTTTGCATCAGGCCCCGAGAGCCTGGTACGAGACGTTATCTCAATATCTCGTTGGCAACGACTTTATTAGAGGAACAGTGGATGGTACGTTATTTACTAGAGAAGTTGGAAGTCATCTGATTATCGTACAAATTTATGTGGATGGCATCATCTTTGGTTCGACTAATCACGATCTTTGCAAAGAGTTTGAAGCTATCATGAAGAAGAAATTCGAGATGAGCTCTATGGGTGAAATGAAATTCTTCCTCAGATTGCAAGTTGGTTGCCAGACGGTATTTTTATCCACCAAACCAAGTATGTTCATGATATCTTGAAGAAGTTTGAGATGTATAGCACGAAGCCGTTATCTACTCCTCTGTGCACGGATATAAAGTATCCTACCTGCCTCTGTGCATGTTATCAGTCCAGTCCCATAATCACTCAAGTACCTGACAGCATCTCGCCCGGATATAATGTATCCTACCTGCCTCTGTGCACGTTATCAGTCCAGTCCCAGAATATCTCACATGCAGATCGTGAAGCGAATTTTCAGATACTTGAAGGGATGTCCAAGCACCGACTTGTGGTATCCAAAGAATGACAACTTTGATCTGGCGGGATATGCTAATTCTGATTTATGTGTTGACAGATTGATCGCAAAGTCTACGACGACCGGTTGCCAGTTCTTCGGAACACAATTAGTAACTTGGCAGTGCAAGAAACAAACACGGTCGCTCTCTCTACTTGTGAAGATGATTGATATCTGGGATATTATACAAGTTCTTCTGATTTTGCAGAAGCAATGGCCTACCACTTCTATAATACTTTTGCTAAAAGAACCCCTAAACTGTAGCAAAATTAAAAGAATCGAAAGATCTAATCAAATGCAGTGCTTAAAAGATTCCATTTTTTGAATACACCTTAAAGTCGAGCCTTCATCTCTTTGTCGATACAGTGGTATTAACCTGAGCTATTAAGGCTTCGCATAACCCAAATATAGATATCAATTACGCTATACTCACCTGTAAGATGAAATCTAGGGAATCTTGATACGAGAGTATATTCTGAGATGGGAACCATAGTTGAGTCAAGTTTCATAAATCTACCTAACATATCTTGGAATGTAGGACCGACCCTCAATGCATAAGAACCTAGATTTGATCTCTATTGTCCATAATAGCGGAAATATTGTGACAAGTTTACCAAATAACAAGAATTAATCAATTAAACGTCAAATTTATTGATATAACATCGAGTCTCCAAATTGACAGAGCTTTGCCTCGGAAATGCCAAAGTTACAAATGAGGAAAACATGCTAGCTATTTATAGGGCAAAAGTTTGCCAGTGGTGAGATGAGTTCGCCCGAACTTGACATAGTCAAGTTCGGCCGAACTTGACTTCACAAGCAACACATGAGCGAACTTGTCCCAAAACTACATAAATACTTCGTTTCGCTAGCCTGTTCAACTCTAACCTATACATACTCGATATATGACTAAGACGTAGACATTCTGCACCAACAGACTCCCCCTTGGATATCGTCTTCATCTTGTATCAGTCTTCAAAACTCTATCTTCAAAATAAACATTAACGAACATGACCGAAGAAGTTCTTGAATGGCTTCTTTCGTCGTTCTTGCTTTGGATCTGGCGTCTGATCTGTAGGAGGCACTTTGTTCATGTACTGAAAACTTCTAAGCCTTGCCGCCCTACCTTTCTTGTGTACAGCTTCTAGACGTTTTTCTTCCTTTAGAAACTCAACCCGTTCTAGCTCTCTCCAGCTCGTATTCCACATCTTACCAGAATTAACTTCCCGAGCATAGCATACATTAATGACCCTTTGATATTGCAAGGCTTGTTCTTTTTCACGTTCTTCAAACACTATCTTGCTATAGAACAAGCACTTGATGTCTTCTCTCGAGCAATTAACTAGCCACATCGGGTCTAGTATCCTGATCGTTCTCCACAACCCCCTCATGCCTTGAAACCCTAATATCTCAACTCTTTCCTTTGTGATATCCAGATGTTCTTCAAATCGTAACACAATAACAGCTTCACATGTGGTTGGATCTATCTGCCACCATTTGAACACTGGATAGAAATTCTGTTCAATAGGCATTAGTGGAATGTTTCTCATCGCTCTCGGTCGTTCATAATCAATGTTATATCTTTTTCCCCTGTTTTCTTGTTTGTCTTAATGCGACGGCCTGGAATAAACGGCTTCCAATACTTAAATCCCTTTGTCGCTTCAAACTTGATCATCTTCCATAACAACTGATCAATATACTTCATGTGGTATGTGATATTCACGGTCTGAACAAGCTCCTTCACATCCCAATACGGTAGCGTCTTGAAATCTGCTAAGTATTTGAAGTATTGCACTCCAAACTCACGTTTAATAGCATATACGTTCAACTCCTTGAACCACCCCAACTTAGGATATCCCCCAACTTCACATCTTTATCTCTGGTAAAGAATGCTAGAGGACGTCGACACTTACGTTCGCGCGACATCTCTTTAAACCAGGATTTCTTAGCTTGAGCTATTTCCTCCTTCGTCATTGGTTTCGGAACCTTGCCTTCTCGTATCGATTCTTCGATTTTCTCTTCCAACATATCTTCATCAAGTTGCTTGTTCATCTCCTCGAATGTAGGAAAACTATCAGTGTTAGGACCGACGTACTTCGCAGTTTCATTACCTTCATCATCCGAAGATCAATCCTCTACTATCACTGTCACACCCCAACCGATGGCGGAAACATCAAGGCGGGACGAAATAGATTGCTCATTTCTCATAATACTAATTGCGACAATAATTAATTAAATCCAAATTTCATTTCATGGCATAAAGTCATTACAATACAAGGGAAAATTCAAATACAACATTAACTAAGACAAATTTTGATACATCCATAATAAACCTAAACGTCTAAATGTGTATCTAGCGTCATCGCTACTTCGTTTTCATGGCATCAACCTTCTCAACCTGTGACATGTTTAAAATACGAGTTCAATGCAAAAGCAAAGGCGAGTATACAAGTTTGAGCATAGCATACGTATAAGCATAGTTTTAAACAAATCCACATGCCAACTAAGTTTACATACGAGCATATACAAGGCATGCGATATTTCTAGTCAACCCTCTGTTTACGCAACTAGTATAAATAATTCAACATGACCACTCGTTCACGGGCGGTGCGTTACTCCTATAGCGCTATACATGTCAAATGCAGGCTCAAAATAAGCTATGACTATGGTATCACATACGTTCGGTCCTAGTATAAGAATAACATACGTATCAAAGTGTTCATGTATAATCGATTTTTCGTGCAAGTAATAAAGCATAAGTTTGGTGTTGTTTTTGATATGTAAACATGTTACACCCAAAAGTGGTAAACGTAAAAGGGGGTTCGAGTATACTCACGGTTTTGCTAAGTCTTCTACTTGACAATTCCGTAGGAATAGTTGTTTCGACGGAGTAAACGCCAAGTTATCCTACACGAGGAAAACAAAGGCGTATGAGTATTTGAATAAGGATGGAGCATTCGGATTTAGGATACAAAATGTGACAAAGTATTTATTATGAAAATAGTCACTATTTTATTAGCACTTGTCCTTGACACTTATAATAACCCATAAGGATTAGGTGTGGTTTCATAGGTTCAAGACCTATAAGAATCGTTGACAAGGAACTACACACATAGTGATAAACTTATTAACTTGATAGATGCTTATTTAGTCATTATCAAGGGTTCGGTTTCAAGGATTATAGTATATATCTAGTTATATAATCATGTAGGAGGTGGGAGGATGAACCATCCACTTAGGTACCTCTTAGTGTCATGTAATTCAAGTAGGAGGTGGGAGGATTAACCATCTAATTTGGGACCTCGTATGATGTTCACCACTTACACAAGTTGTCATAGACAACAAGGAGGGTCTTAGAACAAGAACAAAATGTAAATGACAAGAATGTAAAGTGTGTCACCACTATACCAAGTAGCCAAGTAAACTACAACCCGGGGAGCACACATCGACACACGTCGACGGCTAGGCAGGGTTGTGACACTTTAGAGCTTGCAAACTACTTGGGATAATAACTAAAATCATCAAGTGATGTGTGGTCTCAAAGGTAGGATAGCCCAAGCTAACCAAGGTGGACACACTATCATCAAGCTTTTGGCTTGGCATCACTTGTGAGCTTAAAGCTCTTCAAATCAGAAAATTTAGAGTTTTAAAACACTCTTAATTACATGTATAACAACCTTGGTTAGTCTCACTAATCATAGCTTTGATTGCAAGCTCAAGAACACAAAGTTGTTTGATGAAAACATAAGTTTTGAAAGAGTTTTGTTAAAATCAGGAAGTTTATTGCACTACAACCTCAAATATGAAGGAGTTCCATCTTGGTTTTCCATGGAAAAACCTAAGGAAACAATCCTAGAGGTGTCCTAAGTGCTAAGAAAGAAAGAACATTGAAAAAGATGAAGTATAAGTGAGGTTATGCTCAGTTTAGTAACTTGAGATGAATCTGCCATGTTACTGATTTCCAGATGAGTTCTTGAGGGTTTGAGAGTGAGATTAGAGTGTTTGTAAAGAGGAAGAAGTGTGGAGGTAGTGTGGGTTTTATATTGAGGATTAGGGTTAGTTTGGGGGCATTTAGTGCAAGAAGCACAATCCTTGTGCTCCAAAATTGACCAACCATGAGATGAATAATAATTCTATCGATTTTGCCTTCTGGCGGGATTATTATTATGATTATGATTAAGTATAACATGTATAGGAATAAAATACGCGTTTTTATTATGATCCAAGTCTCGATTTACAACGAATACAAAGATTACAACGAAAGGACGAATACAAGATACAAAGGTTCCAAAAATAGAAATACATCATGAGCTTTCTAAATATGGAAAGTATGAAAACGCTGGGCATTACAGTCTCCCCTCCTTTAGGAAATTTCGTCCCAAAATTTAGGAAGATGCAATGAAGAGATGCGGATACTTAGTCTTCATATCACTCTTGAGTTCCCAGTAATTCAGCGCCACGCTTACCTTCCCATCGAACCTTGGCGATAGGAATTCGATTGCGCCTTAATTGCTTAATTCCTTGGTCCATGTTTCAACCGGTTTCTCCACAAAATGCAAGGTCTCATTGATTTGAAGGTCTTCGAGTGGAACTTGAAGTCCTTCTTCAGCTAGACACTTCTTTAGGTTTGAAACATGAAAGACAGGATGAACGCTATTGAGCCCTTGAGGCAGATCCAGACGATACGCTACCTTGCTAATCCTCTCGAGAATCTTGAAAGGACCTAATAGCGAGGAGCGAGCTTGCCTTTCTTACTAAATCGAACAACACCTTTCCAAGGGGATACCTTGAGAAGTACATTATCACCCACGTTGAATTCCAATGGTTTGCATCTTCTGTCGGCATAACTCTTTTGTCGGCTTCGAGCCTTGAGGAGGTTATCACGGATTTGTAAGATCTTGTCCGTTGTCTCTTGTATCAGTTTGGGGCCGGTGATTTGAGAGTCTCCGATCTCGTGCCAACAAATAGGCGACACTTACGACCATACAATGCTTCAAACGGAGCCATTTGAATACTTGCGTGATAACTATTATTGTACGAGAATTCTACCAATGGTAAGTGCGAATCCCAGTTGCCGCCAAAATCAATTCCGCATAACCGAAGCATATCCTCTAAAGTTTGGATAGTACGCTCGGTTTGACCGTCAGATTGAGGATGGAAAGCGATGCTAAGGTTAAGATGATTGCCAAGGGCGGATTGAAATGTTTGCTAAAGGCGGGAGGTGAAACGAGCATCGCGATCGGAAATGATGTCAATGGGAGTACCATGACGACTGATGATTTCATCCGTGTAGATACGGGCCAATTTCTCGACCTTGTAATCTTCACGAATGGCAAGGAAATGAGCGGATTTGTTCAATCAGTCAATGATAACCCATATACTGTCATGACCAGATGAAGTACGAGGAAGCTTGGTAATGAAATCCATTGCAATACTTTCCCATTTCCAAACAGGAATTTCTGGTTGTTCGAGCAAGCCAGAGAGGCGTTGATGTTCAGCTTTCACCTTGGAACAGGTAAGACATTTTGAGACGTAAAGGGCGATATCTTTCTTCATCCTGGGCCACCAATAAGATGCACGAAGGCCATGGTACATTTTGTTAGCGCCAGGATGAATGGAGTATCGGGATTTGTAGGCTTCATCCATCAGGTGTTTTGAAGGTTAAGACGATTGGGAATCCAAATGCGATCATGGTACTAAAGGATACCATCGGGTTTAGCTATGAGTGGGTTTTTGACTCCACAATTTAACTTGTTATCGAGGTTACCCTCGTTAATGACGGCAAATTGCGCTTGGCGAATTAGCTCATGAAGTTTTCCCACGATTTGGCGACAATGAACACTCTTGACATGAGTTTTACGACTTAGTACATCGGCTACAACATTTGCCTTGCCAGGATGGTAGCGAATGTCACAGTCGTAGTCGTTTAACAATTCTACCCAATGACGTTGACGCATGTTGAGTTCCTTTTGATCAAAGATATGTTGAAGGCTCTTATGGTCGGTGAAGACCGTACACTTAGTACCATAAAGGTAGTGTCGCCAAATCTTTAATGCAAAAACAACTGTACCAAGTTCAAGGTCGTGTGTAGTACAGTTTTTCTCATGGATTTTGAGCTGCCTCGACGCGTAAGCGATGCCCTTGTCCCGTTGCATAAGAACGCAGCCAAGACCTTTGTTTGAGGCATCACAATACATGACGAAATCATCGTTTCCATCAGGGAGGGTAAGGATAGGAGCATTACAGAGCATGTCCTTGAGAGTTTGGAAAGACTCCTCTTGTTCGGGACCCCAAACAAAAGGTTTATCTTTCTGAGTCAACGACGTTAAAGGAATGAAAATCTTGGAGAAGTTCGAGATGAAACGATGATAATACCCAGCTAGGCCAAGAAACGAACGAATTTCAGAAGGCGATTTAGGTGCAATCCATTCTTCACAGCTTCTATCTTTGCGGGGTCAACATGAATACCGAGTTCATTGACGGTGTGACCAAGGAATTGAACCTCTTTTAGCCAAAACTCACTTGGAGAATTTGGCGTAAAGACGTTCGGTTCGCAAAAGTTGAAGGATAAGTTGCAAATGTCGCCCATGTTCTTCTTTCGTCTTGCAGTAGATGAGAATATCGTCGATGAATACGATTACGAATTGATCGAGGAAAGGTTTACACACGCGGTTCATGAGGTCCATAAACACTGCAGGCGCGTTAGTCAAACCAAAAGGCATGACCACAAACACATAGTGTCCATAACTTGTGCGGAAGGCAGTCTTAAGCACATCTCCCTCGAAAACTCAAAGTTGATGGTAGCCAGAACGGAGGTCGATTTTCGAGAAACAAGTCGCATCTTGAAGTGGATCAAAGAGATCGTCAATACGAGGAAGTGGGTATCGGTTCTTGACTGTAAGTTTATTAAGTTCACGATAGTCAATGCACATCTGAAAAGACCCATCTTTCTTCTTGACGAACAAAACGGAAGCGCCCCAAGAGGAAGTACTAGGGCGTATAAAACCTTTATCAAAAAGCTCTTGAAGTTGGATAGATAGCTCTTGCATCTTCGAGGGTGCTAAACGACAGGGAGCTTTCGCAACAGGAGTTGCGCCAGGGATGAGGTCAATACGAAAGTCAACAGATTGAGGAGGCGGAGGACCAGGAAGATCCTCTGGAAAGACATCAAGGAAATCGCAAACAACAGGAACGTCGCTCACACTCGGGCCTTTGTCTTTCTTTTCCACAACATGGGCCAGAAAGGCGAAGTACGCCTTGTGCAAATATTTGTTTGCTTGGATACACGACATAAGCTTAAGACCCTTAGAAGGTTTCTCGCCATAGATGTGTAAGGAATCACTGTTTGGAAGTGGAAGACGAATAAATTTCTTGGAGCAAACAACTTCAGCACGAACTCGCTTAAGCCAGTCCATGCCTACTATGATATCGAAGCTTCCCAATCGCATGGGAATGAGATCAATAGAAAACGTATGATCGTTTAGGAAAGGATAGAATCAACAGAGGCAGTTTTACATTTATGACTTCGACTTCGACAGCGAAAGGATTAGACAATTTGGAACGCACGCACTTAAGTAAAGGTTCAAATTCAGTCGAAACAAAACTTTTATCGGTGCTAGTTCAAATAGACATGAAGCATAAACATGGTTAACAAGGAACGTACCAGTTATAACGTCGTTTGAACTTTGAGCCTGAGCGTTGGTGAGGGAAAATGCTCTTCCACGTGCCGGTTGAGGCTGCTGGTTGACGTTGCGCTGAGGGCAGACGTTGGCAAGATGGCTCGGGTCACCGCACTTAAAACATGCTCGCACAGGAGCATTTTGAGGTTGAGCAGGGTTAGGCATGAGGGCTTGAGGTTGGGTGCTTTGGGGTTGAGGGAAGTTGCGGCAACTATTAGCAAAGTGTCCAAACCTTTGACATTGGGCACACTTGCGGCATGGGGTACCAGTGGGATGATGGCGTAAACAGGTTGTAAACTAGGGGTGAGACCCAATGTAGCCCTGCCTTGGCTGATCAGGGTTAGCAGGAACGATGGCTGCAACGGCTTGGATGGATTGAGGGTTCGGCGGAGTAACAACCGCGCAATTTTGACCAGAAGCCTTCTGCTTCTTGTTCTTGGGGTTGTTGTTGTTTCTGGGGTTTTTAGTTGAGGGTTCAACAGTTGCAGGTTCGGTGGTGGCTTGGTGCAAGCTTTTCAGCTAGGCCTTCGCGGCATTCCTGCGCTGGACCTGGTTGTTGTTAAGGCGAGCAAACAAGCGGTAGGTTTCCTCGATAGTTGCTGGGAAGGCAGCTTCCACGAGGTTCATGAAGGAGTCGGGTAGGCAATGGATGTACTTGTTGATAGCCTTCTCGGTGGTGTCAACTTGGGTGGGGCAAAGGATACTAAGCTGCTTGAAGCGTTGGGTTAAGCCATCATTATCATCCGCATTTTGCTTGAGGTACCAAAACTCTTGTTCTAGCTTCCTAAGCTCATGTGGAGGGCAAAATTCGTCTCTCATGATTTTCTTCAACTCGGACCATGGCAGGGCGTGGGCTGCATCGTCCCCTCTTGTGCTGCGTTTGGAGGTCCACCAATCGAGATCTCTCAATCAGAACACCCATGTGGCGTTTTGGGTGCGCAAATCGTCGGGACAGCCACTGTGGCGGAATGCGAGTTCCATGGCTTCCAACCAAGTCAGCAACGCTGTGGCGCCATCCTTACCTATAAACTCTAAGGGTTTACAAGAAATGAAGTGCTTGAAGAGGAATTGCGTCTTAGGTTTTTCCACCTTGGAATCGACCGAACCATGAAGCGATTCAGTGTTCGATTGGATCTTACTAACGATATCCGGCATGATTCAGGCCATATGGTCAGCCATTTGTTCAGCGACGAGGTTTGCGAGTTCTTTCTTGGAGTTGGAACGAGAGTTCCTCTTGCTCTTCTTGTGTTCATCGGATGAGCTTGGAGATGCCATCTAGAAGTTCGAAAGGAAGAGAAAGGATGAGACTTGATCATAATGTAAAAATAAGTTTGGCATGTATAAGTATGGATAATTCACGTATGGTTCACATAGTTAACGTGAATTTAACAATTATGGCATGTACAACACGTATGAATGCGTATAAGGAGTATAAATTTAGTTTGTTCATGAGGATTATTATTGTTTTTGATTGCGATAAACGTGTGAATTGTGTAAAGGTTTCAAATAAGGTAACAAGTATAAAATCACATAAAAATTGAGATAACATAAAAGATTGGCTCAATAAAACATGGGATTGTTTCGGGTAGAGAAACGTCAACTATTCCAAAGTGATTCATAAGATCTTTCGAGTTAGGGAACATGCTTTGGCCTAACAGGTAAAATACTCTCGTCGAGAAGCGATTAACGGTATTTTACCCTTCCAGTTACTACATGTCCCAAGTCTTTCGAGACTTTGGCGAGATTGAAAATCGAGGAACGGGACTAGTTGACAAGGTGCGGGTTTCACCCCTAACTTGGCAACATCGTACCCTAAGTGTGGTTTGCTTCTTACTAAACGAGGAGCATATTCCGGCTCATTTGTAAGATCCACTAGAGCATGAAATGGATATCTTCCATCAAGGTGTGGATGTCACTCCTAACTTGATGGCGTAACTTCGTGAAAAATCGAATACGCGGAATGAGGGATTTCACCAAAAATTGTAAGTCATTGGATCTATCTTTGTGCAAATCGCCTCGTTTGCATCACGAGTGCCTTCAAGTCTTCAAGTGTATTTGTGTATATGTCTTAGAAAAGACATTATGTAAGTTTTAAGACCAAAAGATAAGGAAGAAACAAGGAGGAAGAATAAAGTTTTAAGCATGATATAGGAATAGTAAAAAATGGACACTTAAACTATAGACTAGGTCGAACATGGCAATTTTACCTAATTCCTTATAGTTATGGCTCTGATACCAATCTGTCACACCCCAACCGATGGTGGAAACATTGAGGCGGGACGAAATAGATTGCTCATTGCTCATAATACTAATTGCAACAATAATTAATTAAATCCAAATTTCATTTCATGGCATAAAGTCATTACAATACAAGGGAAAATTCAAATACAACATTAACTAAGACAAAATTTGATACATCCATAATAAACCTAAACGTCTAAATGTGTATCTAGCGTCATCGCTACTTCGTTTTCATGGCATCAACCTTCTCAACCTATGACATGTTTAAAATACGAGTTCAATGCAAAAGCAAAGGCGAGTATACAAGTTTGAGCATAGCATACGTATAAGCATAGTTTTAAACAAATCCACATGGCAACTAAGTTTACATACGAGCATATACAAGGCATGCGATATTTCTAGTCAACCCTCTGTTTACGCAACTAGTATAAATAATTCAACATGACCACTCGTTCACGGGCGGTGCGTTACTCCTATAGCGCTATACATGTCAAATGGAGGCTCAAAATAAGCTAATGACTATGGTATCACATACGTTCGGTCCTAGTATAAGCATAACATACGTATCAAAGCGTTCATGTATAATGGATTGTTCGTGCAAGTAACAAAGCATAAGTTTGGTGTTGTTTTTTGATATGTAAACATGTTACACCCCAAAAGTGGTAAAAGTAAAAGGGGGTTCAAGTACTCACTGTTTTGCTAAGTCTTCTACTTGACAATTTTGTAGGAATAGTTGTTTCGACGGAGTGAACGCCAAGTTATCCTACACGAGGAAAACAAAGGCGTATGAGTATTTGGAATAAGGATGGAGCATTCGGATTTAGGATACAAAATGTGACAAAGTATTTATTATGAAAATAGTCACTATGTTATTAGCGCTTGTCCTTGACACTTATAATTACCCATAAGGATTAGGTGTGGTTTCATAGGTTCAAGACCTATAAGAATCATTGACAAGGAACTACACACATAGTGATAAACTTATTAACTTGATAGATGCTTATTTAGTCATTATCAAGGGTTCGGTTTCAAGGATTATAGTATATATCTAGTTATATAATCATGTAGGAGGTGGGAGGATGAACCATCAACTTAGGTACCTCTTAGTGTCATGTAATTCAAGTAGGAGGTGGGAGGATTAACCATCCAATTTGGGACCTCGTATGATGTTCACCACTTACACAAGTTATCATAGACAACAAGGAGGGTCTTAGAACAAGAACGAAATGTAAATGACAAGAATGTAAAGTGTGTCACCACTATACCAAGTAGCCAAGTAAACTACAACCCGGGGAGCACACATCGACACACGTCGACGGCTAGGCAGGGTTGTGACACTTTAGAGCTAGCAAACTACTTGGGATAATAATGAAAATCATCAAGTGATGTGTGGTCTCAAAGGTAGGATAGCCCAAGCTAACCAAGGTGGACACACTATCATCAAGCTTTTGGCTTGGCATCACTTGTGAGCTTAAAGCTCTCCAAATCAGAATATTTAGAGTGTTAAAACACTTAATTACATGTATAACAACCTTGGTTAGTCTCACTAATCATAGCTTTGATTGCAAGCTCAAGAACACAAAGTTGTTTGATGAAAACATAAGTTTTGAAAGAGTTTTGTTAAAATCAGGATGTTTATTGCACTTCAACCTCAAATATGAAGGAGTTCCATCTTGGTTTTCCATGGAAAAACCTAAGGAAACAATCCTAGAGGTGTCCCAAGTGCTAAGAAAGAAAGAACATTGAAAAAGATGAAGTATAAGTGAGGTTATGCTCACTTTAGTAACTTGAGATGAATCTGCCATGTTACTGATTTCCAGATGAGTTCTTGAGGGTTTGAGAGTGAGATTAGAGTGTTTGTAAAGAGGAAGAAGTGTGGAGGTGGTGTGGGTTTTATAGTTGAGGATTAGGGTTAGTTTGGGGGCATTTAGTGCAAGAAGCACAATCCTTGTGCTCCAAAATTGACCAAACATGAGCTGAATAATAACTCTGTGGATTTTGCCTTCTGGTGGGATTATGATTATGATTATGATTAAGTATAACATGTATAGGAATAAATACGCGTTTTTATTATGATCCAAGTCTCGGTTTACAACGAATACAAAGATTACAACGAAAGGACGAATACAAGATACAAAGGTTTCCAAAAATAGAAATACATCACGAGCTTTCTAAATATGGAAAGTATGAAAACGCTGGGCATTACAGTCTCCCCTCCTTTAGGAAATTTCGTCCCAAAATTTAGGAAGATGCAATGAAGAGATGCGGATACTTAGTCTTCATATCACTCTTGAGTTCCCAGTAATTCAGCGCCACGCTTACTTTCCCATCGAACCTTGACGATAGGAATTCGACTACGTCTTAATTGCTTGATTCCTCGGTCTATGTTTCAACCGGTTTCTCCACAAAATGCAAGGTCTCATTGATTTGAAGGTCTTCGAGTGGAACTTGAAGTCCTTCTTCAGCTAGACACTTCTTTAGGTTTGAAACATGAAAGACAGGATGCACGCTGTTGAGCGCTTGAGGTAGTGTGGGTTTTATAGTTGAGGATTAGGGTTAGTTTGGTGGGCATTTAGTGCAAGAAGCACAATCCTTGTGCTCCAAAATTGACCAACCCATGAGCTGAATAATAATTTTGTGGATTTTGCCTTCCGGCGGGGCGCGAGAAGAATTGGGTTTGGCGCTGGCGACCCGCGAGAAGGTAAAAACCCAGAGTTTGGTTATTTTTAACACATTTAGCCCCTGTAGTTTGTGTTTGACGAGTTTTAGGGTGATTTATGCAACAAAGGCCTAGTATAAGGTTTATTTACGTAATGTAAGCATAATAATAAGTACTAAAAAGTATGATTAAGTTTATGAATCGCGTATAAGTATCGTATGCTGCATGTATGTCACGTATTTGCAAGTTTGTCACGTTCACAAGTATTCAAGCATGAACGTTTGAATGTATATATGTATGAAATGATTATGATTAAGTATAACATGTATAGGAATAAAATACGTGTTTTTATTATGATCCAAGTTTCGGTTTACAACGAATACAAAGATTACAACGAAAGGACGAATACAAGATACAAAGGTTTCCAAAAACAGAAATACATCACGATCTTTCTAAATATGGAATGTATGAAAACTGGGCGTTACAATCACTCTGTTATACTCATCAGCTTCAAACCTTCAAATGTACTGATAATCATTTGGCTCAAATGTGTTAACATTCATCACTTGCTCTTCAAAATCAAAGTCAAGTGTTTCAGCATCAACAAACTTCTCCAAATCTTCCTTAGTGTAGTTGTGCACGTACTCGCCTTCCTCTACATTATGTTCAAGCATCAAAATCAAAGGCTTTGTGGGAACGGCAGCAACCGGCTTTGCAAACCTATCAATATCCGACATATCTACATCATCGGTTGGCCCTGTTTGCCCTAACTCCCCCTTAATTTGATCATTCATCTTGTTTGATACATCATCCATTAGAGAAGAAACATCAAAATCATCAGAGATTTTTGCTTCACTAATTTTCATCCCAACACCTCCCTGATCATCATCATCATCAGCATTATTCCAATCTTCATAATCAGAATCGTCTTTCTTGTCGTCATCATTTTTATCCTCATCTTCTGCTTCTTCATCGTCCTTTTCTTTTGAAACAATTATAGGATCAGAAGGCTTGACAGATTCGTCAACCTTAGTAACATCGGACTCTGAAACTTTTTCAACTTCATCAACAGGCTTTTAGGCAGTTTCAGATGATTTAGGTGCTTCACTTTCAACACCTTTACCTTTACCACTATCTGCAAGCTCTTTTTCAGCTCTATCTTTTGCTTCTTGCCTATCCAGACGATCATATTCAGCAATGAAATCAATCCGAAGAGTATTAGATAAAACTTTCTGCATCCTCGTGAATCTTCGATCATTTAGGGCTTGAATTGTTTTCAGCTCAGCAATCTCTGTTTGCAGCTTCTCATTGGCAACTTGCAAACTTTCAATTAGGGCTTTGAAGAATTCTCTTTCATTTTCTAACACTTTGATTTTATCATCCAACAACTCTTTCTCAACTACGCTTTGATTCATTCTCTTAATCAGCTCAGCTTTTTCTTCTTCATTCTTGGCTACTTTATCTTCTAAGATTTTAACATGCTTCTCTAGAAGATCAACATTGGTATCCGGAAAGAAATCATTCAGAACTTGAAGACTTATTAGCTCATTCTGCATATCACCAAACAGATTTGACCTTGGAGTTGACTTTGGAGTAGCAGCCTTTGGTGTTGTTTTTGGTGTAGATCCTTCGGGTTGAGCTGCTTTTGTATCATGTGATTGAATCACTGGAACTTCAAGTAAAATAGACTTAGGAGGTTCTTGTGTTGTTCCTGGCTTTTCTGCCTCTGATGGAATAATAACAGGAGGTTCTTGTGTAACTCCTATCTCCTGTGCGCCAGAAGGTTCTTGTGTAACTTCTGCGCTTTTAGGCTTTCCCTTGTATCGACGACTAGCCGGTTTCTGAGCTTTTTTCATTTTCGTTCTTCCTTTAGTTTGAGGAGACCCTGTAGTCTTTGTCGATGAAACTGTAGCAGACTTCACACGCTTAGCTTTTTTCTTGGGTCTTCCCTTGTCAGACTCTCTTTCAAGATTTGGATCAAAATCAGCATCTGTCTCTTTGCTTTTTCTACCTCAGTCTCTGCTATTGTTTTTTGGTAATCTTCTCGAGAGAATCATCAGAATCATCATCATTCTCGGAAGTAGCAGATATGACATCATCTTCTTGAGTCGTTTTCTCAACTTCTTGACTCTTAGTAACAATTGCTGCGCTAGAACCAGCTTTAGCTTGAACATTAACAGTTTCATCTTCATCCACAAGCATAGTATCAACTTTCTTAGCTGCTTGCTTCTTTTTAGGCTTTTCTACTTTGGCCTTAAGGAACCATTCACTTCGAGCTTTATGCTTGAAAGCTTTAAACCATTCTTTCTCATCAAGCTCTTTCTCGTCACCACTTCCATCTTTCCTCCATTTGTTGTCAGCCGGCGCTATATAATTTTCATCTTTAATTGCCCCAAATACTGGCTTTACCACCGGTGCTGAATCTTGCTTTTGAAATTTGATAAACTTCTTAACAGTAGTATCATTAAGGTGACTGAGATATAAAACACCATTCGGATCACGTGCAATGTTAGAAAACTTTTCATCGATGAGCATCTGCACGAACCTTGGATATAAGAATAATCTCGAATCATTCATATTCTTCGACATATGTGTAAACACAAGCTTTGAATAATTGAACGACTTTTTCAGAATTAACGCTGTTGCCATACATGTCATATAGTCTTGAACATCGTCAAGGCCCGCTTTACGGTGACTGGAAGTATGTATGATAGCATGCATGAGTAGTTTGTAGGGGTTAGGAACTTCCCCTTTCTTCAGAGTTGGCTTATTTACACTGCCCTTATAACCCATAAGGTAGAAACAACCTCTCACCATCTTTTCATCAAGAAATATAGGATCGTATTTGTCATCATTAAACTGCAGGATCCTTCGAATATCATCCTCTATGACAGTGATCTCTTTTACTTCATCCCGACTTGAACATATGAAATAATGGTCTTCTTATCTTCGCTGAGACTCGCGTTCATCCAAAAATGATAAGTGTGCGAACGATAAGATACAATGCGCTCCGTGATAGCTCGATGAATAGGACACTCCTTGAAGAACTTTAGGATGCTGTCATACTCCTTCATTGATGGACAAATCGTTTTATCAAGCATGATGCAGGTATTATGGAACTTAGAGAAATCCATAGAAATCACCCGCACTGGTACTTGAGCCTGAAAAACGACGCAAAACAATTAGCACGCATTATGAGAAAAATCATCAAAAAATTTCAACATTTTCGTCAAGTTCGGGTGAACTTGATGTGGATATTACAAGTTGATTTTAGTCAAGTTCGCCCGAACATGTGTATCAACATGTTCAAACAACCAAACATAAGTTCGGGCGAACTTATTATCACCACAACTCAATTTCCTAAACTCCGAAGTTCGAGCGAACTTCCACTACCATCATAAGTTCTGAGTTAAACCCTAAGTTCGGTCGAACATGTGATATTATCTGATTTATACAAGATTTATATGCAAGTTCGGTCGAACTTGATAACAAGTTCGACCGAACGTGTTATCTTCTCCAACACAACTTCAACATCCATAACCAACAATCTGATCGAATCAAATACAGATCTTTGGTCGGTTTTCATTGTTTATCAAGATTTTAGGTTCAATTTAATCATTAAAACCCTAGATCTATCAAATTTAAACATTTTAGATCTGATTTCATTGATTCAGTCCAATTTAACGGTTCAAAGTTCAAATATATACCTCAGCAATTGCAATAAGTGTGCCAATCACTTAGTGTAATACAAATTTTGGCAGAGTAACAGCTCTAAATTGCCAATTTCACTAAATCGCTCAAAGGACGCTAAGTTCGCTTTAGAGAGTTCTTGGGTGCAAGTAATGAGTTCGGCCGAACTTGCAAGGTATTTATACCTTGGCAAGTTCAGGCGAACTTGAGAGCCCAATTAAACAAGCCCATGAAGTCCGGGCGAACTTCTCTTTTAAACAGCCATCAATACAAGTTCGGTCAAACTTGCTGTCAGATGATCTTTTAAGCAGTTAACCAAGTTCGGCCGAACTTGCCTAACCTCAAATTCAAAATTTTCTACTTTTTACAATTTAGTCCCTGAACTTTCCACTTTTTACCAGTTATGAAATCCACTCAGTTGACCAAGTCCAAGTTAATGACCTTGGTTAACCGATTTGTCTGCCGAGTCCAAGTTAATGACCCCGGTTTGACCCGTTAATGACCTTGGTTAACCGATTTGTCTGTCAAGTCAAAATTTCAAATTAATGAACTTTTTATCGTTTTGGTTTTAATATTTTACAGATTAGCTCCCAGCCTGTTGTCAATGAGATTTCCACCAGTTTTAGCACCTTACCAGACTTCGAAGACCCGTTCTCCAACATTGGTTTGCTGAAAAACAATGTAGAAACAAAATCTTTTTGTATTTTTGTAAGTTTATGCTAAAACACATTGAAAATCTGTTTTGTTTTAATCTGTAAAGCTGATAAACTATGTACTGGACAAAGTAAACTATGTACAAACATATTTACAGACATATTTTTATGAATTCGTGTCTAAGGATCATATTAGTTTGCTGAGACATATCACTAGTACCGTTGACCTTTAGATGACTTTAAGTTTTAAACTTGTTTACCTAGATTGTCGATATGTTTGTCCACTTAAACTTTACCACGTTTCTCAACTGTTCTAAGATATGTTAAGGTATGAATTATGAAACTTGACTTATCTGCGGTTCCCACTTCTTGAATATACTCACGTATCAAGATTCCCTAGATTTCATCTTACAGGTGAATATAGCGTAATTGATATATGTATCTGGGTTATTGCAAGGCCTTGAGAGCTCAGGTTAGTACCACCTACCGACAAAGAGATGAAGGCTCGTTTTTAAGGTGTGTTCCATTTAAGGAATCTTTTCAGCACTGCAAATGATTAGATCTTTCGATACTTTTCAAGTTTGCATGCAGTTTAGAGGTTTATTGTGAAAGTATTATAGAAGTTCAGGCTATTGCTTCCACAAAATCAGAAGAACTTGTATAATGCCCCAGATATCAACTATCAAAAAGACCTCATATCTCAGAATCAGGCAATCTATTAAACCAAATTTCGGAGTACTAAGTCCATATATCAAAGATGTGTTAATCCACAAGATTAAGCAGTTGTAAAATTTAGTTTATATCTCGAAAACAGTTTAGTGAACGTGTTAAGCCTATCGACACATACACAATAAGACTTGTTTATCACTTTTAAACTTTACATTTCTTTAGCATACTGTGATAGTCCACTGATGTACTATCATTTCCTTTTTATGACATGAATTCTTTTTGTCTTTTTCAATGTTTTTGTACTTTTTGCATTTTTTCATATGTTTTTGTATTTTTAAAATTTTCAAATGTTTTTGTATTTTCTCTAACATTCTCCCCCTAAAATCAAAAACATATTTTTGTATTTTAGTTTTTAATAAAATTCTAAACTAGAAAGACAAAGACAAACCAATGTGGATTAGTCAACTCGTCGTCAGATCCTCAGCAAATTTTTCATACCATTAATTCTCAACAAGTATTTAAACCGTGATAAAGAAAATGGTTTGGTATAAAAATCAGCCTTTTGTTCGTCGGTGTGGATTTTTTCTATTCGCACCAATTTCTTTTCTTAACAATCACGAATGAAATGGTAACGAATTTCTATGTGTTTAGTGCGTGAGTGATGAACCGGATTTTTGGTTATATCAATGGCTGCCTTATTATCAACATACAGCGGAGTGTCGAGAAATTGCAGAACATAGTCTCTCATCTGTGGTTCTATCCACAGAATCCGTGAACAACAGCTGGAGGCCGAGATATACTCAGCTTCACAGGTAGAGAGAGCGACTTAGTCTGTTTCTTACACTGCCAGGTTACCATTCTTGTTCCGAAGAACTGGCATCCCGCTGTAGTCGATTTTGAATTCAACTTATCTACACCAAACTCAGAATCAGCATATCCTGCAAGATCGAAGTTATCATTCTTCGGGTACCACAAGCTGGTGCTTGGACATCCCTTCAAGTATCTAAAGATTCGCTTTACGATCTGCATGTGTGATATTCTCCGGCTGGACTGATACTGGCGCAAAAGGCAGGTAGGATACATGATATCTGGACGCAATGCCGTCAGATACATCAGCGATCCTATCATTGATCTTTAGAGCGTCTCATCAACTTTGGTTCTAGTTTCGTCGATGAAAATCACGTGATTAAGAGCAAGAGGAGTAGATAACGGCTTCGAGCTTTCCATATAAACTTCTTCAAGATGTCGTGCAAATACTTGGTCTGATGAATGAAAATACCGTCTGAAGTTGATCTACTTGCAATCCGAGGAAGACATTCATTTCGCCCATCGAAGACATTTCGAACTTCTTCTTCATGATGCCCCAAGCTCCTTGTAAAGACTATCATTCGTTGATCCAAAGATGATGTCGTCCACATAGATTTGAACGATAATTAGATGACTACCAACTTCTCTAGTGAAAAGAGTACTATCCACGGTTCCTTGACAAAGCTGTTTCCCACGAGATGTTGTGATAACGTTTCGTACCAAGCTCTCGGGGCTTGGTGTAAACCGTAAAGAGCTTTATCAAGAAGATATGCTTTCCTTTTGTTGAGTGGATCGACAAACCCCGGTGGTTGTCCGACGTACACCTTCTCGCATAATTTTCCGTACAGAAAAGCTGATTTGACATCCAACTGATAGACTTTAAATCCTTTCCATGTTGCGAAAGCAAGAAATATTCGAATAGATTCTAAGCGAGCTACTGGTGCGTAAACTTCGTGTAGTCTATCCCTTCCTACTGGTGAAATCCCTGACAACAAGCCGAGTTTTGTTTCGAACTATAACCCTCGATCGTCTCACTTGCATTTAAAGACCCATTTAGTATCAATCGCTTTTGGATTTTCAGGTAGGTCTACAAGCTTCCACACTCCTAACTTCTCAAACTGTAACAGTTCCTCTTGCATTGCTTGTACCCAGTTTTCATTGCCTAAAGCTTCAGAAACATTCTTTGGCTCTATCTAGGATATGAAACATGAATAGTAGCAATACTCTTGAATTAGAGCAACACGAGTATAGAAACAGATCAAAGCCTTGTTTATTTGACTACGTGTTCTCACACCAGCTTGTAATTCGCCTATTATAGAATTTAAACGGATGATAAGAATATGATCTTGGCATCACTTTGCTTGGAACAACCAAAGTATTCTCTTGATTTGTGATATTTTGATTTACCACCACTTCAACTTCAGGGGCACTACTCGGGCTTGCAGATTCATTCATTAAACTTGTAATCTGCTCTGCTTCTTAATCTGAAGAAGATTCTCCATCGGCATCGAATGTTGGAGCTCGTCCGAGTCTGAAACTATGTGCTTCAGAAAGATTAGGAATCACTATAGTATTGACAGGTTCTGTAGTCGGTGTCACTTGTTCTGTTTGAGTTTCTTGACCACCGCTATTACTTGAACTAGCACAGAAGAAGATGATCCCAACGTGGGTTGATTAACCAGAATTGGTCTGACAATTTACTCTTGATTTGCGGATTGATGAAGATAATAAAGAGCTGTATTTCTTCATCGGATGGCTCTTTAGGCATATCAAATGATTTCCACAAGTCTTGATAGTTGAATAACCATGCATCACCTTTTCTCTGAACATGATCCGTATAGTTAAAAAAATCAACATGTTGTGCTTCAATTACTCTTCTCAATGAGGGAACATAAACTCTCCGTAATGTACTTACATATCTGACAAAGAAACCTTCGAGTGATTTAGCTCCAAATTTGCCATCTTAATCGATTACAGTACATGGCGCTCCAAATGGTTCTAGGAACTTCAAATTCGGTTTCCGTCTGGTTGATCATTTCAAAACAGGTCTTCTTTGTTGATTTGACTGTTAAGACTCTGTTAAGTGTGTAGCAAGCAGTTGCAACTACTTCACTCCAGAAGCTGACTGGAAGCTTTGAGTCTGCGAGCATTGTTCTTGCAGTTTCTATCAATGTTCTATTCTTCCGTTCAGCAACTCCATTTTGTTGCAGAGTGTAGGGAGCACTGAATTCATGCAAAATCCTTTAGCGTTGCAGAATTCCCTCATTTTGATGTTTTGAACTCAGTACCATTGTCACTTCTAATGCGTCTCACCGGAAGATGGTACAGGTTCTCAAGTTTCTTGAAAAGAATCACTAAATTTTCAAACGTCTCATCTTTTGATTATTGGAAGAATACCCATGAGTATTGGGAATAATCGTTGTGACTACCAAGCAGTAGAGATCTCCAGATATGCTTCGGACATTCATTGGACCGAAGAGATCCATATGAAGTCTTTCGAGTGGCAACTTTATCGAATTGGAATCTTTCTCGAATGAGATTTCTTGATCTGCTTGCCCTTTTTACACTCGAGGAAATTTTCTGACATATGAAAACTTTTAGATTCACACCTTCCACCAAATCATTATGCACCAAATGATTCATCTTTCTTAGGTGAAGTGACCCATCTTTCTGTGCCATAAGATTAACTCCTTCTCAGTAGCTTTCGAAACAAAACATTGTGCCATTTTTGAAGAAGTAATAGCAATTCCCATGTCAAGAACATACAAATCATTCTCTCTCGGTGCACGCATGAGTATCCACTCGTCTGTTATTTTGAAACCTGGTTTGATTATCATGCATTCTATATCGTTGAAGTGGACGGTAAACTTCTTTATCACAAATTTGAGAAATACTCAGAAGGTTGTTCTCAAGCTCTGCAATGTAGTTCACTAGATCAAATGAAACAACTCCATTTGAGAGCTTTCCCTCAGGGACAATCCTTCCACCTTGGTTTCCAGCAAATCCAACATATCCCCGTTGATAGCTTTTATGTCGAACAATAGCGCTTTCATTCCTGTCATATGTCTGGAAGCTCCACTATCCAGAATCCACTTGGAAAGTACGGATCTCTGGAGCCCCTCACATTTCAACAATTAGTTAAACAGCGCGACCCAAAGCCTTCTTGGTCTTGGGTTGAATTGGATAGCCATGTCGTAATCAAATTCACACTCGTCAGCATAATCAAATTCATATTCATCATCTGGATTTCTACGATGTTTAAGTTTGAAAACTTCACTTTCTTTTTGTCTTTTGAACTGTTATCACTTCTTCTTAGCAATCCAGGCTTGACATTTTATGTTAGCCTTTTTGATGTAAAACTTTGTTTCATTTGCTTTTGAAGATTCACCTTTTTTGAAAGTTGAATTTGCAAACTTCTTTTCATATTTAGATTTATCTTAAGATTTTGATTCATTTCTTTTCAAAATCGTGACCGGTTTTACAAACTCTGGTTGCTTCGGTTTCACAACATCTGAACTTTCTTTCCTTCAAAGATAAGTCGGCTTAGATTTCGGACATTTGCGTGCAATATGACCAACTTTGTTGCACTTGAAACAAATCCGATTATCATGTGAGTGTCCACTAGTGGATTTTACACCACTTGTTGCTTTCGCCTTATCTCGAAGTTCTTTCTTTACTTAAACTCGTTGTTTGATTGCTTCACAATCAAACTCTCCTCATGAGTGTTTGTCCCATAAACGAATTTCATGTTTTTATCTTTGTACTCGTGAAATGGTGACATTTTCTTATATGGTTCTTCTTCCTCATCTAGACCCAACCCAGCTCTCCGGTTTTCCGGATGATCACCACCCTTTTCTGGTAATTATTATAATTTCTTTTGGGTTTAGAATAGAATTTCCTTTCATTTTTCTCCAGGTCTTCTGATGAAACTTCAACCAATTTGAACAGTTTATCCAATTGATCCTCTCTGACGTTCTGAATCGGAAAACTGTCATCAAAGTATAATCTATCAGATTCCTTAACCTTGTACATGACAACGTTAGGATCATCACATAGATCATCTTCCGATGATGTATCGTCATCTTCGGAACTTGTGTCAGAACTATTCAAATTCGAGGTGGCGCTCTAAAAGCTGCCATCATCAGAATTGTTCAGAACATTTTCAACCACCTTTTTCACTACCGCATTGTCATCATCTGATTTAGTAAAGACTACATCAATGTTCTCCGACAACTCATTTTTCTTTTCAGATAACAACTCAATGTTGAGTGCCTTATCCATCCCATCAACAGTTTTGCGACAATACTTCTCGCATAGGTGAGGAGGAACATTGTTGTATTCTTTACCAATTTTCTTTTTAGGTTTTTCTTCCGATGGAATTGTGGGAAGAATGTGATCAATGACACATGCGTTAGTTGTGTAACTTATCAAAAGTTGTTGAACACGTTCTGTTTCAATTTTCATGTCCTGGAGTTGTTGTTTGGTTTCAGCAATGGTGTTGATATAAATGTTTATGGATTTTTGTTTATCCATTACTGTACCTTTCAACATCCTTATATATCATGTTGTTCAATATTATTTCTATCGAGCCTGCCATAATCATCTTTCATTTTTTCATACGCTTCCTTCATTGTACGATAATCGTATTTGAAATGTTCATTATGTACATTGAGTTCAACGATGATTTGTGATTTTTTGGCACATTCAGCACATGGCTCGGTACATTTTGTACAACAATTTTCAACCTCTATAACTTGTACTTTAACAACTTCCTTTACCTCTGGACCTACCTTTGTTAGATTTGCCATCATAGCTTTATCGGCAAAGTCCTTGAGGTTTTTAGCAGTTACTTCTTGAACAACATCAGTAACTTCTTCATTTGATTTCTCCTCGATCACTTGCTCTTGAGAACTTCCATCAAAGTGACCTGCAAAACTATCACATGAGTTAGAAGATAAATGCCTTGGTTCTTCATGTGAAGATACATTTCCTCTTCTTCCTGTTGTTGCAGATACTGTTCCAGTAGAGCATTCTCAATCGCTGCTGCTTCTTCGGCAGAAGTATCTTCAACGATCTCAGGCATTAATGCAACTCTGGTCTTCTTACCGATATAAGAAATCCAATCGAAGCCATCATCCTCGTTCGAAGCAACCATTGCCTTCTCAGTGTTGTTACTGTTTGGTTTCTCTTGGATTTGAACTTGTATCTTTTTGGAAAAGGCTTGTACTGAAGTGACTTCTTGTAATATTCGTTGCCCCCTCCAAATGGACTTTGATTGCCCGTGCTTCAGGATTTTTGCATTCTCTCTTGAAATGCCCTTTCTGTCAGCATCTAAAACAAGTGACCTTTGATTTGTTGAACCCTAGCTTGTTGCTTGAATTTCCGATATCTCGCCCAGTAAGTGCAACAAACTTTGTTACCCTTTGAATGATAGAAGCTAGTGACCACTTAATGTCCATCAGTTCAAGCTCTTCTTCGTCCACCTGATCGTAGTCTTCGCGGTCATCTCGGGATTGCCGATTTTCCCTGCTACAAGACTTTCATATGATTCTAGAACAGTGGCGAGAAGTGACATCTGTTGTTTTGCAACTTGCTCAGAAATAACATTGTTTAGATTGACAGCAATGTTACACTTGTACATATTTGGATCAGAATTTGTTTGTTGGTTTTGATTTGCTTGACTCTAATAAGATGAATTTGAACTTGTGCTTGAAAACGAAGAGCTCTATGGACTTTGATCATATTGAGGATATGATTGGTTCTGATTCTATGGAGAAGAATTCATGTTTGCACTGAATGCTATCTGAATCTTTGGACTTGAGATGCTGTCTTGCATTCCATTCTTGTAATACAGACCAACATCTTGAACAATGTTAGCATTCTTCGACTTTGCGATCTTTAGAGGCTCCATTTCATGACCTTCTAGTTCGTCGATGAATGTAGACAGCTAAAAGAATTCCCCATTCGGACTTTCTTTCAGAACCATCAAATAAGTAGTCCACTCTCCGTCAGGTAACGCATCTGCAAGCTTATAGATGTACTCTGGTTCTGTCTTCTCGAGACCGTTTCTTCTCATTTGGACTTTTAGATGATAGAAGCGCTCAATCATCTGTTTCATTGTCTCGTCCTTCAACGTGTTGAAAATATCGAACTCCTTCATGATGAGAGCTTTCTTACTCTTGATCATCTCTGCGCTTCCTTGGTATTTCTTTTGCAGTGATAGCCAGAGATCTCTCGCAGTCGTGTATTCCGGCAATAAGACCAAAATATTTCTTTAACAGATTGTTGAATGAGGCTTATCATCTTTTTCTCAGCAATGTATTCATCTTTCTGTATTGTGGTGTACTTGTATTTCTCCAGAACTTGCTGATTTTCGTCTAACGGAACAGTATAACCTCTCTCAATCAACTAGCCTTGGAAATGCATGGCTTGAACCCAATAAGTAAATTTCTCCTTCCATCCTTCGTACTCGTCCATGCTCATTAACTTTGGCGGTTTAACAGACGTGCCCATCTCGTTTCAAGATTGACTTGTTGAATCACGTTGGCATTGGATGTACCCACTCCGGACATAAACGCTTCTGAATATCATCCATCGCGAATATCGAGACACGTACGCTGAAAACACGTTAAAACTTTTGAAAAAGTTAGTTTTACTACAAGTTCGGTCGAACTTGTAGTTGTGAATGAAGAATTTCAGATTTTATCACAAGTTCGGTCGAACTTATGATTTTGAATGAAAATTTCCTGATTTTTAACTGCGAGCGAACTAGCTATATGGTTATTATAAGAATCTTACAAGTTCGGGCGAACTTAGCTAAGATTTCCTTGATTTTTATCAAGGTCAGTCGAACTTGATAAATATCAATGAATTCTTGGTAAGTTCGAGCAAACTTAGCTGAAATTCCCTCAAAAATCACTCAAGTTCGAGCGAACTTGGTAAAAAATCAATCAAAAAGTGACTTTTTAAAGCAAGTTCGGCCGAACTTAGGTAACAAGTTCGATGGAAGTGTGTTTGAAAAACACGGTTTTTGCAAAAAATTGACACCAATTCGTTTGATTTTAGTCTCCAAACTCTCAGGGGTTTATCTATTATGTATTAACATGTTATATTGAAAATTGGACAGATTTGCCGTGAATTCTTCATTTTTGTGTAAAAGTTAAGAAAAATAGAAGAATAGAGTAGAATTAGAAGTGTTCTTGTCTTGATATCAATCAAATCAGGCTATTCTAACTCTGATACCACTTGTAGGACCGATCCTCAATGCATATGAACCTAGATTTGATCTCTATGTCCATAATAGCGGAAATATTATAACAAGTTTACCAAATAACAAGAATTAGTCATTTAAACGTCAAATTTATTGATATAACGTCGAGTCTCCAAATTGACAGAGCTTCGCCTCAGAAATGCCAAAGTTACAAATGAGGAAAACATGCTAGCTATTTATAGGGCAACAAGTTCGCCAGTGGTGAGATGAGTTCGGCCGAACTTGACTTCACAAGCAACACATGAGCGAACTTGTCCCAAAACACATAAATACTTCGTTTCGCTAGCCTATTCAACTCTGATCTATATAGACTCGATATAAGACTAAGACATAGACATTCTACACCAACATGGAACAATTGAGAAATGTGTCTAAGTTTAAGTGGACAAACATATCGACAATCTAGGTAAACAAGTTTAGAACTTAAAGTCGTCAAAAGGTCAACGGTACTAGTGATAAGTCTCATTCAACTAATATGATCCTTAGACATGAATTCACAATATATGTCTGTAAATATGTTTGTACATAGTTTATTTGATTTCAGATTTAAACCCAAAAAGATTTTTAGTGTGTTTTAGCATAAACTTTCAAAAATCATAAAGATTTTGTTTCTACTTTGTTTTCAACAGCCAATGATGGAAAGCAGATCTTCAGAGTTCGGAATGGTACTAAGATGGTACTGTTTGACAACGGGTTGGGAGCTAATTTTAAAATCAAAATACACAAAAAACGATGAAAAGTTCATTAATTTAAAACTTTAATTTAAAGAAAACATCAGTTTGTTCATAACGGGTCAAACCGAGGTCATTAACTTGGACTCAGCAGACAAATCGGTTAACCAAGGTCATTAACTTGGACTTGGTCAATTGAGTGGATTTTCATAACTGGTAAACATGTGAAAGTTCAGGGTCTAAAGTGTAAAAAGTTGAAAATTTCAAATTGATCCTGAACAAGTTCGGCCGAAGTTGCTAGCTATAAAATTGCAATATTATAAGACAACTTCAGGCGAAGTTGTTGTGAAGATATTGTTCAAGTTTTTGAAAAGTTCTCCCGACTTGTTTGTGTATAAATAGTTCGCTTCAAATCTCATTTTATCAAACATTTTCATCTTCGAGCGAACTTGAGTGCGATTTTGCAATCTTAGTAACGTTGTGCTGTCCAAATTTAGACCTATTATAAGTGATATGCACACTTATAATGATCACCGAGGAACAAAATTGTTAAAACAACCATTAAATTGATTGATTTGAACTATGTGGACTTAAACCAGTTAAAATCAAGTAGATCTAGCGTTGTTTTGAACAAATTGAACAGTGAAAATTGTGTATAAACATGTTAATAACATAATCGAATAAAAAATTTGAACATTGGACTGTGTTTGTTATATTGCAGTTTAAGTTGGGGAAGATGACAAGTTCGCCTGAACTTATTGAAGCTGATTTACATCAACTTCGGGCGAAGTTGTCCAAAACCTGAATAAAAACTTAAAATACAACAAGGTCGCCCGAACTTGTTGTAAATCTTTCAAAATTTGTATGTATAAAAGTTCGCCTGAACTTGTTTAAATTCAAAATAAAATTGTGTAAATGACATGTTCGAGCGAAGTTGTTGAAAATTGTAATGTTTTTGGTATATCAAGTTCGCCTGAACTTGATGTATTATGTTGAAAAACTGTGAAAATTTTCTAAGTGTTTATTTTTCATGTCCGCAAACATTCAACAGTCGTTTTCGAAGTTCCACAATACATGCGTCTCTCTGGATGAGAAAGTATATCCTTCGTTGGCTGCTTTCTCAGATATTCTTGAATTATGGGAAGGATTCCAATCACAAAGGCAATTACAGACAAGCACGTTGTTTATCGATCACATGTATATTTTTCTGGAATTCAGCGACCTATAATGAAGCAACAAATGTTATTACTTCTGTTGTTCGGGTTGGAAACAAAGATAAGGAGATTAAGGTTTTGAAGCTGATATTCAAATGGTTCTGGAATTCAACGACAATGCAGATGATCCGATTAGCTTCGAAGAAAGAATGGTCAAGGGTTGTTTCTTTCAAATGGGATACAAAGGGCATGCAAATGAACCTACTTTGAAGAAAGGCGGTGTTCCTCTTCCATACAAATTCCTTATGCACGCTATTATTCACGCATTTAGCCACAGGAAAGTAGGGTTGGATGACGTTCAAGATTATATGGCTTGCATGGTGACGGCATTGGTGCTATAAAGAAGTTCAATTATTCTAAAGTGATTTTCAAGTTTATGTTAAAGAATATGGGCAGAGACAGATTGGTGATGTATCCAAGGTTTGTCCAGATGCTGATAGATGAAAAATTCAAAGACATTGCAAAAGATCCGAACGATATTATGTATTTGAGCCACATGGATGAAACAACTTCGAAGAAGCTTAAGACGTTTCAGAGACAAGATTCTGCTCCAATTGCAAAACCATTATTTGGTGCTATAGTCAAAGCTGATTATGTGTCACCACCTGATGATAAGTGGAGAAAGGATGGTAGCGGAGATGATAGGGACGAGGTTGAGTTGTTAAATACATTCAAGGAGAAAAGAGGTGATTGGTATATAAAAAAGGTTGTTGTCGTTAAGTGCCGAAAGGAAAAAGAGCTTCAAAGAAAGTTGAAACTATGTTAATAGACGGGCCTGATATTGATCAAGAGAATCCTCAGAATGTTGAAGGATCAAGTGTTGTAGTTAATGTTGAAAGCGAAGAAGTTGAAACTGTTACTAGCGGGTGTGAACGTGATGATTATTCGCTATTCTGAATAGATGATGAATTTCTAAGATTCTACTATTTTCGACAAAGAGAAGCTGAAAAGAAAGAGAAGAGTCTTTGAAAGAGGAAAAGGTCTCAAAGTTTACATTAAGGGGTGAGAGGCAAGGCTCTATAAACGCCTATTCCTAAGCAAGAACGAAGACGAAAGCCCTACAAGAACTTCTTTGGAAGAGGTTGAAGATTTTGAAAACTAATCAAGACTACGACAATATCCAGGGGGAGTCTGTTGATACATGATGTCTATTGTCTAGGTGTTGGATCGAGTCTGTGTGATTAGGGTTTGGAAATGTCAGATTTGAAATATTTATGTTGTAAAGACAACAAGTTCAGCCGAAGTTGTGCATAGGCAGGACAAGTTCACCCGAACTTGTCCTAGCCGAGACACACTTCGAGCGAACTTGGTGGTCTATATATGTACGTCTTGGGTCCTTGTCATTTGTAAGTTTGTATTCTAGACGACGAAGCTCTATCTGTTTGGATTCTCGATTAATATGATTTTGGACTAATAATAAGACACTTTAAACAGTAAATCTTGTGTATTTGACTAACAATCACGTAATTTCGCTTACGATGACTTTAGATACAAATTAGGTTCCTAAGTAGTGGAGGAGCAGTCCTAACACCTTTAAATGTATCCATTGATTTTATAAATCAGATTTAATGTTTGTCACAGTTTTATGAAGAATGAAGTTATTTTTTATAATAAAAATTATATAAATCTTTTTACAAGATAATTATCTAAAATTTATGGAGAAATTATCTAAAAGTCCCAATACATTTATATAATCTATAAAAATCAGTAAAACCATTTATTTAATTTGTTTGTGATAAATCTTGTATTATTAAATAATTTAAACATACATAGGTTGATATATATATATATATATATATATATATATATATATATATTAGTAATACTAATAATAACAAAAACAAAGACAAGAAATGGAAAAAAGAAAAAAATAAAATGTTGATTTGTAATGTAATATAGTATAATAATTTTATATTTCTATACTGGTAAGATTAGTAAAATAAGAGGGTGTATTTAGTAGCATCCAATAATAAATAACAACATTTAACGTAAAAGGAGTAAAATATTATATATTAGTACAAAAAATAAATGTGAAAATTTGTTGCAATTAACATGTGACTTAAAAGAAAGGTTAAATAAGCTCACGTTTGATTTACACAAAAGATCTGAATGTTCCGTACGCAAAATGACGCGTAAAAATTCAAAAAATTGTCCAATTTAATTATGACCACCAAAACATAGTGTTTCCATATAAATGTGTGATCATTATTCTCGACCTTATCCATTATCGATATTCAAGAGTATCTATATGTGAGATTAAATAAAGTAGAAAACAAAATGTTATAAAAAATAGTAAATAATATCGGGTATTTGACACTGACGTGTATAATAATACAAAACGTTATAAATGAAAATTTGAAGAAATTTAAAATGTAATCTTAAAGAGCTCAATTATTCATCAGAACAAGACAATTGTGGAGTAGGAGATACGGAGAATGAATCTTTTTCATAATGAACTAGGATATTATTTTAAAAAAAATATATTATTGAGACACTTTGGTTTTTTATTTTGACACCTTATACACAAATTGTATAGACATGTATGAGTCGTATAGGGTAATTACAAATTCCAAAGTCAGAAAAGCTCTGCCAAAGATGGCACATGCAAACACTATACAAGTCATATAGACCTAGACGACTCGTAATATGGTAGGTAGTACCAGGTGTATAGTGACACAAAGCTGATGGATCTGATGAGTACGTTATACGACTCGTATAGAGCTATGAGTCATATAAAGGTAGGTGAATTATTGGTTTTTCCATTCTTTCTACTTTTTAAACATCGACGAATGATAGAAGCTTTCATTCGACAAGAATACAAACTAACAATTCATATTCTATATTTTATAATACGTGCACGTTAGCGATGGCTTGGTTCGACAACAATATGTTTTTTGACGAATCATTATGCCACGCGAGCACATTTGTTTCGGAAAGTAGTCAGTAGTCTAGTATAAGATTTATTCAATTGTTTTGTTGTTTTGTTTATGAAATACTTACCACACCATTGATTTAGGAGGGGTCTGTCATCCATGATTCTTACCAGTAAGAGTGAATGATGATCACACGGAGGAGATCATGTCTAGCATTCTTCTTATCCCAAGGGACTGTTATTGCCAAACATGAATGAGGTAAGCATTTATTTACTTATTTGAATTAGGCGTTAGATTTAGCATCACCTTTTAACCATTAACATGTTTCAGTTTGTTGTCGGACGGTGAATACGATTACGGGCATCCGAGTTAGGAATACGGGTATGAAGCATCGTACAGACAACAAAACTATCCCTACAATGAATATGGTGGTGAACCTTCTAACGCCGAAGAGTTAGATGAATGACGAGCAATCCCCTTACCCACAAGTTTTGTATGAAACAAACCAGGTATGACAATTCAACATTTTATCTCGTTTTGATAATATAAGATTAACCATGGTGTTGCTTTAGGATTTTATGTACTGCGGTGAGTTAGAGTGTGGGTAAAAAAAAGGACTGGATAACGATTACGTCGTTGTTACAATACAGTCAAAGAAAGAGGGTGATAAGGACGTGAGGACATGATTTCGTTGCAACCGTAGTGGATAACATAAGAGTACAACCACAGTCAGAAAAACAAACATAAAAAAACTTGGATGCCCTTTTTTGTTGATAAGGTTTTACCACAAAACCGTCTTGGAGGGTAGATGTGAAGCACCCGGATCATAACCATGGCCTTGCTCAACACATGGAGTTTTTTGCGTATGCCAGGAGACTCTCTCAGAGTGAGTTCAAATTGGTGGACATGAAGCGTATAAAATATGAGAAAACCCTAATCAAACATAACCCCGATAACAAGTCTGTTCCAAAAGACTGACACAACGCTCGCTAGAAGATTAACGTTGGAAAGATAGATCCACAAACATCTCCCATGGAGAAACTTGAACAACTACTTCTCAATAAACACTTCACCTATTACAACACTCTCCACAAATGTCGTTGTGGATATTTTCTCTGTGCTATGGTTCTCCTTCGAAATGTGGAAGACATTCCCGCATGTGCTGATGGTCAACGCGACTTGCAATACCAACATGTGCAATCTTCCATTTGTGCAAGTTATGGGTATAACGTTAACAAACCAGACCTTTTGTGGGCATGCCTTTCTTTCAAAAAAGCGGAAGCAAACTACATACGGGTGTTGGAGAGGATTAGGTCTATGTTGGAAAAGTGTATAGAGCCACGTGTAATTATTATAGACAAACACTAAGCCTTGGTGAACGCGTTTCAGAAAAATTTCCCGAGCATTTACAAATAACTTTGCAGGTTCTACATATTATAGAATTCGTAAAATACTGTAAGAAATTCTTTACTGTAAGATTGGGTGGATTTAACTCGTACACGGGCGACATTATGGGAGTCTCCAACAGAGGCAATATACCAGTATAACCTCAAAAACCTTTATAAAGTACTTGTCGCAAACATAAGTTATGTTTTAAATACATACATTCCATTTTTAGATACAAATTTTGATTATGTTTTATATTTTTAGAGGTTTTTTATTATGTGAATGATCAATGGTTAATATCATCCTCGACAAAATTTGCATCCGCATGGACCAATTAAACAATACAACTTGTATACAGTTGAGAGTCAACACGCCAAATTAAAAAGATATCTCAATTCACACAAAAGCAGTATGCATACACTAGTGAAACATGTTGACGATATGTTAGTAAAACAAAGAGACAAATAAAGAAAACTTTCGAAGAAAGTAACAGCAAACGACATAGAGATAGCTTTGCTAGAAAAGTTACTAGGTAATGTTTCCCACCATGCTCTTAACCTAATAGAGAATGAGCTACATCAAAAGCTATTCGTGTTGCGAACATTTGGGGAAACTTGTGGCTGCTAGCAATTCATGAGTTGTGGGTTGCCATGTGGCTGACGTTTGGAAACCTAAGGAAATACATGCCAGCAATTCATAAGTTGTGGAATCCTATTTTACGATTTATTATCCTATTTTAATATGCTTGCAAGTTTTTGATCATATTTTGTTTACAGATTGCAAAATTTGCGCTCAGTTCGGTAGACATATTCTAGAGAAAGCTTGAACTTGAGCCATCAACAATTAATAATGAAGATCTTGGTCCGCGAAAATAATGGGATCGTGTGAAACAACAAATGTTGTCACAAACACTGCAAGTGAAAGAAAGTATGATGTCGAAGATCAATGCAGTGTTCAACCCACTAAAAAGCGACAAAAAACTTTTGTCATACAAAAAACCACTTGTGGGCATCCAACATTGATGGTCCAACAACAAAGGAGAGAATAAACTGCTAGACATAGCTCATTTGCGCATTCCGAATAGTGACCCTCCCCCACATAGATCTTACGTACGTACCGTCGCAAGAATCTTTAATAGCAAGTACTATCATAAAGTGTCAAAAGCACTAATGCGGCATGGTCATTCAAAGGCTTCGAGAAAAAAAGAGCCACACGAGCACCATGGGTTTCTGTTTATCAAGGGGGATGAATCGCTTAACGATATTGTGCGTAACAAAGTTCAAATTCCAAAACTTTTCACCCCTTCATTTCAAAAATAAAATATTCAAGTCGGATGGTCATTGTAGGTTTCAGGCGACAATTGTGGGTTTAGGGATGAATCAGAGCCAATTTAGTTAATCCAAAACTAGTAGAGGAGTTGAACGTTAATAAAGAAGTTTTGGCAGTACATTTTACGTGGATTTACCAAGAGATTATGAACACCAACTTTGGAAAATACAGTTTGAAGGAATGGTATTTTCACCCATGATAATTTGATAGAGATGCCTCAGGCGGGACTCCTACTAGCTAATAGGTTTAGTGTGATTGTTCACTTGTTAAGCTTGGGAGGCAGTCAGACTTTCTTCCTCTCAATACATCCTGACTGAGTACATCTCCCTAATCAAGTGGTATGCCTGGTATTTGTTAACTATATTTGGATCGACAGCAGGCGAGGAAGCAACACTATGGTATGATAACTATGCGTAACGCATAGAGTGGTGTAGGGTGTCAATGAATCCAAACACAGACAACACGGTGTATTATCTAGGTTAATTTGTAATTTTGAATGTATAATAACACAATATGCCACATAATGATACAAAGACATGTAATTATACAATTCGATACAATATAAAATCACACTTAATCATATAATATGATACCACAAGGAACTGAACGGAACCAATATGCCACGTATACACAATATATGTCACAATACGACACGTAATAACACAATACGACATGTAATGATAAAATCAAACTTAAAACAAAACGACACATAAACTTACAATACGATACCACATGTAACAGAACGACACTAAAACAACATGTAATGAAAAAATATGTCAGAATACAACACGTATATGTCACGTATAGCAAAAACTAATTAAAAAAATTGTTTTAGCTCTATATGACTCCTATAAAGCTTGATACAACTCATATTAGATCTATATCATATGTATAATGGCATTGTATGGGTTTAAAATGATGTGTATCGGCCTAATATGCCTATTTGATTCCTATAGGTCTATATGAGTTGTCTATGGCTAGTACGCATCAGCCTTATGTCACACTGAGAGTCCAGGATCCTGCGGTTCTAGACAGAAGTTTGGGTATTTACTAGTACTAATCCGGTAGAATGTTATTAAGCAATGAGTAGAACTAGAATATACGGAAGCTTCATTCATTCATACCGAAAGAGTATACATCTTGTCAAGCTGGCGAAATTCCTGGAAGCGTTTCCCCTCTGGGAACTCCAAAACTTACAAAATGACGAACACACAACACTATTTATAGACCTAATTCACCTCGTGCGAAGTGAGCATTTGACTTCGTACGAAGTGGCTTCACTTTGTAAGAAGTGAGTTAGCTTCGTACGAAGTACGAAGGGACACTTCTGCACCGTTCTCATTCGCATTTAAGTCGTGTGTTCGTATTTAATCTATACAATATTCAACACACACTCTATCTAGCCTATTCGTATAGTAACATACATAAAATGCATCTAGAATTTCCCCCTTGGACGTCACTGTCGAAGCTTGATCTTGAGCTTGAAATATGAGAGGGTGTTTGAATACTCTACAACATCATTCAGGCATCTTGAAATCTTCAATTGATTCCCCCTTGATTGATGATCAGGTTTACATTATCTTCATAAAGCACAATTTTCCCCTAGAAATAATTCCTCCCGAAATTAATCTTCAGCTCTTTGTTTGCACGGTTCCCGACTTCCTCTGATTTCCTTAATCGACAAATTTTCTAGAATAATCACCAACTTGAAACTAATCAATGCAGCTTCTCTGTTTTAGCTTTAACCATATCTGTGTTTGGTTTTAGCGTACTCCTCCTATGCTCGATCCTCTGATCTTCAAAAAACACATCCAACAATTGACAGAATCTCTGAAGTACCACACCGATAAACTTCAAGTCTGTAAATGCTCCCGAAAATCTGAAATCCCATTTGACGTAATCATAATTAATTATACTCAGCAAAATGGTGATCTGTTCAATCAACAAATCTTCATCGGTATAAATCATCTGGTAACTATCAGATCTTAGATACATTCTTCCGTGATCATAATCACATTCTTCCTCTTCAGTCAAAATAACAGATATATAGCTATGTTCACTGAATCGGCACAACAATCAACAAACATCGTCATTCAACGGCGGTTAGTCCAAGAAGAACAATTCATCTGCTTGAAGACTAAAAATAATGGCACATAAGACTATCATCGATCTTTCATGTATGCAATATAACTTGAATGACCTCAGATCTCCTTGGTAATTTTGAAACAATGAGCTAGTCCTGCTAACACCTAAGACCATCACTGAACTTTCGTGTATACAGTATAACTTGAACACCCTCAGATCTTCTTTGGGTATCAAAAAACTGCTAATCCTTCTAACCAGACCCACATCGAATATCAGGACCCTAACCCTTAAGCATCAATTTGTATCATGATCTCTGAAAATTCTGAACCTCGTGTGATCTCGAACTAACAAATCTAGATCTCTGCATCCCCGGATAATCTGTAGTCGGGACCACCCGAATACTGTTGCATAGTCACGAATTCAAAAATGTTGGAATCTGAATACATACATGAAATTTTTCTTCCCCCTCATTTTTGCAAATTCTGACCATACCAAATTTTTCACTGAAATTCCCCCTCAAATCTGCAAAATTCAGTTTTCATCAGCGGATTTTGCGTTAAGTGCCATTAGTAATCACTATACCAAATCATAATAATTCTGCACAAGGTTCAATGAGTACCCTAGTATCTTCAGCATTTTGCGATCGTATTATCAAATCTATTATCTAAAGCTCCAGACAGTGTCCCCGAATAGCCCGTATTAGTCATTAAAATCTCAAAACTATTTCTATCACCAATTTTTTCTTGACACTTATCTCATCAATAAGATCAACAAAATTTTTCATTGCCTTTTGAAGATTTAAGTCTAAAACCCTCCTAAGTCCATAAACGTCCATAATTCATGAGCGTAGGTGATTCAATCAATTGTTAGAATGATTGAATCAGTGTCGTAGTTCTAATACCAATTGAGAGTCCATGATTCGGCGGTTCTAGACGGAAGTTTGGGTATTTAATAGTAATAATATGGTAGAGTGTTATTAAGAAAGGAGTGGAAACATAATATTCGGAAGCTTCGTTCATTCATACCGAATGAGTTTAAATCTTGTCAAGCTGGTGAAATTCTGGAGAAATTTCGTCAGTGTTTCCCCTCTGGGAACTCCAGAACTTACAAACTGACGAACACACAACACAATTTATAGACCTAGTTCACCTCGTGCGGAGTAAGCATTTAAGTCCGTACGAAGTGGCTTCACTTCGTACGAAGTGAGTTAACTTTGTACGAAGTAACCACTTACAAAGTGACACTTCTGCACCGTTGATGTGCACAAAATACAACATATAAATTACATCAAACGAGGCATAAAACCAACCCTTTTTAGTAGTAATGTTGGAAAAAGCACGTTTTTTTTCCTTTTTAATTTGTAGGACTAAAAGAGCTTAAAAGAACAAAAGGGGCAAATAGCCTCCCTTAAACCAACACAAAATACAAGAAGAAGCAATAACGTGACATGACGGCCCCTCGACAGCATCCCAAGAAAAAACAAGAGAAACAGAAGACCACCACAGGGCAGTGTCCACCCAAAAATGGGCCCTGGTCAGCTAACAGCTTCTGTAGAAAAGACAAAAAGCAATGTCAAAGCCAACACGGGGTCGTGTCAGACATGCATGGGCCATGGTCAACGCTAAGATACGCAGAATCTTCATAGTACAATAGTACTCTGACCACGGGTCGTGTGGGACCCCCTGCCGATAGCTGCAATTAATAAAGGAAGAGAATGAAGGGGCCACGAGCCTTGCCCAGCATCATCCATCTTTCATCCTTGGAGTGTGTAGTAGTCTCGGATCCAAGATTGATCGTAAGAGTTCTTGTCCAACAAAGGTCATGCTTCGCTAATCTCTTACATCACTTGGTGAAGACGAATCTTTTATGTATTACTTTTAATTTTTAATCTTTCGGATACTTTTTAATTCGATATGCATTAATAACTTTAATAACTAGTTTCTTATGTTCTTTTGTTGAAAGTAAATTTTCCTAACCATTTCTTCATGATTTCATTGATTTTCTCATTCGTGTCTTTATATAAAGCGCGTTAACAACTTCGAAGGGGGTTAGAAGGGTGGTTTGGTAAAGTTCTTGTCTTGTTTAGTGTATAGATCCTGTGACGACTTGGTTCAAACTTACTAGGAGCTCCTTCAATGCCTTATGGTATTGGATGGCGGGGTGCGAATAGCTTGAACCCCTCATATGTAAACTACTATTAAAACATAAAACCAGCCTCTTGGGATTGTATCCCTGCTGACTCAAACCACTTGGCCGAGAGTAACGTCACCTTCAAAAGAGGGGCCTACTACTTTTCACATTAATAACTTACTTAATTATCTTTCAATATTCCGAACTCTTGGGATTGTATCCCCGCTGACTCAAACCACTAGGTCGATGGTAACACCACCTTCAAAAGAGGAGCCTACTACTATAACTAAGATAATCTCTTAAAAAGTTCGTAAGTGCGAAAATTATCAAAGGATACATAAAGAGGAGTTAGAGCCAAGTGAGTTTTTTCTTGTCTATTTGTATTTCTTTTTATGTTAATAGTTATCTTTCAAAACTTTTATCAAAAATTTGTATCGATTAGACGTTGACGCTAAACCGGTATTAAAAACTCTTGTGTCCTTGGATGACCTTGGTATCATACCAACACTATACTGCGCTCGCGATGGATTTAGTTTCCCTAGTGTGTGTTTAGTGTTAGTATAATATCGTGTTTTATAAATTTAAAACTTAACTAATGCGTAAAACGGACTTAAAATATCAATAAAATCATAAGACGCTTAACACATACCAATAGTTCCCATTCGCACTTAAGTCGTGTGTTCGTATCAAATCTATAAAATATTTAACATATGCTCTATCTAGCCTATTCCTACAGTGACGGGCATATAATGGATCAACACACACCCTTCCCGAGGAGGATGCGCAAGCTGCGGCCAAGAAAGGTTTTCATAGCAATCGATTTGCAAACGTCTACATGATTCAAAATAACAAATGATGCCCAATATATATTACTTAAAAGGACGTTTACCTAACCATAATGTTTTTGTTTGCATACATGAACCAAAATGATAGTTTAAATAAACTAGGCTTTGGCCTATATATCCCGCGTGAAGGCGGAAACAAAATGTTTTTGTTTACATAACCATAATGTTTTTGTTTGCATAACCATAAAATGTTTTTGTTTACATAACCATAATGTTTTTGTTTGCATACTTTTAAACAAAATGATAGTTTTAATAAACTAGGCTTTGGCCTATATATCCCACGTGAAGGCGGAAAATATAAGACAGACGCCCAAAATGGCATCGTTCGTGCATTCCTAACACTTGACTTCCAAAACTATGCAACGTCGCTTATTTCCCTTAAATACATGTTAATAAAAATGTCAATATATTGTAATTTAGTTCACAACTTATGTCCTAATAATTCTATCTTCCCTTCTTGAAGTACTTCATGAATGTTGTTGGGATTTCCTTCTGCCGCTTCTACCATACAAACTTGACCAAGCTTAGTTAATAGTTGATTCAGTATTTGACAGAATGCATTGTTTATAAAAAATCGATATGCACTAGAGTCAAATAACACTACGTCATGAATAAGGAATGTACCCTAGATCACATCAAGAATCACTGATGCCTCTTTTGTGCAGTAAGTACGAATGTTTGTGAGTTCTTCTTTGGTCCTTCGGTTGCCTTTGCTTTGTCGTCAGGTACTTTTGTCAGTTTCGGGCAATATGGATGAATGTGACCTACCTCTCCACAGTTATACCAGAACTGGTCGTTCTCCTAACACTCTTCTTCTGCATGCCCGATCATCATACAAAAGTGACAATAAGGAGTTTTCCTTAAATTACATGTTCATGTATGCTTCCTTCTACAGTTTCTACAGAAAGTTGTGTAGATGACTGCCCAATTCCTTTTCTCCTGTAGGTATTACAAGAACGAAACTCTTGGGTAATTTTTGCTAATTCCTTCTTCTGGTTTCTTCTCATGTGCAGATCAATCTGTTAGTCAAAGTCTTGGCCAGCTTGACTATTTCCTCAATGGTCTGAGGTCTAATTGCCTTGACCATATCACAGATTTTACTGATTAATCCTCAAATATAACGAGAAATTAGTACAGGTTCTGGGGAAGCTAGGGTCGGTACCATTCTTGCATATTCGAAGAATTTTTTCGTATACTCACGACAAATTCACATTAACCATTCTGTGATTTAGGAACTTACTAGCCATTTGTTCCTTTCATGAGTGGGACAAAATTTCCTTTCTGTCATTTCCTTAAATTTCTTCCGGTCCATGGCATAACCCATGTCACTTCCTTTGGCATGAAGAATTGTATTCTACCATTCTTGTGCCTCATCGCTTAAGAGATTTGAAGCATGCATTACTTTATCTTCTTAAGCACACTTATTGATCCTAAGAATAACTTCAATCTTTCTTGTCAACGAGAGCTACCGTGGCTCCTTTATTGCCAGCAAATTCAGTTGGCTTACAAGCTAGAAAATCTTTGTAAGTGCGTCCGTAAGTTATTGCCGTCATTTTCCTAGGAAGTGGAGCTTGGATAAGGTTATCATTATCTCCACTTACACTGTGGCTAAAATCATTGCTATGATTATGTTTGTTATTCACAATCTTATTGTCGTCTACAGGCACAGGGTTCCTAATAGCTTCGATAATCAAAAGTATTGCGTCAGCTATTCCCCTTGAGCTACTATATTCTCTATAGCACTTTTATCCAGAGAATTTTCATGATTGTTCGGAACTTTATTCGACATTTGTATTGCAAACATATTTAAGATATTAATGTCACAGAGCAAATAACATAATCAAAATATTATGAATACAAATATTCATAGCATATTGTCAAAATCGTCGATCATTGTGACATTTACAATTTTGTATATATTATGCTTCTTATATCTTAAATACACAACCACACATACACACACATATATTAATATAGTGTAGTTTTTCTTCCTGTACACAAAAAACACAGAAAATACATTATACTTATATATATATATATAGTGGAGGGTTCAAATGAGAAGAAATTCTTTGTAAGAAGAAAAAAGAAGAAATTTCAACCAATAGAAATGCTTCATTAGACTTCATTTAATATGTGTACTTAATGTAACTATAAGGGTATATTGGTAAACTTACATACATCATTAATTGGTAGTTACATCTTTAATAACTATCTATATTAAATTTGTAACTTATTTTTAAGATATATATATATATATTCTCGAAAAATAAAAAAAAATCATTGATAGTGTAGGATAAATACGAGTTGTGTAGGATAAATTACGAGTTGTGTAGGATAAGTTTCGAAATGTGTAGGATAACTTTTGATGTGTGTATGCAAAAAAATTTAGTGTGGAAGATGATAGTGTTTATGACTAATTAATTATTCAAACATAATAATAAATGAGAGGAGTGATAAACTAATTAATGTTTTACCATTATGCCCTTTTCTTCTTTTTCTTCTCAATAAAACTTTCTTCTCAAATGAACCTTCCCATATATATATATATATACATATCTAATATATATGTATATATATATAGTATATGTGTATATATATATATACATATATATATATATGTATATATATATACATATATATATATGTATATATATACATATACATATGTAACATAATCAAAATATTATGAATACAAATATTCATAGCATATTGTCAAAATCGTCGATCATTGTGACATTTACAATTTTGTATATATTATGCTTCTTATATCTTAAATACACAACCACACATACACACACATATATTAATATAGTGTAGTTTTTCTTCCTGTACACAAAAAACACAGAAAATACATTATACTTATATATATATATATATATAGTGGAGGGTTCAAATGAGAAGAAATTCTTTGTAAGAAGAAAAAAGAAGAAATTTCAACCAATAGAAATGCTTCATTAGACTTCATTTAATATGTGTACTTAATGTAACTATAAGGGTATATTGGTAAACTTACATACATCATTAATTGGTAGTTACATCTTTAATAACTATCTATATTAAATTTGTAACTTATTTTTAAGATATATATATATATATTTCTCGAAAAATAAAAAAAATCATTGATAGTGTAGGATAAATACGAGTTGTGTAGGATAAATTACGAGTTGTGTAGGATAAGTTTCGAAATGTGTAGGATAACTTTTGATGTGTGTATGCAAAAAAATTTAGTGTGGAAGATGATAGTGTTTATGACTAATTAATTATTCAAACATAATAATAAATGAGAGGAGTGATAAACTAATTAATGTTTTACCATTATGCCCTTTTCTTCTTTTTCTTCTCAATAAAACTTTCTTCTCAAATGAACCTTCCCATATATATATATATATATATATATGATATACATATACATATACATATGTATATGTATATGATTAGTTCAGCTTCAGAGATGATAATCGTTCTCGTCATATCCCCAGACGAGATTTCCCCAATCGAGCGGATTCTATTCTATACGTCCATTAACTCTTCTCTATAGTGGCGTAGTTCAGCTACATTCTTCGGGCTCATTGGTGGGTATGCTAGTGGTGGTGCAGGTTGGTAGACCAAAACAAATACATTACAAAACAAATACAAGCTACAGACAAAAGTGTATCAACAGATAGTTCATGCGTAATTATGTTTTCTTTAGGCGTAATTACCTTTGTACACTTGCACATGTTAATTATACTTTGTACATTATATCTAATGTCTTTTTATTAAAAAAATTACCACTTAAAAACGATTATTATATTCCCTTTAATTTGGATATATAATGTAAGCCCCGCGTTTTTATTTTTCGTAAAATAATAATAATAATAATAACAATAACAATAATAATAATAATAGATTCTTATACATTTCACGACGTTCGGGTTCGAAAACGGGTTTCAGAACCATAACGGGCCGGTAAAACACATCAACCGGGCCTTAGGCCCAACACACTCAAAACCCTACACTATTTAAACACCTTAGCACCTCTCTCCCTCATACAAAACCCTAACACACTCACTGAGTCTCTCTCATTACAGGTTACCGGTGCCGCCACTCTGGTCGGCCGCCGGCGACAGACCTCCGGCGACACCCACACCTCACCTCTCGTTCTCTCCTCCCTCTCTTCCCCCTAGCTCTGGCCACTCGGTTTTTGGCGATACCCCTTCACACCACCGCCCTCACCTCTCGTTCTCTCCTCTCCTCCTGAACAACAGTGGCTGCACCACCAGGAGTGGTGGTGGCGGCGCAACCCCAACGGCAGCGGCGATAGCCGCGTTCGGCGGCGACACACGGCAACAAAGCCGTCATGAGGCGACGACAGTGGATTCCGGCGGTAGCTAGACCTGTAGCGGCAGATTGATGGCGATTGATGATGGTCCAACCTTGATGGCGTCGATTCAGGTGTCTCGGTTTCGTTTGGCTCGGCCTATGTTGACCCCGGCCAGGTTCAACTCGTTAGAGAGCTCGGTTCCACCCGGGTGCACCTTTCTCCGGCTCCGGCAGCGTTTGGCTCGAGTTAGTTAGTCCGGTTTAGCCACTGGGTCAGCTTTATCGATTTGGTCAACACCGGTCAGACTCAGGTCTCGGTTCCATCCTCTTCGCGCGGTTCGGGGTCTAGTTCGGTTGACTCGGTCAAGTCAACTCGGGTCAGTAGATGTCGACGCGGTCTCGGTAAACTATTAACGACGCACTTTTAGTTATAAGTGTTTTATGTTTACTTATTGTATTTTAACGCAAAACAAAATTTTATAAATTGTAACAATTCATTAAAAATATATGTATTAATATGTTTTCGATGATTGTTGAGTTTTGATAACTAAATCAACACTATGGTCATGTCGGGTTCGTCCTAAAATAGAGGAAACTCTGCCCGTTTTTCGACAAGATATATATATTATATGACACTTTCTCAACAAATATATATATTTATTTAATTATATCTTTCGACAAAAATATATATATCTATTTGTTTCGTTTTTGACAAAATATATATATTATACGATACTTTATCAACAAAATATATATATTTATTTAATTATACCTTTCGACAAAATATATATTTATTTAGTTATCGACAAAATATATCTACTTATTATATACTTTTTGACAAATATACATAACTGTTAAACCTTTCCGTCAAAATATATATCTGTATCTTTTGCGCTTTTCGCCAAAATAAGTATATATCCACTATACCATTCGATAATATGTATTTATCTCCCATACTTTCATATCTATATGTATCTAATATGCTTCTCGTCAAATACATATATAAACTTTATAGTCGAAACTAAAGATGACGTATCAAAGTCGAGTAATTTGTGATATATATATATATATATTCAATTATTACTTTTAACCTCACTTCTATAACACTTCCGACGAAATTAAATTTAGAATGGTTATTATATGCATATACGTGCGTTCTAGTCCAGTTCGAACCCTTTGTCATGATTTCTGATTATACACCTTCGTTTACCATAAAAGGTGACCTCGGTTCTTGAACTCAGGTTTCCAAAGAAGACTTAGCATTTTTGTGAGTACACTCGACCCACTTTTGTTTATATCACTTTTTGGGTGTAACATGTTTCCATATACAAAAATCACAAACACTTAAACTTTATGAAACGCACAAACAATCCTATACACATGACTACTTGAATCGTATACTTGTTGCTTGTCTGGGATATTCGTTATGCTATGCTTAGTCATTAACTATTTTTAGCCTTCGTTTGACATGCTTGCGCTATAGGAATTCACGCATCCACCTCCATCGTGTTATTCATGAGGTCATGTTAAAACATCGTGATTGCGTTTAGGATTTGATTGTTAGTATTGCATGCCTTGATATTGCTATTGTATAGATTTGGTTGCCATGAGGATTGTTAAAACTTTATTCGTATACGTATTTCTATGCTTAAACTTGTGTACTCGCCTTTGCTTTTGCATTGACTTTATTTTAAAACATGTTACAGGTTGAAGGAGATGATGCTATGAAATCAAAATAGCAAGGACTTAGATACACACATTTTAGACGTTAGATTTATAAATGTTGTACCAAATTTTGTTATATTTTATGAACTTATGGTATTGCTTCATGTTATATTTTGTGAAATGAAATTTGGATTTAATTAAATATTGTCATTTATTAGCGTTGTGAGCAATGAGCAATCTCGTTTTCGTCTCATCCCGATGTTTCCGCCATCGGTTGGGGTGTGACAGATTGGTATCAGAGCCATAACTTATGGGAATTAGGCAAATTGCTATGCTTTTGACCTAGTCTATAGTTAAGTACCATACTTGACCATACGTGATTCACATGCTAATTTCTTAAAACGTCCTTTATGTACTAAATTCATGAAATGCTTTACGTATTCATACTTGTTACATTATCTCGATCATACGCCTTTCCTTATGCATTTATCGATTATACCAAACTCGAAAACAGTCATGTTACACAAACGAGACGATTTCACCAAAATAGGCGTTAAATCCACAATTTGGTGAACGACTCTCAATCCACCTATTACTTTACGCGAAATTCGCCCTCAAGTTAGGAGTGACATTCCTCACCTTGACAGAGAATTTCCAATTCAAACTCTAGTGGACCCTTACCAACGAATCGAATTTGCTATTCATTTGGTAAGTACGAACCACACGTAGGGTACGAAATCGTCAAGCTAGGGGTGAAACCCACACCTTGTCGATTGAGCCCCATCCCTCGATTTTCAATCTCGCCAAAGTCTCGATTTCCTAGTCGATTAGGGGCGTGTAGTAACTGGAAGGGTGAAATGCGTTAATCGCTTCTCGACGAGAGCGTTTTACCTATAGGCCAAAGCACGTTCCTCTAATTCGAAAGGATCTTCGACTCACTTTGGAATAGTCGACGTTTCTCTACCCAAAACAATCTAATACCTTATAAACTTCTCTTTTATACTATTCCAATTTATATGCGATCTTTTATCTTTTATATCCTTGTTAACCTATTCTTTTCGAATTTCAAATTATTATAAGGTTCTTACGCAATTCATATTAAACCTTTTCATACACTTATACATTAGTTGCACGCATGATTTCAAAACGTCATCAACTATACTTATATTTCTCGTAAATCCCAAAATGGAGCCCCGTCGTCGAGATAGGAGTGATTTCCTTACCTTGACAATCAAACTCCCTTTCTTTCTTTCTTTAAAAACGAACTCACCAATGGGCTAGGGGTGATTCCCATACCTCGGTGATCGTTGCCAAACCCTCCTTCTTGGAGATTTTATTATACAAACCACGCGTTTAAATTACATCCCGAATCCTTTATCGTATTGTCAAAATTATCACTTAGGCGAATTTCAAAACATACTATTTTATCAAACGTATTTCTTATCCTGTAATCTATTTCACATAAATCACATACGCATATACTTGGTCACCGCATGAACGTTTTGTTTCACGATTTTCAAAGCTTGACGGAATGCCACCTACCAACTTAATCGGTCTAATGAATACCTTGCCCATAAATCTTATGTTAACATAATCACCAAAATACGCTTACGCGATAACTTTATGTTAAGAATTTTTCATTTGTAAACAAAAATCAAACCAATATCTTATAAACATATGAGATTGTTTTGCTAAGGGAATGTTTGGGATTTCCTTTTGCAGCCTAATATTTTTATAAGCGCAAATATTAAATAAATAAATAAATAAAAATCTTTTTTTGTGTTTGGTAAATAAAAAAAAACTGATTTGTTTTACGTATTGTAGAGAAAAAAAGCTTATCTATTTATAACTTCATATATGCATACATATAAATATATATATATTGGCCAAACACTCAAATAGTTGATTACCTGATTATTGTGATATTAAACAATATAATAAACCCAAACACTATCTTTTTGCGGCACGTTTTGTTACAGCTAATTACCTGATTCTGATTATTCAGAACGCATAATCTATTTTCAAAACTCAACCCCAAACATCCTCTAAAACTCTCATCGCGATTAAGAAAACATTTTGCTAAAAACTTTTCAACGATCATTAAATCCATTATCCTAGACTTCCTCTCAAGGGTCAATGTTTCACAAGAACCACTAAATTTCAAATTTCCTATCTTGATGTAATATTCTTTGAAAACAATACGAACTTACTAATTTAAGACCTTATCATACACCACCCAAAATGTCACCTCAATTTCAAAACAAGTGGGCAAGAAAACTGTACAAGGACTAACCATTTTCGACTTACTAGAATTCTCCTAAAACAGTGGTAGCATTCATGTCTTTTACAAAATACGTGACACACAATCAATAAGTACTTTATAATCTTTTATATTCACAAACTAGATCCTACATTCTAAGTCAAACTTAAACCTATTTAGAAGCCATAATCTCAAGTGTTGCTCAAACAACTATACATGCATATCCTCGTACATGGTTTAGTCAACTGTTGCATGACATTTTAATCATATCATTCGTTTTAATCATACTTATACTTATATTCGCATTCATGCATATACACCTTATGTCCATGCTTATGCCCGTACTCATACTTGTGATCATACTCATATTCATACATTTATGCCTATACGCGAGCGAAACCCAGGGATTCACTTACGTGGGCCACATGCTTAATTACACGCAAACATGCTTACACACTACATTCTTACATGCATACAAACTCATTTTCAGAATTTATGGACACCTTAATCCATACGCCGCTAATACAAGCTATGCGGATCATGCGACGATCGGTATAATGAAGGGTGCACACGGGATTATAGCGATAAGCGCATGAGAACCATAGAGTGTACTACCGTGTATGGTAAGACACGGAATGAACATTGCATCGAATAACGGAACGGTCGTGACATGGCCAAAACATGGTGGATACGCCGCTGGTACTTCCTATATATAAGTGTTTTTACCATGTTGCCAAACTTTTGTAAAACGTGCCATGAGAAATTCGGTGTTTTACAGATCATAGTAAGACCTAATATGCAAACTTTAAACAACTCACAACTGCATTGCTAAGTGCGCGATACACGATTATCCACGACGAGTCTTAATCCCTAACACAACGTTTTTCGTTTGTTCATATACATATGTCATCCTTATACTCGTATTCGTTTATTTAGTCAAACGCTCATTCTTATGACTTCAGTATCCCCCGTTATCCTTGTCTTTCTACAAACTCGTTTACAAACCATAAGGGTTGAACATTCAAACCCTAAATGCATTCTTACTCTAAAGCTATCTTCCATTCTCGTTGAGGTACGGCACACTAAATTGACCGCTACCTCGATAACTAGCTTAATTTAAATACCTAACCTTCGCGTATTCCATCGATAAGCAACTCTCTACAAAACTGAGATTTACTAATGCTCTTCAAGACCGATTGAACTTTCTTACAACCTGCGATTCAACCGCACCCATTGTCAAACTACACACCGTTTCATAACGAAAGCTTCTTGCTTAGATAAACTTATCCTTGAGTTAATCAAACTCGTTTAAACCTCTCATCTATACGCACACCTATATGTTTTACTTATGCTTAATGCCTCAATTCATTCTAATCAAGCAACTTCTTTATGCGAAACTAACTCTTCGTTGCTCTACGGTCCAGAACTCTATGTCTTAATCATTAACCCTCATACTTTAGCTAATTCCTTTCGAGTCTTCCTCTTGAATAAATTTCGGGACGAAATTTCCTAAAGGAGGGGAGACTGTAACGCCCCGCGTTTTTATTTTTCCGTAAAAAAATAATAATAATAACAATAATAATAATAATAACAATAATAATAATAATAATAGATTCTTATACATTTCACGACGTTCGGGTTCGAAAACGGGTTTCAGAACCATAACGGGCCGCGTAAAACACATCAACCGGGCCTTAGGCCCAACACACTCAAAACCCTACACTATTTAAACACCTTAGCACCTCTCTCCCTCATACAAAACCCTAAGACACTCACTGCCTCTCACTCATTACATGTCACCGGTGCCGCCACTCCGGTCGGCCGCCGGCGACAGATCTCCGGCGACACCCACACCTCACCTCTCGTTCTCTCCCTCCCTCTCTTCCCCTAGCTCCGGCCACTCGGTTTTCTGGCGATACCCCTTCACACCACCGCCCTCACCTCTCGTTCTCTCCCTCCCTCCTGAACAACAGTGGCCGCACCACCAGGAGTGGTGGTGGCGGCGCAACCCCAACGGCAGCGGCGATAGCCGCGGCTACACACGGCAACAAAGTCGTCATGACGGCGACGACAGTGGATTCCGGCGGTAACTAGACCTGTAGCGGCAGATTGATGGCGATTGATGATGGTCCAACCTTGATGGCATCGATTTAGGTGTCTCGGTTTCATTTGGCTCGACCCCAGCCCAGGTTCAACTCGTTACAGAGCTCGGTTCCACCCAGGTGCACCTTTCTTCGGCTCCGGCAGCGTTTGGCTCAAGTTAGTTGGTTCTAGTTTAGGCACTGGGTCAGCTTTATCGATTTTGTCAACACCGGTCAGACTCAGGTCTCGGATCCATCCTCTTCGCGCGGTTCGGGGTCTAGTTCGGTTGACTCGGTCAAGTCAACTCGGGTCAGTAGATGTTGACGCGGTCTCGGTAAACTATTAACGACGCACTTTTAATTATAGTGTTTTATGTTTACTTATTTTATTTTAACGCAAAACGAAAATTTTATAAATTGTAACAATTCATAAAAATATATGTATTAATATGTTTTCGATGATTGTTGAGTTTTGGTAACTAAATCGACACTATGGTCATGTCGGGTTCGTCCTAAAATAGAGGAAACTCTGCCCGTTTTTCAATAAGATATATATATTATATGACACTTTCTCAACAAAATATATATAATTTATTTGATTATATCTTTCTACAAAAATATATATATCTATTTGTTTCGCTTTTTGACAAAATATATATATTATACGATACTTTATCAACAAAATATATATATTTATTTAATTATATCTTTCGACAAAATATAAATTTATTTAGTTATCGACAAAATATATCTACTTATTATATACTTTTTGACAAATATACATAGCTGTTAAACCTTTCCGTCAAAATATATATCTGTATCTTTTGAGCTTTTTGCCAAAATAAGTATATATCCACTATACCATTCGATAATATGTATTTATCTCCCATACTTTCGTATCTATATGTATCTAATATGCTTCTCGTCAAATACATATATAAACTTTATAGTCGAAAACTAAAGATGACGTATCAAAGTCGAGTAATTTGTATATATATATACCAATTATTTCTTTTAACCTTCCGACGAAATTAAATTTAGAATCGTTACATAAACCATGCTTTATATACATATACGTGCGTTCTACTCCAGTTCGAACCCTTTGTCATGATTTCCGATTACTCATACACCTTCGTTTACCATATAAGGTGACCTCGGTGCCTCATCCTCCAATTCTTGAACTCACGGATTTCCAAAGAAGACTTAGCAATTTTGTGAGTACACTCGACCCACTTTTGTTTATATCACTTTTTGGGTGTAACATGTTTCCATATACAAAAATCACAAACACTTAAACTTTATGAAACGCACAAACAATCCTATACACATGACTACTTGAATCGTATACTTGTTGCTTGTCTGGGATATTCGTTATGCTATGCTTTAGTCATTAACTATTTTTAGCCTTCGTTTGACATGCTTAGCGCTATAGGAATTCCCGCATCCACCTCCATCGTGTTATTTGTGAGGTCATGTTAAAACATCGTGATTGCGTTAAGGGTTTGATTATTAGTATTGCATGCCTTGATATTGCTCTTGTATAGATTTGGTTGCCATGAGGATTGTTAAAACTTTATTCGTATACGTATGCTATGCTTAAACTTGTGTACTCGCCTTTGCTTTTGCATTGACTTTATTTTAAAACATGTTACAGGTTGAAGGAGATGATGCTATGAAATCAAAATACCAAGGACTTAGATACACACATTTTAGACGTTAGAATTATAAATGTTGTACCAAATTTTGTTATGTTTTATGGACTTATGGTATTGCTTCATGTTGTATTTGACAATGTTGTGAAATGAAATTTGGATTTAATTAAATATTGTCATTTATTAGCGTTGTGAGCAATGAGCAATCTCGTTTTCGTCTCTCCTGATTTTCCGCCATCGGTTGGGGTGTGACATATAATTTCTTTATAACAACATTATTATCTGATTATCAGTATATCGTGCTCTCGCCGCATCGTATGTATATGATGCACATACAATTTAGCCATAGGGTTTGAAGTCTTGGGTGTAGTTTAGCTTTTAGGGTTAGGTTTAATGGGGGGGTTAGGTTTAGGGTTTGGTTTTAGGTATTGGGGGTGGGTGGGTTGGGAGGGGGGTTAGGTTTTCGGAGGTGGTGGGTTTAGGTTTTTTTGTAGTAATGCATATGTGTAATATTATCTTTTATCTTAAATATGATAGATTTAGAACAAAAAATATTAAAAAAGTGTATGGTTTTTAAGCTTTTTTTAAGTTTTATAATTTTCTAACAAAAAATCCACTAAAAAGTGAACTTCCCCTAAATAAACTAAGAAGGATCATAGAGATAGCATATTGCACTCCTTATAAGTAGGATGAAAGAGTATTTTTGTAAGACCCTTACTTCTATTTAACAGTTTTCATATGGTTTCGAGTATAAATGTGTATTTACGATTAGACATACATTTGAAAAATGCGGGTTTATTAGGATTTTTAAGAATTTAAAACATTTCAACATCATATTTCTAAGTTCGTCGTTTAAAATGACGACGAAACATAGTGCGGAAGCTTGTATCTTGATCGCGTTCGGTTCTTCCATGAGCTTGATCGTCATTCGGCACTTCAAAATATACCTACATTTTCATAAACCATGAAATGGGTTAGTCATTCAGAGTTTATAAGTGTTTAATCAAGTCCGGATGCTAAAATGAACAAGAAAAAAACATTTTTTGCCATTCAAGGGGGCCTCGCGGGCCGCGACCGCTATCGCCTTAGCCTTCGCTGGGGCGCGACAGGCCATGGCGGGGCGCGACCGGGTTAGTTCTGCCTTGTTCGGGGCGGACAGCCCTGTTTCGACATAAAGTTGTTTAGCTGGTGCTGCATATTCCCAGCAAACCCATTTTCAACTTACAATTATAAATTTCTCATTTCTTATCTGTTTTACGACCCGTTTGTTCCTACGTGATCGTAATTTGATTCTCCATCACATGGAATTAAAATCCGACTTCCGGATTAACAATTTTCTAGATTTTAAGCCCGCAGCTTTATATTTAATTTCAACACATTTGTCCCGTTCATGTTTAAAATCACAAACTTGTTTCTAGTTAATCATAAATCATACACCAATGTATTTAACTCAAAATCTTATCTCGGATTCATAACTTTTGTGAATTACGCGGCCAATACCAAAGTTATGTACCGTAATTCGTTTTGACCCGTTTAGAGGATTTAAACCTTTAAGTTAAAACTTCTCTCGTTCTTTTCACACATCACTTTCCCACATTTAAATTATCTACTTACATTCCACCATAACTATTTTCGTGGTGGATTGAGTATAGTTGACCAGTTATCCCGAATTCTACTCTTCGGTTAGTCGTTTTACAGAAAAGACCCATTTATAGGTATTTGACCCCAAAAGGCTTATGCCTAAAACCTTTATACTTATCAAAAGCTTACATGATCATAATACATGTTCCTAAACAATCCTTAAGGGTCGTTTGACCCAGTTTATGGATCGAGGGCGTTTTGGTCAACATTAGTCCCTCCTTTTACGATGAAGGACTTTTAACAACTATTTGACCAAAATCACACGTTTAACTATAATCTTATTTACGCGTACCTAGCTCGGGTCAAAGTATTGACCCGTTTTAATACCTCATCATATAAGTTGTTAGTTAATAACAACAGCGTCTCACGCGCTATTCGTTTCTATCAGCATAAAACTCTACAAAAACATTAATCACTAATGTCAATTGTTGATTTCATTAACTTTTGACCCGTTTAATCCATTTGACCATTTATTATCGTAAGATGGTATTTATTTACCATCCCATTCATGTACCCGTTCCGTTTACACCGTGTTATCATATTACTAAAAATCATTTCTTAATTCTTTTGACTTATCATGTTTTATGCCTTAGAGCGTCTTTTTCAAAAACAATTATTGGTCCGTTAGCTTGTCGCCAATTATCATATTACCCTTTTTACTCATTATGGTTTACTCCATAATATGTCTTTTCTCAAAACTCATTGTTTATTTGGTCTATTCAAGACCGAATTGCCGTTTTACCCCTTTTACTTATTCCAACCGTATTATTTCGTGTTAATCACCATAATTTACGGTTTTATCATAATCATAACAACTTCAATGAGTAGATGATCTAATAGAAAAGTGTAAGCTTTACTTGTATCCGATTATGCACTTTTTCCGCATGCTTGATCTGTTTTACCCGCTTCTTTCCCAAGCCTCCACCTAGCTTGTCAAGCATCAAACTATCATCATAATTCGTAAGACGATTAGATTAGTCATCTTTACTTGCGACTATTTCATCTTACGGATTTTATGTCAACCCACTATTCGACTTCATCATTGGTTAGGTTGACTTTCAAAAGTCAACTACCTTTGATCATATGAAATGCACAATTAAGTTTAAATCAACATCATGTTTAGAACCCATACTATTTCATATCACACGTAATTAGTCAAATTAGCCAATTACGTGTTTCTTTCATAATTTCAACATATCAACATCCGTTTGGCATTTTAAGAAACACCTTGTGGGCATGATTTCTATAACTCTTCTATCTAGTTCATGGCTAATCTTTTTAACCAAGTTTCAATCATTAAATCAAATCCTTATGTCTAGCACTCATGAACAATATCAAATCTTGCATCATGACATCAACTTTTTACAATTTAGCATACAACTTCTTGTGTTCATCACTTTGTTCTAAAAACCCACTTCACACATATATGGTGAAATTCAATTTCGTAGTTTTCATTATTATATCATCAAACTTTTAACTAGGGTTTGCTCCTAGACTTGGTTTCAACATAACAACACTCATACATTCAATATTCAAGCATGAATTTCAATTATCATGTTTATCAAAATTTCAAGATAACACCAAATGATGAAATTGAACATACCTTGTGATCCTCAAAGCTTGGTGATCACGAATTTAGTTAAAGCTCCAAATTTTTAGCTTGATTCATATTCGATTTTGATCAATTTTGTGACATTAGGGTTCAAGAAGAGGAACCCCCTTTTCTCTGTGCAATATGTCAACCAGAAACACACACTTGTGTGTTTTTGGTGTAAAATTTTCTTTTATTAAAACCAATTTCAATTTTGCCCATTTTTGTCCCTCTACTTTCCAAGTTTATAAAAGAGGGTTACTAACCAAGTTTCTTTGTTGTTTTAAAAACAAACAACTAACTAGGTTAATTATATTTTTTTGGGTGTTACAATTTTTGTCATAAACCACAAACCCCCACCCCTTTGTTTTCACAAACATACAACACAAAAAAAATGTAGTTCAAAAAAATATAACACAAAATTCCAGCACAATAAATATTTTACAAAAAATCAAGCATAAAAATGTTATACAACATAGAAATACAACCCCATATTTTTTTTAGTTTTCATACTTGTCATATTTTATATAGCAATAAATTATTTTAATTAAAGAAAATAGATGTTTGATTTTATGGTGCAATTTTTTTTAATAATTACGTATAAAAAGTTATTAACGTTTAAAAAGTATGGAGAAACATGCATGGGGATAAAGAAAGTCATCAAATAAGTTTTTTCAAAAATGTTTCTCTTTTTCACTACATTTTTATTTTAGCTATTGATTTGAAAAATGATAAATTAAGATTTTTTCTTATCCAATTAGGCAAAACATTTTTTTTGTTTGATCCTATCCGTATATAACATTTCACATCGTTAGATATGGAAGTGGATAAAGCAGAATATATTTTAATGAAAAAAGAGTAAAACTTATTTTAAACAAAATTTAGAATAAAATAGGAAGATTAAAACAAAATTTAGGATAAAGTAGGAAGAATGTTTAAAATTAAAATAAAATGATGAAAAGGTTGAGGATTAAGTAGTTGTTTGTTAATATAAACAAAACAAATGACTCTCAGAAATCAAATCCTTTTCCCTAGTACCTACATTGGCATTCAAGAGTTCCAAAGTTCCAATATGTGGGATTGAATAAAGTACAAAACAAATTTCTATGAAATATTAAAATATCTTATCAACTAAATTTAGAACCAAAGTAGGAAATACTTAAAGAAATTAAATTTACGAAACTTTAAGAATTAAACCATTGTTGATAGACAAATGAAAAATGAATATCGGCATTGAACATGTGACATAAAAGAGCTAAATTATTGATTAAAAGAAGACAAGTGAATCACATATTAAAACAAGCTAGGCCACATGATATGTACGATTTTTTGCATATAAATGCACGGAACTCTATGCCTTCTTCGACATTCAAGATTTCCTACAATCATAAGAATTAAGGCTAGCGAGGCACACCTTTGTTACATTTTAAACTTTTAGCCAAATTCAAGTTACATTTTTGTTAAATTTGAATCTTAACCCTCATAATTAAAGTATATTTAACTTGTTAGAAACAGTTAAATAATTTTCAGATCTCTCTTTGATACAGTATGGCAGGAGTACTACAAAACATGAAACCAGCGGGATTTATTCGGGCAGCACCTAAAGCACCAGTTGGACCTCCTGAGGAAAACTGGTCATTTGAAGTTCAGGAAGGTCATAGGCTACAAAGTATAAAGATTGAGCATGGTGATCGGATAAACACACTCTCGTTCACCACGGAACATAGAGGTGCCCTGAGCTTTTCTAATGTCTTTGGTCGTTCGCAGGGTGGAGAAACAGTTTCCATGGTTAGTATATATAGACATATATATATTTTTAATTTAATCTAGAAATAAGTGGACATATGCATACATTTACATGTATATTCAGGTCACGCTTGACTCGGATGAGGAAATAGTTGGAGTTAAAGTAAGCCTTGGTCTTAGAGGTCGTTCTACATATGTTTCTTCGTTGTCTTTTCAAACGAACAAGACCACGCATGGACCTTTTGGAGGACCAGACGATCGTGTGAATTCCTTACCTTGGGACAAAGGTTCATTAGTCGGATTTTACGGCACTGCTAGCGATTGGGCTGGTGGCATTGGTGCCATTGGTGTCTATTTGAAAGCCCATGAGGAAATCATGATGATCGGACCGTGGGGAAGCCCATATGATCAGCAAACTCGCTGGTCCTTCCAACTTGAGCGAAACCAACGTTTGGATACAATAACCATATTTGTAAGTGGCGATGCTATAAACCATCTGACGTTCAACTCTTCTGAAAAGGTGAGTGCTCGTAGTGGAGTTACGATAGCTGAAAACGTAGTACTTGATGCGGATGAAGAAATTATTGGCATTAATGGCATGCTTGATACACTCCCCACCCGTCAAACAGTAATTTCATCAATATCATTCACGACCAACAAAAAATTCCATGGGCCATTTGGTAACGCCAAAGGGACGCCTTTTGGGGTAGAATGGGATGCTGGTTCTTTTGCTGGATTTTACGGCTTTCATAGTCTTAGTTTTGATGGTATCGGCGTCTATTTGAAGGCTACAAACTAGGATATGTAATTTGTTGTGTTGGAATAATTCAAATGCTAGTCGTATGTTTAAGTCATGTTCTGGATATTGCTTACTAAGCATCAGTTGGTGATTGATTAAGGGGTTTTTTTCTCAGTTGTTTTCAAGCTTTATAGCTGTTCTGTGTGATGAATAAAGCATACCTTCCTGCATATTTTTTAATCTCCACTATTGGTTTATAATTCATAAAACCAACATAATGATGTTAGAGCGTTGTTGGATCACGAAAAGGGAGACCGTGTACGAAATTTTAAAACCCTATTATAATTAATAGAGATATTCGATGTTTGAAACATTGGTCGATTAATATTAATATCATATCTAAAACCCAAAAAGAAAGTAATAGTAGTAATACAAAGAAAGTATAGATCCGACTATTATATATAAATTTTTATAAGAAATATTAGTTACCTATTGATTTTAACTTATCCATGTATAATTCAAACCCAAAAAGAAAGTAATAGGAGTATAGATTTGACTTGTATCAAACCAATACTTGTGCCCAAGACACTTCAGCCAGTCCCACATCAAATACTATAAGAAAAGTTCACTTATAGTTTACCTATTAAAGGAGGAGCCCAACATGGTAAAACTCCATCTTGTTATCATGGTCTATTATGTAAACTAGTTAGATGGCCCGCCCGCATTGCGGCGCGATGGATGAATACTGAGAGAGTGTTAGTTAACTCATTGACACGGAAAACAATTAAATCGAGTCAACCAATAAAAACATAACACTTTTATAGTTTTGCCAAAAAAACTAAAACAATGGCAATACTGTTATTTTTAACTAATGGAAAGTTTATTTTTTTTCACTAGTGTAAAAAGCAACATGTATTTAGGTAGAGAAGGTTTTATCCTCCTATAAGAATGGTTTGATTGTCGCACTAAACTGATTTGGAATTTACATCTCCACCCTCTCTTAGGGAGCCAATGTCCTCGTTGGCACATCTATTCGGCCCTTAACTTTGATACCATTTGTCAAGTGATAGCAGTACTGGAAATTGAAACCACGGGCAAAAGTGTTAATCTGCTCAAGGGCGAATTCGTACTTTTGAACCTAGGGCAACACAGTAATATAAATTTAAACTAAAGGCGCAACCGTAATTTTAGACCGGAGGAAAAACCATATTTTTTTTGAACCAAGGGCGTAATCGTAATTTTGAGTTTGAGTGAAAAGCCTAATTTTATATGAGCAGGGGCAAAAAAGTAATTTTTAACTGCGGGCGAAATCATAATTTTTTAAACGGGGAGAAATCGTAATTTTAAGGTGGGGCGAGAACAATTTTTTTCCATTTGAATAGGGGTGAAAACGTAATTTTTAGCTGAGGGCAAGATTGTAATTTTTAATCATGGGCAAAATCGTATTTTTTAGCTGAGGCCAAAAGCGTTGTTTTATATTGAGCAGGGGGCAAAGACATAATTTTAAAGTGGAGGCAAAGCAGTAATTTTATAGCGTAACAAATAATAAACGGTTGGTCCAATGGGGGAGTGGCAGGCCAGCTGCCTTGCACTATTCGGAGGGCAATCCCGTAATTTTACAACGTTAACAAATAATAAATGGCTGGTCCAATGGGAGAGTGTCAGGTAAACGGCTGGTCCAATGAGAGAGTGCCAGGCCAGCTGCCTGGCACTATTTATTTTTTATATTAAATTTACTGTTCAAAACGTTAATTTTAATGTATTGATAATGATAATGATAATGATAACGGGCTAAACAAAGAGTCTAAAAGTTTAGAGGATTTTGGGTAGATCAAACTATTTTAGTTGCTTTTTTTTTAAATTAGATATTCTATTGATTTGGTTAAACAAATATAAAACCAAACCATTTGTTAAAAACTGAAATAAAGTCAACCATTTATTTCATCAGCATTTAGTTCAAACTTGTCTGGTTTATTAACTCAAATTAACCAAAACTAAACAATAATCGAGCTTTTTAATTAATTAATTGAAATCAAATTGGTTATGTCTAAGGTTTAAGGGAATCCTAACTAGGAATTATGATTTTTGTTAATATTAATTTTTCTCTGTAATCAAATCGAACCAACTTCAAATTCAGTTTGTGCTTCCATTTTCATCAGTTTAGATCTGGTCCAATAAAAACACCAAGGAAACCAAAATCTAAAGCGAAAAAATCCATCGGGCAAAAAAGTAAACCATGGATTATATCTCCATTGTCACATCGTAATCAAGCAATTTTTGCTATTTTTTTAATTTATCATAAGCATATATTGTAAATTATTAGTTCTATCTATCTTAAACACGAAACAAATGTTTGTGGGTTTTCCATTGACACCCCCAAACGTTCATCAAATTGCAATTCAAGTCCATTGGCTTTGATATCCTCAAAGTTTTACAAAAGAGCAATTTTCATACTTGAGTACTACTTTATATTACAAGTTTTATAAATTAATCCCTCAAGTTTCTATTGTTCAAACTTTACCCATTTTGTAACACCCGACCGCGAAATAAAAACAACCCGCGACGAAAACGTCGGGGGTCACGTTACAAATTGATTCAAACACATGGTAAATAAAGTTTGGTTTTATTGAACTTATAAATTACATTGTCTTTGAGAATTCAAAACAAAATACAACAACTATTTTATTTTTAATCAAGCTAATTCCAGCGTCTATCCTATGTGTAGCATACTTGATCATGCATTAGTACCTGAAACATATGTGAAATAAAGTCAACATTGAATGCTAGCGAGTAACATAGATTTTGTGGTCATGACTCGTGGCTTTTGAATATTGAGATATATTTAATCAACTTTAACAGTTGATATTTTAAATAAATTTTTGTAGCCATGATAAATGTTTCTTTTGTAAGATCGTATGAGAAATCATCTGATTTAAGAGAAACATTGTATGGTTTATTTAGAAACCATTTGTGACTTTGTATGAACCAACCAAATGTCTTGTATTTATATAAACATATATCTTTGTATAAACCAAAAGTCTTGTGTAAACAATTTGCCTTTTTGTATAAAGTGTGACAACCGGTACTTTTTGGGTTTTAGTTACGTGATTAACAAACGTTTAAGGAGATAATAAATAGTGTTTAAGACATGTATTAACTTAATTAGGCATTCGAAATACCTAGGAACGCATATCTAATTTTACAGTACGCGTATGGTGATTTTCGGGAAAACTGCTGAACGACAAGAGATAACGAACTAACACCGAACAAAATACTAACAAAGCCGACAAACACAAATTATATACGTATAATTTATGCATATGAACTTAGTTTGCGAATTTACGATACATTGAATGGCACAAAGCGCCTACGTGTACGAAAAACGAGACTGCAGAAGCGCACCGGCAACAAAACGAAAGTATTGGACACGTGTATCGCTTTCAAAACTGAAATATTATGACAAATTTAGCTTTGTAATTGAATTTTAATATTCGCAGTTGAAATCAAATCGAAAAACGGATTAGAAATGACCTCCGAAGCAAATTTCGCGGTTTTAACGCAACCACGAACGTACGCGACTAATTTCGAATACCGACATCATTTTTCGTAGTTTTGACCCTAAAACTTTTTTATATGACATTCTATGAAATTCGGTTGTGAAGATGGGCTCTAGAAATACGATCGGGCCGTTAAAAACAAAAGAATCGGGCTTATGGGCCTTAGGCCCAACCCACCGAATCCTAGCTATATAAGTGTGTTTACACACACAAACACCATAAACACACACACTACTCTCTCTCTTTACACCCTTTCTCTCTCATGCACTCTCTCTCTCTAGAAATGCAGTGGCCGGACTCCGTCCGACCATCGGCGGAGGCCGGCGAGACCACGGCGGCGAACCCGACGGCGGCGACTTTTCCGGCGACATGTTCTCAGCCAACAGTATACCTTTTCGACTATCTTTGACGTTCCGGATCATGTGGTGATGTTAGTTTTTCAAGATTCAAAGCCGTTTGAGCACATGAGCAACTCCGGTGACATTCCGGCCAAATTTCGACGAGCTCGTTTTCAAGTTTTCTTTCCATACATGTTTAGATCGGATGGTTAGAGATCTTTCTGCAAGTTTTCGTGAAATTTTATTCTCCGACAAGATTCCGACTTCTGGCATGGTTCTGGCGAGGTTCTGGCCATCCATTTTCGACAAAAAATATATTTTTGGGCTCCTGGTAACCGGTAGAGTCCATCTAAAACACTTTCGTCTCGGGTAAAAAATAAGTTTCGGGACACTCTAGGGCTCGGGTCAAATCAGTCAACAGGACAAACACATGTCAAGGGACCGTTTTAGGGTCATTTTTGATTCCTTGGTTCAGTTTTGGGTTCAGGTCAAACCCAGTCAACACAGTCAAAGCTGTTCAACACAATCAATATAGTCAACTCAGTCAACGCAAGTCTCGGTAAAATTCAAATGATCCGAATTTTGTTAATTTGTTTTTTTATATAGTATTAGTTAACGTGACCGAGCTTGAACCGTAGTATTGTCACAAAAATTAACTGATAACCTAGACGACCAGGTAACTCATCTGGGTTATGTCACAACAATTAATTGATAACCTAGACGACCAGGTAACTCATCTGGGTTATGTCACAACAATCAACTGATAACCTAGACGACCAGGTAACTCATCTGGGTTATGTCATAACAATCAACTGATAACCTAGACGACCAGGTAACTCATCTACGTTATGTCACAAGAATTAACTGATAACCTAGACGACCAGGTACCACATCTCGGTTATGTGGAAAAACTTCTAAGTATATATACACACATGGATACACTTGGAGGAAATCACCAAAGTACAAGTATTGTACAAGTATACATATACGTATAAATACGGTATAAGTACCAAATGATACAATATACTCTCGCAAAGAATATCGTACAAATACATTAACGTATATGCTGACTATTCGGAAAAATGCATAAATCCATTGTACGAGTCACAACGTATTTTTTCATATAGATATCCATCACGTACACGTACCCCTATTCACGACAACTAACGTGATTTCATAAATATATTTATATTTATATATATTATAATCTAGTCAAAAACTAAGGCGTTTTCACGACTTAGTATTATCCCGACTATAAATGGAATCAAATAATCAAAGATCGGTTATTCTAAGTTAAGATAACAACACCTTTTAGGATCGTTGTTAAGGATTCGGTAAAGCTCGGACACGTGTTTAACTACGTTGTCTTATTAGAAACTTATAAGATTGATTCCTTGATAGGAATGCTATAGTTGCACGCTAGCAAGTTCACGCTCTTGGAATAACACTATGGAATCACATTAAGCTAGCTATGCACAAGGATAACAAGGTGAGTTCATAACCCCCACTTTTTACAGTTTTTACATTTTTATAAATGTTTCCGGGGGTGGAAAGACATGCAATTTTTGCAAAAGTACACAAATGTTCAATGAACAAAAAGATTCATATTTCTAAACCATGATGCGAAAGGATTTTGAATAAACTCAAATGGTTTACGAAAGGTCTATACTCGATATACCAGTTTTACAAAACACTCGCGTAATTTCGAAACGTGCATGAGTTTCATGGATAGGGACGGGATTTCCCTAGTTACAACGGGACAGGATTGTCCTACATACAAACAAGAGGACTGGTTGGTCCTGATTTTAGACTTAAACGGGCTAGGCCCATTTTCACTTGTGCAGGGCACAAAGACTCTGGGAGTTTATGTTCCCCCTTTTCTTTTTAAACGTTTTCCAGTTTTCCAACAATCGGGGGTGAAATACATGCTATGAAATTCTATGACAAGGGGGTATGTTAGCTACGGGTTTAAAGAAAGAACTATGATCAATGTGTGTAAGTAGGAATGACTATATAATAACCATTAATCACTTAGTGACCAAGGTGCAAAGGTGTAGATATATTGAGTTGTGAGACACACTCCATTCTGAATAAAACAAGTCCTTTCAGAATGCTTTTGTGAGCCCTAAGAAACTCTGAATAAAACAAGTCCGTTTAGAGTGCAAGGTTGTATCGGTTTTGTTATTTACTTATGACAAATAATATCAGGGACAAGCTACCCGCTGATAGATCCTTAAACCGTAGGAATAACAATAACATACCAGGATTTCAATATTGGCTTATGACAGTGGCCATGATTTAAATATTGGTTTATAACTATGACAATGGCAGGATTTCAACGTTGATGACAATTATGATAGAAAACAATATGACAGAAAACATTTTGTTACCGGTTTACAAATACAACGGTTACATGCATTGGTTTACAAACATAATAGAGAACATTTTGATACCGATATACGCGAAATGACATTTATATATTTTGAAATACTATGATCTCACGAACCGGTTATCAAAAGATTTATTTTAAATCTTTTTCAAACAAACTATGAACTCGCTCAACTTTATGTTGATTTTTCGCATGTTTCTTTCTCAGGTTGCATATACAAACTATGGCACGGTTGGAATAGGTCAGCCCATTTGAAACTCGAGTACTTAGCGGCGTTCATTTCCTAAAAGTCTTAGCTAATAATATTTCCGCTGTGCAATGCAGATACCAGTCCAGTCACACCGGCTCTGATGCGATCGATATTTCGGGGTGTGACATAAAACAAGTGTGGTTTGTTGGCGAATACATTCAAGCCTTGTTGACTGTCAGACAAACCTTTATAAATAAAGGTCTGTCAAATGTGTTGCACAGTTTCTGTCATTCCCAGAGGAAACTTCTAAATAAACCTAGGAAGCGGGAATAGGGTTGTCAATCCTATGGTACCATAACATACTACCGGTCGGCGTGATCAAAGTTAATTAATGTATCATTGTCATGTTCGACATACCATCAAGTTTCGTACAATGTAAAGCATGTTGTGTATATAAACCATAGGTAAATAAGTTTTTTTAATGTGGAAATATAATTCACCTCCAAACATTTGGAAAACGTAAAAGAGGGGAATTATGTATTCACAAGAACCATAAGTAGTAAGTATGTTTTGAAAGATAGTTTAGCACATATAAATCACCCCAAAGATTAAGGAAAAAGGGGAACTATGTACTCGCCTGTAGCTTTAGGATTTTTAACTTAAAGCTTCCTGGTGCAAATTCTGAGTTCCTAATAATAATACAATGCATCACATGTTAGTAAAATAACCCAAGTCACTTTAGCCACACAACACAAGACAGAACCCCAACAGACTTAGTCAGGCAGAGCCTCGACATCCGTTGGTGGGTCCTAAATAAATTGGGTAGGGTGGCCATACTACACGAGACTGAACCCCAACGGACTTAGTCAGGCAGAGCCTCGACATGCGTTGGTGGGTCTTAAATCAATCGGGCAGGGTGACGAATTAGGGATTAGGTGTTAAAATATTTACAACGAAGCAGAGTTTCGTAGTTTTAGGGGTTTAGGGGGCTTCGGGACTCGGACAAAGTTTAGAGAGAGTAAGTGATGTCGATTTTCGATCGAACTGAGCGATTTGAACTCGTCCCAGGCCGGCCTTTATGTACCCGAAATTTGACCCTCCCGCGCGTCGCGCGGGGAGACATGGATCCTTTCACGTGGCGCCGGGGAGGTCAGCTAGGCCTAGATTGCCACCGGTCTAAGGTAGGTTGGACACGTGTTATCAAACGGAGCCATGTGTCCTGGCACTCTCCCGCGCGTCGCGGGAGAGGACAGAGTATCTGGCGCATGCGCCTGGGATGTCCATTTTTTCCCTCTCGACGGCGTTGTGCGGTTAAGGTCCTTGTAAGATTAAGTACTTTGTAAACAATTTTATAAAAAAAAGTAACCGATCGAAAGGAACAATGGTTGAAACTTTGCAAATGTTATAGTCTGCCCTACTTCGGGAAATTCCGTCCTGAAATTGAGTTAGGATGAGACTTGAGAGAAAAGATGTGGGTATTTAGCTTTCATTTGATCCTCTCGTTCCCACGTAAATTCTGGGCCACGTTTGGATTTCCTACGAACTTTCACAATTGGAATTCGACTACGCTTGAGTTTCTTGACGTCACGGTCCATAATTTCCATAGGTTTCTCGACAAAATGCATAATATCATCAATACGAATCTCATCAAGAGGGATGTGGAGGTTTTCATTGGCTAAACACTTTTTCAAGTTGGACACGTGGAATGTTGGATGAACATTTCCAAGTTCGGGAGGTAGTTCGAGTTTGTAGGCTACCTTTCCGATCTTTTCATTGATCTTAAAAGGTCCCACATTTCAAGGAGCTAGTTTACCTTTCTTTCCAAATCTGACCATACCTTTCCAAGGGGATACCTTGAGCAGAACATGGTCACCAATTTGGAATTCCAAAGGTTTGCTTCGTTTGTCAGCATAACTCTTTTGACGACTTCTTGCTGTCAACAGGTTATTACGGATTTTCATGATTTTGTATGTTGTTTCTTAATTGAGTTCAGGTCCGATGATTTGAGCTTCACCAACTTCATTCCAACAGACAGGAGAACGACATTTTCGACCATAAAGAGCCTCGAAGGAGCCATGTTGATGCTGGAGTGATAGCTGTTGTTGTAGGAGAATTCGATCAAAGGTAGATGCGAATCCCAACTACCACGAAAGTCAATCACACAAGCTCTAAGCATATCCTCAAGTGTTTGGATTTTCCTTTCGGTTTGTCCATCCGTCTGAGGATGATAAGTAGTGCTTAGATTTAATTTGGTTCCCATGGCAGATTGCATGGTTTTCCAGAAACGAGCATCACGATGTGAAATGATGTTCAAAGGAACACCGTGACGCGATACGATCTCATCAATATAGATCTTAGCACCTCACGAATTGGAAGAAAGTGTGTTGACTTAGTCAGACGGTCAATGATTACCCAAATGGCTTCATGGCCTCTAGAAGTGCATGATGAGATCCATGGTGATGTTCTGCCACTTCCATACCGGAACTTCTGGTTGTTCCAGCAAACCAGAGGGACGTTGATGTTCTGCCTTGACTTTAAGATAAGTAAGGCATTTGGATACGTACAAAGCGATATCCTTCTTCACACCCGGTCACCAATACTGGGTACGAAGATCCATGTACATTTTGTCCGTACCAGGATGGATAGAATAACGTGACTTATGTGCTTCGTCCGTCAGTAATGTAGGAACGTCCACGATTAGCACGGGAACCTAAATTTGTTATCTATTGTCCGATTAGGCGGAAGCTAATGACAAGTTAATCAAATAACAAGAATTACTCGTTTAATTGTTGTTTTCATTGATCTAAAGTTCAATATATTCGAGAACCGGATCAAACAGAGCTTCACCGTCTCTGTGCCAAAATATCTCCAACTCTTACAAATGAAATCCCAAGGCACCTATATATAGTAGCTGAAGTTCGCTGGAGAAGAGCCTCAAGTTCGCCCGAACTTGACTTCTCACATGAAGTCTCAAGCGAACTTGACTCAACACTTACTTAAATACGCCTTGTTTCACCTATTCTATAAAGACTCGATACAAGACTAATATACAAACGTTATGCACCAATAGACTCCCTCTTGGATATCTACTTTGTCTTGTTCGGTCTTCAGAAACTCTTGTTTATTCCAGACTCGTTCTCGTGTAATAACAAAGGCAACAAACATATGCACCAACAGATTCCCCCTTGGATGTTGCCTCAGTTATCTTCTTTCATAGACATCTTTGACAATAATCATCCTCGTCAATCTTCAAGTGTCATAGTCTTCTTTGAACACCTTGTAATCATTAGACTTCAAATAAGTTCCTGAGTCTTTATCTTTATCCTTGAATAAGCATTAAACTTTATGATATTCAAACTTTCTCTTTTCTTCACTTTAACTTGATAAAACTTTAATTTCAGCTCCCCCTTGCTGTGAGCCGTGCTCCCCCTAGCTTTGAGCTTTATCTCCAATCACGTTTCATCCTGCTCCCCCTAAAACTTTACTTCCTGTTTCAAAGTACTTGGGAATTCAAATAAACATTCCAGATTCTAACCTTGAAATTTTGTACCACTTGTATTACATACCACCTGTACAATACTTGTACTTCAAATTTTAATCTTCATTTTTCAGTTATTTCAACTTCAAATTAATGACCTTGAAACATTTAACATTCAAAACCTTTTTCAATTCATTTAATTTTTCAATTATTGAAATGAAATCCACTTAGTTGATCAAGACCAAATTAATGACCTTGATTAACTAATTTTGTTTACCAAGTCCAAGTTAATGACCTTGGCTAAACCCGTTGTGAACAACTAATATTATCTTCAATATTAAAGATTTAAATTAATGAACTTTTTCTTACCAGACTTCGTTGATCCGTTCTCCAACATTGGCTCGTTGAAAATCTTTTTGGTTTTAAAAGTAAGTAAAGTATTTACAGAACTTTTAACAAGTAAATAAACTATGTACAAACATATTTACAGACATATTTTTGTGAACTCGTGTCTAAGGATCATATCACTAGTACCGTTGACCTTTTTGATGACATTAAGTTTTAAACTCGTTTACCTAGATTGTCGATATGTTTGTCCACTTAAACTTCAACACATTTCTCAATTGTTCCAAGATATGTTAGGTAAGAATTATGAAACTTGACTTAACTATGGTTCCCACCTCTTGAATATACTCCCGTATCAAGATTCCCTAGATTTCATCTTACAGGTGAATATAGCGTAACTGATATCTGTATTCTGGTTGTGCGAGACCTTGAGAGCTCAGGTTAGTACTAGCGTACAGACAAAGAGATGAAGGCTCGACTTTCAGGTGTGTTCAACTTAAGGAATCTTTTCAGCATTGCAAATGATTAGATCATTCAATTTTTTCAAGTTTGCATGCTATTTTTGGTTTTTAGCAAAAAACATTATAGAAGTTCAAGGCTATTGCTTCCGCAAAATCAGAAGAACTTGTATAATACCCAGATATCAACTATCTATAAAGACCTCGTATCTCAAAATCAGGCAACCCTTCAATCGAAATTTCAGAGTACTAAGTCCATATATCCAAGATGTGTTAATCCACAAGATTAAGCAGTTGTAAAATTTAGTTTATATCCCGAAAACAATCTACTGAACGTGTAAAGCCTATCGACACTCCACAGTAAGACTTGTTTATCACTTTTAAACTTTACAATTCTTTAGCATACTGTGATAGTCCACTGATGTACTATCATTTCCTTTTTGACAACAAATTCTTTTTGTCTTTTTCATTTTTTGTATTTTTTTTTATTTTTCATATGTTTTTGATTTTTTAACAATTTTTAAAATTTTCTTACTCCCCCTAAAATAAAAAATATATTTTTAAATTTCAGATTTTTTAACAAATTCTATTTGAAAAATATAACCAACCAATGTGGATCCCGTGACCTGGTCGTCCGATCCTTTTTCTCAATCTTGTATCTACAATTGTTTAACAAACAATCATTAAACTCATTTATCACTTGTAAAAGCAGTTTGAACTTGTAAGAACTTTGAAATCAGTTTTTTTGTTCAACGGTGTGGGTTTTCATAATTTTGACTTTTTTCAAAATTTTCTTCTTAACTACTCCCCCTCAAAATGACAAAGATTTTAACATTCTAGATATGTTAAAATTTATGAAGCTCCTCAATCCCGAATCAACTTTGAAAAGCTGGATCTTGGAACTCCTGCACATGAAAGGATTTAGTTATAAAGTTCAACCCAAGCCTTCTTGGTCTTGAGTTTTGGATATAACTCCTCATACACGTCTTCGTAATCACTTCCGTATGCTCTTTGATAAGCATATTCAACATCACAACCTTCAAACTCACAATCAACTTTACTTTTATCTTTCTTGATTGATTAGACATTTTCGGTTTTATCATAAACAACCTTCACCTTTTCAGGTGATTTCTTTTTAGCAATCCATGCTTGAGAATTAACTCTAGCTTTCTTGATATAAAACCTAGAATTAATGTTTGACTTTGAAGTCTCTCCTTTTTGAAAAATTGAATTTTCAAATTTTGATTCATTTTTAGGTTTTATTTCAAGATTGGATTCAACATTACGTTTCATTTCTTTGATGTCAACGTTTCTTTTTACAATCCTGATTTGATCATTTTCAGATTGCTTTTGTTTTACCTGTTTTGAAACTTCTTTTCTTTGGGATACACAGGCTTAGACTTCGGACACTTGCGAGCAATGTGACCAACTTCATTGTATTTGAAGCAAGTCCGAGTGTCATGAACCTGTTCACTAGTGGGTTTTACTCCACTTGCGGACTTAGCCTTGTCCCGAAGTTTCTTTTCTTTCTTGAAATCATCGTTTGATTTTTTTACCGATCAAGCTTTCTTCTCGAACCGTGCTTGTTCCATACACAAACTTTATGTTCTTACCTTCGTATTCCTGGAACGTTGACTTCTGATTCTTCTTATGTTCATCTTCAGCTTCTTCCAAACCTAAACCTGCTCTCCTGTTCTCAGGAAAATCACCACCGTTTCTACAGTAATTGTTAAAATTCCGTTTTGATTTAGAATAAAACTTCTTTTCATTTTTCTCGAGATCATCTGAATGAAACTTCCACAAGTTTAAACAGTTTATCGATTTGATCTTCTTTCACATTCTGAATCGGAAAGCTAGCATTGAAATATAGTCTATCAGATTCCTTAACCTTGTACATGACAACGTTAGGATCATCACTTAGATCATTTTCTGATGATGTATGGTCACTTTCAATTGTGAACCAGAATTATTTGAACTCGAGTTGGCGCTTTTAAAGCTGCCATCATCAGAATCATTTCCCAAGACATTTTTTACCACATCTTTTACCACCGATTCATTGTCATCATTTGATTTCGTAAAATCTACGTCAATGTTCTCAGGCAATTTAACTTTCTTTTCTGAAAGAAGTAAAAGATTAAATGCCTTTTCAATATCATCATCTTTTTTGCAGCAGTAACTTGCAAGAAATGGTGGAGGAACACTTCCGTATACTTTATGCTTTGAACTATCAACATTTTCCTCCAACTTGATGGTAGGAAGAATGTGATCAATGACATATGCGTTTGTGGTGTAACTTTTTAACAATTGTCTAACTCTTTCTGTTTCTATTTTTATTTCATGAAACTCACGCTTTGTTTCAGCAATTGTATTAATGTACATGTTAATTGCTTTTTGTTTTTCAATAACTGTAGCATTTAACATGGTGACATTAGCGTTGAGTTCACTGTTAGTTCTTTCAACATGTTTATATTTGCCTGATATTTTGTCATAAGCTTCTTTTATGGTTCTGTAATCATAACGAAAGTTTTCGTTATGTTCAGTCAATTCTCTTATGACTTTGACATTATCAAGACAAGGTTCACAAGGACTTGTGCACTTTGTGCAAGGTTTTTCAACCTCCACAACTTTCACAACTTCCTTTTCAGACATGCTTACCTTTGCTTTTACCTTTTCGGCTTCTGCTTTCAACTCTTCTTGTTTTTGCATCTCAAGGTAAGCTATTCCTTCTTCCTCTGTTTCTTGTATGTATCTTTCCAGAACTGCATCCTCCAGGACAGCTTCTTCCTCAGCTCTCTGCATTAATGCTTCTTGAATAACATTTTCGATAGCAACATCCACAAATGATGTCTCAGATTCATTCACAACCTCTGCCATCATAGCAACACCAGTCTTCTTTCCGATGTGTTTGTTCCAATCGAAACCATCGTCTTCATGATTGGCAACAAGAGCTTGTTCGGCTTTCTTTGTAGGTTTATCTTCAACTTCAACTTGTGTTCTATTCGGATATGATTTGTATTGCAGCGCTTTCTTGTAATATTCCTTACCGGTTCCAAAAGGGTTTTGGTTTCCACTAGCTTCTTGGTTATGGCATTCAGGTTTGAAGTGCCCTTTTTGTCGACATATGAAACAAGTAACTTTCATTTTGTCGAAACCAAGTTTATTGTTTGAATTACCAATATCCCTTCCAGTGAGTGCTTAAAACTTTGAAACTCTCCGGATATTCGATGCTAAGGACCATTTGGTGTCCATCAGTTCCAGCTCTTCCTCATCTACCTGATCGTAATCCTCAGCTGTCATTTCAGGATTTCCGATCTTTCCAGCAACAAGACTTTCATACGATTCCAGAACTGTAGCAAGAAGTGCTATGTGCAGTTTCGCAACTTTTTCAGGAAACACATTCTTTAAATCAACTGCTATGTTGCATTGGAAAACATTTGAATTAGAAGTGGATTGGCTTGTTTGATGAGATTGACTTTGAGAAGAAGAATTTGAACCAACATATGAATAACCAGTGTTTGGAGAATACTGATTTTGTGACGCCTGATCTGATGTATTCATGTTTGCACTAAATGTCGTTTGGATTTTTGGACTTTGAATCGGGGATTCTGAAACACCACCTTATAGTAAATTCCGACATCCTGAACAACATTAGTGTTTTTGGATTTTGCAATCTTCATCAATTCCATTTCATGACCTTCAAGTTTGTCAATGAAAGATGACAACTTAAAATGTCTCCAAGATGGACTATTCTTTAGAATCATCAGACACGCTGTCCATTCTCCTTCTGGAAGTGCATCGGCCAGCTTCTAAATCTGCTCTTCGTTAGTTCTCTTGATATCATGTCTTCGCATCTGGACCATGAGGTGACAATATCTATCAATCATTTGCTTCATTGTCTCTCCTTTGATCATCGTGAAGATCTCAAATTCTTTCTTTTTCAAAGCCTTTTTGCTTTTGATCATTTCATCACTTCCTTTGAATTTTTCGCAAAGAGAATTCCATAATTCTTGAGAAGTATCATATTCTGGTAATAATATCAAGCTATCTTCTTTGAGAGATTGTTGTATCAAGCTGATCATCTTCTTTTCAGCAACATATTTCTCTTTGTCAATCGCTGAAAACTTGTTCAGTCGAAGATCTTGATCATGTTCATCTTTGGGCCATGTATAACCATCTTCAATCGCAACCCAGCTGTTGAATTGATTCACTTGAATCCAATTAACAAACTTTTCTTTCCATCCCTCGAACTCGTCCATACTCATCAATTTCGGCGGTTTCTGAGTAGTACCCATTTCATTATCGAGGTTCGTCTAGTTAACCGCAATCAAATTTGACGTTGAGGCTTGTGCTACTCCAGCTGCAAGTGCCTTATGGAAATCTTCCATCTTGAAATCGAGACACGTACGCAGGAAGTTTCTAAAACTTTGAAAACAATTAGTTCTACTACAAGTTCGATTGAACTTGTAGTTAAATGAAGAACTCTCAGAAATTATCACAAGTTCGGTCGAACTTGTGATTTCAGATTTGAAAACTTTCTCTTGAACTTCGGTCAAACTTAAAAGTTCTGTTTTAAGAAAGTTAAATTAACTTCGGTTGAACTTGTAAAATGAGTTTTTTATAAAACCACAAGTACGGACGAACTTAACTCAAAATTTCTTGATTTTTATCAAGTTGGCTAGAACTTAATAAGAAATCAATAACTTTTGATAAGTTCGAGCGAACTTAGCTATATTCTTTCAAAAACCACCACAAGTTCGAGCGAACTTGCTAAAAATTCACTCAAAAAGTGTCTTTTTAGTTCAAGTTCGGTCGAACTTGACTAACAAGTTCGGTCGAACTTGACTAACAAGTTCGATGATAATGAGTTTGAAAAACATGGTTTTTGCAACATTTCGACACCAATTCGTTTGATTTTAGTCTCCAAACTCTCAGGAGTTTATCTATGATGTATTTAACATGTCATATTCAAAATTGAACAGAATTTGTCCGTGAATTCTTCATTTTTGTTCAAAAGTTAAGAAAAATAGAAGAATGGAGATGAAATAGAGAGATTCTTGTCTTGATTTCAACAAATTCAGGTATCCAGGCTCTGATACCATTTGTAGGAACGTCCACGATTAGCACGGGAACCTAAATTTGTTATCTATTGTCCGATTAGGCGGAAACTAATGACAAGTTAATAAAATAACAAGAATTACTTGTGTAATTGTTATTTTCATTGATCTAAAGTTCAATACATTTGAGAACCGGATTCGACAGAGCTTCGCCGTCTCTGTGCCAAAATATCTCCAACTCTTACAAATGAAATCCCAAGGCTCCTATATATAGTTGCTGAAGTTCGCTGGAGAAGAGCCTCAAGTTCGCCCGAACTTGACCTGGTCAAGTTCGGCCGAACTTGACTTCACACATGAAGTCTCAAGCGAACTTGACTCAACACTTACTTAAATACGCCTTGTTTCACCTATTCTATACAGACTCGATACAAGACTAATATACAAACGTTATGCACCAATAGACTCCCTCTTTGATATCTACTTTGTCTTTTTCGGTCTTCAGAAACTCTCGTTTATTCCAGACTCGTTCGCGTGTAATAACGAAGGCGACAGACATATGCACCAACAAGTAAGATACGAATATTATCTCGGTTTGGAATCCATAAACGATTCAAGAAATAGAGTAACCCATCATCTTTAGTTTCAAGTTGAAGATAAAGATTATGTGGTAGCTCATTATTCATCAAGCTTTGGGTTACGCAAGTACGTTGGGCTTGGAAAATTCGAGAGTGGATATCTGATTTGATACGAACACAATGAAGTTTGACTTGTTCCTTGCGACTAAGTGCATCTGCTAGACATTCGCCTTACCAGGATGGTAACGAATTTTGCAATCATAGTCGTTCAGAAGTTCGACCCAACGTCGTTGTCTCATGTTTAGTTCCTTTTGATTGGGAAATGTGTTGGAGACTTTTGTGGTCAGTGAAAACCACACATTTAGTGTCATAGAGGTAATGTCTCCAAATTTTGAGAGCGAAAATAACGACACCTAACTCAAGATCATGAGTTGTGTAGTTCTTTTCGTGAATTTTCAATTGCCTTGATGCATATGCTATGACTTTGTCTCTTTGCATGAGAACACAACCAAGGGCTAGATTCAGCATCACAGATAACAACGAAATCGTTATTCATCAGTAAGGATAAATAGGAGCATCACAAAGCTTTTGTTTCAAGGTTTGAAAAGCTTTTCTTGTTTGGGTCCCCACTCAAAAGGTTTATTCTTTTGAGTTAGAGAAGTGAGTGGAACCGCAATCTTGGAAAAGTTTGTCGATAAAACGACGGTAGTAACCGGTTAGACCAAGAAAAGAACGAACTTCGGTTGGAGTAGTAGGTGTACTCCAATCCTTGATTGCTGTGATCCTGGCGGGGTCCACATGTATGCCTTGTTCATTGATAATGTGACCTAAGAATTGAACTTCATTTAGCCAAAACTCAAACTTGGTGAATTTGGCATAAAGTTGTTCCTTCTCTAGAAGCTCCATCGCTAGACGCAGGTGATGTTCGTGGTCAGCTCGAGATTTCGAATAAATCAAGATGTCATCGATAAAAACATGATGAACTTATCAAAATAGCAGAGATTTGTTAAATCAAAAGGCATGACAGTAAACTCTATAATGGTCGTATCGGGTTCGAAAAGTAGTTTTGGGAATATCTTCTTCTTGTACACGAAGTTGATGATACCCTGAACGGAGGTCGATCTTTGAAAAACAGGTAGCACCATGTAGCTGATCAAAAAGATCATCAATACGAGGTAGGGGATATCGATTTTTAATTGTGAGTTTGTTGAGCTCACGATAATCGATGCACATGCGAAAGGATCCGTCCTTCTTTTTCACAAAAAGCACAGAGCGCCCCAAGGTGAAAAACTCGGACGAATGAAACCTTTTTCTGAAAGCTCTTGGAGTTGTTTTGACAATTCTTGCATTTAAGATGGTGCAAGGACGGTAAGGAGATTTGGCAGTTGGTTAGCACCAGGTATAAGATCGATGCGAAATTCCACTTGGCGTATCGGTGTTAAGCCAGGTAGATCTTCCGGAAACACCTCGGGAAAATCCCGAATAATGGGGATATCTTGAATACTATTGCTCTTGTCTTTCTTTTCCATGATATGCGCCAAGAAGGCTACATAGTTCTTTCGTAGGTATTTCTGGGCTTGGGTACACGTTATATGTTTAGTTTACTACAAGGTTCCTCTCCAAGAATTTTTAAGATTTCGCTAGTGGAAGAGGTATACGAACAATTTTATCGAAACAGATTACTTCAGCATGGTGTTTTGTTAACCAGTCCATTCCGATTATGACGTCAAAACTCCCAAGTTCCATTGGCATGAGGTCAATGGGAAAAAGATGGTTATTGAGGTTCAGTTAACAATTGAAAATAATGGAATCAAGTAAAAGGGTTTGCCATTAGCTATTTCTACCGTTAAAAGTTTTCCTAGCTTAGTTCGGGGCATCAAAAGAAAAGGTTCAATGCTATGGAACAAAACTTTTATCGGCACCTGAATCAAAAAGAATAGAAGCCGGATGGTTATTAACAAGGAACATACTGTTAACCACGTTATTGTTAGCACGAGCCTCATTAGCATTCAGGTTAAATGCGCGTCCACGAGCTGGATTAGCATTAACAAACTTCGGGCAATTGTTTCAGTAGTGAGTAAGATCACCACAATTATAGCAGGATCCAGGTGGGTAATGAGGGGGTTAGGTACTGCTTGATTTTGAACAGGATTTGGAACAGTTTGGTTCAGGGTAGGTGCAGAACGACAAATGTTAGCCAAGTGACCAAACCGTCCACAGAGGGTACATTGGCGACATGGTAAATGATGTTGGTGATGACAGTTACATTGGTTGCACAAGGGTGCAGTACCAACATATTGTTTCTTAGCAGGAGGTTGAGCTGGTTGGTTGGGGTAACAACAGTAAACTTCTTGGAAGCCTTACGCTTCCTGGAATTTTTGGGAGGTCCAGTTTTGGTTTCTTTTGGTTTCTCTAGGGTATTCTTAGCAGATTGTTTCATGTCACCTTTGCGGAAAAGTTTCCCTTTCTTGACTTGAGAATCGGTTAGAGTTGCGGCTAGTTCAATAGCTTCCATAACGGTGGCTGGATGGCTACCAGTAACGATGGCTTGAATGGGATCAGGTAAGCCATCAATGTATTTCTCAACGGCCTTATCCAAGGGAGTGACCATGGTGGGACATAGTAGGCTTAATTCCTTAATTCCTCGTACCGATCTGTGTAGGCACGATTCTCACCACTATCTTGCTTGAGATTGTGGAATTCATTCTCAAGTGCCCTTATCTCATTGTGCTGGCAGAATTCTTTCATCATGAGAGCTCAAGTTCTCACCAAGTTTGTGACATGGCTATATCCGCACCTCGATCTCTCATGATCTCATTCCACCATGTGAGTGCTCTTTTCTAGAATACGCTTGAATCAAACTCTACTTTACGTTCATTGGGACACTGACAATGGCGGAAAGTGTTCTCGATGCTTTCGAACCATTGTAGGAGACCAGTAGCTCCTTCAGACCCATTAAAATTGGGTGGTTTAGCCGAATTGAACTGTTTGAAATTACACAGTACATTGTTGTTGTTATTGTTATTGTTGAGTTGATTGAGTTGGGTCACAAGGTTTGGAAGTATCGCAACCATTTGTTGAGCGATCATCGCTGCCATTTGGCGTTTTGGGTAGTGTCGCGACGAGGAGGCGTTCTAAAAGAAAAGGAAATATAAGAGGAAACGAGTGAGATTGGTGAAGGATAGTTAAAAAGAAATATTAAAATATCAACGAAGCATAAGGAGTGTATCCATTTATTTGTTACATAGAACGAATAAATGACACGGTGACTAATCAAAGTAAATGGGTTTTATAATGTATAGCGAAGACATGCTTTAGCCTATAAGTGGACACTCACCCAAGAGTTCTCAGGTAAGAGTGACTGGTCCGATTAAGTAGATTTTTACGAACACTCTAGCCTTAGACAGAAAACCCAGGGTACAGGCATCCACCCTTCCAGATTGCACGTGTTCACATTACTCAAACCCAAATTTTGACGAGCTTTCAAAACTTATAAGGCTTTAAAAGCCTAAAAACAAATCTTCTAAGGATAGATGATGATTTCTTGTAAAACTTTGGGAAATCTTGATTTTTAAGAATGAATGTGAGATTTTGTATTGTTTTGTAATCACCTAAGGATAGGTGATGGTATTGTACTTAAAATCTAAACGCAAGATAACTCACGTTAGGGTCCTAGAAGGTTATAGTCTAGGTCAAAAGTGTTACTAATAACCGAATTCTCTATATCCATGGCTCTGATACCAACCTGTAACACCCCGACCGCGAAATAAAAACAACCCGCAGCGGAAACGTCGGGGGGTCACGTTACAAATTGATTCAAACACATGGTAAATAAAGTTTGTTTTATTGAACTTATAAATTACATCGTCTTTGAGAATTCGAAACAAATACAACAAACTATTTTATTTTAATCAAGCTAAGGCCAGCGTCCATCCTATGTGTAGCATACTTGATCATGCATTAGTACCTGAATCATATGTGAAAATACAGTCAACATTGAATGCTGGCGAGTAACATAGGTTTTGTGGTCACGACTCGTGGCTTTTGAATACTGAAATATATTTAATCAACTTTAACAGTTGATTTTTAAATAAATTTTTCTAGCCATGATAAATGTTTCTTTTGTAAGATCGTATGAGAAAGCATCCGATTTAAGAGAAACATTGTATGGGTTATTTAGAAACCATTTGTGACTTTGTATGAACCAACCAAATGTCTTGTATTTGTATAAACATATATCTTTGTATAAACCAAATGTCTTGTGTAAACAATTTGCCTTTTTGTATAAAACAAGTGTGGTTTGTTGGCGAATACATTCAAGCCTTGTTGACTGTCGGACAAACCTTTATAAATAAAGGTCTGTCAAATGTGTTGCATAGTTTCTGTCATTCCCAGGGGAAACTTCCAAACAAACCTAGGAAGCGGGAATGGGGTTGTCAATCCTATGGTACCATAACATACTACCGGTCGGCGTGATCAAAGTTAATGAATGTATCATTGTCATGTTCAACATACCATCAAGTTGCATACAATGTAAAGCATGTTGTGTATATAAACCATAGGTAAATAAGTTTTGTTAATGTGGAAATATATAATTCACCTCCAAACATTTGGAAAACGTAAAAGAGGGGAATTATGTATTCACAAGAACCATAAGTAGTAAGTATGTTTTGAAAGATAGTTTAGCACATAGGAATCACCCCAAAGATTAAAGAAAAAGGGGAACTATGTACTCGCCTGTACCTTTAGGATTTTTAACTTAAAGCTTCCTGGCGCAAATTCTAAGTTCCTAATAATAATACATTGCATCACATGTTAGTAAAATAACCCAAGTCACTTTAGCCACACAACACGAGACAGAACCCCAACGGACTTAGTCAGGCAGAGCCTCGACATGCATGGGTGGGTCCTAAATAAATCGGGTAGGGTGGACATACTACACGAGACAGAACCCCAACGGACTTAGTAAGGCAGAGCCTCGACATGCGTTGGTGGGTCCTAAATCAATCGGGCAGGGTTATGAATTAGGGATTAGGGGTTAATATACTTACAACGGAGCAGAATTTCACAGGTTTAGGTGTTTAGGGGGCTTCGGGACTCGGACAGAGTTTAGAGAGAGTAAGAGTTGTCGATTTTCGATCGAACTGAGCGATTTGAACTCGTCCCAGGCCGGCCTTTATTTACCTGAAATTTGACTCTCTCGCACGTCGCGCGGGGAGACAAGGATCCTCTCGCGTGGCGCGCGGGAGATCAGCTAGGCCTAGATTGCCACCGGTCTAAAGGTAGGTTGGACACGCGTCGTGGGAGATGACAGGGTATCTGGCGCCTGGGATGTCCATTTTTTTTATTTTTTTTGCTCTAGACGGCATGTTCCGGTTAAGGTCCTTGTAAGATTAAGTTCTTTGTAAACAATTTTATAAAAAAAAATAACCGATCGAAAGGAACAACGGTTGAAATTTTGAAAATGTTACACATTTACCATATGTAATATACGTTTTCATCCTTTTCAGATTGCATGTGTTCACATTATTAACGCCCAAACTTTGACGAGATTTTGAAAACTTTTAAGCTTAAAAGCCTTAAAACAATCATCAGTATAGGAGTTGATTTCTTGTAAAATTTAGGAACCTTTGACTTTTAAGAATGAATTTGTGAGTTTTGTATTATTTTGTAATCACCTAAGGATAAGTGATGGTATTGTATTAAGAATCTATACACGAGTTACCTCACGTTAGGGTCCTAGGGTGGTTATAGTCTAGGTCAAAAGCAATATCTTAACCTAATTCTCTATAACCATGGCTCCGATACAATCTATAACACCCCGGCCGTGTATAATAACAACCCGAGCGGAATCGTCGAGGGGTCACGTTACAAATTGTTTCAAACACATGGTATTTAAAGTTTTGTTTTATTGAATTAATTATTTACATTGTCTTTGAGAATTCGAAATAAAATACAACAACTATTTTATATTTTAGCAAGCTAAGTCCCGAGTCCATCCTAAGTGTAGCATGCTTTCATAATCATCACAATTAGCGCCTGAAAACATATGTGAAAAATGAGTCAACAATGAATGCTGGTGAGTAACATAGGTTTTGTGGTCAAGTTCATGGCTTTGAATTTGTATTGTGATGCCTTGTCCGACTACGAGAGTCGATGAGTGAAAACCTTGAAATCAAACTTGTATTAAATGTGTTTGATATTGCAATATGTTTAATCAACTATAAAAGTTAGTAAAAGTGTGAAAACATTGTAGCCATGAATCTTTGACATAAGTGTTTCCTTTGTAAAACCGTGTAAGAAAATTGATTTAAAAGAAAACTTTGTATGGTTTATATATCTTTAATTGAAAACCATTTGTATCTTGTCTAAACCAATCGTTTTTGTTTTGTGTAAACCATTTATACTTGTTTTGTATAAACCAATTGTTCGTGTTACGTATAAACCAATTGTCTTTGTTTTAATTGTCTTTGTGTAAACAAGTGTGGTCGTGTGGTGAATACGTTCAAGCCTGTGTTGACTCGACTAACAAACCACCAAAGGGTTTGTCAAATGGTCTTTCACATTTTCTGTTGTTTCCCAAACTTTCTCACAAGCCCTGGGAAATTTGGAAACGGGATTGTCAATCCTATGGAACCATAACATACTACCGATCGGCTTAGCCAAAGTTAATGAACATACTCTTGTTATGGATAACGCACCACTAAGTTTCACACAATATTGAAAACATATTGTATATATATATAAACCATATGCATTTTTTGGAAATCTTGAAAATAGTTTAGCACATATGAAATCACCCCAAAACATTTAGAGAACGTAAAAGAGGGGAAATATGTACTCACAGGTTAGTGTGTATCGTGACCTAAACGGAAGAAAGGATAGAATGTGTTTTATTAACCAAACGAGCAAAGGGTCTCGTATAATATGGTTTATTAAACCTTACATTCTTAATAAAAAGTGTTTCTAGGTGTGTTAACCCGTTACGACTTGTTAAAGTGGTTTACGCCACTTTAGCGGGTCGTATGCGTAACTACTGGTCCGGATAGTCGAATGGGTCATATGACGAGTTTGATATATCAAAACATATTTATTAATGTTATGTGATCAGTTTATATATAAAAAACACAGATCATATAAGTTTAAAACTTATTGTCGCAAAAAGGGTATTTTTGACCTTTTTAAAGTATCTAAAGTTGACTCGTCACTTAACCTATCAAACGACATGACCCTAAGGTATAACCTCAGAGGATTATTCCCTGTATTACTATGTTCATATAAATGGGCTTGGTCGGATCCTAAGGTTGACCAAACCGCTCACTTTTGACTAAGGAATAAGCGCTAAGTTTTTATAAAACTGATTTGGTGTCAAAACTTTAAGTTTCTATACTCGAAAACTCATTCGTCGTAAAATGCATTTTTATGCCTTTTTTACTTTTATTTCATAAAAGTTTTAACTCGTCATTTCGCCTACTAACATGATGAACAGAGGGTGTAATCACAAGGGATTAACACCTTCATTATTACAATCACGTAGCAAAGTTCATTTCGAACTTTGACTAGACCAAAATGGCCATAACCGAATGTCAAAGCAAAAGTCAATTTGCTTAACTTTTGGCTCATAACTTGCTAAATAAAGAAAAAGACTAGGAGAAACACTTACAAGTGTTAGAAGAGGAAGATTAGAACTCAAGTAGGAGGCCTCAATTGCTGAAGCAAGCTCCAAGAGATAGAGAGAAGAACTTCACACTTTGTTTCAACTCTTTTAATTGGTGTGAACATTCTGAGATGATAAAGAGGGTATTTATAGTGTTTTAGGATAAAGGAGGTATTGCCAAGTGTCATAGGGAGTTGATTAGTGTCCTACATGTGTCAAGATGAGATCAACGGTGGCAAAATTCGTGCTAGGTGTCAAAGATTGAAGCTAGGTGGCAATACTTGGTGATCAAGGCAAATTTTTGCATATGGGCACCCCTTACGGACCGTAACCAAAGACTTACAGTCCGTAAGGGCACTCTACGCCAAACGTTTTTTTTTTCATTTTTAACCTATTTTGGGCCCTAGACTTGTACCATCACTTGTTTGCCATTTTCAACCCTTCTAACACATTGTTTAGGCTAGTAAAGGGTATAAAGGTATATGTAACTTAGATTTTGTTCCAGGAAATATCATGAATATCATTTCGCTCGATCGTACGATTACGTCTTTTGTAAATAAAATAAACAATTTTATTAAACACGTAAACGATCGAAAAGGTAAAACGATTGAAATTTTGCATATGTTACACATACAAAAATAACTCTCATAAACTGTACATTACTTTACCTTAATGTTGCGCACATTTTCTCCCATTGTGTTTAAATAATTTTAAAAGAGAGTAGGGGCCGTGAACTCACCTTAAAGTGCTTTGTAAGAATTTAGTGATTACAATAGTAAAAGGGGTCACTCACGTCCTCATATATTTCCCGTTTATTGTTAGTTAATTTATTGGGGATTCATAATTCTCGTAAATCATACAAGTACACACTTTATCAGTTTCAATGCTACACACTTATACTATCATGCGGATCAATCAACAACAAGATCAAGAGTAAGTTCTACTCATTAATATTTCAAGTATACATGCATACAAGTTTTCATTTAATTACACTACTAACGGTTATGTGCACGTGTATTCTCATATCATGTAACATGTTCAATGACGTTGGTTTAGGTTTCAAATATCAAATGACACTTATAGAAACATAAGATACACTTTCAAACATTAACACCAATTCCAGCAACTTCAGCTCAATGTCCATTTTTGAGGTGACTTGTGTATTTTATTTAAAATACCAACCAGACTAGAAAGATTACTGTTTTTTTATAGAACGTCCTAATTAGTCTAATTGAACTTGTATATTTTTCTCAATGTCTAAATGTGCACGGAAAAATCACCAAAATTCATGTAACACACAAATGTCAAAACTGTCATCTTTGATGACAATTTACAGTACAAATTATAAAAAATCCTTGTTCCTCCGTTTAACAAAATTCCAGCTTGGAGCATCTCATAAACTCCTAGTTTATCTACGATAAAAATTTTAGATTGTAACTCCAAATATTGACCGATTTATGACTCCTGACATGAGCCCTATTTTCTGCACAAAAACTTAGTTTATACCTTTGCTTTTGTTTTTAACATTTGACTAACCAAAACTAGTCGGAAAAATACAAACCCAGTGGCCTTTGCAAGTCGGCTAAATTTTCTGATCAGGAGCTGTTAGGTTTCAGCAATTATTAAAAACGTGTGCATGATCTTTTTAACAAGTTTTTGGGTATAACACATATTCTTATCAAGTTCCACACAAAATCCTAATCGTGTTTCCACACAAAATCCTACAAGTTCATACAATCCAATTCACCACAAACCCTAACGTCATGTTTCTCAATCTCTAATGTCCATTACCACATCTTTCATCATGCACACATACATATATCGATTATCCTCAAGAACAAGAATCAGGATAGCACAAGATATATAACATGAGTATACATATACGTATCAAATAACATAGGATAGATGTTTACCTAAGAGAGAGAGAGCACGAGAGAGAGATGGGCAAAGATTGGAAAAAAAGGATAGATGGGTGTGTGTCATGGAAGAGAGGAAATGGGGGGACATAGAACTAGATCGCATGTTATGGGCGGCAGGTTTTAGGGCTGGGATAATATAAAACTTGTTTTAAAATCTAGTTTGCTAAATGACCAACTAGTCCTCAAGTTCTAAATTTCAAACTTGCATGAAAGTTATAGTTTCTAGTTTGTTATTTCACACATCTATTCCTCCCAAGTTTCTAAACCTTGAAACTTGTATAGAAATTTTCCAATTAACTTTGGTGTATGTACAATACTAGTCAAACTAGTTTGTATTAGTTTCGTATGTTATAATTTACACGTGTGACACAAATGCATGTACGAGTGTTCTATAAATCCTAAGGATTTAACTGAGAAAGTTAACGGTGTTAACTTGAAAGTGTGAGATGTCACATTATCCCCATGTTAAAGGAATTTTGGTGCTGAAAATTGAGTAAGATAGAATAGTCGCTATGTTTGAGTATGTTGGATCTATTGAACCCTGCCAAAAGAATAGATGATAGGAAAGCAAAAATAGTCTATAACATACGATCATCAATAACACTACTTAAAAGAATTAACTCCTCCCAAGACATTAAACATCTGCTCTCTAAACTCTACTCATACTTACAGACTGTTTACAAGATCTGTTAAAGCCAAATGTCTGCTGGAGACCAAAGGTCTGCTAGAGAGAACCTCAGATGAAGAATAAAGGGCTGTTCAAGCAAAGGTCTGCTGAAGACCAACAGAGGTTAAAGATCAACGGAGGATATCTCAGCAATTGTTGTCAACGGGTTTTATTATGTAACTAAAGGTAATAGTGTTTAGATATAGCAGTGGTTAGAGTTTGTTAGAACTGTTAAATGTCGTTGTCTAGGTGACGCCAGCATAAGATGCTCATATGTTTGAGTTGTACTATAAATAGAACAATGCCTGTATTGTGCTATTTATCACTTTCCTTCTATCATTATGTAGGAACACATAGGTGTGATCTTAGGCTGAGGGGGAGTTGTAATATTTACGTGCATACGTGAATCAATGTTTACAAAAACATGTTGTTGAAAACAATGTGTCTATTGTTGTGATTTGAAAGTTTATTATTTATGCTGCACTATTTCATTATTTTTATCTTTTTCATTGATTTCCATCTTAAACAATCACAACAATATCAAACTCAGATCCTAACAATTGGTATAAGAGCATGGTGTTGGTGCATGTTTGTGATAACAACTTTTAGATTCACGTCTTTGTATATCTTGTAATTAGTGAAACAATAAACGGTTAGCGAGTTTGGCTTTGTATTAGTTAGTTGATAGTGATTGGGCCAAAGCAAACCCACATTGGGGGAATGGTAGGCGAATTGGGCTTGTCCAATTTGCAGCCCATGCGCATTAACCCTAGCCCAGGTTGCAAACTTATGTTATATAAACAGGGTTTGCGTTAGGGTTTAGGTTAATCACCATAATCACTAGTTGAGAGAGAATTCGTAATTGCAATAGGGCTTGGACGAATTTGTTAGTGTGAGAGATCTTGATTGATTCTAATCTGTTTGATAGATAATCAACGAAGATCAGTTTGTGGTGATTTCTGCTTTTACACCTTTCTGTGACAATATGATCTAGAGGATTCCACACTCTAGATTAGATAAACAATTCTGTGAAGATCCATAGGACTAAGGGGACCTACAATTGGTATCAGAGCATTAGGCTCTTGGAATTGTTTGCTACAGAAAACAAAAGTTTTTGGCTGTTTGGAGGCTGAAAACATGGAGTAGAAAAGGCTGTTTGGAGTGTCTGCGATATTAATATTGTTTCTGTGTTTTTGTTTTGGTTATTTTTGCAGGATTTTTGAGGAATTTTGGCTGGAAAAACTTAAAGATTCGAAGACTTCGTGTTCTTCACTGTGTTCTTCAGATTTTTCTTTAAATTTGCTGATTTTGGTTGTTTGATTTTGTAGGATTATGTTTGGAGAAGAGATAAGATCTTTCTAAATTCTGAAAAGATTTGATCAAATCCCTAAAATTCGGAGTTGCTATTGACTGGCTTGCAGAACAAGTTTCTACGTTTTTGTCATTTACGTAGTCTGGACCTGCGTATTTGACTGTCTGGCGTATTTAACTGAACCTGCGTAATTGACTTGGTAGTGTATTTAAATCCAAAGGAGACTTTGGTAACTGTGATAATAGTCCTCAGCGACATTATTACGGTGATCGGCGACTTTACTAGTCGTTGTAATACTGAACTGATCAACCGGACTTATTTAACCAGCGTAATTAAACTCTACGAAGTTGATTTGGACTCAACGAAGTTGATTTGAACTCAACGAAATTGATTTGGACTCACCTGCGTAATTAACCAGCGAATTTGACTTTCTAGAGTAATTAAAAACTGGTGTAATTAAAAAGTTGTGTAATTAAAAAGTTGTGTAATTAAAAAGGTGGAGTAATTAAATTTTAGAGTATTTAGGTTGCGTATAGTGTAATTAACGTTTCGTGAATAGAAAATTATCGTAAGGAATCTTGGAAAACAGGTTGCACATTTGAACCGAAATTTTTTTTGGACAAAAAAATGTCGAATAGGTTTTGGACATTACATTATCATTGGATTCATATTGACGAGACGAGTCTAACTGTACGATTTGGTAAAACTAGTTTTCGGACAGTTTTTAAACTTTTAGCGAGCCGGTTCGGTAAAAATGTCGAATATGCGAATTTGAATGAGTTGTCAAGGATGGAGCACGAAGTTTGCACGACGAACAAACCGCGAAAGATGATGAAGGTAGAAAATTACCTTACGTGGAAAGACATGTTTCAGTCGTTTGTTGAGTATCAAGACACAAGAATGTGGATCTGTATTGAAGATGGGTACACAAACCCGACTCATGACTTCGAAGGCAGACAACGGGTCACGGCTTATGCTAATATGGAGGAAGCAGACAAGAAGATGTATGAAGTTGAAAAATGTGCTCTAGCTGCTGTAAAAATGTCTCCAACTGAGGAAATTAAACACACTTTTAAGAGGTACACTACTTCGAAAGAGATGTGGGATGTATTATAGAAGCGTTATCAGGGAAATGCTAATGTGAAAAAAAAACAAGATTGATCTGCTGAAGAAACAATTTGTCGTGTTTAAGTGCATGAGAAATGAGTCCCTTGAAGATATCATCCCAAGGTTCTATCATCTGATGACAGAGTTAGACAACTATGACATAGAGGGATACACAGATATTGAGATAAATGACAAGTTGTTGGATGCCCTACCTGCAAAATGGGATATTTACAATCTTATGATTAAGGGTGAAGCAGATTACACTGCCAAAGACTTAGAAGAGGTTGTTAGGAAGTTGAGAGCTTACGAGCTCAACATGAAGAAGAAGGAAACCGGTTACGATCAGGTTCAAGATCAGGAGTCTACAAAGGCATTCCGTCCTTCATCTTCTCACAATGCTTCTAGTGAGTCAGGTACGACATTTCTCTCAAGCGAATGTGAAAATGTTATTGATGATAATGGTGAACAGTGCTTTATTGCCTCATCGGGAGGTACAACAGCAAGTAAGAGACAACAGGATCAACATATTAGATCGAATAACAGCAGGATTCCTAACTCTATGCCCATGAGTGTGAAATTAGCTGAGAATCAACTGGCACTCCTTGCCTTGTTTGTTGCTTCATATCAGAATTATATACAGCGCAAAAAAAACAGATTTTAGCAGCATCGACGAAGATTCTGAGCAGATTGATCCAGATGATTTGGATGTCACAGATATTCATTGGCAAATGACCATGTTAACTCTCAGGGCTAAACGGTTCATGAACAGAACTGGGAGGAAGTTCATTGGCAAAAAGGTTGGATTCGATAAATCCAAGGTTCGATGCTTGAAATATCAAAATCATGGGCATTTCGCTAGAGAATGCCAAAGACAAACATGAGAATCACAACAACCTTCCACTTTTCATAATTCATCTAGTCAAAATTCATCCAATGGTGCATCACGTGCACTAGTTTCTACTACTTCTCCCGATGGTTCATATGATTATGAGTCTTCTCCCGATGGTTCAAACAAGGTCAACAAGATAAGGGGAAGCTAGTGATGTTGTTAGAGAAGAGAGTTCTGAAGGGAAGAATGTTGCTGAACAGGCTAAGTCTAAAGAAAAACCAGCTTAAGAGGCAAAGCCTGATGATGTACGGGTGCAATCTAACGAAGATGAGAAGGCCAAAACTGATTTTGCTGCATTTATGGACGATTTTAGTAAAGCTACTGGTGAAGTAAGTTCAAAACCAGTAAGTTCTGTCTGCATGAGTTGCAGTGAACTAAGAGGTACATTTGGCAGGTTGTCCACACACAACCAAAGTCTGATAAATGAACTAAATGGTCTAAAAGAATCAAACTTTTTCATAAAAAGAAAAGAGTCTCAATACCTAAAGAAAATAAAATCACCTGAAGTTAAAACTTTGACTGAAAAATTAAATAAAGAGCTTCAAGTGATAGATTTAGCACATGAGACTATGAGAGATAAAACAAAAGAACTATCTGAAAAGTGCCAAGAATTATCTGACGCACAAGTTAAGATTGTTGAGCTTCAAAGAAAAATAGACCAATTTAGAAACACATCTTTTGTAATGAATCACATGATGGGAAACTTAAAAAAGAGTACTGATCAAACAACGGTGGGATTTAATGAAGTTCCTCCACCCGTTCATCGGGACTATACATTTTTACCACATGAAGATGATTTAACAGATTTTTTGTATGGTGAAGATGTGGTTGAGCCAATGACTGTCGATGTACCTGATAGTTCTGTATTTGAGAATGATGTTGTTTCTGGGTATGAAGTGACTGGCGTTGAGAAGGAGACCAAACAAGACACTGTTTTCAAAATAAAATGCATCTTCCTAATCTAAAAAAACAACAATTTTGTTAAAAGGTAAATTTTATGAAAGGGGATGACATGAAAAATGAGAAAATTGTGATTGAAACAGAGTCAAATGAAAAGTTTGTAAAAGATAAAATGAACAAGGACAAATCAAAAGAAACAAACGTTCGTCCTTCAAAAAGTCGCCCAAGTCATCAGAACCATCAACCTCAAAGGCTTCACCAAAAACATCTTTTGCAAAAAGATCTTGCTTTAATTGTCATAAAAAAGGACATGTCATCAGTTGTTGTCCTTATAAGAAGGGTGAAGCACCTTTAAAAGAAAAGAAGAAAGAAAAATCACCAGAAAAGAAGGGTGATTGTGAGTTGAAGACATCAAACTCACCGAATAAATCTGTTGTTGAAGACTGGGCTGAAACAGGATATCAACAATTCCCTTGTTTTCAAAGAAATCAACCAAGATTTGAGCCTGCGTTTACATCTGGCAGATTCGACAGACCTAGAAGTAGTTCACCTAAAATGAATAACTTTAATGGTCAGTCAAATAATTTCAGAGGTCAAAGTTCACAACAAAATCGATATCACACTGGTGGTAGTCAGAATTTTTACAATAATGACTCTAGAAATTATTATAATTAAAAATTTTGGAAATTAATCGAGAGTTCATCAAAATTAAGGATTTGCGAATGAGAATAGAGGTTTTCAAAATCAAAATTTCCAAAGGTCACATAGTCCAAACATTTATAGGAACCCTTAGGACCAGAGACCTAGGGTAAATCAAAAACCATTTCCATCAACAGGTCTGAGATCCAAGACTCCTATTAGGAGTGACGGATATTGGATAGATGTTTTAGTGGTTGATGAATCTGGAAGACCCAAGACCATCAAGGCTTGGGTCCCCCTATCTAACTAAATTTGTTTTGGTTTGTGCAGGAGTTGCTAAGGAGGCTGATCAACTTATGGTATGTTGACAATGGCTGCTCCAGGCATATGACAGTGGATAAGAGATTGCTAAAAAATTTTGAAGAAATAAATGGAGGTTAGTGAACTTTCCAGGAGCAAAAGGTGGAAAAATTACAGGTTAAGGGAAAGTGACCAACGGGAAGATAACATTGGACAAAGTAAACTATGTCGAGCAGCTAAAACATAATTTGATGAGCGTGTCCCAAGTCTGTGACAAGGGTTACTCTATCCATTTTACCAAGTCTGATGTGTTAAAACCGGGTTTGATCATTCCTGATGATTAGGTAGTTATGCGAGCACCAAGGAAGAATGATAATTATGTCATGGAAATGAGTGTAAATGAATCTTCACAAGCTTGTTGTCGAAAGCATCTGAGGCGGAGTCGATGTTATGGCATAGACGCATGGCACATATCCACTATCGGAAAATGAATTATATAATCGAAAATGGTTTAGTGGAAGGTGTGCCTAAGCAGAAATTTTTGTGGATGATAAGTGTCTTCCTTGTAAAAAGGGAAAGCAACACAGAAAACCTCACAAGTCTAAAACCGTGAAGTCCATTGCTTCTCCACTCGAATTACTTCACATGGATTTGTTCGGTCTAGTGAATGTAAGGAGTATTGGAGGAAAATATTATTGTTTAGTTGTTGCTGATGACTTTTCTCGCTTTTGTTGGGTTTTCTTTCTAGTGACAAAGGATGAGACAGCAGAAATGTTGATAAATCTTTTTACAAAGTTGGAGAATCTACTTGAGACAAGAATCAAGCGCATTAGAAGCGAAAATGGCACGGAGTTCAAGAATCGGTTGCTGGATATGTAATGTCTTCGCAAGGGGATAGAGCATCAATTCAGTGCTCCATACACACCATAACAGAATGTAGTGGTAGAACGAAAAACAAGAACGTTAATCGAAGCTGCTAAGACCATGCTTTCTGATTCTAAGATTACTGTCATCTTTTAGGCAGAGGCTGTGAATACATCTTGCTATGTTCTGTATAGGGTGTTAACAGTTAAACGATGCAACAAAATGTATTATGAACTTTTGAGAAACCATAAACCAAATTTAGAAGGATTCGAACCGTTTGGGCTTCCATGCATAACAATAAGAAATAAAAACCAACCAAATTTGGTGAAGTAGATGACGAAGGATTTTTCCTAGGTTATGTCGACGGTGCACCAAACAAGAGTTTTTAAAAAACTAATGGTAAAATTGAAACGGTTTTTAATACTGAAATTATCACATATTCGCCCAAACAGTCTAGCCCAGCTCCAGCCGTCCTATATGATTATGATCTATGCTTTGAATCTTTTAAAATTCCTGAGTTTTCCGATGCAGGTGATTTAGAGGTAATTCCCAGCTTGACTAGGGATGGGGATGAGAGTTCTTTCAGTCCGAGTTAAAGTGTTCCTAGTGCAGATGTGCCAGGACCTTCCTCAAATACAAATGTAGAAGTAGCGGATTTGAGTGATAGTGAGTCTGAACCTCTTAAGGGGAGGACTTTACTAATCTGTTTGCTAATCAAAATGTTAATGGGGAAATTAGATCAAATCTAGAGACTAACTTGGAAGTAGACGCCATTGCAACTACACGAGCAAACATAGATAATCCAGTTGAGAATATAATAGGTGATCCGAATGCAGGTGTTCAGACAAGGAGGAGTATAGTACAAGGTTCATGTATGTATTCTACGATTGAGAAGACTGGTATTATCAATGAGTGCTGGTATAGCTGTTTTATTTCTCAAGAGGAGCCGAAGAATTTTCATATGGCTCTGAAGGATAATTCATGGGTAGAAGCTGTGCAGGAGGAACTAGCTCAGTTTGAGAAGTTGAAAGTTTGGGAGTTAGTTGATTTACCAGAGGGAGAGAAAGAAATTGGCTCCAAGTGGATGTTCAAGTGTAAGAAAGATGACTGAGGGATCGTGACAAGGAACAAGGCTCGGTTAGTGGCGAAAGGGTTCAATCACAAGAGGGGATTGATTATACTGAAGTGTTTGCACCAGTGTCAAGGTTGGAAGCAATTCGTTTGTTCCTAGCCTTCACTTCATTCAAGGGCTTCAAAGTTTACCAACTAGACGTAAAGAGTGCGTTTCTTTACGGGAAAGTCCAAGAAGTGGTGTATGTCTCACAACCAGATGAGTTTATTGATCCAGACTATCCAGATCGAGTGTACAAGTTGAATAAGGCATTATATGGATTGCATCAGGCACCTAGGGCGTGGTATGAGACACTGTCAGCTCATTTGTTGAAAAATGATTTTGAAAGAGGTCTGATTGACAGTACACTGTTCATTAAGCGAAAGAAGGAAGATTTTCTGCTGGTACAAGTATACGTTGATGATATCATTTTTGGTTCATCTGATGAGAGCATGTGTCATGAGTTTGAGGAGGTGATGAAGGGTACGTTAAAGATGAGTGTAATAGGTGAGTTATCATTCTTCTTGTGGTTTCAAGTTGAACAAAAGAAGGATGGGATCTTTATTCATCAGATGAAGTATGTGTATGACATTTTGACTCATTTCAAGATGGAGGATTGCGCAACTTTTAATACACCCATTTGTGAAAATCACAACATTGGTCTAGATGATGAGGGTGTGGACGATGTTGATCCAACTCAATATAGGGCCATGATTGGATCATTGATGTATCTTACTGCTTCAAGACCAAACATTATGTTTGCTGTATATTTGTGTGCAAGATATCAAGCAAAATCTAAAGGAGTCGCATATGAAGGCGGTGAAGCGTATTCTTCGTTACTTGAAGGGGAAAACCTAAGTTTTGGTTATGGTACCCTGCTGGTAGTGACTTAAAGTTTATTTCATACACTGATTCAGATTTCGGAGGATGCAAATCAACCAGAAAATCTACCACAGGTGGTTGTCCGTTCTTAGGGGGAATACTTGTGTCATGGCAGTGCAAGAAATAAGCATGTGTGTCTACGTCTTCGTGTGAAGCTGAATACATTGCTGCGGGAAGTTGTTGTTCTCAGGTTTTGTGGATCCAACAGCAAATGCGCGATTACGGCTTGAATTTCATTCGCACTCCTATTATGATATACTATAATGCCACAGTTTGCATAACAAATAATCCCGTAAAACACAGTCTCACAAAACATATTGACATTCATCATCATTTTATACTGGATTGTGCTGAAAAACGAATGGTTGAACTGCATAGAGTCGACACACTAGAAAACTTGGTAGATCGTTACACAAAAGCTTTTGACAGGGCTGGATTTGAACATCTAGTAGAACTCAACAGGATGAGAAATCCTGAATAACCAATTTTTTCATGAGAATTTTGTAAATACTTCACTGCTTTCTTAAAAATAAAAAAACATAAAAAAATAGAAAATAAAAAATGAGTTCACAGTGTGAAAAAGAAGAAATGATAGTACAATCAGCAAGTTAGACTGTCACACTGAAATTGAAATTAAATTGCTTAAGAATGATAGCAGCTTCATCGTATGATGTACCAGTAGGCAAGAAACATGAAATAATCAACTTACCATTGTGATATAAACATAAAAAAATGTGTATGAGTGGGTAACACATCAGTGGCGTATGGTTTTATAACCTTAAATCTTGCGTTGATAGATTGCCAAAATCTGAAGTTTTGGGTCTTTATACTATTATTTCATCCGGGAGATCAGGGTTGTCCTTTTGCTGCATCCAGATATATGCTGACCTAGGAACAACCAGGATATCTTAAAAGAGCTAAATATACTAAATCCTAGAAATGAAGAAGCTCTCCTAGAGAGTCATTCAAATGTGCAAAATGCATAAATCGTACTGAAATCTATCATATTTGTCTTAACCCTCGTTGGATATTGGTCTCTTTGCTGTACGGAAGTACAAACCGATCACCAATTATCTAACGTTGTAAATCAAAAGGATGAATTTCGGTATATTCAACCTACTACGATGAATCTTTGTGCATACCTTGATCGCATGGGTATGTCCTGAAGTGGGACACACTAGTACATCAGCATGAAATTACCTAAACATATCACTGGGTAAAGGTAGTTGAAATTTTCATATGTTTTTTTAAGTGGATAAACAATACTGGTAATCGTCTTGAACTGTTTTTCATGAAAATTAAAAGAGAAAATGCACTGAAAGTGTGAAACAGTTTGATTTAGCCGATATGATCTTCTTAACCAGTGATTCTCACAAAAACAGAGTGATGCACTGAAATATAAATATCCAAAAGGATTTTCTTTTTCTTTAAAAATTCTTAATATACGAAAAATGGTTGTTCATGGAGAACTGTTACCGAAAGGGGGAGACGGTGAGTTCAAAATTTTTAACCTTGCAGGTTCTAGTGGTGTTGAAAATTTTTGAGTGTTGGTGTTGAATGGAAAATTGCTTAATCTGTTACATCACTTGATTAATAATAATTTGTTAACTTGTGTTGAAAAATTCTTATGGTTTCTCGAGATGTTTGTTTTATGTACAGGTAGTTGCAATTTGTTCCTGTGAAGCAAAGTGAAGTAAAGTGATGAGTTGCTGTGCAGTCTAGTGAAGAGAAGTCTGATTGGATGCATGTTAGAATTCTCCTTTCTACATTGTTGATAAAGTTAAAGAGTTTGAAGATTACTATGCAAATGCTGAACTGGAGTTTACTCAATTGCTAACGATTTTAAAATTTGGTGATTGGATGCATCAGCTTAGGGGGAGTTTGTTGCTGACAAAAGCTATTGAAGCTGAAGCTATCCGAAGACCAAAGACGATGAAAGAATACATGAATAATGCAATATGACTGAAGATAAAAGTTGTTTTATGAAGCTATTGTCAAGGGGGAGTCTGTTGGTGCATGTTCGTGAAAACAACTTTTAGATTCAGGTCTTTGGATATCCTGTAGTTAGTGAAACAATAAACGGTTAGCAAGTATCGCTTTGTATTAGTTAGTAAATAGTTATTGGGCCAACAAAACCCACATTTAGGGAATGGTAGGCGAATTGGGCTTGTCCAACTCGCAACCCATGTGCATTAACCCTAGCCCAGGTTGCAAACTTGTGTTATATAAACAAGGATTTGCATTAGGCTTTAGGTTAATCACCATAATCACTAGTTGAGAGAGAATTCGTAATTGCAATAAGTCTTGGACGCATTTGTTAGTGTGAGAGATCTTGATTGATTGTAATCAGTTTGATAGATAATCACTGAATATCAGTTTGTGGTGATTTATGCTTTTACACCTTTCTATGACAATCTGATCTAGAGGATTTCGCACTCTAGATTAGATAAACAATTATGTGAAGATCCATAGGACTAAGGGACCTACACTTGGTCAATCAAACTTGATTTAAAATCAATTTGATATAAACAAATAAGCTCTTATTACTAGTACATTTGTTCGTTGCATTGAAAACAGAGTAAAAGTTTATTTACGTTCAAAGTATTTTTAAACAAAAACCTGTTTGTAAAGAATCAAGAATGTCTCAAAATCCACAATATCTACACAACACTCGCACCATGTATAAACCACCGTCACTTTTCAGAACTGAGTACAATATCTGGAAATATCGTATGGGTCACATACTTGCACAACAGAACACGGGTTGCTGGAAACCAGTTATCTTTGGACCTCATGTTCCAATGGTACCGAGTGCTGAACACCCAAAAGTTCATGTCCCTAAAACCTTGAAACTACTCCAAGCAAGATTTTTAGAAAATCCCTAGATGCAAAGGCATTTAGCATCGTTGCTACGACATTACCAAATGATATCTATGCTGGCCTGTTGCATTGCAACAGTGCAAAGGAGTTGTGGGATGCTTTGAAAGAGCAATCCGGTGGGACAAAGCAAGTTATTGAAAACAATTGAGAAGTTTTGAACCAATGGTATGAAACATTTTATCGTGTTAAAGGAGAATCATTAAGATAAGAGGTCGAAAGGTTTAGTTGTCTAATAAGTGAGCTAAACTGGTAGAAGTTAACTTTCCTAATTAAACTTTGAATAGTCGATTTCTTAGATCACTACCAGATAAATGGGACACTATAGCATTTGTAACTAGAAAGTCTGTCGGTTTCAAGGAGATTAGTTTGACTTAGCTTCATGGTAGGCTCTTGACTTATGAAGGAGAGCTTAACCAGGAAAAGAAGTTACAAGAGTTAGGAAAAGTTGCTGATGACTATGCTTTTGGTAGTACAACACTTTTTGGTTGAGAGGAAACCTTTGGTGGCAGTAAGGATCAGAGTTATGATCATTTTGTTGACATAACATCTGGTGGAAATTTTAACTCTGGTTCTTACTCACCAAATTATGCTTTTGTAGCAAATGGTGAAAGCCAGGTTTCTAACAACTTATCTTTTGAGTTAAATGATCTACAACATTTTGACCCTACTAATTTTGGAAGAAATGGACATCTTGCATCAACTTGCATTGTTAAGTGTTAGAACTAGCAACTTCTACAAGAGAACTGGTAGGAAATTTCCAGGGTTGCATGGAGGGTTAAAAATAGGGTTGGATAAGTAAAAAAAAGTGTTATAAGTGTACTAGGCTAGGTCATTTTGCAAGAGAATGCAGGAGCCAAACAAGTGGCCCTATTATGGCACATCCAAGTCTAGACCTCAAAACACTGTCCATTATTCCCAATATACCCCTGCTCCATACATGCAAAGCACTGCTCACTTTGCACACCCTACAACCGATGTTCCTATTTAGTATGTTCAAACCATTGTTCCTTATATACAATATGTTCAAGCCCCAGCTCCACAAGTCCAAGTGCAACCTACACCACAAGCTACCAAAACCTCTGCTCAGGCAGAAACTAGTCTACAGAGCTTCTTGACAAAGGCTTTGTTGGTTGGATTAGCTTACTTGATAAACTTACTGATGAAAATTTTGCCTTAGTTGTTAACTCTGAAAAGAAAACTGATGACTTTTGTTTTCTGGCACTAGACACTATTTTTGAGGGGGTTGAGTCTGAGGAAGTGGTCTCCAAAATTGATGAGGTTTGTGTAAATGTTGCAACAGATGTTTCAGAAGAGAATGTTGGTGAACAAGTTTGTTTGTGAAGAAAAGTTTGGTGAAGAAATCGAACCTCTGTCTGACCCATGGGATTCTAGTGTTTGTGAATGAGAGTGTGATTGTGCCATGATGGCTGCTGCTAAGGTATCACCTCAAGTTCTTAAAGATCTATGTTCAGACAAATGTATTATTGTTTTTGGTAACATAAAAGTGGTGAATGAAAATCTTAGAAACAAGATCTTAGATGATGAAATGCAGTTTGAAAAACTTACCAAAGAGTTAAAATGAAAATTGTTTGAAAAAGAAAATGAAATCAGCAGTCTCAAACATGAATCAAGCATAACCAAGACCAACACCAAACAATGATAGAAAACTATCAAAGTTGCAAAAAGGTGCTTGAATCTACCCAAATTACTTGTAAAAAATGGGTAGAGTCCTGTAAAGGTTATGAGTTGATGTTAGAATCACAATTAAAAGCAATGTAAAATTTAGCATAGGTTTCAGAAAAATGACCAAGTTTCTCAAAACACTGTTGTAAATGATTGTGGTAGGTTGAAATTATTCCAACAATTTGGCTGGTCAAGAAATCAAAGTCACTGAACCAAATGGTAAGAAATTGTTTTAGAAAGACCAGAAGGATCCTCAACATTTGAGAAAATTGAAAAATATCAATTCAAACCTATATGGTCAGATGAGTGTGACATTCTTGAAAATTTTAAGCCAATGGATTTTGCAACCATTGAAGGTGTCAAAGCCCAAAAGTCAAGATCATTCCCTTGAAAGACCGTCTTGCAAATGTTACAACATTTGTTGACAAAAAGGGTGAAAAATGGAAGAAGAAAGAGAAAATATCAAACTTGTTTTTTGATTTTTGTGAAAAGAAAAACCATGTTACCAAAAACTGTTTTCTTTTAAAAGCATATGACATTAACAAGATAAGTGTGATAACTGATGCACCCCACTGTACCATCTGTGGCAAGAAAAACCACAGAACTCAAGAGTGTGTTTATCTCAAACATTTTGAGGTCAAAAGAAATAAGTATATATAAAAAACACTTGAGAGTTCAAGAAAAGAAAAGACCAAACCGACATTCTTCCCAGTCCAAACATTTGGTACCAAACTACTGAATGTAACAACTGCTCACAGAGAGGTTCAGGAGGTAACAGATGCACCACCGGCAAACAAATTTCCAAGAGGATATGGCCAACCTTCTTATAAGAGTGTGCCACTTAGTTATGAGGTCTACAAAAGACCTTCAAAACCAAGGTAAACAAAAATCCTCATGGTTATAATCATCTGACAAGAAATGGTTCGCAACAGATGTTTCAAAAATATGTTCAAAACTTTGACCATATTCCTGGACTTGAGGCTGGAATGTCTGTGACCCCATCCAAAGCCATTTTGGCTTTGGAAACTCACTAACCTAATTGATTACTAATGTGTAGGGAGCTTCTACTTGCCTTGATAGTTTATGGTATGTAGATAGTGGAGGCCTCCAGGCACATGACAAGATATAGAGCCCTTCTCAAAGATTTTCTTACACATGGAGGGGTGATATATCCTTTGGTAACAATTCAAAGGTGTTTAGGATCAGGAACAGTTCAGGCTGGGAAACTCAAGTTTGAAAATGTCAATCTTATTGACAATCTAAAATTTTACCTTTTTAGTGTATCTCAAATGAGTGACAAAGGCTATGGGTCATTCTTCACTAAGAAAACATGTCACATTGTTGGGCCCGAAGTGGTGAAAAAGATTGATCAAATCATAGCTGAGAGTAAAGCTCAGCTTGTTGCTCACTGGAGTGGCAATGTGTATGTGGTTGATATGTTGAAAGATAATACGATGTCTAATGCTTGTTTGTTCTCAGTTGCTTCTAACAAAGAGACAGAACTATGGCACAGAACCTGGTGACACAAATCTTAAAACAATCACCACATTCTCAAAACAAGGTCTTGTAAGAGGTCTTCCACCAAAATAATTTACATGTGATGAACATTGTGTTTCATGTTTAAAAGGTAAACAACATAAAAGCTCTTACAAATCCATTGACAAGTCCAAAACAAGTCAGTGTATACAACTACTACACATGGACTTGTTTGGCCTGTAAAAATCAGGAGCCATAAAAAGAAAAGATTCTGTCTTGTCATAATTGATGATTTTTCAAGGTTTACATGGACTTACTTTTTGCACTCAAAAGATGAGACTGCAGGTATTTTGTAGGACTTTGTAAGAAAAGTTGAAAAGCAATTTGACTTTCCAGTAAAAATCTTCAGGAGTGACAATGGAACAGAGTTTATAAATAAGGAGTTGGATGACTTCTGTGTGTCAAAAGGAATTGCAAGGCAATACAACATTCCAAGGACACCAGAATAAAATGGGGTGGTTGAAAGAAAGATTAGAACTTTAATTGAAGCTGCTAGGACTATGCTTGCAGATTCAGGTTACCATTGTCTTTTGGCAGGGGCTGTAAACACTGCTTGCTATGTCCAGAACATCGTTTTGATTAACCCAGACATTAAAAGAATGGTTATGAAACTCTTTTCAAGATTAAACCTCTAATCTCTTATTGCAAAATCTTTGGCTGCTCATGCTTCATTCTAAACTTAAAAGATTCAGTCTCAAAATTTGCAGCCAAAGTAGATTAGGTCAATTTTCTGGGATACTCAACCACTGCCAAGGCCTATAAAGTGTTTAACACAAGGACCAGGTGTGTGGAAGAGACTTTTAATGTAAAGTTCAATGAACTTTCCTCATTAAAAATCCCAGCAAATCTTGCTGAACTGCTTGATTTAGATAAATTCACATTTGAAGATTTGTCTATCAAGACTAACACTGCAGGTACATCACAATCTTCCTATCAAGACTAAGGATATGTCATTGTGGTTCCACAATACAAAGTCACTTCCCAAAACCAGAGGAGTAGATGTTCAAAAGAACTGCCAAAACTCTGCCACTACAGCATCAACAATTGTTGATCCTCAAATCTCTACTGCCTCATCAAGTCAAACCATTGTTGATAAAATTCCAGTTTCTATTGATAAAAATCAACCCACTTTCACACCTAGCCCATCCATACCTCCACCTCCATTCCAAACATATGTTGGCTCTTCAAAACTGCCAACAAATGTTAGCTCAGATGATTCCTATCTGCAGCCTTCACCTCAAAATACCATGGTTCCATATAAGGGAGATCTAATATACTTAAGTTATTCGCAACAACAATGAAGAGGTACTCACAAGAATTCAATCCCAAAACATTCTTTTTGCTAGTTTTTTATCACTCACACAACCTGTCAATTACCAAGAGGCACTAAGAGACAACTGTTGTGTAGAAGCTATGCAAGAAGAGCTCCTACAGTTCAAAAGACAACAAGTATGGGAACTTGTACCATTGCTAAGGATGTATGTCCAATTGGCACAAAATGGGTCTTTAAGAAGAAAACAATGAAAGGGGCATTGATGTAAAAAACAAAGCTAGGCTTGTGGTTCAAGGCTATAGACAAAAGAGGGCATTGATTATGATGAAACTTTCTTTCTCCTGTTGCAAGACTGGAGGCCATCAGATTGTTCTTAGCCTTTGTTAGCAACCACAACATCAAGGTGTATCAGATGGATATCAAGTGTGCATTCCTGTATGGCAAAATTAAGGAAGAGGTATATGTATGCCAACCCCCTGGTTTTGAAGATGCTTTATATCCAGATCATGTTTACAAGCAAAGCAAAGATTTATATGGCTTGAAACAAGCACCTAGAGCCTGGTATAAAACTCTATCCACCTTTCTCTTATCCATGGGCCCTTACAAGAGGTAAAATTGATAAAACTTTGTTTTTAAAATAGAGAGGAAAGGATTTGATGCTTGTCCAAATTTATGTGGATGACATCATTTTTGGATCCACATGCCCTGCCATGTGTGAAGAGTTTAGCGAACTCATAACAGTAGAGTTTGGAATGGTACTTTGGTGAACTCTAATGCTTTCTTGGTCTCCAAGTTAAGCAATTGCGAAAATGGTACATCCATTCACCAAAGTAAGTATGTCAAAGAACAACTTAGCAAATTTGATATGAATGATTGTAAACCATGTAGTACACCATGTCAACATCCAAATTGGTCACTGCTGATGACAAAGATGACTTGGTTGATCAAACTCTTTATAGAAGCATGTTTGGGTCTTTATTGTACGTAATTGCATCAAGGCTAGACTTTATGTTTGGAACATGTGTTTGTGCCAGATCCCAGTAAGCACCTAGGAAGTCAAATCTTATTGTTGTGAAAAGGATATTAAGATACATAAAAGGTGCTCCCACACTTGGTATCTAGTATCCTGCTAATGGGAACATTAAGCTTTCAAGTTACTCAGACAGTGACTTTGCTGGATGCCATGCTACAAGGAAGTCCACATCAGGAGGTTATCAGTTTCTAGGCACTTGCTTAGTTTCTTGGCAAAGCAAAAAAGCAAGCTGCAATTTCAACATCCACAGCAGCGGCTGAGTATATTGCGGCTGCTAGCTGCAGTGCATAACTCCTATGGATTCAAAACCAGTTGATGGATTTTGGTATTTTGCTCTAAAAACTCATCTCATGTTAGATTGTCAAGCAGCTGAAAACATCATTAAAAATCCAGTCTTATATTCAAGAACCCAGCACATAGGCATCAGACATCACTTTGTGAGGAATTGCTATGAAAAAGGTTTAATTTCTCTGCATCATGTTCCAACTATGGATCAGTTGGCAGATGTTCTAACATAAGCTTTAGATACAACTACCTTTGAAAGCTTGATCTCTAGGATTGGCATGCTTAACATGGATTAAAAGCAAAATTTTGATTTCCATGAATAAAAAGCATGAAAATGCTTTCACAAAATAAAAAATCCATCCTAAAAATAGCTAAATTGAAAAATTTTCAATAATCCTTAAAGTCTGTTCCAAAAACAATGTTTCCCAAAAATCTCTGTTTGGCTTGAAAATCTATCCACTCTCAAATGTAACTTATGCTATCAGTTTCCACTGTTAGGTGAAACCACTGTGTTGCCCTAACCACTGATATCTATCCTTTGATAGAGTAAAAATCACCACTGTTGATGACCACTATTCCCAACCACTGCTGGTTTCCAGAAGAGGTTTCCTAACAACTCTCATCCATTATCACAATAGAGGTTACACATGGACAGATGTTAGCCTTCAGTTCTTTGAAACAGATGCCACATCAGCATTCACTTTTTCCCTTTATATATCATTGTTCCATCCAAACAGAGCTTTTTTACTTGCCGTCTCGAATTCAAAATTATCAAAAGCCATTTCCATTACCATCTTCTTCACTTCTAATCACTTCCATTTCTCCAATCATGACTCTGAACATCAAAGTACCACATAACTACCTCACCACCTTCTAGAAAAAAAAACAAAAATAATTCATTTCACTCAATAATTGATGTTCTCACATCATCTAAATACAACACCATCCTTCTTGCAAATGCACCAATTTATGTGGATACTCTCCGACAGTTCTGGACAAATGCTATAATTGAATCTCAAAACAAAAAACCATATGTTATCACTTCCAAGGTCGAAGAAACCCTTGTTCAAATATCCCAATCATCTATATCCAAAACATTTGGTTTGAATGACCTAGAAGGTAAAATTCCTTTGCAAAGCAACAACCTTCACACAAAGTTCATAGAACATGGGTATGAAGGTCAATTGACAGGTGTTACAATGTATAAACCAAAATTCCCTGTTGAAATGTGATATTTTTTCCTTACCTTAGTTTGTGTCTCTCAGCCAAGACTACCTCATTTAATGAGATTCCTCAAAATATTCAAAATCTGGGTATGCTATTTTAATAAAATCAGATTTTAATCTATCTGAAGCATTGTTTATGGACTTGGTTGCAAATGTAAATAAAATACCAAAAAATAAAGCTTTTCTTTTGTATCCTAGACTCTTGAGCTATTACCCTCAAAAACATGTTTCAGTAATAGATTTTCAACAACGTGTTGTTTTTTAAATGAAAAGCCTTAAGAATGAAACTTTTACAAGGATGCAAGACAAGGAGTTAAAGGTTTCAAAAACACAAGCTAAGGGGGATTAGCCTATTTTAGATGAGTCCACATCAAATCCTCAAACATCTATTGCTGAGCCCACTACTCCTCGTGAACATGACACCATAACCGGTGTTGTGCAATCCCCACCAGAAAAATCCAAAAAGAAACCTATTCCTTCCTAAAAGCCCACAAAACCCAAAAAGTGCTTCGGAAGATGAGTTCCTAGAGGTTAACCCTATGACAACACAAAAGTCACAAGAAACCACTATTGCTACTTACTCACAATAGTTGGAAAGATCTCCACCAAACCAAATTGCTCTTGATTCCTCACAAAAGGAACAAGTTGTAAGCACACGGACACCATATCATGAGGCAGACATTTCACTTGAAAGTATGTTCTCTAGCTCCTTTCTCAGGGCAATGTCTCTTTCTACACCACAACCCTCCACTCCAATTCCACCCACATTTATACCTTTGTTTGATGTAATAGAGAAAACTCAGACACATATTAGTCCCTCTCACTCACCAGTTAAAATGAGTAAACTTCCACATATGAGTGAGTCTGAGAAAACTCTACTTGCTAATCCACAAACAATTGAGAAGGTTACACCCCTTGAGTTACAAGTAACTCTTTGTGGTAGTTCAAGTGAAGCAGCCACTACAACTGATGACACAACACTGTTTCAGTTGGACAGTGGTTACATCAGTAAGACTTCCTTGAAGGCAACAACTGTGAGGCTACAACTGTAACCTCTGCTCAAGTTGGAAGTCCCCAGAACCAAGAAAAAGGGGCATTTGATTTTGATAACATGGAGTTTTCTCCTGTTAAGGAATCAATTACAACTACCTCTGGTAGGGATTCAGATGATCCTATTAAATTAGGTGATGAATTGAGATACAAGGAATACGGAGAGAATGACATCTATGGAGTCTTCAATTACTGAAATGAAAAATATGATGAAGCAGGTGTTACAAAATTCTCAAAGCCAACCTTCAACTCAGCAAATTGCCAAAGAGATGTGGAAATCAATACAACCAATTATCCAAGCTCAAGGAATTTGGCCGATATGAACCATAACACACACATGGAGCTAATCAGAAACATGGTTGAGGCCAGATATAAAGTTACTCAAGCAGACATTAAGACCATCAAAGAACATTTGTTGAAGACCACTGGTTCTGTCCCTGCAACTGTACTTCAAGAAGAGGTAGATGATGATGCCAAAAAGGGGTGATAAGCTAAGAAAGTTGTTGCCTTATTCAAAAGAAAAACCAAAAGGTGCAACAACAAAAACCACGATCTGCTACAACCACTGTTTTAAACCAAACCTCTGCTGAGACATTAGATGTTGGTTGTGAAAAAGGAACTTAATGAGACCCTAAACTAGCAAGCAGAAGAAATTGCCTTAGAAAAGCAGAAAAAGGCAAGATACACTGGAAAGCAAGGCTTCCCAACTTATAGAAGAAGAAAAGGCCAAGCAGTTGGGAAAAGAAGACATTGGCACTTCCAATAGAAGAAAGTCAACTCGAAAAGTTAGACACTCAATAACCACCTCTCCTAAAACCACTGTTGGACCTACCAAAACTGTATCCTCAACTCCAACTAAAACAACACCACCAGCACAAAAGAAAAAAACCATCACGAAAGAAGTCTCTCCACCACAAACAGATGATGGTACAAAAATGTACCAACAGATGTTACATCACCACCACCAAATCAACGAACAGATGTTGGTATGTCAAATGTATCAATAGATGTTACCTTAACCTCTCACATGATAACTTTTCCCACTTTATCTCAACCATTGTCCACACCACCAAGAATTCCTTCACGTCCACCTTCACAAAAAATCAAATTCACACGTAGAAGAAAACCTTTGTAGTACAAGAAGATGATGAGTGATTCCATCACTGGTTCACTTATCATCTGCCCCCATTCCAGCCATTCCACTCTCATCACATCCATCTAAAACCACTTCAATTCCAATCTACCAACCACCATCTTTCATCCCATGGCTACTCAATATCCTCTAGAGATTCATGCTGTCAAGGGGGAGCTTGAATCTTTTTACACTGAAGAGGATTCATTAAAAAAAACTTTTCCATCTATTTTTTGGTTACATAAAGCCAAGAAATGTTGATGAGTATTTGAAGCTAAAGGCTAAACAAGCTGAGAACATTGCTAAAGAGATAGCAAAGGGAAAGATGATAGGACTACTCAGGGAATCATGTCACTAGAGCTTAGCAAGGTTAGAAAGATTGAAGATTATGCTAAGGACCTGAGTAAGTCTATGTCTGAGAAGCCCGCAAATCCTGAGCTTTATAAGGAACTAAAACAGATTACCTTGATCATATAATACAAACCATACAAAGAAATAATAGCACAATTCAAAGACTGTCTTCAAATGCTCACAAAGAAAAATTGAAAGACTCCAGAAAATGCTCAAAGATCCTTTACACAAACCAACTCCTCTAGACTTAAAGAACAAACTAGTTAATCAAGATAAGGCTTTGAAGCTAAAGAGAATGAGAGAAAGAATTGGTTGTGCTAAGTATGGTATAACTAGAGCTATTGCAGATGGCCAAAATACAAGATTGTTGAGACCTGTAAAAGACTGGAACAACTAAGAGAGAAGGATCCAACAGTTCCCGAAATCCAGATTACTCAGCATAGTTATCCCTGAATAGACCCAAACCCTTAAAAAAGCATTCCTCAACCATTGTCTTACCCACCATTGCCTTGAATCAAGAAAAAGGCAAAATCAGATGCATGACATTGATGAACAGAGGTTTAAAGAACACATAAAGAGGGAATCAAGAACCAACAGCTTTAGCATACAGATACTACAACTGACAAACTCAGAGAAACAGTTGCAAACCTTGTCAGAAGGCCACAATCACCCAATCATCAAAAATAACCCTTCACCCAAGAAAACCAACTGATCCAAAAATTCTAAAGCGAAAGTCATCCCAGACACCCATGAATTGACACTGCTCAGATCAGATGGTGAAACTCCAAAGCTAAGAATGGATGATGCATATGGTCTAGATACAGCTGACCTCCATAAGGACATTAGGAACGGTTTCCGGACTTTGAGTTACAATTCAAAGGATAGATAAGGGAAATGTGATGAGGAATAAGATCAGAAATAAAGAAATGTTTTGGCATCATATGTTCTAGGGGAGATTGTTGGATCTATTGAACCCTGCCAAAAGAATAGATGATAGGAAAGCCAAAATAGTCGATAATGTCTGATCATCAATAACACTACTTAGAAGAATTAACTCCTCCCAATGGCAAAGACATTAAACATTTGCTCTTTAAACTATGCTCATACTTAAAGACTGTTTACAAGATCTGTTAAAGCCAAAGCTCTGCTAGTAGAGACCAAAGGTCTACTTGAGAGAACCTTTGAAGAAGAATAAAGGATTGTTGAAGCAAAGGTCTGCTGAAACCAACAAAGGTTAAAGTTCACCAGAAGGATATCTCATTAGTTGTTGTCAACAAGGTTTTATTATGTAATTCAATGTAACAGTGTTTAGATATAGCAATGGTTAAAGTTTGTTAGAACTGTTAAATGTCGCTGTCTAGGTGACATCAGCATAAGATGCTTAGATTTTTAAGTTTACTATAAATAGAACAGTGCTTGTACCATTCTATTTATCACTTGCATTCTAACATTCTGTACGAACAAATAGGAGTGATCTTAGGTTGAGGGGATTTGTAATATTTACATGCATACGTGAATCAAAGTTTAAAAAAGCATGTTGATGAAAACAATGTCTCTATTGTTGTGATTTGAAGTTATTATTTCCGATGCGCTATTTCATCATTATTTATCTTCTTTCATTGATTTCCATCTTAAACAATCACAACAATATCAAACTCAGATCCTAACTGGGTGATATCTTCCAGGCTGTCACATAATCCCCCTGTTAAAGGAATTCCGTCCCCAAATTCAATTGGTTTTGTATGTGTTTTGTGTTGCAGTTCCGAATAGGTGAGGGTATTTGCTCTTCATTTGGTCCTCTCATTCCCACGTGAACTCTGGTCCACGCTTAGAGTTCCAACGAACTTTGACTATGGGTATCTTGCTATGTCTTCAAGTCTTGACCTATCAATCCATTATTTATATTGGCTCTTCCACAAATCATAATTGCTCATCAACTTGAATCTCGTCCAACGGAACAACTAATGTTTCTTTGGATACACACTTTTTCATATTGGAGACGTGGAAGACATTATGAACTCCATTTAGTTCCTCAGGAGATTTTGGTTATATACCACTGGCCCGATCTTCTGCGTGATCTTAAACGGCCCACGTAGCGCGAGTGTAACTTGACCTCTTCTCCCAAATGAATTATACCTTCCAGGGGTACTTCATAGGACTCATCTCTACATTGGAATTCTAATGTTTGTAGCGTTGATCGGCATAGCTCTTTTGACGGTCAAGAGCTTCTGCCTATACGGTTTCTAAATTTTAACAATCCTCTCGAGGTTTCAAAAATGAGTTCAGGACCTGTGATTTGGTTGTCTCTGATTTCAGCCCAACAGAGAGCGACAGCGATCGATATTTGTTTCCGTACAATGCTCCAAACGGTGGGTTCCTGAATGCTAGAATGGTAACTATTATTGTAGGAGAATTCCATCAGGGGTAGGTATCTCTCCTAACTATTACCGAAGTCGATAACACATGCCCGAAACATGTCTTCGAGAGTCTGGATGGGACATTCACTTTGACCATCGGTTTGAGGATGGTACGTGGTGCTCATATCTAGGCACGAGCTTAAAGATTTCTGCATTGATTTCCAAACATGTGATGCAAAACGGGGGTCACGATCGGAGATGTTGAAAATTGGCACTCCATGCCGAGTGACTATTTCCTTCAAATAAATACTGACTAGTTTATCATACATGTCCATTTCTTCGATTGTGAGGATATGAGTTTATTTGGTTAAGCAGTTGTAACACCCCAATCTCGTAATACAACAACGCACGGCGGAAATATCAGGGAGTCACGTTACAAATTGCTCACAACAACTATTACGAAATTGTTTCATTATTGTTAACATTGTTTTACAATACAAAGAATACATAAAATTGTCTTTTGTTTAAAGAAGTCTAAGGCCCGAATGCGTTTATGTAGCATGCTTGAATAATCAAGACTTGAAACATATGTGAAAAAGAAGTCAACAGGGAATGCTGGTGAATCCATAGGTTTTGTTTGCCAAATTAATGGCAAAAAGTTTGGTATTTCAATGCTTTGACAACTACGTAAGTACTCAATTGAAAATGGTCTCTTTAAAGCCAATAAATGGCAAAAAGTTTTAGCATTTGCAATACATTATCTTGATTATGAAACTTGTGACAAAAAGAGTTTTGTATATGGCAATATGATTATTACTAGGTAATTTTTATGTCATTGAAAATTGTACTTTGATCTTTGTTACAATATTGAAATCGGTCATAAACTTTTGTGAGTACTACTAGAAATCAAATCAATGATTTATAATAATACTTTGGATATCCTTCTAAGAATCCAACATATGAAAATATGGAAGTTTCTACAAGGATTTGGATATTGAACATTTGAATCAACTAAACACAAAAATCCTAAAGCTATTCGGATAACGCTACAAGGGTAATACAATAAGAACACTTATATATAGGAAGTACTAGCGGCGTATGCAGAATGTTTTTATGGTATTACGCTCATTTCGTTATCTAAATCAATACTAATCACATAAACACATAATCATCAACTTGGTCATCAACTTGTACACATGCATTAAAGTACACAAATAATCTAATCAAGGACTTCAACTTAGCACTTTAAACATCCTATAAGAATCTAACTATGAAGACATATAGATGTTATAAGGATTTGGTAATATATCAAACTATACTTTGGTAGTATATCAAACTATACTCTGGATGTATATCAAACTATACTTTGGTAGTATATTAAACTATACTTTGGTTGATGCATAAGAGAATCGGTAGTATATCAGACTACACTTTGGTAGTATATCAACCTATACTTTGGTAGCATATCAAATTATACTTTGGTTTATGCATAAGAGAATCGGTAGTATATCAGACTATACTTTGGCAGTATATCAGACTATACTTTGGTAGTATATCAATCTATACTTTGGTTTTGTTCACTTTAAATCCTAAAAATCCTAAGTCCTAATGGTGATTCAGATAATGCCACGAAGGGTAATACAATAAGCACACTTATATATAGCAAGTACCAGCGGCGTACCCACCATGTCCTTATTTTATTACTCTAGTTTCGTTATCTAAATTACCAACAATCTTAATTACATAAACAATAACCATCAGCGTGTAAAGCACTTCTTAGAAATCTCGCTATGAAGAAAGAAATATTTAAGACTATACTTTAAATATCCTACAAGAATCTAACTATAAAGATAGATAGATCCTAAAAGTATTTGGTTCGTGTTCTCAATCATCGTGTTTTGCATAATAGGAACAATACACAAAAAGCACTTAGTAAACACATGTATGCCATACATTTGAGAAAAATTGGTTACACATATGAATCACCCTAAAACATTTGAAAACGTAAAAGAGGGGAACTATGTACTCACATGTTTGCATTTAGGTTTTGTTCAATCGAATAGCAAAGCTCAATGTTCAAGGGTTGAATTGGTTCCTAATGTAACAGATACTATGTGTTAGTGTATCGAAACTTGAAATGGGAGATCGGATAGAATGAGGTTTATAAACCAAACAAGAGTTGGATCTTGTATAACATGGTTCATAATGCCATACATTCTGATTTGGAAGTGTTTCAAAGTATTTTGACTTGTTACGGCTCGTTAAAGTGGTTTACGCCACTTTAACGGGTCGTAAACGTAACTATGGGTTTGGATGGTTAAATACGTCCTATGACGAGTCTAATATGTCAAAACTAGTTTATATAAGTTCTTTAATCAGTTTAGCTATCAAAACAATGTTCTTATATGTTCAAAACTATTTTATGCGTAAAAGGGTATTTTCCGCATTTTAGAGATTATATAATCGACTCGTCATTGGACTAACCATATGATATGACCGTAATGTATAACCTCAGTAGGTTATTCTCTAATATACTATGGTCATAATAAGGGTCTTGGTGGGATCCTAAAGTTGACCAAACGGGTCGGATTTGAAAGTCAAAGCGGTAGTCAAACCGCTTGACTAACGAGTAAGGAAACTAGCGCTAAACTAGAAACGACGAGTTAGACATGTTGGAACATGTCTAGTTATGTTTATAAAACTGATGTGGTGTCAAAACCTTATGTTTTAAAACTCGAAAACCATTTTGTCATAAAATGCACTTATGCGCATCTTTGACTTTTAATAAACAAAACTTTGACTTGTCGCTTCGCCTAGTAAGCGAGGTAATCAGAAGGTGCAATCGCATGGTTTTATAACCTTCGTGATTACGATCACGTTGCAAAGTTCAATTGAACTTTGAGTTGACCAAAAATGGTCAGAACCAAAAGTCAAATAGAAAGTCAAACTGTTTGAATTTTGGCTCATAAATTGCCAAAATAAAGAAATAGACTAACGAAGAATACTTACTTGTGTTCTAGGAAGATTAGAAACTCAGTAGGTGGCCTCTAAGAAGAGGCAAACTCCATAAATGAGTGATAGGAAGAAAGAATTGGAAATGAGCAAAGAACAACTGTGAACTTGGTGGCTATTTATTCTTGCATTGTGATCATAGGATGTTGCCAAGTGTTAGTACATGTTTTAGGATGATCACTAATGAGGTGTTTGAACCTGGAGGAAGGTGACATTTACATGCTAGGTGTCAAGAAATGAGAGATGTTGGCAGAACTTGGAGGCAAAGCAAAAATTCTGCAGCTGGCACACGTGTGTGGACTGTACGGCATCAAGGCTTACGGTCCGTAAGGCTTGGTCTAGGCCAAACTTTTGGAATTCGGCAGAAATGGCCCCTTGACTTGTTATAACGTGTTTTTGGCATTCCTAACCCTTTAAAACTTATTTCTAAGTTATGTAAAGGGTATATAGGGTATGTGTAACTTACGTCCTTGTCCTGGTATGTACTTACGTTAAACTGATTACGTTTAAGTATCGGTTAACGTATTACTTCCAAAAGAAAAAAAAGTTTTGGAAAGTTCGGAATTTTGCACAAGGGTCACAGCGGTCCACGATCACCCAGATGGTGTCGTTTCTGCTTGGAGTTTTGGGTAAGCCAGTAATAAAATCAAGGGAAAATTGCTCCTATTTCCACATTGGTAGTTCTGGTTGCTGAAGCAAACCGTATAGCTTTTGGTACTCGATCTTGACCCTAGCACAAGTCAAGCATTTGCTCACATAAATGGCTCTGTTAGCTTTCATGTTTAGCCACGCGTACAAGGCTCTTAGATCTTGGTACATCTTGTTAGAACCGGGATGGATGGAATATCCACACTTGTGTTCTTCATCCATCACAAGGTCTCTCAAGTTCCGGTGGAGTGGAACCCATATTCTTTCCATGAAATAGTGAATATCGTCCGATTTAACTTGGAGGTTCTCCTCCTTCAACGCTTCAACCTGAGTAGAACAGATTTGATCGGGGACACTTGAATGAATGGTAAGTTGTAGGGCTCAAACACGATTGGGTTTGGTTTCTTTTCGGCTGCGAGAATCAGCTACCACGTTAGCTTTGCCTGGATGGTAATTTGGTATTTGAGAGCATAGTCGTAGTCATTGAGGAGTTCAACCCAACAATGTTGTTGCATGTTCAACTCCTTCTGCTCAAAGATGTGCTGGAGGCTCCTGTGATCGGTGTAAACGATGCATTTGGTACTGCACAAGTAATGCCTCTAGATTTTAAGCGCAAAAACTACAGCTCCCAACTCCATATCATGGGTTGTGTAGTTCTTTTCATGAACTTTCAGTTCTCGAGAAGCGTAAGAAATAACTTTCTCACGTTGAATCAAAATACAACCGAGACCTTGGATCAAGCATTACTGTACACTACGAAATCATCATTTCCATCAGGCTGAGGCAGTATAGGTGCATTGCAGAGTTTTTGTTTCAACAGTTGAAAGGCAGTTTCTTGGACTTGTCCCCATTTATAGGTAACACCCTTCTAGGTTAGAGCAGTAAGTGGTTAAGTGATTTTCAAAAATCCTTCGGTTCATGAGGTCCATGAAAACCGCGGGTGCATTGCTTAACTAGAATGGCACAACAAAAAAAAAACTCACAAAGGTCATACTAGGTTTTAGTTGCGGTCTTGGAAATATTTTCCTCTCGAAGTCTCAACTGATGATAGCCTAAGCTGAGATCAATTTTTAATAAATTTTGGACCCTTTAAGCGGGTCGAATAGATCATCAATGTGCGGGAGTGCATACCGGTTCTTGATAGTTACCTTGTTCAATTCCTAGTAGTCTATAAACAAACAGAAAGTCCCATCTTTCTTCTTGACAAAAAGAACCGATACCACAACACGAGATTTCACTTGACAATGATATCCCGGTGGGTGAGAGTTATCAGGGTTGTCGAAGAGTTACGACAATAATACCATTAAGTGACAACAACATTTAACTAATGAGAATAGGATGATGCTATTAGGGATGAAGTAGGCGGTGATGGGACGAGGTAATGTCACAATGAGACCTTGGAAATGTAGGCGTTAAAGTGGTTGTGGAAGGTGACTCGTTATTGACGGACGGGTAGAATTGTGGACCAGCTACGAATGAGTGACTTGCGAGTAAGATGTTAAACAACAAGTTATACTAGGAATGTGTATATGGTGTCTACAAGCCTCAAGGTTGAAAGTGGACAATTGAGAAGACTACTTTGACTACCGCATATAGTATTTAGATTGGGGATTAAAGCGACGACAATGATGTATAATAGTGATTGAGTGTCACACAGTAATGTTGGCATGTAGTGTAGGAACGATCCTGATAGCATAGGAACCTAGATTTGATCTCTAATGTCCATAATAGCGGAAATATTATGACACGATTACCAAATAACAAGAATTAGTCAATTAATCATCAATTTTATTGATATAACGTTGAGTCTCCAATTTGACAGAGCTCCGCCTCAAATTGCACAAAGTTCCAAATGACAATCACAAGCTAGCTATTTATAGAGGTGCAAGTTCGCTGGTGAGATAGGAAGTTCGGGTGAACTTGACTAAATTAAGTTCGGCCGAACTTGACTTCAACATTCCATCAAGAGCGAACTTGTCCCCAATATACATAAATACTTTATTTCGCTAGCCTATTCACATCTAATCTATATAGACACGATATAAGACTAAGACATAGACATTTTGCACCAACAGACTCCCCTTGGATATCGTCTTCGTCTTTTATCAGTCCTCAAACTCTGTCTTCATATAAACTTTAACGTGTGCGACCGAAGAAGTTCTTGAATGGCTTCTTACGTCTTTCTTGCTTCGGATCTGGCGTCTGATCAGTAGGAGGCACTTTGTTCATATACTGAAACCTTCTGAGCCTTGCTGCCTTACCTTTCTCATGAATCTCTTCAAGACGCTTTTCTTCCTTTAAGAATTCAACACCTTCTAGATCCCTCCAGCTCGTTTCCCACATCTTTACTGAATTAGCTTCACGAGCATAGCATACATTAACGACCCTTTGATATTGCATGGCTTGTTCTTTTTCACGTTCTTCAAACAATATCTTGCTGTGGAACAAGCATTTGATATCTTCTCTCGAGCAGTTTACCAACCACATAGGATCTAGAATCCTGATCGTTCTCCAAAGCCCTCTCATACCTTGCACACCAAACATTTCAACCTTCGCCTTCGTAATGTCTAGATGATCCTCAAACCGAAGTACAATCACTGCTTCAAAAGTATTCGGATCAATCTGCCAACATTTGGACAATGGATAAAAGTCTTGTTCAATCGGCATCAAAGGCATGTTTCTCATCACTCTTAGTCTTTTCATGATTAACGTTATATCTTTTTCCCATGTCTTCTTGTTCGTTTTGATGCGACGACCTGGAATAAAAGGCTTCGAGTGTTCAAAACCCTTTGTTGCTTCATACTTGATCATTTTCCAAAGTAATTGATCAATAAACTTCATGTGGTATGTTACATTCCTTGTCTGAACAAGTTCCTCAACATCCCCGAAAGGTAGTGTCTTGAAATCAGTCAGATAATTGAAGTATTGCACCCCAAATTCTCTTTTGATGGCATAAACATTCAACTCCTTAAACCACCCCCAACTTAGAATATCTCCCAATGACACATCTTTATCTTTGGTAAAGAATGCTAGAGTGTCACACCCTCAATTTCCACTTGCGGAGTTTTACCGCGAGGCGTGTGAACAAACCAGAATCTGAAACACTAGTACGTCGAACGACTCTATATGATTTGATAATACGTTTTCAAAAATCATTTGTCGTAGATTTTATATTGTCTTAATTCGTTACCAATGTTTAGCGGAAGCATTAGTTTTTAAAGATGAGCGGAAGCATAAAGTAAAGTAAAGGAACGGGCGCCAACATAAACGCCAAAACCCAAGAAAAACCCAAAACAATGTTTATAAATGAGACTCGATAAAAGGTGTCTTGATCAATGCAAGTGGGTGCACCTAGAGCTCCTAGCGTCCTGAGAAACATGTAAAGAAACAAGTGTCAACATTAAAGATGAGTGAGTTCACAGGTTTTCATAAATTCGTTTGTTCGGTTATGAGTTTGTTTCCCCCGTTATCCTAACCCGGGATAACGATTTAGTCCATTATTCCCAACCCGGAATAATACCGATAGTTCCATTATTCCTTAACCGGAAAATAATGATGTTGGTTCCATTGTTCCAAACCCGGAATAATATAGTTGTTGTTTCCATTATCCTCAACCCGGGATAATATAGTTGTTGTTTCCATTATCCTCAACACGGGATAATATAGTTGATTCGTAATTAAGTTCAATGTTAACATATATAGGTAGCTAGCCTAAAGTTATGTCACGTAAGTGTTCGCGATCGAAGCTGACTGTTGTGCCTCCGTGTTGCCAGGCCTATCACTGACCATGGCGAAGTTAGGCCAAATTATTCACCCGTTGACCATACCGGGTCGGCTAGCGCGACTAGCTCGGATGGGGCTTGTCGGGCCCAGTAGTACTACTTATAATTCCCCCGCTATTAAAACCCAATACTAACGATCCGAGAGATTGACGAGGACTTAAGTGATATAGCTGCTTAGTGACCATAACATTACATTAACATCAACTTAGTTACCGAATAGTTATGTGACGTTAATTTCGTATAACGTAAATAGATTGAGTTTGAAGAGTGTATACATGTTTCTCCCCTGTTGTTTAAAACCGGATAAAATTAGGGGCCGTGAACTCACCTTTGGTTGCTCGGTTAGTGTAACAAAGAAGTTGTAAGGGATGGGACCGCTAATTGCGTCCTAACAAACCAATTGATTTCAAGTCAGTGTGTGAACACACCAATACAAAATTCTACACATAATTTACGCACACAGTGATACACACAATCAAAATCCCTAACACTCAAACATGCATGCAAGTATCCTCATGTGAACATACAAATCAAAACAATTTATCATGAACATAATCCAATCCATACAACACTTTGGTGCACACATTCACAAGTTATCAAGTTCCAGCTTACATACTCATAATTCGGATGTTTTCTAGGATTTTTATAAAATAGTTGCAACGTTCCAAAAATTCCAATTATTTTACAGCAGGTGACAATTATACTGTAGAAATTTATATATATTTTTCAAGTCCTAATACTTTACCAATTATCCACAAATATTAATATACTAGGCTGCAGTCAGATTCGTCGCTTTCTGACTGCAGTACACGGAAGAATTTATTTAAAAATCACTGATTGTCCAATTAACAAAATTCCAGTTGGAGTTGCCCGGAAATTTCCATACCTAGCTGCTGTACAAGTTTCATGATTCGACTCCCTACAGATTATTAAATCCAACTCGATAAACAACTAACAAAACTTCAGGATTTTCACAGCTTTAGTTACTGTTCTTAATTTGCCACTTAAAAATATCAAACGACTTCAGAAAAATATGAATCCAGCGCCATTAGATTCGTTATTCAAATCTCTACGTTTTAGACTTCAGAAAATCCGTTTTTCGACAACTAATGACCAAGTTACAGCCAGATGAAGTCGGCTGCAACTATCACTCAGCAGCCTGTTTCAACATTTTATCACCACTAATTCGCATAAACCGTCAATACAATGAACCTAGGCGATCAAGAACTGATTTTTCTAATCATAGACCAATACATATAACATATCCATGCAAACCCTAATAAATATCTCTAGTCTTTATAAACAAAACACACTCGCAAACTATGAGTTCCGAAAACAATCATACATGCAAACAATGATCAATCAACCGATTAACAACATAATCATTACATTCAAACACATATAATCCGAATATGATCTTGCAAACGATTATAAATCCTAACCTTTAATAATGGTGAATAACGAGTCGAGACTTGGATGAGAATGGATTCGGCTGTTCAAGCAAGATCACGACCGAAAGAATGAGATGAACAATCTGCTGTCGCGACCGAGAGATGATGATGGAGTTGTAACAAGCTGCTTGCGGTCGAGGGACTGAAAGGGGAGGCTGCTCGCGATCAATGGAACAAGAGTAAGGCTGTTTGCGGTCGAAGAGAATGAACAAGGGCTGCCGTCGGCTTCTTTCTCACTAGGGTTTCTTGTGTTTTTGTTTTTGTGAAGCAACATGCATGTGTGTTTGTATATATAGCGCAAAAAGGATCAAGAAAAGGGAAATGGGTTTGCGGTTTGGGCTTGTTCTCAGCCGAGAGTGGTTTGGGTTGGTTGGTTTGGGTTTAAAACTTGGTTCACTCCTAGAGTCACAAGGAATCGAGGTTGGTTCGTGTCACGGTTCGGTTCGGTTCGTGTACATATTTACCATAATTATTTTATAACTAAAACAATCACATAATCGCACATCACGTATTCACTAACTCGTACACATTTAATACGTAGCATATAATTTATTCGACAAGTATTGCGTTTAAGTTATCCGAAAAACCGGGATGTCACATAGAGGACGTCGAAACTTACGTTCACGCGGCATCTCTTTAAACCAGGATTTCTTAGCTTGAGCTATTTCCTCCTTTGTCATTGGCTCGGAACTTTTCCTTCCCGTATCGACTCTTCAATCTTTTCTTTAAGCATATCCTCGTTCAATTGCTTATACATCTCCTCGAACGTAGGAAAACTATCTGTGTTTTGACCAACATACTTCACTGCTTTGTCTTTCTCTTCATCCGAAGACCAATCTTCTACTACAACCCTGTTTATATCATCTACCTCATATCTTCGTCGATAATGATACCCGTTAGGCTCAAATGTATTCATGTTCAAAACTTGCTCTTCAAAATCAAAATCCAGAGATTCATTATCAACTTCAATCAACTTGGCCAGATCTTCTTTAGTATAGTTGTGCACGAACTCGCCTTCCTCTACATTGTGTTCAAGCATAAGTATCAGAGGCTTTGTTGGAACGGCAGCAACAGGCTTTGTAGATATATCAACATCAGTCATATCTATTTCATCAGATGGCCCTGTTTGCCCTGACTCCCCTGAATCTAATCATTCATAGCATTTGCTTCATCATTCATAAGACTTGTGAAATCAAAAATTTCATTCACTGTCGCATCAACCACCTTTATACCTGTACGACTTGGATCATCATCATTACCTCCATCGTGGTCAGAATCATCTTTCGTATCATCAACTGGTGGTTCATCATCCTTATCTTCATCTTCTACTTCATCATCGTCCTTTTCTTCAGAAACATTCACGGGATCAAAAGGCTTGACAGATTCGTCATTTCTTTCTCAACGGAAGCTATGATTAACTTTCTTGCTTAGCTCAAGCTTTCTCTTCGTTTATTCTTTTTGTAATCTATCTTTTCCAATTCTTTGACAAAAACCCGAAATAAACGCTTTTCCAAAACTCAATGACTGTATCAGGGAAGAAAATCATCTAAACCTGAAGATCCACTAGTTCATTAGGAATATCACCAATAGAATGACTGTGACTTCTTTGGAGTTTGACTTAGGAGTAGCATTTTTGGGAGTAGACTTCTTGAGTTTCTTCCTGGTGTTGAGCTTTCAAATGAACACTTAGGATCAAGAGATAGAATCACTAGCACTTTAAGTAAATAGACTCTAAGAGGTCTTGAGTACTCGGCCTTTCTGCTCAATGTAATGGAAAACAAGGGGAGGTTCTGTGTGTGACTCCTGGACGTTCAGCTACAAATGAAATAACAACAGGAGGATCTTGTGGAGGAGGTTTCGTGGTGTGACTCCTTCCCTGTGCGCCAGAAGGTTCATGTTAACTTCTGCGCTTTTAGGTTTTCCAATATATCTCCTAGTCGTGATGTTTTGCCTGCTTTTCTTTGACTTTTTACCCTTAGTCTTTGGTACGCACACAGTGATACACACAATCAAAATCCCTAACACTCAAACATGCATGCAAGTATCCTCATGTGAACATACAAATCAAAACAATTTATCATGAACATAATCCAATCCATACAACACTTTGGTGCACACATTCACAAGTTATCAAGTTCCAGCTTACATACTCATAATTCGGATGTTTTCTAGGATTTTTATAAAATAGTTGCAACGTTCCAAAAATTCCAATTATTTTACAGCAGGTGACAATTATACTGTAGAAATTTATATATATTTTTCAAGTCCTAATACTTTACCAATTATCCACAAATATTAATATACTAGGCTGCAGTCAGATTCGTCGCTTTCTGACTGCAGTACACGGAAGAATTTATTTAAAAATCACTGATTGTCCAATTAACAAAATTCCAGTTGGAGTTGCCCGGAAATTTCCATACCTAGCTGCTGTACAAGTTTCATGATTCGACTCCCTACAGATTATTAAATCCAACTCGATAAACAACTAACAAAACTTCAGGATTTTCACAGCTTTAGTTACTGTTCTTAATTTGCCACTTAAAAATATCAAACGACTTCAGAAAAATATGAATCCAGCGCCATTAGATTCGTTATTCAAATCTCTACGTTTTAGACTTCAGAAAATCCGTTTTTCGACAACTAATGACCAAGTTACAGCCAGATGAAGTCGGCTGCAACTATCACTCAGCAGCCTGTTTCAACATTTTATCACCACTAATTCGCATAAACCGTCAATACAATGAACCTAGGCGATCAAGAACTGATTTTTCTAATCATAGACCAATACATATAACATATCCATGCAAACCCTAATAAATATCTCTAGTCTTTATAAACAAAACACACTCGCAAACTATGAGTTCCGAAAACAATCATACATGCAAACAATGATCAATCAACCGATTAACAACATAATCATTACATTCAAACACATATAATCCGAATATGATCTTGCAAACGATTATAAATCCTAACCTTTAATAATGGTGAATAACGAGTCGAGACTTGGATGAGAATGGATTCGGCTGTTCAAGCAAGATCACGACCGAAAGAATGAGATGAACAATCTGCTGTCGCGACCGAGAGATGATGATGGAGTTGTAACAAGCTGCTTGCGGTCGAGGGACTGAAAGGGGAGGCTGCTCGCGATCAATGGAACAAGAGTAAGGCTGTTTGCGGTCGAAGAGAATGAACAAGGGCTGCCGTCGGCTTCTTTCTCACTAGGGTTTCTTGTGTTTTTGTTTTTGTGAAGCAACATGCATGTGTGTTTGTATATATAGCGCAAAAAGGATCAAGAAAAGGGAAATGGGTTTGCGGTTTGGGCTTGTTCTCAGCCGAGAGTGGTTTGGGTTGGTTGGTTTGGGTTTAAAACTTGGTTCACTCCTAGAGTCACAAGGAATCGAGGTTGGTTCGTGTCACGGTTCGGTTCGGTTCGTGTACATATTTACCATAATTATTTTATAACTAAAACAATCACATAATCGCACATCACGTATTCACTAACTCGTACACATTTAATACGTAGCATATAATTTATTCGACAAGTATTGCGTTTAAGTTATCCGAAAAACCGGGATGTCACATAGAGGACGTCGAAACTTACGTTCACGCGGCATCTCTTTAAACCAGGATTTCTTAGCTTGAGCTATTTCCTCCTTTGTCATTGGCTCGGAACTTTTCCTTCCCGTATCGACTCTTCAATCTTTTCTTTAAGCATATCCTCGTTCAATTGCTTATACATCTCCTCGAACGTAGGAAAACTATCTGTGTTTTGACCAACATACTTCACTGCTTTGTCTTTCTCTTCATCCGAAGACCAATCTTCTACTACAACCCTGTTATAATCATCTACCTCATATCTTCGTCGATAATGATACCCGTTAGGCTCAAATGTATTCATGTTCAAAACTTGCTCTTCAAAATCAAAATCCAGAGATTCATTATCAACTTCAATCAACTTGGCCAGATCTTCTTTAGTATAGTTGTGCACGAACTCGCCTTCCTCTACATTGTGTTCAAGCATAAGTATCAGAGGCTTTGTTGGAACGGCAGCAACAGGCTTTGTAGATATATCAACATCAGTCATATCTATTTCATCAGATGGCCCTGTTTGCCCTGACTCCCCCTGAATCTAATCATTCATAGCATTTGCTTCATCATTCATAAGACTTGTGAAATCAAAAATTTCATTCACTGTCGCATCAACCACCTTTATACCTGTACGACTTGGATCATCATCATTACCTCCATCGTGGTCAGAATCATCTTTCGTATCATCAACTGGTGGTTCATCATCCTTATCTTCATCTTCTACTTCATCATCGTCCTTTTCTTCAGAAACATTCACGGGATCAAAAGGCTTGACAGATTCGTCAACCTTAGCAATCTCGGACTCAGAAGCTTTTACAATATTCTCATCAACAGGCGTTTCTGCAGCTTCAGAAGATTTAGGTGCTTCAACTTCAACACATTTTCCTTTGCCACTTGCTGCTAGCTCTTTCTCTGCTCTTTCTTTCGCCTCTTGCCTATCTAAATGATCATACTCAGCAATAAAATCAATGCCAAGGCTGTTAGATATCACTTTCTGCATCCTTGTAAATCTTCTATCATTTAAGGCTTCTATCGTTTTCAAATCAGCAATTTTTGTCTGCAGCTTCTCATTAGCATCTTGCAAACTCCCAATCAAAGCCTTGAAGAATTCTCGTTCACTTTCTAACACCTTGATTTTATCACCCGTCATTTCTTTCTCAATGGAGCTTTGATTAACTTTCTTGCTTAGCTCAGCTTTCTCTTCTTCATTCTTTTGTACTCTATCTTCCAATTCTTTGACACACTTTTCCAGAACATCAATGTCTGTATTAGGGAAGAAATCATCTAAATCCTGAAGATCCACTGGTTCATTTGGAATATCACCAAATAGATTTGACTGTCACTTCTTTGGTGTTGACTTAGGAGTAGCAGTTTTTGGAGTAGACTTCTTTGGAGTTTCTTTCCTTGGAGTTGAGCTTTCAGAATGAACACCTTTAGGATCAGGAGATTGAATGACAAACACTTCAAGTAAATTAGACTCAGGAGGTTCTTGTGTAACTCCTGGCCTTTCTGCTTCAGATGTAATGATAACAGGAGGTTCTTGTGTGACTCCTAGACGTTCAGCTTAAGATGAAATAACAACAGGAGGTTCTTGTGTAGGAGGTTCTTGTGTGACTCCTTTCTCCTGTGCGCCAGAAGGTTCTTGTGTAACTTCTGCACTTTTAGGTTTCCTAATATATCTCCTGCTTACTGGTTTCTGGGCTTTCTTTGACTTTTTACCCTTAGTCTTTGGTGATCCAGTAGTCTTTGTTGTTGAAGCTACTGCAGACTTCACATGTTTCGTTCTTTTCTTAGGTCTCTCCTCGTCAAACTCTTTTTCCATATTAGGATCAAAATCAGCATTAGTCTCTTTGATCTTTTCAGCTTCTTTTTCTGCTATGGCCTTCTTTTCGCTTTTTCAAGAGAATCGTCACTATTATCATCGTTTTCAGAAGTAGCCGAAATCACATCATCCTCTTGCGTACTTTTTCAACTTCCTGACTCTCAGTAACAACTGCTGCACTAGAACCACCTTCAGTTTGCACGTTTTCTGGCTCGTCTTCATCAATAAGCATCGTGTCAGCTTTCTTTGTCGCACGTTTCTTCTTCTTTTCGACTTCAACTTTGATAAACCATTCACTGCGAGCTTTAGGCTTAAATGTCATAAACCATTATTTCTCTGCATTCAACTCATTCTCGTCACCACTACCATCGTTCCTCCACTTGTTTTCTGGCGGCGCAACATAATTTTCATCTTTTATCGCCCCAAATATTGGTTTTACAACAGGTGCTTAATCCTGTTTCTCGAATTTTAACAACTTCTTCACAGTCGTTTTGTCGAGGTGACAGAAGTACAAAATGTCGTTTGGATCTCGTGCAATATCTTTAAACTTTTCATCTATAAGCATCGGCACAAACCTCTGATATAAACACAATCTCGTGTCTTCCATATTCTTCGACATGTGGGTGAATACGAGCTTTGAATAGTTATACGGCTTCTTCAGAATCAATGTCGTTGCCATGCAAGCCATCTAATCCTGAACATCATCAAGACCCGCCTTTATGTGGCTAAATGTATGAATAATAGCATGCATAACAAGCTTGTAGGGGTTTGGCACTTCCCTTTCTTCAATGTCGGGTTATTTACGCTTTCCTTGTAGTCCATGTGATAAAAACACACTCGTACCATCTTCTCATCTAAAAAAATAGGATCATCTTTATCGTCGTTAAACTGTAAGATCCTGCAAATATCATCCTCAGTAACTGTGATCGCTTTGTTCTCATCTCCGACTTGTACCGACGAAGTAATAGTCTTCTTGTCTGCACTTAGACTTGCATTCATCCAGAAGTGATAAGTATGCGATCTAAAAGACACTGTACGCTCCGTGATAGCTCTATGAATAGGACAATCCTTTAGAAACTTCAAGATGCTTTGGTATTCCTTCAGCGACAGACATAACGCCTTATCGAGAGTAATACTGGTGTTATGGAACTTAGAATAATCCATAGTGATTACCCGTGCTGGTACTTGAACGTGAAAATCGGCGCAAAACCTTTAGCATGCATTTCGAGGAAAAATTACAAAAATTTTCAACCATTTTCATCAAGTTCGGTCGAACTTGATGTTGGTATTGCAAGCAGTTTTGTCAAGTTCGCCCGAACATGCTATACAAACATTTTCAACAACCTTTTATAAGTTCGGGCGAACTTACAATTAATCATTAACCAAATTTATTACCAAGTTCGATCGAACATGTATTTTGATCAGATTTTATTCAAATTTAATTATCAAGTTCGATCGGACTTAGGTTTAACAAAGAACATTATTGGTGTATGATGCAAGTTCGGCCGGACTTGATTAACAAGTTCGGGCAAACTTGTCATCTTCTCCAACAACCTTTGCAACATCCAAATATGACCATTCTGATCCAATCCAAAGCAAATCCATGGTCGGTTTTTAGTTGTTTATTACAATTTAAGTTCAATTCGATCCAATGTATCCTAGATCTAACATATTTAACAAGTTCAGATCTTAGATGTCCAATTAATGTTTAAATCATGGATCATTCAACAAATTCTCACCTCTTCCATTGAAAATGATGTGCAAATCACCACAATCAATACAAATTTCGGCAGTATAACGACCCTAAATTGACAATTTCACAAATCGCACTTAAATGCTTAAGTTCGCTCAGAGAGAATGTTCAGTGATAATGAAGTTCCGCCGAACTTGCAAGGTATATATACCTTAGCAAGTTCGGGCGAACTTGAGAGACCAAGTTATGAAGCCCATGTATGTTCGGGCGAACTTACTCTTTCAAAACCAGCCTTCAAAACAAGTTCGGTCGAACTTGTTTCAAAGAGAAACTTTAATCAGTTAAGCAAGTTCGCCGAACTTGCCTAACCCAATTTTCAATTTTATCAATTTTGCATTTAAATCCCTGAACTTTTCACATTTTACCAGTTCTGAAAATCCACTCAGTTGACCAAGTCCAAGCTAATGACCTTGGGTAACCGATTTGCTTGCCGAGTCCAAGTTAATGACCCCGGTTTGACCCATTACGAACAAACAGTTGATATTTTCAAAATTAAAGTTTCAAATTAATGAACTTTTCATCGTTTTGACTTTTAGATTAGCCCCAGCCCGTTGCCAGTTAGATTCCCACCAGTTTAGCACCTTACCAGACTTTGAAGATCCATTCTCAAACATTGGTTTGCTAAAAACAATGTAGAAACAAATTCTTTTTGAATTTTTGTAAGTTTATGCTAAAACACACTGAAAATCTTTTTGGTTTAATCTATAAGCAGATAAACTATGTACAGAACAAAGTAAACTATGTACAAACATATTTACAGACATATTCTGTAAAGTAGATAAACTATGTACAAAACAAAGGATCATATCAGTTAATTGAGACATATCACCAGTACCGTTGACCTTTAGATTACTTTTAATTTTTAAACTTGTTTACCTAGATTGTCGATATGTTTGTCCATTTAAACTTTACCACATTTCTCAATTGTTCCAAGATATGTTAAGATATGATTTATGAAACTTGACTTATCTGAGGTTCCCACTTCTTGAATATACTCCCGTATCAAGATTCTAGATTTCATCTTACAGGTGAATATAGCATAATTGATATTGTATTTGGGTTGTGCGAGGCCTTGAGAGCTTAGGTTAGTACTACCGTAAAGACAAAGAGATGAAGGCTCGACTTTAATGTGTGTTCCATTTAAGGAATCTTTTTAGCACTCAAATGATTAGATCTTTCGATGCTTTTCAAGATTGCATGCAGTTATAGGGGTTTATAGTGAAAGTATTATAACAGTTCTAGGCTATTGCTTCCGCAAAATCAAAAGAACTTGTATAATACCCCATATATCAACTATCTATAAAGACCTCGTATCTCAGAATCAGGCAATCTCTCAAATGAAATTTCGGAGTACTAAGTCCATATATTCAAGATGTGTTAATCCACAAGATTAAGCAGTTGCTAAATTTAGTTTATATCCTGGAAACAATTTACTAAATGGTTAAGCCTATCGACACATCCACAGTAAGACTTGTTTATCACTTTTAAACTTTACATTTCTTTAGCATACTGTGATAATCCACTGATGTACTATCATTTCCTTTTTGTGACACCGAATTCTTTTTTGTTTTTTCAATGTTTTTGTACAATTTTTTGAAAATTTTTCATATGTTTTTGTATTTTCTCAAATATTTCTCCCCCTAAAATCGAAAACATATTTTTCGATTTTAGATTTCTTAAGAAATACTAATCTAGAAAGATATGAAAACCAATGTGGATCATGTGAACTCGTTGTCTGATCTGTATTCAACCTCAGCTTCCGCACCTGTCAGCAATTTTTTAATACCGTTAAGCCTCATTAGATATTTAAATCTTGTTAAAGAAAATGCTTTGGTATAAAAATCAGCCTTTTGTTCGTCGATGTGGAATTTTTCTATTCGCACCAACTTCTTTTCTTAGCAGTCACGAATGAAGTGATAACGAAATTTCAATGTTTTTAGTGCGTGAGTGATGAACAGGATTTTTGGTTATATCAATAGCTGCTTTGTTATCTACGAATAAAGGCGTATCAAGAAACTGCATACCATAATCCATCATCTGTTGTTGAATCCAGAGGATTTGAGAACAACAGCTGGAAGCAGAAATGTATTCTGCCTCACAGGTAGAGAGAGAGACGTTTGAGAACAAGAGCTGTTTCTTGCACTGCCACATTACCAAACGTGTTTGAAGAACTGGCATCCTGCCGTTGTAGATTTCGAGTTCAGCTTATCCACCCGAAGTCTGATTCAGCGTATCCCGTTAGTCAAAATTGTCGTTCTTTGGATACCACAAGCCGGTGCTTGGACATCCCTTCATATAACGAAGATTCGCTTGACTATCTGCATGTGTGACACTCGAAGACTAGACTGATATCTCACACATAAGCAGGTAGGATACATGATGTCTGGGCGAGATGCCGTCAGATACATCAAGATCCTATCATGATTGATAGAGTGTGTCATCAACTTTGGTTCCCGTCTCGTCAATGCAAATCCCACGATTCAGTGCCAGTGGCTTCGAGCTATCCATTTCAAACTTCTTGAGAATGTCATGAACATACTTGTCTGATGAATGAAAATGCCGTCTGGTAACTGATCGACTTGTAATCCGAGAAAGAATTTCATTTCACCCATAGAGGACATCTCGAATTTCTTCTTCATGATCTTTTCGAACTATTTGCAAGACTATCATCTATTGAACCGAAGTTGATATCAATCCACATAGATTTGTACAATTGGTTAGATGAGATCCGACTTATCTGGTAAACAATGTACTGTCCACTATGCCTCTTGTAAAGCCGTTTCCAACGAGATGTTGCGATAACGTCTCGTACCAAGCTCTCGGGGCTTGGTGTAATCTGTATAAGGCTTTGTCTAGGAGATAAGCTTTGTTCATTGTTCAGCGGATCGACGAACCCTGGTGGTTGCCGACGTACACTTGTTCACGTAGTTTACCGTAAAGAAATGCAGATTTTACATCCAACTGATACACCTTAAATCCTTTCCAAGCTGCGAATGCAAGGAAAATGTGGATAGACTCTAATCGTGCAACCGATGCGTATACCTCTGTGTAATCAATACTCTCTTGTTGGTGGAAACCTTTGACAACCAACCGAGCTTTGTTTCTGACTATTACACTCCGATCGTCTCTTTTACACTTGAAGACCACTTCGTATCAATAGCTTTCTGCTTCGTGACAAGCCCTTTCAAGCTTCCAAACACCCAATTTCTCGAACTGTAATAGTTCTTCTTGCATTGCTATCACCCAATTCTCGTCTCCAAGAGCTTCATTTAAGTTTTTGCTCTATTGAGAAATGAAACATGAATAGTAGCAATAGTTTTGAGTTGGAGTAACTCGGGTGTAGAAACAACTAATTGCTTTATTGATTTGAGCTTCGTGTATGCACACAGTTTGTAATTTACCAATGATATTCGTTGAAGGATGGAAGAATATGATCACGGCATTTCTTTGCTAGGAACATCAATTGAGCTTTGCTAATTTGAGATGTTCTGATCAACAGTCACTTCAACGTTAGGAGTGCTCATGATGCTTCGCTCTAATACCACTTGTAGGACCGATCCTGATAGCATAGGATCCTAGATTTGATCTCTAATGTCCATAACAGCGGAAATATTATGACACAATTACCAAATAACAAGAATTAGTCAATTAATCGTCAATTTTATTGATATAACATGAGTCTCCAATTTGACTGAGCTCGCCTCAAAGTGCACAAAGTTACAAATGACAATCACAAACTAGCTATTTATAGAGGTGCATGTTCGCTGGTGAGATAGGAAGTTCGGGCGAACTTGACTAATTGAGCTTGCTGATTTGAGATGTTCTGATCAACAGTCACTTCAACATTAGGAGAGCTCGATGATGCTTCGCTCTGATACCACTTGTAGGACCGATCCTCATAGCATAGGAACCTAGATTTGATCTCTAATGTCCATAATAGCAAAAATATTATGACACGATTACCAATTAACAAGAATTAGTCAATTAATCGTCAATTTTATTAATATAACGTCGAGTCTCCAATTTGACTGAGCTCCGCCTCAAAGTGCACAAAGTTACAAATGACAATCACAAGCTAGCTATTTATAGAGGTTCAAGTTCGCTGGTAAGATAGGAAGTTCGGGCGTACTTGACTTCAAAATTCCATCAAGAGCGAACTTGTCCCCAATATACATAAATACTTGATTTCGCTAGCCTATTCACATCTAATCTATACAGACTCGATATAAGACTAAGACATAGACATTTTGCACCAACATGTAGAGATGAGAATGTGGATACGTGTTATCTTGACGAACAAGATATGTGTTATATTTAAGGAAGGGGTGGACTCGTAACATCCTGATATTTTTTGCCAACATTATTTAGCAAAGCCTTTAACACGTCAGTATCGATTTAATGATCTTTGAAGGGGATATATTGTAGATAATGAAACTTGGTTTTTAATTACTTTGGGAATGAGATAATATATGTATGGAGGACGGATTTAGTGTTAGTATGCGAATTAAAAACACAAACCCGGACGCTAGATTACAATTCTGGTGATCCACAGGAGTCCATGATGAGAAAGAGAACGAGAGAAAGTGGAGACGTGAAGGTGGTGGTTCGATGATAGTTTCTTCGATCTTGGGTAAGTTTTCACAACCTAATGCTGCATTATATCGATTTGTTACACCTTGGGATTGATGGTGATTGTGATTTGATGTTAGAGTTTCGCTATTTTGGTTGTAGATCAAAGGAACGAGAGGTTGGTGATGCTCAGGAGAAGAACTAAGCGAAAAAAAAAGAATCTTGAAAATAACTGAAGAATTCTTTCAACTATTCTACTCACGGACGGCATCTCCAGGAACATCCAACGGCAGTGATGGCACGGGATGCAAGTTTGTTGCGTCACGGTCACGTGGATATATTGTTTGTCCGAAACGGAGATCGGATGATAGGGTTTGGAGCTACACGAAGACAAACGCATAAAAGTTGTAACTTCTGGCCACTGTTTCTTTTTTGGCGACTGTATTGACAGAGATGGTGACTGGTGGAGGTGGTGTGGTTCATCAATACGAATGCATGGACATATTATTCGCCTAAAGCCTCCTTCGTTTGACCCGGTTTTGGTCTACTCGAGTATTGGCGTAAACCGAACGCACCGAGAGTCAGATCTGTCTTCTAGCAGTAGCGGTGGAGGTAGCGGATGATGCCGATACTTTTCAGATGTCGGGCATGTTGAGCCGATCATGAAGATAGGTGAAAAGCACTAAACGAATTTCGTATGGTCAAGTATGCGCGAAAACAAGTTTTGGTTCGCATTTTATTACAAGAGTTTAGAGTAGAACAGACGCGCCAAGGACTCAAGTACGCAAAAGTATGACCCTGCAGAAATTTGTACTCACTGTTAGGGGTTATTTTGGGATGTTATAAAAATGCCATGGACAGCTTTTGGGAACGTTTTTCGGTAACGTTAAATTATAGGTATTGTACACGAATGGACACGTTGGTTGTACAGTTTTGCATGGTTTAAGCCGAGCTTGTAATCTTCTGATTTGGAGTAAATGGATTGGGTAAAGTGATTGAGGTGGTGTTTCGGGAATGACTGGTTCCTTACCTCTGTTGCGGCAGTCCTTGCATTAGTAGCTGTAAGACCATCAACTAGCTCGGTCACCTGCGCCTTTAGTTTCTTCACATAGGTTACTCTTTTGTTGTGCACTGCCACCGTATCACTCAGTCTCCGAAAGAAAATCTTGAGGCGACGATCTATGAGAGCCTCCAGCTCCCGAACTTCTGAGGTTTCCCCAGCTACAACTTGAACAAGTTGGGTCTCGCTACGATCCATATCAGGCTTACCATGAATGGTAGCCTCAAGTCGACACTTCTTTGACTCAGACTGTGGTTATTTTACTATGTGGGTGAGTTAGTGAAAATCAGCTCCTTACCGTTAGCATGTTGTGGTACAGAGTTGAAGTTAGGGGATCTCATTAACAAATTTATATCTGTAAACATGAAAATGTGCTATAATGTTGTGAGGGTCATGCATTTGTGTTTGTGTTGGTTTCATGCTAGTGTTGTGTCTTTAGCTATAGTCTAGGTCTAGTACTATAGCAAACCTAATTCTATATAACCAATGGCTCAATGGCTCTGATACCAATTAGTCACACCTTCAATTTCCACCTGCGGAGTTTTACTACGAGGAGTTTGACAAACAGGATCTAGACACCAACCATATAGATTGACCTCTATATGAATAAAATACGTTTTCAAAACCTTAAATAAAATGTGGAAGAATAAAGTAAACGTAAAGAAAACTATGCGCAAAACAACGCCCAATTAAATTATTAAGTTTATGAAATGAAACCATGCAATAAATAAAATTGTCTTTGACATCCATGCGTGAACCTAGCCGTGAGAGTTACCTTAGCGACATGAGAAACACATGCAAGAAAAAGTGTTAACAATGGTGAATGATGTTTGTTTCATTGTTTGTGTTTAATAGTAGTTATTAGCAGTTATTTGTCATATCTGAAGCTAGCTAGCCTTGTATTATGTCACTAACTGTGTTATGCGTTGTTTTCCATGTTACCATGTCTAACACTGACAAAGGTAGAAGGTTAGGCAATTTTACACTCGTTCGACCTTGACCGGTCGGGTTAGCGCGACCAACCCGAGTGGGGCTTGTCAAACCTAGTTGTACTACTAAAAAATTATCGTTATCCAATACTATCTGTCCGAGAATGTAAGGACTTAAAGTGCGATAACGTTACACTTTTTACCATAATGATATAACAAAAACTATAATTAAACTGTATATTACTTTACCATAATGTTGTGCATGTTTTCTCCCCTTGTCTTTAAATAATTTTAAAAGAGAGTAAGGGCCGTGAACTCACCTTAGAGTGCTCAGTAAGAATTTACCGTTTATTGTTAGTTAAATTACTAGGGATTCAATTAATTCAACACGTTTAAGTCATACATGTATTCACATCACTCTTAATTTAAAGTTTTCATGTATACTTTCATATAATTACTATAAATGTAGTCATTACAACATAAATCTAAGAATGTTCCATAGTTTTTTAGGTTTCAAATATAATGATTTCATAGAATACAGTATAGATAGACTTGTCACATTACACCAATTACAACATGTTGTCAATGTCGTTATTGAGGTTTATAAATGATTTATAAAACAAAGACTAAAAAATTACACAGTTAATTTTCAAGCTCTAATGTCCGTTATTGAGTATTAGTAAATTTAAAATATCTGTCATAGAGGATTTACCATTATTTGTATTCGTTATTTGTGCATAACTTTGTTTTACGTTCAATGTCTAAATGTGCAAAAAAATAACCAAGAATCATGTAAACACAAATGCCAAAACTGTCAACTTCTGATGAAAGTTTAGGTTTAATTTATATAAACTCTTAGGTTTATCTACAGTAAAAGTTTCAGATATTAACTCCAAATATTGACCGAGTTATGACTCCCGACATTAGCCATATTTTCTACACAAAAACTCAGCTTATACCTTTGATTTCGTTTTTACTTTTGACATACAAAAACTCATCAAAAAAACAAACCTATTGGGGTTTGCAAGCTATTTATTTGATCTTGACTCTCGAATAAGAACCATACAATTTCGTTATGTCTTGGCCGAGATATTCCTTTGCAAGTCTTCCTAATTTTCTGATCAAAAGTTGTTAGGTTTCTACAATTATTAAAAACTGTGCAAGATCTTTTTAACATGTTTTCGGGTATCCTAATCAAGTATATACCATCATGGATCAATTGTAACACACACTTTTCAAGATCAACCTTACATGCACAAACCCTAATCATGCGGATCATTCAACAACAAGATCAAGAGTAAGTTCCACTCATTAATATTTCAAGTATACATGCATACATGTTTTCATTTATTACACGTACTAATGGTTATGTGCACGTGTTTTCTCATATCATGTAACATGTTCAATGACGTTGGTTTAGGTTTCAAATATCAAATAACACCTTATAAAACAATAAGATACACTTTCAAACATTAAACCGAGTTCCAGCAACTTCAGCTCAATGTCCATTTTTGAGGTGATTTGTGAATTTTATTTAAAATACCAACACAAACTAGAAAAAATTACTATTTTTTTTATGAAACGTCCTAATTAGTCAAGTTGAACTTGTGTATTTTTCTCAATGTCTAAATGTGCACCGAAAAATCACCAAAATCATGTAACATACAAATGTCAAAACTAGTATAAATTATATAAAAAAAATCCTTGTTCCTTCGTTTAACAAAATTCCAACTCGAGCATCTCATAAACTCCAAGTTTTATCTACAATAAAATTTCAGATTGTAACTCCAAATATGACCGACTTATGACTCCGACATGAGCCCTATTTTCTGCACAAAAACTCAGTTTATACATTTGCTTTCGTTTTTAACATTTGACTAACCAAAACTAGTTGGAAAAATGCAAACCCATGGAGTTTTCAAGCTATTTCTTTGAATTTGACTCCTCAAAAACTATACAATTTCGTTATGTCTTGGCTTAGATATGACCTTTGCAAGTCGGCTAATTTTTCTGATCGGGAGCTGTTAGGTTTCAACAATTATTAAAAACGTGTGCAAGATCTTTTTAACATGTTTTCTGGTATCCTAATCAAGCATATAACATCATGGATCAGTTTAAATATATATATATATATATATTCTTATCAAGATCAACCTTACATGCACAAACCCTAATCATGTTTCCACACAAAATTCTACAAGTTCATACAATCCAATTTAACCACAAACCCTAAAGTCATGTTTTCTCAATCTCTAATGTCCAATGCCACATCTTTGATAATGCACACATACATATATCAATATCCTCAAGAACAAGAACAAGAATAAAGATAGCACAAGATTTATCACATGAGCATACATATACTTATCAAATAACATAGGATAGATGTTTACCTAGAGAGAGAGAGAGCCCGAGAAAGAGAGGTAGCAATCAGAAAAAGGAAAAAGGACGGATGAGTGTGTGTGTGTCATCATGGAAGAGAGGAAACGAGGGAGAGAGGGCTGTGATCACAGGTTAATGGGGTAGGTTTTAGGGTTGGGATAATATAAAACTTGTTTTAAAATCTAGTTAAATGACCCAACTTGTCCTCGTATTTTTTTAAACCATAAAACTTGTCTAGAATGTTAACAAATTAACTTTGGTGTATGTCCAAGACTAGTCCCACTAGTTTGTATTAGTTCGGTATGTTATAATTTACATGTGTGACACAAATGCATGTACGAATGTTCTATAAATCATAAGCATTTACATGAGAAAAGCTAACGGTGTTAACCTGAAAGTGTGGGATGTTACAATCTTAAGTGTTTTTCGGCGATGATGTTGGCTTGCTACTTGGAATGGTAACTCCGTTTGCAGTCATAGCGGCACTAAGACATATTTTGTTGGTACCTGCGAAGATGATATATCATTCTAAGCCTATTTCATTTTGTGATGACAATGATAATAATTTTTAATATGAGTCGAATGGGTTTGTAGTTTTCCTGTTTTTTTTCTTTTTAATATGAGTCAAATGGGTTTGTTATTTTCCTGTTTTTCGCTTAATGTATAGGTTTTTGGATTATGTTTGACGCTTCAAAGCATGATATCCATCATTGTTAGATGGCGTTATTGGCGGTAGTTGCCTTTGTAGTAATGGCCAATTAACCCCATTGTGGAGCGCGGCCGAAAAAATCCTAGAAGTCAAAATCTTGGTTTCTAGGAACCTGCCCAGCCTAATGGTTCTGTTGTTAGCTAGTGTTACTTGATATTGATAAAATGAACACAAAAGAGATGATTTTTTTGTAGATGCTTGAACATGACATGAGGTGAAGACTCGCTCAAAAATAAACAAATTACACTAAATAGATAGCGCTAAGTGGGTATCGAACAGAGGGAGTTTGTGGAAAATGCGTTCACTAAGTAGCTTTGTGAATTAACTAATTTTAGACTAAATGCAGAAAAATAATTTCAATGATTTGATTGATTGGTTTGATTAACTTAAATTAACTAAAAATGCTTATGAAAGTTTTTGATTCAAAAATGAGACGAAATGTTCTCCCAGGTTTTTATGAATGTTAGTGTAATACTTTAATCTGAGATGAACTACATAGACATAGTTTGTGATTATACGTTTGATTGTGATAAAAGGGGACTAAGTACTTGGATTACAAAATGCAACGTAGTCACCCGATGACTGGTTAATATAGCCAACCCCAAATCCCACCCAATAAATCTTGATTGCCTAAGGCACCAAGAACTGAGAAAATGAAATTCAACAACATCAACAACTACAAATCAAACACATAAACACCATAGCAATACAATCATAAAGATTAAACTACTATCTCAGAAATGACATAAACAATCACAAAACATTCAAGTTGAAACCTTACAATCCGAGGGAAAACATACGAAAATTAGCCGCACATGATTCGGTTCGTCATTACTTCGATTCCAATGTTCATATGAATCAAATAAAGGAAAGCAATGTTAAACAACACCAAAACAATGTTCTTGTCACCCTAAAATCGCCCACTAACTGCCTCTAGACCGAAAACAATGATTAGATAGTTGAAAAGTCACCAAAACCACCAATATAATGGCAGTTACACTTTCCCCGTCACAGTCCACCGTAAGCTACGATGAAGCTTATATTCAGCTTCCTTGTTTCCTCATTCCAACACGTATCTAATCATCTCGCATCCGCTACTTCCGAACATTCATTGGAACACTTTATTTCCACTCTTTAACGCCTCTTTCAACCTACAACACCAATTAACCGTAGTTATATAATTCTAAACAAATAAACCAATTAATTGTAAGATATTAACACCGTATGTAGCACTTAAGGGTTGTCCTACGGACCACCCGTCACATCCCCACACTTAACCGTTACTTTACCCCAAGCAACTCATTCAAAAAATTTATCATCAAAACCCACAACATCATCTTTCTTCAACAAGCGATCGAATTCAAAACAAACAAATAACCACTACCTTTTACTAACTTACCTTTGTGCTCACATGACATACCCCTCACAATGACTATCCTCTAAGTGACAAATGATTACTAGCGAGAATGTGCTAGAAACTCTCAATGCAAATGCGTGATTGTGCGCTAATAAGCTTGTATATAAATCAAATCTTCGCCTATAAAATGCTAAAGCATGCTTGTGAATCAAAAGGACTTAGCGGGTTGTAATGAGGCTATGTGTAAAGGTAAGGAATGATGGGATATATGTGTAAGTATCTCATTTATCTGATCCGGTCTTATTATTACAACTAAACAAAGCCAACTAACTAACTATTACACAACTTCTCATATCTTTTTTTTCTTTTTTGATGCTTTCTTTTTCTTTCAACTACTATCACATTTATTCTCATTTTCTTTGCATTTTCTCAACTTTTTTTCATCAAACAGAACACAAAACACTACATACTTAAGCCACTAGACCGGGCCGTCCCAAACAGGTAGAATTTTTAGGAGATAATCACGGGTTACAAATCATAGGCACTAGGCTCAAATGTGGCTACTAAAGATCCACTTTGTCAAAGTTAAATCTGGATAGCGAAGCTTCATGTTACTTAACTTATTCAGAAAGTCAAAATTCTTAATCATTTTTGAAAAAGAAGTTTTGAAAAGAAAATTTGGTCAAAAACAAATTGTGAAAATCCACACCGTTGAACACGGAACACTAATTTTATAACCATTTGTTCTTTCACGTAAATGAGTTTAGAGGTTATATGTTGAATAGATGCAGATGAAGATGTTGGAAAAAGGATCGGACGACGAGTTCTCGTGATCCACATTAACCGTAGTTATATAATTCTAAACAAATAAATCAATTAATTGTAAGATATTAACACCGTATGTAGCACTTAAGGGTTGTCCTACGGACCACCCGTCACATCCCCACATTTAACCGTTACTTTACCCCAAGCAACTCATTCAAACAATTTATCATCAAAACCTACAACATCATCTTTCTTCAACAAGTGATCGAATTCAAAACAAACAAATAACCACTACCTTTTACTAACTTACCTTTGTGCTCACATGACATACCCCTCACAATGACTATCCTCTTAGTGACAAATGATTACTAGCGAGAATGTGCTAGAAACTCTCAATGCAAATGCGTGATTGTGCGCTAATAAGCTTGTATATAAATCAAATCTTCGCCTATAAAATGCTAAAGCATACTTGTGAATCAAAAGGACTTAGCGGGTTGTAATGAGGCTATGTGTAAAGGTAAGGAATGATAGGATATATGTGCAAGTATCTCATTTATCCGATCCGGTCTTATTATTACAACTAAACAAAGCCAACTAACTAACTATTACACAACTTCTCATATCTTTTTTTTCTTTTTCAATTCTTTCTTTTTCTTTCAACTACTATCACATTTATTCTCATTTTCTTTTCATTTTCTCAACTTTTTTTCATCAAACAGAACACAAAACACTACATACTTAAGCTACTAGACCGGGCCGTCCCAAACAAGTAGAATTTTTAGGAGATAATCACGGGTTACAAATGATAGGCACTAGGCTCAAATGTGGCTACTAAAGACCAAACCCCCATCCTTCTCGCTACCAAGCTCATATATATATCGTATGAGGTCCAACCCTGCAAATCCCACACTCTCACACACTCCGATGAGGCTACCTAAATGCCCTTATCACCTTTGCACGCATGCCAAGCTAAGGACTCGAAACACATTTAATACACAAATTCTAGCAACATAAATCATACATCGCCACTCAATGCAAAGAAAGAATATTTATGTTAGTGCATATGTTTGTTGCCTACTTCATTGTATATCGAGTCTGAGTGATTAGAGCTTAATCTGTTATAAACGAGGCGTATTTAAGGATGATATAGGCCAAGTTCGCTGGTCTTGGTGTTGTTGATGTCAAGTTCGGCCAAACTTGACTAGGTCAAGTTCGCCCGAACTCTCTCTCCCACTAGCGAACTTGAGTAACTATAAATAGGTGCCTTGGTGATTTCATTTGTAACTTCAGAGATTTTGGCACAAAGACGCGAAGCTCTGTAGGATCAGCGACTTGAATGTATTGAACATTATTCATCAATAAAACAAACATTAAATGAGTAATTCTTGTTATTCGATTAACACATCATTAGTTTCCGCCTAATTGGACGTTAGATACAAATCTAGTTTCCTATGCTAAAGGGGGACGGTCCTATCAAGTGGTATCAGAGCCTGGATACCTAGATTTGCTGAATTGATCACAAGAATCATTCTAATTCTACCATTTTTCTTATAATTTCCACATATTTGAAGAATTTATGGACAAAAGTTGCTAAAATTTGAATATGTCATGTAAAATACACTTGTGGTAAACCCCTGAGAGTTTGGACATCAAATTCAAATGAATTGATATCAAAAAGTTGAAATAACCATGTTTTGCAAAAAAGTGTTGGCCGAACTTAACATCAAGTTCAACCGGACTTGATTAAAATTTCATTGGAGTTTGGACATCAAATTCAAATGAATTGATATCAAAAAGTTGAAATAACCATGTTTTGCAAAAAAGTGTTGGCCAAACTTAACATCAAGTTCAACCGGACTTGATTAAAATTTCATTGGAGTTTGGACATCAAATTCAAATGAATTGATATCAAAAAGTTGAAATAACCATGTTTTGCAAAAAAGTGTTGGCCGAACTTAACATCAAGTTCAACCGGACTAGATTAAAATTTCATTGATTTTAATCAAGTTCGCCCGAACTTACTGTTATTTCAAGTGTTTTTCATAATAAGTCCGCTCGAACTTATCTTTTTCTTCAAATTCATATCAAGTTCGCCCGAACTTGATGAAAAGTTTGTTGAAAACTAGCATAAGTTCGCCCGAACTTAAGATTTCATTTGAAGACCAATATAAGTTCGCCCGAACTTATCTATTTTTCTTGAAAATTTTATAAGTTCGCCCGAACTTCATCTGAGTGAAAAATTTTCAAACTTTCAACCACAAGTTCGCCCGAACTTGTGTTAATCAAAAATTGATTTCTCTTCAACTGCAAGTTCGCCCGAACTTGTCAGTATACTGATAATTTTTCGAAGTTTGTAAACGTGTGTTTTCAGGTAAAATTCGTCTGTTTTTCAAAATGGAAGATTTCCATAACGCATTTATTGCTGGAGTAGCTCAAGCATCAACGTCAACGGTTAACTAGATGAATCTCGACAATGAGATGGGTACTACGACTAAACCGCCGAAGCTAATGAGTATGGACGAGTTTAAAGGATAGAAAGAGAAGTTTGTAAATTGGGTACAAGCTAATCAGTTCCACAGCTGGGTTGCAGTAGAGAATGGGTACAAATGGCCAAAGCATGAACGCGAACAAGATTTACCATTGATCAAGTTTTCACCTGCTGACAAAGAGGCGTATATGGCCGAAAAGAAAATCATCAGTCTCATTCAACAATCTGTGATGGAAGATATTTTGATACCGCTACCAGAATGTGAAACATCACAAGAAATATGGCAAGCTCTTTGTGACAAATTAAAAGGAAGTGATGAAATGATAAAGAGCAAAAAGGCGTTAATTAAGAAAGAATTCGAAATCTTCACGATGATCAAAAGAGAGACGATGAAACAGATGATTGACATATATTGTCATCTAATGGTCCAGATGCGAAGGCACGACATCAAGAGAACTACCGAAGAGCAAATAGAAAAGTTGGTTGATTCACTTCCTGAGGGAGAGTGGTCAACTTAATTGATGGTTCTAAAGAACAGTCCAGCGTGGATGCATTTAAAGTTGTTATCTTTCATTGACAAATTAGAATGCCATGAGATGGAGCTGTTAAAAATTGCAAAGTCTAAGAATGCAAACGTTGTTCAAGATGTCGGTGTATATTACAAAGGAGGTGTTCAAGATACTCTGATTCAGTGTCCGAAAATTCAAACAGCATTCAGTGCTAATATGAATTCCACGAGTTATTCGTCACAGAATCAGAATTCTCCGAACACTGGATATTCAAGCATGGGTTCAAATTCTTCATTTCAAAATCATAACAGTCAATCATATGAGACAAATCAATCCAGTTCTGATCCAAATGTTTTCCAATGCAACATAGCAGTGAATCTCAAGAATGTTTTTCCGGAAAAGGTGGCTAAACAACACATAGCACTTCTCGCTACTGTTCTAGAATCGTATGAAGGTTTAGTTGCTGGGAAAATCGGGAATCCTGAAATGACTGCTAAGGATTACAATCAGGTGGATGAAGAAGAGCTGGAACTGATGGACATTAAGTGGAGTGTGGCTTTGATCATCAGAAGAGTTACCAAGTTTGTAGCGTTAACTGGCAGAGATATTGGTAATTCAAGCAACAAACTGGGCTTTGACAAGACAAAAGTTACCTGCTTCAAGTGCCGAAAAAAGGGCATTTCAAACATGAATGTTCGAACCAAGAATTAAGTGGTAATCAAAGTCCTTTGGAGGAAATGATTACTACAAGAAAGCACTACAATACAAGCCACTTCCAAGAAAAGTCGAAGTTCAAGATCAGTCATCAAATGCCACAGAGAAAGCTATGGTAGCTCCAAGTGATAATGAAGGTTTTGATTGGAATAAGTCTATCAACAAGAAGACTGGAGTCACTCTTATGGCTGAGATCACGGAAGAGCAGGATATGTCAGCTGAAAATGCATCACTAGAGAATGCAATACTGGAGCAATATATGCAACAAAGAGAGGAAGAGGAGATGATTTATCTTGAAGAACAAAATGAAATCAGAGGCTGAAAAGGTAAGTGCTGAGGTAAGAATAGATGAAAAGGAAAGTGTGAAAGTTGTGGAGGTTGAAAAACATTGCACAAAGTGCGCAAATCCTTGTGTACAACGTGCTGAGAAGTCAAAAGTCATAAGCGAAATGACTGTACATAACGAAAACTTTCGTTATGATTACGGAACAATAAAAGAGGCTTATGAGAAAATAAAAGGAACATATTGTAATGTCGAAAAAGCTAATCTAGAATTAAGTGCTAATGTTACAGTGTTAAGTGCAACTGTCATTGAAAAACAAAAATCAATTAACATGTACATTGACACAGTTGCTGAAACAAAAGGAGAGCTTCAAGATATTAAAACTGAAATTGAGAGAGTAAGACAACTGTTAAAAAGCTACACAAGAAATGCATATGTCATTGATCACATTCTTCCTACGATTAAATCGGAGGAAAATGACAATAAACCAAAAGGTTAAAAACGCAAAGAGTACGGAAATGTTCCACCTCCACTACTTGTGAGTTACTGCCGCAAGAAAGAGGACGGTGTTGAAAAGGCAAAGAACATAATGCTTTTATCTAAAATGAAAGATCAAGCCTGAGAACATTGACGTAGTCTATAAGAAATCAAACAATGACAGTGAAGCAATTGTTAAAAATGTGGTAAAGAATGTTTTGGGAAATGATTCTGATGAAGGTAGCTCTGTAAGCGCAAAATCAAGTTCAAACAACTCGGAGTCACAATCTGAAGATGACGATACATCATCTGACAATGATCTAACTATTGATCCTAATGTTGTCATGTACAAGATTAAGGAATCTGATAGATTATACTTTGATGATAGTTTTCCGATTCAGAACGAGAGAGAAGAACAACTTGACAAGTTTTTCAAACTTTGGAAGTTTCATTAGATGATCTTGAGAAAAACGAGAAAAGATTTTACTCGAAACCCAAAAGGAATGTTAACAACTATCAAAAGTATGGTTGTTATTTTCCTGAGAACAGGAGAATAGGATTGGGTTTGGAGGAAAATGAAGATGAGCCTAGAAGGAACTAGAGGTCGCCATTCATGAGTACAATGTTAAACACATGAAGTTTTTGAATGGGACAAATACGGTTCAAGAAGAAGGTATGATTGGTAAGAAGTCGAATGATGAATTCAAGAAAGAGAAAGAACTTCGGGACAAGGCTAAGACCAAGTCCACAAGTGGAGTAAAATCCACTAGTGAACATGCTTCTGATAATCGGACTTGCTTTAAATGCAATACTGTTGGTCATATTGTTCGCAAGTGACTGAATCTAAAGCCTGTGTTTCCACGAAGAAAAACAATGCCAACAGATGAAAAGCAAAAGCAACCAGAGATTGTAAAATCTGTCACAGAGTCAAATAGAAACTATGAGTCTAAATGCGAAGTGGAACCTAAAAATGGATCAAAGTTTGAAAACCAATTTTTGAAAAAGGGGAAACTTCAAAAACGAATAAAAATAAAGATTCTAGATTTTATATCAAGAAAGCAAGAAGCAAGTTACAATCCTGGGTTATGAAGAAAATGTTTTCATCATCGAAAAACCAAAGTCTGTTGCTTATAAAACTGAAAATGTCAAATCAACCGAGTCAATGATTAAACAGACAAAGAAAGAAAAGGTCAAAACGTTTTCAGAATCAACATTGGACGAAATGTTTGATGTTGATTTTGATTACAATGATGAGTTTGAAAGTGTTTATGATGCTTATCATGTCAAACCCAAAACCAAAAAGGTTTGGGTTTCCTTATTCAAATAGTTGCTTTGTTGTGCAGGAGTTTCAAAGATCCACTTTGTCAAAGTTAAATCTGGATAGCGGAGCTTCATGTTACTTAACTTATTCAGAAAGTTCAAAATTCTTAATCATTTTTGAAAAAGAAGTTTTGAAAAGAAAATTTTGTCAAAAACAAATTGTGAAAATCCACACGTTGAACACGGAACACTATTTTATAACCATTTGTTCTTTATGTAAATGAGTTTAGAGGTTTATTTGTTGAATAGATGCAAATGAAGATGTTGGAAAAAGGATCGGACGACGAGTTCTCGTGATCCACATTGGTTTGTTATCTTTTTAGAATACTATTTCTCAAAACCTAAAATCCAAAAATATGTTTTCGATTTAGGGGGAGTAAGAAAATTTAAAAATTGTTGAAAAAATAAAAAACATATGAAAAAGTTGAAAATTCAAAAACATTGAAAAAAATTCAAAAAGTACAAAAACATTGAAAAAGACAAAAAGAATTTTGTTGTCAAAAATGAAATGATATTATATCAGTGGACTATCAAGTATGCTAAAAATATAAAGTTTTAAAAGTGATAAACAAGTCTTACTGTGGATGTTCGATAGACTTTACATATTCAGTAAATATGTCTCTGAGATAAACTAAATTTTACAACTGCTTAATATTGTGGATTAACATCTCTTGGATACATGGACTTAGTACTCCGAAATTTTGTTTGAGAGATTACCTGATTCTGAGATATGAGGTCTTTATAGATGATTGATATCTGGGGTATTATATTAGTTCTTCTGATTTTGCGGAAGCAATAGCCTAGAACTTCTATAATGTTTTGCTAAAAAACCCCAAAATGCATGCAAAACTTGAAAAGTATCAAAAGATCTAATCATTTGCAATGCTTAAAAGATTCCTTAAGTGGAACACACCTTAAAGTCGAGCCTTCATCTCTTTGCCTGTACGGTAGTACTAACCTGAGCTCTCAAGGTCTTGCATAACCCAAATACAGATATCAGTTACGCTATACTCACCTGTAAGATGAAATCTAGGGAATCTTGATACGGGAGTATATTCTGAGATAGGAACCATAGTTAAGTCAAGTTTCATAATTTCATACCTAACATATCTTGGAAAATTGAGAAATGTGTAAAAGTTTAAATGGACAACATATCGACAATCTAGGTAAACGAGTTTAGATCTTAATGTCATCAAAAGGTCAACAGTACTGGTGATATGTCTCAAACAACTGATATGATCCTTAGACACGACTTCACAAAAAATAAGTCTGTAAATATGTTTGTACATAGATTACTTTCTTTACTTGCTTTAAGATTAAAACCAAAAAGATTTTCAGTGTGTTTTAGCATAAACTTTTTAAAAATTCAAAAAGATTTTGTTTCTTCATTAGTTTTTACAAGCCAATGTTGGAGAACGGTTCTTCAAGTCTGGTAAGGTGATATAATGATGAAAATCTTGATGACATCTGTTAAAAACCAAAATGATTGAAAGTGTTAAAAAAAGTTCATTAAATTGAAACTTTAAAATGGAAGAAAAACTTTGGTTAACTTGGACTCAGTAAACGGAATTGGTTAACCAAGGTCTATTAAACTTGGTCAACCAAGTGGATTTTCATAATTGATAATCATATGAATGGCAAAGGCTTAAATGTTAAAAGTGTTCAAGATCATTAATTTGAACTTGAATAACTATAATTTAAAACATTGAAAGTGTAGATTGAAATTTGAAATGTTGGTGTTACAGAATTTCAAAGTTTAAATTTGAAATGTTTATTTGAATGTCTTAGAACTTTGAAACAGAAAGGAAAGTTTTAGGGAGAGCGGATAAAACATTGTCTAAAAGATTTCAGGAAGCTCAAAGCAAGGGGGAGTTTGAAGTCTAAAGATCAAACAAAGGAGGAGTTTGAAGTCTAAAGCAAAAGCTAGGAGGTATAGAGTTTTAAAGTTTTTTCAAGACAAGCTCAAGAAACAAGAGAAAGAATTGAAGATCAAAGATGTTAATGTTATTCAAGACTAAAGATCAAGAGAATGATAAAGACTCAGGAGCTTATTCGAAAGACAAATGACTACAGAGAAAATGACTGCGGCAACATCCAAGGGGGAGTCTGTTAGTGCATATGTCTGTTGCCTACGTCACTGTATATCCAGTCTGAGTGATTAGAGCTTAATCTGTTAGAAACGAGGCGTATTTAAGGTTGATATAGGCCAAGTTCGCTAGTCTTGGTGTTGTTGATGTCAAGTTCGGCCGAACTTGACTAGGTTAAGTTCGCCCGAACTCTCTCTCCCAGCAGGGAACTTGAGTAACTATATATAGGTGCCTTGGTGATTTCATTTGTAACTCAGAGATTTTGGCACAAAGACGGTGAAGCTCTGTCGGATCGGGGACTTGAATGTATTGAACATTATTGTTCAATAAAACAAACATTAAATGAGTAATTATTGTTATTCGATTAACACGTCATTAGTTTCCGCCTAATCGGAACGTTAGATACAAATCTAAGTTCCTATGCTAAAGGTGGACGTCTTATCAATTTAACATGTACATTTGTGGCCCAAGAACTCACCATGAAAGGACAAAAGGGTTGCTGATGTGTCATGCGGGACAAATGTCAAGTTTTCAATTTGAACGATGTTTGGTTGATTTTGAAAAAAAATCAAAAATTGCCCCCATCCCCACACATTGGAATACATTGTCCCCAATGTATGGTTTTGGAAAGAACAATCGCTTAGAACACAACCACAATTTGCTTGTTTTCTCAAACCCTAATGTTTCTTTTTTTTAACATAGACATTTACATCTACTCTAAAAACCACCATCTTTCACAATCCCAAACCACAAACATCAAACATCAAAACTCCACGCAAACCACCCTAACCATCAAACATAAACAAAATATGAACAAATATACAGATGAACAAGAAACCACCTGATCAATAGTAGCGTGGCTGGGGTGGACCAAAGATGGATGTCATCATGTCCGAAAATTCTCCGAACCCAAATGCACCTTGACCGCCGCTACTCCCTTCGCCTCCTTGTTGTTGCGTGATATCATGATGTTGACCTTGATTTGGATCCACCCACATGGAATGATGCAGTGATGGCGTGGGGTATGAAACACTACCATCGTATGGTGGTAAAGTAGTGAAGTCTACCACTGGCCGGTCGACCACAACCGGCTGTCCCACGTGCCATGCATCGTGCATCCTCCTATTCCGATCATCAATATATGTATTTCATCTCCTGTTCGAAGGCATAAGCATGATTGCGGTTCCACTGTTCCCGTCGATCGTAGTTTTGCTTCAACGTTCTTTCCATGCTAGCCCCATATACGTCTGATGATCGAAAAAGATGACTCGGGCCAATCGGAAAATGTAGGTGGTGGTCTATGATCCACAACCTGCTGCATGGTCCCCTGATGGGCCCAATTTGGATCATAAGACTGTTGTGTGTAGTAAAATACACTTCCCATATAGCCCGACTGAGGTTCCCCTCTTCTTCCACCTCTACTTGACCCCGCTTGTTCCGTGTCTATGGGTATCACATACGGGTCGTCTTGATAATCATCATCACCACTCGGAACCTCGTCTTCACTCTCGGGTTCATCAGCCTCACTCGGTTGTAACGGCCTAGCATCCACCTTTAATGCCCTCCACCTTTGACCATCGCTTTTAAGTTTGTGATACCTTTCGGACTCCTTATACTCCCAACCAACTCCCAAATGCTTCACATTGAATGGTTTGAACTTTTTATATGAACCCTTGTCATCTGCATTAACCGCCCCGTCATCTTCAGCAACGCGGTAATCAGTCTACATTGAGGTATTATTTTTCTATCCACATTTTTCCTACTTATCCATATATTATTCAACACCAAAAAACAAAATAGAATAAGCGGTGCACCATTTAACAATGTGTACAGGATCCACACCTTAGGATATCGCACTTCAACCTTTTGTGTACATACCACTAACATCAACTTCGCCTCAATCCTCAAATTCCTTCGATAAAGTTTCCGTGGATTTTCCAGGCAAGAACAAATAATCCAACATTGGATTCCATCTCAGGTGCTTTCAGGTGAAAAATAAAGATCATCTAAGCTCAGGATCATATATTGGTTAGTGGGCTTGCTATCAAACTTCGCTACCCTTCGCAAAGTATCAAAGGAAATCTCCACATCGATGCCATTTACCATTCGAATTAACTTCATCTTCGATGCATTCTTATATGGAGGACATATTAGAGTGGACATCCACTCTTGTATCTCCTGATCAAACAAATTTTTCCCTTCCCGGTCATGACACTTCAACAGAGCTTCCCAAACTAGTGTTATGAACTTGTCAGTAATTCTAAACGGACCGAAATCCGTCTCCCGAACTTCCTTTTCAAATATGAATGCCTCTTTCCTTTGGGCTAGCTTGTTCATTTGATCATGGAACAATTCACCTGCCATTCGCTCGGTTAATCATCCAAAGACCTGGACATCCACTTCGGTTTCTCACCTCTCACCTGCTCTTCTTCTTGTTGTTCCTCTTCTACATCCCGTTGCAGAATCAACCTCCTTTTCCGTTGTGGTGGGTCAGCTGGATTGCTAGAAGATCCGACCTGTTCTTTACCTTTTCGATCCATTCCTAAAATCATACAAACCACAACAAAAACAACCAAGTTATATATCTTACCATCAACCAACAATATCCCCACACATGCTTGTCACTATGGTTGTAGATAAAAGTCATACATGGTGTTCATATTTTTGCAAAAATTTGACAGTTATTTCAACTAGGTTAACAAAATTCTGCAAAAAATTATGTCTGAATGTAACAATTTAGAATCTCTAACCATAACAACTTCAAACTCAACAAGTTCATCACATTCAAGAAACTACAAGCAAGTGTGTTTGCAAATCTATCATAAACAACTTACAATTCTGCATTGTACTTCAAATAATGAAAAGAAATTTCATACCTTTGCTATTAAGATGATAAGAATGAGAAGAGCTTCAAGTTAAACCAAAACCCACTAAAACCCCCAAATTTTTGGACCTTAATGTCCAAAGTCGACTACCAAAACACAAGATTCTTCCCAATGCAAGCACAAATTTGGAATCCTCGTGAAATTTTAGTCAATATAGACCAAAGAACTACTCAATTTGGTTAGATTTGAGAAAATGACAATGGGATTGAGTGTATGAAGTTAGGCTTTTGAGTTTGGAGATGAATGAAGAAGAAGAAAGGGTATGTGGTGAAAAAGGGGTGAATCTTGTGTTTGTGGTGGAGAAGTATTTTCACTTTTTCGTTTTTTATTAACCGACCCATTCCGCCAGTGGCCACCGTAAGCTACGGTGGCTACCATAGCCTACGGTAGGCACTGGCATAAAATTTCTACCTTAAGGTAAAGGGTTATCACTGTAAGACTTAATTTTGCCAAAGACCCACCATAAGCTATCGGTGGGTATAACTTACGGTGGCCTCTGGGGTTTCTCCATTGAATTTTTTTTAATTTTTAGTTTTTAGGGTTTTTAAATATTTTTTTTAAATGCAAAAATTAACCTACCCCCCATGAAAAACCCATGTTGTCCCCAACACCGTGTTAAAGAAAATTGGCGAGAATTTTCCTCACACTTGAGTTAAACACACTCAATGATGAGAACGGCAACAAAATAAAACAAGAACTAAACTAAACTACACTACCCTAAAACTACACTAAACAAACCTGGGCCTCTTAAGTCATTTCCCTTACCCAGTGAGCGAAGAAGATAACTCATCTCATCAACATCAAGTATGTTGATATCCTTGCTTTCCAAGTACGGTTTGAGCTTATGCCCTTCACAACTTGTTTGCTTTGATCTTGAACGTCCTCAATTTCCACATCGCCAAACCTACCCACTCTTGTAATGACGTAAGGCCCCATCCACTTACTTTTGAGTTTACCCGGGAACAACTTCGCCGTGAATTGTACAAACACACCTTTTGACCCACTTCAAAAGTTCTTTTCCGCAACTTCCTCAACTCGCCCGCTTCTTTGTAATCCGCATTCACGTTCTTGATCGCCCATAACGCCCGATGCGCTAACTCCATTGGTAAATGACACCCTTTTCCGTATAATAACCGGTAAGGAGTTGTACCAATTGGAGTTTTATATGCGGTCCGACTCACCCATAACGCATCATCCAACTTCCCCGACCAATCTTTTCTATCGACCCGCAGCGTCTTCATAAAATCTCTTTAATTTTTCGTTGGACACTTCAACTTTCCACTTCTTTGCGGGTGATACGGGGTGGCAATCCGGTGATTCACATTGTATCATTTTAAAAGCTTCCCAAAGTTCAAATTTTTTGAAATGTGAACCACCATCACTAATTATGACCCGCAGAATTCCAAAACAAAATTGTTGGATTGCACAAACTGGCATACTACCGAATGATCATTGGTTCTTGTAGTTATCGCTTCGACCCATTTCAAAACATAATCCACCGCTACCAAAATGTACAAAAACCCATTCAAACTTGGGAAAAGGCCCATAAATTCTATGCCCCACACATCAAAAATTTCTACAACTAAAATGGGTGGTAAAGGCATCTCATCCCTCTTTGAAATACTACCCACTTTTTGACAATTTAAACAATGTCGGGCATAATCACAAGCATCTTTGAAAATCGTAGGCCAATAAAACCCACATTGGAGAACCCGATATCCTGTCTTTTGCCACTAAAATTACCGCCAGAAGCGGACGCATGAGCATGGTTAAGACCTCCAACACCTCACTGTCGGGAATGCACCTTTGAATCACTTCATCCGCTCCAATCTTAAAAAGATCCGTTCATCCCAAATATATTGTTTGACTTGGGCCATGAACTGTTGCCTTCTCTTTTTAGCCCAATGACTCGGAATTGCACCCGTGGCTAAATAATTGACATAATGAGCGTACCATGGTGCGCTCACGGTAGACACGGCTAGCAAGTGCTCATCGTGGAATTTCTCATGTATTTGGCTAGTATCATCAATGCCCTCCAATGGAATCTGAGACAAGTGATCCGCCTACTACGTTTTCACAACCTTTTTGTCCCGAATTTCCAAATCAAATTCTTGCAATAGTAGTACCCAACGAATCAAACGGGGCTTCGCGCCTTTCTTTTCCATCAAGTATCAAACCGCACTGTGGTCCAAATACACAATCACCTTGCTCCCCCAAATGTAAGACCAAAACTTATCCAAGGCATACACCACCGCGAGCAATTCCTTTTCGTAGTGGTATAATTAAGTTGCGCCTCAGATAGCGTCTTACTTGCATAATATATAACCACCGGCTTTTTGTCAACGCTTTGACCCAAAATGCTTCCAATAGTGCTATCACTAGCATCACACATGATCTCGAATGGCTTGTCCAATCCGGCGGTTGCAAAATGGGAGCTTTCACCAACTTTTCCTTCAAAATGTTATAAGCTGGAAAACACTCGTTAGTAAAATCAAAAGGAACATCTTTTAACAAAACATTGCTTAAAGGTTTAGTGATTACACTAAATCCTTAATAAACCTTCGATAAAAGCATGCATGTCCCAAAAATGATCTTACCCCTTTAACATTTTTCGGTAGAGGCAAAGACGAAATTACCCTTATTTTCGCCTTATCCACCTCCATTCCCCTTTCCGAGATGACTTTGCCCCAGCACAATACCCTCTTGTACCATGAAGTGACTTTTCTCCCAACTTAAAACCAAATTTGTCTCGACACACCTTTTTAAAAATTTTCTAGTTCCTCGAGACAAGACTCAAAATTTGGAATCAAAATGGAAAAGTCATCCAAGAATACTTCAAGTGAATCCCCGACCATGTCTGAAAAATACTCGATCATACAACGTTGAAAAGTGGTCAGGTATTGCACAATCCAAATGGCATTCGCCGAAAAGCGAAAGTGCCATAAGGACAAGTGAAGGTGGTCTTGTGTTGGTCATCCGGGTGAATATCAATTTGGTTATATCTCGAGTACCCATCCCAAAAAACAATAATATTTTTGACCAACAACGTTTCAATAATTTGGTCAATGAAAGATAACAGGAAACGGTCTTTAGAGTAGCGTCATTCAATTTTCGCTAATCAGTGCACACCCGCCACCCGGTGACCGATCGGGTGGCGGTTTGTTCACCATTTTCATCTTAATTACTTGGATTACCGGTTTTTTTAGGTAATACCTGTGTAGGACTTACCCAAGCACTATCTGAGATAGGATAGATAATGCCCGCATCTAACCATTTGATGACCTCCTTCTTCACCACTTCCCCCAAATTAGGATTCAACCTTCGTTGCGTCTCTCTTGTTGGCTTAGCATCGTCACTTGTAATGATCTTGTGCATGACTATGGATGGACCAATTCCTTTCAAATCAGCAATTGTACATCCTATAACCGCCTTGTTAGCTCTCAACACTTTCAACAACCCTTGCTCTTGAGCCGCATCCAAATTGGAAGCAATGATGACCGGTAATGTGTCATAATCCCCCAAAAATTCATATTTTAGATGGCTCGGCAAGTCTTTCAACTCCACTTTTGGTGGACACTCTAAAGAAGGCTTCGTACCCAAATCAATTTCAGCCGGTAAACTCTCGATTTAGTGGGTCCATGGTGGTCGCCCTTCTCTAACCACCAAAGCTTCTTGATTTTTCTCTTCCATCCTCAAAGCACATAAATGTACCTGTTCAGAAAAATAACAAATACAAGTTTCCAAAGCATCTTCTTCATACTCGTGTGGGTCGCACATGTCTACTAAATCTGCCATAAAACACTCATCACCACCCAAACAGACATTTATTCTCATTTTATCGATTTCCAAATGACATATCAACTGTTGCATACCGACAGTCAACAACAGCATGAGCGTTACTAAAAAATGGTCGACCCAATACGACGATTTGTTGTAGAATTGGATCAACCGATGAGTAGTCTAGAACCAAAAATCCAACAAGATAGTAAAATTCTTCCACTTTTACTATCACATACAACATAATCCCTCGGGGAAGCTTATGAGACAATTCGTTTCAATGGACCAAAAATCGTTGTCTCCACCCATTTCAATGGACCAAAATCGTATTGGTCATATAAGCCCCTCGGTAAAATACTTACTCCAGCTCCAAGATCTAATAATGCCCTTGACATTTGAAAGTCACCAACTTGAATATTTGTTAAAGGAGTTCCCGGATCTTGAAGCTTAGGAGAAAGATCCCCTTTTAACACCGCACTTACCCTCTTAGTTAAATCGGCCCGTTTAGGCACTTTTTGTTGCCTCTTTTGGGTACATAATTCTTTAAAATTTTGCATAAGTGGGTACTTGCTTAATTGCCTCAAGTAAGGAAGATTTACATTTACTTATTTCAAAACCTCCCACATTTCCTCTTTTTGAGGACCCCTATTTGAAATAACACTTTTCTTACCCGAGTCAATCAAAGCCGAAGGAAATGAGATTGGGTTTTATCCCACTCCTTTATCTTTTTCATTTAAAATTTCACCCAATTCCCGGTTTTTTAGTTACTTTTTTTCAAAATTTGGGTCCGTAGAAACAATTGTGGGTAAGGCCTCATCCTCATCACTTTCAACCCCCGTAATATCCTCAACTACCCCATCAACAAAACGCGGTGATGGGTTAGCTTGATACTCTTTTCCACTTCTCAAAACACTAACATGATTAATGGGAACATTACGAGATGGGCTATGAGAAGGATTTACCTTAGTGTCACTTGGCAATTGACCCTTGTTCTTTTTCAAATCCCCCACTTCGGTTGCAAGTTGACCCATTTGACTAGTGAATGATTGGATAACTTTGTCCCGAATTTCATCGTTTTGCATTCGGACTTCATCAAGTTGATGTCTTCTTTGCAAATCGTGTTTCATCATCTTGAGCATACCCATAACTTCAATTCCACTTGAAGTAGCTTGACCCGAAGAGCCACTTTGACCACCACTCGATTGTTGAACTTGCCCTTGAAACCCTTGGTTGTTCCCGCCTCGAAAGTTACCTTGGTTATTATATTGTTGGCGAGGCACATAATTCCATTGGTTTCCGTGGAAATTCGGATTGGCTTGATTAGACGGGTTACCATATCGAACATTCGGGTGGTTTCGCAACCCAGGGTGGTAGGTGTTTGAATTCATGTTGTAATTCCTACCACCTCCCCTTTGAATGGAATTTACCTCTTCCACATGCTCTTGACCCATCAAGCAGTTAGCCGCTGCATGACCCAATTCATTACAGTTAGTAAAAACAGCATATACCTGGTTGGTGGTTTGAACTCCTCCATCATCCACGGCATGTACTTGCGGCCTTGTGATCACATGCCTTGCTTTCCATGATGATTGTGCTTTCCTCTTAGAATTATACGACATTTGCTCCAAGAAAGCCCAATCATCTTGCTCAAAATTAGTACCACATGCACCATCAGTGACCGACATCAAGTCACGAGCATCTTCCCCACTCAACCCCTCATGAAAAGCATTTAACAACTCCCAAAGAGCAACACCATGATGCGAACAGTTTTTATGCATCATGTTGGACCTCTCGAATGCTTCATGAAACATCTCCCCCGATTGTTGCTGAAAAATTCTCAAACTCCTTCTTGCATCATTGGTCTTTTGGGCCGTGAAAAACTCTTATGTGAATACTTAGGATCGGACCCAACTTAGTGAGCTTCCGATCAGACTTGCTCAGCTAGCAAAGGCGGAATCCATTGTTAGCTGATTGAAAAAACAAAGAACAAGCAATGATTACTGTTTAACCGTGTGTATATTAATAAACGTTGAAACGATTACAAACTCAAGCAGGGCTTCGCCACTGATCACCAAAAATAGCATGCTAGACAAACATCCTAAGTCACCTATTTATAGGCAAGACTTGACAGCAACTAGGGACTAGGATGCTGGATTTTCACACGAAATTTCCGTGCAAAAATCCTTAAGATTTTCGTACAAAAATAAACAATCATACAAAAACTTCAAAACTAAACTTCTGACGCTACGAAACCCTATCTGTACAATAGACTTGTCCTAGACGTAGGCAATAGACATATGTGCACCAACCGACTCCCCCTTCGATGTTGCCGCAGTCTTGGACAAACTTCAAAACTTTTTCTTCAAAAACTTTAAACATATTTGACTTGAATCATCTGAAAAATCGCTTGCGTGGCCTTCGACGCTCCTCTAAAGCAATGGACGTTTGATCTGTAGGAGGAGGTCGGTTGTACGTGTTCCCGAACTTGAACCTTTCACGGGTGCCAGCTTTCGTCGAGCTTCAATCCTTTCTTCATTTTGATCTTTCTTTTTCTGTTCTTTGTCTCCCTGCTTTCTCCATGAAGTGTTCCATTCTTTACCTGAATTAATGTTGTTAGCATAACAAACATTCACAATTTTATGGAACTGCATGGCCTGCTCCTTGTCTTTTTCTTCATAACTGATCTTGATGAAGAATAAGTGTTCGATATCCTTTTCTGAGCAGTTGACCTGCCACATAGGATCTAATACTCTGATTGCACGCCATAGCCCATAAATTCTCTTATGCATGATCACGGTTTCAGACAAATCTTCAGACATATCCCATGATCCTTCGTCAGGCTCTACACAGATAACAGCCTCTCCAGTACTCGAATGATAATGCCACCATTTGAAGATCTTGTAAAAATCTTGATCCATTTTCTACAAAGGCATATTCTTCATAACGTGTGGCCTTTTCACAATCAAAGTTACATCTTTTTCTTGAGTACTGGATCAATCTTTGTCACGGTTTTTGGCTTGTGCGGTTTCCATAAGTTGAAACCATGTTCTGCCTCAAACTTGATAAGCTTCCACAAACGCTGATCATTTGGACGCAGCTTTATACTGAACGTCTTGGTCTGAACCAACTCTGTCACATCCCATTCTGGCAGGGTTTTCACATCACCCAATCGTTTGAAGTATTAAACTCCATACTCACGTTTTAACGCAGGACGCAACTTTATACTCAACGTCTTGGTCTGAACCAACTCTGTCACATCCCATTCTGGCAGGGTTTTCCCATCACCCAATCGTTTGAAGTATTGAACTCCATACTCATGTTTTAACGCATACACATCTAGTTCCTCGATCCATCCCCAACTGATAATGTCACCCAGAGATGCGTCAGGGTCTCTGGTGAAGAAAGCTAATGGACGACGGAACTTTCGTTCAGGTGGCATCTCCTTGAACCATTTCTTTTTCATTTCTATGATCTCTTCTCTTGTTGGTGGTTTAGGAGTCGGTTCCTCTTTAACTGCTTCTGCTACTTTCTGCTTTAACATCTCATCGTCGATCTCAGCATTCATTTCATCAAGACTACGAAACACATTTGTTCCCTCACCTGTATATCTTGCCTCTTATTATCATCCGAATCCCAATCTTCAATGATGACTTGGTCATAATCGTATGCTTGCGGGATGTCTTCAAATACATAATCATTCGATTCTGAGCTCGTGTTCTTTAATTCTTCTTCGAAATCAAACTCAAATGAATCTTCTTGTAAGCCATATAATTCTGCAAGATCAGCCTTGGAGTAGTTATGAACATACTCCCCTTCTTCGACATCGTGCTCGAGATAAATGACTTTTGGCTTTGGCATTGTCTCTTCTACTGACGACTCCCCCTGAACCTTTTCATCGATTAGTTCAAAAATAGAGTCGGTCATGTAAGCATCAACAAATAAATTTTCATTATCAAATAAACTTGCTACATATTCAAAGCCTTCCTTTTCTAACTCATCAAACGTTCTGTCTACCAAATCATCAATCTCTTTCTTCAGCTCCCTATCAGCAATCGCCTTTTCTTTTGTCATTGATTCCAGAATACTCTCCCCTTGAAGCACAAACCTTTTGTTCAGATCAATTGTTGGATCATAGACTATCATCTCAGAAGATACTGGAACGGATTCAGCTTCCGGCGCAGACTGTTCGATCAAAGGAGCCGATGAAGTAGCAGCTTTATCCACGGGCATATCATCAATCTTTTCTTTACCTCGGCCTTCAGCATCAGATAGAGCTTTAGAAGCTCGTTCCCTTTTAGCAACCTTCTATCTTGCCTCTTCTCTCTCAATCTTCTCAATCTCATCAGCGAGAGAGATACCCAGAGTACGAACCAGAATCTTCTTCATAAGCTCCACCTGCCTGTTGTTCGACTCACGCTCAACCTCATACTCTTCCATTTTCTTAATGATCCTGTGATTCTCTGTCTGGTAACTGCTCAAAGTTGCCTTTAAAACCTCCCTCTCATTCTCCAGAACTTTGATTCTTTCTTCATAAATAGCAACTTTCTGGGAAGCCTGGAAGTATCTCTCACTATCATCAGTCACCAGCCTTAGAATCTCCCTGATACTATCCCTATCAGACTCAAGGATCTTTATCTTCTCATCAACATTCTTCAGCTTTGCTTCTAACTCATTCAATCTTCCAACATATACATCATCATCTGTGAGCCTATCTCCCCCTGGAATACTACCCATATCAAGAAATAATCATCAAAAGCTGTGTCAACTGGAGGATCTTGCTGTGTAGGATGAGCGGATGATGTTGCTTGCATTTGAGATACAACAGGGGAGTGCTAATAGTTTGTGTGGCAGAGAACCAACTGGAGGATCAACTATTGGAGAAGGAAATGGAATAGGAACCACTGTAGATGTGTGCTGATGAGGGGGAGATACATGTTGAGCAGACACACTAGGTGTTTAATTAATAGGAGGTTGAGACATTGGAGGAGGAGATGGAGGATGCTCAGAAGTTGTTTCTGTCATTGGAGCAGGTGGAGCCTCAGAAGGCTTTGACTTTAGTTTGATCCGAAGTTTTCTTGCAGTAGACTCAGGCTTTCTTGATGTTGTATGTTTCACTCTTTGACCAACTTTCTTCTTCGTAGGTTTGATGATAGAAATATCCTCTTCAGCCTCAGACGGCTCATAAGTAGTGTCATCGTCACCTGTAGCCTTTCGCTTCTTTTCCTCTGCCAACTTTCTTTCCCTTTCTATCCTCTCTTGTTCTTTTCTTTCTCTTTCTCTCTTTTCTCCTTCTCTCCTATCTTTTGAGTCTGTGCTTGATGATGGCCCTCCATCCTCACCACCACCTGCTTCGGTTTCAACACCGACCATTCTCTCGATATCTGCAGTGGCTTGTTCCAATGTTTCTTCAACTTGAACTGATTCAGTTGGTTGCACAGTCTCTTCAACATTCACCCGTTCACTGTCGGGCTCATCAATCAATCCTGTGCTAACACCTGCTTGTTTCCTTTGACGTTTGGGCGCAGAAGAGGATGTTTCAGACGTTTTCTTTCTCTTTGTCGCCGTTGAAGAAGATATTGCTTTCTTTCTCCTATAATGGCCCTTCTCACCTTCGCCCTTAACATACAAAATACTTCTTTTCTCAACTAAATCTTCTAACTTCTCTAATTCATCAGTTTCATCACCGCTGTTTGCATTCCTCCATTTCCCTTCAGGCGGAGCAACATAATCAATCTTGACGAATGTACCAAAGATAGGCTTGAAAGCTGGAGCCTTTTCTCCTTTGCGATAGTTGCTGATGTTGTGGAGGTCAGATGTGGTCATATGCTCTTGCTTCAAAATATCCTCTTTCATTTTCTCGAGATTTGGATGTAATTGGTAAACGAGGGTACTGCAAAAATCGACCCTTCCCCAAATTCATTACCATCTGGTCAAAAATCATCCTGCTGAAGTTGTAGGGCTTGTTCAATATCACTGCCACCATCATACACATGTGATAGTCCACTAAATCATCCCAACCCCCTTTCCTATGGCTCAGTGAACGTGTAATGTAGTGGGCAAGAAATCGGTATGGCAGACCTAGCTTGTTGATCTTGTATGGAGCAGAATTCATATATCCATTGTAGCCCATTTGAAAAAAGCAGCCTTTTACAAACTTCTCTTTAAACCCTGTCGGAAAATCACTTTCATCTCTAAAATGCAGCATTGTGCGTATAAGATCTTCTGTGATAGCGATCTCCACATCTTTATCCCCAATCTTTACTGCTGACGTAATAGATTTAGAATCAGCTGATAACTCTGCTGCAGCCCAGAACCTATCGACGTGTGAGGCATAAACGTCATGATGCTATGTAAGAGCGTAGTAAACTGGCAGCCTTTCCATAAAGTCTATGTATTGTGAGAACAGAGCAAATTCTGGTACATCCTTGTTGATCAAGCAGCAGGAGTTGTGCATTGGATGGAACTCATATATGGTTTTCTGTGAAACAGAGAGATGTGATAAAGAGTTAGAAAAATTTCACAAACACAAAACTCTTTTAAATCTTCATACGAAAATTTGCAGAATATACATTCTTTATATTTTCGTGCGAAAATAAAGAGTACTTAATTAACCATCCATCTGTTGAGTTATCGTGCGGATACTGAGTATTTCGGTGCGAAATCTTCTTCGTCCCCAACAGTTAATCATTTTCAAATCGACTCAAAACACTTGCAATTTTTGACTTTTTCAAGAAATCGAAACGGTAAACCTTAGTTAAACTTGCCGATATTAACATTGGAGGGTTCAATTTTAAGTTTTACCGGCTAGTTTATCCTAGATCTACGTTTTAGTCCGTCTAACGTCCGACGAGTCCAAATTTACGATTCAATCTCGGTAAATACCTTCGCCATTATAAGAGGTGTGCAAATCAACCACCCTAATGTGTCAAAAACGTCGAGAAATGAGTGAACCGAGACAAAATGTTCAAAACTCCACAGAGAATCCGCACCAAATTTTCTAACAGGTTTTCATGCGGAAACTGACAACCCCTCTCTTATATATATAGCCATTCTATTTTCGTACGAAAATTTGGTTTCTGAGTTTTTCACCAAATTTTCATGCAGAAATACTATTTTCGTGTGGAAATTTTTGGCTCTTTTGAAATTTTCTCAACATTCTAACACTTTCGTTTGTTTACAGTTTTAATTATCCACACAGTTGTCCAAGTCCAAGTTAATGACCTTGTTTAACTGTTTTGGCTACCAAGCCCAAGTTAATGACCTTGGTTGACCACCTTTTGACCAAAGTTGATATAGGTCTTAGATTTTAAGTTTCAAATTAATGAACTTTTCAACGTTCAAACCAAACTTAGTTTCCAGATTAGCTCCCAACCCATAGATCAAATGATTTTCCTCTGCATTCTGTCGATTTAGACTTTGAAGATCTGTTCTCCATAAACTAAAGTAGAAACAGAAAATCTTTGTGAATTTTAATACTTCTATCCTAGAAACACTTGAAGCAATATGTACACACATATTTACAGACATATTTTCTCGAGTTTATGTTAGAGGATCATATCAGTTTTTTTGAGACACATTACCAGTACCGTTGCTCTATATGAAACTTTAAGATCTTAAACAGATTATCCTCAGATTGTCGGTATACTGATCCACTTAAACCTCTACACATTTCTCAACTGCTTCTAGATATGTTAGGTAAATTTTAGAAACATGGCCTAATCTATGTTTCCCACCTCAGAATATACTCCCGCATCGAGATTCCCTAGATTTCATGTCACAGGTGAATATATCTAACTGATATCAGTAAAGGGGGTGAATTGCGAAACCTTTAGAGCTCAGGTTAGTACTTCCTTACAGAGAAAGAGATGAAGGCTCGACATTGGTGGTGTTCCTCTTGGGAATCTTTTCATTTTTGTACTGCAGTATGCCGTATCTTTTTATGACATTTTTCTCATTTTTTATGCAGCTTTAGGGGTGAATAATGTGAAAGTATTATACAAGTTCTAGGCCATTGCTGACGCAAAATCAGAAGAACTCGTATAATACCCTAGATATCAACTAAATATAAAGACCTAGTATCTCAGAATATGGCATTCTCTCAAACGAAATTTCGGGGTACCAAGCCCATATACCCGAGAGATGTTAAGCCACAGATTTACCAGTTTATCTTTTTAGGTTAATATCCTGAAAGCAGTTTACTGAACGTGCTAAGCCTACCGAGATATCCTTAGAAAGACCTGTTTAGATGCTTTTAAACACTAAATTTCTTTAGCGTACTGTAACGGTCCACTGATGTACTATCATCTCCTCTTATACACAAAACTCTTTTTGTATTTTTTACTGTTTTTGTATTTTTCAGGATTTTCAATGTTTTTGTATTTTTCATGGCAAATTTTTCTCCCCTAAAAATTTAAAACATATTTTTGGATTTTTGGTTTTAAAGAAAGCATGTAAACTATTTACTGAAAATATTTGACTTACCAGTGAGGATCACGTCCCAACATCGTCATCCTCAAATTCAACCTCATAAATGTCCCCTGATGACAAAACTCTTTAAACCATTTAATTTTGAAAGATTTCTAAATCTTGCTCTATCAAAAGCTTTGGGATAAAAATCTGCCTTTTGGTCATCACAGTGGATTTTCTCGATTCGTATCAACTTTTTCTCGTGACAGTCACGGATAAAGTGATATCGAATCTCGATATGTTTAGTGCGTGAGTGTTGACAAGGATTGACCATGATATCAATAGCCGCCTTGTTATCTATAAATATGGGCGTATCAAGAAATTGCAGACCGTAGTCTCTCATCTGTTATTGTATCCACATTATCTGGGAACAACAACCGGATGCTGATACGTATTCAGCTTCGCAGGTAGAGAGAGCGACCGTGGTCTGTTTCTGATATTGCCATGTTACCAAACATGTTCTAAAGAACTGGCGTCCTGCCGTTGTAGATTTGGCGTTCTGCTTGCAGCAACCAAAATCAGAGTCAGAGTAGCCCGCAAGGTTGAAATCGTCATGACGTGGATACCACAAGCCGGTGCTTGGGCATCCTTTCAAATAGCGCATGATCCTTTTGACGATCAACATATGTGATTCGGACTTGACTGATATCTGGCGCAAAGGCATGTGGGGTACATGATATCAGGTCTTTAAGCTGTGAGATACATCAAGGATCCGATCATGGAGCAATACAATGATTCATCAATTTTTTCTCTATAGTCGTCTGTACAAATGTCGTGGTTTGTGGCTAAAGGGATAGATGCGGGTTTAGTTCTAGTCATGTTGAATTTCTCCAACACGTCATGAACATACTTCGTCTGGTGAATGAAAATACCATCTGGCAGTTGCTCAACCTGAAGCCCCAGAAAGAATTTTATCTCTCCCATAGCGCTCATTTCGAATTTTTCTTTCATGACTTTCTCGAAGTCCTTGCACAGTTGTTCATTTGTCGATCCAAAGATGATATCATCCACATAGATTTGCACAATAATCAGATGTCCATCTACTTCCTTTGTAAAGAGGGTGATGTCTACTGTTCCTCTGGTGAATTGATTAGCCAGTAGGTGCTTGGAAAGCGTCTCGTACCAGGCTCTCGGGGCCTGGTGTAAACCGTAAAGAGCTTTGTTCAGCAAGTAGACCTTGTGCTTGTGAATCGGATCGACAAACCCTGGTGGTTGGCCGGCATATACCTCCTCCTTTACCTTACCGTATAGGAAAGCAGATTTCACATCCAATTGGTACACTTTGAAACCTTTCCATGAGGCGAATGCCAGGAAAATGCGGATAGCTTCTAGACGTGCAACTAGGGCATAGACCACGTTGTAGTCTATCCCTTCTTGCTAACGAAAACCTTGAACTACGAGCTGAGCTTTGTTGCGAACAACCACTCCTCTATCATCTCTTTTGCACTTGTAAACCCACCAAGTGCTTATCTTTTTCTGCTTTGGCGGTAGATCAACAAGTTCCCAAACTCCAAGTTTCTGGAATTGCAATAATTATTCCTGCATTGCTTCCACCCAACTATCATCTTTAAGAGCATCTCTGATGTTTGCTGGTTCAACCTGAGAAAAAAAACCAACTATGCGAAAATTTATTTTGGAGTGGAGCAACTTTGGAATAAAAGCAACTTAGATCCTTATTGATCTGATTTCGCGTTTTCACGCCCGCTTGTAGTTCTCAAATGATGTTATCTGTTGGATGGTAGGAGGCTGTTCTTGGCATCACTTCGCTTAGAACATCAACTGAGGTATCCTAATTAGTGATATTCTGATCAGCAACTTGTTCTGACGATGTGGCCTCATTTCTCGCACTAGTTTTGACAGCTTGATTGTTAAGATAACTTGTAATCTCTTCTGATCCTTCACAGAACTGGAATCCCCATTATCAAAAGTAGGATCTTGTTCAGGTTCTGCGTTTGCTGGCGGCCGGGAAGATGGTTCTGCAGCTGGTGAAACAACTGGTTCTGACTGAGTGTTGCTCAGACCTGCTTCTGAGGATGGTGTTGTTGTTGGAGAGACTACCAACGGCCTTGTTACTTGCTCTTGATTCGATATCTGATGTTGTTGAAATAGCAAGATAAGTTCTTCCTCAGACGGTTCTTCAGGCAGATCAAATGAATTCCACAACCCGTCGTAATTGAACAGGCACGGATGTCCAGGTTTTTGTATGGGCGTTGTATATCTCTGGCAATCAACGTGTTGAGCAACAATAACCGGATTCAAGTTTGGGAGAAAGACTCGCTTTTGAGGGCTTGCATATCCTACGAAGAATCCTTCCAAAGATCTGGCTCCAAATGTTCCTTCCGGGTCCAAGACAGTACACGGTGATCCAAAGGGTTCCAAAAACTCTAGATTAGGTTTTCGCTGGTTGAGAAGTTCAAAGCATGTCTTTTTGTGCTTCTTGACAGTCATTACGTGGTTGAGGGTATAACATGCTGATGCAACTGCTTCGCTCCAAAAGCTGATAGGCAACTTAGAATCGGCAAGCATTGTGCGTGCAGTCTCGATGAGTGTTCTGTTCTTTCTTTCAGCTACTCCATTTTGTTGAGGAGTATAGGGGGCACTAAAGTCATGATGAATACCCTTAGCATTGCAGAATTCGAGCATCTTGTTGTTCTTAAACTCAGTACCGTTGGCACTTCTGATTCTCTTGATAGGCAAATGGTAAAGGTTTTCAAGCTTTCGAAACAAGATCATCAAATTTTCAAATGTTTCATTCTTGCTTTCTTGAAAGAAAACCGAGAAGTCATCAGTTACGACCAGGCAGTACAGATCTCCTGTAATACTTTTCACATTGACAGGCCCAAAGAGATCCATGTGTAGCCTTTCTAGTGGAAGTTTGATGGAGTTGAGAAGCTTCCTAGGGTGCGACTTCTTGTGCTGCTTCCCCTTTTTGCAGCTGATACAGTCGTTTGATAAATGAAAATTTTTTAGTTTCACCCCTTCCACTAGATTGTTGTGCACCAGAAAATTCATCTTCCTTAGGTGGATGTGACCCATCTTCCTATGCCATAGGATTGATTCCTTTTCAGTAGCCTTTGATACAAAACACTGTCCTTCTTTTGTAGTGGATGCGACGCTCATGTCTAAGACATATAAATCATTTTCTTGCGGAGCGGCATAAGGATCCACTCCTCAGGAATTACGAAACCAAGTTTGAGAATAAGACATTCTTTGTCAGTGAAGTGAGTTGTGAACTTCTTGTCACAGATCTGTGAAATGCTCAAAAGATTGTTCTCAAGCTCAGCAATGTAGTTCACTTTGTCGAAAGACACGACTCCGTTTGTCAAAATTCCTTCTCCCACGATCCTGCCGCCCTGTGTTCCAGCAAACCCAACATAGCCTCCCCTGATGGCTTTTACATTGTACAACAAATCCAACATCCCTGTCATGTGCCTAGAAGCTCCACTGTCCATGATCCACTTTGAAATAATTGACCTTGGAAGCCCCTGCACACACGAAAAGCATATTACTTAAACAGAGAGACCCAAGCCCTTTCGGTCTTGGGTGGGATGACAATGTCGACTTTTGGAACTTTGGCAACTTTGTCATCTTTCTTAACCTCAACCTATTGTCCAGTCTTGAATTCAGTCTTATCTTTTGATTTGACGGAACATTGGTTTATTTTAGGGTTATAGGAGATGTTTTTGCTTTGGCTACCCAGGTTTGTGCTTTTGAAAATTCATTTTTGATATAAAGTTTAGATTCTTTTTGTTCATTTTTCTTTGAGGTTTCTCCAACTTCAAATTTTGAAATAATCTCAGTGGGTGGCTCCTTAATAGAATTGGCATTATCATTTCTCTTTAAAATTTTTGTTGGCACAAACTCTGGACCCTTTTTCTTCTCATCTACTGTAAACCTCTTTTGTTCATGAACAGGTTTTGGACGATTTTGAGAACAAAGTCGTGCAATATGCCCAACCTTGTTGCATCTGTAGCACGTTCTACTGTCGTTTCCAATAGTATGTTCCAAGGCCTGTTCACGAAGCTCCTTTTCTTTCTTAAACTCTTTGTTGGTTTGTTTGTTAATGACCTCTTTTTCCTCAACAGTGTTAGTTCCAAAAACAAACTCAACTTTCTTTGTAAAATCTTGTTTTCGTGATTTGTTGTTTCGTTTCTTCTCAAACCCTAACCCATCCCTTTTCTTTTCAGGATAACCTCTTCCTCTGGGATGAATGTTTTTGTGAGTTTTCTTTGGTTTTGAGTAGAAACTAGCAACATTCTTCTCAAGTTCAGATGTTTCAACTTCAACGAGTTTAAAGAATTTATCCACATGGTCAAAGTTAACATTCTGTACTGGGGATTCTTTATCAGTGTATAGTTTATCTGATCCTTTTAGTTTGTTGATAACTACATTAGGATCATCATTTAAACCATTTTCTGATGTTGTGATAACATTTTTATGGAAACTTTTCTTACTTCCAGAATGTGAACTTGACTCAGAATTCTCATTGTTTGACTCAGCACTTTCATAAATTGTGCTGTCAGACTCTTTTTCAAACACATTTTCAAACACTTTGTTTACCACCTCAGATTCACATTCCTTCTCTGTTTTGGAATATGTTACGTCAAGATTTCCAGGCAGCTTGTTCTTCTTATCAGAAAGAAGGTTTAAATTCGGCGCCTTATCCACTCCGTCAGGATGTTTCTTAGCATAGCTATTCCACATAGGAGGTGGAACATGATCGTAACATTTTCCAAGATTGCTCTCACTTTTCTTACCATCTTTGCTGCTTTCTGGTTTTGGCAGAATGTGATCTAGGACATACATGCTGGTAGAGTAACTTATTAACAATTTTTTAACCCTTTCTGTTTCAATTTTAGTTTCTCCAGCTCACTTTTCAGCTCAGCAATTGTGTTAATATGAAGATTGATGGCCATTTGTTTGTCCATCACAGTTGCTTTGAGCATTGAAAGTGTTTTGTCATCTTCTTTGACAGTTTTCTCATACTGTCGAATGGTCCTACTGAGATTATCATATGATTCTTTTAAGGTGTTGTAATCGTATGACAGCTTATCATTGTATGTTTTAAGTTCTTTAAAAGCTTTTTCTTTCTCAGCAAATTGCTCACATGCTTCTTCACATTTTAAGCATGAGCTGACCAATTCGACAGTTTGAGCTTTGACAATTTCTTTAGTTGTTTCAACCTTTTCTACCTGTTTTTCCACACTGACTACCTCGTTTGTATTGGCCATGAGTGCTTTGTTGGCAATATCGGTTAAGCTCTCCAGTGTCACAGGTTTGGTTACATCTATCACCTCTACACATTCTGTCTTTGTCTCCTCAGAACTTTCTACTGTGTCAAATAAAAAGGATTAAGGAGTACCTGCCAGATGTTCCTTCTTCTGCTGAAGTTCTGAAGTAATCTGCCAATACTTCTTCCATTTCTTCCTCTGAAACTTCTTCAGATGCTTCGGGTTCTTCCATGATTTCAGCAATAAGTGCAAGACTTTCCTTTTTGGAGATGAAATTGTTCCAATTGAATCCTTCATCTTCCTGTGTTACCACCAGAGCTTTATCTTTGGAGTTTGAAGCTCCATCTTCAATCTGTACCAATCTTTTCTCTGGTTGTGGTCGATGAGAGATTTCCTTTTTGTAATAGTCATCCCCAAATGGATTATGATTGCCCTTTACTTCTCGGTTTAGGCATTCGTGCTTGATGTGCCCTTTCTCCCTGCACTTGAAACATGTGACTTTGGACTTATCAAAGCCTAATTACCGTCAAGGCCCCTCAAATCATCTCTTCCTGTAATTTCCATAAAACGTTGAGCCCTTCGAACCACTGATGCCATGCACCACATGATGTCAATTAATTCCATCTCTTCTGGATCAATTTGGTCGTAGTCTTCTTTAGACATTTCTGGGTTTCCGATTCGACCAGCTACAAGACTTTCCTAGGATTCTAGAACTGCTGCTAGTAGCACCATGTGTTGCTTAGCTGTTTGTTCATTGAAGTCTTGAGCGTTCTGGAGATTCACTGCGATGTTGCATTGCAAGATTCTCTAGCTAGAATTCGATTGACTCTGCTGATTTCTCTGTGGTTGATTTGAGTCTGAGATGATTGTTCTCCTTGGTGATTGTTTGGATTGAAGGAAGCAAACATTTGGAATCCACTAGATTTGTTAGAGGCTGGACTAGCATTTGTATTAGCATTGAAGGTTGTTTGGATTTTGGGACTTTGAACAGGAGTGTTTAGGTTTCCTTTGTAATATAGACTCACGTCCTGTTGCGAGTTTGTCTTCTTGCCTTTCGCCATTTTCTGCATCTCTAGTTCATGCCCTTCCAATTTTTCTATGAATCTCAGCAAACTGAGACTGTCATATTCAGCTCCGTTCTTCAGGATTGTTAGATATGTTGCCCAATCTCCTTAGGCAAAGAATCTGCCAGTTTGTCGACTAGCTCTTCATTTGTTTTGACAATTCCCATACGCTTCATCTGTACTACCAGGTGGAATTCTTCTTCACCTGACATCTTGACAAAAACTTAAAACAGAAAACATATTAAAACTGGTTAATCTTGATGTTGACTAAAAATTTAGTTCAAACACAAAATTTTCATACGAAATGATGCTGGATTTTGGTACGAAAATCTAGTTTTCGTGCGAAAATTCAAATTTGATGCGAAAATATTGTTGTTTTGTTAGTCCAATCTCTTCAAGTTTTAGTCCTCTTATTTCCATATGAAATCTAATATTCCGTGCGAAAATACTTGTCTTCTTCAAGCACTTATTCACAATTTCACGTTTTTGATGATTTTCAGGCATGATTTTGATGGATTTTAGGTTTGTTTGATTCAGTAAGCTGATTAGTGTTGATTTTAACATGGTATACTAATAACCTAGTCCAAATTGTCCATGAAATCCTTCAGATCTAGAATAAGTTCCAATAAAGAGTAGAAGAAGAGTTTCCAATGGATGAATCTTGAACTTTGAAGGTTGAATCCAACTGAAACTTGGTTATTTGTTCACAAATCAGACCTTAAGGCTCTGATACCACTTGTGAATGCTTAGGATCGGACCCAACTTAGTGAGCTTCCGGTCAGACTTGCTCAGCTAACAGAGGCGGAATCCATTGTTAGCTTATTGAACAAACAAAGAACAATCGACGATTACTTTTTAACCGTCTGTATATTGATAAACGTTGAAACGATTACAGACTCGAGCAGGGCTTCGCCACTGATCACCAAAAACAGCATGCTAGAAAAACATCCTAAGTCACCTATTTATAGGCAAGACTTGACAGCAACTAGGGACTAGGATGTTGGATTTTCGCACGAAATTTTCGTGCGAAAATCCTTACAGATTTTCGTACGATTTTCGCACAAAAATTTTAACAATCATACAAAAACTTCAAAACTAAACTTCTGACGCTACGAAACCCTATCTGTACAATAGACTTGCCCTAGACGTAGGGAATAGACATATGTGCACCAACATCTTCCAAAAACCTTTGTTGCATTTCACCCCAAGTATAGATTGAAGCAGAAGGCAATGTATAAGCCATCTTTCTGCCTTGTCTTCCAAAAAAATTGGAACAACCCCAATTTAACATCGTCCGATGAAAAACCTTGGCCTCCAATATTACAAGTGGAGTCATAAGCCTCCAAATGAAAATAAGGTTCTGGCGTTGCTAACCCCTTATATTTCGGTAAACTTTGGAGTGCATTAGTACGAACCTCAAACGTTCTCCCATCTGGATTTTGTGGAATCACTACCGGGGATGAGTTATTAGTGATAACCGGTCGGAAATGAGCTTCAACCCCTCGCACTGTTTCTCTATTATGCCTTTTAGGAACTCCCAAAGGTACTATCGTTGGAACCCTTTACCTTTGAGGTGCAATTTGTTGAAGTTTTGGGGGAGGAATTTGTTGCTGTGGCATTGGTCTTTGCATTTGCGGTCCCTGTTGAGGAACTTGTTGAAACACTTGTGTTGTTGTCTAATACCCTATTGACCTGGTTCTATTTGTTGCCTTTGTGGATAAACATACCCCCTTGAGTTCTTATTTGGGTTCCATCACCCCCCATATAATACCCTTCCTCTTCATACCCTTCAAATTCTTCTTCAAACCCATCACCAAAACCATCTTACCGCACCCCCGTGGGTTGTATATAAGAATGTTGTTGGTATTGCCCCCTTGGTTGTGGTTGTGGTTGTTGGAAACTTGGTGTGGTGTGGCGTGGGTTATTGGTAGGTTTTGTTGAAATGAGAGTGGTTGACAATGTTGGGAAGATGATTGGCCGGGTGTTGGGAAAAAGTGGCTAAGAGTTGGAACGGTGGATGAGTTGGGTATCTAAAAGCTGGTTAGGTGCTCATAGGAATTGTGGTATTTTTTGGTTTGATCTCATTGGAGGGTGTAGAAATGGTTGTAGAGATTGGATGACGAGTGGTTGGCATTGTTTGACCCATAGTAGGAGTTGTGGATCCATAGTATTTTCCGATGTGGTAGGAGAACCAATGATTTTGTTATCCCTAAGTAAGACTCGGTTTCGTCTGAGTGTTCGTTCGATCTCCAGATCAAATGCTAACGGTGATGACTTGTGAGAGCCTCTAGTATGCATACACCTGTAAGTACCTGCACACTAACACAACCAGCGTAAACCCAAAAATAACAAACAAAAAAAAATTAACACACGGTGCGCACTACTCCCCGGCAACGATGCCAAGATTTAACGTGAGGTCGAAGACTCACCCAAAAATAAACCAATTACACTAAGCTGATAGTGGTAAGTGGGTATGGAACACAGGGAGTTTGTGGAAAATGCGTTCACTAAGTAGCTTTGCGAATTAACTAATTTTAGACTACATGCAGAAAAATAATTTCAATGATTTGATTGATTGATTTGATTAACTAAAATTAACTAAAAATGCTTATCAAAGTTTTTGATTCAGAAGAGGAAATATTCTCCCTCAGTTTCATGTTTTTATGAATATTATGTAATAGTTTAATCTAGATGAACAACATAGACATAGTTCGTGCTTATACATTTGATTATGCTAAAAGGGGACTAAGTACTTGGATTACAAAAAGCAAGGTAGTCACCCAATGACCCGTTAATATAGCCGACCCCAAATCCCTCCCAATAAATCTTAATTGCCTAAGACACCAAGAACGAAAATGAAATTCAACAACATCAACAACTACAAATCAAACAATAAACACCATAGCAATACAATCATAAAGATTAAACTACTATCTCATAAATGACATAAACAATCACAAAACATTCAAGTTGAAGCCTTACAATCCGAGGGAAAACATATGAAAATTAGCCGCACATGATTCGGTTCGTCATCACTTCGATTCCAATGTTCATATGAATCAAATAAAGGAAAGCAATGTTTAACAACACCAAAACAATATTCTTGTCACCCTAAAATCGCACCTTAACTGCCTCTAGACCAAAATCAATGATTAGGTAGTTGAAAAGTCACCAAAACCACCAATATAATGGTAGTTACACTTTTCCCGTTAGAGTCCACCGTAAGCTACGATGGCCACCGTAGCTTACATGGTTGAAATCTTCTGTCTTATGGTGGAGGATTATTGGTTCAGGGGCTAGCTTAGGGTGGCTACCGTAAGCTACGGTGGAGCTTATATTCGGCTTCCTTGTTTCCTCATTCCAACATTCATCTAATCATCTCGCATCCGCTACTTCCAAACCATCATTCCAACACTTTGTTTCCACTCTTTAATCCCTCTTTTAACCTGCAACACCAATTAACCGTCGTTATCTAATTCTAAACAAATAAACCAATAAAGTGTAAGATATTAACACTGTTTATAGCACTTAAGTGTTGTCCTATGGACCACCCGTCAGAACACAAAATATATACGAAGATTAAGTGAATCAATAAACTGGTAAAGATAGCCAGATATATTCCTACTACATCAGAAATGTTACTTGATATTGGGTAATAGGAAAAATATGTTTTAGACAAACAAGTTGTGCACTATTAACAAGCTACAACAAAGATTGTCCTAAAGAACAATAGTTGATGTAAAGATTGTTGGTGATATTTCATTGTTAACCAAATCATTTATTTATGCAAAGAAATGGAAACAACTTTACTTAAGACAATAATCTGTCGAGCAAAAATAACCACATTTGTTGTGGGAATCTTGGTATTCGATTAGATACTTGATTAGATATATATTTATATCTGACGTCTTTAATGTGAGTGCCGATACTAAATCACGACTTTAATATGAATGTTGGTGATGGTTGATTGCCGTTATCTTATGACATGGTTTACCACGCCACAACGCGTGCAGGTTATACAACCTAGTTGTTATAGTATCACATGGATTGGATTTCAATACAATTTATAAAAGTTTTTTACATTCGGTTTTAAATCTGACTTTCAAAATCTCATCTGCATCTCTGTGTCTACTCTCTCTCTCTCTCTCTCAGAAAAGGTCGCTGTAACCACCTCACCGACACCACCATCGCTAGCCACTGTACTACTTTGACAACGGCTTCAGTAAACCCGTTTTCATTGTAAGTGCATGACCCGTTTTCATGATGATCGACCACATTTAAGGTGCCGATTTTGATGCCTTTTTTCCGGCAGAAATCAACACCCTCGGCTTTGGGTTGCATCCACACCACATGGAGCAGAATCTTGGTGCATGAAACTGTAGTGGTGAGTAATGGTGGTTAAACCTGTTGGGACGGTCATGTTTCACAACCAAGTTGAGTTTTTTATAGCAATAACGCCATTTTTAAAGGTTGCGACGGCCGTGTCATGGTTGATTGCTGCTCTTAATGTCTTAATTGGACTATTAGACATGAAGAGTTTTGTAGAATGTGTGGTGAACCTGGTCAGCATTGTATATATACCAAAGTTGAAGGGTCGATAATTGTTGTTTATGAAGACTACAAGACAGCAAAAAAAAAACAATTAAACAGTGAGACTCTTGTAATTTGCAAGCATGGTATTTTTGTAATTATGTTGGTGTACTATTACACCGACCTTTATTTTTAAGAGGTTTTAGAATATAGGGGAAGATTTGCTAAAAAGTAGGTTTTTCCTGATTAGCTTAAGAAGGATTATGAAGATAACATATGACACTTCTTATACGTAGGATGAAAGGGTATTTTGGTCTTAAAACACAAAACATCACCCTTTTGTTTTTTTTTTCTCAAACATATAACACAAAAAATCTATTACAAAAAAATCTAGCATAAAAATCTAGTACAAAATATTTAGCACAAAAAATAGTACAAAAAGTATAGCACAAAAAATAGTACAAAAAGTATAGCACAAAAAGTCTAGTACCAAAAATCTAGCACAAAAATGTAGGACAAAAAGTCTAGAACAAAAATGTTATACAACATAGTTACAAAACAATATATTGGGTTTTTTTACTTGTTATGTATCTATCTATATTAATAAACCAAAAAATTGGGGGACATGTGCCACTTTCAATAAGTTTCAGTTTTTTTTTACTTTTTGACTCTTTTGGTTAAAAAAGCGGGATCTGAACTTGTATCCATCATCCAACGCTAAGTCTCTCTTCATCAACAAGCGATCGTTCAAGCCCTAGAAACTAAAGGCAACGCCTATCATCATCCAACCATTCCCGTTTTTCAATGCCAAAATGGTCCGTAAGTTTATGTCACTATTGCCACTTCAAATGGCAAATTCAGCTAAATGTATCATTAACTCCCATGGACGATTTTGGCAATTCTCAAACCTGAGGGATGATTTTAGCAATTGCCCATTTAGTCTTTTTTTTAATTTTATAAATTTTATTTTTGTCTATAAATAAAAATATAAAATCATTATAAATAAAATATATATATACACATAACCACACATTTATATATACACACTTATTTTTTTATTTTTCTTTTTTTACCATCAAATAAAAGAATTAACAATAAATTAGTGTGGTTGGTACAATGGGAGAGACAGGTTTTGGTATGATGGGTCGATAAGGGGAGATGAGGTACTAGTGCCAAGATAGAGGGGTTGTTGTGGTGACAACAATGGTGGTGGTGGTGATGGAGGTGGAGTTGGAGAAGAAAGAAGGATAAAAGAGAGTGTGTGTATAAAATGGAGGAGCTTTAACGAAAACTTTATGGGGCCGAAGTCTCAAAATCTATATAGGAGGGGGTTGGACTCTTAAAAAATAAAATAATTTCACTACAAAAAAATCAGAAATTTTTGGTAAAATTATCACTAAGATCAATAAATCATTGAGGGCCGGTTACCGCTGGCCCCAATAAAGCTTCCTTAAAGTGTGTGTATATATAAAACTATAGATGTGTGTGTATATGTATATATATGGTTAATTTATTATTTTTTATTTTAGTGGAAAAAGAAAATTAAAAAAAGAATAAGTGTGTATATACAATTGTGTGTGTATGTATACGTATTATCTTTATAACTATTTTTTTGTTTTTTATTTAAAGATAAAATAAAAAATATAAAAATAAATAGGTAAATTGTCAAAATCATCACTAAAGTCTGGGAATTGCCAAAATTGTCTATGACTTTTCAATGTATTTTAACTCAGTTGGTTATTTGGATACAAACAAAAAAAAATAAAACCTTAGAGAGACCTGTATAATAAAAAGTTTAATTTTAAAATGATAAAATTGACTTAAACTTATGGACCATTTTAATATTTTATTTAAAATTACTTACCATTTACAATTTGTTAATCACAGGAATACACTTATCACTTGAAGATAAATGATACCGGGGAGGTAGCCGGTGGAGCTTGATTGTCACAAATTGGCCATGGTATAATAAACATATTTTTAGAAAGTATAAAAGTTTATTAAGACAAAAAGTTAGAAAGTATGAAAAATAGTTAAAAGAAAAACTAAATGATGAAACGTGGAGAGTTAAATCAATATTAATGCAGATTATAGTTGGTTATGAAGTTTAGAACACACGGTCAGTCGGGCGCAGTTTTGTGGCGTTTATACCTTTTGAGGCCGGATACACCATCTCAGGAATGGAGTGTTGAAGGCCACGTTATCGTTGGGGTGGGATATTTTCCACCGATGTGGAGGTAAGGGTGGTGTTGACGTGGTGTTAGGCTATTGGTGTGGGTTATAGCTGTTGGACCCAAACGACCCATTTAAAAAAAATCAATTAAAAAAATATTAACTCCCCTATATAAATAAAACTCAACCTTTTCCACCATTTTCACCTTATTCCCTTCAATAACATTCAAAAAGAAAGAAACACCAAAAAATAAAAGCTCTCAAAATTTACCAATGAAAGAAAAGGAAGTCGGATATGAAATTCATCGTCATGAAGATGAAGATCGATCACATTGGAGACGAAGAGAGGGAAATGTACGAGAAAATGAAAGAAAAAATAAAGGCAAAATATTGTACTTATACAAGAAAATGAAAGAGGAAATAAAAGCAAAATATCGTACTTAGTTTCAGTTACTTTTTTTAGTTTCGTTTTTTTTAATTATGTGATCTTTTTTTAGTTAAATTATGTAAACCTTTTTATTACTGTTAATTAATATATTAGTATTAATGCTATTTTTTAAATTTAATAGATTTTATATAATTATATATTTTTAAAATATAAAATAATATATAAAAATTACCACGTGTCAAGTAACACTACTTTTCCATGCCTCATCTCACACCTCCCTTTTTTGCACCACGTCACTTTTCTATGCGTGCAGACATAACAACCACACGTCAAATAACGCCACCATTTCACGCCTCTCCACGCTATATAGTCCTATAGTAGAAAAAATCTTTACAAAGTTTAAAAGAAAAATAATTCTTAAAAAAAGTAGTGAAATAGTAAATAACAACTTATATTGGAAAAGTAGTAAAATAGTATATATCAGTACAATAAATTTTTAAATGAAAATACAAAGCAATTGAACATGTGACCTAAAAACTTGGAAAAAGTTAAAGTAGCTTAATTATTTAGAAAAGGACCACACGATACGTACGAGTTTTTGCATATAAATGTAAGACCACCACTCTCGACCTTATCCTTTCGTTATATTCAAGAGTTTATGCATGTGGGATTATATAGGTAGAAAACAAAATGCTACGAAAAAATAGTAATATAAAAATGGTTTTGACATTGACGTGTACATGTATGCACAAAATGTTATAAACGAGTTGGGTTCTCCGCGCTACGCGACAGTATCGATTTCGTTTCTGCTTGTTGCATTTGATCCGTAAAGTTTATGGTACATGCACTCTTTATATAAACCGAAAGGGGGAACATAAAATATATATGTTATATTCGAGCCGGCTCGGTAACGTACTACATGTCCGTAATATGGTTATATTGGTTTTGGTTTTTTACGGTACCAGTACACACTATAACAACACTACAACACTGTAATAACTGAAAGAGAAAATTCCCATCATATATATTTATTTGACCTAACTTGGTATATACTTAGTTGAGTCGACTCAGTTTCAAATAAAATATATATACCGAAACATAGATAAAAATAAATGTGAACTAATGATTCAATAGATAAAGATAAATGTGCACTGATGATAAATTCAGAATGTAGTAAAGAATATTTATTAGATGTTATAAAACACTAAAATATTTCGTGGAGGAAATGAGAAACTCAAAGAGTTTATTATTTTTTGAACTCCTGGCTAGATCATTAGGCTGTGACTTTTGTTTCTTAGTAGGTTTAATCCTAAGTAAGAAGTAGTTTAGGGTTAAATTTGGTATAACTTAAGAGTGAGTAAGCATTGTCAATTAAAAAAAAAACTATCTATATCTATCTATACTATCTTATTAAGAAAACTGGATTGGACATATTGGTATTATCCATTAAATTTTAAGATAACATATTAAAGGTCTAAGAAAAAATCTATATATTTTTAAACTTTTCTTCCAAGCTTGCCCCTGCGTTTCCTTCATGGCCTTCAAGCACCCTTCAATTTCTAGATTGCAATGGAAATTCCACTATAACAACACTATAATAACTGAAAGAGAAAATTCCCAACATATATATTTATTTGACCTGACTTGGTTTATACTTAGTTGAGTCGACTCAGTTTCAAATAAAATATATATACCGAAACATAGATAAAAATAAATGTGCACTAATGATTCAATAGATAAAGATAAATGTGCACTGATGATAAATTCAGAATGTAGTAAAGAATATTTATTAAATGTTATAAAAAATTAAAATATTATTAGATTAACGTTATTGTAATAATAATCAAATAATAAATTAAAAAAAAAGTTTGATGTAAGGCCTTCATCCACTCGGTTCATTTTCCACTAGGTTTATTTTGCAAAAGGTTACAAAGAAAAACTTATTTCGTGGAGGAAATGAGAAACTCAGAGTTTATTATTTTTTGAACTCGTGGCTAGATCATTAGGCTGTGACTTTTGTTTCTTAGTGTGATATCTTAGGTTTAATCCAAAGTAAGAAGTAGTTTAGCGTTAAATTTGGTATAATTTAAGAGTGAGTAAGCATTGTCAATAAAAAAACTATCTATATCTTTCTATACTATCTTATTAAGAAAACTGGATTGGACATATTGATATTATCCATTAATTTTAAGATAACATATTAAAGGTCTAAGAAAAAATCTATATATTTTTAAACTTTTCTTCCAAGCTTGCCCCTGCGTTTCCTTCATGGCCTTCAAGCACCCTTCAATTTCTAGATTGCAATGGAAATTCCACTATAACAACACTATAATAACTGAAAGAGAAAATTCCCAACATATATATTTATTTGACCTGACTTGGTTTATACTTAGTTGAGTCGACTCAGTTTCAAATAAAATATATATACCGAAACATAGATAAAAATAAATGTGCACTAATGATTCAATAGATAAAGATAAATGTGCACTGATGATAAATTCAGAATGTAGTAAAGAATATTTATTAAATGTTATAAAAAATTAAAATATTATTAGATTAACGTTATTGTAATAATAATCAAATAATAAATTAAAAAAAAAAGTTTGATGTAAAGCCTTCATCCACTCGGTTCATTTTCCACTAGGTTTATTTTGCAAAAGGTTACAAAGAAAAACTTATTTCGTGGAGGAAATGAGAAACTCAAAGTTTATTATTTTTTGAACTCGTGGCTAGATCATTAGGCTGTGACTTTTGTTTCTTAGTGTGATATCTTAGGTTTAATCCAAAGTAAGAAGTAGTTTAGCGTTAAATTTGGTATAATTTAAGAGTGAGTAAGCATTGTCAATAAAAAAACTATCTATATCTTTCTATACTATCTTATTAAGAAAACTGGATTGGACATATTGATATTATCCATTAATTTTAAGATAACATATTAAAGGTCTAAGAAAAAATCTATATATTTTTAAACTTTTCTTCCAAGCTTGCCCCTGCGTTTCCTTCATGGCCTTCAAGCACCCTTCAATTTCTAGATTGCAATGGAAATTCCACTATAACAACACTATAATAACTGAAAGAGAAAATTCCCAACATATATATTTATTTGACCTGACTTGGTTTATACTTAGTTGAGTCGACTCAATTTCAAATAAAATATATATACCGAAACATAGATAAAAATAAATGTGCACTAATGATTCAATAGATAAAGATAAATGTGCACTGATGATAAATTCAGAATGTAGTAAAGAATATTTATTAAATGTTATAAAAAATTAAAATATTATTAGATTAACGTTATTGTAATAATAATCAAATAATAAATTAAAAAAAAAGTTTGATGTAAAGCCTTCATCCACTCGGTTCATTTTCCACTAGGTTTATTTTGCAAAAGGTTACAAAGAAAAACTTATTTCGTGGAGGAAATGAGAAACTCAAAGTTTATTATTTTTTGAACTCGTGGCTAGATCATTAGGCTGTGACTTTTGTTTCTTAGTGTGATATCTTAGGTTTAATCCAAAGTAAGAAGTAGTTTAGCGTTAAATTTGGTATAATTTAAGAGTGAGTAAGCATTGTCAATAAAAAAAACTATCTATATCTTTCTATACTATCTTATTAAGAAAACTGGATTGGACATATTGATATTATCCATTAATTTTAAGATAACATATTAAAGGTCTAAGAAAAAATCTATATATTTTTAAACTTTTCTTCCAAGCTTGCCCCTGCGTTTCCTTCATGGCCTTCAAGCACCCTTCAATTTCTAGATTGCAATGGAAATTCCACTATAACAACACTATAACAACTGAAAGAGAAAATTCCCAACATATATATTTATTTGACCTGACTTGGTTTATACTTAGTTGAGTCGACTCAGTTTCAAATAAAATATATATACCGAAACATAGATAAAAATAAATGTGCACTAATGATTCAATAGATAAAGATAAATGTGCACTGATGATAAATTCAGAATGTAGTAAAGAATATTTATTAAATGTTATAAAAAATTAAAATATTATTAGATTAACGTTATTGTAATAATAATCAAATAATAAATTAAAAAAAAAGTTTGATGTAAAGCCTTCATCCACTCGGTTCATTTTCCACTAGGTTTATTTTACAAAAGGTTACAAAGAAAAACTTATTTCGTGGAGGAAATGAGAAACTCAAAGTTTATTATTTTTTGAACTCGTGGCTAGATCATTAGGCTGTGACTTTTGTTTCTTAGTGTGATATCTTAGGTTTAATCCAAAGTAAGAAGTAGTTTAGCGTTAAATTTGGTATAATTTAAGAGTGAGTAAGCATTGTCAATAAAAAAACTATCTATATCTTTCTATACTATCTTATTAAGAAAACTGGATTGGACATATTGATATTATCCATTAATTTTAAGATAACATATTAAAGGTCTAAGAAAAAATCTATATATTTTTAAACTTTTCTTCCAAGCTTGCCCCTGCGTTTCCTTCATGGCCGTCAAGCACCCTTCAATTTCTAGATTGCAATGGATATACATCATTGTTGAAAAGTTACATTAAATGTCCAAATTGATGACATTGATTGTCATCGGTTTACTTCAACTTTTTTTTAGGAGATAGAATTTCACAATTTCTCCTTCTCCCTTTATCACTAATCACAATCAGATTTCGAGGCCGTTCAAAACCGTTGTGGATTTTTCAATAACCCTAAATCTCCTTCTGTCTTTATCAGTAATCTCAACCAGATTTCAGGTAAGTTTTTGAGTTTTCGCTATTTCCTCATTTCGATTTAGTTGTCTTACACTTGTTTTCTCGATCTTGTTGATTCGGCCATCGATTTGTTTATTTTGTAAGCAGAATCCCTATTTACAGGTTTGATTGCCCTTTGTATGATCCTGGTTTGAAGATGCCCATCAAGTGCTCGATAATATGTTTCAACCAAATTCAAAACAGCCAAGTTTCAATTTAGTTGTCTTACAATTGTTTTATCGATCTTGTTGATTCGGCCATCGCTTTGTTTGTTTTGTACGCATAATCCCTATTTACAGGTTTGATTGCCCTTTGTAAGCACCTGGTTTGAAGATGCACATCAAGTGCTCGATAATATACTTCAACCAAATTTTTAATCTTGCTTAAAAGGTATGGTTTCTTACTGTTCTGCTTTCTTTTTGGTTAGGGTTGTTTGTTGCCTGCATCGAATTTTTATGATGGTGTTTTAATTGATTAGAAAACTTGGTTGTTTGAATCAGTGTTAATCTGACTAGTGCTTCATAGAAAAGTTGGATGTTTTAATTGATTAGAAAACTTGGCTGTTTGGAAAGAGATATTCTACTGGAGCATTTGTTGTGAAGGTATACATTTTGTGATTGCATATACTATTCTATAAAGGGTCGGTCTATCCCACACACCTTTTGTTTATGCGCTGCATTTTGGCTAAAGAGTATCGCATTGTACCTATATGCTGCTCTTAGGCCTAAGTGTAGCGCATATGCATGTGGTGTTTTATTTGGGTTCTTTTAGGGCATATTTTGTTGTTCTTTTGATTGAAAAGTTAAAGATTTTAGTTTTTTTAAATATGTTTAAAAGGTTGAACATTTTTGTTTGAAAAGTTGTAAATTTGACTCATTATGCTATTGTTATTGAATTTAACCGATTTTTTTATTACATTGATTCTATAGTATTTATTATTTTATAATAGTAATTGGGTTTCTTACCGTCTAGAGTCACCACCACAACATGTGTTACACGATAAAATAAGTGGACATGTGAAAAATAAAATGCCCCGGTTTATTCCCAAACACCCTTTGGCTGTTTTGACATATTCACACCCCCTATGCGCTGCTCTTTAGCCAAAGCGCAGCATATAGGTTTCCACACCCCCTATGTGTTGTGCTTTGGCCGAAGCGCAACATATAGATACGAGGTCAACGAGACAAAGACTAACACCCATCAGTCTTTGTATGTCGGTCGGACCTATATGCTGCTCTTCAGCCGAATAGCAGCGCATAGAGAGGTGTGGAAATAATCCCAGGGTGTGTGAATATCATGGTCCGTTTTTATATTAATTTGTTTATTTAATAACTAAAATTTCAAGAGAAAGTTGAAAATTCAGGATGCAACTTATAATGCATTGTTTACAACCCATCTATGCACTCACTCTAAAAAGCAAAAAAAAATTATACACCCACGTATTTTAGCGGTCTGGAATCTTTTGAAATAATTTGAAAAAGCCGCTTGTTTATGTCCCTTTCAATGCCTTTTATCTCTCCTCTAGACCATTGTCTTTCCATCTTTCTATTCTTGGTTCTTTCCTGTCACACCCGCTCGTAGGCGAAAGCGCGAGGTGTGATCGTGATTAGTTCTCATTGCATACAATATTAGTAAACATGCTACATAAATAAAACAAATACAATGTTCATCCATGACATTAATTCGAAATAAAGTTTACAAGCCACAATTAGTTAAAGAAGACAACATCAAGTTGGTGAATTCATGTGTTTGTTTGTATTAAATGAATCTTTAAAACATTTAAAGTTCTTGTAGAGAAACTGGTATGTAAATCGTCTATGAAATATTTGATCATTAATGTTTTGCAAGGACATTAACATTGTGTCGGCATAGGAAGCAATCCAACCCTTTACGATTTTTGTGTCGATTACCCTCGACTGGGACACGAAAACACTACAACGGTCTCATGGACCCAGAGTGGGGCCCTTCCGTTCCTCGGTCTGTATGTGATTAATGGTGCTTAAGTTCCACCCTATGCGCACATGATGTAAGTGTGTTTCATTCCCTAGCTTATCTTACCATTATAACTTGTATTTCCCCCAAAATTTTACAAAATTGAAAAGCGTTTAAAAGAGGTGACATGAACTCACAACTTGCGCCCGAAAGTAATTAAAGCAACTTTGGGTTCTATAAGTAATCACAACCTACGAGTGTTCTAATCTCATTAGACACTTAGGTCTATACTTGACCATCTACAAGTGTCTTATCTTGAACACTCGTAGGTTGTGATTACTTATAGAACCAAAAGTTGCTTTAATTACTTGACCATCTACAAGTGTCTTATCTTGAACATTCGTTAGACTTGTCTTTGTTTGTTTGTTTGGGAACCCTTGTTTGTTTTAATAAGTTGGTAATTTGTATATTTGTTTGTTGTAATTATATATTTCATATATATATATATATATATATATATATACGGTAGGGTTCATTTGAGAACCACTCTTATTGCAAAAACCACAAGAACCAATGTGAAGGGTGTTGATGTACATGTGCATAAAGTGAAAATATTATACATATTGGTAATTGTATTATGTTAAAGATGGTAGGAGGTAATCGTATTGTATTATGGATGGTAGGAGATAATGGTAGGGTATTATGGATTGTAAGATAGATGAAAGGGAAAGCGTATTCAAAGTAGTGTACCAAAACACGTTATATCATGTTTATACAGACAGATGCACATGTGCATTTCTAATATTAGTAATGCAAAAAGTAGTGTATTATGGATGGTAGTGTAAATCAAAGTGCAATTGTCTAATAATGGTAATATATTACGGAATTTGTCAAAAAATGATACACATCACATGTGCATCGATAATTGTTACTCGAATTTTTTTAGTGACCAAATATTGAAATATAGCGATTTTAGAAAAAAATATTTAAAAAAATTGTGTGTTTTTTAGAGTTTTTTAGGTATTTTGGTTGTGTTCACATCGGTTTCTCCGGTTCTCGCAATAAGGGTTATATTATATATATATATATATATATATATATATTATCGGTTCTCCGGTTCTCGCAATAAGGGTTATATATATATATTATATATATTATATATATATATATATATATATATATATATATATATATATATATATATATATATATATAGGGTAGGGTTCATGCGAGAACCATTTATTGCGAGAACCACGAAACCAATGTGAACACAAAAAAATACCTAAAAAAATCTAAATTACACAATTTTTTTCTAATATCTTTTTTAAAGTCGTTATATTTCGGCACCAAAAAAAATTAATTCGAGTAACAATTATCGATGCACATGTGCATATGTATCATTCCTTGGAGAAATTTCGTAATACATTAGTAGTAGTAGACAAATGCACTTTTATTTTCACTATCATCCGTAATACACTACTTTTTACATCACCAATATTAAAACTGCACATGTGTATCATTATGTATAACCATGATGTAACGTGTATTGGTACAAAAAGTTTGTTATTTTGAATGATGAAGTAGGCCCATATACATGTTTTTTGGTTAGTTGTATCTAGTGGTTGATGGTTTGGTTATATTTGTCACTTTATGATGTAATATGTTGTTTGGATGGTATAAAGGGTGTTGATGTACATGTAATAAAGTGAAATATTGGTAATAGTATTGTATTATAGATGGTAGGAGGTAATGGTATTGTATTATGGATGGTAGGAGGTAATGGTAGTGTATTATGGATTGTATGATAGATGAAAGGGAAAGTGTATTCAAAGTAGTGTACCAAAACACGTTATATCATGTTGATACATATAGATGCACATGTGCATTTCTAATACTGTTAATGTAAAAAAGTAATGTATTATGGATGGTAGTGTAAATGAAAGTGAAATTGTCTAATATTGGTAATGTATCACGGAATTTGTCAAAGAATTGATACATATGCCATGTGCATGGATAAATGTTACTCGATTTTTTTTTTTGGTTTTTTTAGTGACTAAATATAGCGATTTTAGTACTGCACATGTGCATTTCTAATATAGTCTTTATGACTAATTAATTAGTCAAACATAATAATAAATGAGATAAGAGAAAATGTATTTAATGTTTTACAATTTTACCATTTGTTTTTTTTTTCTCAGTATAATTTTCTTCTCAAATGAACCTCCCCCTATATATATAGGGAAAGGGTAAAATAAGAACCATCTTGAGTTGCGAGAACAACGAGAACTTTTTGCACAAACTTTTTTATAGGACTTTGAGAAAAAAACTTTTTCGGAAAAACCTTTTGGATGGTCTAGTTCTCGAGGTTCTCGCAACTCGTGGTGGTTCTCATTTGAACTGAATCCTATATATATATTGATTAGGTTAATTTGTGAACCTTTTTATATTTGTGAACAAAACGAACTCATCCTGGCCAGTGATCTTCTTTTAAAGTTACAAGGGTATGATGGTCATTAGACATATAAACATTATTTTTTATTTAAATTTATTATACATAATCAAATTCTGTAATCATATAAATCTATAACCACCCTACTTTCATGAGATCAAAAACCAAATTCCATTTTTTTAATTAATCATTCCAAGCAAAAAAATTCATGGCCATCGTCCATAATCAATTCAATCGGACTTCATCAACCCGGTCTTTTTCTAAAATCTTATAGTATATTCTCAGTTCGATATAAATTATTAACATGTCAGACATAAACGCAAATAGCGATTATGAATATTTGGCGATTCCACCAGTTCATAAACAACCAGATGAAGATAACGTTTATATAACATCAATTGAGCAGCAAGGTATAATTTTTAGAACTTCATATTAGTATAAGATATTAGATGTGTATTTCAGTTTCGTTATTTCATTTCATGAAGCTTGTTGAATGATTTTTTGTAGATTTTTGTACATGTTATGCTATGTTACGATACAGAAACAATCAATCCGAATTTCAGAACACAATTTCAGATTGCACGTCACGCGAATGATATATATACACGGACAATATCATGGGAAGTTCAGAAGTAGATATACAAGTCAACAACCTTGTGTTACATTACTGAATGAAGTATGGTTGTGTTGGTGCATTATGTCTATTGCCTACGTCTTAGGGTTGTGTCTGTAATAGGATTGAAATGTTAGAACTAGATTTGATGCGTATATATTTATCTTCGTACCAAGATAAATTACCTTCGCAAGAAGGTAAATTACCTTCGTACGAAGATAGACTCTACTCTCGCACGAAGGTAGATCCAAGTCTATATATAGGTTGAGGTTTGAGTTTGTAACTTTTGTGACTGATACAGCGAAGACCTGTCAGATTTCATGGTGATTTGTAACTATTAAACAATTAATGAAATCAGAAAATTGATATGAAATCTTGTTAATTCTCACTAGTTAATATGAATTCCGTGCATATGGACTAGATAACCAAATTAGGACCTTTGCTATTGGACAAAACGATCCTACAAGTGGTATCAGAGCTCAGGATACCTGATTTGAAGACAATTGTTCAAGATTCAGCCTAGAAGACTTCTTATTCTACTTATTCTACTTATTTTTCTTTTTTAAAACGAATCCACGGTTAAAATGAACTCATTTTCAAGTATATCATGTAAAAACATGTTTAGATAAACTGATGCGGGCCCAAGTGTGGAGGAGCGGGCCATGTTATATTTGGAGGCCCAAGATCGCGTGACAAATGAGGCTTCACTAAAATGGCTCTAACTTGGGCTGCAGGGGTCCGTTTTGGGCGTGCGACCAGTCAAAACGATCGTGAGGAAAAATCCAATTTTGCTACAAGCCTTAGGCAGTTTGGGTCAACGTTCGAGCCCAAAAAAGGCTTATTTCTACGAGTTTTATCACTTTTTATGTTTTTTGGGCTTTTTGCCAACTTTTGTTTTGTTCTAGTTTTTGGCCCAAGTGTATTTTAGGGCCCGTTTCGAATTTAAGACTCTATTTATATGTTGGTTATGATATGTTAATGATGAGATTTCAGTTTTGAGAAAACAATTTTCACTTCAAATTTCGTGCCATTTGGGTTGAATTTTGGGTTGGGACAAGTTCATCACGGGTATTCATAGAATCAACGTGATTGATCTCACTTATCTGTTACTACTCTACATCATAAACCCTTGAGAAAACTAGAGCTAAAAACATCCGAATTCATCTGAAAATTTCCAAAAAACGCCGGATTGTGAACCTACCTTCGCACGATCCTAAACTTTACCTTCGCACCAAGATAACTTTATCTTCCCACGAAGATGATAACTCTACCTTCCCATGAAGATAAATTAAATTTTTGAAATTTTTACTTCACTCGAACTGAAATCTTAATCGTTTTAGTGCTTAATCTTGTTCCAGGCAATTTGTCAGATAAGATGGAGAACGAATTTTGTAACACATTTGCTACGACAACTGTTAATGCATCAGCTGCAGCTGCACAAAATCTAAATTTAGAAAAAGAAATGGGGACGATGGTGAAACCCCCGAAGTTGATGAACTTAGAGGACTATGATAGTTGGAGTGAACGGTTTGTCAATTGGGTTCAAGCGAATCGTTTTAACTGTTGGTCTGCGATAGAAGAGAACTAAATCGCACCAATCGGGGAAATTCAATTGGAGAAGACATTGGCTCAACTCACGGATATAGAGAAAGAAAAGTTTGTAAATGAGAAGAAAATGATGAATATATTGCAACAATCAATCAAAGAAGACATCTTAACATTGCTGCAACATGATGACTATGCACAATCATTATGGAATGCATTAAGGTTGAAATTTCAAAGAAGTTTGCAAATGAGGAAAAGTAAAAAGGCACTACTGAGAAAAGAGTTCGATATTTTCAATGTGATGAAAGACGAAGTATGAAGCAGTTAATCGAGCGTTATTGTCACCTTGTTGCTCAAATGAAGAGGATGGGAATCCAGAAACCTAACAATGAATTAGTTGACAAGCTGGCAGATGCTTTGCCAGAGGGAGAGTGGTCTACGTACTTGACGATTTTCAAAAATGGTACAGAATATAATATAGTGGCTTCTCCTTACCAAAGTTCATAAAAAGGCTCGAAGGCCATGAAATGGAAATGCAAAAGATGGCTAAAACAAAAAGTGTTCAAATACAGCAAGATGTGAACTTGTATTTTAACATAGGTTCAGTTGGTACTCAAAGTCCGAAAGTTCAAACTGCCTTCAATGCTGATAATTCTGCAAGCCCATCATCTAATCAATCCGGTTTTCAATCATTTTCTAGCTTTGAACCGAATCCACCCAAAAGACCTCAGTCTTCACAGAGCTCAAACAATTTCCAAAATCACCAATCCGGTCAATCTAATTCAAACCAGAGGAAGTGCAACATTGCTGTAAATCTCGAAAACGCCCAAGATTTCATTGCACATACTGTCAAACAACACATGGCGCTGCTCGCTTCTATTCTTGAATCCTATGAAAGTCTGGTAGCTGGAAGGATTGGGAACCTAGAAATGACTAAAGAAGACTACAATCAGATCGATTCGGTAGAATTAGAATTGATTGATATTAAGTGGTGCATGCCTTCTATAATCCGCAGAGCTCAGAGATTCATGGAAATTACGGGTAGAAATAGCTTGGGAGGTTTGGATGGGAAGCTCAGATTTGATAAGTCAAAGGTGACTTGTTTTAGATGTCAAGGAAAGGACATTTTAAAAGAGAATGTACCAACTGAGAAGTCAACAACAATTAAAATCTTTTTGAAAAAGACTACTACAAGAAAGCAAAATATCATCAACCATCACCACCACAGTCAAATTCAAGGATGGTTCAAATAGAACATGATCCATCAAATACAAAAGGCAAAGCTTTAGTGGTTGCTCAAGAGGATGAAGGTTCAAGTGGAGCAAGTACATTTCAAAATCTTAAAGTCTCGCACTACTGGCAGAGATAATTGAAGAGCCTGAACCTGAAGCAGAAGATTGTTCTGAAGCAGTATTCGTTGAAGCTATTGAAGAACCTGTGTTTGAAGGATATTATCATGAACAACGTGCTGAGGAAGAAAATGTATTGCATAATGCTTTTAGAAATTTGTTCCACCTAATATGTTTCCGACTTTTAAAGGATATTTCAATTCAAGCTATCAAGTACCATCTGAAAAGGAATCAAAGCCTGAATGTGTGGAGTTGATAGATGGCAAATCTTAAGGAGGTAGTTTCTAACGAAGTCAAGGAAGAGTCGATGACCGGATGTGTTAAAGAGTCATTAAAGGAGATTGTCAAAGTTCAGGTTGTTGAGGTTGAAAAACCTTGCATGAAATGCCAAGAGCCGTGTAAGGAGTGTGTCGAGAAAGGAAAAAAAAAACTCAAAGAACTGAAATTCATGCAGATAATTTGTGATATGATTATAACACAACTAAAGAAGTATATGACTGATTAAGCAAAACTACCAATCAGTTCAAACAAATCAATAGGGAAGATCTGTCACACCCCGACTTGCAGCGGAAGAAAAAAATACGGGATGCAACAAACACCTCTGGTACAAGCACATTGTTTATAAAGACACTACATTTATTACTTACAAAATGTTGCATACTACATGTATGTTACAACGGCGTGTTCCCATGAACCACATAAGTCTTCTAAGCCACATGCGTCTATATGAGGGTTCGCCTATAAACATGTCTTAAACAACATACACAGATCACACCAGTCTCAAGTTACCTGAAATGCATGTTAGTTTTAAAAAGGGTCAGCTAAACGCTGCTGGTGAGTTCCACTGGTTTAGTTGTTGTGTAACAATATGTGTTAACAAGTTTAATTGCACTAGTCATAATCGCAGTTTACAGATTTATCACACAGACACCTTCAGCTCGCTAGACCGTGTCACAACAAGCACCTTCAGCTCGCCGGACCGTGTCACAGCAGACACTTTCAGCTTGCCGGACCGTGTTACGATAGGCACCTTCAGCTTGCCGGACCGTGTCACAACAGACACCTTCAGCTTGCCAGACCGTGTGTTATAAAATTCACATGATCACAAGTTGGTGCAATTAACACAGTTTTTGAAACATGCACATCACCCCAGAAAACAGGAAAACAATTCAAAAGTGGGGAAGTGAAAACTCACAGGATAGTAGCATCACAGGTAGCAATAGGAGTATATGTAAGCTTGTTCGGCTTTAACACCAATCATGCAAGTAATTACTAATATCAGTCGTTAGGTCGGTAATGCCTATAACTTGGGTCCCAGTGAGTATTTTCAGTCCATGTTGTACATATAGTATCCTGGTGTGGTGATGGATGTTAGGGTATGATTAGTTTCACGTTTGGCTCCCGGGCATCGGTTCGCGTGCTAGCCAAAATCGGTTGTTTGACACGTTCGGATAATGGTACGGGAATACCAATAGTGCCAATGTGTTGTGATTTAAGAAAGATTAATTTTTCATTAAGTGAGTCTGGGTGTTTGGGGAGTCTAGGTTGCCCAAATTTGAGTTTCCATTCTTGACGTCGGGGATCCTCTTGAACGGTGATGAAACACCCCCAGAGTGTCTCGCTTACCCTGGAACCTCCCAAAATACTCTCGGTGTTCCAATTATAGTTAAAATAGGTTTTGATCAGTTCCGATTTTCGGTAGGTTCGTTGTCTGGTAAACTGCCGAATTTAGTTAAAATACGCGTTTTAATAGTCGAAAAATCCCATTTAATCTACATATTTCTTAAAATTCTAGAAACTTTTGTGAAAGTCAGTAAATATATATAGATTCAAGGAAAAATATTTTGGGAATTTATAAAGCTATTTAACTTCTCAAATAAATCATTTGTAAAATAGTATTTAACCGCATAATTCACTTTGTTTATCATCCCATGTCCAAAAATTCCCAACATATTTCAGGAACTCCCTTACATGTCCAGGAACTCCCTGTAAAAATTTGGGATTTTTTCGATTTCGTTTCAGTGCGTTTCTGGCTACCGAAAACTCATAAAAACAGGGATTTTTAACCCAAATCAAAACTCTACCAATGGACTCCCAAACTTCCCAGAACTTTTCTTATATGTTTCTTAGTGTTCATGTAAATTTTGGTGATTTATTGACTCTGTTTGGTATTTTTTCTGGATTTGTTTATAAAACATTCAAAAATTAATCAAAAATTCTAAAATTTCAGCTCAATCCAATACCCATGGACCAAGTTATGGTCGAAACAATATTCTGCCAACTCTAGATTCGAGTTTCGGGTGATAAACTTAGCAATTTCTTTGATTCCAAGTGTTTTTCTTGAGTCCATAAGTGGTTGTGAGCCATACACAGTACCTATATACCAAGAACAATCCAACCATGCCATCACCCATGTCAATCAAGCCTTGTTTCATAGTTTTTTGGTTAATAACTTCATTAATCATTTTCGATCAATTGGGGGTTGATTAGGATATCAAAACCCAAAGTTTTATGGTCTTGGCTACCATATAACACCAGGGAATTCACAAGGTGTTCTTATTCAGCCAAGAAACCTTTTTTAACCCTCCAAAATCATGGATTAAAAAGGGGTTTTCGGTTATAAATCATGTTTAATCAAGAAAAATGCATCAAAACCACTTAGAACTTGTAAGATTACCTTGATTTAGTTGAGATTTAGGGATGATCAGCTGAATTCTTAGGTGTTTATGACAGAATTCTTGAAGAAAATGAAAGGAAATTAAAGGAAAAAAAGAAAAAAAATGAATATATATATAAAAAAGGGGGGGCGGTTCACATGTGGGGTACCCCTACCCCACCTTATGCTTTGTCGTGCTTCGTTTTACATGTTAAAAGATGATGTATATCTTTGGTTTTGTGTTCAGGTTTGTTTTCGGGTCTCAGACGCGTACACGATTTGCAAAACGGACTCCGTTTTTTCGCGTTCTTAGTGTCAAAAGACTCGGTTTTAAAATCGAGCATAACCGTCTCGAAACCCGAGCCCGGTTATGTTTTATTCATAAAAGCCTCGTGTTGGGTTAGTTTAAGTGTTTTTAGGTTTGATTGACCGTTCCTTGCATGTTTGGTTTGTCTTTCATTGCTCCTAACGCAAAGGCGTTTCCCTACCCGGGACTGCCTCTTTTTGCGTGCCCGAGCTCCGATTTTTTTCTAATCTTATGTCATAGTCTATGGCTCGTAACTAAGATGTTTCGTGAACTCGGAATCTTAAAGTGCCCTACCTTTGGCCTAATAATCATGGTCGATTGTTTAATGCGCTGTTTAACGTCAAGTTCCCGTTTAACACGTTGTCAAAGACTAAGGAAACCAACCTCACATCGTTGGCCCTTAATAGTGTCATGTCAACCATGACGTGTTCCCAGAGTCGTCAATCCATTCACGACTTTGTCTTGCCGTGTAGGTGATGCATAGCGTCAGCGTAATGTTTTTGGTAATTACTGTGCATATACTCCTATTATAGTCGGTGTAACATGTTCAAGAATTCGTATCATCACACATAATCACAACAAATATCATGATATACATATCACGTCCGGTTACCATGGACTTGTACCAATCAAAGTTTACCGGGATTTTTCACAATTGTCACAGTCTCCCCCGGTTAAAAGAATTTCATCCTCGAAATTCCGTTTAGTAATTCGTTGGAAAGCTCAGTCTTCACAGTTGAGTCAGTCATTCAACAGACAAGAATGTTTTTGCTTTTTGTATAGTATCATCATCGTACAGGGATGATAATGTGCTACATAGTAGCTGTGTAATTTGTCCATCCACAATTTCTACATATTGTTAAGAGTAGCGTTTGTCATCACTTCCAATCTGAAAGTGAGAGTGTTGTTGGACTCACTAGAAGAGGAGTCTCGTATTCAGCTTATAGTTGACTGCAATTATTACATTTTCTTTGCATTCATTATCTTCACCATTCATACACCATAAGTTTCGTTTGCGATTTAGTTTAATAGTTATTGAACACCTCCTATAGAGGAGGAGTATGGGTACTCTCCCAGGGTTCGTTGCGAACGTCGCAATGGTGAGCATCATGCTCCGCATGTTTGTGTTAAGGGAATAAATTTGGTCTCACCGAGTGGTGCGTGAAAAATCTTCCCTTGTTGTCGTGTACGTGAATATCTTCGGCTAATACTAACCGACCACGAGAGTCCCTTCTCTATGGTAGAGAAGAAAGAGAAAGGCTTTTAAGAGTCTAAGGCTGCCATAAGGCGAGCATGTACACGAGTAATAATGAATCTGCACACTTACCTCAGTGGTGTGCTCGCACTACTCACCAGTAGTCGGATTACGTCATAAGGATATGAAATTTCTGTAATAACACTTCCAGTTTGCGTTAAGTTTTTGGAGCTTGGCTCCAGCTGTTGTACAACTGCTTATGTCTTCTGAAGAAGGAAACAACTTAGTAGCTTCGATAACATCAATGTGATTTTCCGGGAGACAATCGTATAAAAATTCCCATAATATACCGGGAATGGTAGAGTGTGTACCCTATGCGGTTTTAATTCAAGTAACATCACCTCTAGAACACTACTATCACGTAGACATATTTGAGGTCTGACGAGTGTCTAGCGACCATAAGTATCACCATGATGCCCCTACACGTGGGACCAGATTTAACCGTAGACGTATAGGTAATTTTGTAAAAGATGACTAAATAACGAGTCATTGAATCAAGATTCCCCATCAACGGAGTACCCCTCGCAGGGTAGGAACCTAGCCACACTCGACTAATGTTTCAAAAAGATGTCGTTAATGGAAACAATGAGAAATAATCATTTTCCATCATGTTCTCGAAAGATTATCTAATGCACCAGCGAATATTTCCCATACTAGTCAGAAGGTGGTTAATCACCACTTGACCATCTCGGTCTTGTGGTTTTTCGAGTCAAATTCGGACCTGGTATGATCTGAATTGTAAATGAGTATAGAAAGATATAATGCTTTCCCATCTTGGCACCTCCGCCATTTGAATCACCGGTTAAACGTAAGGGTTTCGTCGAGTTCGTTCATGCCAAACCATCTTGGTTTAGATCGAGAAATTCGTGTGATTTTATGAAACCATGGGCTAAAGCCCGAATCCATAGTAACCCTAGTCCGATAATGACAGTTGACCACTGAATCTGATTTTTCCCGTCAGTCCAATATTTGTAACAATGTGAACAAGAAAAGAAGACCGGCCCCCGAGTTGGTCAAGACTAGGGTCGTTGAATTTCTTGACCCTTTGTCGTAGGATTAGTCAGTTCTGTTTCCCAATAGGGCACGGAAGGAATACGTGCTGCTGGGAAAGGTAGTAACATAGATCCACAATCGCTCGACAACCTCTTGATATAACAAAAGTAACTTTAAGAAAGGCTGAATGAAAGTCGTAATCAATCGAGGTAAGTCTAGCACTCTGACGGCTAGGATACCAATAGAGGTTATGAATGCCATTTCACAGCCAATCGGTGCATCCAACCAAGCACCAATTTACACTTTGGTCATTTAGCTTGGCTTGGTATCGCACATCAAGGTATCTACAATTTGTTGTGTGTGTTAAGTAACTCTCCAAATTTGAAGAGAATTAGTTGTCGCGTCAAAGTCTTATTCCTCTTTTAAGTATATAATACATGCTTATTAACGGAATTCCCCTGCGGGATGAACAGGATATTCGAGGGACGTATTCGGAAGATTCACTAGTCCCTTCATCTGGGATGATCGGGACTACTAATTTTATGGTTTAGCTTTCCCCCAAGTGGGTTCAGCGCACAAAAGACACCCATTACGATATTCGGACAACTCATAACTACTCCTATTTCAAAGAGAGTTTGGTTTTGACCGTGTTCCTTCATTCAGGGTAGTTCGTGCTTTTCATAGTATGGCTTTATATACGTCACTCCGGTGACATGTTCTGACCGCACATTTAAGCACTGGCCCATTTTGGGTTAAGTCTAAGTGCAATTTTAATAGTTGTAAGCCAATCAAGTTTGGATGAAATAAAGTCATCAGAACAGTTCGTATGAACTGCATGCATGACTTCGCACGAAGTGCATGCATGGCCTATAAATATCAAGACAACAACTTCGCTCAATATCAAGATCGAACAAAGACAACAACTTCGTTAAACTCCAAGTTCTTCGGTTCCGATCTAGATCGAGTCGTTTTTTGTCACACCCTCAATTTCCACTTGCGGAGTATTACCGCGAGTCGTGTGATCAAACCAGAATCTCAGACACTATCAATGTCGAACGACTATATGATTTATTTAAACGTTTTCCAAAAACATTTATTGTAAACATGCATAGTCATTTTCAAAATTTCAAGGTTTCAAAGTTTAGCGGAATAATTAGAATAAAGTAACGTGCACCAACATAAACGCCAAAACCAAAATCCCAAAAATTATCGTTAAAAAAGACTCGATAAAAATGCCTTGATCAAATGCAAGTGAGTACACATAGCGCTCCTAGCGTCCAGAGAAACATGCAAAGAAACAAGTGTCAACATCAAAGAAGAGTGAGTTCACAGGTTTTTATAAGTTCACAAGTTTGGTTTAAAAGATTGTTTTCCCCCGTTATCCCTAACCCGGGATAACGACACAGTTCCATTATTCCTAACATGGAATAATAAGGTTGGTTCGTAAATAAGTTCAATGTTAACATGTAGGTAGCGAGCCTAAAGTTACGTCAAGTAAGAGTTTGCGATCGAAGCTGACTGTTGTTGCCTCTGTGTTGCCAGGTCTATCACTGACCATGGCGAAAGTTAGGCCAAATTAATCACATGTTGACCATTCCCGGTCGGCTAGCGCGACTAGCTCGGGTGGGGCTTGTCGGGCCCAATAGTACTACTATAATTTCCCCGCTATCTAACCCAATACTAAAAATCCGAGAGTTGCTTGAGGACTTCCGTGATAAAGCTACTTAGTGACCATAACATACATTAACATTAACTTAGTTACCGAATAGTTAGCGGCGTTAATTTCGCATAACGTAAAAGATAGAGTTGTAGAGCGTATACATGTTTCTCCCCCTGTTGTTCAAAACCGGATAAAATAGGGGCCGTGAACTCACCTTAAATTGCTCGGTTAGATAAACGCAAAAGAGACAAATGATGGAACCGCTAATCGCGTCCTAACATGTCAACCGATTCAAAGTTAGTGTGTGAACATACTGACACAAAACCCTACGTATAACTAACACACAGTACGGCACACGTAATAACAAATTCGAAACTATAATCATGCATACAAAGTATCACCATACAAAATAACGACCAAATCAACTTGTCATAAACACAGGATAACTCATACAACACTTAGATACACACAAACGTAAGTTATCATGTTTTCAGCTTGTACACTCATAACTGGGCTGTTTTCGAGAATTTTTATAAAATAGTTCCAACGTTCCAAAATTCAAATGTTTTTACAGGAGGTGGCAATTAGACTGTAGAATTCTGTGTAAAATTTTCAAATCCTATATCTTTACCAATTATTTATAAACATTTATATACTAGGCTGCAGTCAGATTCGTCACTTTCTGACTGCAGTCCACGAGAAAAATCATTTAAAAATCATCGTTCATCCGATTAATGAAATTCCAGTGGGAGATTTTCGGAAACTCCCGTCTCCAGTTACTGTACAGATTTGGTGACCTAAACCCATACATACTATGAGATCCGACTCGATAAACAACCTGAAAATTCTGCAGAATTTATGCAGCTTCAGCTGCTGCACTAAATGACCATTTAAAAATAGCAAACGACCTCAGAAAAATATAAATCCAGCGTTGTTTGAAGCGTTTTTCAAAAATACACGTTTTAGGCTTCAGAAAATCCACTTTTCGATAAATAATGATCAGGTTACAGCCAACTGAAGTTTGCTGTAAATGTCAATCAGCTTACTGTTTTCGACTTTATCGCATTAGAACATGTGTAAACGGCCATGGCGCTTAGTTGTATTGATTAGCAGCAGGTTAACTTGTCAAATATCATCTAATATATCAATATTCATGCAAACCCTAAGTATATATCATGATCTTTATAGATAAAACGCAGCCTACGATTTTAATACTCAAACATATCATCACAACCGCAAAGATTCACATATTCATCCGAACTAATCATACACCACAACACTTTTTCATAATAATATCATACAAGCACATAATCGTTATCAAGACTACACAAAACCTAGTGTGAATTGCAATACTATTAAACCCTAACCTTGAAACGATGACAATTTTGGAATCGATCCGGGGATGTGGGATGCTTGCGTGACCGAGAGGGGGGGCTGCTGCCGTCGCACACCTCTAGGGGAGTAGGTTTTAGGGTTTGCTATTTTTTTTTTGAATACCCCATGCATACATACGTATACATAAGGGGCAAGGGGGCGGTTTGGGCTTGTCCTTGGGCCGCAAGGGTGGGGTGGCGGGTTGGGTTTGCTTGGTCACGAAGTCGAAACGTTTCACAGGCTTGGTTTGGTTCGGCTTATAAATAGAATTTACTAACCGATCATTATAATCTGATAAATAACTACACATAATACGACTCAACAATTATTCATAAACGTCTAATAACTTGTAGCACGAAATTCAGATACAACCCGTTAGAATTTCCAAACATTGTGTATTCCCTAAATACTAATGTTAGCGTAGTTATTGCAAGCGCGTAATTTAATTCTCCGAATTAAATCAGCGTAGGAATGAATAACAATAACGTAGCGCGTTTAAGATACCTAAAAAGTCGGGATGTCACATTATCCCCATGTTGAAAGAATTTTCGTCCTGAAAATTGAGTAAACGCGGTTTAGAATGCAACGCACAAAAGTTCAGTTTGTTAGAATGGTACAAGGAAATCCCACGCTGTCATATCATCCCCATGTTGAAAGAATTTCGTCCCGAAATTCAGTTGGCGGTAACATCAGATTGCTGCTCAGCTGCAAAAAGGTGTGGATATTTGCTTTTCATTTGGTCCTCTCTTTCCCATGTGAACTCCGGTCCCCGCTTAGAGTTCCAACGAACCTTGACGATCAGTATCTTGCTGTGCTTTCGAGTCTTGATCTCACGGTCCATGATCTCGATAGGTTGTTCCACAAAATGTAGTTGCTCATCCACTTGAATCTCATCCAATGGAATGACTAGGGTCTCATCTGATAGACACTTTTTCAGATTGGACACGAAACGTTGTGAACTCCACTGAGTTCGGCAGGAAGGTCTAACTGATAAGCTACGGGCCCGATACGCTTCGAAATCACAAATGGGCCTACGTACCATGGATTTAGTTTGCCTCGTTTCCCAAAACGAATTACACCCTTCCAGGGTTACACTTTCAGTAGGACGCGGTCACCTACTTGAAATTCAGGCGGTTTGCGTCGTTGATCAGCGTAACTTTTCTGTCGATCCCGTGCCGCTGCCATGCGGTTTCTGATTTGCACAATCTTTTCAGTAGCCTCAAGTATCAACTCAGGACCTGTGAGTTGACTGTCACCGACTTCTGCCCAACAGACCGGTGATCTACATTTGCGACCGTACAATGCTTCAAACGGTGCTGCCTGAATACTCGTATGGTAACTGTTGTTATATGAGAATTCCACTAAAGGCAGATGGATTTCCCAACAGTTCCCGAAGTCTACCACTCATGCCCTAAGCATGTCCTCCAAGGCCTGAATGGTCCTTTCACTCTGACCATCCGTCTGAGGGTGGTAAGTTGTGCTCATATCTAAGCGTGTACCCAACGCTTTCTGAAGTGACCGCCAAAATTTGGACGTGAAACAAGCATCTCTGTCTGAAATGATGGACGTTGGCACCCCGTGCCGAGAAACTACTTCCTTAATGTAGATGCGAGTCAACTTATCCATCTTATCTGTTTCTTTGGTCGCTAGGAAGTGTGCAGACTTAGTTAGACGATCCACGATCACCCAGATGGTATCACAACCACCCAAAGTTCGCGGGAGTTTAGTGATAAAGTCCATCGAGATCTGATCCCATTTCCACACTGGGATCTCAGGTTGTTGAAGTAGCCCTGATGGCTTCTGGTATTCCACTTGACTTTCGCACAAGTCAAACACTTGCTCACGTAGGTGGCTATATACGCTTTCATGTTGGGCCACCAGTACGCGGCTTTAAGGTCTTGATACATCTTATCCGAACCAGGATGGACAGATTATCGGGATTTGTGAGCTTCGTCCATAACTAGCTTCCTGAGGTTTCCGTAGAGAGGTACCCATATACGATTCATAAAATACCCGGTACCATTGGGTTTCACTTCCCAATCGCGTTCCATCTTTCCCACAGATTCGGCCTTGATGTTCTCTTCCTTAACTGCTTCTAGCTGCGCATCGCGTATCTGTTAGGGTAACCCAGAATGAATTGCGAACTGTAGTGCTCGTACCCGAAGAGGTTTCAAGTGCTCCTTCCGACTGAGGGCATCAGCTACCACGTTAGCTTTACCCGGGTGATATCGAATGGCATATTCATAATCGTTCAGGAGTTCGACCCAGCGACGCTGTCGCATGTTCAACTCCTTCTGGTCAAAAATATGCTGGAGGCTCTTGTGATCCGTGTAGATTGTGCACTTTGTTCCATATAAGTAGTGTCTCCAAATCTTAAGTGCAAACACAACTGCTCCCAATTCCAAGTCATGTGTCGTGTAGTTCTTCTCGTGGACCTTCAACTGTCGGGATGCATACGCGATGACCTTATCACGTTGCATGAGCACACATCCCAATCCCTGAATGGAAGCGTCACAATATACCACAAAATTATATGTCCCCTCTGGCAAGGACAAAATGGGCGCACTGTAAAGCTTCTGCTTTAGTAAGTGAAATGCTGATTCCTGTTTGTCACCCCAAGCATACTTGGTGCCCTTCTGAGTGAGAGTGGTAAGCGGTTGTGCGATCTTGGAAAATTCCTCGATGAAACGTCTGTAGTAACCAGCCAAACCCAAAAATTGGCGGATCTCTATCGGTGTCCTGGGTGCTTCCCAGTTCTTGATAGCATCAATCTTGGTGGGATCAACGTGTATACCCTTTTCATTCACGATATGCCCGAGGAACTGAACTTCCCGAATCCAGAAATCACACTTCGAAAATTTGGCATATAGTTTCTCCTGTTGAAGTAGTTCCAGCAACAACCGCAGATGCTCGGCATGTTCTTCCTCACCCTTAGAGTAGATGAGTATATCATCGATGAACACGATGACAAACTTGTCGAGATACGGCTTACACACGCGGTTCATGAGGTCCATGAACACCGCGGGTGCATTGGTGAGACCGAAGGGCATGACCAAGAACTCGTAATGGCCATACCGAGTGCGAAATGCCGTCTTGGAGATATCCTCCTCCCTGACGCGTAGCTGGTGATAACCGGACCGTAGATCAATCTTGGAGTAGTAGCTTGACCCTTGAAGCTGGTCGAAAAGATCGTCGATGCGACGTAACGGGTACCGGTTCTTGACGGTAACCTTATTGAGTTCCCTGTAGTCGATGCACATGCGGAAGGTCCCGTCCTTCTTCTTGACAAAAAGGACCAGAGCTCCCCATGGCGAAGTACTGAGTCGGATAAATCCTTTTTTCAACAATTCCTGAAGTTGGGTAGACAGCTCTTGCAGCTCCGCTGGAGCTACACGATACGGGGCCTTGGCGATAGGAGTCGCATGGCTCGCCATTTCGATTTCAAACTCTACTTGTCGATGTGGTGGAAGACCGGGTAACTCCTCTGGAAATACATCGGGAAAGTTACGGACGATGGGGATATCTTCAATCCGCTTCTCGTCCTTAGACTGTTCGGTGACCAGTGCGAGCAAAGCAAAAGAGTTCTTCTTCCGAAGATACTTCTGAGCTTGCATGTAAGAGATGATGTTCGTGACGACGCCTGCCTTCTCGCCTTGCACCATCAAGACTTCGTCGTTAGAGAGCGGAATACGGATAGCTTTCTTGAAACAGAGAAATTCAGCTCGGACGTCGGATAGCCAGTCTATTCCGGCTACCACATCAAAACTACCCAGAGTAGTTGTCATCAGATCAATGGTAAAGGTGTGACCCGCGAGTTTAAGTTGACAGCCGGTCACTAGATGAGTCACATCTACAGATTTACCATCGGCTAGTTCTATGACGTAAGGGGTCTCTAGGGGTTTAGGTCTGAGATTTAGTTCTTCCTAAAAGACTCAGATATAAAACTCTTATCCGCACCCGTATCAAAAAGTACAGTAGCAAAATAATCGTTAAGTGGAAACTTACCGGTGACCACATTCGAGTCGTTTCTAGCCTCCCCACGGCCCTAGCGTGAATGCACGTCCTTTGGCACCTCCTGTGCCACCATTTCCATTGTTGCCATTATTGTTATTGTTGTTGTTGTTATTCCCACCATTGTTGTTGTTGCGAAGTTGCGGGCAGTCTCGCTTGAAATGGGCAGTGCTACCGCACTGATAGCATCCTCGGTTATTACCCTGCTGCTAACCCTGGTGTTGGTTCTGATTCTGTCATGACATAATCTCCCCGCAACAATCCTTTTCCGCGTGTCCTGCTTTGCCACATCGTTGGCAGCGATTTCCGACGCAAGGGCCGTGATGATGGAGGTTACAACGATTACATTGCGGCTTTCGACCCGCATAGCCGCTCGAGTTCTGGGTGTTGTTGGCAAACTGATTGTTGTGACCCCGATTGTTATTGAAGTTGTTGGACCGCTTCTGGTTTCCTTGTTGTGGCTGGGCTGATAAAGACTGCCGAGCAGGTGAGTCTTCAAATTTCCTTTTGTTGTCAGGGACAATTTCAGTCGCACCCCTAGGTGGCAACTTCCTTTGCTCCACCGCCTTATCGGTGAGTTTATGTGCTAGCCTAATCGCTTGTTGCTCCGCTGTAGGGTTGCTAGACATTACCATGCCCTGGATCTCAGGGACAAGACCCCCAAGATAAAACTCAAGTCGTTTAACGACGGTGTTAGCCAAATCGGGACAAAGGAACACCAGATCATGATGTCTTGCCGTGTACGCTTCAATTTCTGACCCGACCATCTTGTGGTTCCATAACGCTTGTTCCAATTGTTGAACTCTGTCCCGCGGACAGTATTCCTCCTTGATTAGAGCTTTGAACTCGGTCCAGGCTATTGCGTTCGCCGCAGCAAGTCCACGCGTTTGGACTTGTGCATTCCACCAGGTTAATGCCCCATCTTCCAACGTCGAGGCAGCATACTTGACCTTATTAGCTTCGAGGCAATTGCACATTTCGAAAACTGATTCAGACTTTTCGACCCAACGGACCAGCCCTATAGGTCCTTCAACTCCTGTGAACTTGCTCGGTTTCGCATCCAGGAACATCTTGTAGGGGTTAAGACCCCCTCCTGAGGATAGGGGATAGGTAGTCAGCGAGAAAGTCTACTAGCCAAACTATTAGATTTTCCCATGAAAATTTAATAATGGTTACCTGCTGGTGGGTTAGGAACAGTTGCCAGAGCAGCATTCACGTGTTGTTGGATTAAAGCGGCCAATTCTTCAGCTAACATGTTGAGATTTCCGCGGCGACCGGTTGCCATTTCAGATCTTCGCAAGACAACACAAACACACACCGATAAGTATATATCCAATATAGTTATCATATTCCACACTTAAATAACCACACAATTTATGTCAACCCAACAAATTAAACAATCAAAGGGAACATTCGATTAAATAAATTGTAATGTCTCACAAAATACCAACCAAACATATCAGTTTAATTATAAAATTTCCAAGTTCAAACATAAGTGGAAACAAACTAACTAAAGGAAACAAAATGGAGTTTGGCGAGATGAGTTAATCATCTATGTCTCCATCTCCCAAGTCGCTATCACTGCCGTCTTCCTCTTCGGCGTTTTCAGCTTCAACAGCCGGGTCCTGTTCCGGCTCTTCTTCCTCCGGATCCTCCTCAGGGTCTTCCTCTGGATCCTCCTCTTCGTCTTCTACCGGCGCTGGAGGGGCCGGTGCTGGTGCAGGTACTGGGATAGGTGGTGCTTAGTTCTGCTTCAATTCGTGAATCCTCCAACTGGACTCAAGAACTATGTGTTCGAGCAGGTCAGCCCTCAGCTGCTCAGCACGAAGGTCCTTAGCTAAAATGCTTCGAACTCTCTTATTCTCATCTTGCTCTTCCTCGAGCTCTTCAGTTTTACCAGTCAGCTGACGTATCAGCCATCCCTGTGCTTCGATAGTCTCTTGCATTCTCTCCAGCTGTTCCTGTTGTTTCCTTAGCATAGCTCTAAGTAGATCGTCCCCCACTCCTGAAGAGTTGACCGGTTTGACCGGTACAGCGGTGGTGGTCGGGAGGACGACTCCCCTCCTAGAGCGAGTCTTTTCCTGGCAGCTGAGCGTGTCTCCACGCCACGAGGTGGTGAAGGTTCGACCATGGGTGCCTTCCCCGGCGCCCTTGATTGTCGAGATCTATCAGATGATGATGATGACATAGCCTGCTGGGTTGGTGTAGTTAGTTATGAACTGCGTATATCACTATATATATATATATATATATATATATACATAACATATATATCACATAGAACAATTGTAGTATAACACATAACAAGATATCACAGTTCGGTGCCAACTAAGTCAAGTGTCGTGTAACAGCTATAGTTTAGGTTTACTTTAAATGCACACCTAGTTCTCTATAGCTAGAGGCTCTTATACCAATCTGTCACACCCTCAATTTCCACTTGCGGAGTATTACCGCGAGGCGTGTGATCAAACCAGAATTTCAGACACTAGCAATGTCGAACGACTCTATACGATTTATCTAAACGTTTTCCAAAAACATTTATTGTAAACATGCATAGTCATTTTCAAAATTCCAAGGTTTCAAAGTTTAGCGGAAGCATTAGAATAAAGTAACGGGCGCCAACATAAACGCCAAAACCAAAATCCCAAAAATAATCGTTAATAAAGACTCGATAAAAATGCCTTGATCAAATGCAAGTGAGTGCACCTAGCGCTCCTAGCGTCCTGAGAAACATGCAAAGAAACAAGTATCAACATTAAAGAAGAGTGAGTTCACAGGTTTTTATAAGTTCACAAGTTCGGTTTAAAATATTGTTTTCCCCTGTTATCCTTAACCCGGTATAACGACATAGTTCCATTATTCCTAACCTGGAATAATAAGGTTGGTTCGTAAATAATTTCAATGTTAACATGTAGGTAGTGAGCCTAAAGTTACGTCACTTAAGATTTTGCGATCGAAGCTGACTGTTGTTGCCTCTGTGTTGCCAGGTCTATCACTGACCATGGCAAAAGTTAGGCCAAATTAATCACCCGTTGACCATTCCCGGTCGGCTAGCGCGACTAGCTCGGGTGGGGCTTGTCGGGCCCAGTAGTACTACTATAATTTCCCCGCTATCTAACCCAATACTAACGATCCGAGAGTTGCTTGAGGACTTTCGTGATAAAGCTACTTAGTGACCATAACATACATTAACATTAACTTATTACCGAATAGTTAACGGCGTTAATTTCGTATAACGTAAAAGATAGAGTTGTAGAGCGTATACATGTTTCTCCCCCTGTTGTTCAAAACCGGATAAAATAGGGGCCGTGAACTCACCTTAAATTGCTCGGTTAGATAAACGGAAAAGAGACAAATGATGGAACCGCTAATCGCGTCCTAACATGTCAACCGATTCAAAGTTAGTGTGTGAACATACTGACACAAAACCCTACGCATAACTAACACACAGTAAGGCACACGTAATAACAAATTCGAAACTATAATCATGCATGCAAAGTATTACCATACAAAATAACGACCAAATCAACTTGTCATAAACACAGGATAACTCATACAACACTTAGATACACACAAACGTAAGTTATCATGTTTTCAGCTTATACACTCATAACTTGGCTGTTTTCGAGAATTTTTATAAAATAGTTCTAACATTCCAAAATTCCAATTTTTTTACAGGATGTGTCAATTAGACTGTAGAATTCTGTGTAAAATTTTCAAATCCTATATCTTTACCAATTATTTATAAACATTTATATACTAGGCTGCAGTCAGATTCGTCACTTTCTGACTGCAGTCCACGAGAAAAATCATTTAAAAATCATCGTTCATCCGATTAACGAAATTCCAGTGGGAGATTTTCGGAAACTCCCGTCTCCAGTTACTGTACAGATTTGGTGACCTAAACCCATACATACTATGAGATCCGACTCGATAAACAACCTGAAAATTCTACAGAATTTATGCAGCTTCAGCTGCTGCACTAAATGACCATTTAAAAATAGCAAACGACCTCAGAAAAATATAAATCCAGCGTTGTTTGAAGCGTTTTTCAAAAATACACGTTTTAGGCTTCAGAAAATCCACTTTTCGATAAATAATGATCAGGTTACAGCCAACTGAAGTTTGCTGTAAATGTCAATCAGCTTACTGTTTTCGACTTTATCGCATTAGAACATGTGTAAACGGCCATGGCGCTTAGTTGTATTGATTAACAGCAGGTTAACTTGTCAAATATCATCTAATATATCAATATTCATGCAAACCCTAAGTATATATCATGATCTTTATAGATAAAACGCAGCCTACGATTTTAATACTCAAACATATCATCACAACCGCAAGGATTCACATATTCATCCGAACTAATCATACACCACAATACTTTTTCAAAATAATATCATAAAAGCACATAATCATGATCAAGACTACACAAAACCTAGTGTGAATCGCAATACAATTAAACCCTAACCTTGAAACGATGACAATTAGTGAACCGGGACAAGCTTGGAATCGATCCGAGGGATGTGTGATGCTTACGCGACCGAGAGGGGGGGGCTGCTGCCGTCGCACACCTCTAGGGGAGTAGGTTTTAGGGTTTGCTATTTTTTTAATACCCCATGCATACATACGTATACATAAGCGGCAAGGGGGCGGTTTGGGCTTGTCCTTGGGCCGCAAGGGTGTGTGTGGCGGGTTGGGTTGGGTTCGCAAAGGGGTGTGGGTGGCGGGTTGGGTTTGCTTGGTCGCGAAGTCGTAACGTTTCACAGGCTTGGTTCGGTTCGGCTTATAAATAGAATTTACTAACCGATCATTATAATCTGATAAATAACTACACATAATACGACTCGACAATTATTCATAAACGTCTAATAACATGTAGCACGAAATTCAGATACAACCCGTTAGAATTTCCAAACATTGTGTATTCATTAAATACTAAAGTTAGCGTAGTTATTGCGAGCGCGTAATTTAATTCTCCGAATTAAATCAGCGTAGTAATGAATAACAATAAAGTAGCGCGTTTAAGATACCTGAAAAGCCAGGATGTCACATTTTTGTCAATTAGACGTCGAAACTATGTCCGGTTGTCGATTAGAACGTAATAAACGTTGATTATTTACGATTCATTGTCACGATTACGGTTCGGTTTAACGGATTCCGCACGTTAAACTGGATTAAACACAGAGTTTGTGTTCTTCGGTGAACCAATCCGGACCTTCAATTGGTATCAGAGCTTCGGTAAGCTCTGCGTGTAATCGTGATCGGAATCGGACGAGTTTCGGTTGATTTCGATCAAGTTTCGGTGTCTTTTGGTGTGTCGTTTGTGAATTATGAACGTTTTAAAGTGATTTCTGCTTGATTCAGATCTGTTCGGTGTAGCGTTTGTATACTTCGAACTGAATTGGTCTGTTTTGGATTGAAGTTTGTTCATTTCGAACAAGTTTCGGTGTTTCCGGATCGATTTCGGTTGTTTTTCTGTGAATCTAAGTCAAAATTTTGAATCTCTCGGTTGAGTTTGAACTGTTTTACGGTGAAAACTGATTGAAATTTCAATAATTTGATTGTGATATTAGTTTTGAACTGTTATTGATTTGATTTTCATAAATTTCGAATACAGCCAGTTTCTGTTCATCTTGAATTGAATCGGTTAATAAATCGATGAATTTCTGATCTAAAATCGAGTTTTGATCTGAATTCTTATAATATTAGATCTGATTTTAGAAATTCAGCAAGTTTCAGCTTTGTTATTGATCAGAGTAATAATAGATCTGAGTTGTTTAATCGTCTTCTTCAAAGAATCATTTTTGGATCTGAGCAGTGTGTATCGAGTAGGAAGAAGACTGAATCTTGTGATTCAGTTTGTGAAAAACGTAGTGTGCGATTGTTATGTGTGTTTGTCATAATTGTCAATCACATAAAGAAGTTGCAGGTTGTTTGTGAGAAAGTCGTTTTGGATTTGTTGGATTATAAAACGGAGAAGAAGAATATCCATATTTTTAGCGACAGTGATGGGTTATAAGTGACAAAGTGAATTTCTGAATCTGTTTTGAGTCATTGTGGTTATTCATGAATGTTTCAGATCTGCAGGTTAAACTGGTCATTGTAGGTTGTGCAGTGTTGAAAAAATTCTAGACCAGAGTTGTATAATCGTCTTTGTTAGAGAGTTGTTTTGATTTGAGTAGTGTGAATCAGGTAGAAAGAAAACTGAATAATCAAAAACAAAAAGTTGCAGGCTTTAGAAGTAGAAAAACGAAAGATCTGAATTGCTTCTGATTTTGATTGTTCATTGAAGAGAGGAATTTTTGAGTTTTTGTTTAGTGAAAATCGAAGAAGAAGAAGAAATAATGCGATGGCTGAGGTGTTGCTAATAGTTATTTTGGTTGAGAAAGAAGTAGAATATAATTGAGATAGAAGCTTAATAAAAGGGTTTATAAACGACATTTGATCTGTTTAAAAAATTTTTAGGTTTTAATAAAAAAAAAAGGAAAGATTGAAAAGCTTTTGAAAATTGATTGACAGTTCATAAAACATTTTAAAAAAAATCAATCTGAATTGGTTAAAAGATATGATGAAGTGATATCATTGTATTTTTTTAGTTTAATTGCGATTGGTAAATAAAAAAAGACGTTTTACTAAATGTGAAAGAATCAAATATAATAAAAGATATCTTATAATCTTTCATAATTTCGAGAAGTGTAAAATTGAAATTTAAAAAAAAAAACATAATAATTTTGTTTGTCGCTAGCTTGTGGATTAAAAGTGGGATACAAACGTTTAGTGGGCTACATATAAGTTGAAATTTGTGGACTTTGAGCTAAAAATAATTTTTGAACCAAGTGGTTTAACAAAGAAATTGTGTTTAAAATGTTTGACGCAATGGAAAATGATAAGCTTGAAAGAATAAATGATTGGTTTGATGGTTTTTCGTATTTGATGAATAAAAATGAGAACAAAAATACCTGGGTTAATATATTTGAACATTTTTTGTGTAAAAAAGATGAATCGTTGGATCAGTTAATAAAACGGTATGATGCATTACCTGACAATTTAAAAGAATACAATATAAGAATGTCAAATGCTGAACAGATATCAAAATTTGCAGAAGCATTACCTTCAGAATGGGATGAATATTTTATTAAATTGAATAAGGATTCTAGATTTTCAAAGTTTTATCCAAATGAGTTTTTCTTTGAGCTTAAAAAACACGATTTAGAAATTACAAAGAAGAAGAAAGCTTTGATAAAAGAGAAGCTAGATAAAATAAGCTTGGATGTGGTTTTTGAAATAAGCAGAAGAATCAATATATGTCTTAAAGCAAAATCTGTTTTGAAATATGATATTAAGAGGGGTTGTTATATAGATGAAAATATGAATCATGTTGCTGATTTTGCTGAAATTTTTTCTGCAGGTACATTCAAGACAGATTCGACTCCAAAGAATGAAGAATCAACTGCATCAACACATGAAGTTTCAAGTTCTGAATCTGTGTGCTCAAATTGTGAAAAATCCATATCTGATAATGTCATACTTTTGAAAGATGTGGAAAGATTGACATTAGAAAACAAAATTCTATAAAACTAGAAAACGATTTGAAAAATAAAATTAAAATTTTAGAAAATGAAAAATCTGTTGTTAAAAAATTAATATTGAAAATCAAAAAGCAATAAATTCTCATCTTGAGAAAATAACTCAACTTGAAAATAAAGTTGAGAACACTAAAAATAAAGCTGTTGATTTAGAAAAGAAATTGAAAAGTTTTGTGACATCGTCATTGATTCTAGATCATATATGTCCAAAACTGATCAATAAGAATAAAAAAAAAATTCCAACAAGTGACAATGTTGCAAATTATAAAGATGTATAGTTGAGGATTATGATGATGATACCGATGATAAAAGTGATAAAAATGATAAAAATAAAATATTTTTGAAACTAAAAGAAAAATTTCAAGAAACTGTTCTACAATCTACTGAAAAAGGTAAATGCTCAACGCAAAAACCTTCTAAGCAGAATGGAGAACGAAAACAAAAGGAAAAGCAAATTTCTAAAAATTCTAAAAATTTCGAAAGAAAAATAAAAGCTCGATCATCCAATCATTTAAAAATTCACAAAAGTTTGAAAATAAGTGGTGCAGATCGGACCACAGTGCTTCAACGTTAAATCAAGTTTACAGAAGAAGCAAGAAAGGTGACTACTCACATCAAAACAATGTTATGATTTGAGTGTATGGTTTGATAAAGAAAATCAGAAAGATAACAGGGTGTGTTACAATTGTGGAGTAAATGGATACATTGCTGTTAATTGCCCGAGAAAGAGATTTGATACAAGAAGATGCTATAATTGTCAAATCAAAGGTCATATTTCCAGAAATTGTCCGATAAATTCGAAGAGAAGATCGTCGGATAAATTTCAGGGGAGAACAGAAAAGTTGCGAAGAAGACAGTAAAAACAGAAGAAAAGCCCAAAGAACAGAAAGTGAAATTATCGCAAGGGAAAAAAGACAAATTGAGGAAAAAGAGAAAGAAAGTTAGAGAGTATTTAGAAAAGGTTTTGTCCTCGGATACGACCATTTCAGATATAAGTTCTGGAGAATCCTTTTACTCAACAAAGAATGATTGGTCAAGTAAAACGAATTCATCAGATACAAATCTGAGGACAAAAGAGAGAACGATGAATAAATCGATTAATCAAACAGTTAAAGAATCAAAGAAAGTAAAAGTTTCAGAAAAAGTTTGTATCAAACTGTTTGAATATAAAAGAGAAAGTGAGGGACTATTTATTTCAGATGTTAATGAATTTGGTAAACCTAAATTCAAAATGGATTGGGTTCCAGTTCAAAACTAATTGAAGATTGTTTGAATGTGCAGGATAACCAAACTTCAAGTAAGCGTCATTTCAGAAGTAGTGGTTGTTCGTGCAGTGGAAATAATTTGAAAGGATTGGTGTTCAACACAAACAAAATGGTTGTCTCGCGTTCACATTCGTAAAAAGCGATTAAATGGTTAAAATGGAAGATTCTTATTTTCGATTTCGAAAAGATGTTTTCAATTTTAGGGGGAGAAAATTTTTAAATTTGTCAAAAATAAAAAAATTTCTGTAAAATTCCTGTAAAACTGAAAAACATCATTTCAAAATCATTTTAGATAGATAAATTTTTCAAACAGCCAAAAACAGTAAAAAATCTGAAAATATCAAAAACATTGTAAAATGAAAAATGAGATTACTTGTGCCAAAAGAGGAAATGACTATCAGTGCATGCTAAAGATATGTATTGTTTAAAATGGTTAAACAATCTCATTAAAGATGTGTCGGTAGGCTAAACTAGACTAGTAGTTTTGCGATAATGATATAAATCTAAATGAAATAGCCTAGTTCTAGTGGGAAACACGGTTGAAAACATAGTACTTAGTTTTGTCCTTCGTGACTGTGTACCTACTTGGTAAGCGCTGAATGCTGAAAAGCATAAAAACCGGTCAGTTTGTGAACTTTCACAACTTACTAAAAAGTCACTGTGATTGTGTTTTCATTTTCAAAAGATTTAAACTTGTTTTATTTCTTTATTTTGTTTAAGCATTGGACATCCTCTGTGTATACGAAAGTACGAACTGGATGTTAGTGCCTAAACGTTTCTGCTTTATTTTACTTGGTGTTTTGTTTAAAACTTGGATCACCTCTGCGTATATGAGAAAATCGATCTAGTGGTTAAGATCTAAACAATTTCAACTTGTTTTTTATTTCTTATTTTGTTTAAACATTGGACTTTCTCTGCGGATCGAAAGATCGACCTGATTGTTAATGTTTAAACATTCTGCGTTATTTTCACATAATTCACAGTTGATGAAAGTTTAAAGGCATTACTTGAGTTAGTGTATTACGTGATGAGGGGATATGCTGAGATCGTTGGGTCCATGAGAACTTAGTGCAAATTAATGTACCTTAACGTATCGGTAAGCATTACGAAAGTTTTTAGATTGAGTTTAAGTGTTCAACAATACCGACAATCCATGTGAATTGTTTAAACTGAGTGTTTCATCTAAATCAACGGTGCAGCTGATATGTCTCAGTAAACTGATATGATTCTCTAGCGCGTTTTCTCACAAAAATAAAACTGTTACATTTCAGTTTGTTTATATTTCTGCATTCAATATTAAAAATCTAAAAGATTTTCTTTCAAATCATCCATGGAAACTTGATAATGTTGAATGTGAGCCGGACCAACGAGACTGTTAAGAAACTGTTTGTGTGTGGATACGTGTGTTTGTTCTTAAACATCAAATCTTAGAGATTCGGAGCATCATTCAAGGGGGAGACTACGGTTTCACTTGAAGATGTTATCCAAGGCAGTTCAAGACTAAACATCATAGATTTCTAGCTATGTCCAAGGGGGAGACTGTTAGTGCACTATCTGTGTGGCCATAGATAGAAATCTAATTGTACGTGTAATGTCTAGTGTTTTGAGTCTGTATTATACCGAACAGATGTTTCACTAGGTTTCACTAAGTTTCACTAGTCAGGATAACATAGGATTCGGTACGACACGATACGAAGAAAGAGGGTTTGTGCGAGAATGATGTCATCATACCATTTGATGACATCATGATTTTATATACGTGGAAGTCAATATACATATGGAATGCATGCATAAAAGTCAACTGACTTTGGAATTCATTGAAGAAGTTCTAGATCGACGAAGTAAACATGCATGTATATATAAGCCAATCAAGTTCGGATGAAATGAAGTCAACAGAACAGTTCGTATGATCTGCATGCATGACTTCGGATGAAGTGCATGTATGGCCTATAAATATCAAGACAACAACTTCGCTCAATATCAAGATCGAACAAAGACAACAACTTCGCTCAACTCCAAGTTCTTCGGTTCCGATCTAGATCGAGTCGTTTTTGTCAATTAGACGTCGAAACTATGTCCGGTTGTCGATTAGAACGTAATAAACGTTGATTATTTATGATTCGTTGTCACGATTACGGTTCGGTTTAACGGATTCCGCACGTTAAACCGGATTAAATGCAGAGTTTGTGTTCTTCGGTGAACCGATCCGGACCTTCAGAGTAACCACTATTGGTCTTGGAACTTGTTCTTGATTAGACGCTTGTTGTTGTTGATATAACAACACAAGTTCCTCTTTATTAGGTTCTTCTGGTAAATCGAATGAATTCCATAAACTCTAATAGTTAAACTTCCAGGGATCACCAGGCTTTTGAGTAGGCATTGTGTATTTCTGGCAGTAAACATGTTGAGCGAGAATAACACGGTTTAAGCTAGGTAGATATACTCTTCTCAAAGGAATAGCGTAACCTACAAAAAATCCCTCCAGAGATTTGGCACTGAATTTACCATCAGGGTCGATAACTGTACACGGCGATCCAAATGGCTCCAAAAACTCTAAATTCGATTTCCGTTGATTAATCAGCTTAAACATGTTTTCTTATGATCCTTGACTGTTAAAACTCTGTTCAGCGTATAACAAGCAGAGGCAATAGCTTTGCTCCAGAAACTTATGAGTAACTTCGAATCTGCGAGCATCGTGCGTGCTGTTTCGATAAGAGTACTATTCTTACGTGCAACTACTCCATTTTGTTGCGGAGTATGGGGGCACTGAATTCGTGAAGAATGCCTTTATCATTACAGAATTCGAGCATTCGATTATTCTTGAACTCCATACCATTGTGACTACGTATTCTCCTGATTGGTAAATGATATAAGTTCTCAAGCTTTCTGAATAGAATCATCAGATATTCAAACGTCTCTTCTTTACTCTCCTGAAAAATAACCCATGAAAATCTCGAGTAGTCGTCTGTCACAATAAGGCAATATAGATCACCAGATATACTTTTGAGATTTACTAGCCCGAAAAGATCCATATGAAGCCTCTCCATTGGTAGTTGATAAAATTTAAAAGCTTTATTGGGTGCGATTTCTTATGCTGCTTCCCTTTTTGCAGCTAAGACAATCGTCATGTAGATGGAAACTTTTAACATTAACACCCTCCACTAGATTGTTGTGCACCAGATAGTTCATCTTTCGCTAATGGATATGCGCCATCTTTTGATGACAAAAAATTGATACAAAACATTGTGCCGATTTCGTGGTAGTGGATGCTACGCTCATGTCAAGAACATAGAGATCATTTTCTCATGGAGCGCGCATGAGGATCCACTTCTCGGGAATGTTGAATCCCGGCTTCATAATTAGGCACTCTTTGTCATTAAAATGAGTTGTAAACTTCTTATCGCAAATCTGTGAGATGCTCAGCAAGTTGTTCTCTAACTCAACAATATAGTTGACTTTGTCAAACGAGATCACACCATTCAAAAGTTTTCTGAGTATCCTTCCTCCTTGACTACCCGCAAACCCTACATAGCCTCGACGGATTGATTTAACATCGTAAAGCAAGGCCAGCATTCCTGTCATGTTACTAGAAGCTCCACTGTCCATAATCCACTTTGAAATAATTGACCTTGGAAGCCCCTGCACATGTAAATAAGTAATTACTTAAACAGTGAAACCCAAGCCTTCTCGGTCTTAGGTGGGTTTGGAATATCAAACTTGGAACTTTGACTTCAACATCCTTTCCATTCTCAGACTTTGATTTAACTTCCAATTTTTCAGGAACAGGTGTTGTTTTGATTTCCGCAGAAGATGGTTTAGCTTTAACCACCCAAGTTTGTGTTTTCAAAAGTGCCTTATAGGATAGAATTTTGAATCCTTTTGTTCATTTTTGGTTGATGTTTCACCAATTTCAAATTTTGAATCATTGAAAATTGTTGGTTTCATAACATTGTTGGATTCATTATTTCTTTTTAAACTATGTTGGTACAAACTTGGGAGTTTTTTTGTTTCACATCTTCTGTAGACTTCTTAGCATGATAAACAGGTTTAGATTTGGGACAATTTCTTGCAATATGTCCGACTTCATTACACTTGAAGCACGTCCTGTTGTCAGTGACATTGGATTTCCGAACCAGTTCACGACGTTTCTTTTCAGCATGGAACTCATCGTTAGATTGTTCCTTTCCTAACCTTTCTTTTTCACTTTCCGAGCTTGATCCAAAAAACAAAGTTTACCTTCTTTTGAAAAATTGATTTTTGAAACTTATCATTGTTCTTTTTACATACCACAATCCTTTCCTTTTGTTTTAAGGATAGTTTTTACCTTTGTGATGATTATTGTAAGAACGTTTGGGTTTAGAGAGTAAGACTCATTCAAATTTTCAAGCTCTGAAAGGTTTATTTCTGTCAACTTAAAGACTTGGTCAACCTTTTCAAGATTCACATTCTGAATTGGAAACTCTTGATCATAATATAGTTTGTTCGATCCTTTCAATGTATAAGCAACCAACTTAGGATCATCATCCGGACTAGATTATGATTTTTCAAGATAATTCTGATGAAACCTCTCCTCATTTTAAGAAGGTGAACTGGTTTTTTCCAAGTTCGACTTAGCACTCTCATATTTTGTGCTATCACTTTCACTTCCTAAAACATTTTCAATGATAGTTTTTACCACATCAGATTCAGAGTTGTAAGAACTTGTACTTTTGACCCTAATTATCGGAAAGGGTTACAGATCGTAAAATATTTTATTATGGTTTTAAACAATAACAACTTGTTACAAGTGAAACATGTTATTTAAACCGACTATTATTGTCAAGCTTATTTAATTTAGCATATATATGTACATATACTGGTAGACACGTATACAAAATATATACTCTGAATATTCGTTCAAAGTTAAACTAGCAAAGATATAATAAATTGTTATATTTATTTTAGATAATTTAAACAAACGGGTTCATTTTAAGCGAGAATGTAAAACACGATTCGTATGTATGGTTTAAGCCCAACCCACCTACCCAAACCCTAGCTTTATAACCATCTCTTTCTCCTTCCCTTTCATTTTCTTTCCAAACCCTAAGCCCCATGAGTTTTTCTCTCTCTACACATAAACACACAAACATATATCAGATTTGACACAACACACGCATCAACTTCATATTTTTAGAGTGGCGAGGAGAGAGAAGTCGTGAGAGTGAGAGGGAGATGAACGGCCGGCCACCACCATGGGCGGTGGAGCTCGGTGGACGGCGGCGATGGTTTTTGGGCGGCAGAAGACGGAGGTACAGGGTGGTGTCTAGAAGGTTGTTGGTGGTGACGTCGACTCGGGGCTGCAAGATGTTAATGGGGATCAGTGGCGGTGCATCTAGTGTTCTGTCGTAACCCTAGGTGGCGGTGGTAGCCTCTATTGGGTTCCGACGCAGAGGATTCAGAGGTGACGGGATGGGGATAAGCAGTCGAGTGGTGGCGGCCTTGGTGGCTTCTGAGTTCACAAGTCTCGAATCGACATGAAGGCTCCCCACTCAGCGACATCCTTGTTACATTGATAGTTCAACACTGGTCAACACTAGACAGATCTGGTCGACGTGTGTTCTGAGGTGTCCGGTTTATTCGATGTGATTAAGGGAGCATTAGGAAGGTATAACGCACACGAAAGCAATTTAAGTATTATAAAGGTATCTTGTCATTTGAGAATATATAACACGTGTGTGGAACCGAGATCTAGAACCTACCCAACTAGCAAATTGTTAACCAATAAATATATTAATTATACGTAGAGCATGTAAACATTTGGATTCGTTTAACAATATATTCGTAAAAATATAAACTTGAACCGAGATATTAAGTAAACTGGTGGACAATTGTTAAATACATCTAGACATGAAGTTTTGGTATAAAAATACATCTATACAAGGATGCTATTCGGCCACTCGGTTATTGGGTTTTGTCGACAACTTGTGTTGTTGTGATTATTATAAAACAAAGGAAACTCTGTCCGATTTTCGCAAGAATTATAATCTAACTTATGTGTTATAAAAAAAATATATAATGAAAGCATGTCGGGATTCGAATGATTTTGTAAAGAGGAATATAAAGTACATGTATGTTTTGGATGACGTCTACGACTCGCGACACAAGTTTGTAATACTTAACTTGGCAACCAATTGTATCTTGGACGTTTAAAATAATAATAATAATAAATATAATCATTTGTAATTGTTTTGAACGTCTAAACAGAATGTGAAACAGAATATTCGAAACGTTATCGTGTCGAACAAACAACTTAAAATAAATATACAGATATACTTATTTTGGCAAAAATAACAAAATACAAGTGTAACCATTGGCTTATCATTTGACTATGTGTTGTCACATTTAAAATTTTAGAGATATGTTTTTGGCATAAAAATATATATACGTATCCAGATTCATTAAATTACAAACATATTTTCATATTAATATATGTATGATCTTATACAAGCCCTTAAGGGTGTCTCAGCTTTTGGGGTTAACGATTATACTAGCGGGTAGCACGATTAGGGATTCAGTAGAGCTTGATCACACGTGAAACAACTTTACTCTAGCATTGGTTACTTTTGATGTGCTAAAATTACTAGGGATGTATTGGTGATTATTTGCTTGCTATGCCGGTTCGTGTCCTCAATACATAATACTTTTGGATATAACACGCACCTTAAGGTGAGTTCACGGCCCCTACTCTTTTAATTGTTTTAAAAACACAGGGGGAGAAAGCATGCGCTACATTACGGTAAAGTAATGTCATAATGTTACGGAAAGTAACGTCATAACTATTAGGGTTATGTTAAACGGTTATGGTCACAAGGAAGCACTATATCACATGTCAGTCCCCTTAAAACTTACGAGGCCGTTAGTATTGGATTATAGCGAGGGAATTTTTGGTAGTACTACCGGGCCCGACAAGCCCCACTCATGTTGGTCGCGCCAGTTAGACCGAGCGTCGATGGTCACAGGTGTAGAATTTGCCTAACACTTAGCCATGGTTGGTGATAGACCTGGCACAACAGGGGCAGCAACGTCAGCTTCGGATCGAACACCTTTGTTGACATAACCTAGGCTAGCTACCTAAACACATAACATATACTGCTAAACAATATAACAAAGCGATTCGAGAATTGAATCGGGAAACTTACAATAATCTGATTCGGGTTGGATCAAGGAAACTTTATTACACACTGGTTCGGGGTTGAACCAGTGGGAACAACTTATTCTATAATGATAATAAAAAACCTGTGAACTCACTCATCATTATGTGTTGACACTTGTTCTTGCATGTCTTTCTCAAGTTGCTAAGGTAGCACACATCAGGACTAGGATGCATTATGGAGTCGCATTGATTTTATTAAATAAATAAACTCAGCTTTGAATTACATTAGCTATTCTGGTTTTGTAATTGTTACGCTTCGGCAACTCAATTGTACAAACATTATTTTTTTCTCATGAATGAGCAAACATGATTTTTTTTAACTCATATAGTGGTCATTCAATATGACTAATGATTGTGATCCTGGTTTGTCACGCGCCTCGCGGTAGAACTCCACGTGTGGATTTTTGAGGGTGTGACAGATTGGCATCAGAGTCAATCATTATAGTGAACTAGGTTTGCATTAGATAGTAGACTTAGTCTATAGCCATAGACACTGCATTAGTTATACACCACAACAGCCACTCATACATGACATACAAGGACACTCATACAAAGATACATTTGCACATGGCATCCAAACATACATTGAAATTGTAGGCGTTCGACATCATACACATCACCCCCTTACTGACGTGGATCACGTCAATCTCTTTGCATCATCATCTCTAGTGGCAACATCTGTGGGATCGCCAAAAACAACATCAACTGTTGTCCGAGGGCAATGATACGAATTCTTGGGAGGAGCTTCTCGCATCGTAACTATTGTACCTCTTTCTACACCTCAAAGCTAAACAAGGTGCTGGCTTGAGCCTGCCGATGGTACTATCGGATACGGTGAGCTTTCCCAGGTCCATGTTTGGGACAACATTCATTATTGACACATATCTCTTCGGAGTTTGATTCATCTAAAGTGAGTCCCTTCTGCACCTACCAACGACAATACCCCAACCTTACTAGTTTTACCTTCCTTCAATCTGAGCACGTGGGCCTCGCGTGAGGCACCTTGCGTCAGGGCAGACCGTTGCACACATTATTGTAGAAATGCATTGACACTGAGATGTCATCATTTTCCCAAGCCACGCGTCTACATCTTTGGTTGATATTCTTAAGAAGATGGGTTGGCCATGAAGTCAGAGCGCCTTAAGGCTGTAAACGAGTCGAGCCATGGGCCGAGCCGAGCTTAGCTCGAGCTGGGCTCGGTTACAAAATGAGCCAGCTTGGTTCACATCAACTCAAATTGAGTTTTTTTTGCTAGCTTTTTTAGCTAGTTTTTCTCAAGCTTCTTTTGAGCGAGCTACTAGCCGAGCTGCGAGCCACGAGCTTTATGAACAGCCAGTGCCTTAGTCATTGCATACTCGAACTCTCTTCGGACTCGGATGGCAGAACCATAACTTTGCTTACTCCTGTAACATATGTCAATAGTTTCATCTTTCAGTCACTTTAATGTGCATTTTTGTTTATGTACATGTTTCCATCTATAATCCACTGGATTGGATTCTCATTGTGTGTTTCAACTTGAGAGAATACTCAGATCAAACAAACGAATCCTGACAACTCATTTACTATAAATCCTAGATGATCAACGTTTTGTTAATAACTAAACATTGGATGACCCTAACATTTTGACAACATTCCGTACTCGACAATTCAAACTGAGGAACATTTTGACATAGAGTAGGTGGAATTTGGGTGAGCATGCAAATCAACTTATCATTACGGATGCACACGTAATAGTAATTTGTGATGCATGCGAATCCTTGTGAAACCTAGTATGTAGATAAAATGTCCTAACCTGTGATTTTCATATTTAAAACTGCCACTATCAATAGAAGTCCTCATAACCCTTTTAAAGACTAACTGGTGTAGTTCGACCTGTTCAGCGGTCAAAGATGTTCTCAGACACATTAAGTTATCATCAATCGAATCCTTTATTATTATTATTGTTATTCTTATTATTATTATTATTATTGTTGTTGTTGTTGTTATTATTATTATTATTATTACTTTTATTATTATTTTATTCATGTAAGAGTCTTAGTGAAACTAAGATTCTCATCACCTGTCATTTTGATTGAAACCCTACCAAAACCTTAGTGTAAGCCCATCAACATCAGCCGATAAACGAAACACGAAGAATCCCTTGGCTTACACTTTATCCCTTACGCTCACCTGTAAATTTTTCTTTGGCCCCATTACTCTATTTTGTGGCTAGTTCTCATTCGAATTGTAGTTACATCCTAAAATATTCGACTTTTCAAGCGAATTTCCCCTAAAACTGTTCCATCATCTCAAGAACATTGGAAGACGGAGATACAAGTTAGTCAACACCCAGATGAAGGCGATGACCTACATAATAATCCTATCTCTCATTTTTGCTGGAGTCGTTATTTCTTAAATGAGTCTATTCCGAGCCCTTGCAGTAGTCGATGCTTACCGTTTAATGTGACAACTAGTTAGTATTGTCGACGTAGACAAATCTATCATTCTATTGTCATGGGCGCACTACATCTTTAACTCTCTACACAAAAATCATGTAAAGTTGTGCTCTAATTTAACAGAACTCGATAAACTTGCCTTTTAATCCTTGGCGACAACACCTTGAACTCTTAATGTGGTGATGTATTGCTACTATGACCCTACCATTTTGAACATATTTTTTTGCGTCTTTTTAATTAAATCTCTTGGTGACGTATGTGATATTCCTAATACGCACGTTTTAGTTAAATCTTTCTAACTTGTTGCATACACGTTCGACTAATTACACACTCAATTTCATACGTGGATCTTAGTGAACCTATTCTAATTCGTGGACGGGCAAGCTCGACTACTCTAGGGAACACTCCGATTGAACCGGAGCACTACGAATTCGAGCCACAATTATTTTTCTAGATAATTCTTATTGCGTCAACACCTTCAATGTAAAGCTCTAACTACCGGTGGCGTCATTTTATTTCTATTTATACTTCTTGTGTGCGACCAACTACATCCTCATCATCAGACTTATTATTTCACTAGTGATTCAAAAAATAAAAAAAAAATCATGTGGAGCAGATTGATGATAGCCATGTTTGGTATGTTCTTCACGTCTTATCTTGTTGTGCTAAAATGAATATCATAGTTCTTGTCTAACCCTATTATACGCTAATCCTCGCTTGGCTAAATCACACTCTACGAACAGTACACGGGGAGGAACGAGCCATAGTTAAGTTCATCAAGTGAAGGAGCCTAAAATAAATTTTCTACTTCCGTGAGGTATGCCGAGTTCAACACCCTTTCCGTATGAAAACACCATACTTTTGTATAGCTTCATCGACCTCTTTGTTCCGTGCTTATTCATTTTTTTTATTGAAAGCTAGTCGTCTACTACAACCAACTACAACCAAAATGTCAAGATCAATATCAACCGAAAATCTCCTTTCCCTTCGTATGAACGCGTCAAGACGCTATGATTTTGAAATAAAGGGCATAATGTCTGATTTGGGTTTTCATCCAATCCGTTAATATATTACCTAAATCATTGGTTCCAAACAATTATTACTGATATCTCGAATCCTTGTGTATGATGGCACCATCATTGTTCTCCGGTAGTGGTGATTGCACCACTTCTGATCTTCGGTAGCAACATCACATAAAAACGAATATCTCTTACACTCACTTTAATTATTGTCATGTCAGTTAGTTTGAGTAAATTCTCGGTGGTGCATCCAACACACGTGATCCTGGAATTTGAGTAATTTGGCTTTTAACAAACTACCTTAACACAATTCCAGTTCGGTTTATTTCTTCGACCCTTCGTTTATGACGTATAACACTCATGTCCATTCGGGCAACCACAAAAGATACATCAGATACACTTGCTTCGTGAAGTGTTGGCTACTTATTATTATTACTGTTTTTTTCTACAAGTCACTTAAATTCTAATGTGTTGAGCTCACCTAAAATATATTTTGTTCTACAACCCCCCCCCCCCGCGCCGTATATGTTAAATACACCATTCAGTGTTATACTGATGTATGACACACCGGTGTTCCAACTCTTATGAGCATCTCCCTTGCGTAATATAACTTGTTACAACACTCTTTATTATCGAGCTCCCACTAACTCAACTTATATTCCAACTTAAGACCAAGTACAAATTGACATGTATTAGTGTTTTTCCTGTATTAGCCTAACTTAATCTCCATTTGAAATCCCTATGTACTAATTTAAATCAATGTGTGGCATTCTCTTTGAGCCATGGTAGTTTCGTCTACAAAATGCTTGACATTAATGTCACTTCCACGAAGATAGCCATATCTATTTATCAAGTAAGTTATAAACTTCATCTTACTCGTGAATAGGAAACTGAACCGTCAGAATTCAATAACATGGCACAACCTTTTAATTCCGCCATTTCTTTATTTTCATTTATACTTTCACTATAACCGACCGCTATAACTCTTGAAAATCGCACTTATGTGCATCTACTCTTGCTAAAATCGATTTGTTGCTTCGACAATTGACTATTCTATACCTATATATAATTTGTGAATCTCATCTGTCATTAACTGTTATCTCGATCATGTAGTACATCTCCTAGTACCGTCATATATCTTGACGCTCTCTTTAGCAATGACCTTTCAAAATATCATAATTTAAATTTTCGGGACAAAAATTTCTTCAACAACGGGATGATGTGACACCCGGCATTTTCAGGTTCACACTGTTAACACAAACTCCGTTACCTCAAACATTCATTTATGCATTACACTTGACTAGGGTTAATTAAGTGTGTCGGTTATTACACAAACATCATACAAACACTAGCGTAACGGTAATTCAAGGAATTATGGAATCACACACAAGTATGTACTCGAACATTAGCGAACAACCTGAATACGATTCCCGGGCAATTAAATAAATACAAATTATGTGAATTTATATGTTATGTGACTTATTTGTTCATTTTGCAAACTTATGTGAAATCGCGTATATTTACGCTTAACAACGTGTTATTGACAAACTCATAACTGAAGTATAGAGTATACCTTAGCCTAAATTTCGAGGACGAAATTTCTGTAACATAGGGAGAATGTGAGACTCGTACTTTTGACCCTAATGATCGGAAAGGGTTACAGATCTTAAAATATTTTATTATGGTTTTAAACAATAACAACTTGTTACAAGTGAAACATGTTATTTAAACCGACTATTCTTGTCAAGCTTATTTAATTTAGCATATATATGTATATATACTGGTAGACAGGTATACAAAATATATACTCCGAATATTCGTTCAAAGTTAAACTAGCAAAGATATTATAAAATGTTATATTTATTTTAGATAATTTAAACGAGCGGGTTCATTTTAAACGAGAACGTAAAACACGGTTTGTATGTGTGGTTTAAGCCCAACCCACCTACCCAAACCCTAGCTTTATAACCCTCTCTTTCTCCTTCCCTTTCATTTTCTTTTCAAACCCTAGCCCCCATGACTTTTTCTTTCACTCTACACATAAACACACAAACATATATCAGATTTCACACAGCACACGCATCTACTTCATATTTTTAGAGTGTGGCGAGGAGAGAGAAGTCGTGAGAGTTAGAGGGAGATGAACGATCGGCCACCACCATGGGCGGCAGAGCTCGGTGGACGGCAATGACGGTTTTTGGGCGGCAGAAGACGGAGGGAAAGGGTGGTGTCTAGAAGGTTGTTGGTGGTGACGTCGACTCGGGGATGCAAGATGTTAATGGGGATCAGTGGCGGCGCATCTAGTGTTCTGTCGTAAGGTGGCGTGGTAGCCTCTATTGGGTTCCAACGCAGAGGATTCAGAGGTGACGGGATGGGGATAAGCAGTCGATTTGTGGCGGCCTTGGTGGCTTCTGAGTTCACAAGTCTCGAATCGACATGAAGGCTCCCCACTCAGCGACATCCTTGTTACATTTATAGTTCAACACTGGTCAACACCAGACAGATCCGGTCGACGTGTGTTCTGAGGTGTCCGGTTTGTTCGATGTGATTAATGGAGCATCAGGAAGGTACAACGCACACGCAAGCAATATAAATATTATAAAGGTATCTTGTCATTTGAGAATATATAACACGTGTGTGGAACCGAGCTCTAGAACCGACCCAACTAGCAAATTGTTAACCAATAAATATATTAATTATACGTAGAGAGTGTAAACATATAAACTTTAACCGAGATATAAAGTAAACTGGTGGACAATTGTAAAATACATCTAGACTTGATAGTTTTGGTATAAAAGTACATCTATACAAGGATACTATTCGGCCACTCGTTTATTGGGTTTTGTCGACAACTTGAGTTGTTGGGATCATTATAAAAACAGAGGAAACTCTGTCCGATTTTCGCAAGAATTATAATCTAACTTATGTGTTAAAAAAAATATAACTAAAGCATGTCGGGATTCGAATGATTTTGTAAAGAGGAATATAATGTACATGTTTGTTTTGGATGACTTCGACGACTCGCGACAAAAGTTTGTAATACTTAACTTGGCAACCAATTATATCTGGACGTTTAAAATAATAATAATAATAATAATAATAATAATAATAATAATAATAATTTGTAATTGTTTTGAAAGTCTAAACAATTTGTGAAACATAATATTCGAAACATTATCGTGTCGAACAAACAACTTAAAATAAATATACAGATATACTTATTTTGGCAAAAATAACAAAATACAAGTATAACCATTGGTTTATCATTTGACTATGTGTTGTAACATTTAAAATTTTAGAGATATGCTTTTGGCATAAATATATATATATATACGTATCCAGATTCATTAAATTACAAACATATTTTCATATTCATATATGTATGATCTTATACAAGCCCTTAAGGGTGTCTCAGCTTTTGGGGTTAACAATTATACTTGTGGGTCGCACGATTAGGGAGAGCTCGATCACACGCGAAACAACTTTACTATAGAATTGGTTACTTATGATGTGCTAAAATTACTAGGGATGTTTTGGTGATTATTTGCTTGCTATGTCGGTTCGTGTCATCGATACATAACACTTTTGGATATAACACGCACCTTAAGGTGAGTTCACGGCCCCTACTCTTTTAAATGTTTTAAAAACACAGGGGGAGAAAGCATGCGCTACATTACGGTAAAGTGATGTCATAATGTTACGGTAAAGTAACGTCACAACTATTAGGGTTATGTTATACGGTTATGGTCACAAGGAAGCACTATATCACATGTTAGTCCCCTTAAAACATACTATGCCGTTAGTATTGGATTATAGCAAGGGGATTTTTGGTAGTACTACTGGGCCCGACAAGCCCCACTCGTGCTGGTCACGACAGTTAGACCGAACGTTGATGGTCACGGGTGTAGAATTTGCCTAACACTTAGCCATGGTTGGTTATAGACCTGGCACAACAGGGGCAGCAACGTTAGCTTCGGATCGAACACTTTGTTGACATAACCTAGGCTAGTTACCTAAACATATAACATATACTGCTAAACAATATAACAAAGCGATTCAGGAATTGAATCGGGAAACTTACAATAATCTGATTCGGGGTTGATCAGGGAAACTTTATAACACTGGTTCAGGGTTGAACCAGTGGGAACAACTTATTCTATAATGATAATCAAAAACCTGTGAACTCACTCATCATTATGTGTTGACACTTGTTCTTGCATGTCTTTCTCAAGTTGCTAAGGTAGCACACATCAGGACTAGGATGCATTATGGAGTCGCATTGATTTTATTAAATAAATAAACTCAGCTTTGAATTACATTAGATATTCTGGTTTTTTAACTGTTACGCTTCCGCAACTCAATTGTACAAACATTATTGTTTTTCTCATGAATGAGCAAACGTGATTTTTTTTTAAACTCATATAGTGGTCATTCAATATGACTAATGATTGTGATCCTGGCTTGTCACGCGCCTCGCGGTAGAACTCCGCATGTGGATTTTTGAGGGTGTGACAAGAGTCATTGTCTGATTTAGTGTATGTTACATAAATGTTCTCGGGCAGCTTGTTATTCTTCTAAGTTTTCAATTTTAGGTTGAGCGACTTTTCCACCCCTGATGGTTTCTTCCTAGCATAGTTTTCCCACATGAGTGGGGAAACACGATTATAACTTACACTTTTGTTCTTACCTTTCTTATCATCTTCTTCCTTTTTAATTTTCGGGAGAATATGATCAATGGCATATGAACTGGTGGAATAATTGATTAACAATTTGTTAACCCTTTCAGTTTCAATTAGTTCATTTTTAAGTTCAGCGATTTTATTCAAATGAATATTTATAGCCATTTGTTTATCCATAAGAGTTGCTTTCAGCATCGACAAAGTGGCATTATCTTCTCTATTTAATTGTTCATATTGTTTAATCACTTTTCATAATTTGCCATAAGCTTGTTTGGTTTCGTTGTAATCACTTGACAAATTATCAGAATGTTTTTCAGTTTTGAATATATTTTTATCTTTTTCGACACACTCCTTGCAAGGCTTTTCACACTTCTTGCAAGGTTTTCAACCTCAACAATCTGAACTTTGACCACTTCTTTTACCAACTTTGACACACTCGGTCACTGACTCTTCCTTGACTTCATCGGAGACTACCTCTTTAAGATTCGCCATCATTGCTTTGTTGGCTATCTCCGTTAGGTTTTCGGCATTCATTTCTTTATCCACATCTATCAGTTTCACAACTTCAGGCTTTGGTTCTTCTTCTAAGCTTGCTTGATAGCTTGAATCGAAATATCCTGCAAAAGTTGGAAACATATTAGGTGGAATCAAATGTTTAAAAGCGCTATGTAACAAAGTTTCTTCCTCAGAACGTTGCACATGATAATATCCTTCAACTATAGCTTTCTCAATGGCTTCATCAAAGATTGCTTCAGAACATTCTTCTGCTTCAGGTTCGGGATTTTTAATTATCTCGGCCAACAATGTGAGACTTTCATTTTTCAAGATGTACTTGTTCCAATTAAACCCTCCATCTTCTTGAGCAGCCACTAAAGCTTTATCTTTTGCATTTGATGAACCGTCTTCAATTTGAACCATCCTCGGTCGGTGATATATAGCTTTCTTGTAATAGTCATCTCCAACAGTATTTTGATTGCAGTTGAATTCTCCCTTAGTACACTCTCTTTTGAAATCTCATTTTTCTCGACATCTAAAACAAGTAACCTTTGATTTGTAAAAACCAAGCTTCCCATCCAAACCTCCCAAACTATTTCTACCAGTAATTTCCATAAAGCGTTGTGCTCTACGAACTATTGACTCCATACACCATTTTATATCAATCAATTCTAATTCCTCCGGGTTAATCTAATCGTAATCCTCTTTCGTCATATTTAGATTTCTGATCTTCCCGGCAACCAGGTTTTCATAAGATTCTATAACAGAAGCGAGCAACACCATATGTTGCATAGCAGTGTGTTCATTGAAATCTTGGGCGTTTTCTAGATTCACAGCAATGTTGCACTGTAGAATCCTCTAGTTTGAATTAGATTGACTGAGTTGGCTGCTTTGGAAATTGTTTGACTTCTATGAAGATTGTGGTGATTGGGGTGAGTTCGGTTCAAAGCTAGGAAATGATTGAAAACCAGATTGGCTAGAAGATGGAATTGCAGAATTATCAGCACTGAATGCAGTTTGAACGTTTGGACTTTGATTAGCAACAGAACTGTCTTTAAAGTACAAGTTCACATCTTACTGTATATGAGCACCTTTGGTCTTTGAAATATAATCTGCATCGTTCTTTAGAATTGTCAAGTAAGTGGTCCCTTCACCTTCTGGCAAAGCACCCTCCAGTTTATCAACTAACTCTTTGTTGGTTTTCTGAATACCCAACCTTCTTATTTGAAAAACAAGATGACAATATCGCTTTATCAACTGCTTCATGTTCTCTCCTTTAACAAATTGAAAATGTCAAACTCTTTCCTCGGCAATGCCTTTTTACACTTTCTCATTTGAGAGCTTCCTTGGAAATTCAGTCTTAACGCATTCAACAAAGATTGTGCATCATCATCATGTTGCAAGAGCGCCAAAGTATCTTCTTTGATCGATTATTGTAATATATTCATCATTTTCTTTTCATTGACAAATTTGTCTTTTTCGACTGTTGAGAACTGGGATAATGTTTTCTTCAAACCATTTTCTCGTATTGGTGCAGTGTATTTTTCTTCTATTGCAAACCAGCAGGAAAAATGATTCACCTGAACCCAATGGACAAAACGTTCACTCCAACCATCATAGTCTTCTAAGTTCATCAACTTTGGGGGTTTCACCATCGTCCTCATTTCGTTTTCTAAATTCAGATTTTGCATGGCTGCGGTTGATGTGTAACGGTTGATGTAGCGAATGCATTATATAATTCGTTCTCCACTGCTACAAAATTTTTGAACAAAAATCAGTTTGGTACGAAGTGGGCTTTGTGCGAAGTGGACTTTAATTTTCAAGATATTGCTGTGTGTCACTTCGTACGAACTGACAGTGACTCCGTGCGAAGTGGTAAATCAAATTTTGACACAATGTCACTTCGTGCGAAGTGGTTGTCCAACTTATGCGAGGTGAGTTCACACTTTCATGTTTTTTGCAATTTTCGGCATGAAATCAATTGTATTTAGCTCTGGTTTTCTCAAGGGTTTATCTAAACACGTTTTTACGTGTTATACTGAAAAATCAGTTCATTTGTCCGTGGATTCATTTTAAAAAGTGAAAATAAGAAGAATGAGTAGAATAAGAAGTCTTCTAGGATGAATCTTGAACAATTGTCTTCAATTAAGCCATCCTGTGCTCTGATACCACTTGTAGGATCGTTCTATCTAATAAGCAAGGGACCTAGTCTGTTTTCCTAGTTAATATGCATTGAAATCATATTTAATGGTGACAATTATCAAGATTACTTTTCAATTCACAGATTTCATTAAGTGTTTAACAATTACAGATCTGTGTGAAATCCGACAGGGCTTCGCCATATCAGTCACCAAAAGTTACCAACACAAAGACACAACTCGCCTATTTATAGACTTGGCCACTTTGCGCGAGTTGGCCTTGCCACTTCATACGAAGTGAACACCACTTCGTGCGAAGCGTGGTACATACATATCCAAGATACAATTTTAACACTTTTATCCCTCTTACATTGACTCGACATGACCCTAAGACGTAGGCAATAGACATTCTGATGAATCACGGGCCCTGACCGGTGGTCCTCCCCGCCCATTCCCAGGGCAGCCCCTGTAATCGTCATTTTATACCACAATATATTTTAATTAAATGAGGAAAAATACAAAAAAAAGAGAGAGGGAGAGAAGTGAACAGGAAAATTCTGACACATTTTTCCATTTTGAATGAAAATGACACAAAAATGAAACCTTATGGACCTAGATACAAAAAAAATTCATTTTTGAACTGAAGTGACGAAAATGACCTAAACTCAGAGATCATTTTGGCATGTTACTCTAAATTAAATGATACTTATAAATAAGAAAATGTTTATTAAAAATTTATTTATATGGAAAAACAACCAACATGAAAATATGACATTAAAAAGCTATTTGCATTTTGTTTTTCTGTCAGCTTTTGAAGTGGAGTCATAGTTTATTTAGATTATTATAAGGCACATAAATTGAACCATTAGCCGAGTGTTTGGAGTTTTATGTCACATTATAAAAGCGAGAAATTTGTTAGGATCGTCCTCCTCGGCATAGGAATCTAATTTGTATCTAATGTCCAATATAAGCGGAAATTATATAACATGTTAATCGAATACACAAGAATTACTGTTTAATCGTCTGTTTATTAAGTCGAAATCAGTAGTACATTGAGTTTCCAAACAGACAGAGCTTCGCCGTCAATGTCTTGACAAACTATATATAGACACACAAGTTCGCTCAAACTGTGGCTGGATAGATCAAGTTCGGGCGAACTTGATCAACCTTCACACAAGTTCGGCCGAACTTGTGTTTACTACATAAATAACTTTCAAGTTCTAACATTTCAACCCCTAACCATACAAACTCGATCCAAGACCTAGACAATAGACATTATGCATCACCAAACTCCCCCTTGGATATTGTCATAGTCTTGATCAGTCTTCAACCTTCAGTATCTTCCGAAGAAATTCTTGTACGGCTTCTTTCGACGTTCTTGCTTAGGAATAGATGTTTTGTCAGTAGGAGGTGCCCATTTCATAAACTGAAATCTCCTGATTCTTGCCTCCCTACCCCTTTTGTGTATCTTCGCTAAACGTTTTTCCTCTTTTAAGAATTCTTCTCTTTCTAGCTCTCTCCATCTCGATTCCCACATATGACCTGAATTAATACCATGTTCATAGCAAACATTAATCACACCTTGGTATTGCTTTGCTTGGACTTCTTCACGCTTATCAAAACATATCTTGTTGAAGAATAAGCATTTCACATCATCCTTTGAGCAGTTAACTAGCCACATCGGGTCTAGTATTCGAATCGTTCTCCACAAACCCCAAATTCTGCTTCGTTCAATAGGTTCTGGATCCTTTTCCTTCGTAATATACCAATTCTCATCAACACGCAACACAATTACTGCTTCACATGTTTCTGGATCCGTTTGCCACCACAGGAAGTAAGGATGAAAATCATATTCGATGGGCTTTAGTGGCATATTCTTCATAGCTCTCGGACGTTTCATTATCAACGTAATATCCTTTTCACCCGTCTTTTTGTTAAACTTTACTCTACGTTTAGGAATGAACGGCTTCCACAACTCGAATCCCCTTGATGCTTCAAACTTTATAACCCTCCAGAGTCTTTGTTCACCAAACTTCATTTAAAAACTGGTGTTTTTCGTCTGCACCAATTCTTCAACATCCCAATACGGCAATGTCTTTATGTCTATCAGATGTCTGAAATACTGAATGCCGAACTCCCTTTTAATAGCATAAACATCAAGATCTTGAATCCACCCCCAACTTAGAATGTCACCGAGTGATTTGTCTTTATCTCGTGTGAAAAACGCTAGTGGCCGCTTAAACTTTCTTTCCTTTGGCATCTCTTTGAACCACGACCTCTTAGCTTCGGCTATCTGCTCTTTAGTATAACGTTTCGGAATGTTTCCTTCCTTCACCACTTCATCTATCTTCTGTTTCAACAATCCCACATCTATCTGACTCATAAGCTCTTCAATCGTAGGAAACTTGTCAGTGTTGATGTTGGAATACTTTTCCATTTCATCATCATCAGAATCTTCGTATATGACACGATCATAGTCATCTGCTTCAGCCACACGTTTGAACGTCTTCATATTCACCAATTCTTCTTCAATATCGAATTCGAACAACTCAGCTTCAACTTCAAACATTTTAGCCAATTCTTCTTTGGTGTAGCTATGAGCAAACTCCCCTTCCTCTAAATTCGGATCTAACATAATCATTAGTGGCTTTTCGTGTACCGTCAATAGCTTCAGAAGCATCAACATCTTGTGGCCCTGTCTGCTTAGTATGCTCCCCCGTACTTGGTTCATCCTCCATGTTAGCATCGTCGTTGATTAGGGATTCAAAATCAAACTCTGAATGAACTTTTGCAGAATCAATCTTAAGACCAACACCCCTGATTATCATTATTTTCACCATCATGATCTGAATCATCCTTAGTATCATCACCTGTAGGGTCGTCGTCTTTGTCATCATCATCCTCGTCGTCATCTTTTTCTAACTCAGACTCTTTCACCGATTCAACATTCTGTTCAGGAACATCTTCATTCGCAGTCTTTGATTCAGGAGCCTTTTCAACTTCAACAATCTTTTCAATAATAGGCTCTTCTATTGGTTTAGGAACACCATCAATCACCCATTTGCCTCTGCCTTATTCTAACAACTCTTTTTCAGCTTCCTTTTTTCGCTTCTTGTACGTCAAGTCTATCATACTCAGCCTTGAAATTAATACCCAAGCTGTTAGATAGAACTTTCTAAAGCCTAGCAATCCTTAAATAGTAACTTAACTATCTTATAGTAGTATTAATTTCCTTTTTTCTTGTGACATAGTAAATTAAGCTAAATAAATTAAGCCAGAAATAAGTAAATATAATATTTGAAGTTAAAGGTCATATATCGGATTTTAAAGTTTTAGAAAAATAATGGAAAAATTATCATTTATTAAATTATTTTTAATGAATTGGGTATATATGATATTTCAACTACTTTGTAAGGGTATATATGATATTTATAATTTTGCAGGGTATATGTATGATGTTTTACAAGTTTGTAGAGTTATATATGAAATTGCTCCTTAAAAAAATTATAAATAAAAATTATGAGAAGGAGAGAATGTGTGTTGAATATTGTATATGTTAGAATCGAACATACGACCAAAATACGGAGATTATAGTGAATATGGGAACAAGTTCGCCTGAACTTGTCATGTTGTGGACAAGTTCGGGCGAACTTGTTCCCCTATTCACTATAATCTCCGTATTTTGGTCGTGTGTTCGATTCTAACCTATACAATATTCAACACATGCTCTATCTAGTCTATTCGACAAGTGACGAACACAAAGTGCATCAACAACATTACCGATTCACATAACTTTATGTGAGACATTACCGATTCATATTCATTGAGTGTGATTTAAATTCATTTGTAATGGACAATATATGGGCGTAAAAGGGTTTGATTACGCTCTCACCACCGCCCTGAAGGCATTATAGGGCATGAAGAGGGAGTGACATTTCTAGAATAATGCGTAAAGAGAAGAAAAAAATGGAAAGTAATGAATGAAATGTGCAATAAAGAGCATTAACCATTACATTTTTTTGAAGGGACGTAATAATGTTGATGTGACGAAAAATGCCCTTTAGGCTAAGGCCATGCGTTATGGGTATTATAGGAGTGTGAAAGAGTTTGATAACGCCCTTAACACCACCCCTTTGGCATTATAGGGCATGAATGGGAATAGACATTTCAAGAATAATGTCTAAAGAGAAGAAAAAATGGAAGGTAATGAATGAAATGAGCATTAACCGTTATATACATTTTTGAATGAGTGTTATTATACTAATGTGTCAATAATGCCCCTTATGGGTCATGGATTGCCACATTAGATGGTGGATGATGTGCTACACCGTCCCCTTTAGGAAACCACTGTGGTTCGCAATGATTAAATCATGATAACCATGCACCTACATTTCCTTAATTAGTTAAATATATTTTACGCAAAATAAATTAAAAAATGTGGATGGTGTTCTGGGTCATGACCATATCATATAGGGTGGTGAATGGGAGTTGGGTGACATGGCGCTAACGTGGATGATAATGGTTCCATGAGGGTCTTGACCACAACTTAGTCCCTATAGCCTTAGTAGGGGGTGCTAAACGGGTCTGGTTCACAAGTTAGCGGGTTTAACTCGACCCAAACCCAAAAATATTTATACGCATTAGACCCGAACCCCAAAATCATGTCAAACATATAAACTTGAATATTCGTAGTTTGACTCGAACACGACCTGTTCAACTCGAATTTTCAAATTTTTAAATTTTTTATTTTTGAAAATTAACATATTAAAATAAAAAATTTACTACAAAAACACAAATTTATATAATACAATTGCATTTAATTATAAAACATTATGTTAATATCTCTTTTTAGATATAGTTATGAATAAAATACATACCCAAATTAATCTATGGAGTGGATTGTAAAAATTGTCCTTTATCCTTATACCTCTTTTGAGGTGGTGTCTTATTGTTTAAAATTAATGAGTTTTATACTTTATGTTTTAAAATCTTACACATTATGTTCTTTAGGCCTAACTCAGTTTATTTTTTTGGTTACATCTAGTCATACGCCTTGTACACGAGGATAATCTTGTCACTTCATCTTTTCAATGACTATTTATGTGAATACCTTAAATACCTAATTATTTTATTAAAAATACAATAAAAACAAAAGATTTAAAAAAATAAACAAGTAATCTCCACTAAATCCTTCTCCCACTCTCTCACCTGCCCAACCACCACTTTACCACCACCGCACGACTCCATTATCACAACAACCACCATTAATATGACACGTAAGTGGGTGAAACTCTAAGAACAAGATACTAGAAAATACTTTTTTTCTTATTGTAAGTATCCTTAAGTATCGCCTCATGATTCTTTTATTTCTGGTTGATGAGATATGCCATGTTTGTTATAAGGCGTGTTTAGACTCTTTGGGGAGCATGTGGTTCATTGTAGATAGCTTCCCGGGTTCAAATACCGACATGATTTGGTTAGGGGTGTCCTTTTTGATATATTTAGGAAAGACACCCAAATGAATTTCTTAACTGACCCATTGGAAGGAAGATCTACTATTAGACTAGCCGATATTTTGGTCTTTGGATGGATAGGGGGAAAACACACGTGTGTGGATCTGACAGGGGTTTCCCCCTTTGTGGGCTTAGGGGATAGTGTTTTCACGGTGGGTCAGGCTGCTTTAAAAGCTGCTTCGGGTAAAGTGACCAAACACGAGAAAGCGTACCGTGACAACCAACACGTGTTTATCTCATTTGCTTTTGATACTTTTGGTTTTGGTTTTCTTGCGCCAGACGCTGTGAAACTACTTAGTCGAGTTGAAAGGGTCATGTATAGTAATATGATGACTCCGAGATCTATGAATATAGTTTTTACAAGACTTAGTTTTGCTATTCAAAAAGGGGTGGCGGTGCAGCCTGTTACTCGTTTACCTTCTATTCCGATGTAATAAGTAGTTATATATTTTTAAATAATAAGTATGCAAAACGATGCCTTTATAAGGCTTACAAGCATGAAAATAAAACAACCTAAAATACGGAAACGTGGAAGTAAACAACTCAAATATGTCTTCATGTGCAAGACACATGACTTGATTTAACTTTAAAATTTAGCTGGGTTAGTGACAAAGGAGATACCATGCAAAATTTTTAAACCACATGTACAAAACTCGTCAGTTTTAAAGACAAATGACATTGTTTGAAAATTGATATATAGATAAAAGACAAAATTTTCAATTCACTTTAATTTATGACATAAAAAAGATTGTAAAAAATATAATATAATATAAATGGGTTAAACGGGTCAACCCGTCAAATTGAACGGGTTGAGCCGAACCTGACCCGATTATCTAAACGGGTTCACAAGTTCAACCTAAAACTGACCCGAACCCGTTTAGACTAAACCTAAACCCTCAAATTTCGTGTTAGGTTCGTGTCGTATTTTCGTGTAAAAAATTTACACCCTAAGACCTAGGAGACATTAACAATTACATATCATCTTAGAATAGTAATAAATATTTTCTGTTTTATTTAATGCTAATTATTCAATACAATAATCAAGATATGATATTATTCCGTTACAGTAAATGTTATAAATACCATGTATTCAAATGTGGAAGTCAAAATTTGTTACTTTAGCGTTTGAAATGGAGAAATACATCATGGATTTGATGTTTCTTTGCCTCGTATTTTCAAATCTTATGAATGCTATTGCTAAGCCTGAAGACGAATGCAAGACAAAACATGGTAATACTTTGTTAAACCCTATTTTCTCCAATTATAATATCATATATTTAGTATATTTTAGTGACTAAAAAGACGAATTATCTATGTATTTATTTGATAAAGTATGTTAATTAGTTTTTTTGGAAAAGCAGGTGATAAGGCTTGTGGTTATTCTATTGACCATACCCCATATGGTTGTAATACTTTAGTGTGTGGAATCGACTGCATAAAGGTGGTGCCTATTCGGCAACAAAAAATAGATTCATTTTGTCGTAATCAATTTTGTATTTGTTGTGCCTTTGGACCGGGATGTCCTAATATTTAAGCACCTCATAATAAAAATTTCTTAATTTCAGTTACGTTATTATTTAAAATACTTTTCTATACATATACATTTTGCATGTTTCAAATAAGTGCCGTAGAAATAGTTATATTATTTTCATTAATCTTAATCATATTTTGTTTCTCTGGAAAGTTTTAAAATACAATGTTTTATAAAATTTAAGTACATACTTGCCACATAACTATTTATTTTTAACCCCAAGGATTAAAAGAAGATGGTAAAAGCATATGTATTTTCAAATAACAAGCTTTAGACTTCGACTGTGGTGTGAAATAAAACATAAATGATATAAAATTGAAAAAAATGGTTAACATTTGCTATTAGCGGAGATATATGATATCAAGTAAAACATAAGATAAATATTTAAGGGGTAACTTTGTAGAATAGTAACCAAGTTTTAAAGTGTTTCAATCAGGTTACTCAAGTTTTAAAAGTGTTCCAATCAGGTCACCAAACATTAATTTTTTATTAAAATTAAGGGGTTTTTCATCTGTTTCATAGGTAACCGTGGTAATATGGATTTTTGTTTCTTTTTTCCCTTTTATTTGATGCTAACGTCGAGTGATGACGTGGATTGTAACTTGTTTTTAAAATTTTTAATGTAATTAAAGTGTTTTTATTTTTAATAAATATAATTTCTTATATTAAAATAATCCGACCCGAGCATCTTATGCTCCATTTTTTTCTTGAAACATGGAAAAAAGGACATGACTCGATTTGAATGTTAAGTTATCTAACTGGAAGAAAAACGATACGAGTGACCTAGTTAGAACCCTTTTAAAACTTGGTTACTATTCTATTACATTTAAACTCTTTCAATAACGTCTCTACCTTCTACCCATAGATTAGTTGGTTTCATATCAATGTTTATGAAATAAAGAACACAAATTTCTAAACTTAAGCAGCACTTAAGGTTGAAAAGGTAGCTGCTGATACAAGTGGATCAAGTGAATCTAAATGATCATGCATATAAACAGTTTTACAAATTGCATATTTTTACTAGCGATATTATTTTGCAATAAGTATTTGATTATGATCAATCGAAAGGTGTCAATCGTTAAATACTTTGATTAGGAAAATTATTAAGCTTTTTTTAATTAATTTATTCTTTAGTACTCTCGGTTGTTATTTAATTAAGAACTAGGTTTATACCCCGCGCACGTTGCGACACGCTAGACCAAATCGTTGTTGGTTGGTATTGAATTTACATTTCCAGATCGTGTGAGCGTTTTATAAGGAGAAACATCCTTCGTGGTTCACTCAACATACTTAATCAACACTTGTTAATTGTTACAATAGTAAAATGCTACTTTCATGTTCTTTCTAGAGGAAGAAACATGCTTAAACCACAAATTTATGATTTTTTGACAAATAGCACAAAAGTACACAGTCAGGAATAAAAAACACTCGTTTATCATTACTTATTGACGCATCTAAAATAAATAAGATAAATGACTAACCTAAGAAATCTTACAAAAATAAACGACAACTAAATCCAGATTTCACCAACATGATATTATGGTTATTAGAAAACATATCCAAAGCTTGATTCCAGACTGTTGCATTCAAAATAAACCTGCTAAATCACTCGAAATTCGAAGAAAAAAACATTAAAAAATGCGATGGAGTTTACCTTCCATATCGCAAGTGGTGAGTGATGTAACCCTTGACACATTCATGAGGGGAAGCATCCTTCACAGTTCTCGCCGTCACCGTGGTAGTTGTCTTGAACGGTGGCGCAAAGGGTTTTTTAATGCATAGTATGTACATCAGTTTATTCCAAAGTAGAATATTATTATAAGTAATCACTGCATCAAGTATTTAAAAAATAAGCACATAATGATATGAGGGTGTAAGCTGCACTAAATATAACTCCTTAACCTTTTAGTCAACGTACATGACCCCTATTTAGCCACCTAATGGGACTTACTATTGAGAGAATACATACTTGGGAAACATACTTGAGCATGCGACCAGTAGAAAACAAAAACCTAGATATCATAACTGCCAATGGATTCCCCACTTAGAAGACATAATGCTTCCCTATTAAGTGCCATAACAACCATGAACTCCTCACGTTCAATGGGGTAGTAAAGTAAATTGAGTTAAATAATGAAAAAAATTAATTAAAACTCAAGGGTGTCAAGTGTAGTATTTGTATAAAAATAAAACGTGTAGATGATTGATTCAACCTGCGACATTTGCATGTCAAGGGAACGTCCTTACCCCTCCCATCACCTGGCCTTTTAGTGTTAAATTATGAAGTGAATGAATGGTAGCCGGCAGCGCTCCTGTTTCGGTTATTTGGGCTTTCTGGTACTGGCCAGTTCAGTTCGTCTTTTTCCAAAACCATAGATAGTGTTTTGGCCTAAGTAAATCATCAAAACCTATCGGACCATGAGCACCCTACCATTGTCCACTGCTGCTTACAACACCTCTTCGATTATAACATTCCCTTCCTGTTTTCTTTCTTCTGAGCTTTCCAACTACCCTTTACATTGCCTATACAACCCAAGGTTGCCTTCTTCTCAGCCATCACCAAACCTGTCAGCAACAACGAAGCCTCTTGTCGTTGCTCATGCACCCAACACATCAAAAAATAAACCTTCCTCTCACCTGATTTAAGCTTCGCCTTCAACATCCTGTGCAGATCGATAATATGCCTGCCCCATGTGTCAGAAAGCATGAGAGCATGTTTGTTCCAAACAGTAAGGCTGAACGGTCTCGGTTGACCACCTTGACCCCAAATTAAAGAAACAATAGCTATATAAGATGTCTACAAGATGTATAGCTAAAAGTGGGGATGGTTCGCTTGAGCTAAGTTTGTTTACAGGAGCTAATGTGGTTTTGGGACCTGGTGGAATCTCGTGGGTGTGGTCAGAAGGGTCTTGTGCGTGTTTTGTTATGGGTTGAACACGTTGGGTTCCTTCTTGACTCAAGAGATAGGGTTCTAGTAGAGGGCTTTAATGTTAGATCGCTCCACGTTTAGCATAGGAACCTAAATTGGTATCTAACGTTCGTATAGGCGGAAACTATATGACGTGTTAATCGAATATGCAAAGATAACTCGTTTAATTGTTGTTTATTGATCATAAATGTCAAATACATGTCAAATCCAGATCGGGCAGAGCTTCGCCGTCCAAGTGACAAAATTGCAGAAGTTACAAATGAAAATCACAAGTCACCTATTTATAGTGTGACAAGTGGTATCACACAAGTTCGGGCGAACTTGTATAGAACAAGTTCGGCCGAACTTGTTCTCACATCATGGATCCGGGCGAACTTGTCATACTATTTACACAAATACCACATTTCTAGCATAATCTAGCCCAAACTAAACAGACTTGATCCAAGACTAAGACATAGGCATTATATACTAACAGACTCCCCCTTGGATATCGTCTTCGTCTTGATCAGTCTTCAAATCTCTATCTTTGTCTGACATGTGCAAAGAAGTTCTTGATTGGCTTTTTTCTACGTTCTTGCTCTGGAATTGGCGTTTGGTCAGTAGGTGGCACTTTAGTCATAACTGAAAACGTCTGCGTCTTGCCTCTCTACCCCTTTCATGTATACGTTCAATTCGCCTCTCTTCCTTCGAAAACTATTTGCATTCTGATTCCCTCCAACTGGATTTTCACATTCTACCAGAATTCACACCGTGCGAATAACGGAAATTCACGATCCTTTGATATTGCATCGCTTGTTCCTTCTCACGCTCCTCAAAACATATCTTACTGAAGAATAAACATTTAATACCCTCCTTTGAGCAGTTTACTAGTCACATCGGGTCTAGTATGCGAATCGTTCTCCACAACCCTATCAAGCCTTCTGTATGAAACATTTCAACTCTTTCTTTCGTGATATGCAAATGATCATCAAATCCTAGCACTATCACAGCTTCACACGTTGTCGGATCAACTTGCCACCACTTAAACAATGGATAGAAATTCTGTTCAATTGGCATTAGGGGCATGTTTCTCATCGTACGAGGACGTTTCATAATTAGTGTGATATTTTTTTCTCCAGTCTTTTTATTTGTCTTGATACGACGCTTTGGTATGAAAGGCTTTCAGTATTTGAACCCTTGCGTCACTTCAAATTTGATCATCTTTCATAACAACTGATCAATAAACTTCATATGATAAGTAACATTTCTTATCTGCACTCTACATCCTAGTATGGAAGTGTTTTGAGATCTGCTTTGTGTCGGAAGTATTGTACTCCAAACTCTCTTTTGATCGCATAAACATTCAGTTCCTTAAACCATCCCCAGCTTAATATATCTCCCAATGAAACATCTGCACTTCTGGTAAAGAATGCTAATGGTCTTCAAAACTTTCTTTCTGTCGGCATCTCTTTGAACCAAGATTTATTTGCTTGAGCAATTTCTTCTTTTGTCATTGGTTTAGGGATCTTTCCATCATGTACAGACTCATCAATTTTGTCTTTCAGCAGATCTTCATTCAACTGATCATACATTTTTTCAAACGTTGGAAAACTATCAGTATTCATACCTATATACTTATCTGCTTCATCTTTCTCATCATCCGACGACCAATCTTCTATAATCACCTTGTTGTAATCGTCAGCATAAGATCGACGTTTGTAACAATACTCATTCGGCTCAAACGTATTCACATTCATCACTTGCTCTTCAAAGTCAAAATCAAACGTTTCAGCATCAACATCGATCAGCTTTGCCAAATCTTCTTTCGAATAGTTATGCACATATTCGCCTTCCTCAACATTGTGTTCCAACATAAGAATCATCGGCTTTGTAGGAATAGCAGCAACAGGCATATCAGTAGTAATAACATCTATCATATCAACATCATCTTTTTGCCCTATTTGCCCTGTCTGCTCCCCTTAGCTTTGATCATCCATTCTGTTCACATCATTGTTTAACAACGAAGAGAAATCGAATTCATCGGTCACTTTGGCATCAATCACTTTCAGACCAACTCCTCCCTGATCATTATTATCACCATCATCATTTTCGGAGTCATCTTTTGTATCATCTGCAGGTTCATCATCATATTTATCTTCAGCTTCTTCATCGTCTTTCTTTTCAGTTTCTGTTTCAGGTGCAGTAACAGACTCAGAAGCGTTTGCAGACTCAATCACAGGCTCAGTAATCTCGGGCATACTTTCAATCACATTCTTTTCTTTACCCTGTTCAACCAATTCTTTTTCTGCTTTTTCTTTTGCTTCCTGCAGATCCAATCGAGCATATTCTCTTTGAAATTAATTCCCAGACTGTTAGATAAGACTTTCTGAAGCCTAGAGAATCTTCGATCATTCAATCTTTTTCCAATCGTAGTTCTGCAATCTCTTTCAATAATCGTTCATTCGGGTCTTGTAAGCTTTCAATTAGGGCCTTCAAAAACCCTCTATCGCCTTCCAAGAATTTGACTTTGTCGTTTAAGATCTCTTTTTCAACTTCTCCTTGCTTTACCAACTGTTCCAAAGCAATTTTCTCTGTTTCATTCTTCGCAACTTTATCTTCCAGAGCTTTAACACGTTTTTCAAGTTCATCTATATCAGTATCTGGAAAGAAATCGTTCAAGTCTTGAATGTCAACAGGCTCAGAATGAAGGTCCGTGATCAGGCAGTTCTAGATGGAAGTTAATGCGTAAACGTAAACCGATTCGGTAGAATGTTATTACAGAAAGGAGTAGAAGTAGAATGCAGCAGAAGTCATCATTCATACCGAAAGAGTATACATCTTTATAAGTCCAGCTGCCGAAGTTCCTGGAGAGAATCCGGCAGCACCTCCCCGTAGGGATGGCAAAAACTTAAATGACAAATGAACATACACCACCTATTTATACGGAAAACAACCAAGTTCGCTTGACATGTGCATATGAGGTCAAGTTCGGGCGAACTTGTCTATCATATGACAAGTTCGGCCGAACTTGTCTGCCACATGTCAAGTTCGAGCGAACTTATCTTAAATTCTTTCAAAAAACTCCTCAAGTTCGAGCGAACTTGGTAAAAACTCACTAAAAGTGACTTTTTAGCTCAAGTTCGGTCGAACTTGGCTAACAAGTTCGGTCGAACTTGGCTAACAAGTTCGATGAATGAGGGTTTTGAAAACATGGTTTTTGCAACATTTTGATACCAATTCGTTTGATTTTAGTCTCCAAACTCTCAGGGGTTTATCTATGATGTATTTAACATGTCATATTGAAAATTGGACAGAATTTGCCCGTGAATTCTTCATTTTTGTGTAAAAGTGAAGAAAAATAGAAGAATGAAGTAGAATTAAAAGTGTTCTTGTCTTGATATCAATCAAATCAGGCTATTCTAGCTCTGATACCACTTGTAGGACTGATCCTCAATGCATAGGAACCTAGATTTGATCTCTACTGTCCATAATAGCGGAAATATTATGACAAGTTTACCAATAACAAGAATTAGTCAATTAAACGTCAGTTGTATTGATATAACGTCGAGTCTCCAAATTGACAGAGCTTCGCCTCAGAAATGCTGAAGTTACAAATGAGAGAAGCTAGCTAGCTATTTATAGAGTGTGAAGTTCGCTCATGGAGGAGATGAGTTTGGGCGAACTTGACATTCCATGTGCCTCATGGGTGAACTTGACCTCTTAACACATAAATATTACTTTTTGCTAGCCTAATCAACTCTAATCTATACAGACTCGATATAAGACTAAGACATAGACATTCTGCACCAACACGGAATATTTCCAAAAATCTTCAACCTCAGAGTAGTCTTCGGTGTAGACTTAGGAGTACTCTTTGGTGTAGACGATTTAGGAGTTGAGCTTTCCGGTTGAGCAGCTGACGAAGGATCTTGCGATTGAATGATTGGAATTTCGAGCAATTCAGACTCAGGAGGTTCTTGTGTGACTCCTGTCTGTACTAATGTCTCTTGTAATCAAGATGTTCGAGTTGTTTAAGCCACATGAGGTTCTTGTGTAGCTCCTGTTGATTTTGCACGAGAAGTTTCTTATGGGACTTCTGTGCTTTTCGGCTTTCCAATGTAGCGTCTGCTCTTTGGCTTTTGAGCTTTCTTTCCTTTGGTTTTCGGAGACCCTGTAGTCTTCGTTGATACATCCGTTGTAGAAGACTTAACTCTTTTTGTTTTCTTTTTCGGTCTCTCCTCATCTGAACCCTTTTAAATTTCCGGTTCATAATCTGCATCCGTTTCTTTGATTTTCTCAGCAACTGTTTCGGCAATTGATTTCTTTGTAGCTCTTTCAAGTGAATCATCGCTATCTTCGTCTTTGTCAGACGTTGCAGATATAACATCATCTTCCTGCTTAGATTTCTCTTGACTTTCAATAACCACTGCAGTACTAGAACCAGCTTCAGGTTGAATATTTTCAGGCTCATCCTCGTCAATTAACATCGTATCAACTTTCTTAGGCTTTCGTGACGTTTTCTTCTTCTCCTGAACAACAACCTTCTTTAGAAACCAGTCGCTTCTTTTCTCTTTAAAGGTCGACAACCATTCTAACTTAGCATTTCTTTCATTCTCGTCGCCACTATCATCTTTACGCCATTTATACTCTGGTGGCGCGACGTAATTTTCAGAGGCTATAGCACCAAATAAAGGTTTTGGGATAGGTGCCGATGACTGCTTTTGAAATGTGATAAGCTTCTTGACAGTAGTATCATCCAAGTGACTAAGATACAAGATGTCATTAGGATCTTTCATGATTTTCTTGAATTTATCATCAATCAGCATCTGTATAAACCTTGGATACATCACGAGTCTATTTGATCCCATATTATTCTTCATGTGTGTGAACACCAGCTTAGAAAAGTTGAATCTCCTGTTAAGAATAAGCGATGTAGCCATGCATGCCATGTAATCTTGCACATCTCCAATCCAGCCTTTCGATGGCTAAATGCGTGAATAATAGCGTGCATCGGGAATTTGTAGGGGTTAGGAACTGATCCTTTCTTCAAAGTAGATTGATTAACGTGCCCCTTGTATCCCGTTCTGCAGAAACACCCTCTAACCATTCTCTCATCGAGCATCATCGGATCGTTTGCTGCATCGTTGAAATTCAAAACCTTTCGGATATCAGCTTCAAACACTGTAATTTCCTTGTCTTCATTTCCTTCATGAACCACTGACTTAATCACTGTATCATCTTCATTCATAGCCGCAGAATTCCAAAATCTAAATACGTGCGACCTATACACCACAGTTTTCCGTAATTGCCTTGTGGATAGGAATCCGCTCCATAAACGCGAGAATACTGTCGTATGTTTCCAAAGATGGACAGATAGTCTTGCCTAGCGAAATGCACATGTTGTGGAATTTATTTAACAAGAGCTGAATATTGTGCAAGCACGAAAATCGAGACAAAATTAGCAATGTTTGACAATTTTCACAAATTACTTATCAAGTTCGGGTGGACTTGTTTAAACCATATAAACATTACAATTCAACTAAGTCTGGGCGAACTTGCCTAAACATTATGACCAAAACTTAAACAAGTTCGGGCGAACTTGCTAAGCTTTAACATTTGAAACAATTCCAGACAAGTCCGGGCAAACTTGTCAAAAGATAATGAATTTTGAACTTTTGACAGACAAGTTCAGGCTTCAAGATATGTTTGGGCGAACTTAGTTATAGCATTTTTGAACTTATGAGGACAAGTTCGTCTGAGCTTGGTTCAAAGAACCATTTGACAAGTTCGGGCGAACTTGTCATCATCTTCATCAAAACCTGCAAACATCATATCCTGAAATTCTGTTCAAATTGATGAATTGTTTATGGTCGATTATTGTTATTAAACATGTTTTACGGTTCAATTTGTCCTTTAACATTCTAAAAAAGGTCCAATTGTTCATTTCAGATCTAACATACTCAAACTCGTTCAATCACGATCCTAATTCAAATTACTCACCATAGCCATGACTCTTAGTGTGCCAATCACTAAGATTCACAGAAGATTTGGGCAACAATTCGACTTATATGTGTCAATTTCAAATATCTCTCAAAATCGCCTCAAGTTCGCTCTGTGATTTGAATAACCAGTAATGAAGTTCGGGCGAACTTATGATCTATATATACCTTAACAAGTCCAGGCAAACTTGCATCACTTAATCAATTAAGATAGGTAACAAGCCCGGGCGAACTTATCAACTATTAACAGTTTTCAAGCATATACAAGTTCGGTCGAACTTGACTACAAGTCTGGGCGAACTTGATCAATTTCAAAAACCAAATTTTCAAAATTTTTCAATTTAGACCCTGAATTTTTCATTTTTACCAGTTTTAACAATCCACTCAGTTGACCAAGTCCAAGCTAATGACCTTGGTTAACCGATTTGTCTGCAGAGTCCAAGTTAGTGACCTCGGTTTGATCCGTTATGAAATACAGTTGGTTTTTCTCAAAATTAAGTTTCAAATTAATGAACTTTTAATCGTTTTGGCTTATCAGATTTTACAGATTAGCTCCCAGCCCGTTGTCAATTTGATTTTCACCAGTTTAGCATCTTACCAGACTTCGAAGTTCCGTTCTCCAACATTGGCTTGTTGAAACTAATGCAGAAACAAAATCTTTTTGAATTTTATAAAGTTTATGCTAAAACACAATGAAAATCTTTTTTGGTTTTAATCTGTAAAGCAGATAAACTATGTACAGAACAAGTAAACTATGTACAAACATATTTACAGACATATTTTTGTGAATCTGTGTCTAAGGATCATATCAGTTGATTGAGACATATCACCAGTACCGTTGTCCTTTTGATGACTTTAAGTTTTAAACTCGTTTACCTAGATTGTCGATATGTTTGTCCACTTAAACTTCAACACATTTCTCAATTGTTCCAAGATATCTTAGGTAGTCTTATGAAACTTGACTTATCTATGGTTCCCATCTCAGAATATACTCCCGTATGAAGATTCCCTAGATTTCATCTTACAGGTGAATATAGCGTAATTGATATCTGTATCTGGGTTAATGCGAAGCCTTGAGAGCTCAGGTTAATACCACCGTATCGACAAAGAGATGAAGGCTCGAGTTAAAGAGGTGTTCCATTTAAGGAATCTTTTAATCACTGCAAATGCTTAGATCTTTTGATTCTTTTCAGGTTTGCATGCAATTTAGGGGTTTATAGCAAAAGCATTATAGAAGTTCTAGGCTATTGCTTCCACAAAATCAGAAGAACTTGTATAATACCCCAGATATCAACTATCTATAAAGACCTCGTATCTCAGAATCAGGCAATCTCTCAAACGAAATTTCAGAGTACTAAGTACATATATCCGAGAGATGTTAATCCACGAGATTAAGCAGTTGTAAAATTTAGTTTATATCTCATAAACAAATTACTGAACGTGTAAAGTCTATCGACATATCCTCAGTAAGACTTGTTTATCACTTTTAAACTTTACAATTCTTTAGCATACTGTGATAGTCCACTGATGTACTATCATTTTCTTTGTGACACAAAATTCTTCTTGTCTTTTTTCAATGTTTTTGTACTTTTTTTACTTTTTCATATGTTTTTGTATTTTCTCAAATATTTCTCCCCCTAAAAATCAAAAACATATTTTTGTATTTTAGTTTTTAAGAAATACTCATCTAACAGATATACAAACCAATGTGGATCACGTGAACTCGTCGTTCGATCCATATTCAACCTCTGCCTCCGCACCTGTCAGCAAATATTTAATACCGTTAAGCCTCATTCGATATTTAAATCTTGTTAAAGGAAATGCTTTGGTATAAAAATCAGCTTTTTGTTCATCGGTGTGGATTTTTTCTATTCGCACCAACTTCTTTTCGTAGCAGTCACGAATGAAGTGATAACGAATTTCTATGTGTTTAGTTCGAGAGTGATGAACAAGATTTTTGGTTATGTCGATTGCTGCCTTATTGTCTACAAATAAAGGCGTATCAAGAAACTGCAATCCATAGTCCCTCATCTGTTGTTAAATCTATAGAATTTGTGAACAACAGCTGGAAGCAGAAATGTATTCTGCCTCACAAGTTGAAAGAGAGACCGTGGTTTGTTTCTTGCATTGCCACGTTACTAATCGAGTTCTGAAGAACTGGCAACCAGCCGTCATAGACTTTGAATTCAGCTTGTCAACCCAAAAGTTAGAATCAGCATATCCCGCCAGATCGAAGTTATCGTTCTTTGGATACCATAAGCCAGTGCTTGGACATCCATTCAGGTAACGGAATATTCTTTTCACTATCTGCATGTGAGATACTCTCGGAGTGGACTGATATCTTATGCAAAGACAGGTAGGATACATGATATCTGGTCGAGATGCCGTCAGATACATAAGAGATCCTATCATCGACTGATAGAGCGTATCATCCACTTTGGTTCCTGTTTCGTCAATTCAAATCCCGTGATTCAGCGCCAGAGGAGTCGAATGCGGCTTCGAGCTTCCATTTCAAACTTCTTCAGAATATCATGAACATATTTGGTTTGATGAATGAATATGTCGTCTGGTAACTGATCGACTTGTAATCCGAGGAAGAATTTCATTTCGCCCATAAAAGACATCTCGAATTTCTTCTTCATGATCTTCTCAAACTCTTTGCAAAGACTATCATCCGTTGAACCAAAGATGATATCATCCACATAGATTTGTACGATGATCAGATGACTTCCGACTTCCTTGGTAAACAATGTACTACCCACTGTGCCTCTAGTAAAGCCGTTTCCAATGAGATGTTGAGATAACGTCCCGTACCAAGCTCTCAGGGCTTGATGTAATCCATATAAGGCTTTGTCTAGGAGATAAGCTTTGTTCTTGTTCAGCGGATCGACGAACCCTGGTGGTTGGCCGACGTACACTTGTTCGCGTAGCTTACCATAGAGAAATGCGGATTTCACATCTAACTGGTACACCTTAAAACCTTTCAAGCTGCGAATGCAAGGAAAATGCGGATTGACTCTAAGCGTGCAACCGGTGCATAGACTTCCGTGTAGTCAATTCCTTCTTGCTGGTGGAAACCTTTGACAACCAACCGAGCTTTCTTTCTAACGATCACACCTCGATCATCCCTCTTACACTTGAAGACCCACTTCGTGTCTATAGCTTTCTGCTTAGGTGGTAAGTCGACAAGCCTCCAGACTCCCAGTTTCTCGAACTGTAACAACTCTTCCTGCATCGCTATCACCCAATTCTCATCACCCAGAGCTTCATTCACAGTCTTCGGCTCTATTTGAGATATGAAACATGAATAATAATAATAGTCTTGAGTTGGAGCCACTCGGGTGTAGAAACAACTTAGTGCTTTGTTGATTTGACATCTTGTTCGCACACCAGTTTGTAATTCACCAATAATATTCATTGAAGGATGGTATGAATAAGATCGTGGCATCTCCTTACTAGGAACATCAATCGTACTGTTCTGATTTGTAATATTCAGATCAACGATCAAATCAATGGAAGGAGTACTCGATGTTGCTTCATTTTGATTGCTCGTGCCAGCAGATTGATTCAACATGCTTGTTATCTGCTCGGATTCATCATCGGAAGAAGATTCTCCATCATCATCAAAAGTCGGAGCTTAATCAGAGTTGGAATTCTGATTCTGAGAAGTAATGGGCTCTGAGGTTGTATTTCCTGGTTCAGTAGAAACATTTGCTGGAGTTGTAGTAGGTGTTGCTTCTGCTTCAGAAACTTGTTCAACTAGAACACCACTATTACTTGGACCTGCACCAGAAGAAGCTGTAGAACCAGTAGTGGGTTGATTAACCATAATTGGCCTTATAATCTGTTCTTGGTTTGCCGACTGTTGAAGATAATAAAGAGCTGCAAGTTCTTCATCAGAAGGTTCTTCAGGCAAGTCGAATGACTTCCACAAATCTTGGTAGTTGAATAACCACGCGTCGCCTTTTCTCTGAATAGGAGTTGTGTACCAAAAGCAATCAACATGTTGTGCTTCGATCACCTTTCTCAAAGCAGGAACATAAACTCTACTTAGCGGACTAGCATACCCGACAAAGAAACCTTCAAGCGATTTTGCACCAAACTTTCCATCTTGATCAATCACTGTACATGGTGCACCAAATGGCTCTAGATATTTCAGATTTTGTTTCCTTCGGTTAATCGTCTCAAAACATGTCTTTTTAGTTGGTTTGACAGTTAAGACCCTGTTTAGTATGTAGCAAGCCGCTGCAACCGCCTCACTCCAGAAGCTAACAGGAAGTTTCGAGTCTGCAAGAATTGTTCTTGCTGTTTCGATCAAAGTTATATTCTTCCTCTCAGCTACTCCATTTTGTTGTAGAGTATAGGGTGCACTAAATTCCTGGAGAATCCCTTTGGCGTTGCAAAATTCTTTCATCTTGTTGTTGTTGAACTCCGTGCCGTTGTCACTTCGAATACGTCTGACAGGGAGATGATATAGATTTTCAAGCTTCATGTAGAGAATCACCAGATTGTCGAACGTTTCATCTTTAGATTCTTGAAAGAAAACCCATGAATATCGAGAATAATCATCTGTGACGACTAAGCTATACAGATCTACTGAAATACTTCGGACGTTCACCGGAACGAAAAGATCCATATGCAGACATTCAAGCGGCAACTTTATAGAATTCAGAATCTTCTTAGGATGTGAATTTTTGATCTGCTTCCCTTTCTTACATTCAAGACAATGATCCGTCATGTGGAAGCTTCGAATATTCACTCCTTCGACCAAGTCGTTATGAACCAGAAAGTTCATTTTCCTCAGATGAATGTGCCCCATTTTTCTATGCCATAGAATAGAATCTTTCTCCGTGGCTTTTGTGACAAAACATTTAGCCGATTTCGATGATGTTGTAGCGACACCCATATCTAACACATAAAGATCGTTTTCGCGAGGGGCGCGCATGAGAATCCAATCATCAGGAATCTTGAAACCCCGCTTTAGAATGATGCACTCTTTATCATTGAAATGAACAATGAACTTTTTATCACAAATCTGCGAGATGCTTAGAAGATTGTTCACTAGCTCAGTAATGTAATTCACACGATCAAATGATACTACGCCATTGGAAAGTTTTCATTCGGCGACGATCCTTCCTCCTTGATTACCGGCAAAGCCAACATATCCACAATTTATAGATTTGATGTCAAAGAGAAGAGCTTTCATCCCTGTCATGTGCCTTGACGCTCCACTATCCAGAATCTACTTTGATAAAACGGGTCTCTGGAGCCCCTGCACACATTAACATTCAGTTAAAAAGCGTGAACCAAGCCTTCATGGTCTTGGGTTTGGGATAATAAGCATCATAATCATCCTCAAAATCACCATCTGAGACTTCACTGTCGTTAACATTTTCAAACTTTACTTTCATTTTATCTTTTGAAGGTTTGACAGTTTTAGTTTTAATCTCAGATTTCGACACTATGTTGTTACCAATCTTAATCAGCTCAGATTTGGTAACTTCAGATGTTGACGATTTCTTTTTAGCAATCCAGGATTGTGATTTAGCACTTGCCTTTTTTATGTAAAACCTCGAATCTTTGTGTTCATTTGTCTTGGAAGTTTCACCTTTCCAAAAATTGAGTTTTCAAATTTAGTTTTAGGTTTAACTTCAAGTTTAGATTCATTTCTTTTCAGAATTGTGACAGGTTTTACAAACTCTAGTTGCTTAGGCTTTTCAACATCTGAACTTGTCTTCCTCCGAAGATAGACATGCTTAGATTTCGAACACTTGCGTGCAATGTGACCAACTTCATTGCACTTGAAGCAAGTCCGATCAGCATGAGAATGTCCACTAGTGGGTTTAACTCCACTTGCGGATTTTTCCTTATCTCGAAGTTCTTTTTCTTTCTTAAACTCATCGTTTGATTGCTTCCCAATCAAACTTTCCTCTTGAACGGTGCTCGTCCCATACACGAATTTCATGTTTTTATCTTTGTACTCGTGAAATGGTGACTTTTTCTTACTCGATTCATCTTCTAATTCCAAACCCAACCCTGCTCTCCTGTGCTCAGGAAAATCACCACCATTCCTTTGGTAGTTATTTCTTTTAGGTTTAGAATAAAATTTCTTTTCATGGATTTCCAAATCCTCTGATGAAACTTCAACGAGTTTGAAGAATTTATCAAACTGATCTTCCTTCACATTCCGAATCGGAAAGCTATCGTCGAAGTATCATCTATCAGAATCCTTAACTTTGTACATGACAACGTTAGGATCATCACTTAGACTATCTTCCAATGGTTTATCGTCATTTTCAGATTGTGAATCAGAATTGTTCAAACTCGAGTTGGCGCTCTCATAGCTGCCATCATCAGAATCATTCAAAACATTTTCAACAACATTCTTAACCACCGTTTCGCCATCATCACTCGTGCAGGTTATATCAATGTTCTCAGGCAGCTCATTATTCTTTTCGGTTAAAAGTTCAATGTTAAGCACCTTTTCCATCCCTTCAGCCTTTTTTCGATAATACTTCTTGCACAAGGGTGGTGGAACATTGCTATAGTCTCCACGTTTCTTGCCTTTGGCTTTCTGAACATTTTCTTCCGACTGAATAGTTGGAAGAATGTGATCAATGACGTAGGCATTTGTGGTATAACTTTTCAGAAGCTGTCGAACCCTTTCGGTTTTGATCTTCATGTCTTGAAGCTCTTGTTTTACTTCAACAATGTTGTTTATGTAAACGTTAATAGCTTTTTTTTTCCATTAAAGTAGCTTTTAATATTCTGACAGTATCGTGTTGTTCAATGTTATTATTATCTAACCTGCTGTAATCATCTTTCATTTTGTCATAAACCTCTTTCATTGTGCGATAATCATATTTGAAATTGTTATTATGCACATTGAGTTCGCTTATGATCTGTGACTTTTCAGCACATTGAACAAACGGTTCAGCATATTTCGTACATGGTTTTTCAACCTCAATGACTTGTACTTTCACTACCTCCTTTTCTACATCCTTAACCTCTGGAACTACCTTCATCAGATTTGCCATCTTAGCCTTGTTGGCGATCTCTGTGAGATTTTCTTCATTCATTTCTTTGGTCATGTTGATGACTTCTTCAATCACAAGTTTCTCCTCAGCAACATTCTCTGAAGATGTTGTATCACCAAAACAACCTGCAAAACTAGTAGACATGTTAGGAGAAAGGATACCCTGCATCTTTGTATGTTGATAAATTTCCTCCTCTTCAGCTTGTTGCAAATATTCTTCCAGCATAGCACTTTCCACGGCTGCATCTTGAGCAGATGTATCTTCCACAATCTCAGCCATAAGAGCAACTCCTGTCTTCTTGGCAATATATGAGTTCCAATCAAAACCATCATCTTCATTCGAAGCGACCATTGCCTTTTCAGTGTTGTTGGTTGGTTTTTCTTGGATTTCGACTTAAGTCTTCAGTTAGGATCTGAGTTTGAATTACTTGTAGTTTTTGTTTCAAAAATGGAAAATGATTGAATTAAAAGAGATTTGCAGCGGAATAAGATGGAAAACATTTACTAACAAGCAATGGTCGATTGTTTTCATCATCATCATGCTTTCAAGTTGAATAACTTACATGTGATTAACAAACTCCCCCCTCAGCCTTTGCAATTACAGTTTGGTAATAAGAAAATGCAGAGAAGATGATATGCGAAAGTTGATCTTTTAATAGACAAGTTTAATCTGTTACAGAAGTTACCTATTTATACTAACTATCTAACCACTGAGCATCTTTGATGACATCAGGGTTGATAGTGTCAGGAAACCAATTGTAACTAACTGAAAACACTGCTAATACTAACTATCAGAACTTAGCACTGTTACATTGATTTAACTAAGCTAATGACTAAACTCTGATCTCTATCCTCTGACCCTTGTAACTCGGCAGACCTTTTAAGCTTTGTGAAGGCGGATGATAGGATGAGCAGTCTTTAGGGAAAGCAGTGTATGTACATCAGAGGTTGTAACCTCTGATAGTTAAACCAAAGCTCGGATAGTGTTATTTAGCTTTGTATCATCTGTTCCTTTCATTGGGTTCAATCCCAACAATCTCCCCCTGGAACAGATGATGCCAAAAACACTTTATTCTTGGTTTTTATTCCTCAGTAGGAATTCTCTTATTTGTCCTTTGAATTGAAGTTCAAAGTTAAGAGATTCCATGTCATCAGCATCCTTCACCAGCTCTAAATATAGTAGTTCTTGGAAGTCTTCTACTGTAAGCTCATAAGCAGCTTCCATGGATAGTTTAGTGGCAGCAGCATCAGACTTAAGCAGTGTCAATTCATGGATGTCTTTATCGACCTTCTGTTTTAGAATTTTTGGGTCTGATGGTTTTCTTGAAGGAGCTTTTATTGCTGAGGTTTGAGCAGGAGCTTTTTGTGATAGATCTTTGGCTAGCTTGGCACTTCTATCATCTGTTGGATAATCAGTCATGTTCTGTATGCCTTCTTTGATAAATGTATCCTCAAACTCTTTATCAGTCTTTTCAGACATACCCTCTTGCCTTTTTCTGTGTAACAGGGCAAGTGTGGAATGGGCAGATGTTGAGCTGGACTTTTTGGAGAATTGAGCTCTGAGGATAGCATCTTCTTTTGAATAGTCAGGCTTAGGAGGCATGGATGGATCCTTTTTCCTCCTCTCTTCCAAACTTTTGTAAGTGTCTATCACCCTGACCTCACCCCATCTCATCACTTGGTTCTTTGAACCATGGTGATTTTGAATCAGTTCATTCTTCATTCTTTTCAACTTCAAGTCTCTTTCAGACACATCTTTTTTGTATAAATCTCATTTGGGAGGAGTTGGCCTTTTAAGAGGATCTTTTAACATTTCTTGTATTCTGCTGATTTCTTCTCTTAGCTCAGCCAAGCTCCAATCCCTGAACTGTGGCCTTGTTGCCCTATACTTCTTGTTTTCCATGATCTACTCAATGAGCTCACTTTTGACCAGCTTATCTTCCCTTTCTAAAATCTGGTTGCTCAGGTTCTTGACAAAGTTTTGTAAAATGGTGACTTTGCTCAGTTGAAAGGACATGACAATCTGTATTTCTCTATCATCTTTACCAGCTGATTCTTTTTTGGCAATATCCTCTGCTTGCTTCCTTTTCAGTTCCAGGTAAGCATCAACATTTGCTGGGCTTGGATAGCCATCAAGGGATAGGATTGTTCTTTTGTCAGGGTCATCCTCTGAAAAGAAACTTAGGATCTCTTCCCTGACTGCTGGTAAATCAAGAGGATATAATTTTGATGCTGGAGTAACTTGAAGACTTGAAGATGTTGTAATAACTGAAGTGGAGGTCATTGGTGTTGATGATAGTGGAAGAGGTGCAGAGATCTCATCATCATTTATCACTTTTGTGATTTTCCTCCTTTTAAACCTTAGAGTGGGTGATGGTGGTTGTGGGATTTTTGGCGGTGTGGATAATGGTTGAGTTGATGTGGGAAATGTGATCATGGTAGTGGATGGAGTTGCATCTGTTGCAACCTTTGCTATATCAACAGATGTTGACAAAACAGTTGCTGTAACATCTGCTTGTGTGGATATGGGTTGTGGTTTTGAAGATGTGATAGGTTTTTGAGAGGCAGAGGTTTTGATGGTTGGATTGGTTGCAGGCTTAGTTTTAGGAGGTGTGGATGTTGGTTTCCTGGCTTTTATAGCAGGTGCTCTTTTTGATGAAGTACCAACCTCTCCTGTTTCTTTTTGTTGTTCAATCTTTTTCTCAACCAACACTTTGCTCTCCTCAATCACTGTCTTCTTGTGATTGGCCCTTGCCTTGGCCACAATATCATCAGTTAAATCTATCTTCTTTGAACCATCAAGCTTTGGAATATTCAAGGTAGGTATGGCCTTATCATCATCTATTGTTAACTTCTTTGGACCCAAAGATTTCTCCCCCTTTTTGGCTTCATCTGTTGTAACAAATATAACCATTGGAGGTGCATGGCAAGTGGTTGTGAGTAGATGTGCTTTGATGGCTTTAATGTCTGCTGCAGTGTCTTGATACCTTGATTCAAACATGTTTCTAACATCATTCATCTGATGCTTGTGTTGTAGATCCAAATAATGTTGTGATGTTGAAACAGAGGGTTAAGAGCTTCTTTGAGATCAGCAGTGGATAGAACAGAGGGTTGACTTTTGGTAGCTATCGTCTGCTTCAGTAAACTTTTGATTTCATTAACAGAACTTTCTATCCTTGTCACTCTCTCCATCAAATCCTGATATTTTAGCTCATCACCTAATTTAATAGGATCATCTGAACTCCTACCAGTGGTGGTAGTTATATCTATGTCATCATGAGCAGTGGTTTTAGGACCAGCTTCAAACATAGATGCCCCTTTGTCTTGGTACTGGGGACTTCCCACAACAGAGGTAACAGTTGTTCCTCAACAGTGGTTGCCTTCAACCAAGTCTTATTAATGAAACCACTGTCCAACTGAGAACTTGGGAGTTCAGCAATTGTAGTGAACTATCACCAAGGGTTACATGTAACCCAATGGATGTAGCCTCTTCATTTGTTGATGGGCTAGCATTGAATAAAGAAGCAGACCCAACCTCTTGATGAAGTATATTCTCAGTAATAGGTTGTTGAGAAGTGCTGGTTTGTGTCTGAACTAATTCAATTGCATTCAGCAATGGTACAATTATGGTGGAAGTGAAGTCATTGGTGAAGGTGGTTGTGTAGAAAGCGACATTGCCCTGGGAGAGGGGCTATGGAAGATAGAGCCAAGTGGATCTAGAGCTTCATAATTTGGTGTCCCTATGTCTACAACCTGTTCCTTTTGTGAGGAAGAAGGAGGAGTTTCAAAGCCGGTAGGAGATCTTTGAACCATCTGCTGTGAAGAAGTAGCAGCAGTGGTTTGTGACTTTGGTGCTGTCACTGGGTTAACCTCTGGGATCTCATCTTCCAGAGGACCCTGTTTGGGTTTGGTGGGATTTTTGGAAATTGTTTTGGTTTTCTTTTTGGAGATTTTTTGTGTGGGCTTCAGAGCAGTGGTTGTGGTGCCCTGATCACCAACAGCAGTGGGCTCAGTAGCAAGAGGTTGAGTTTGAACATTTTGCTCAGGTAAAACTTGCTCAACCTCCTCTACTTGTGTTTCTCAACTTTATCTTGGTTAGTTATTCTGGTGAAGGCTTCATGATTAAGGCGGCATGGGTTAATCACAGCGCCTTGTTTACTTTCAGCACTTTTAAGTTGATCCTGTAAGTAAACACTCAGGAAACATGGATACATCAAAAAAGCTTTTCTTTTTTCAATGTTTTTAAAATGTTCAAAAGATCATCGAACAGTATCTGGGAGTAGTTAAAATCTGTGTCAGTTAAAATTGCATACCCCAGATATTGAATGTTCAATGGAATTTCATTGAAACCAGTGGTTTTTGCTGAGAGACAAGTAAGAATTGTGTGAAAGAAAAATCTCATCTCAGCAGGAAAGTTAGGTTTAAAAATGGTTATACCTTTAATCTGGCCTACATAACCTCTTTCCAAAAACTCTGCTTGGGTCTCATTTTGAGGAAATGACACAGGGTGTTGTATGTCATTTAACTTGAAAACTTGAGAGATCGATTGGGGGCTAATTTGTATCAACACTCCCCCTACTCTTGAGATTATTGTGTAAGGAACACCAGCAGCAGATGAGTGAACCTTTGCATTTTTCCAAAAATCTCTAAGAGAATCAATGTGAATTGGGGCTTTGACTGTTAACATGTGCTTGAATTTCGACTTTTGCAAAATTCGAATCATTGGATGATAGCGAGTATTTGCGTCGTTTTCTTCAAGTATGGCGGTGTAATTGTGTGGAGTTTTGATTATGAGAGTGTAGGGTGGAAGTTCTTGAGTTGATTTCTTTAAAGATTTTGATTTGGGAGCCATAGTGTTAGAGAGAAAAACTATTGTGAGATTTTTGTAATCGACACAGTTTAGGGTAAACACTGATGAAGGATAAAACAGGGTTTTTATAGGGTTTTGAAAAAGTGAACATGACATGGCATCTGTTTGCATGATCTGATGGCTAACATCTGTCCACGTGTAACCTCTGATGAGAAAAGTAACCATTGAGGTGGCAAACCACTGTTTTAGGACAGGGGATTGGACAATACTGATTTTTAACACTATCAGTGGATAGCTATCAGTGTTTTGAAAAAGTGGAAAAATGGAAGTCAGAGGATACACTTTTACAGTGGATAAGATTTTGAAGCCTATCAGAGGTTTTGAGCAATCAGATGTTATGATCAGACTTTTAAAGATTTATTGAAAAATTCAATTTTAACTATTTTTAAGGATGAGTTTTTGATTTTCTGAAAAAAATTTGATGCTATGTACGCATGAATTTACAAGAAACCTTGTTTTTAATCCATGTTTAGCATTCCAATTCTTGAGATCAATTTTTTAAAGGTAGATGTATCCAATGCCTTGGTTAAAACATCTGCCCATTGATCTGAAGTATGGACATGATGCAAAGAAATGAAACCTTTTTCATAGTAATCTCTCACAAAGTAATGTATGATGTCAATGTGCTTTGTAGTTGAATGAAAAAATGGATTTTAATGATGTTTTCAGCAGCTTGACTGTCCAATTTGAGTGGAGTCTTTAGTGCAGTTACACCAAAATCCAACAACTGGTTTTGAAGCCACAAGAGTTGAGCAGTGCAGCTAGCAGCAGCAATATACTCTGCCTCAACAGTGGATGTGGAAACTGCAACCTACCTTTTGCTTTGCCAAGACACTAGACAATCACCTAGGAATTGACATCCTTCTGATGCGGACTTCCTTGTAGTTTTGCACCCAGCAAAGTCACTATCTGAAAAACCTGAAAGCTCAATATTTCCATTAGCTGGATACCAGATACCAAGTGTGGGAGCATCTTTTATGTATCTGAATATCCTTTTTACAGCAATAAGATATGACTTTCTAGGTAATGCCTATGATCTGGCACAAACACATGTTGCAAACATGATGTCTGCCCTTGATGCAGTTAGGTACAATAAAGACCCAATCATGCTTCTATAAAGAGTTTGATCAACAAGGTCATCTTTACCATCAATGGTAACTATCTTGGAGGTTGCCATGGGTGTGCTACATGGTTTACAATCATCCATATCAAACTTTTTAAGCAGTTCTTTCACATACTTGTTTTGATGGATAAATGTACCATTGTACAATTGTTTAAATTGGAGACCAAGAAAACATTGGAGCTCACCCATTGCACTTATCTCAAACTCTGCTGCCATGAGTTTTCGAAACTCTTCACACATAGAAGTGCTTGTGGATCCAAAAATGATGTCATCCACATAAATTTGGACAAGCATCAATTCTTTTCCTTTCCATTTTAAAAATAGGGTTTTATCTATTTTACCTCTAGTAAACCCTATGGATAAGAGAAAAGTGGATAGAGTTTCATACCAGGCTCTTGGTGCTTGTTTCAAGCCATACAATGCTTTGTTGAGCTTGTAGACATGATCAGGATGGAATGCATCTTCAAAACCTAGAGGTTGACAGACATACACCTCTTCTTTGATTTTTCCATACAAAAATGCACTCTTTATATCCATTTGAAACACCTTTATGTTGTGGTTAGCAGCAAAAGCTAAGAACAGGCGAATAGCTTCCAACCTTGCTACATGAGCAAAGGTCTCATCATAGTCTATACCTTCTTCCTGCCTGTAGCCTTGAACCACGAGCCTTGCTTTGTTTTTGACAACAATACCCCTTTCATCAGTTTTGTTTTTGAAGACCCACTTGGTGCCAATTGGACTTACATCTTTTGGCAGTGGCACAAGCTCCCAAACTTGTTGTCTTTTGAACTGAAGGAGTTCTTCTTGCATGGCTTCTACCCAGCTGTTGTCTTTCAGTGCCTCTTGATACTTGACTGGCTATATGAGTGATAGAAAACCAACAAAAAGACAAATATTTTGGGATTGGCTCTGTGTGAGCACCCTAGATTTGATGTTGCCAATAATTTGATCTGCTGGATGGCTTTGAGATAAATCAGATCACCTTGGTATGGAACAATAGCATTTTGAGGTGATGGCTGCAAATGTGTATCATCTGAGCTAACCTCTGCTGGTGAATTTGAAGTATCAGCCACTGATGAGAATGGAGGTGGAGGTATTGGGGGTATAGAGGTAACATTCTGATAATTTTGGTGACCAAAAGTAGGACTTTTATCAACAGATGTTTGATTTTGTGAACTGACAGAGGTTTGAGGATCAACCACTGTTGACCCAGAAATGGTAGAGTTTACACAAGAGCTTGTAGCTCCTGATCCTCTGTTGGAAGAATAGACTTTTGTTTGTGGAAGCACACAGTCATATCTTTGATCTTGATCTTCTTCAGATGGTTGTGGTGTACCTGCGTTGTCTAGCTTGATAGAAACATCAGCAAATGTGAATTTATCTAAATAAAAAAGCTCTGCAGGATTTGCTGGGATTTTTAGTGATGAAAGTTCATTGAACTTGACATTCAAAGTTTCTTCAACACACTTGGTCCTAGATTTGAAAACTCTGTAGGCTTTAGCAGTGGTTGAGTATCTCAGAAAATAACCACAATCAACTTTGGCTGCAAACTTAGATATAGAATCTTTTAAGTTCAAAATGAAGCATGGAGAGCCAAAAACTTTAAAATAGGAAATCACAGGTTTGATTTTATACAACATCTCATAGGCAGTCTTTTGATGCCTAGGGTTAATCAAAACTCTATTTTGAACATAGCAAGCAGTGTTTACAGCCTCTGCCCAGAAAGACAAAGGTAAACCAGAATCTGCTAGCATAGTCCTTGCTGATTCAATTAAAGTTCTATTTTTCCTTTCAACCACCCCATTTTGCTCTGGAGTTCTTGGAATGCTATATTGTCTAACAATTCCTTTTGACTCACAAAAAGCAGCCAACTCCCTATTTTTAAACTCTGTTCCATTGTCACTCCTAAAGATTTTTACTGGAAGATCAAATTGCTTTTCTACTTGTTTGACAAAGTTTTGTAAAATGCCTGCAGTTTCATCCTTAGAGTGGAGAAAGAAGGTCCATGTAAACCTAGAGAAATCATCAACTATCACTAGGCAATACCTTTTGTGTTTTAAGCTCATGATTTGCACTGGGCCAAACAAGTCCATGTGTAGCAGTTGTAAACACTGGCTTGTTTCGAACTCTTCAATTGATTTGAAAGAACTTTTATGTTGTTTGCCTTTTAAACAGGAAACACAATGTTCATCACAGGAAAACTGCTTGTGAGGCAAACCTCTTACAAGACTTTGTTTTGAGAGTGTGGTGATAGTTTTAAGATTTGTGTATCCAAGTCTTCTATGCCATAACTCAGTCTCTTTGCTAGAAGCAACTGAGAATAAGCATGTTCCAGACATAGGATTATTTTTTAGCATATCTACCACATACACATTTCCACTTCTGTGTGCAGTGAGTTATGCTTTGCTCTCAGCAATGATTTGATCAATCTTTTTAACAACCTCTGGTCCCACAATTTGATAAGTTTTCTTAGTGAAGAAGGATCCATATCCTCTGTCACTCATTTGTGAGACACTCAGCAGGTTAAATTTCAGATTGTCAATTAAATTCACATTTTCAAACTTGAGTTTACCAGCCAGAACCGACCCAGACCCTAAAACCTTTCCCTTTGAGTTATTACCAAAAGATATATCACCCCCCATGAGCCATGAAGTCCTTGAGAAGGGCTCTACATCCTGTCATGTGCCTGGAACCTCCACTATCTACATACCATAAGCTATCAAGGCAAGTAGAGGGTCCCTGCACATCAAGTAAATAGATCAGTTAAGAATGGTCTCCAAAGCCAAAATGGCTTTGGATGGGGTCACAGATGGTCCAGCCTCAAGTCTAGGACAATGGTCAGTGGTTTTGAAATTTTCTTGTAACATCTGTTTTTGACCATTTCCTATCAGATGATTGTATACATAAGGGTGCATGTTTACTCTTTGCTTTGAAGGCTTTTTGTAACCTTCATAAGCATGAGGAACCTTTTTATAAGCAGGTTGGCCATACCCTCTTGTAAATGAGTTTGATGGTGGGGCATCTGTCACTTGCACCTCTCTTTGAACAGAGGTTTTGTTTAAGGCTTATTTAACAGATGTTTCAATTGGTTCAAAACTCTGCTTAGATTTATTTCCAGCAGAACTTGAACTTTGTCTTTCTAGTGCTTTTGCCTTGATCTCTTTTACCTTTTGTTCATAGTTTTTGAGATAGGCACACTGTTGAGTTGAGTGATTTATTTTGTTGCAAATGGTGCATTTTGAAGAGCTTTTGATAACACAAGTTTTGTTAATATCATAGGATTTTAAAAGAAAACAATCTGCAGCCATATGATTTCTTTTCTCACAAAATTCACAAAACAAGTTTTTAATCTTTACTCTTCTTTTCCTATAAGATGTTTTTAATTAGCAGTGGTTGTAACCTCTGCTGGTACATCTTTGATAGGGATCACCAGTGCTTTTGGGGCTTTAATACCATCAGTAGTTGTGAAGTCCATTGGCTTAAAGTTTTCTAAGATATCACATTCATCTAACCAGGTTGGTTTAACTGATATTTTTCAATTTCTTTATCTTTTGTTGAAACCTCTGGTTTTTCCAAAACAATTTTGTTTCCAGCTTTATCAGTGATTTTTATCTCTTCACCAGCCAAATTTTTGGGGACTATTTCCACCAACTCAGAATCAATTTCAGCATCATTTTTCTCAATTTGGTCATAGGTTCTAAAACCTATACCAAACTTAATGTTGCTCTTGATCTGAGCATCAAGCATAATCTCATAACCTTTACAGGACTCAACCCATTTTTCACAAGTGATTTGGGTTTCTTCTAACTCCTTTTTACAAACTTGATATTTTTCTACCATAGTTTGGAGTTGGTCCTTGGTTATGCTTGATTCATGTCTCAGGCTACTCATTTCAGAATCTTTTTCACTTAACTTTGATTTTAACTCTTTAATCAGTTTTTCAAAATTAAGTTCATCTTCTAAAATTTTGTTTCTCAGGTTTTCATTCACCTTCTTGATGTTTGCAAAAGCAATGATGCATTTGTCAGAACATAGATCTTTAAGGATCTGAGGTGATACCTTTGTAGCAGCCATGAGAGCACAATCACACTCATCTTCACACACAACAACATTCCATGGGTTAGTAAGAGAGTTCTTTTCCTTATCAGCAATATTTTCTTTTTCTTCACTTGAAACCACTGTTTCATCACAAACTTGAACTTCACCAGTTTTTGACACTATCTCCACAGATTCAACACCTTCAACAATTGTCTCTAAGGCCATTAAACAAAATTCTTGTTCAACATCATTTTTGGCCATTAAAGCAAAGTTTTCATCAGTCAAATCCTCAGGCAAGCTGCTCCAGTCAACATAACTTTGTGTGAAAAAACTTTGTTGACCAACCTCTGCTGGACTAGCAGTGGTTTGCGCAGGTTGTGTAACAATGGGTGCTTGTTGTACAAGCACTTGAGGATGTGATGGTGCCTGAACATATTGAATTTGTGAAGCAGTGGATTGAACATAATGCACTGGAACAGTGGTAGCAGGATGTGCAAAGTGGGCAGTGTTTTGAACATGTTGAGCAGGGGTATATTGGGAATAATGAGTAGTGTTTTGTGTGTGCTGAGGTCTAGGGCCAGGATGAGTCACTATTGGTCCAGAATTTCGAGACCTGCATTCTCTGGCAAAGTGTCCTAGCCTATTACACTTATAACACTTGACTTTTGATTTATCCAGCCCAACCTTCAACCCCCCATGCAAACCTGAGAATTTTCTACCAGTTCTCTTATAGAATTAACTAGCCCTAACATTCAATAAGGCCAGTTGGTGCAAAATATCCATTTCTTCAAGATCAGAAGGTTCAAAGTGTTGCAAGTCATTCAGCTCAAAGCATAGACTGTCAGAGGTTTGGCTTTCCCCACTAGCAGTAAAAGCATAGTTGGGTGCATATGTTATCCAAAGTTCCCACCAGATGTAATATCTATATAGTGATCATAACTTTGGTCCTTACTACTGCCAGATCCCTCTTCTTGGCCAAAAAGAGCTGTATTACCCAGTGAGTAATCATCAGTCATTTTGCCAGAATCTTGCAACTTCTTTTTCTGGTTTAACTCTCTCTCATAAGTGAGAAGTATCCCATGAAGTTGTGTCAGCGACATTTATTTAAACCCAACAGATTTTCTCGTTACATAAGCTACAGTCTCCCACTTATCTGGTAACGATCTAAGGGAACGACTATTGACAGTCGAATTAGATAGAACCACGTTAACCAGTCTAAGTTCACTGATGAGACAGTTGTATCGTTCGACCTGTTGTGTTAGAGACTCTCCTTTCAAGTGACAAAACGTTTCATACTGCTGATTTAGAAGTTCTCTATTACTTTCTATCACTTCCTCAGTCCCACCGAATTGCTCTTTAAGTGCATCCCATAACTCCTTTGCACTATTGCAATGGAGTAGACCAGCATAAATTTCATTGGGTAAGGCCGAAGCAACTATGCTAAATGCCTTAGCATCCAATTCAATTTTCTGGAAATCCTGCTCCGAAAAGTTTTCAGGATTTTTGGCACTTGTTTAGTTGGATCCTCTGTGCTTGGAACCATTGGAACGTGAGGTCCATAAGCAATAGATCTCCAGCAACCGGTGTTTTGCTGAGCAAGGATGTGACCCATCCGTCGTTGCCAAATGAAATATTCATTTCTTTTGAGCATCGGCGGTTTGAACAAGGATCCAGAATTGGCACCCTATGTGTTTTGAGACATTTTTAGTTGATTTTTACAGATTTTGTTTTAAAAACTTTGAATCGTAATTACAGTTTGGTAATAAGAAAATGCAGAGAAGATGATATGCGAAATTGATCTTTTAATAGACAAGTTTAAACTATTACAGAAGTTAGCTATTTATACTAACTATCTAACCACCGAGCATCTTTGATGACGTCAGTGTTGATAATGACAGGAAACCAATTGTAACTAACTGAAAACACTGCTAATACTAACTATCAGTGCTTAGCACTGTTACATTGATTTAACTAAGCTAATGACTAAACTCTGATCTCTATCCTCTGACCCTTGTAACTCTGGCAGACCTTTGAAGCTTTGTGAAGGCAGATGATAGGATGAGCTGTCTTTAGGGAAAGCAGTGTATGTACATCAGAGGTTGTAACCTCTGATAGTTAAACCAAAGCTCGGATAGTGTTATTTGGCTTAGTATCATTTGTTCCTTTCATTGGGTTCAATCCCAACATCTTCTTTGGGAATGGCTTGTACTGTAGCGACTTCTTGTAGTATTCATTGCCTCCTTCAAATGGACTTTGGTTACCAGTTGACTCTGGATTCTTGCATTCTCTCTTGAAGTGCCCTTTTTGTCGGCATCTAAATCAAATAACCTTTGTTTTGTCGAAGCCCAATTTGTTGCTTGAATCCCGATGTCTCTGCTGGTTAGAGCAACGAACTTAGTAACCCTTTGAATTATCGAAGCTAAGGACCATTTGATGTCCATCAACTCAAGCTCTTCTTCATCTACTTGATCATAATCTTCAGCGGTCATTTCCGGATTACCAATCTTCTTGGCCACCAAACTTTCATATGATTCCAGCACTGTGGCAAGAAGTGCCATGTGTTGTTTGGCAATTTGTTCAGAAACGACATTGTTAAGATTAACAGCAATGTTGCATTTATACACATTTGGATCAGAATTCGATTGATTATTCTGATTTGCTTGATTCTGGTATGACGAATTTGAACCCATGCTTGAATATGAAGAATTCTGGGGACTCTGATCATATTTCGGATATGACTGAGTTTGGCTCTGTGGCGAATGATTCGAGGAATTCAGATTCGCGCTAAAAGCGGTTTGGATCTTCGGGCTAATGATATTCTCTTGAGCTCTGGTCTTGTAGTAAAGCCCTACATCTTGAGCAACGTTTGAATTCTTTGACTTGGCTATCTTTAAAAACTCCATCTCGTGCCCCTCCAGCTTATCAATGAAAGTGGATAGTTTGAAAAAACTCCCAACTCGCACTTTCTTTGAGCACCATGAGATAAGTCGTCCATTCTCCCTCAGATAAAGCATCAGCCAGCTTATCAATGTATTCATCTTCAGTCTTCTCAAGCCCGTGTCTCCTCATGATCACTTTCAGATGACAAAACCTTTCGATCATTTGTTTCATCGTTTCTCCTTTAATCATCGTGAATATGTCGAATTCTTTCATGGTCAGTACTTTCTTGCTTTTGACCATTTCTGCACTTCCCTGGTATTTGTTCTTCAAGGATTTCCATAGTTCTTGTGCAGTCTTGTATTCCGGTAGAAGCACCAAAACATCTTATTTCACTGATTGTTGGATCAAGCTTATCATTTTCTTTTCGGCGATGTATGCATCTTTCTGTAAAGTAGAGAACTTTCTGATGTCGATAACATTATCATTCTCATCTCTGGGCCATGTATAACCATTCTCTATTGCCACATATCTGTGGAAATATGTAGCTTGAACCCAATTCATAAACTTCTCTTTCCATCCCTCATATTCATCCATACACATGAGTTTTGGAGGCTTTACAGACGTGCCTATCTCGTTGTCGATGTTCACCTGAATCACCATTTGAGCATTTGATGCTGAAGCCGTCATGAATGCACTGTGAAGATCTTCCATCTTGAAAAATTGACGAATTTTACTGAAAAACACACGTTCACAAACTTCGAAAAACGATCAGTACACTGACAAGTTCGGGCGAACTTGCAGTTTGAGAAAAATCAATTTCAATTTTACACAAGTTCAGGCGAACTTGTGTTGATATACTTGAAAATTTCACCCTAATGAAGTTCAGTCGAACTTGTATAGATTTTCAAATGAATTATCAAGTTCGGACGGACTTGTAAATGAATATCAACAGGATTTGATCAAGTTCGGGCGAACTTGATTAAAACTAATGAATTATCTAGCAAGTTAGAGCGGACTTGTGTTAAAAACCTGAAAAATGAATCAAGTTAAGGCGAACTTGATTAAAATTGATGAAATTTTAATCAAGTTCGAGCGAACATGATCACAAGTTCGATCAAAATCAATTTGTCAAACATGGTTTTTTCAACTTTTTGATGTCAATTCGATTGAATTTGATCTTGAAAGTCTCAGGGGTTTATCTTTACTTCATTTTACATGACATATTAAAAAATCATCAACTTTTATCCGTAGATTCATTGTTTTCTCTTGAAAAAGTTAAAAAATGGTAGAAAGGAGTAGAATAAGTTTAGATCTTGCAATGATTTCACCAATTCAGGTATCCAGGCTCTGATACCACTTATTAGATCGCTCCATGTTTAGCATAGGAACCTAAATTGGTATCTAACGTTCGTATAGGTGGAAACTATATGACGTGTTAATCGAATATGCAAAGATTACTCGTTTAATTGTTGTTTATTGACCATAAATGTCAAATACATGTCAAATCCAGATCAGGCAGAGCTTCGCCGTCCAAGTGACAAAGTTACAGAAGTTACAAATGAAAATCACAAGTCACCTATTTATAGTGTGACAAGTTCGCTGGGTATAACACAAATTCGGGCGAACTTGTATAGAACAAGTTCGGCCGAAATTGTTCTCACATCATGGATCCGGGCGAACTTGTCATACTATTTACATAAATACGACATTTCTAGCATAATCTAGCCCAAACTAAACAGACTTGATCCAAGACTAAGACATAGACATTATGTACTAACATTTAACCACCAGGGTCCCCATATTTGATCAGCTTGCATAGCCCAGAAGCCACGACTCTCTGAAAAAGAATCTTTTCTTCAGTGGATAAATCATCAAAGTTGATTCAAGTCCTACAGAGGCAAATTAACATATATTGCTTAGGTGGTAAGCAGAAATTTAATGTATTATTGTGATAAGAGAGTAATCTCCAAACATACCAGACAAGATATTTTGAATAGTCTCCACTGATAGAGCTGACTCTGAGAACACAAATAATCTAGTAAATTTTCAAAAATAATTTAGTGTTGCAAATAGAAGTGGCAAAATAGCCACGGAAGATAAAAGGGTGAATAAAGGCTCGATTTGAGATGAGTCTTTTTGGTACATGTCAAAACGTCGTCTAGGGCAGCTTGACCCACAAACACATCTGTGTCAAACTTCAAATTTAAAATTAATGTCTAATATATGATTACACTAATCCGAATTCTATGAATAAAATGATTTTAGGTTTTGATCCAGCTGCTTCTTGGTAGTGATCTCTTAACCAGTTGGCACAGTGAACACAATCACATTTTTCTTTGGTGTCCCTGTTTTCTTTGGCAAGAACTGCATATTAACAAAACAACATGTAGGTGAAAAGGGCTTACTTGAACTTCACTGGATCTTCGTCGAAGGGTTGGCCGTCGTCTAAACTCGCACCAGTTGTCTCTGTTCTAAGCAAAACTTTCGTCGGAACCCTAAACTCCATTGTCGTCGACTCGTCGCTACCATTGTTGGTGCACGTATGTCTATTGCCTATGTCTAGGACGAGTCTTTTGTATAGATAGGGTTTCGCAACGTCAAAAGTTATGTTTTGAAAGTTTTTAGTTTGTATAGTGCTGGAATTTTCGCACGAAAATCAATGAAGATTTTCGCGCGAAAATCCTTGGTCTTGAGTCACTAGTGCTTTCATGTCTTGCCTATAAATAGGTGACTTAGGATGTTTGTTTGGCATGCTGTTTTTGTTGATCAGAGGCGAAACCCTGCTCGAGTCTGTAATCTTTACGAAGTTAATCAATATAAGATACAGACGGTTAGACAGTAATCATCACGCTTGTTCTTTGTTTGTTCAATCAGCTAACGATAAATTTCGCCTCTGTTAGCTGAGAAAATCTGACCGGAAGCTAACAAGTTGGGTCCGATCCTAGCACTCACAAGTGGTATCAGAGCCTTGAGGTCTGATTTATGAGCAAACAACCAAGTTTCAGCTGGATTCAACCTTCAAAGAACAAGATTCATCCATTGGAAACTCTTCTTCTACTCTTTCTTTGAACCTAATCTAGATCTGAAGGATTTCATGGACAATTTGGACTAGGTTATTAGTATAACGTGTTAAAATCAGCTCTAAACAGTTCACTGAAACATACAAACCTAAAATCCATCAAAATCATGCTTGAAATTGCCAAAAACGTGAAATTGTGAACAAGTGTTCAGAGCAGATAAGAATTTTCGCACGAAACTAAAGATTTCGTACAAAAATCTGAAGGATAAAACATTCAAAAATTTTTAAGTCTCAACAGTTAAAATTTTCGCACGAAATCAGATTTTCGTATGAAAATCAAGTTCCCCCAAAAAATCTAGGACATCATTTCGTACGGAAATTTTCAGTTCCTTCCTAATTTTCAGTAAGTTTTAGGTTAACCAGTTCTAATCTGTTTTCTGTTATAAGTATTTTTAAGATGTCAGGTGAGGAAGAATTTCATAACGCGTTTGCCACACAAGCAGTTACAGCTTCCGTAGCAGCTCAAAACATGAATCTAGAAAATGAAATGGGAACCACTACAAAGCCTCCAAAACTCATGAATGTTGAAGATTATGAGAGTTGGAGTGAGCGATTCAAGAACTGGGTTTGAGCAACAAACTTAAATTGCTAGTTTGCACTCGAGAATAAGTACCAAGCGCCTCTTAATGAACTTGGAATTGAGAAAACGTTAGCTCGTCTGACCGATGAAGACGAGACAAATACGTTAATGAAAAGAAGATGATGAATCTCCTCTAGCAATCCATAAAGGAGGATATCTTGGTTCTTTTACAACATGACGATGATGCTCAATCGTTGTGGTTGGCTTTACAATTAAGGGCGCAAGGAAGTACTCAGGTCAGAAAAGGAAAGAAAGCCTTACTGAACAAAGAATTTGAGGTGTTCAATATTCTTCAGGGCGAAAATATGAAGCAACTCATAGAAAGGTACTGTCACCTGGTAGTACAGATGAAGCGTGTGGGAATTGTCAAAACCAATGAAGAGCTAGTCGATAAACGGGCAGATTCTCTGCCTGAAGGGGAATGGGCAACATATCTAACCATCCTGAAGAATGGAGCTGAGTATGACAGTCTTAATTTGCCAAGATTTATAGAAAAATTGGAAGGGCATGAGCTAGAGATGCAGAAAATGGCAAAAGGCAAGAAATTAAACTCGCAACAGGATGTGAGTCTATACTACAAAGGAAATTCAAACACTCCTGTTTAAAGTCCCAAGATCCAAACAGCTTTTAGTGCCAACTCAAATGCTAGTCCAGCCTCCAACCAATCAAGTGGATTCCAAACGTTTGCTTCCTTCAATCCAAACAATCACCAAGGACAACAATCGTCTCAAAGCTCCAATCAACCACAAAGCAATCAACAAAATCAATCCAATTCTAACCAGCGAATCTTGCAATGTAACATTGCAGTGAATCTCCAGAACACTCAAGACTTCAATGAGCAAACCGCTAAGCAACACATGGTGCTTTGAAGCAGTTCTGGAATCCTATGAGAGTCTTGTAGCTGGAAGAATCGGAAATCCAGAAATGACGAAAGAAGACTACGACCAAATTGATCCGGAAGAGATGGAATTGATTGACATCATGTGGTGCATGGCATCAGTGGTTCGAAGAGCTCTGCGTTTTATGGAAATTACATGAAGAGATGATTTGAGGGGCCTTGACGGAAAATTAGGATTTGATAAATCCAAGGTCACTTGCTTCAAATGCAGGGAGAAAGGGCATTTCAAGCGGGAATGTCCAAACCGAGAAGTAAAGGGCAATCATAATCCGTTGGGGATGATTATTACAAAAAAAGCAAGCTATCATCGACCACAACTAGAGAAGAGAATGGCACAGATCGAAGACGAAGCTTCAAATTCTAAAGATAAAGCTCTGGTGGTAACACAGGAAGATGAAGGGTTCAATTGAAATAACTTTATCTCCAAAAAGGAAAGCCTTGCTCTCATCGCTGAAATCATAGAAGAGACTGAATCTTCGAAAGAAGTCTCAGAAGAAGAAATAGAAGAAGGGCAGACTACTTCAGAACATCAGCGGATGAAGAAGAATATCTCAGAGGTACTCCTAAACGTTGTTTATTTGACACACTTCTGAAAACTTTTGTAGGTAGCTTTGATTCCGCACATACAGAAGAAAGTCCTGACGAGACAGAGACAGTATGTGTGGAAGTAATTGATGTGACAAAGCCTGTTACACTGAAAATCTTAACAGACATTGCCAACAAAGCACTCATGGTCAATACCAAAGAGGTATTCAGTGTGGAAGAACAGGTAGAAAAGGTTGAAACAGTAATTGAATCAATCAAAGCTCAAGCTGTCGAAATGGTCAGTCCATGCTTAAAATGTCAAAAAGCATGTGAACAATGTGCTGAGAAAGAAGAATATTTTAAAGAACTTAAAACCTACAATGATAAGTTGTCATATGATTACAACATTGTAAAAGAATCATATGATAAACTCAGCAAGACCATTCGACAGTATGAGAAAGTTGTCAAAGAAGATGATAAAATACTTTCAATGCTCAAGGCAACAGTGATGGACAAACAAATGGCCATTAATCTGCACATTAACACAATTGCTGAGCTAAAAAGTGAGCTGGAGAAAACTAAAATTGAAACTGAAAGGGTTAACAAATTATTGATCAGTTATTCTACCAGCATGTATGTTCTTGATCACATTATTCCAAAATCAGAAAATACCAAAGAAGGTCAGAAGAATGAGAAAAATCTTGGAAAATGTTATAATCACGTTCCACCCCTATGTGGAATAGCTATGCTAAGAAACATCCTGACGGGGTGGATAAGACGCTGAATTTAAACTTACTCACTGAAAGGAGTAACGAGCTGCCTAAAAATCTAGATGTAACATATTCCAAATCTGAGAAGGACTGTGAGTCTGATGTGGTAACCAAAGTAATTGAAAATGCTTTTGAAAATGAGTCAGATAGCACAATTTATGAAAGTGCTGAGTCAAACAATGAGAAATCAGAGTCAAGTTCACCTTCTGGAAGTGAGAAAAGTTTTCATGAAAATTTTATCACAACATCAGCCAAAAGTTTAAATGATGATCCTAATGTAGTTATCTACAAACTAAAAGGATCAGATAAGCTATATACTGATGAAGAATTTCCAGTCCAGAATGTTAACTTCGACCGTGTTGACAAATTCTTTAAACTCATTGAAGTTGACACATCTGATCTTGAAAAACAAGTTGCTGGTTTCTACTCTAAACCGAAGAAGTCTAACAAAATCATTCATCCTAGAGGAAGAAGTCTAACAAAATCATTCATCCTAGAGGCGCAACAGAATTACAAGCCGAACCAAGGGCTATTACACCAGCAGTCAGAGTCGGAAAGAATGATGTCACACCCCGATAAGTCGATTACATCAGAGCCAGGCGTGATCGACTGGTATCTTCATTTCACAACGGAAGTGTAAAATGCTTAGACTTCTAGAAAATGATCGACTGGTATCTGTCACACCCTGTTAAATCGATTGCATCAGAGTTGGGCGTGAACTGACTGGTATCTTCATTGCACAGTGGAAGTATTTAATGCTAAGACTTCTAGAAGGTGAACGCCCGCTAAGTACTCGAATCCCCATGGGTTCTGTTATTCCAACCGTGCCATAGTTTGAAAATATAACCTGAGAAAGAATCATGCGAAAAATCAACATAAAGTTGAGCGAGTTCATAATTTGTTCGAAAAGATTTAAAATAAATCTTTTTAGTAAGCGGTTTAAATATTGTTGAGAAAATGTAATAAAATCATTTTTCCTCGGCATGTCATATGAAAACCTTGTTTTTGTAATATTTGAACAAACGTCGATGTCGGCGTACGACAAAGACAACATGCCCGCATGAGCCTATAATCCACCCCAAGCTAGTAGTGCCTCACTAAACCGTTTACTCAAGACGGTAGACTAGCAGGCGGTTATAGTTCCAATATGTAGTGAGGACTTCACTGTACAGTTTTAAGCGACCCTACGGCCCTTAGTGTTGAGTAGTGGACAATCCGGTCCTTGTGTCTATAAGCAGGACCATCCAGTCCCCTTATTTGTATGTAGGACAAAATAGTCCTTGCATCTTCGTGCCTCGCACGAGTATAGGTGGGTCTAACCAACACGACTCTTTGTGCCTCACTAGTGAGAATGGGCCTAGCCCATTTGAGTATGTAGGACAATCCAGTCCCTGTGTCTGTATGTAGCTAGGACATTCCCATCACTAGCCGTGAAACTCATGCATGTTCTAAAAATACGCGTGTCTTTTATAGAACCGGTATGTTGAGCATAAACCTTTCGTAAACCATTTGAGTTTATTGAAATCCATTTCCAACATGGTTTAGAAATATGTATTTTCGTTCATTAAAGTTTTGTGTACTTTTGCAAAACTTGCATGTCTTTCCACCCCCGAAAACATTTATATTAATGTGAAACTGTTAAAAGTGGGGGTTATGAACTCATCTCGATATCCCGTGCAAAGCTAGCATAATATAATCCATAATGTTGTTTCCAAAACATAACTCGCTAGCGTGCAATCTATAACATTCCTATCAAGGAATAAACTTATAAGTCTCTACTAAAAGCGTAGCTAAACTACGCGCCCGAGCTCTACCGAATCGTTAATCAACGACTCTAGGGAAGTGTTGTTACCTTGATTTAAAATAACCATCTATGGTTGTTTGATTCCATTTATAATCGGAATAATTACATTGTCGGGAGCAAGTCTAATACATTATAGATTGCGTATACTAACTTAAAAATCAAACCGACATTTCGTTACATAATATATATATACGGAAGTTGACTAAAATTAATGAGTTCTTAACCGCCTATGCATGGAACCTCTCATAACCGCCTGATAATGCCTCCGATCATTTGACAAGAATACTTATATATAGGAAGTACCATCGGCGTATCCACCATATCCTTGTCAAATTTTCATTGACTTTATCCGCAAGTTATGGTTAGTTCGATGCGACTCTACTACAAACACCACAACCACAAGATACTGATAATGGAATTGTATGTGCGCTCAAGGCTCAATCGAACGGAGCCGAACGTATTGCATGAACTGGAAATGTAAATTGAAATGTGCGCTCAAGGCTCAATCAAACGGAGCCGAACGTATTGCATGAACTGGAAATGTAAATTGAAATATGCGCTCAAGGCTCAATCAAACGGAGCCGAACGTATTGCATGTATTGAAATGTAAAATGAAATAACCGATCAAGGCTCAAACAAACAGAGCCGATCGTGCGGGCACGCCCTGATCAACCGCATAATAAAATGGGGATCAAACTCAACCTCGATGGATGGGGAGCTGCGGCCTCGGCAAAAGCATATACTGAAAACAATATATAATATATAATATACCATAATTACTCTAACAGTCTACACATGTGATAAAGAAAAACATAAAACTAAACGATAGGAGTTGAATCTGGATCTTCGGCGAAGAGGACTAGCTGAGTATCTTCGTTTGGGCCGTCATTATCTTCGACAGGATTGGCGTTGATATTGAAGACTCTTCCTCTTGCTGGTGGCATAGTGTTTGGGTTTTCTTGGTTTACTTGGTTAACTGGGTTTGATTGGGCTTGAGTGTTGATAACGTTAACCAATTGAGGGCATGTGTTTCTAAAGTGGGTAGGGTCGCCACAATTGAAACAAGCTCGAGCATATGGGAACACGGGGTATTGGGGTTGATAATAAGTTTGGGTCATGTTTTGAGTAGGGGAAAAGGTTTGGTTTTGAAAGGTGCGACAAACATTGCTCAAATGACCATAGCGTCCACAAGTTGCACATAGTCGACAAGGTAGGGTATGGGGATGGTGATAAAAACAGTTGTTGCATCGAGGGTGAGGTCCAAGATATGGCTTCTTATCTGGGTAAGCTGAGTTGGGTGCCACTTGGGTGATTGGGATAGCTCGGATGGGTATAGCGTGTAAAACTGGTTGATTCCGTTGGGTAGCAGCGAAAAGTCGCCCGACTCTTCTTCTCTTAGGATTGGGTTGAGAAGGGGATTCGGTTTGAGTGGAGTCGGAGGTTTCAGTCGTTTCTTTATCCTTCTTCTTCTCCTCCTTGAAGTCTTTGTTTCGGATTCGGTTCTCGGTGAGCTCTGTTGCTAGCTCCATTGCTGCTTCCAAAGTTGCAGGCTTGGTACTTATCACAGGGTCTTGAATCTTTGACGGAAGACCACGAATGTAGTGCTCGATCAAACGGTAGAGGGGAGTGAACATGTTGGGAACCATTTGATGTAACTCGAGGAATCTTTTGTTGTAGGTGATGTGGTCTCCTTCCACTTGCTTCAATGAGTAAAATTCATCTTCTAACTTCTTGATTTCGCTCCTTGGGCAAAATCGTCTGGTCATGATTTCCTTCAATTCGTTCCAAGTTAAGGACATAGCATCTTCCACACCTCGTTTGGCCTTCTCTGTGTTCCACCAAGTAAGTGCTATCCCATATAATCGACCGGTGGCATATCGCACTTTGCGATCGTCAGGGCAATCGCAATTTAGAAATGTGTTCTCCATTTCTTCAAACCAATGGAGGAGAGCGGTGACGCCTTCAGTCCCTTTGTATTTCGGAGGGTCGCATGATTTGAAATGCTTGTAGGTGCATTTAGTGGTATTTGGGGGAGAGTTGAAAATGTTTTGGTTTGCTTGATTGACAGGATTAACGGTAAGTGCTTGTTGAACTTGGATTACAATGTTGGGTATTACGGTAGCCATTTGTTGAGCGATTAAGGCAGCCATGCGTTCGCGGGCTTTTCTTGCTCTCGTCTTCCTACGGGCAAAGTTAGAAGACATCTACAAGGAATACATGACAAGAGTATGAGTTGGATGCTTTTGGGTTCATGGGTCGCATTAGGAATGAACATTCATAAAATAATTATAGATAAATAAATTACTACATCCATTGGATGTCTTGGGTTCTGCTCGCTGTTAGGCCCTACATGCCGCCATACTTTACCTGTGTAATCATGTGGGCCCCCATGAATACCGGTTTTTCATATGGTTCGCACGGTTTCTGCCAGGTTGCGTACACAAAAACCCGGAGAAAATCGAGAAATATGTATACAACGTGTGATATTCGGAATGTGTCCAGGTGTAGACACGGTGACACCTCAAAGTAGGTTAGTTCGAACGACGTTTGGTGTGGCATGCTTTGGCCTAATAGGTCCTTCGTACTCTCATCGTTGGTCCCAGGTAGGCAAACTGGTCCGTTTATTGGATTTATACGAATGCCAGCCTAGACAAGACGTTCCGACTACCGGTACTTTTACCCTTCCAGTTACTACATGCCCGTCGCAGAACTTACTTTGATGAGATTTGAAAATTGCACAAAATCTTTGGATAATGAGAATATGAAAATAAATTGAATACATGAACATCGATATATGTACAATGAATATGTATATATGTATAATGAATATGTATATAAGCATGTATGTTTGACTGTAAATGTAAACAAATATGAAACAAATAAATGTCACAAGTTTGTATGTAACCACCTAATCAATTAAAATTTAGGCAGACTATAGTATAGGCTCTAAGGGTCTAATAACCTATCCTATATCCCTATAGTCATGGCTCTGATACCAATCTGTCACACCCCGACCCGCAGCGGAAAAGGTGATCGGGGCATGATTGGGTTATCATCAAAGCTCATGACATTTATTAAGCGTTTCATATTCATTAATACAAATTAAATGGAATTTTACAATAAATGTTACAACATGATCTAACTAACAATCTAAACTTCTTTGTTCTCTTCTAAGGCATATCCTATGTTTTCCTTGCTTCAACCTGTTCACATGTATCATGTGTAAAAAGGTTTTTGGATCAACATAATGTTGGCGAGTGAATCCTATGGAAAACATTTGAACAAATTTATTTAAATTGATTATGAAATATGTGCACAACCAAACATGAGTAAAAATAGATGTAACTTAATCAACAATCATAAGATGTTAAATGAAACACACATGAACAATAGTGGAACAATTACAGGCACGCGATGCTCAACTCGTCTCTCACGAGGAACTGAGGGGCCTGATGAATGATTTGCATAACATGATAATATGAATGACACAACTACAAACAATATAAACTCAATGATACACACATGAACAATAATGAATTTGATTTGAAGCACGCGTTGTTCAACTCGTCTCCCACGAGGAACTGATGGGCTTAATGTATGAGTTTCTTATAACTGGACAAAAAGGCAATAAGTAAATCACAACAATAAAAACAATCTAAGTTTAGGTCATGATGTGGTATGGCACAAGTTTAAATAAATAAATTAATTATTTTCATAACACATGACACACCCCAAAACGTGTAATTTAAAAGGGGGAGTTGTAAGATTCACTCACAGTGGGTGCGTTCGGTTGATGATGTTGAATGCACGCGAAGTGGTTTTAACCACGAGTGAGTTTAACCTAGAATAATCGCATTATGGTTCGGTAAGTAAACGGATTTTATTAATCTATTTTAGTAGGATTGTTGGGTGTATTTTTGTGAGTTTGAGGCTATTTTCTAACCTTAAAAATGTTATTTTTAAGTATTTTTAATTGATTTTTAATTAAAATAATTAAATAAATATAATAAAAAAATTGATTTTTTTCTGACCGTTGACCAGCCCGTTGACCGTTGACCTGACCGTTGACCGGTTCGAATGCGGAACACAAGTGCGCTGAGTGAGGCTCGAACCCGAGACCTCCCGTACGCGTGCACGCAGCTCTACCAACTGAGCTACGTGTCTAACCCGTTATAAATCTGATTTTAATTATATATATATATATTAATTAGTTTAAACCGAAAATCATTTTATTTTAAAAACAGTTTTAAGCGAATCGGACATACACTCCACAGGTCTCGAACCCGGGACCTGTGGTTTAATCTAACACACAGTCCACCGCTGGACTGTGTGTTCAACATGTTATATAATTCGATTTTTATTATACTTAAATACTAATTAGTTATTTCCTTTTCTGCCTTATTTGAAAAGAAGAGATAATTGTCCGAGTCGGTGCAGAAGACCGGACTCGAACTCGTGACCAGTGATATAAACAAACACACAGTCCACCGCTGGACTGTGTGTCTAACTTGGTTATTATTCCGGTTATCAATATACTTAACATATACCAGTATCGACTCCGGTTCAGTTAAACAAAAATTTGATTTTTATTTAGGCAGCGTGTATGAAACCGGATTCGAACTCGTGACCTTTGCGTTATATGTGCACACAGTCCACCGCTGGACTGTGTGTCTAACCCGATTAATATCCTGATTTTAATTATACTTATTAGATACGGAAATACATCGTCTTCTTCATCAAGATAGAACCAGAGTTCGGAAATCGACTGGTTCCAAGTTTTTATCGGTTTATTAGTGTTTTTCAGTTCATTACGGTGAGATAAATATGAAAAGGAAAAGAAATTGGGCGGAGAAGTATACCGACTGGACCCTCTGTTTTCGGCAGAACTCCGGCGACAGTAATAAGCTCCGGCGTCAGGTGTCTTGCAGCAGCGAGTCCCCAGAAGGTTTGAAGAAGGTATGGGTGACTCCGGTATAAGTTTAAAAGATTTAGTGAGGTTCAGAAATAAGGAAATCGGTTTTCCAGCGACGAACAGAAAAGTTCCGGCGAGGGAGTTTTCGCCGAGAAAGAGTGTGGTTTTGAACGAAAAGGTTTTCAATGGGTTGAGGGTGAATTTATAGGGGAAAATCGAGATGTATTTGGTCTGATTTCCGACTGTGTTCATTGATTTAAATTTTCCGGCGGTTATGTTTTGGTCGCGGACTTCAAACATCGGTTATAACCGATGTCTTGTTAATGGTTTACGTTATAACTGAAAATGGTGTTAAAAACTCGCGAGGTTTCCGGGATTCCGACGACTGAACTGATGGGCGCCGATTTTGAATTCGTAACGTCACTTTATCAATTAAATGATTTCAAATATTTACCAAACAGAACAAGTGGCGCAGTGGTTTGTGTGTGTGAGATAAGTCGCTGAGTGACTCGGCGAGTGACCCGGGTTCGAAACCTGGCTGGATCATTTCATTTTTATCTTGCGATTTTCAACAGTTTTTCAAAAACTAAATATATAGTCCCGTATAATAATTGATTACGTATCGTTTAAAAATATTTTGGGCATTTAATTCGCAACGAAATTTTTGACTGACTGTTCGGTTGATAAACGGAGCGGGTTTGGTAAATCCGTTTTTTGACGGATGTTATAGTATCCCCTGCTTTTTAGAAATTTCGTCCCGAAATTTAAATAATGATATATTTTGACTCAAAGGATGGTGATGTTTTGTTTGACAGTTGTATGCTCAGAAAAATGAGGGTTTAAGTTTTTGTTCGAGGCGGTAACGTTCCTTGTAAGGGTTAAGTACCCTATTCAGGAATCGCTTTTTGTTGCCTACTGTATAAGTGTTGATAAGCAGAAATGATTTGCTAAAAATGATATCATGCATATGAGTTTAGATACGTTTGGGAAAGTATGGTTATATCCTAAGGCAAATCTTCTAACACTACAACCTATATGGAACACAACAACTGGTATTTGAACATAAGTAAACACAACAGCTAATATTCGAACATGAATAAACACATCAGCAAATATTTGAACATGGATAAACACATCAGCAAATATTTGAACATGAATAAACACAACAGCAAATATTTGAATCCACATTCTGATAGCATATATGTTTGAATGATGGAAGTTCCTCTCTCGTTTGTTATGACGGAGAGGTTAGTTTATGTAGGAATGGATCACAATCCAATCTCTTTAAATAACATGATGATATAAATGTAACACAAATTCCAACCAAGGCAATACTAAATCCTACATGGAACTTCTCATAACCGCCTGATAATGCCTCTGATCCTTTGGCAAGAATACTTATATATATGAAGTACCAGCGGCGTATCCACCATATTCTTGCCAAATTTTCATTAGTTTTATCCACAAGTTATGATTGGTTACCAAGAAACTAATAAATCCTACATAGAACTTCTCATAACCGTCCGATAATACCTCTGATCCTTTGACAAGAATACTTATATATAGGAAGTACCAGCGGCGTATCCACCATATTCTTGTCAAATTTTCATTGGTTTTATCAGTGAATTATGATTAGTTCTATAACTCTACACCCAATACAACAAACATAAAATACTGAAATGAAATATATCTGTGCGATCAAGGCTCAATCGAACGGAGCCGATCGTATTGCATGTACTTGAAAATGAAATGGATATGCGCTCAAGGCTCAATCAAACGGAGCCGAACGTATTGAATGTACTGAAATTGAAATTTGTGTGCTCAAGGCTCAATCAGACGGAGCCGAGCGTATTGCATGTACTGAAAATGAATAACTTAACCACACAAACAGCCTATGCATGGAACCTCTCATAACTGCCTGATAATGCCTCCGATCATTTGACAAGAATACTTATATATAGGAAGTACCATCGGCGTATCCACCATATTCTTGTCAAATTTTCATTGACTTTATCCGCAAGTTATGGTTAGTTCGATGCGACTCTACTACAAACACCACAACCACAAGATACTGATAATGAAATTGTCTGTGCGCTCAAGGCTCAATCAAACGGAGCCGAACGTATTGAATGATATTGTATGTGCGCTCAAGGCTCAATCAAACGGAGCCGAACGTATTGAATGTACTGAAATTGAACAACTTAATCTAAACAACCATCACACAATCAGCCTATGCATGGAACCTCTCATAACCGCCTGATAATGCCTCCGATCATTTGACAAGAATACTTATATATAGGAAGTACCATCGGCGTATCCACCATATCCTTGTCAAATTTTCATTGACTTTATCCGCAAGTTATGGTTAGTTCGATGCGACTCTACTACAAACACCACAACCACAAGATACTGATAATGGAATTGTATGTGCGCTCAAGGCTCAATCGAACGGAGCCGAACGTATTGCATGAACTGGAAATGTAAATTGAAATGTGCGCTCAAGGCTCAATCAAACGGAGCCGAACGTATTGCATGAACTGGAAATGTAAATTGAAATATGCGCTCAAGGCTCAATCAAACGGAGCCGAACGTATTGCATGTATTGAAATGTAAAATGAAATAACCGATCAAGGCTCAAACAAACGGAGCCGATCGTGCGGGCACGCCCTGATCAACCGCATAATAAAATGGGGATCAAACTCAACCTCGATGGATGGGGAGCTGCGGCCTCGGCAAAAGCATATACTGAAAACAATATATAATATATAATATACCATAATTACTCTAACAGTCTACACATGTGATAAAGAAAAACATAAAACTAAACGATAGGAGATGAATCTGGATCTTCGGCGAAGAGGACTAGCTGAGTATCTTCGTTTGGGCCGTCATTATCTTCGACAGGATTGGCGTTGATATTGAAGACTCTTCCTCTTGCTGGTGGCATAGTGTTTGGGTTTTCTTGGTTTACTTGGTTAACTGGGTTTGATTGGGCTTGAGTGTTGATAACGTTAACCAATTGAGGGCATGTGTTTCTAAAGTGGGTAGGGTCGCCACAATTGAAACAAGCTCGAGCATATGGGAACACGGGCTATTGGGGTTGATAATAAGTTTGGGTCATGTTTTGAGTAGGGGAAAAGGTTTGGTTTTGAAAGGTGCGACAAACATTGCTCAAATGACCATAGCGTCCACAAGTTGCACATAGTCGACAAGGTAGGGTATGGGGATGGTGATAAAAACAGTTGTTGCATCGAGGGTGAGGTCCAAGATATGGCTTCTTATCTGGGTAAGCTGAGTTGGGTGCCACTTGGGTGATTGGGATAGCTCGGATGGGTATAGCGTGTAAAACTGGTTGATTCCGTTGGGTAGCAGCGAAAAGTCGCCCGACTCTTCTTCTCTTAGGATTGGGTTGAGAAGGGGATTCGGTTTGAGTGGAGTCGGAGGTTTCAGTCGTTTCTTTATCCTTCTTCTTCTCCTCCTTGAAGTCTTTGTTTCGGATTCGGTTCTCGGTGAGCTCTGTTGCTAGCTCCATTGCTGCTTCCAAAGTTGCAGGCTTGGTACTTATCACATGGTCTTGAATCTTTGACGGAAGACCACGAATGTAGTGCTCGATCAAACGGTAGAGGGGAGTGAACATGTTGGGAACCATTTGATGTAACTCGAGGAATCTTTTGTTGTAGGTGATGTGGTCTCCTTCCACTTGCTTCAATGAGTAAAATTCATCTTCTAACTTCTTGATTTCGCTCCTTGGGCAAAATAGTCTGGTCATGATTTCCTTCAATTCGTTCCAAGTTAAGGACATAGCATCTTCCACACCTCGTTTGGCCTTCTCTGTGTTCCACCAAGTAAGTGCTATCCCATATAATCGACCGGTGGCATATCGCACTTTGCGATCGTCAGGGCAATCGCAATTTAGAAATGTGTTCTCCATTTCTTCAAACCAATGGAGGAGAGCGGTGACGCCTTCAGTCCCTTTGTATTTCGGAGGGTCGCATGATTTGAAATGCTTGTAGGTGCATTTAGTGGTATTTGGGGGAGAGTTGAAAATGTTTTGGTTTGCTTGATTGACAGGATTAACGGTAAGTGCTTGTTGAACTTGGATTACAATGTTGGGTATTACGGTAGCCATTTGTTGAGCGATTAAGGCAGCCATGCGTTCGCGGGCTTTTCTTGCTCTCGTCTTCCTACGGGCAAAGTTAGAAGACATCTACAAGGAATACATGACAAGAGTATGAGTTGGATGCTTTTGGGTTGCTTGATTGACAGGATTAACGGTAAGTGCTTGTTGAACTTGGATTACAATGTTGGGTATTACGGTAGCCATTTGTTGAGCGATTAAGGCAGCCATGCGTTCGCGGGCTTTTCTTGCTCTCGTCTTCCTACGGGCAAAGTTAGAAGACATCTACAAGGAATACATGACAAGAGTATGAGTTGGATGCTTTTGGGTTCATGGGTCGCATTAGGAATGAACATTCATAAAATAATTATAGATAAATAAATTACTACATCCATTGGATGTCTTGGGTTCTGCTCGCTGTTAGGCCCTACATGCCGCCATACTTTACCTGTGTAATCATGTGGGCCCCCATGAATACCGGTTTTTCATATGGTTCGCACGGTTTCTGCCAGGTTGCGTACACAAAAACCCGGAGAAAATCGAGAAATATGTATACAACGTGTGATATTCGGAATGTGTCCAGGTGTAGACACGGTGACACCTCAAAGTAGGTTAGTTCGAACGACGTTTGGTGTGGCATGCTTTGGCCTAATAGGTCCTTCGTACTCTCATCGTTGGTCCCCAGGTAGGCAAACTGGTCCGTTTATTGGATTTATACGAATGCCAGCCTAGACAAGACGTTCCGACTACCGGTACTTGTACCCTTCCAGTTACTACATGCCCGTCGCAGAACTTACTTTGATGAGATTTGAAAATTGCACAAAATCTTTGGATAATGAGAATATGAAAATAAATTGAATACATGAACATCGATATATGTACAATGAATATGTATATATGTATAATGAATATGTATATAAGCATGTATGTTTGACTGTAAATGTAAACAAATATGAAACAAATAAATGTCACAAGTTTGTATGTAACCACCTAATCAATTAAAATTTAGGCAGACTATAGTATAGGCTCTAAGGGTCTAATAACCTATCCTATATCCCTATAGTCATGGCTCTGATACCAATCTGTCACACCCCGACCCGCAGCGGAAAAGGTGATCGGGGCATGATTGGGTTATCATCAAAGCTCATGACATTTATTAAGCGTTTCATATTCATTAATACAAATTAAATGGAATTTTACAATAAATGTTACAACATGATCTAACTAACAATCTAAACTTCTTTGTTCTCTTCTAAGGCATATCCTATGTTTTCCTTGCTTCAACCTGTTCACATGTATCATGTGTAAAAAGGTTTTTGGATCAACATAATGTTGGCGAGTGAATCCTATGGAAAACATTTGAACAAATTTATTTAAATTGATTATGAAATATGTGCACAACCAAACATGAGTAAAAATAGATGTAACTTAATCAACAATCATAAGATGTTAAATGAAACACACATGAACAATAGTGGAACAATTACAGGCACGCGATGCTCAACTCGTCTCTCACGAGGAACTGAGGGGCCTGATGAATGATTTGCATAACATGATAATATGAATGACACAACTACAAACAATATAAACTCAATGATACACACATGAACAATAATGAATTTGATTTGAAGCACGCGTTGTTCAACTCGTCTCCCACGAGGAACTGATGGGCTTAATGTATGAGTTTCTTATAACTGGACAAAATGGCAATAAGTAAATCACAACAATAAAAACAATCTAAGTTTAGGTCATGATGTGGTATGGCACAAGTTTAAATAAATAAATTAATTATTTTCATAACACATGACACACCCCAAAACGTGTAATTTAAAAGGGGGAGTTGTAAGATTCACTCACAGTGGGTGCGTTCGGTTGATGATGTTGAATGCACGCGAAGTGGTTTTAACCACGAGTGAGTTTAACCTAGAATAATCGCATTATGGTTCGGTAAGTAAACGGATTTTATTAATCTATTTTAGTAGGATTGTTGGGTGTATTTTTGTGAGTTTGAGGCTATTTTCTAACCTTAAAAATGTTATTTTTAAGTATTTTTAATTGATTTTTAATTAAAATAATTAAATAAAAATAATAAAAAAATTGATTTTTTTCTGACCGTTGACCAGCCCGTTGACCGTTGACCTGACCGTTGACCGGTTCGAATGCGGAACACAAGTGCGCTGAGTGAGGCTCGAACCCGAGACCTCCCGTACGCGTGCACGCAGCTCTACCAACTGAGCTACGTGTCTAACCCGTTATAAATCTGATTTTAATTATATATATATATTAATTAGTTTAAACCGAAAATCATTTTATTTTAAAAACAGTTTTAAGCGAATCGGACATACACTCCACAGGTCTCGAACCCGGGACCTGTGGTTTAATCTAACACACAGTCCACCGCTGGACTGTGTGTTCAACATGTTATATAATTCGATTTTTATTATACTTAAATACTAATTAGTTATTTCCTTTTCTGCCTTATTTGAAAAGAAGAGATAATTGTCCGAGTCGGTGCAGAAGACCGGACTCGAACTCGTGACCAGTGATATAAACAAACACACAGTCCACCGCTGGACTGTGTGTCTAACTTGGTTATTATTCCGGTTATCAATATACTTAACATATACCAGTATCGACTCCGGTTCAGTTAAACAAAAAGTTGATTTTTATTTAGGCAGCGTGTATGAAACCGGATTCGAACTCGTGACCTTTGCGTTATATGTGCACACAGTCCACCGCTGGACTGTGTGTCTAACCCGATTAATATCCTGATTTTAATTATACTTATAAGATACGGAAATACATCGTCTTCTTCATCAAGATAGAACCAGAGTTCGGAAATCGACTGGTTCCAAGTTTTTATCGGTTTATTAGTGTTTTTCAGTTCATTACGGTGAGATAAATGTGAAAAGGAAAAGAAATTGGGCGGAGAAGTATACCGACTGGACCCTCTGTTTTCCGGCAGAACTTCGGCGACAGTAATAAGCTCCGGCGTCAGGTGTCTTGCAGCAGCGAGTCCCCAGAAGGTTTGAAGAAGGTAAGGGTGACTCCGGTATAAGTTTAAAAGATTTAGTGAGGTTCAGAAATAAGGAAATCGGTTTTTCCGGCGACGAACAGAAAAGTTCCGGCGAGGGAGTTTTCGCCGAGAAAGAGTGTGGTTTTGAACGAAAAGGTTTTCAATGGGTTGAGGGTGAATTTATAGGGGAAAATCGAGATGTATTTGGTCTGATTTCCGACTGGGTTCATTGATTTAAATTTTCCGGCGGTTATGGTTTAGTCGCGGACTTCAAACATCGGTTATAACCGATGTCTTGTTAATGGTTTACGTTATAACTGAAAATGGTGTTAAAAACTCGCGAGGTTTCCGGGATTCCGACGACTGAACTGATGGGCGTCGATTTTGAATTCGTAACGTCACTTTATCAATTAAATGATTTCAATATTTACCAAACAGAACAAGTGGCGCAGTGGTTTGTGTGTGTGAGATAAGTCGCTGAGTGACTCGGCGAGTGACCCGGGTTCGAAACCCGGCTGGATCATTTCACTTTTATCTTGCGATTTTCAACAGTTTTTCAAAAACTAAATATATAGTCCCGTATAATAATTGATTACGTATCGTTTAAAAATATTTTGGGCATTTAATTCGCAACGAAATTTTTGACTGACTTTCGGTTGATAAAGGAGCGGGTTTGGTAAATCCGTTTTTTGACGGATGTTACATTTTCTTTCAGAATGCATAAGTTTTTCAGGTAGCAAATTATGAATATTTAACTTTTTAACCATGACCTCTAGTCTTTGGTGAACTTGAACATCATAATCTAGTTAAAATAAAACAACGTTTATATATAATTTACTTACATGAAGCAAAGAGAAGGATTGGGAACTTGGACCTTTAATATTTAAACTTTAAAACCTTGAACTGAATCTTGAGTTCTTAAATTTTAGGATTGTGTTTTTGAAAGTGTGAGGGTGGTTTAGAGGTGACTGACACCCGAGAAGCAGGGGAAGGGAATAGTGGGTGTTGTTCTTTTGTTTCATATTGTAAACATATAAGGTTGAGTGTTAGAGTATCTAAAAGATGAGGGTGAGGTCTTAGGGGAGTAGGTTCTGCCGACAAGAAGGGAGGGCCAAGAGATGGTGTGAAGTTGATTATGACATAAGCATGGCTTAATTATTTGTCAACCAAGTTATGTCTTCACAATAAAAAAAAATATTTAAGTAATAAATAAAGGAATATAGGAGATGATTCTATTTTTTTAACTATATAAATGGTTATGGTATGTATGTGAAATACATGTACACATATGCATGCATATATTTCTACGTATGTTTTGTATGTATGGATTAATTCCTTACTAGAACAAATATACAAATATATATGTGATTATAAACACACACATGTATATACATATTCCACAAATAAATTAATGATAAGTATGTTAAAGTATCATATAAGTTTAAATGTACATTTATAGTCTTTGTTTGATAGAAAGAAGTTTTATCGTCACGCTTGACGTTTCATTTATTTTTGTAAATTTCGCATGTATATTATGGGTGTCTCATGATAATAAACGAGTCTGGATACTTCCTTTTCATTGTCGGTGTGTTTCCTACAGTCGCGTTTTTTTCCGTTCACGTATGCGTTTTGTGACGTTCCAAAGAAAGCACGATAATTCATCAAAACCAATTCATATGTTTAAAATATATGTATAAGACTCGTATTTGTCGGCGTTGTCAGTATTTATTCCGGTGTCAGATCGCTTAAAGTTCAAACGCATGCTAAAAATCCCGAAATCGTCAAGTCGCGTAACGTGAATCAAGTAGACGTTCCTAGGCTTTCCAAAGGCCTAATTAAGTTAATTTGCGTCTAATTACACTATGTATTATTGTCTTAATGTTTGTTAACTGCGTAACTAAAAGCCGAAAATACCGGTTGTCACATTCTTCCCTTGTTACAGAAATTTCGTCCTCGAAATTTAGATTATGTCATCTCCTTAGAGTTTTGTCATGCAAAGGTAGGTATGAATAACACCAAGGTAATTGACTAAGAGAATGAATCAAGACTCCTACCGAATTATATGAATACAATGACTTACAATAACACCCAAAGATTCAATTGAATTTACTTTCTGAATTGATGTCAAGTAAACTAGATGTTATGATACAGTCACCAATGTGACTAATTTTACAGGGTTAACAAAAGAGGAGTTCAACCAAATAAATTTCAAATGAACGTTCACAACATGCAAATGAATTTTAGAAACGAGAAATGTATTATCAACGGAACTTTACGTTAGTTGTTGTATGATTGAAACTCAGAATCAACAAGCTCGAATGAAATAGGAACATAAAAATGATTTGTCAACTATCGAACCATTAAATGAAATAAAATCTGTGTGTTGACATTATTGAATCACAAGGATACACCGAAATACAACCGATCCTGGTGTATCATCGTCTTAATACATAATTGCATTAAGACTATTTAAATGATGAGTCAAACGAAAAGTATATCTAGTTTTGCATGAAACGGTCGATCATGATTATCACAAGCTACAAGTTTATACTGACGCCACAAGGTGTCTTAGTGAATGAAATAATTCAATAATAGCAGTGACCGAACAAGCATCACCGTGTTTTGCATTAAGATAGAAGGTTCAACGAAGTAAAGTGAAACGTTTATTCCAATTGAATTTTATAGAAATTTCGGGTCGATGACAAAATAAATAACCATTGAAGGTCATAGAGTTTATAAATGGTGTTGAAATAACCGCTAGAGGTACACCGAAACAAGCCATGAAATTGTGTACCATTTTCTTAATACACAATTGTACTAAGAATGTTCCAAGATGATGAATCAACAAAATGGACTTAATAATGAACAAATAACTAAGTAATTAAATCCGTACGTGAAGTGCGTAGATGAAATCAGCACAAGCTTCAAATAAATGAAAACGCCACCACAAGGTTTCGTAAACAATAAACGATTTAGTGGAGTTAAAATCAAACAAGTCTACTATGGCTCGAGATAGATGAAATACTTGTTGATATTGCTTTGAATATGACGGCCTCAATCCATCATATGGAATCCTGAATTGAATATGAATAGTGAGCAAGTTTAGCCAACTAAACTTGATTTAGGTATAGACCAACAACAATATATTATTATCAAGGAAATTTCGACATGGCCATACGAAAACCACGTACGTAACTTGTCAAGAAAATGCATCAAATAATTCGTTGACTCGATATCAATGAGTCAACCCTTGCAATAATATAGGTCATCAAAGTTTCAATGCAATAATCGGTATAACGAAAACAATAATTGAAATATTGATAGAACCACCCATTCAATGTGGAGTCCCTGATGGTTTCCACGAATCAAGTTAACCACATGCCAAACAACCAATGCATGCGTAAAGTATGAATTTGTCAAGAAACTGTAATTGGGTGTCCACTAATCATGTATGAAATTCTCGTAATGAGATGACCATTAGAAAGAGTAGAGGTGCAAGAATATACTCACTGTATGCAAAAGTCTGAATATTCAACAAAAAAATTTAAGAGTTACCTTGAATCTCGTGCAATGACCTGACATTATGTGACATCACCACGAGATGTCAATCTTGGCGTAGTCGCCATTATGGGAGTGGGGAGTTATGAGGACTTGTGTTTTCTGTTGTGATGCCCGTAATCATGATTTCCATTAGTTCGTAAAGTCCTCGTTTAGACGCACGTTGAAGTGTTTCATACCGCTTGCAGGTCTACATGACAATAGTTGTATTCTGACCAACAGTCCTTCCACTGTCGGGATTTGCATCGCTGTGGTAATCGTTCATTCATGTTTTCCTAAAGGCCTTGCCTCGTATTTCGTACGTTTTGTTTCTACATCCGTGATGTATGCGCTAAGTTTCATGCATTTATGCACATCGGCATTTTGTTTTTCGTAGGTTACTTGCTCAGGTTGGTAAAATGACATAGATAAAGTTGTTTGCCCGAGCTAATAGTAGCAGTTCCTACGAAATGACCTTTAATGAATCTTTGTCAGAAATTAATAAAAGGTCTTAAGTGTCATATTCCCAAAACCCTCAATGTTTTGCTTATCGTATGTAATCATTTCGTGTACCATGTATAAAACACAATACTAATGTATGTTTAGAAATCAATACGTTGACTCATTGTTTTAGACCACGGTTGGAACCCATGTATGCGTTCTAGGCGTTCTGTATGTGTTCAAGTCTTAATAAGCTAAGTTCCCAATGGAAAACGAGGTTAAAGCCTAGGTATCTCTACAGAAACCTAATTCGCTGAAACCTATAGCTCTAATACCAATCTGTCACACCCCGTTAAATCTATTGCATCAGAGTTGGGCATGAACTGACTGGTATCTTCATTACACAGTGGAAGTATTAATGCTAAGACTTCTAGAAGGTGAACGCCCGCTAAGTACTCGAATCCCCATAGGTTCTGTTATTCCAATCGTGCCATAGTTTGAAAATAACCTGAGAAAGAAACATGCGAAAAAATCAACATAAAGTTGAGCGAGTTCATAGTTTGTTCGAAAAGATTTAAAATAAATCTTTTTAGTAAGCGGTTTAAATATTGTTGAGAAAATGTAATAAAATCATTTTTCCTCGGCATGTCATATGAAAACCTTGTTTTTGTAATATTTGAACAACCGTCGATGTCGGCGTACGACAAAGACAACATGCCCGCATGAGCCTATAATCCACCCCAAGCTAGTAAGTGCCTCACCAAACCGTTTACTCAAGACGGTAGACTAGCAGGCGGTTATAGTTCCAATATGTAGCGAGGACTTCACTGTACAGTTTTAAGCGACCCTACGGCCCTTAGTGTTGAGTAGTGGACAATCCAGTCCTTGTGTCGATAAGCAGGACCATCCAGTCCCCTTATTTGTATGTAGGACAAACCAGTCCTTGTGTCTTCGTGCCTCGCACGAGTATAGGTGGGTCTAACCCACTCGAGTCTTTGTGCCTCGCACAAGTGAGAATGGGCCTAGCCTATTTGAGTCTGTAAGCAGGACCAACCAGTCCCCTTGTTTGTATGTAGGACATTCCAGTCCATGTGTCTGTATGTAGCTAGGACATTCCCATCACTAGCCGTTAAACTCATGCATGTTCTGAATATACGCGTGTCTTTTATAGAACCGGTATGTTGAGCATAAACCTTCCGTAAACCATTTGAAACATGGTTTAGAAATATGTATTTTCGTTCATCAAAATTTTGTGTACTTTTACAAAACTTGCATGTCTTTCCACCTCTGAAAACATTTATAAAAATGTAAAACTGTTAAAAGTGGGGGTTATGAACTCACCTCGATATCCCGTGCAAAGCTAGCATAATATAATCCATAACGTTGTTTCCAAAACATAACTCGCTAGCGTGCAATCTATAACATTCCTATCAAGGAATAAACTTATAAGTCTCTACTAAAAGCGTAGCTAAACTACGTGTCCGAGCTCTACCGAATCATTAATCAACGACTTTAGGGAAGTGTTGTTACCTTGATTTGAAATAACCATATATGGTTGTTTTATTCCATTTATAATCGGAATAAATACTAAGTCTTTGAAACAACTTAGTTTCCGAGTGATTTAGAATATATATTTATATATAATTATAAATATATTTACGAAGTCATGAATAGAAATACGTATACTTAACGAGTATTTAGATGAAAACAATACGTTGTAAACTCGTATAATGGATTTAAGCATTCTTTCGAATAGTCGTCATATACGTTGACGGATAACAATACGATTATAATATATATATATATACACTTTAACGAAAATCGGGTAGAGTTTCAACTGTTTTTCGTAACAAAACCCGACAATACAAGTGGTCGATAAATGTTAAAAACGCAACAATTCAGTGTAACCAACATATATATAATCTGTCATATCCTCGAAACGCCGTACATTGTCGGGAGCAAGTCTAATGCATATATATATATATATATATATTATGTAACGAAATGTCGGTTTGTTTTTTAAGTTAGTATACGCAATCTATAATAGTATGAAATACACAAGTCCGTGAGATTTAATAGTTTACTCGAAAAAAAATGTTTATCGGTTCCCTAGTCAGGTCGGTTTGAGTTCGGTTTCGCGTTAATTAATATTTATATAAATAATATAACGAAATTGGCGTCGTTAAAATTTTACCAAGCCTCACGTTGACTAGTTGACTAGTTGACTCGTGTTGACCGCAGTTGACCAGTAGTTGTCTGCGTTGACCAGTTTGACCACGTTGACCCGAGCACCAAAACTGACCCGGTTTGACCCGTTGACCCGAACCCAAATCTGACCGAGTTGACCGGGTTTGACCTGACCCCAAAATCTGAGTCGTTGACTATTTTGACCACATTTGACCCGAACCTGAACCGTGTTGAACCGAGTTGAGCCGCAACTGAACCGTGTTGAACCGAACCATGACCCGTCTGGGTTGGCAAATAAATGTATACATCTTCTTGGAGTTCAATTGTTGATTAGAAATAATCATATTATTAAGAAAGTTCCTAGAAAAATATATAATAAATTTCAGTCATATAATCCTGACCTAAATCATGGATGTATAGTACAATCTTGAGTTTTTTTCCAAAAGGGTGATGGTGGAAAAAATATTTATCAAAATGGGTGATTTGAAAAATATTTACCAAAATAGGTGTTTTCTTTTAAATTTTTTCCTAAATGGTGATAGAGGAAAAAAATATTTATCAAAATATGTTATTTAAAATAATTATTTACCAAGATGAATACTTTCATTTATTTCTTTATTTTAAACTATATATTGCATTTTTTTTGCTTTTGTATTTTATTCAATATGTAGTTTTTACCAAACAACCCATTATACGTTATATATTATTTTTTAACTAACTTATTTTAATTCTTTTAATATAAAGTTTGCTCATGTAATTTCATGATTATAAACTAACATAAAGATAATAATAATAGTACTCCTATCAAGCATGAACATCAATTTATTGGAAAAAAATAATAAATCTAGATTAACCTATAATGAGTAATACTTTAAACTTATAAAACTAGACTAAATTGTAATGTAACTAAAAAAATAAATGAATTCATAGAGAAACTTAAATGAACGAATTTAAATTTACGCAAACTAACGAAAATAAGTTAACGTAAACAAGCAAAGATAAATAAGGGTGGTTTAAGCGAATTTAAATGAACGAACATAAACAAGCGTTTACGAAAATAAATAAACGAATGAAACATATGTTCATGTTAGTTTATTAACGAAATAAAAAAAATTGTTGTTCGTGACTTTTTTAAAAATAAGTTAATAATTTAAAATATATTAGTATGAAGTTTAAATTACGCCAATGAACCAACATATCTGCGAAACCAAGTAAATAATTTGCTCTGTAATTATTGATTCAATAATATTTAAAATCGAGTAAAAATTTGCTCTGTTATTATTGATTCAATAAACTTAAAATAAAAATAGTATTGAATTGATAATCATGAATACGGACGTAATAGTGATGAAATATTATCTAAAAAAAAGTATGAGGTATTTCTCAATAATTTCAATTTGTTTTAATCATAAAAATAAAAATATAATAAGTTAGCTATATATAAAAAATAATGAGTTGATTGAAGAAAAAAAGTATAAAAGTGATAACTGAGTTAAAAAAGAGAAGATTGTAATAGGTTAGTTAAAAATAAAGAAAAACACCTAATTAAGTAAATATTTTTCAAATCACCCATTTTGGTAAATATTTTTTCCACCTACACCTATTTGGAAAAAAACTCGTACAATCTCATGTAATTGGTAATACGGTCATGAACCTTATATCTAAATATCTAAGTTTACTAACATGAAACTTGTTGATGTTTAATAAGATTTTAGTACAACCGTTATCAAAATAATTATGGAATCTTGGGACGAACTAAAAATCAACGTTTAATTAACTTTTTTTTAACAAGCATTGGAAACCAAGGTTTCTTAAATTACCCCTTTTTTCATAAAAATATCAAGGAAGCTCACAAGTTTTTGGTATAAACCAAGACTTTCAAATCTGAACTTCTTATAAAACCACAAACCCTTATCCATAAACCACATGGGTGATCCTAATACATGGAAGTTGACCAAAATTAATGAGTTCTTAACAATAACTAAAAACTCATATTTTTTTTCACTAAAAATATATATATGTAGGTTTATGAACTTCCAAGAACTTTTTAGCATGAACTAGTTATACCATGCCAAATATTTACTTGTAACAACAGATATCCATTAATCTAGTGAACATCACCCCTTCTAGCACATGCACTATGAACTTGTGGACATAATTCTAGATTTAAAAAAAAAAAAAATCACGCGAATGTTAACTACTAGTTTTACCAAACATCTTTCCTGTCAGAATGCATAAGTTTTTCAGGTAGCAAATTATGAATATTTAACTTTTTAACCATGACCCTCTAGTCTTTCGTGAACTAGAACATCATAAACTAGTTAAAATAAAACAACGTTTATATATAATTTACTTACATGAAGCAAAGAGAAGGATTGGGAACTTGGACCTTTAATATTTAAACTTTAAAACCTTGAAGTGAATCTTGAGTTCTTAAATTTTAGGATTATGTTTTTGAAAGTGTGAGGGTGGTTTAGAGGTGATTTACACCTGAGAAGCAGGAGAAGGGAGTAGTGGGTGTTGTTCTTTTGTTTCATATTGTAAAAATATAAGGTTGAGTGTTAGAGTATCTAAAAGATGAGGGTGAGGTCTTAGGGGAGTCTGGAGAATGGAGTAGTGGGTGTTGTTCTGTTGTTTTTTTGTTTCATTTATTTTTGTAAATTTCGAATGTGTATTATGGATGTCTCATGATAATAAACAAGTCTGGATGCTTCCGTTTCGTTGTCGATGTATTTCCTACAGTCGCGTTTTTTTATTTTTTTTCGTTCATGTATGCGTTTTGTGACGTTCCAAAGAAAGCACGATAATTCATCAAAACCAATTCATATGTTTAAAATATACGTATAAGACTCATATTTGTCTGCGTTGTCAGTATTTATTCCGGTGTCAGATCGCTTAAAGTTCATACACACGCTAAAAATCCCGAAATCGTCAAGTCACGTAACGTGAATCAAGTAGACGTTCCTAGGCTTTCCAAAGGCCTAATTATGTTAATTTGCGTCTAATTACGCTATGTATTATTGTCTTAATGTTTGTTAATCGCGTAACTAAAAGCCGAAAATACTGGTTGTCAGAAATGATGTAGCGATTACAATCACAGAGGATCTTATACAAACAGTGTTGCATCTAAGAGATGAAAGCAGCTTTCCTACAGGCTTCACAGAAAAGTTCGTCAAAGGATGTTTTTATCGCATGGGGTATAACGGTTATGTGAACTCTGCTCCTTTCAAGATCAACAGGCTAGGACTGCCCTACAAATTTCTAGCTCACTGCATTACACGGGCGTTAAGTCACAAGAAAGGAGGATGGGACGATCTAGTAGATTATCACATGTGCATGATCGTAGTAGTTATTCTGAACAAGCCTTACAACTTCAGTAAGATGATTTTCGATCAAATGGTGATGAATTTGGGAAAGGGTCGATTCTTGCAGTATCCTAGATTTATTCAGATGATTCTCGACCACCTACACCCCAATCTCGAAAAGAAGAAAGATGATATTTTGGAGCTAGAACATATGTCTCCGTCGGACCTCCACAACATCAGCAATTACCGTAAAGGGGGAAAGGCTCCAACATTTAAGCCTATCTTTGGTACGTTTGTTAAGGCTGATTATGTTGCTCCGCCAGATGGTAAATGGAGAAATGAAGGTAGTGACGACGAAAGTGAGGAATGGAACATGATGGAAGACTTCATTGAGAAGCGAAGCACTTGGTTTATCAAATGAGAAGGAGAAAAGGGTCATTATGGAAGAAAGAAAGCTGGTTCTGCTTCCTCTGCGACAAAAAGAAAGAAAGCATCAGAGACTTCTTCCTCAGCTCCCAAGCGCCAAAAGAACAAGTTTGATTGATGGACCTGATAATGAGGAAGTGCGTGTTGAAGAAACGGTGCAAACTAAGACATGACACATGTTGAAGAATCGGTCAAAGAAACTGCTGAAGAAATAGAAGGAATGGTTGGTGTTGAAACAGAAGCAGGTGGTGGTGATGATGAAGGGCCATCATCTAGTACTGATTTTGAAGATATGAGGGAAGGTGAAAAGAAAGAAAGAGAAAGGAAAGAACAAGAGAGAATAGAAAGAGAAAGGAAGTTAGCTGAGGAAAAGAAATGCAAGGCTACGGGAGATGATGACACTACATATGAGCCATCTGAGACCGAAGAAGATATATCCGTTGTTAAGCCTGCGAAAAAAGGAAAATGGAAAGAGGGTTAAGCATGATGCAGCTCGAAAGCCTGAGTCTACTGCAAAGAAGCTTAGGATCAAGCTAAGAACAAAGACTGCTGAGACTCAAGTTGTTCCATCAGTTGAAACATCCTCTAAACGTCCGCCATCTCGTCCTCCATCTACTCAGCCACCTCCAACAGTTGAACCACCAAGTGTGACTGCTCAACATGCATCTCCTCCTCCTCAACACACTGCTACAGAGATTCCTATTCCATCTCCTCCTCGTCCACCTATTGGCACTCCTCCAGCTTCTTCTCCGTTGCAGACAACATCATCGGCTCATCCTACAGAACGACATCCTCCAGCAGGCACAACCTCTGATGATTTTTTCTTCGATGTTGGTACTATCCCAGGGGGAGAAAGTTTCACAGCTGATGATGTATATGTTGGGAGACTTGGAGAGTTAGAAACAAAGTTAAAGAATGCTGATGAGAAGATCAAAATACTTGAGTCAGATAGAGATAGCATCAGGGAGATCCTAAGGTTAGTCACTGATGACAATGAGAAATTCTTTCAAGCTGCAAAGCAAGTCTCTGTTTAAGAAGAAAGGATTAAAGTGCTGGAGAATGAGATAGAGATTCTGAAGGCAACTCTCAGGAGCTATGAGACAGAAAATCAGAGAATGATAAAGAAAATGGAAGAGTATGAGGCAGAACGAGAATCGAACAACAAGCAGATTGATCTAATGAAGAAAATTCTGGTTCGAACTCTGGGCATCTCTCTGACAGATGAAATTGAGAAGATTGAAAGAGAGGAAGCAAGGCAGAAAGTTGTGGAAAGGGAACGAGCTTCTAATACCCTATCTGATGATGAAGGCAAAGGAAAGCATAAGATTGATGATATTCCTATTCTCAGCCAACCCGAGCCTGAAGCTGTGATTTCTTCGGATCCTGTGAACAATCTGCGCCGGAAGCTGAATCCGTGCCAGTATCTTTAGAGATAGTCATTTACGACCCAACGCATGATGTAGAAAAGAGGTTTGTACTTCAGGGAGAAGGGGTTTTAGAGTCAACGACGAAATAGAAAGCAATAGTTCAGGGGAAATTAAAGAAAGAGATTGATTATATGGTAGATGAAACGTGTGAAGTGATAGAGAAGGAATGGATCGAATCTGTACTTAACATGTTTGATAATGAAGGTATGATTGTTGATGCTTACATGAATGACTCTATTTTTGAACTAACAGATGAACAGGTTCAGGGGGAGTCATCGATCAAAGTTGATGAGACAGCTCCAAAGCCCAAAGTCATCTACCTTGAGCACAATGTCGAAGAAGGAGAATACGTTCATAACTACTCGAAGGCTGATCTCCCTAAGCTATTGGGAATAGATGAAGAAATATTTAAGTTCGATTTTGAGGAGGAACTCAAGAATACAAGTTCAGAACCGAATGATTACGTATTTGAAGATGTCCCACAGGCTAATGATTATAATCGAGTGATTATAGAATATTGGGATTCTGACGACGAAAATGTGGAAGCAACGTATACAGGTGAAGGAACAGATGTGTTTCCTACCTTTGCTAAAATGACTTCTGAAGTAAATGATGATCTGCTAAAGCGCAAAGTAGAAGAAGCAGTGAAAGATGTCACGGCTCCTATGTCACGGCTCCTAAACCACCGACCAAAGAAGAGATCATTGAAATGAAGAAGAAGTGGTTCAAGGAAATGCCGCCAGAAAGAAAGTTTCGTCGTCCATTAGCTTTCTTCACCAGAGTTCCTGATGCACCTTTGGGTGACATTATCAGTTGGGGATGGATTGAGGAACTAGATGTGTATGCATTGAAACGTGAATTTGAGTTCAACACTTCAAATACCTAGGTGATATAAAGACTCTACCTGAGTGGGATGTGAAAGATTTCACACCCTGACCCGCAGCGGAATAAGAGTCGGGGCATAATTGGGTTATCACCAAAGCTCATGACATTTACTAATATGTTTCATATTTAATAAAGTCAAAGTTACATTTCAAACATCCAAACATGTTCATTCAATACAAGGAAAATAAGCCAAGCATAATAATCCCAACACTAAATCGTTTTATTCTTCTAGTCCAAATCCTATGTGTTCCTAGCTGCAGCTGCTTCACCTGTATCATGTGTAAAATGGGAGTTTTTTGGTCAACATAAGTTGGCGAGTGAACCTTATTAGATAAACATTTATTAAATAATTAATTGTTAGTTTATCAATGAAAATTTGTGCATAACCATAGATGAGCAAATGTAAATAATCAAGTAATGGCAAATAGCAGTCACAACTATAACATACAATAACACATGGCATCATACATGAACATACCAACATCATACTGTAAATAACATAAATGAAACTGTGCGATCAAGGCTCAATCAAACGGAGCCGATCGTATTGCATGTACTGAAAATGAAAATGTCTGTGCGATCAAGGCTCAATCAAACGGAGCCGATCGTATGTGGGCACGCCAGGTTCAACCACATAATAAAATGGGGAACATGCTCAACGCTCATAATGTAATGGGGAGCGGCGGCCTATGAAATTGCATGTACTAAATAATAAATTGCATCCAATGATAACTACTTAACAGCAACAAACTGAATACACAAGCTCATGATATGATGTATGCACAATGGTTTAGTAATAATATATATATACAAAGACACATGATACACCCCAAAACGTGATTAAAACGGGGAATTTGTAAGATTCACTCACATTGGGTGCGTTGGATTGGAGATGGTGAGATGCGCACGAATTAGATGAGCGGATCAACGAGGAATACTAACCTAAATAATAATGGAAAAATATATTAAATGGATGGATTTTATTAAGGATTTTAATGAAATTTTTAGATATATTTTTGTGAGTTTATGGCTATTTTCTATCTTTAAAAATGTTACTTTTAAGTATTTTTTAATTGATTTTTAAATTAAATTAAATAAATAAAAATATAAAAATAATATTATTTTTTTTAGCGTTGACCGTTGACCGTTGACCGGTTCGGTCAGCGAATTAATCTGCGCCGGGTGAGATTCGAACCGGCGACCTCCCGTTCGCGTGCACGCAGCTCTACCAACTGAGCTACGTGTCTAACCCGAAATAATCTTGTTCTTAATTATATTTATACACTTATTCAATTTAACCGACTTTCCTTTATTTGCAAAAACATTTTAATTCAATCGGACCGGTGCTCGTGACGGGTTTCGAACGCGCGACGTGTGGTTCGTGTTGCACACAGTCCACCGCTGGACTGTGTGTCTAACCCGGTTATTATCTCTGTTTTTATTATACTTAACAACTATCTGAGTTAACCCGGTTTAGTTTTTGATCAAAAAGGCATTTTATTACACAAGGTGTGCGTGTAGCAGGGATCGAACTCGGGACGTGTGTGTGTATTTTGCACACAGTCCACCGCTGGACTGTGTGTCTAACCCGTTTAAAATACCGATTTTAATTAATCTTATATTATGTTGTGTCTTCATCTTCTTCGTCGATTTACACAGACAAACATATTCCGACTGTTATGACTGATTTATGACTTATACGCTTTTCAGACATTATCAGTAATTTAAAAGTAGAGAATGTAGAGAGTTTAAGGAAAAAGGATATACCGATTGATGTTGTTCACAGAATTCCGACGGAGGTTCGTCGGTACTGAAAATGGACTCCGGCTGTTGAAAGCAATTAACAGCGTTGTTCGATTATTTAAGAAGTTGAGTCACTTAAACAAGGTTTAACAGAAGTTTGGGAGATCATACCCGTTCACAGTGTGATTCCGGCAGTTTCAGAAGTTTTCCGGCGAAGGTAAGATTTTTGATAAACGTTGACTAGGATCGATTCTGATGGTGGAGTTGTGTTAGAGACTGATTAATCACATGATTTAAACAGAAAGAGTCGGAGGAAATACCGTGTGGATGTGAGTCCCGGTTTTCCGGTGACTTGCAGAATTTTTCCGGCGGTCTGATTCAAGCTTCTCCGGTGGATTGTAAGGTTGCGGAAATGCAATTGGGAGTCTTGCAGAGTGTTTTGAGTCGCAGGAAAAGTCTATGATTGAAGTAGTCCGAGAATTGAAGACTTTCGGTTATTGAACCAATCTACTTCCGAATTCAAGTTCCATTCATGACAACATTGATTGAAATCGTCCGTTTATCGGTTATACTCGCTGAATCGAGAGTATCCAAAACGATTTGGATGATTGATAACCGGTTTCAGTTACAATGTGTAAACTCGATTGATTTACCTTAGTCTATAAAAATTATTTGTTTCCTAAACATGACAGAAAACAAACAAGTGGCGGAGTGGTCTTGAGAGTGAGTGTTAAGTTGTTGAAGTGTTTCATGGCTGACCCGGGTTCGAGTCCCGGCAGCTTCATAATTTTTTTATTTATTTTATTTTAACTTTTTATCAATTATAATTTTTATAGTTTAGTTTATTTATTAATTATGTATCGTTTTAACTCAAAATAATCATAAATATTTAATGTAACTTTTATAACTTGGTACTTGATTACAAAAAGGAGCGGGTTTTGAAGACCCGATTTTTACAAATGTTACAGTATCCCCTACTTTTAGGAATTTCGTCCCGAAATTTAAGTAGTTGAAGTAGTAGGAAAAAGATGCGGGTATTTTTCACGCATTGAGTCTTCACGTTCCCAAGTAAACTCAGGTCCCCGTTTCGACTCCCAGCGTACCCTAACAATTGGAATGCGACTTCGTCGAAGACGCTTCTCCCCGTAGTCCATGATCTCCACTGGTCTTTCAATAAAATGCATAGATTCATCAATCTGAATATCTTCCAGCGGAATATGGAGATTCTCATCAGCGAGGCACTTCTTCAAGTTCGACACGTGGAATGTGGGATGAATCCTGTTGAGTTCTTCTGGTAGGTCAAGCTTGTATGCTACAGGACCTACTCTTTCGAGTATCTTGAAAGGTCCTACGTAACGTGGTGCTAGATTCCCCTTTTGACCAAAACGAACTACTCCCTTCCACGGTGATACTTTTAAAAGCACATGATCACCAATGTTAAACTCTAAGGGCTTCCGTCGTTTATCTGCATAACTCTTTTGACGACTTTGAGCCGCTAGAAGATTGTTTCGAATTTGATGGATCTTATCTGTGGTTTCTTGGATTAATTCTGGACCAGTAATTTGTGCTTCCCCAATTTCGTGCCATCATACAGGAGATCGGCACTTTCGACCGTATAAGGCTTCAAAAGGTGCCATGCCGATGCTCGAATGATAACTGTTGTTGTACGAAAATTCAACTAATGGTAGATGGGCGTCCCAATTTCCCTTGAAATCTATGACACATGCTCTAAGCATATCTTCAAGAGTTTGAATGGTGCGCTCAGACTGTCCATCAGTTTGAGGATGATAAGCGGTACTGAGATCTAATCGTGTGCCCATAGCGGATTGTACTGCTTGCCATGTTCGTGAGGTGAAACGACCATCACGATCAGAAATAATACTTAGTGGTACCCCATGCCGGCTTACGATTTCGTTGATATAAATACGTGCAAGCTTTTCGTTCTTGAAATCTTCGCGGATAGGAATAAGGTGAGCTGATTTTGTAAGTCGGTCTATAATCACCCATATAGTGTCATACCCACCAGAAGTGCGAGGTAACCCGGTAATGAAATCCATGGTTATATTTTCCCACTTCCATACAGGTATTTCCGGTTGGACTAGAAGTCCTAAGGGTCTTTGGTGTTCAGCCTTCACCTTGGAACATGTGAGACACTTGGAAACAAAAACGGCAATATCCTTCTTCATTCAGGCCACCAATAGGTGTATCGTAGGTCTTGATACATCTTATCGGCTCCTGGGTGTATAGAATATCCCGTCTTGTGAGCTTCATTCATAAGAGTTTCACGAAGATTGTTGTGGTTAGGAATCCAGGTACGATCTAGGTAATACAGGATACCGTCTGATTTAGTTTCAAGTTTTAGCTCGGCTCCACAGGACATCTCCTTTCGTACATCTTCTTCTGTTATTGAAACGTGTTGGGCTTCTCGAATTTGATCTTTAATGTCGGTTATAATTTGCGAACATAGAAGATGAATGGAGTTCGCATAACCCTTTCGACTAAGTGCATCAGCCACCACATTTGCTTTACCAGGGTGGTATCTAATTTCACAGTCGTAATCATTCAGAAGTTCGACCCATCTTCGTTGCCTCATATTTAACTCTTTTTGATTGAAGATATGTTGAAGACTCTTGTGGTCAGTGTATATTTCACACTTAGTACCATAGAGATAATGTCTCCATATCTTAAGAGCGAATACAACGGCTCCAAGTTCTAGGTCGTGAGTGGTGTAGTTCTTTTCATGTGTCTTGAGTTGTATCGAGGCATAAGCTATGACTTTTCCTCTTTGCATGAGAACGCAGCCTAATCCTTGCCCTGACGCGTCGCAATAGACTACAAAATCATCACAACCTTCAGGAAGAGTGAGGATTGGTGCATCACAAAGTTTTTGTTTAAGAGTTTGAAAAGCTTCTTCTTGCTTGGGTCCCCATACGAAAGGTTTTCCCTTATGAGTTAAAGCCGTGAGTGGCACAGCAATGCGAGAGAAATTTGAAATGAACCGACGATAATAGCCAGCTAGTCCAAGAAAAGATCTTACTTCAGTTGGTGTACGTGGAGATTGCCATTCTTGAACTGCTTTGATCTTTGAAGGGTCAACATGTATCCCCATGTCATTGAATACATGCCCGAGGAATTGCACCTCTTTTAACCAGAATTCACATCTAGAGAACTTGGCATAAAGCTTTTCCTTTTCTAGAAGTGCAAGAACGAGTCGAAGATGACGCTCATGATCAGCTTTAGATTTTGAATAAATAAGAATATCGTCGATGAGAACTATAACAAATCGATCAAGGTAAGGTTTGCAGACTCTGTTCATTAGGTCCATGAAGACGGCTGGTGCATTGGTTAATCCAAACGGCATAACCATGAATTCATAGTGGCCATAACGAGTTCGAAAAGCAGTCTTAGGGACGTCTTCTTCATGCACTCTAAGCTGATGATAGCCAGATCGAAGATCGATTTTCGAAAAGCAGCTGGCACCTTGTAGTTGGTCAAGAAGATCATCAATGCGAGGTAAGGGATAGCGATTTTTGATGGTTAACTTGTTGAGCTCTCTGTAGTCGATGCACATACGAAAAGATCCATCTTTCTTCTTTACAAAAAGGACAGGTGCACCCCAAGGCGATGAGCTAGGACGTATGAATCCCTTGTCAGTCAACTCTTGTAATTGACTGGCTAGCTCTTGCATTTCAGAGGGGGCTAACCTATATGGAGACTTTGCAACTGGTGTAGCACCAGGTATAAGATCAATACAGAATTCGACGTCTCTAACTGGAGGAAGTCCTGAAATGTCGTCAGGAAAAACTTGTGGAAAGTCTTTTACTACAGGAATGTCTTCAAGTTTCTTCTCTGTGGTCCCTTTCTTGATGATATGGGCTAAAAACGCGACATAATTCTTGCGAAGATATTTTTGAGCTTGAAGACAATACATTAAGCTGAGCCCTTTCGACGAGGTTTCTCCAATGATTCGAAGAGTCTGATCGTTTGAAAGAGGAATACGAATAAATTTTTCAAGACATACAACTTCCGCCTGATGTTGACTGAGCCAATCCATACCGATTATGATGTCAAAACTTCCCAGCTTCATAGGAATAAGGTCGACTGAGAAATCGTGGTCGTTTAAGGTGAGTGTACAGTTGCGTAATATAGAGTCTAATGAAACTGGTTTCCCGTCCGCAACTTCTACCGTTATGGATTCCGTGAGCTTATCCCGATTTTTGCTTAAGATAGGTTCAAATTCTAATGACACAAAACTTCTATCCGCACCAGTATCAAATAACATAGAGGCATATCTACCATTTATAAGGAACGTACTGTTGACCACATTGCCGTTAGCTCTGGCCTGGTTCGCGTTAATATTGAAAGCTCTTCCTCTTGCAGGTGGAGGAGCTTGGTTCGCTTGGTTCACTGGGTTGGCTTGGGCCTGAGCATGAATAATATTAACCAGTCTTGGACATGTGTTTCTGAAATGACTTGGGTCGCCGCAATTGAAGCAAGCCCGCATAGGTTGGCCCATAGGATAATTGGGTTGGTAGTATGTTTGGGCTAAATGTTGGGTGGGTGGAAATGGTAGGGGTTGTTGTGCTTGACCCATTAACTGTTGGTGGGTTTGGGTTAAAGGTTGATGGCGGTTTGTTCGTTGAGGCAGGCCGCAGTTTTGAACAGTATGTCCTGCGCGACCGCAACCGGTGCAGTACTGGCAAGGATGATCAGGGGAATGGTGATACTGACAACGGTTACATTTTGGTAATGGGCCTGTGTAGGGTCTTCTGTATGGTGCGGGTGAAGGAGTGACTTGAGTAATGGGTGCAGCAGGAATAGGGGTGTTGGTTTGGGTAACTGCAAAATTCCTGGTGTTACGCTTCCTCTTGTTAGCAAACTTAGAGGAAGGAATGGGGTGGTTTGAAGTTTGTCCCTCAACAGGGGCTTTCTTCTTCTCTTCTTTGAACTTCCCGTTGCGAATTCGGTTTTCGGTCAGTTCAGTTGCTAACTCCATGGCAGCTTCAAGTGTTACTGGTGAAACGCTGAGAACTGAATCTTGGATTTTCGAGGGAAGTCCTCGAATATAATGCTCGATCAGACGATAGGTTGGAGTGAATAAATTTGGGACCATTTGGTTCAACTCCAAGAACCTCTTGTTGTAAGTAGAGTGATCACCCTCCTTTTGCTTTAGAGCATGAAATTCATCCTCTAACTTCTTAATTTCACTTCTAGGACAGAAATGCCTAGTCATGATTTCCCTTAACTCCTCCCAAGTTAAGGCCATCGCATCTTCAGTTCCCCTCTTCCCTTTTTCAGTGTTCCACCAAGTGAGGGCTACTCCAAGTAGTCTCCCGGTGGCGTATCGAACCTTGCGATCCTCAGGACAATCGCAGTTTAGGAAGGTGTTTTCCATCTCCTCGAACCAATGTAGGAGAGCAGTGACACCCTCGGTCCCTTCAAATTTAGGAGGATCACAGGACTTAAAATGTTTGTAAGAGCACTTGTTGGTAGGAGGGTTGTCAATGTTCTGGTCCTGTTGTTGGGGAAGGTTAGTAGGATTTGTAGCAAGGGCTTGTTGTACTTGTACCACAATGTCAGGCAATATCGTGGCCATTTGTTTCGCGATCTGAGTGGCCAAACGTTCCTGAGACCTTCCCAATCTTTTACCCCTTCGTTGCTGTCTAGACGACATCTACAGGATCATAAAATGAGAAGATTGTGAGTTTATGGTGTCTTTTTAGGTGTCATGTGTCTTTAAGAAAATGAAAATAACATAAATATCAATAATGCAACTACATCCATAGGATGTCTTGGGTTCGCTCATGTTGGGCCTCAAATGTCCCCCATACCTTCACCTACATAGTCATGTGGGCCCCCATGGCTATTGGCTTGGTAGGATTCACATTAGTATTGGCAATTTAACACTCGCATCCCCCGAATGCAAACCACAAAATATGTTCATGAGATGTTTGGTCGGAACGTGTCCAGGTGTAGACACAATGACAACTCAAAGTGGGGTTAGCTCACACGACGTTTGGTATAGCATGCTTTGGCCTAATAGGTACTTCGTACTCTCATCGTTAGTCCCCGGGTAGGCAAACTGGTCCTTTATTTTGGATTTATACGAATGCCAGCCTAGACAGGACGTTCCGACTGCCGGTACTGATACCCTTCCAGTTACTACATGCCCGTCATGAGAACTCACTTTGATGAGATTTGAAAACACGAAAATCATTGTAAAAGCAATCATGATGTGGTGTGTGCTTTCATGGATGTGATATGTTATGAGCATACGATTCATGATAGGCATTATATGATAATACATACTAATGAACATGTTTGTACAATATCAAATGTAACATTTAACATAAAACATATAGACATCATGAAATTTGGCATATAACACACAAAAATCTTATAAGTTTCTAATCGACTATAGTATAAGCTTTAAGGGTCTAATAACCTATCCTATATCCCTATAGTCATGGCTCTGATACCAATCTTTCACACCCCGACTCGCAGCGGAATAAGAGTCGGGGCATAATTGGGTTATCACCAAAGCTCATGACATTTACTAATATGTTTCATATTTAATAAAGTCAAAGTTACATTTCAAACATCCAAACATGTTCATTCAATACAAGGAAAATAAGCCAAGCATAACAATCCCAACACTAAATCGTTTTATTCTTCTAGTCCAAATCCTATGTGTTCCTAGCTGCAGCTGCTTCACCTGTATCATGTGTAAAATGGGAGTTTTTTGGTCAACATAAGTTGGCGAGTGAACCTTATTAGATAAACATTTATTAAATAATTAATTGTTAGTTTATCAATGAAAATTTGTGCATAACCATAGATGAGCAAATGTAAATAATCAAGTAATGGCAAATAGCAGTCACAACTATAACATACAATAACACATGGCATCATACATGAACATACCAACATCATACTGTAAATAACATAAATGAAACTGTGCGATCAAGGCTCAATCAAACGGAGGCGATCGTATTGCATGTACTGAAAATGAAAATGTCTGTGCGATCAAGGCTCAATCAAACGGAGCCGATCGTATGTGGGCACGCCAGGTTCAACCGCATAATAAAATGGGGAACATGCTCAACGCTCATAATGTAATGGGGAGCGGCGGCCTATGAAATTGCATGTACTAAATAATAAATTGCATCCAATGATAACTACTTAACAGCAACAAACTGAATACACAAGCTCATGATATGATGTATGCACAATGGTTTAGTAATAATATATATAAACAAAGACACATGATACACCCCAAAACGTGATTAAAACGGGGAATTTGTAAGATTCACTCACATTGGGTGCGTTGGATTGGAGATGGTGAGATGCGCACGAATTAGATGAGCGGATCAACGAGGAATACTAACCTAAATAATAATGGAAAAATATATTAAATGGATGGATTTTATTAAGGATTTTAATGAAATTTTTAGATATATTTTTGTGAGTTTATGGCTATTTTCTATCTTTAAAAATGTTACTTTTAAGTATTTTTTAATTGATTTTTAAATTAAATTAAATAAATAAAAATATAAAAAATATTATTTTTTTTTAGCGTTGACCGTTGACCGTTGACCGGTTCGGTCAGCGAATTAATCTGCGCCGGGTGAGATTCGAACCGGCGACCTCCCGTTCGCGTGCACGCAGCTCTACCAACTGAGCTACGTGTCTAACCCGAAATAATCTCGTTCTTAATTATATTTATACACTTATTCAATTTAACCGAATTTCCTTTATTTGCAAAAACATTTTAATTCAATCGGACCGGTGCTCGTGACGGGTTTCGAAGCGCGGACGTGTGGTTCGTGTTGCACACAGTCCACCGCTGGACTGTGTGTCTAACCCGGTTATTATCTCGGTTTTTATTATACTTAACAACTATCTGAGTTAACCCGGTTTAGTTTTTGATCAAAAAGGCATTTTATTACACAAGGTGTGCGTGTAGCAGGGATCGAACTCGGGACGTGTGTGTGTATTTTGCACACAGTCCACCGCTGGACTGTGTGTCTAACCCGTTTAAAATACCGATTTTAATTAATCTTATATTATGTTGTGTCTTCATCTTCTTCGTCGATTTACACAGACAAACATATTCCGACTGTTATGACTGATTTATGACTTATACGCTTTTCAGACATTATCAGTAATTTAAAAGTAGAGAATGGAGAGAGTTTAAGGAAAAAGGATATACCGATTGATGTTGTTCACAGAATTCCGGCGGAGGTTCGTCGGTACTGAAAATGGACTCCGGCTGTTGAAACCAATTAACAGCGTTGTTCGATTATTTAAGAAGTTGAGTCACTTAAACAAGGTTTAACAGAAGTTTGGGAGATCATACCCGTTCACAGTGTGATTCCGGCAGTTTCAGAAGTTTTTTGGCGAAGGTAAGATTTTCGATAAACGTTGACTAGGATCGATTCTGATGGTGGAGTTGTGTTAGAGACTGATTAATCACATGATTTAAACAGAAAGAGTCGGAGGAAATACCGTGTGGATGTGAGTCCCGGTTTTCCGGTGACTTGCAGAATTTTTCCGGCGGTCTGATTCAAGCTTCTCCGGTGGATTGTAAGGTTGCGGAAATGCAATTGGGAGTCTTGCAGAGTGTTTTGAGTCGCAGGAAAAGTCTATGATTGAAGTAGTCCGAGAATTGAAGACTTTCGGTTATTGAACCAATCTACTTCCGAATTCAAGTTCCATTCATGACAACATTGATTGAAATCGTCCGTTTATCGGTTATACTCGCTGAATCGAGAGTATCCAAAACGATTTGGATGATTGATAACCGGTTTCAGTTACAATGTGTAAACTCGATTAATTTACCTTAGTCTATAAAAATTATTTGTTTCCTAAACATGACAGAAAACAAACAAGTGGCGGAGTGGTCTTGAGAGTGAGTGTTAAGTTGTTGAAGTGTTTCATGGCTGACCCGGGTTCGAGTCCCGGCAGCTTCATAATTTTTTTATTTATTTTATTTTAACTTTTTATCAATTATAATTTTTATAGTTTAGTTTATTTATTAATTATGTATCGTTTTAACTCAAAATAATCATAAATATTTAATGTAACTTTTATAACTTGGTACTTGATTACAAAACGGAGCGGGTTTTGAAGACCTGATTTTTACAAATGTTACAAAAGAGTTAGTGCAGACCAAGACGCTCAGTATGAAGTTGAGGCCAAATGATTAACGTCTTTGGAAGATGATAAAGTTTGAAGCTGAACATGGTTTTAACTACTGGAAACCACACAAGCCACGCACCGTCACAAAGATTGATCCAGTAACGCAAGAAAAGGATGTGACTTTGATCGTCAAACGGCCACGTGTTATGAAGAATATGCCTTTGAAGAAGATGGAACACGACTTTTACAAAATCTTCAAATGGGGGCATTATGATTCAAGTACTGGGGAGGCTGTTATATTTGTCGAGCCTTCGTGGGATATGTCTGATGATTTATCAGAAACTGTGATTATGCATAAGAGAATTTATGGGTTATGGCGCGCAATCAGAGTTTTGGATCCGATGTGGTGTGTCAACTGCTCAGAGAAAGATATCGAATGCCTATTCTTCATCTAGATCAGTCATGAAGAAAAAGATAAAGAGCAGGCCTTGCAATTCCAGAACATTATAAATGTTTGTTATGCTAACAATATTAATTCAGGTAAAGACTGGAACACATCCTGGAGAAAGCTTGAAGATAAAGAAAAGAAAAAGATAGATCAGAATGAAGAAAGAATCAAGGCAAGACGAAAGCTGGCTTCTCGAGAAGGTTCAAGTTTGGAAACACGTATAATCGACCTCCTCCTACAGATCAAACTCCCATTGCTTCAGAGGAGCGTCAGAAGCCACCCAAACGCTTTTTCGGATACTCAAGTCAAATTTGTTTGAAGACTTTTGCAGAAAAAGTTTTGAAGACTGTCCAAGACTGCGGCAACATCCAAGGGGGAGTCTGTTGGTGCACATATGTCTATTGCCTACGTCTAGGACGAGTCTGTTGTATAGATAGGGTTTCGTAGCGTCAAAAGTTATGTTTTGCAAGTTTTTAGTTTTTATAGTGCTGGAATTTTCGCACGAAAATTAGTGAAGATTTTCGCACGAAAATTTCGTGCAAAAATCCTTGGTCCTGAGTCACTAGTGTTGTCATGTCTTGCCTATAATTAGGTGACTTAGGATGTTTATTTGGCATGTTGTTTTTGTTGATCAGAGGCGAAGCCCTGCTCGACTCTGTAATCTTTACGAAGTTAATCAATACAAGATACAGACGGTTAAACAGTAATCATCACGCTTGTTCTTTGTTTGTTCAATCAGCTAACAATGAATCCCGCCTCTGTTAGCTGAGCAAATCTGACCGGAAGCTCACAAGTTGGGTCCGATCCTAGCACTCACAACCATGTTGAACCAAATCCCCCTCTGCGGAACCCCTTTAGACATCCCGGTAACACTAGCCGGCACGATGGCAGCCGCCGCGTCTCCGCCACGGGCACCGCAACCGCCGACATCTCTCTCCCATCCCTCCGTCGGCCGTTGCGCTCTCTCACTCTTATTCCGGTGTGATAAATGATCAGCAAGAGGGTGGGATGAATAAAAGGGGAGTTAGACGTAGGTGGCACCCGCGGCAGAAAAACAATACACACAAATCCATAAAACAGAAGTATGCAAGAAAAACCATTTATGCACACTTTACAACCCAACTAAGCACAAACATGTTACAAAATTATAATATATAATATATTCCTAATCAGTACGTTAGAATAATCAACTTTTTTTTAATTAAACGTTTTTTTATTTTTCAAATAATTAACAATCTTTCTTATATCATATTTTCGTGTTGGTTGTTTTTTTGTTGTATAAACTAGTGAATGAAGTTTTAGTATTGTACCGTTACTTTGTTAGGTTATTACTTTAATGTTTGTATCTTTTAATTAGTGAGGACATACAAAAAAATTATAAACACTAATATTAAGCCCTATCGTAACGCGATGGGGCGTAAAACTGTGTCAAATGGTACCAATGTTAGACCATCGTAAGCAATCAACGACTTGAAGTTGCGGTGTGTAAATGCGAAGAAATTAGACCGTAGAGTAAAACATAAAAAATAATAACTAAGTCGACTTAGTACCCGCGCGTTGCGACGAACCGGTCAAACGAGAAAAAATAGACGACATGAAAACGTTGAACCAAGCGTAAAACGAAACGTAAAAACGTTGAACCACACACACGTTGCTCCATGTTAACTCGCAAAATTAGAACGAAGCGTAAAACAAAGATTTTGCAAAGTATAAAAAGTATTGAGGACCAAAGTTTAAAGTAAAAACTAAAATGTTTGTGATGTTAAACTGTAAAAGACAAAAAGTGAGAAATCGAATAATTATAGGTTATAATATATTTTTTTTGAAAAAACCCCTATGCATATTAAACAACTCTCAATGCATAATAGTGTAACAACATTTTTTTTGAAAAACTCCCATTGCACATTGTACAACCCTCAATGCATAAACATGTTGAAAATTTATAATATATAAATAACCACTGTTTTTTTAATAAAACATTTTCTTATCTATAAGTATCATTTAATTTAGAGTAAAATGCTAATATGGTCCTTGAATATAGGCTATTTTCGTCATTTCAGTTCAAAAATATTTTTTTTTTGTATCTGGGTTACTAAGGTTTTATTTTTGTTGTTATTTTCATCAAATGGCAAATTGAGTCAGAATTTTCTGTACATTTCTCTTCTTTTTTGTTGTTTTCCTCCTTTAATTAAAATATATTATGGTATAAAATGACGATTATACCCTTATTTTAAATGAGGAAATCGATAAGAACAGAGAGAGGTTAACAAATAATACTAACACAGTTTGCCAATTAGATGAAAATAACAATAAAAATGAAAACTCAGGGACCCAAGTACAAAACTTTTTATTTTTTGGCTGAAATCGTAAAAGTGGCCTAAACTCAATGACCATTTTGGCATTTTACTCTTTAATTTTGATCAAACACCCACTTGTAATTTAATTTATAGTTTGTAATTCATATTAATTGAGATTTGTAATGCACATTTCATCGATAGACCACACCAATGCTACGAATAAGAAAATTTATAGACGTACTATCTATAGATCATGAGAGAAGTGATAAACTAACAGAAAACAAGTACGACATGGTAAATTGTTGAAATGGTTAAAGTGGCCTAAACTCAAGAACCATTTTTGCATTTTACTCTTTAATTTTGGTCAAACACCCACTTGTAATTTAAATTATAGCTTGTAATTCATATTAATTGAGCTCTGTAAGGCACATTTCATCGACATACTATCTATATATCATGGAACAAGTGGTAAACTAACAGAACACAAGTACGGCATAGTAAATTGTTGCGGCCGCATCGCACGGGTTTCCCACTAGTACCAATTTAAAGAAAATGGAACCAACCAGGTCATCACGATATTTAAAATTTAAATTATAGAAAATTATTTAAATATTGGAGAAAATGTCATAGAATAGTAACAAAGTTTTAAAGGTGTTCTAATTAAGATAATAACATAAGAGAAATTAACAATACCATCTCAAAGTTGGACCTTCTGTTCCATAGCTTGCAAACAACTAGCACTCACTGTTTTGTCTCAAAAAGTCTACGCAGATTCCTTTGTATGGCAAGATAGTCAATGAAATATAACACCAAAATTAAACCTTTTATAAAGAACTAAAATATCCAGAACAATAATAATCAATGGATAGCTATATTTCTTATAAGGGAAAAGATCAAATAGAAAGTTTAGTTTGGATAGAAAGTGTAGGAAGCAACAATAAAGTGACACTTGACAAAGTTGGAAAAAGATAAGAAAGGGCATTTTAGTCCATTCAAATTAGTGTTTTACCTAACAAAAACCCAGATCATGTTTCATCTCTCAGCCCACACACTACCACTTCACCACTCCACTGCCACCACTCCATCGCCACCACCCCACCGTCCACCGCCACCACAACCACAACCACTCTCACCTCCACCTCGCCACCAGTGACCTCCAGCACCATTCTCGCCACTTTCACCGTCACCCAAATGTTTGCGACTTTCAGATCTGAAACTATATTCCACTATCCACCGCTGTTGGGATTGAACCCTTTCAAAAGGAATAGATGATATAAAGCCAAGAACACATCAGATGTTTGATCCTAATATTAGAGTTTACAAACTCTGTTCAATTAACTCTGCTTTACTTAAAGCTCTGTCTTCTATCTGATGACACTAAACGACAAAGAACAAAGGTCTGCTGGAAGACTAAGCAGAGGATAGTCATCATTGTTTAGTTGTATATTCAATGTAACAGTGCTTATGCACTATCAGAGTTTAGGTTAAGCAGTGTTTAGGTTAGTTTACTTTGTTATCTGTCACTATCAACCCTGATATCAACAAAGATACTCAGAGGTTAGAAGTGTTAGTATAAATAGTTGATCATTGTAACAGTTTTACTCATCTATTTAAAGATCATTCACCAATCATCTTCTCTTCATTTCTATACTATCAAACTTAGTTATAAAAGGCTGAGGGTGTGACAAATGGTACTTTTCGGCTTTTAATTACACGATTAACAAACATTTAAGGCGATAATTACTAGGGTTTAAGACACGTATTAGCCTAATTAGGCTTTTAAAATGCCTAGGAACGCCCATCTAACCTTATAGTGCGTGTATGGTGATTTTCGGGAAAACTGCTGAAAGATAAGCAGCAGCAAACTGACACCGGACAAAATACTGACAAGGCTGACAAATACAAATTTTATACGTTTAATATATGCATAAGAACTTTGTTTTATGAATTTACGGTGTTTCGAATGGCACCAATCCTTGTGTGTGTGTGTGCGAAAAACGCGACTGCAGGAACGCACTGGCAACAAAGTGGAGGCATCAGACGCGTGTATCACCTTCAAAATAGAAATATTATGACAATTTTATCTCCGTAATTAAATTTTAACATTCGTAGACAAAATAAGATAAAAAACGGACAAGAAACGGCAAACGTGTCAAAATTCGCTATTTTAACGCATGCGACGAACAAACACGTCAAATGACGACTACCGATGCTATTTTACATGGTTTTGACCCTAAAACTCAATTATATGACATTATACGGCGTTCGAGTGCGAAAACGGGCTTCAGAAACACGATCGGGCCGCTTGAAAACACTAGAAATGGGCTCGTGGGCCTTGGGCCCAACCTACACAAAACCCTACCTATAAATACCTAAACACACACACTACACACCATTTCACACACACATACTCTCTCTCCTCATACCTATCTTTCTCACTCAAAACACCGTGGGCCTTGGGCCCAACCTACACTCCGGCCGACCACCGGCGGAGCTCCGGCGGAGGCATGGCGGCGAACTCGCTGGCGGCGAGTCTTTTCGGTGCGTCCCGGCGCATACCCCCTCTAAAACCTATCTCCCGAACATGCATACCCCCTCTAAAACCTATCTCCTTACTAACAAATTTTAAACAAGTGAATTATTAACTACCCGGACTTATACTTTGCATATACATATATAACTTGCGTATAGTAGTTAAAAACCGTTGCCACATCGCGACATAACGTATATATATTAGACTTGTTCGACAAAAATTATGCTTTAAATGAATGGCGAAAAATTATATACAATGACGGAAATCATATATTGAAGAAACAATAGATGAACCAGACCGGAATCTGAATAGATCTAGGGTTGTAGTCTCTGCATAAAAAGGGTTAATCCTTGGCTTCGTTTGATGATGATGGTCACAACTGGATTTCCGACTATATCTGCAAAACAAAACACCGTCAGCCTCGCCACGGGGCGGAAGGGGGTTCTCTCCGTGACCATCCTCTGGTGTGAGAATAAGTATAGGTAATCGGAAATAGTTGAAGTGAAGTAAGAGAGAGAGTAAGTGAGAGTGCATGAATCTCTTGTACCTGACGTTACCTATTTATAACCGGATTTGGGCGCCAAAAGGAGAGAGAAGAGTATTTCATGGTGTTAAGATCTCACTGTTAATTCATCAACTTGTTCTTCAAGTCACACGGATCATGGTGTGATCAACGGCTAGGGAATTGCCACGTGGAGGATAGTGATACCCGGGGTTTCTATCATGAGGATATGCCATCGTCGTTTTCCTTGAGATTGCACTAGATCATGCCACGTGTAATTCTATTTTAACCGTTTGTGCCCTTGCACGATTGAGCATTTACTGCTTCTAGAAGAACTGACAGCTATGATATCTTCATCTGCCGCCACGTGTCCATTCTATTATAACAGAAAAGATTCTTTTTTGATCAGACTCCCTTTCCTGCGCGCGAGTGTCACCTGTTGTTGAGAAACATTCAAGCTTAACTGTGACCTTGCGCAGGCTTGCGTAAGGTAGTTAAATGACTGTTTCTTTTCTTAGGTGCCCGATGCATGGAGGAAAGATCTTCCCTTTAAAGAATAAGCTTCCACAAAGTTTACTTTGTGTATTCTTATGGGTATGGTGTTGCTCTGATGCGTTGCGGCGTAGAGGTGGAGTACTGGACTAATTAAAATAAGTTGCCTAGATAGGTGTGCGGGATTGAGAACCAACATGTTGTTTCCTTAACTAGATAAGATATGATAATTTGAATTTCTGAAACAACCTTCCTGATGATGTGACAGTGTAGCAGGAAGTTGGTGAGAGACAATGTGCTATGGTGTCAGACTGATCCCTGCTATGACAATTGTCAACAGTACTAATTGTAACACATTAATTGCCTGATGGCCTTTTGTCGACTGCACGCGCACGTGGGACGGTTACTGTTCATCACTCGCCCTCCCTTTTTCCTAGGGTTCCACAAAAGAGATGAGAACTGTCACACGTTTTCCCAGGAATTAATTGCGATCCCTATATATATATTCATACCATTTGTGCATTGCTTCCTTTGTGCATTCAAAAAATTTCTATCTTCTTCATCTCTTTCCCTGCAACCTCTTCTGTTTATCACCCTACCATTTGTGATCAGAAAATTCTTACTGTTTGCAAGATTGTTCATGGCTGAAAGTTTAACACCGGTAGAACAATCAGAGATGCCAACGACATCCACTTTACCGACATTGAAGTGGAAACGCGAAGATTTTGACAGAGTCGTTTCTAATTTCTTATTTGCCAGATCTTGGGATGCTAGATATTCTGATGAGAATGATACAGCAGCAAATGCTTCGGCTGGATACATTACTCTATTTTATGATTACTTTGCCGAGGGCATTTTCGTCTTCCGGTGACGCATTTTATGTTAGAGATTCTGGATTGCTACAAATTTCATATTTCTCAGTTGAATCCCATGGGGATGGTGCGAATCAGGCACTTCGAGTTTGTTCTTAGATCGATGAACCTCATCCCTACTGTTGAAAAATTTAGGGTTTTTTTAATCAATCGCACTGTTCTCTTGGTTTTTATTCTTTTCAACAGTGATTACCGGCGAAGAGGTTACAGCTTGTTCCACCGAAATCTTGCCATGACTGGAAGCAAAAAAATTTCTTCATTAAAGCAGCCGTTATTCCGATGCAAATGACGTTCCATCAGGGGGAAGACATTGAGTTAGAGACATTAGCGATCCCTAGCAACGCAGTGTGGTATCAAGATCTGAAGGATGTGCTCAACGTTATATTGTCGGAAAGAGCTTTGATCGCTGCAGGGATGAGTATTTTATGGAAATCCGACCGTCGCGAGAAGCCGGTATATATGGAAGATGGAGTTGGTAAGTTACTTGCGCATCTCCCTGTAAATATTATATGAGCCCTGCTCATCATGTTCATTATGTTTCTTTAATACAGTTACGCCTTTGCATTTGGTGGCATTTAAAAGGAAAACAAGGAAGATGGAGATGGTGCCTACTGCTGAAAATGAGGCCCCCTGGTTCGAGCAGATCTTAAGGAATTTTGAGCTTCCTAAGAAAGAAGATCTCCAAGTGCAACCCTCCTCTACCACTGGTAAGTATTTTTGACATCGAGCCTGAGTTAATATTGCAATATTACTATTAATGTTAGATTTTGAGTAATATTGCAATATAACTTATGGCGCACCAATGTTTGTTGATTTGGATCAAGTAGGAGTTTTAACAAACCTGGGCGTAGGCCCAGATTCGAGGAAGAAGAAGAAACCTGCTCCAACTGTCCCCCAATCTGGAAACTTGAGGCTACGAAAAAGGTTACCAAGAAAGGTAAACACTTTGTATCTGACACTTGGTGTGACTATGTGGTCGTGTCTGACTCCCTAGAAGGTCTTGTGCCTATAGGTTTGAGGGTACCTAAGGGGGAGCCTATTTGTAGCGCAGATATACCGGCAGCCAGCCCTGACGATCCCATTGAGTTAGAATCTAGCCCTGAACCATTGGTAAAGAGCCTAGGAAAAGAAAGGCTGTGAGCCCAGAGAAGCCTGCGCCGCAACCCAAAAAGGTCGCGAGGGCCCGCGTAGGAAAGAAAGGCAACCTGGATGCGCTCGCAGAAAATTTTTCTCCTAGTATGTTTACATTTTTCCTTTGTTTCTTGTGAACTTTTCTCAATTGTTATTTTGTTTGTAGAGAAAATCTCAAAAGGTGCTCAGACCTCATCATCCACTGTCCCTGCTTGTTGGGATTGAACCCTAACAAAGGAACAGATGATAACAAAGCCAAATACACTATCCGAGCTTTGTTTCAACTAGCAGAGGTTATAACCTCTGATTTACCTTTACACTGCTTTCCCTAAACAACTGTTCCTATCATATGATGAAAAAGAAGTAAGGTTCTGATAGAAGAAACAAGATCAGAGGATAGAGATCAGTGCTTAGATTAGTTTTACTTTATTCAATGTAACAGTGTTATGCACTGATAGTATTAGTATAGCAGTGTTTTAGTTAGTTACAATTTTGTTAGCTGTCACTATCAACCATGATGTCACAAAAGATGCACAGTGGTTAGATGGTTAGTATAAATAGGTGAACGTGGTAATAGTTAACTTGTCTTCCTGAAAAAGATCATTTCGCACTTTATCTTCTGCATTTCTTACTATCAAAGATTGTAATTGGCTAAAGGGGATTTTTTGAATCACATGCAAAGTTTACCAACTTGAAAGCATGATGGTGATGAAAACAAACGACCGATTGCTTTTAGTAAATGTTTTCCATTAATTCCATTGCATATCTTTGTAATTCAATCCATTTTCCATTTTTAGAAACAAAAACTACAAGTGATTCAAACTTAGATCCTGACAATTGGTATCAGAGCTTGGTCAGTCGATTTTAAGTTAACAGTCAAATTGATTTGAACAGATCAGCTCTTGTGCTAATTCGTTTGATAGTTTTACTTGAATACAGAGTTTTATTACTACAAAAGTTTTTAAAACACAAATATGTTGTAAACAAGATAAATGGCACAAAACACACCGGAATCAAATATTGGATCCATGTTCAAACCACCTATGTTGAAACGAAATGATTATTTTATTTGGCAACGTAGGATGGGTCATAGTCTCGCCGAACAGAACACCGTATGTTTGAGATCCGTTGTATTTGGACCTCATGTACCCATGGTTCCAAGTACAGAGGATCCCCACACGCACGTCCCTAAGAAACTCGAAAATTACTCTAAACAGGATTTCCTCAAAATTTAATTGGATGCTAAGGCCTTTAGCATTGTTGCTTCGGCTTTGCCCAATGAGATTTATGCGAGATTACTTCATTGTCATAGTGCTAAAGAGTTATGGGATGGCTCTTAAAGAGCAATTTGGTGGTACTGAAGAGGTGATCGAGAATAATATAGAGGTTTTAAATCAACAGTATGAAACATTTTGCCACGTTAAGCGTTAGTCATTAACCCAACAGTTCGCACGATATAGCTGTCTCATCAGTGAGCTCAAATTGGTAAATGTGGAATTTCCAAATTCAACTGTCAATAGTCGTTTCTTGAGATCTTTACCTGAGATATGTCACTAGAACAGCTGTTGGTTACAAGGAAATGACCTTGACACAACTTCATGGACGACTCCTCACTTATGAGAGAGAGAGTTGAACCAGAAAAAGAATTTGCAAGAGTCTGGGAAAATGACTGATGACTATACTTTGGGAAACACTGCTTTATATAGTCATGAGGATGGGACTAGCTGTGGAAAGGATTAGGGTTATGATCATTACATTGACATAACATCTGGAAACAATTTCAACTCTGATCCTAGTACACCCAATTTTGCCTTTGCTACAAATAGTTAAAGCCAGACCTTTGACAATTTGTCTTTTGAAATGAATGACTTACAACATTTTGAACCCATTGACCTTGAAGAAATGGACATTTTGCATCAGATGGCACTTTTAAGTGTTAGAGCAAGTAAGTTTTACAAAAGAACTGGTAGGAGATTTCCAGGATTGCATGGGGGATTGAAAGTTGGGTTGGATAAGTCTAAAATCAAGTGCTACAAATGTAACAAGATGGGTCACTTTGCCAGAGAATGCAGATCACAATCTGCAGGACCAATTGTAACACATCCTGACAACAATCCTCAAAGCATTGTCCACTATTCCCAATATACCCCTGCACCTCAAATGCAAAACACTGCACATTTTTCACATCATGTTGCTATAGTTCCTGTCCATTATGTTCAAGCACCTGCACCACAGACTCAATATGTCCAAGCACCACCTCAAGCACATGTGCAGCAAATGCCACAAGTTACTCAACTTACTTAAACCACTGCTACATCAGCAGAGGTTAATCAACAAAGCTTTTTCACACAAGGTTTTGTTGATTGGAGTAGTTTTTCTGAGGATTTAAATGATGAAAACTTTGCTCTCATAGCCAAAAATGATTTTGAAAATGAAAATATATGTTTAATGGCTTTGGAGACCATTGTTGAGGGTGATGAATATGTGGAGTAGGAGTTAAAGTCTGATGTGGTTATTGTTGTGAAGAAGTGGTTATAATAGAAGTTACACCAGTGGTTGAAGTAAATGATGTTGATGTTGAAAAAAACACTATATCTGACCCTTGGGATGAGCAGGTATGTGAGGAAGAAGAGTGTGATTGTGCTCTTATGGCTGCTTCGAAGGTATCACCTCAGATCCTTAAAGATCTATGTTCTGACAAATGCATTATTGCTTTTGCAAACAAAAGCAGGTGAATCAAAACCTGAGAAACAAAATTTTAGAAGATGAACTTAATTTGAAAAACTTGTCAAAGGGTTGAAAACAAAGTTAAGTGAAAAAATATTCTGAAATGAGTAGCCTAAGGCATAAATCAAGCATAACCAAAGACCAGCTCCAAACTATGGTAGAAAAATACCAAGTTTGCAAAAAGGAGCTTGATCTACCCAGATCACTTGTGAAAAATGGGTAGAGTCTTGTAAAGGTTATGAGCTTATGCTTGATGCTCAAATCAAGAGCAACATAAAGTTTGGAATAGGCTTTAGATATTATGACTAGACTTGTGAAAAGGTTGCAAAAATTGATTCTGAGCCAGTTGAAATAGTCCCAACAAACTTGGCTGGTGAAGAAATTAAAATCACAGATAAAAATGCAAAACAAAATCATTCTTGAAAAACCAGAGGTTTTAGCAAAAGATAAAGAAATTGAAAAATATCAGTTTAAACCAACCTGGTCAGATGAATGTGATATTTTGGAAAATTTAAGCCAATGGACTTTTCAACCATTGATGGTATAAAAGCACTGGTGATCCCTATCAAAGACTTGACAGCAGAGGTTACACCTACTGCTCTCAAAAAGTCTGATAGGAAAAGAAGATAAAAGGTTAAATACTTGTTTTGTGAATTTTGTGAAAAGATAAATCATGTGGCTGCAGATTGTTTTCTTCTAAAAGCCTTTGACATAAACAAAACTTGTGTTATATCCAAATCTTCTAGATGCACCATCTGCAACAAAACAAATCACATGACCCAAGAGTGTGCCTATCTCAGAATCTATCATCAAAAGGTAAAAGAGATTAGAGCAAAAGCTCTTGAAAGAGAAAATGCAAGTTTTTCTGAAAGCAAATCTAAACAGAACTTTGAATCAATTGAAACATCTGTCACAAATTTAAATCAAACCTCTGTTCATAGAGAAATTCAAGTAACAGATGCACCTCCATCAAACAAGTTTCCAAGAGGTAAAAGCCATCCTCATGGTTACCAACAAATGATAGGAAGTGGCTCACAGCAGTGGTTACAAAAACCTGATCTAACCACTGCTCATTCATTCGAACTTTAGTCTAGATCATCTGATACCCCACCTAAAGCCATCATGGCTTTGGAAACTCACCTGAACTAATTATTTCAAAACATGCGCAGGGAGCGTCTACTTGCCTTGACATTCTTTGGTATGTAGATAGTGGGGGCTCCAGGCACATGACAGGATGTAAAGCCCTACTCAGAGATTTTAAAGCTCATGGAGGGGGTGATATATCTTTTGGAAATAATTCAAAAGGGAAGGTGTTTGGTTCAGGATGTGTCTCAGCTAGAAAACTCAAGTTTGAAAATGTGAATCTCATTGATAATCTAAAATTCAATCTTTTGAGTGTCTCACAAATGAGTGATAAGGGTTATGGATCCTTCTTCACTAAATAAACTTGTCAGATAGTAGGCCTAGAGGTTGTTAAAAGGATTAATCAAATAATTGCTGAGAGCAAAGCACAACTTACTGCTAATAGGGTAGGAAATGTGTATGTGGTAGACATGGTAAAAGATAATCCTATGTCAAGTGCATGTTTGTTCTCAGTTGCTTCAAGCAAAGAAACAAAATTATGGCATAAAAGACTAGGTCACACAAATCTAAAAACCATCACCACTGATTGTGGTTATTTTCTGGGATACTCAACCACTGCCAAAGCCTACAGAGTTTTTAACTCAAGGACCAAGTGTGTTGAAGAAACTCTGAATGTAAAGTTCAATGAACTTTCATCTTTGAAAATCCCATCAAATCCTGCTGAACTGTTTGACCTATCCAAATTTACATTTGAAGATGTGTCTGCCAAGACTAACCATGCAGGTACCCTATAGTCATCAAGTCAGGAGCAAGGATATGATTGCATTCTTCCAAATTTCAAAATCTATCCTTCATGCAGAGGAGCAGATGTTAGTAGCAATGGTGAAAGCTCTGCCAGGTCAACAGTGGTTAATACTCAAACCTCTGCCAGCTCTCAAAACCAAACATCTGTTGATAAAAGTCCACAATAAATGGACAAACGCCAACCCACTTTGACAACCATTCCACCAATTCCTCAACCACCATTCCAATCAGAGGCTGGCCCATCAAATTCACCAATAGAGGATAGCGCAGATAATACACATTTGAAAGCTTGACCTCAGAATGCCATTGTCCCATATCAAGGTGAATTGATTTTCCTCAAAAGACATCCTGTGGATCAAGTTATTGGCAACATCAATGAGGGAGTGCTCACCAGAAGCCAACCCCAAACATTTGTCTTTTTGCTGGTTTTCTATCACTCACACAACCTATCAAGTACCAAGAGGCACTAAAAGACAACAGTTGGGTAGAAGTCATGCAAGAGGACCTCCTATAGTTCAAAAGACAACAAGTATGGGAACTTGTACCACTGCCAAAAGATGTAAGTCATATTGGCACAAAGTGGGTCTTTAAGAACAAAACAGATGAAAGGGGTGTTGTTGTCAAGAACAAAGCAAGGCTCGTGGTTCAAGGCTATAGACAGGAAGAATGCATCGACGATGATGAAACATTTGCTCCAGTTGCAAAATTGGAGGCCATCAGACTGTTTTTAGCTTTTGCTGCCAACCACAACATCAAGGTGTATCAAATGGACATCAAAAGTGCATTCCTATATAGGAAGATCAAGGAAGAAGTGTATGTGTGTCAACCTCCTGGTTTTGAAGATGCATTTCATCCTGATCATGTTTACATGTTAAACAAAGCACTATATGGTCTAAAACAAGCACCCAGAGCCCGGTATGAAACTCTATCCACTTTTCTCTTATCCATTGGTTTCACCAGAGGTAGGATTGATAAAACCCTATTTTTAAAATGGAAAGGAAAAGATCTGATGTTTGTCTAAATTTATGTGGATCCACATGCACTGCCATGTGTGAAGAGTTCAGAAAACTCATGGCAGCAGAATTTGAGATGAGTACAATGGGTGAGTTGCAATGTTTTCTTGGTTTACAAGTCAAACAAATGCAACATGGCACTTTTATCCATCAAAATAAGTATGTGAAAGAACTACTTAAGAAATTTGATATGGATGATTGTAAACCTTGCAACACACCCATGGCAACATCCAAGCTAGTCACATTTGATGGCAAAGATGACTTTGTTGATCAAACATTCTATAGAAGCATGATTGGGTCTTTACTGTACCTAACTGCATCAACGCCAGACATCATGTTTGCAACATGTGTTTGTGCCAGATCACATTCATTGCCAAGAAAATCAGATCTTATTGCTGCAAAAGGATATTCAGATACATAAAAGGTGCTCCAACACTTGGTATCTGGTATCCAGCTAATGGTAACATTGAGCTTGCAGGATATTCTGATAGTGATTTTGCTGGATGTAAAACAACAAGGAAGTCCACATCTGGAGGAGCCCAATTCCTAGGTGCTTAGCAAAGCAAAAAGCAAGTTGCAGTTTCTACATCCACTGTTGAGGCAGAGTATATAGTTGCTGCAAGTTGTACTGCTCGAATCCTGTGTCTGCAAAATCAACTGATGGATTTTGGTTCACTGCTTTAAAGACTCCACTCAAAATTGACAGTCAAGCAGCAGAAAATATCATCAAAAATCCTGTCTCTCATTCCACCACCAAGCACATTGACATCAGACATCACTTTGTGAGGGATTGCTATGAAAAAGGTTTGATTTCTTTACAACATGTCCATACCAAGGATCAACTGGCAGATGTGTTAACAAAAGCACTTGATGCTCACAGTTTTAACAGTTTGATATCTAGGCTTAGAATGCTAAACATGGATTAAAAACAAAATTTCTTTGTGATCCATGTGTAAATAGCAATAAAATGTTTTTTAGAAAATCAAAATCCATCCTTAAAAATAGTTTAAAATTGAATTTTTCAATAAATCCTCAAAGTCTGTTCAAAGCACTGATAGCATAAAAACACTGCTCATTTAGAAAAATCTATCCACTGTCAAAAGTGTAACCTCTGATAGTTGTAAATACTGTTCATAACCACTGCTCAAAATTTTCAACAGTGTTTAGCCAAAAAACTGTCTACCATTTTCAAACAGAGGATACATATCGTCAGATGTTATTTGACAGTCGTTGCATCAGATGCCACGTCATCATCACTTTTTCAAAAACCCTATAAAAACCCTGTTTTATCCAAAACACAGGTTTCACCAAAACTGTGTCGATTTCAAAAATCTCAAAACAGTTTTCACTCAAAATCATGGCTCCTAAATCAAAATCAAAGAAATCAAAGCAAGATTCACCACCATTCGTCCTGATTATCAAAACCCCACACAATTACACAAGCATCTTAGAAGAAACCGAAGTCAATACACACAATGATTCGGATTCTAAGAGAGTCAAAATTTAAGCATATGCTCGAAGTCAAAACAAAAATTTACATCGGTTCTCTTCGGGATTTCTGGACAAATGCTAAGGTCAATACATCTGCTGATGGTATACCTTACTCAATAATCTCAAAGGTTGGGGGTACTCCTATGCAAATAAGTCCTCAATCAATCTCTCAAGTTTTTCAACTGAATGATATGACACATCCTGTGTCATTTTCTTTAAGAGAGATGCAAGCAGAGTTTGTGTAAAGGGGTTAGACTGGCCAATTGAAACGTATGACAATCTTTAAACCCCATTTTCCAGCAGAGATGAAATTCTTTTTCCGTACTCTTTTAACATGTCTCTCTGCAATCTATTGCTTTCAATGAGATTCGTTTGAACATGCAATATCTGGGATATGCAATTTTGACTGAATCTGATTTTAACTATTCCCAGGTATTGTTCAATAATCTTGTAAATAACTTTAAAAATATCTCTAAAAGAAAAGCTTTCTTGATACATCCTTGTTTCTTGAGTGTTTACTTGCAAGACCAGATCAGATTTGAAGCAAGTAAATAAGGCGCATTGACCACACCTGGCTGCCTAACTCATGAAACTTTTACACAAATAACAAATCAAGAAAAGGTTTCCAAAACAGAAGTAGAGGAGGTTGAGCCAGCTTTACAAGAACAAAATGTTCAATCTCTTCCTCCTGCTACTGAGCCCATTGCTCTAGGTGATCAGGGCATTACAACCACTGCTCTGAAACCCACACCTAAAATCTCTAAAAAGAAACCAACAAAAATATCCAAAAAAACCCACCAAACCCAAAAAGGGTCCTTTGGAAGATGAGATCCCAGAGATAAACCTTGTGACAACACGAAAGTCACAAACCACTGCTGCTACTTCTTCACTACAGATGGTTGAAAGATCTCCACCTGGCTATGAAACTCCTACTGCATCCTCGCTAAAGGATCAGGTTGTAAACACAGGGACACCAAATTATGAAGCTCTAGGACCACTTGGTTCTATCTTCCACAGCCCATCTCCCAGGGAAATGTCTCTTTCTACACCTATCCCCTCTCCAATAAAATCACTACCACAAACCTTTATACCCTTGCTGAATGCAATAGAACTAGAGCAGACATTATCTAGCACTTCTCACCAACTTATCAATGAGAATATACTTCAACATGATGCTGGGTCTGATTCTCTATTCTTTGCTAGCCCATCAGCAAATGAAGAGGCTACATCCCTTGGGTTACATGTAACCCTTGGTGATAGTTTAACTAGAGCGACCACTACAATTGCAAAACTACCTAGTTTTCCTTTGGACAGTGGTTACATTTCTAAGTCTCTGTTGAAGGAACCACTACTGAGGCTACCAAGGTAACCTCTGATGTTGTGGGAAGTCCCCAATACCAAGAACAAGGGGCATCTAAGGGTGAAGCTAGTGTTAAAACACATGCTCATGATCCCTTAGATATAACTACCACTTCAGGTAGGAGTTCAGATGATCCGATTAAATTAGGTGATGATCTAAAATACAAAGATTTGATGGAGAGAGTATCAAAGCTTGAAACTTCTAATGATGAGATTAAAAATATTGTGAAGCAGTTGTTAGCTATAAAGAGCCAACCCTCTGTCTTAACCACTACTGATCTACAACAAGCCCTAGACCCTCTGTTTCAGCAACAAAAGCACTTCTCTGATCAACAACACAGACATCAAATACAGGAAGTAAGAAACATGGTTGAAGCTAGATTCATGGATACAAGGGCAGATATTAAAGCTATAAAAGCTCATCTTCTCCAAACCACTGGTACTGCTCCACCTACAGTAATTTTTGTAAATATTGAAGATGATGCCAAAAAGGGGGAGAAACCTTTGGGACAGAAGAAACTTAAAATTGATAATCAAATGGCAAGGCCAACAGTGGATATACCCAAGCCAAATGGTTCAACTAAAAAGGATCTAACAGATGATATTCTGGCCAGGGAAAATGAGAAGCAGAAGAGAAAAGTGTATCTTGAAGGGAAGGTATTGGTTGAGCAAAGGATTAAGTAACAAAAAGAAAAGGAAGAGGTTGGTACCTCAGCAAAAAGGAGACCTGCTAGACAAGTAAGGCAACCAACATCCACACTTTCCAAAACTGAGCCTGCTATAAATCCAACCATTAAAACCTCAGCTTTCCAAAAATCAAGCACACATACTTCAACTTCAAAACCCATTTCCACCAAAGCAGATGTTACAAAAACTGTTGTGTTGCAGCTGATGTAATCTCATCCACTGCCATGGTCATTTTCGATAAATCCACCCAACCTTTACCAACACCAACAAGAATTCCCACTCACCCATCATCATCACCAGAAGTGAAATTCAAGAGGAGAAGGACAACAAAGGTTGTAATCGAAGAAGAGATCTTTCCTGCTCCTACTCCTTTATCATCACAACCACTGACCTCCACATCAATGTTTCCACCATCCTCAAATCAAACCACTGATCCCTTTAAAGTTATACATGTAGCAAAGAAATATCCTCTTGATTTACCAGCAGTCAGGGAAGAAATTCTAAGCTTCTATTCTGAGAAAGACCATGACAAAAGAACTATATTATCTCTTGATGGCTACCCAAGACCTGCAAATGTTGATGATTATCCGGAACTCAAATTGAAACAAGTAGAGGATATAGCAAAAAGAGTTTCAACTGGTAAAAGTGAGAGAGAGATACTGACAAACATGTCCTTTCAGCTAAGCAAAGCCAGGGTATTGCATGATTTTGTCAAAGATCTGAGTAATAAGCTGTCAGAAAGGGAAGATCAATATCTTAAAAACGAAATCATTGAACACATCATGAAGAACAAGCAATACAAGTCAACATAGGCACAGTTCAAGGATTGGAGTATAGATGAGCTGAGATAAGCAATTAAAAGAATGCAAGAAATGTTGAAAGACTCTCTCAGAAGCCAACTCCACCTAACTGGGAAAAACATAAGAAAGACATGCCTGAAAGAGCCTTGAAGCTTAAAAGGATGAAGGAAGAATTGATACAGAATTACTATGGTTCAAGGAACCAAGTGATAAGGTAGGGAGAAGCCAGGGTGATTGATACTTACAAGATGTTAGAAGAGAGGAGGAAGAAAGATCCAAACATGCCTCCTAAACCTGTTTGCCCTCCATCAGATGATGTTCATAAAGCTCAACACTCTAAAAAGTCTATCTCATCATTTGTCCCCTCCATCCTTGCTTTCAATCAATTAAAAAGGCAAGAAAAGATGGATGAAGAAGACAAGAGAGTATTTGAACACATCAAAGAGGGAATTAAAAATATGGTTGACTATCACACAGATGAAGCTAGTGAAAAGCTCAGAGCAGATTTGACAAAGATAGTTCAACAACAAGCTCTTCAAACCTCAACAAATAAAAGTCATCCTAGAAAGCCAGAAGACCCAAAAACTCTAAAGTGGAAAGTCGAAAAAGGCTCCCACGATTTGACACTGCTCAAGTCTAATGGTGATGCTGTCAACATGAGCATGGAGGCTGCATATGAGCTAAATGCAGATTACCTTCAAGATCTTTTGGATCTGACACTCGAAAAGGATGATGATGAAGTTTCTCTGAATTTTGAATTACAGTTTAAAGGCCAAATCAGAGAACTTCTGTTATAAAAACCAAGAATAATCAAGTGTTTTGGCATCATCTGTTCTAGGAGGAGAGTGTTGGGATTGAACCCTAACAAAGGAACAGATGATAACAAAGCCAAATACACTATCCGAGCTTTGTTTCAATGATCAGAGGTTACAACCTCTAATCTACCTTTACACTGCTTTCCCTAAATAACTGCTCCTATCATCTGATTGTTCAAGAGGCAAAGATTTGACAGAAGAAACAAGATCAGAGGATAGAGTTCAGTGCTTAGATTAGTTTTACTTTATTCAATGTAACAGTGCTATGCACTGATAGTATTAGTATAGCAGTGTTTTAGGTATCTATAATTTTAATACCTGTCACTATTAACCATCACGTCACAAAAGATGCTCAGTGGTTAGATAGTTAGTATAAATAGGTGAACGTTGTAATAGTTAACTTGTCTTCCTGAAAAATATCATTTCGCACCTCATCTTCTTCATTTCTTACTATCAAACGATTGTAATTGGCTAAGGGGGAGTTTGTGAATCACATGCAAAGTTTACCAACTTGAAAGCATGATGGTGATGAAAACAAATGACCGATTGCTTGTAGTAAAAGTTTTCCATTAATTCCGCTGCATATCTTTCTAATTCAATCCATTTTCCATTCTTAGAAACAAAAACTACAAGTGATTCACACTTAGATCCTAACACATAAGCTTTTAAAAGAAAACATTTTTCAGTGACATGATTTCTTTTCTCACAGAATTCACAAAACAAGTTTTGAACCTTTTCTTTCTTTTTCCTTTCAGACTTTTTGGTAGCAGTGGTTGTAACCTCTGCTGGCAAGTCTTTGATAAGAATGATTCTTGCTTTGGGTGCATTGACACCCTCAATGGTTGAAAAGTCCATTGGCTTGAAATTTTCTTAAAATGTCGCATTCATCTGAGACCATGTGGGTTTGAATTGATATTTCTCAATCTCCTCAAAAGTTGAGGATCCCTCATGTTTTTCCAGAAGATTTTTTTTCCATTTTTATCTGTGACTTTTATTTTTCACCAGCCAAATTATTGGGACTATTTCTACCATCCCATATTCAGTTTCAGTAACATTTTCACAGATTTGGTCATGTTTTCTAAAACCTATGCCAAATTTGATGTTACTTTTGATCTGGTTGTCAAGCATAACTTCATAACCTTTGCATGACTCTACCCATTTTTCACATGTGATTTGGGTAGATTCAAGCTCCTTGTTGCAACTCTGGTATTTTTCTACCATTGTTTGCAGTGGGTCTTTGGTTATGCTTGCTTCATGCTTTAGACTACTCATTTCAGTTTCTTTTTCATTTAATTTTGTTTTCAACTCTTTGGTGAGTTTTTCAAAATTCAGTTCATCATCTAAAATTTTATTTCTAAGATTTTCATTCACCTCTTTTATTTTTGCAAAAGCTATGATGCATTTATCAGAACATAGATCTTTAAGGATCTGAGGTGATACCTTAGAAGCAGCCATAAGAGCAAAATTACAATCATCTTCACACACCTCTATATCCCATGGGTCAGATAGAGGGTTCTTTTCTTCATCAATAGATTCTTTTGAAACCACTGGTGTAACCACTGTGTCATCACAGCTTTGAAACTCATCAGAATTAGATACTTGTTCCACAGACTCGTCACCTTCAACTATTGTCTCTAAGGCCATTAAACATGTATTTTCATTTTCAAAATCAATTTTGGCCATAAGAGCAAAGTTTTCATCAGTTAAATCCTCAGGCAAACTACTCCAACCTTGTGTGAAAATGCTTTGTTGGTTAAAATCTGTCGGAGCAATGGTTTGAGTAGTTTAAGTGGCATGTGGTGCTTGTTGTACATGCACTTGAGGTGGTGGTGCTTGAACATACTGAATTTGTGGAACAGATGTTTGAACATAATGCACTGGAACTGTAGTAGCAGGATGTGCAAGTGTGCAGTGTTTTGCATTTGTGGTGCAGGGTATAATGGGAATACTAAACAGTGCTTTGAGGTCCAGGGCCTGGGTGAGTCACAATTGGACCAGCAGTTTGAGATCTGCATTCCCTAGCAAAATGTCCTAACCTATTGCACTTGTAGCATTTGATTTTAGATTTATCCAAACCCAGTTTCAACCCCCCATGCAATCCTGGAAATTTTCTACCAATTCTTTTATAAAATTTGCTTGCTCTAACACTCAAAACTGCCAGTTGGTGTAAAATGAACACTTCTTCTAAATTAGATGGTTCAAAATGTTGTAAATCATTCATCTCAAAAGATAGATTATTAGAGGTTTGGCTTTCCCCACTTGCAGTAAATGCATAGTTAGGTGAGTAAGGATCAGAGTTAAAGTTTCCTCCAGAAGTTATGTCAATACAATGATCATAACCCTAATCCCTTCCACTGCCATATCCCTCTTCATGACCATAAAGATCTGTGTTACCCAAAGTGTAATCATCAGTCATTTTTCTAGACTCTTGCAACTTCTTTTTCTAGTTTAACTCTCTCTTATACGTGAGAAGTGTACCATGAAGTTGTGTGTGTGTCATTTCTTTATAACCAACAGATGTTCGTGTAACGTAAGCTATTGTCTCCTATTTTTCTAGTAATGATCTTAAGAAAGGACTATTGACAGTCAAATTAGGAAATTCAACATTCACCAGTTTGAGTTCACTAATGAGACAACTAAAACGTTCGAACTGTTGGGTTAGGGACTCTCCTTTGACGTGACAAGAGGTTTCATACCGTTGATTTACAACTTCTCTACTATTTTCAGTTACTTCCTCAGTTCCACCGAATTGCTCTTTTAGTGCATCTCATAACTCCTTTGCACTATTACAGTGGAGCAGTCCTGCAAAGATTTCGTTGGTTAAGGCCGAAGCAACATTGCTAAATGCCTTAGCGTCCAACTCTATTTTCTCATGCTCGGAGTAATTTTTGGGTTTTTTTGGCACTTGAGTATTGGGATCCTCTGTACTTGGAACCAAAGGAACATGCGGTCCAAATACAATGGATCGCCAACATCCGGTGTTTTAATAGGCAAGTTTGTGACCCAGCCTACGCTGCCAAATGAAGTATTCATTTCTTTTCAGCATAGGTGGTTTGAACATGGATCCAATGTTGGAATCCGATGTGTTTTGTGACATTTCTTACTTGTTTTTAACAGATTTTTGTTTTAAAAACTTAAACGTAATAAAACTCTGTTTCCCAAGGAAAACTATCAAACGAATTAGTAGGGAGAGTTGATCTGTTCAAATCAAATTGACCGTTAGATCAAATTTGATTGATCTAGCTCTGATACCAATTGTTAGGATCTGACTTTGAATTGATTGTAACTGTTTTAAAAGATGGTTAATGGAAGAAAGTAAAACAGAATGAACTTGCAGCGTAATAGAAAACTTTGTATTACGATCAATGGAAGATTGTTTTCATCATCATGTTTTCTAACTTTTATCAGTTATGCATGTGAATCACAAACTCCCCCTCTGCCTTTTATATCTAAGTTTTACAGTACATAAATGCAGAGAAAATGATTGGTGAATGATCTTTTAATAAATAAAGATAAATTGTTACATCGAACAACTATTTATACTAAACTATCTAACCTCTGAGCATCTTTGCTGATGTCAGGTTTGATAATGACAAGTAACAATATAAAACTAACCTAAACACTGCTAACCTAACCTTTGATAGTGCATAAGCACTGTTACATTGATTATACCCTAAGCACTGATGACTATCTCTGTTAAGTTCTTCAGGCAGACCTTTGATCTTTGTCGGTTAGTGTCATTAGACGATAGAAGGCAGAGCTTAGGTATAGCAGAGTTTATTCAAGGAGAGCTTGTAACTTGATGACTGTCGTTAGTGTCATGCAAAAACCGAAATAAACTAGTAGATAGAGTAAGTCGGATATCGAACCAGAGGAGGATTGTGGAAAGTGTTATAATGAAAAGTATTAATTAACTGCTACTAAAAATGTAAACTCGGTTTGTTTGGTTGTTTGATTAACAAGAAATTACTAAGAAAACAAGGTTTTAATCAATAGGAGAAACAATGGTTCCTCTGGAATTCAGGTTTTACAGTTAACTTCAGTTGTGTGTTTAATCGAACACTTACATAGACATAAGTGGACTAACCTAATTAACAAATTGTGATAACTAAAGACTAAGTACTCCGGTCAATACATAAAGGAGGTTATCTAATGATTACTAATCACAATTACTAACCCTAATCCCATAACAAATATATCCCAATTACTCGAACTCTCGGGAATTGAATGATCAAGAAATAAGGTTACGTAAATGCAATCATTTACAATTAATCAATTAAATCATAAGTGAAAAGCATCGGATGCTTAGATCACCGAGTGAAACGATTGTCACAAAACACATAAAATCCATTAACTTACAAAAACCCTCCATCGGAGGAAACCATAAAGAGTTTAGCCGCTTATCTCGCACACAAGATCAACAAAAGCTAGGAATGATGAACTCATGATCTTGATCTTCGGAATCGTGGATGATAATGATGATGATATGGTGAAAAAGTCTTCAAATTGGTGCTCTTTGATGCCTATTTTCGTCCTTCGAAGTGAAGATATCATAATATGCTTCCTAAACCCTAATATACCTAAAAAGGCTAATATTCGCGTTTTTCTGGAAATACGACCGTCACCGATGGTCTGGACTTTCTAGTCACGCGGCTGATTCGATCAAAAACTTTTTTTATCATAACTTCTTCGTTATAGCTCCGTTTTACGCACCATTTTCGCCTACGCGTTCGTAATTCAGCCCTCTATCATGCCGTCTCTTAAGATATTCAATTCCACTCCGTTTGTTTTCCTCAAAACACGTCCAATCTTCATGTTTAGCCACCATAACTTCTCCAAATTACGTGCTTTACCTGCAAAACAATTATTTCTCGTAGTTAACTCAATCACGAAAAGTAAACACCTCAAACACACATAAAATACAATATTTAAACACTAAAGCTCGGGTTTTACCCTCTCCATCAAAATCTGATAGCAGGATCAAACATCTAATGTGTATTTGGCTTTATATCATATGTTCCTTTTGAAAGGGTTCAATCCCAACACATGTACCTATTGTAAAGGTCAAATGGGATGCCCGTCGAAGCCCCAAATATACATGGGAGGTTGAGTCCATTATGCGACAAAAGTACCCACATCTTTTTGAATAAATTTCCAGGTCGAGAATTCTTATAAGGGGGTGAGGGTGTAACACCTCGTAAATTTTTCCCAATGAAATCCCGACACGTGGTCCGCTGATCCTCGTATGCCACATGTTGGATGAGAGGGACCAAATTTGTCGTTATGGTATTATAATAACCTCTGAACGACAATTGTTTAGTTAAGGGATTAAAAGTGTCAACATGTTTAATTATACCTCTGAGTGACCTCTTAACGAACCCGAAGCTTAACGATGTTCGGATATACTTCCAAGAATACCAAAACCTAACTTGGAGGGCCCAACAGTGCTAGAAATGAAAGTTAAAATGAGTTTAGAGGTGAAGGGACTAAAGTTGTAAAATTATCAAAGATGGAGTAAGGCGTCGCGCAGCGCGACGCTTGAGAGGTATGACATTCGCGTGACGCGATGACATAATTTTGGCAGATAGTTTGCTGCAGCTATGCAGCTTTGCCTTGTTCCCCACACATACCACTATAGCACCTCAAACTCAAAACTAGGTGCTGATTTCTGGTATTGGACACCTCATGGGACACCTGGAGTAATCTCTAGACCCTTCAAAACACTTGGCTTGATCCTACATTCTAAGCTTCCAGTATAAATAGGTGATTTGGGTTGCCATTTACCTTTGCACCTTCTCAATTCACTCTCTTCTCCTCTAAAACTCTATATTGGAAGTTCCTGAGCTTTGGGAGCATCCTTTGAGTTATAATCCTTTTCTTGGAAGCACTTGTAAGTGTTCCATCTCTGTTCTTTTCATTTTAGAGGCTTTTAAGCCAAAAATCAAGCGTTATCTTAATAACGCTTTGACTTTCGATTAAGACCATTATGGTCCAGCCATTGTTCGATATGAACATGGCTACGTGATCGTCATAAGGTAGGTGTTAATCCCTCAAGCAGGCACCTCCTGAGAATCACGTTTGCTTGGCAAATTGACGAGTCAACTTAATATTAATTAAAAATCAAACGGGTCAGTTTTGAAAATAATCATAATTGATAATGTATGTGTTAGAAAATATGTTTTAACACTTTAATAACTTGGTAATAATTATTAGAACAAGTGTAAACATGTTCGGCTCATCAATTCCAGATTTAAGGTCGGTTCGCAACCGAATGTTGCGAAGTTTGACTTCTGCGTTGACTTTCGATTCTGACCCGAATTAGCAATTTAGTCACTGATTCTAAGTTGCATTATGACCTTAATAAATTGTAGTATAACCCTCTAGTTTTATATTGTGACATCTAACACTTTCTTGTACCTTCTATACAATTTAAACGTCACTTATATTATGCAATTATGTGTTTGAAACGTCGTTTCAACGTGTTTACATCTCATACATCTGTGAATATCATGAAGTACATTTTATTAGTGCATGTGGTTCATTTAAATTATTTCAACTCATGAGAATTTAGGCAATGCACTAAAACAACTAGTAAGCTTACCGGTTAGACTAGTTATGTCAGCACGGTTCCGGTACTCAGCTAAACGACAGAAGTAGGACTTAGATGGGAGTCCAACATCAACTATAAACTAAATCCTATGTGGGAAAACAAGGAATTATTATAACACTTTTCGGAAAATAATATAAGCACTAAAACTGTCCCAAACGGACTATAAATAAACATTTCAGCACATTTCAGCATAATTCAGCAAATTCAGCATTTGGTAAATATTTCTAGCTCCTGAAATATTATGAAACATTAAAATTCATTTGGAAAGTTCGTTTGGAATTAAAAACACTTCATACGATATAATAATCACAACTTTGACGTTTTAACGAATTGATAACGAAACGAACACCCGAACACAACTAGATACATCCTATGTACTAGTTAACAATATTTTGGTATCATACAACTAGTTATGATCACCCGACACCCCGAAACACTTAGACATATATAACACATTTTAACCCCTAACTAAACCCCCTAAATCCTAATCAAACTAACTAGTTACCATTAAAACCCAACCAAGACCCCCCCCCCCCTTAAGTGGACGGTTACCATAGGGGACCCACATGTCCCCCGTGTTGTCTAGTATGGAACATATGATCTTGTGGGTAAAATGAAGACTTAATCGGTGAAGGTATTGCAAGAAGTTATAAGGAAACATTATCACAACATAATCCTACCATTCACTTCATAAAAAAAAATCTAACTCTTCTCCTCCCTCTTGCTCCCCCACCTACGGCCACCATAGCACCACCACCACCTCCATCTTTGCTTCATCTCCTAGCCATTTCAAGCATACACAAGGGTGGTCTAAGGAATTCTAAGGAAGGATCAAGGCTTGGAAGTTGAAGGACCTCCTTGAAGAGCTTTTATCCACCAAGTTTGCACCATCTTCATCTTCTTGTTTTCTTTGCCACTTCCCTAGCCACAAGAGCTAGTAGTAAGCCTTCTAATCCTCATTCACTTCTTGTTACTAGTATAACTATGGTGTACAAGTTAAACCATCTAAAGACTCACCTTAAAATGATGAACACATGAACTTGTACCGTCACATAAAGAAAATATTCATAATCTTGAAGTGTAACAAAGTTGTAGTTGTTTATTTTGTGCTATGGATGATATCCATCATGTGTAGACTTGTTAAATGTGAAGATCTAACAAGTGTACATATGGATCTTACAAGATCCATGAGAATGCATGTTGATGAACTTATTTCTTATGATTATGGACTTGTAAAGGTGTTTAAAGTAAAATAAGGATGCATATGAATATTTACAAAAATGGATGGATGAAGTTGTTAAAATAATTTTATAAAAAGTTTGTGTAAAATAAGAATAAACCATGTTTTTGTAGACAAATAAACATGTTAAACCTTATGTTATAAGACGACATGTTTTTACAAACTTTGAAGTTCATCACCATATACAAAAATGCATTCTTATGCTCATACTGGTCTTGTTAATGTTATGGTGAATCACTTGATGAGTTTTGATCACTTAAACACATGTTTGGAACATGGGGAAAACTATGGCAAATTTTTTCATAGAAATTAAACACTTAGAAAAATATAATTTTTCAAGACTTTTTGTTAATAAAATGTTTAAAGAAGTTAAGCAAGGTTTTTCCCTTAATTTTTACATAAAAAGACAAGTTAAGGAAATAATATTTTCTTAAAAGTTAGAACAAGTATGAATATATATATTTTGAGGAAATATATATTTAAGTGATCACCAAAAATTATATATTTATGTGTGTATTATGTGTATTTTAAAAAACTAAATACTCCCAATGAGTATAAATACCAAATACCCTCAAAATACCAAGGAAAATACTCAAGTATAATATACACACAAATACCCACACTTGGGTGTATGGACAAGAAATATCAATATAAATATATATATATATATATGTATATATATATATATATATATATATATATTCCTCAAAAAGTTATGGACTTAGACATTTGGACAACTATATATATATTCCGGAGTGGAAATATCATATATCAAAGCTTGGTAAATTACGATTTCCAAAACCGAACAAATGACAAAATATATGTTTGCAAATATACAAGAAGCATCATGTTTTATCCACCGCAAAAACATATTATTTTTGTAGTATGTACAAACATATATTTCATGAAGATTTGAACATCATAAGAATGTATTATTCTTGAGTTTTATTAAAATATATATATTTTTTAACCATCATGAATATATATATATATATATATATATATATATATATATATATATATATATATTCCATAAGTATCAAAAATATATTCTTTTGGTGAAGACTAAGGATATGTATATTTTCTAGAAAGTTATCTTAAAAATAAACTATTTTTAAGACATATGAAATACATATATTAACCAAGCGTAGGATATATAAACCTATATAAATTCCCCTAAACACATCTTAAATGCATATGGCAAGAAGATAATGTTTTGAATAATAATTGCAAGATTAAAAATTTAGAAAAGTTAAAAATAAATATTAAGTGATGGAATACTTAATACAAATACAAGAGTGTTTATACACGTATACATGTATACTAGCCTAAGTATACATTTAATAAAAATGACAAGTCATATACAAGTATACTCCTACTAAGAATAATATCGGAAATATTATTTACAAATTACACATATTATTGTTGGAAATATATGTGCCCAACTTACTAATTATTCAACTAAGACACAACTCAACTACGCGGAAACTTTATACAACTAATACAAGTCTTAGTGATAAGTCATGATGGAAGACTTGTACACAAATACACGTAGACCTAAGTGTCTAACGGTGTTTAGGACACTTGTAGGTTACGTCACGAGACTGAGCAATCATCTTTGATTTGTACACATCTTACGAAATGCAAATTTGTGAGTTCATGCCCCATTTATCTTTTAAATGCTTTTTATTTTTACACTATCGGGGGAAATACATGTACAATGGTATGTTAGGCTAAGGAATGGAAATACAACTCAGAAATGCAACTTAGATCATTTGCGAATAGGGTGGTACTTAAGCACCATGAATCATGTTAGACCGAGGTACAAAGGTTAGATCTAGCGGGTTTTGGCGAGCCCCACTCTTAGTCATGGACCCACACAGAAGAGCGCATTTGTTGTCCTAGTCGAAGTGTAATCGATGAAAAATCGTCAAGAGTTGGATTGCTTCCTCTGTCGGCACACATATTAATGTCCTTGAAAAATATTAATAATCAACGCTTTCCTTAGAGTTTATACATACCAGTTTTCATTTAAATACAACTCATGTTTCAAAGATTCATTTTTATTCAACTCAAACTCATGAACTCGCCAACTTTTGTTGATTTTTCAACTTAACATGTATTTCAAGAAATTAGTGGACCGAGCAGGGATTTCATATCAAGCAAGCAAGTGGAAAGACTCCATGCCTTATTTTGAAGGATATGCCTGTGATATGCCGCATCCTTGTGGTGATATAGTGGCCAAAACCTTGTATTCAAAAGCTTGCATTTTGGTTGTAAAATATTTAACTTATTTCTCAACTTATGGTTTGTAAACAACTTATTCAACTTATGTTGCATTTTGGAACGATCATGGAATGGCATTTAGAGTTTGTTTTATTCATTTAGTATGTTCACTTATATTGTATGCAATGAGAATCAATCAGATCACACCGTGCGCTTCCGCCTACGAGCGGGTGTGACAGATTGGTATCAGAGTCTCGATTGTAGTGAACCAGGATTCCTTCTCGAGTCTAATCTACAATCACTAGGATCCTCTCACGAAAACTCTTTTTACATAAACAAAGGTTTTTCATTGCATAAACATTTCGCAAGGTCCACTACATAAATTCATCTCACAAAAATAATGCAAGGACATTATGGAACATAGTCTATAAGGATTAGACACCAAACAATAAGTTGTACCGCACAAAACAAATAGAATAATTCAAAATGGGCACTATGTGAATTCACCCATTTCATGTTTATATATATTACATAACAATTAACAATTAATATATACACCAAACGAATTATTTTTATTTCCGGATACCATGTCATCCTCATCAGAGAGTGAGGTATACGACCCTATTGATCTTGAGTCGGACGCGGAGTATGGATCAGAGGTTGAGATCTTCACCTCCGATAGCGAGACAGACCCAGAGGAGGACCCGAATTTGGTCTCCGACGACAACATGGATGACTTTCAGCCTTTTGCTCTACCCGACGATATGGTAGAGGACGTCCCTCTGGAGGACGACATCCTTGTTGCACCTCCTTTGCTTAATGAGATAGTTATCATAGGCCACCCTGACGGTGAGCATATAGTTGACATCATACCCTTTCCCGCCCTCCCTCTTGTGATGGTACCCCAGTCATCGATTTCGATGACGATGATGACGACATAGCAGTATTTCATGAAGACCAGCCGGACGAGGACCTTTGAGATGGAGAGGTCTTTGATATTGCTATTCTAGAGGTCGCTTCTCCAGTGGTCTCTATTGTGGACATCTCGTCTGACTCTAGTTCAGACTCTGACGCTGTTCTATAGCGTCAATGACCTCATCTGAGCTTCGGGCTGCTGGCCTCGAGGCAAACCCTACCGATGATGAAGAGATTGCACCTGATGCCCCTGTTGTACCCTCACTCATTTCGAGCCCTACCCCTCCCTCCGATGACACCCGATATGATCCGAGACCAGTGGGCACCGCAAGCTCGATCTGACTATTAGCTCATGACCCATTCGGATACCGATACACACACCCTGGGGAGACCTCACGCAGTTTTCCATCACCTCACCATGAGGCGGGCTCTTCACGCCAGCCGTTTCACCCAGACTCGTATGTGCCAGCTGAGCATCTCGCGACTCGGTACCCTCCACATCCCACCATGTCACCATCCGTCCCAAACCACCCATCACATCTCCCTTGATACACCACTAATGACTTGATCCAGCTCTGCAGCTTCAGGTCAAGATCCTATGTAGGAGGGTCTACGACTTAGAGAAACTTACTGACACTATGATACCACCTCCATCATCTTACCCACCACCAGCTACACCTCCACCACCCTCATCATCCCCACCAGATTCACCACCACCCCCACCACCACCTATGGCACCCATTGGCCTTGCTGCTCGCGTTCGGGCACTTGAGCAGTAGGTACAGACCTTGCTCCGTCGAGTGTTTGAGCTCGAGGAGGAGGTTGTGCATCTTCGCAGCTTGGCTTTCCCTACACCACCACCATCCAAACTCAACGGATTTTCAATCTCACCAAAGTCTTGATTATTTCACGGATTTGGTACGCGTAGTAACCGGAAGGGTAATGTCGTTAGCCGCAAGGCGGTGAGAGCATTTACCTATTAGGCCAAAGCGTGTGTCCAAACTTACGGAATGATCGAATCACTATGGGTAGTCGCTGTCTCAAAACCGAGGACACTCTATTAACCTTAAGCCTGCGATCGTCGATTTTATGTGTCATCGATTTTCATATGTTTCACGCACATTTCAACGAATTTTAAACTTTTAAGGTTTTCGATTTGTCGCTTTTCGCTTACCGCTTTTACCGCTTTCGTCTTACTATATTAATGCACGACTCGCACAGCCATCGCAATCTAAAACAAGAGCTAATACCCGTCATAACAACTCTCTTAACCGCGTCCTCGCATAATACCTGCAAGTATATACATATCTAAATATATACATATAATAGTATATGGTTACATTTTCTTATGTGAATGCATGGGAATCTAGGAAATATGTGTTTTCCTATGTGATCTTAGAAATACGTGTTACTATATCAGCTATAACAAGTTTTTTAACGCGCTAAATCGCATCGCAATTTCAAATTCATTTATGATCGAATCTCTTTCCAAATCTCTTTATCTAGATGTCTTTGAATGCTTCCAACTCGCGACGTCAAGCCAGAAGAAACACCAATAAGAGGATTACCTCACTCGTGGCCAAGGAAATGGCCAAGGTCATTCCTCAAATCATCACCCGAGTTCAAGCCCTCAGCAATTCTCAGACATCGGAAGACTCTAAGTCCGATGCACCAAAGTCTATTTTCTCTTACAAACAGTTCAAGGCCTATGACCCAATGTCCTTCACAGGCGAAGAAGGTGTATCTTAGATGTTTCAGTGGTTCGATGCTATCGAGGTTACCCTCCGTCAGAGTGGGTGCCCCGAGCACTTTCATACCACATGTGCTACTGGAGTATTTCAATCAAGAGCCCTCGCCTGTTGGACAGCCGTGCGTAACAAACGAGGAAACAATGTAGTTTACTTGCTATCCTGGAATGAGCTAAAAGACCTCATGAAGGAAGAGTGTTGTCCTCCCCACGAAGTCCAGAAGCAAGAAAACAAATTTGGGATATCAAGCAAGTTGAAATTGACAACGTCGACCTCACAGCAAGGTTCAAACAACTTAGCATAATTTGCCCGAGCCAAGTCGACACTCCTGAAAAGGCTATCAAAAAGTACCTTCGTTCTTTGCCGGAGTGTGTGGGCAATTTTGTCGGAGCTGTAAGACCGGCTACCTGTCACACCCCGTATTTCCAACACAATCCCGTGGGCCCGGGTGGGGAGTACTGTGACGAAAGATTGGTATCATCATGGTCAAACATATACAGCATAGCGGAAGACTTGAATGTTAAATATTATTAGAAACCATTGGATTTAAAAGTCTATAAAACAAATACATGGTTTGCTATATTAGATCCATAGGCGGATCAAAAGTACAAAATTATAATCTCCGATAGACTTTAGGCTTGACTAAGAACTTGCAAAATTCTCTACGTTGTTACCAAGCAGCTCCTAGCCTATTCCGTGCCGTAACCTGTCACTTAGCTTTTTGGAAAATACGTCAGTTTTCACTGGTAAATACATTTAACCGACTCATTTTGCAAACATTTAAAATTAGTTTAGGTGCATTGAGCATGAAATTCTTTTATAACCTGGGACAATTCAAAATGATCTTGTTTACAGTTTTACAGGTCTGTCAATACATATGGGGTCCAGTGCAGAAACCGAATAACCTGATTAACCGACACACCACTTAATAAAACCCACGGAGGAGTATAATAGAAATAATTGTATAGCATTAGCGTCTGTCAGGTGTATGCCTACACCCCGCGCTTAGGTCGTGGCCATTAGTAATTTAAATGAGCCAAGGATATCCAGGACACGGTCGAGTTAACCCTCAATGTTTAAGTTATCAGACAATACAGAATAAAATGGGTTATAAGATTTAGTAAATCACAATCCGATAAACATGATCCCATACCCGACCAAGCGGTAATATAATACCGTATCCCAAGCCCGTATAGGGAAAATAAGTTAAAGTATTTACCTGAGCTAGTTCTTCTAACAAATAGTAACTCAGCCGTTAATCAAGAAGACAATGCAAGGTTTTGATCTACTAGGAGGCTTCTAGTCTGGAATGATGGTATTAATAACCAATTAGAATGCTAACGGTTTTAGGTTGAGTCGATGACTCGAACCGGCTAGCTTTAGGGATACGTAACGGAACGATACGCTAGATTAAACGATGACCGGAAAGAATGTTGTTTAGACCCGACAAGTACTAGGACTTGTATATTTTGGGTAAACATATAACATTCTGGATTTTGATATAAAAATGATAAATTTAAATCCGTTTCGGTGAATTTACGTAAACTAGTCACGTAGGCTTAACTGTACGCATATAAGCGATACCGGGTAACCGGATGAGTCATATACAAGTTTCATGTTCCATTACACTTCAAACATGTTATAATATCAGTAAGATACTAACATGTATGCCCGTTGTTGTTTTAAAATCGAATTAAGTTTCAAAAGGGTAATTTGGTCATTTTACGACTTATAAAAGAGGTTTGCAATAATTCTGATGTCAAGGTCATAATTATTCAGTAAAAATAGGTATTGATGTTATATCAGTAGGATATCAAATATATGTGTGGCTTACATTTAAAGACCAAACTATGCCCCGAAAGGGTATTCTGGTCATTTCACACATAGATTTGAAGACTTATTTGGGAATCTGAGTTTATAACTTGTACCTACTGTAAAAATTTTAGAAATAGGTTTTATAATCAGTAGGTAACAAGTTTTGATGCTTAGATATGGTTTTAACCCATACTATGCGTCAAAAGGTGATGAAGTCGCTAAATGACGATTTAATCGATGTTTAAGGAAAATCATGGTTTTGATCAGGTCTACTTATACAAAATATTTTATTTAACATATATAATAAGTTTCAAAAAGGTTTGGTTATGAAGATATCTTTAAAACTCATTTTATGCACCGTAAGGTTATTACCGTCATTTATCGATACCATGCAAGAGCCTTTACATAAACTCGGTTTACAAACTGATTTAACATCCCAATTAATTCTAAATATATTATAACATCAGTAGGAAAAGTATTTTATTATAGGAGTTATGGTTAAAACATTTTATTTGCCGAAAAGGGCATTTTGGTCCTTTAAAAGCTTGATTTGCGATATTTAGGAAAAACTCAGATTATGACCAAATTATGGACATGCATGCAAGCCAACCAAGTTAACATATCAGTGGGTAACTCGTTGCATGTTCATTTTAGTTTAAATCTCATTTTAAGCAAAAAGGGCAAAGTAGTCAATTTTGACACATTAATGAAACTTGCGTATAAACTCGAATTATGATTATGACCACGTAGTATGACCTCAGGGGGTTATACTACATTATATAAGGATCATAATGAAACTTAGAATCGGCCTTGAAAAGACTCTAAATCAGGTCAGAACTGAAAGTCAAAGTAGGAGTCAAACCTTGCGACTTTCGGTTGCGAACCGACCTTTAGACCTGGATTTAACGAGCCGAATATGTTCCCGCATGTTCTTATAATTACTACCAAGTATTTAGAGTGTCAAAACAGATTTTATAGTATGCATGTTGTTAATTATGCGTTTGATACCATATCTGACCCAGTTTGACTTTTTATAAATAAATTTGACTCGTGAATCGGACATGCAAACGTGGTAATCAGGAGGTGCCCTTATGGGGTGTTGTTACCTACCTCATTACGATCACGTAACCATGTTTAGATCAGATCATGACTGAACATATAAAGATTAAACCGAAAGTCAAACCGTTTTTACGTCAAGTTTGACTTTTGGCTTGAAACTTAATAAAACTGAAATGGAGGGTCAAGAACACTTACAATGGGTTCTTGCACGAATTAAAAACTGACTTGAAGGCTCTTCAATCTCTGGAACATGCAAATGGAGGATTTAGAGTGAGAAGGAACAAGTGTGCATGTTCTCGGAATGAGCCTTGCACCTAATTTATGGTGCTAGAGAGAGAGAAGAGAGATCACAGGTGTTGTGCATGCATGCCAGGGCTTGATAGGTGTATAGGGACGTGTAATGAGTAGAGAAATGGTGGAAAATCACGAAAAGGTGCAGTGCATGCAGGCTACCACGACCTGCATGCAATATGTTGTCACTGGGGGTCCCTTGCGGGCCGCGAGGTAATAAGGAGAGAGGGCCGCGGGCCACGACCCGCCCTCGGGTCTGCCCTACAACTTTCAAACAATGCCAATTCAGTCCCTGGACTTATTAAACCCTATTAAACTTTCATATTTAGCACAAACGGCCCTTTTGAATTATGATCAGGTGATCAGGATTTTATCGAGAGTATAACCGAACATTGATAAGCTCCGGGTTCATTAAAAGGTTTCTCAGAGGCATAGCTTAAGCATATTGACACTTTTAGTCCCTTAACTTTGTTATTGTCACTCAGAGGTTATTAAAATAACATAGCGACGTTCTTGGTCCCTCTCGGTCGTCACTCGGCCCGAGGATCAGCGGAACACGTGTTAGGATTTAATTGGACAAGAAAAATACGAGGTGTTACATCCTCACCCCCTCAAAAGAAATCTCGACCTCGAGATTTTATTCAAAAAGATAGGGATACTTTTGTCGCATGGTGGACTCGACTTCCCACGTATACTCGGGACCACGACGGGCATCCCATTTGACCTTTAGAATAGGCACGTGCTTTCTTCAAAGCTTCTTAACCTGTGATCTTCGATCGCTATCGGTTTCTCAATGAAACGCAGGTTTTCATCAATCTGCACATCTTGATGTGCCATTGCTAGCGACTCATCGGCTAGACATTTCTTTAAATTGCAAATGTGGAATACATTGTGAATTCCATTTAGCTCCTCAGGTAATTTCAGCTTGTAAGCTACCGACCCAACACGTTCGATGATCTCGAATGGTCCTATGTATCTAGGGCTTAGCTTGCCCTTCTTCTCGAAGCGCACACCTTTCCAAGGTGATACTTTCAACAACACCTTGTCCCCTACTTGGAACTGTAGAGGTTTGCGTCTCTTATCTGAGTAGCTTTTCTGCCTATCTCGGGCAGCTTTGAGACGATCAAGAATCTGCCCAATCTTTTCTGTCGTCTCCAGGACTATCTCTGGTCCTGTTAGTTGGGCCTCCCCAACTTCCGCCCAACAAATAGGCGTTCGACAATTTCTTCCATACAAGGCTTCAAAAGGAGCGGCCTTGATGCTTGTATGATAATTGTTGTTATAGGAGAACTCGATTAGGGGTAAGTGGTCATCCCAACTTCCACCTAAATCGATCACACAAGCGTGAAGAATTCTTCTAATGTCTGGATGGTACGCTCACTCTGGCCATCGGTCTGAGGATGGTAAGCTGTACTGAAATTCAATCGGGTGCCTAATGACTGTTGGAAACTCTTCCAGAAATGAGAAGTGTATCTTGTATCTCTATCGGATACAATAGATACCGGCACACCGTACAGTGACACGATTTTATCCACGTAAAGCTTGGCTAACTTGTCAGAGCTATGTGTCTCCTTTATGGGCAAGAAATGTGCTAACTTAGTCAGTCTATCGACGATTACCCATATCGTGTCATTTCCATTCTTTGTTTTAGGCAACTTCGTAATGAAATCCATAGGTACCATCTCCCATTTCCACTTGGGTATTTCCAATTGCTGAAGAAGTCCTGACGGCCTCTGATGTTCTGCCTTGACTTGCGAACATGTCAAGCACTTCACTACATGATTGGCGATGGATTTCTTCATACCCATCCACAAATAACTCGCTTTCAGATCCTGATACATCTTGTCATTTCCGGGATGCATCGAATATTTGGAGCTATGAGCTTCCTGAAGGATTCTATCTCTAAGTCCTCGAAAAATTGGAATCCAGATTCTCCCATTGAATCTAAGAATTCCATTGCTACCAGACGTCAATTGGTCAATAGTTTTACCTAACCCTTCCTTAGGGAGGTTCACTTCCAACATAGCTTGCTTTTGAGCATCAAGTAGTTTCTCATTCAAACTATTTTTTAGCTCAATACTTTTGGCGTTGATCCTGATTGGCTTAACCCTCTCCTTGTGACTAAGTGCATCTGCAACTACATTTGCCTTGCCAGGGTGATATCGTATTTCACAATCATAATCGTTTAATGTCTCCATCCAACGGCATTGTCTCATGTTTAAATCCTTTTGATTGAATAGGTGTTGAAGGCTTTTGTGATCTGTGTATATAATACACTTAGTGCCATATAAGTAATGCCTCCACAATTTAGTGCAAATACCATGGCACCAAGTTCTAAGTCATGGGTAGTGTAATTCCTTTCATGCACTTTTAATTGTCGCGATGCCTAGGCAATCACCTTGCCCCTTTGCATAAGCACACAACCTATGCCAGTGTGCAAAGCATCGCAGTAGACAACAAATTCTTCGATACCTTCAGGCAGAGTAAGTACGGGAGCTTTGCTCAACTTATGCTTGAGAATCTCAAAGGATTCTTGCTGCTTCAGTCCCCAATTAAACTTGACAGCCTTGCGGGTTAAAGTAGTTAGAGGAGTGGCTATTCTTGAAAAGTTCTCAATGAACCTCCTATAAAACCGGCCAATCCTAGGAAACTACAGATTTCAAAAGGAGTCTTGGGTGCTTCCCAATTCATGATAGCTTCAATCTTGGCTGGGTCAACTTGAATGCCACGTTCGCTCAGCACATGTCCTAAAACCTAGACCTCTCTAAGCCAAAATTCGCACTTAGAGAACTTTGAATAAAGCTTTTCCTGTCTTAGAAGTTCTAGAATGCACCTTAGATGTTTCTCGTGATCGGCTTGATTACGAGAATAGATAAGGATGTCGTCTATGAAAACGATGACAAACTTATCTAAGTATGGTTTGCAAACTCTATTCATAAGATCCATGAATGCTGCTGGTGCATTAGTGAGTCCAAAAGGCATCACTAAGAACTCTTAATGACCATACCTGGTCATAAAGGCAGTTTTCGGGACGTCTTCACTTCTAACCTTCAACTGAAGGTATCCAGACCTTAAATCGATCTTTGAAAAGTAGCTAGCTCCTTGCAACTGGCCAAATAAGTCGTCGATCCAGGGTAAAGGGTAACGGTTCTTAATTGTTACTTTGTTCAACTCACGATAATCAATGCACAAACGCATTGAACCATCTTTCTTTTTCACAAACAATATAGGAACTCCCCAAGGCGATGAGCTAGGCTGAATGAAGCCTTTTTCCAACAGCTCATCTAGTTGGGTTCTTAGTTCCTTCATCTCTGAGGGTGCTAATCGATAAGGAGCCTTTGCAATTGGTGCAGCTCCAGGCAGGATATCAATCCTAAACTCCACTTGCCTATCTGGGGTAAACCAGGCAATTCCTCAGGAAATACATCCACATACTCTGAGATAATTTTTAAATCTTCTATCTTTGGCTTGGGTTCATCAATGGTTACTTGTGCCATGTAAATGATACAACCTTTCTTCAGCCATCCTGAGGCTTTCAGAATAGACATCTTTTCGGGTAACCCATGGTGACGATCTCCTAGTATGGTAAGGGTTTCACCGGACGGGGATACGATTTCGATGAGTTTCTTATTATATGCGATGCGAGCTTGGTTATGGGATAACCAATCCATGCCTAAGACTACATCGAATCCCGCCAACTTCATTGGCAAAAGAGAGACTGGAATAGATTGATTCTTTATGGATATGGAACATCCATCGAGAATGGTAGATGCGGATTCTAAGGTTCCATCGGTGAGTTCTACTTCATAAGTTATATCTAAAGCTCTTATGGGCAAATTCAACAACTCACTAAACTTATGACTTACGAAAGACTTATCAGCTCCGGAATCAAATAAAACTCTTGCAAAAATGTCATTAATGAGAAAAGTACCTTTGATGACATTGTTGTCGTTGACGGCCTCCCTAGCAGTCATCTAGAAAGCTCGGGTATTTCCCTTGTTTGCCCCTCCATTCTTGGCACCATCCTTGGTGGCCTTAGGGCAGTTGGTCTTTATGTGGCCCTTTTCTCCACACCCATAGCAAGATGCGTCTTTCAGATCCTTGCACTCCAAGGTTTTATGCCCCATTCTCTTACAGATTCCACAAGGCTTAGCCTGTGGATCAAATCGACACTGACCCCCATGCTTCTTCTTGCAAATCTTACACGCGGGTCTATCATCGGATCGACCTTGGTTCCCTTTGAACCCAGACCTCTGCTTCTTCCTGTCAAACTTGTGGGAGTTGTCATCCTCCCTTTTCCTCTTCCCTTCAGCATCATTCTTTACTAATCTTTGCCTCACTATGTCTTGAATTAGGGACAGCGCTAGGTCCACGGCAGACCGGTAAGTGCTAGGCTTCGAAGCCTTGACCATCCCCTTAATTTCTGGAGCAAAACCATTAATGAAACGCACAATGCACTTTGGCTCTGGGGTGATCAGATAGGGAACTAACCTCGACAAGGAGTTGTAATCAGTAACATACCTGCGGCAATCTAGATTCTTCATAGAGAGAGTTAAGAAATCAGCCTCTATTTTCTCCACCTCATGGGGAGGGCAGTATGTCTCCTTGATCAATTCAACAAACCTTTTTCATCCCAAATTATACAGGGCTACCTTCCCTGTAGACTGCACTATCGCTTTCCACCATATCAGGGCATCGCCCTTGAATGATTGAGAAACAAACTTCACTACATCATTTCTAGCACAACCGCTAATATCCACAATGGTTTCCATCTCATCCAACCACCTAAGGCATTCCACCGCGCCTTTTTCAACGTTAAAGTCTTGTGGCTTGCAGGAGACAAAGTACTTGTAGGTGCAACAATCTCTAATGGGTTGGTCCTTTTCTCTATGCTCGTGTGACCTTTGGTCATTTGTCTTTCTAGATTCACTTCTCTTATTTGACGAATGAACAGAACTACTCATCTTAGCTGAGGATCGTGGAGTAGATACGGTTCTGGAATGAGTAGCGCTGGTATCTTTTAGCTTTTCCAAAGCTTTGGTCATGGCCTTACTTACAGCCTCGTCAATGCGAGCTTGGAAGGCATCGTCATTGATGTTAACGTTAGCGTGATCATCATTCTCGGGGTGACAATTGGCTCCACCAGAGTCAGCCATATTGTAGCTCTTGGTACTACACAGTTTAAAAGTCCAACAGTTGATCATTGCAATTGATGATTCACAGAGTGACATGGTATTCTTAACCATTTAAGTACATTAAAGTACATGTTTCTTAATAAACCTAGCACAAAATGCTTATACTTTTAAAGAGCCATGTATGGTGTTTGGACATGGGTCTTATGGCTCAAAGGCATTTCATCAATAATGGATGTTCAATTTTTCTTATTGCCATTACATTCTGACAAGATAATATAAGATTGATCACTTACGATCGATGAGGTTTGGGTGTAGCCCAACAACCTCGATGACTAGTATGGTTCCTCAAGTCACACTGCCAGGAAAGTCATCAGACTAGGATTAATTGTCTTAATAATGGTTTTTATAATAATGCCTAGGTTGTATTTATGATCATTTTAGTGAGGTTTGGAGCGTGGCTCACTACCTTGGACAGGGAACCTTAAAGGTTACAACGCCCTTGACTCCATTGGATGATTAGGTATGGTTCGTAAGCCATTCATCCTGGAGTGATTATGGGAAGTGTTTATCATTCTTGATATACACAATGATCTTGTTAACCATTAGGCTTTGAGGTGGAACATAGTTCACCACCTCTGGATAGAAGGGATACTCTTCCTTAGCTATCATGATAGAAGGTTACCAGTCCTTAACTTATCATAGTTTGGCAATTTATTATGATCTATTGCCATTTGGCTGTGTAAACCATTAAGAAGATCTTTTGGAATTTTAGCGGATCAACACAATTTCGAGTAAAGTCGAGACGATCGCTTGAACAAAGGATATTCTAATACATACATATACATATATATACACATATAAAATTCTGAATCCTTTCTCATTAAAATAAATAAGGGATTACATTAAGGCCTTAAACAGGTCTTTTATTCAAAACTAAGATTAATTAGCCCTCGCAGGGGTCTAACAGAAATAACTAGTCCACGCAGGGACGAAAAATGGAAATACTTGTCCACGCACGGACTAAAATAGAATACTTGTCCACGCATGGACTAAAATAAAATACTTGTCCACGCAGGGACTAAAATAAAATACAAATACTAATAGCTCAATCCCTACTCATCTTTCTTTCCTTTCCATATTTTTGTCAACTTCCTGAAGGCCTTGAAGGTTTTCTTCTCCTTTTTCTCGGTTTGGCACTGCATCTGCTCAACTCTTTCTAAGGCCTGGTTAATGGCCTCTAATTGTGGCGTTGATTGAGGTGTTTGCGACGGCGAGGGTTGCGGTTGTGGCTGATAATGGGATGCAGAAGGGTATTGGTCCATAACCAGGATATGATGTAGCTGAGTATGGGAGATAAGGAGTTGGGTTATAAGCATTATATGCGGCGGCTTCCAAATATGGATCAACAGACGGCACCGTATAGTCATAGTTTAAAGGTGTAGGTGTATGGTGGTACCCAAATGAATCGGGATAGGAAGGGATCGGGTTTCCTTGTTCTGGCAATGACAGCTGAACAGTAGGTTCAATGGCTGGTGGTAAAGGTGGCAACACCGCCTCTGGTGATGTGTTTGAGGGTCCACCCATTTGTGGGTCCTCAGGGATGACAGGGTAAGTTTGGGACATAGGTGGTTGAGAACCCGTCCATTGACCTGCACGCACCGACATACGGGCTCCACACTTCCTTCTTGGACGTGTTTGTTGTTGTTGTTGTGTTCCTCCACTTCCATTTGCTCGGCTTCTTGGGGAGGTGATGGTGGCTTGGAAGAATGAGGAGAAGGGGTATAGTAAAACTGGCATTGGATCCATCTAAAATCCTAACTATCGGGGCCTTCAAATGGTGATCCTGTGCGAGAAGGGGGACCACTTGACAGTTCAATAGGATATTCATACGATCCCAAGGGTGGCATCTTTGGATCTTCCTCCATGTGGGTAGGTGAGTCAACCGTTGGTTTTATAGATGGTGAACGCGCATAGCTATTTGGGATGGAGGCTTCTTGGAGAGGGTTGGAGTGATCGGAGTGATGCGAATGGTACGAGTGGAAAGAGTAGTGAGAGTCTTGGGATTCAGATTGTGATGGAGAGTACTCGCGTGGAGGCGGGTACCCAAATGGTCACCATGAAGACGAAGAATCTCCTGACCCTTTGATGGATTCGGGCTCGGCACACGGGATGGTCCTTGCCCGGATGCTCCTCCTCTTGTTGAGCCTCCGCGTCTCCTAATGCTACCACGGCATCTTGGCAGCATTTTTTCCTGCTTCATTACAAATTAGAAAACAAAGCAAAACAAAATAAATAATAAAACTCTTAATAATGGTTAGAGAAATCCTAAGTTGATGTCTAAACTTGGAGACTAAGGAATGTGCTATTGTATATACCCGAGATTAAACACAAAAGGCTAGTGTTTAATTCACTCGAACGTTGGCTCTGATACCAACCTGTCACACCCCGTATTTCCAACACAATCCCGGTGGGCCCGGGTGGGGAGTACTGTAATGAAAGATTGGTATCATCATGGTCAAACATATACAGCACAGCGGAAGACTTGAATATTAAATATTATTACAAACCATTGGAGTTAAAAGTTTATAATACAAATACATGGTTTGCAATATTAGATCCACAGGCGGATCGGAAGTACGAAAATGATAATTTCCGACAGACTTTAGGCTTGACTAAGAACTTGAAAAATCCTCTACGTCGTTACCATCCAGCTCCTAGCCTATTCCGTGCCGAAACCTGTCACTTCGCCTTTTTGGAAAATACGTCAGTTTTCACTGGTAAATACATTTAACCGACTCATTTTGTAAACATTTAAAATTAGTTTAGGTGCATTGAGCATGAAATTCTTTTATAACCAGGGACAATTCAAAATAATCTTGTTTAAAGTTTTACAGGTCTGTCAATACATATGGGGTTCGGTGTAGAAACTTAATAACCTGATTAACCGACACACCACTTAATAAAACCCACGGAGGAGTATAATACAAATAATTGTTCAGCATTAGCGTCTTTCAGGTGTATGCCTACACCCCGCGCTTAGGTCGTGGCCATTAGTAATTTAAATGAGCCTAGGATATCCAGGACACGGTCGAGTTAACCCCAATGTTTAAGTTATCCGACAATATAGAATAAAACGGGTTATAAGATTTAGTAAATCACAATCCGATAAACATGATCCCATTCCCGACCAAGCGGTAGTATAATACCGTATCCCAAGCCCGTATAGGGAAAATAAGTTAAAGTATTTACCTGAGCTAGTTCTTCTAACGAATAGTAACTCAACCGTTAATCAAGAAGACAATGCAAGGTTTTGATCTACTAGGAGGCTTCTAGTCTGGAATGATGGTATTAAAAACCAATTAGAATGCTAACGGTTTTAGGTGAGTCGATGACTCGAACCGGCTAGCTTTAGGGATGCGTAACGGAACGATAAGCTAGATTAAGCGATGATCGGAAAGAATGTTGTTTAGACCCGACAAGTACTAGGACTTGTATATTTTGGGTAAACATATAACATTCTGGATTTTGATATAAAAATGATAAGGTTAAACCCGTTTCGTTGAATTTACGTAAACTAGTCACGTACGCTTAACCGTACGCATATAAGCGATACTGGGTAACCGGATGAGTCATATACAAGTTTCATGTGCCATTACACTTAAAACATGTTATAATATCAGTAAGATACTAACACGTACGCCCGTTGTAGTTTTAAAATCGAATTAAGTTTCAAAAGGGTAATTTGGTCATTTTACGACTTATAAAAGAGGTTTGCAATAATTCTGATGTCACGGTCATAATTATTCAGTAAAAATAGTTAATTTATGATGTTATATCAGTAGGATATCAAATATATGTGTGGCTTACATTTAAAGACCAAACTATGCACCGAAAGGGTATTCTGGTCATTTCACACATAGATTTGAAGACTTATTTGGGAATCTGAGTTTATAACTTGTACCTACTATAAAAATGTTAGAAATAGGTTTTATAATCAGTAGGTAACAAGTTTTGATGCTTAGATATGGTTTTAACCCATACTATGCGTCAAAAAGTGATGAAGTCACTAAATGACGATTTAATCGATGTTTAAGAAAAATTATGATTTTGATCAGGTCTACTTATTCAAAATATTTTATTTAACATATATAATCAGTTTGTAAAAGGTTTGGTTATGAAGATATCTTTAAAACTCATTTTAGCACCGTAAGGTTATTACCGTCATTTATCGATACCATGCAAGAGTCTTTACATAAACTCGGTTTATAAACTAATTTAACATCGCAAATAATTCTAAATATATTATAACATCAGTAGGTAAAGTATTTTATTGTAGGAGTTATGGTTAAAACATTTTATTTGCCGAAAAGGGCATTTTGGTCCTTTAAAAGCTTGATTTGCGATATTTAAGAAAAACTCAGATTATGACCAAATTATTAACATGCATGTAAGCCAACCAAGTTAACATATCAGTAGGTAACTTGTTGCATGTTCATTTTTTAGTTTAAATCTCATATTAAGCAAAAAGGACAAAGTAGTCAATTTTGACACATTAATGAAACTTGCGTATAAACTAGGATTATGATTATGACCATGTAGTATGACCTCAGGAGGTTATACTACATTATATAAGGATCATAATGAAACTTAGAATCTGCCTTGAAAGACTCTAAATCGGGTCAGAACTGAAAGTCAAAGTAGGAGTCAAACCTTGCGACTTTCGGTTGCGAACCGACCTTTAGACCTGGATTTGACGAGCCGAATATGTTCCCGCATGTTCTTATAATTACTACCAAGTATTTAGAGTGTCAAAACTGATTTTATAGCATGCATGTTGTTAATTATGCGTTTGATACCAAATCTAACCCAGTTTGACTTTTTATAAATAAGTTTGACTCGTCAATCGGACATGCAAACATGGTAATCAGGAGGTGCCCTTATGGGGTGTTGTTACCTACCTCATTACAATCACGTAACCATGTTTAGATCAGATCATGACTGAACAGATAAAGAGTAAACTGAAAGTCAAACCGTTTTTACGAAGCTTTACTTTTGGCTTGAAAACCTAATAAAACTGAAATGGAGGATCAACAACACTTATGGGTTCTTGAACGAATTAAAAACTGATTTGAAGGCTCTTCAGGCTCTGGAACATGCAAATGGAGGATTTAGAGTGAGAAAGAACAAGTGTGCATGTTCTTGGAATGAGCTTTGCACCTAATTTATGGTGCTAGAGAGAGAGAGAAGAGAGATCACAGGTGTTGTGCATGCATGCCAGGGCTTGACAGGTGTATAGGGACGTGTAATGAGTAGAGAAATGGTGGAAAATTGCGAAAAGGTGCAGTGCATGCAGGCTGCCACGACCTGCATGCAATATGCTGTCACTGGGGGTCCCTCGCGGGCCGCCAAATAATAAGGAGAGAGGGTCGCGGGCCGCGACCCGCACCCGGGTCTGCCCCACAACTTTCAAACAATGCCAATTCAGTCAGGGGACTTATTAAACCCAATTAAACTTTCGTATTTAGCACAGCCGGCCCCTTTGAATTATGATCAGGATTTTATCAAGAGTATAACTGAACACTGATAAGCCCCTGGTTGGTTAAAAGGCTTCTCAGAGGCATAGCTTAAGCATATTGACACTTGTAGTCCCTTAACTTTGTTATTGTTACTCAGAGGTTATTAAATAACATAGCAACGTTCTTGGTCCCTCTCGGTCGTCACTCGGCCCGAGGATCAGCGGGACACGTGTCGGGATTTAATTGGACAGGAAAATACGAGGTGTTACACTACCACAGAAGAAACTTATCACTTTGCCGCAGAGATCAACTACAAACGAGTCTTGGCCAGAGTTTTCTCCAAGAATCCCACCAAGAAACTCAATCAAGCTACTATCAAATTATCCGACGACACCGAACCGCCACAAACTACCGCGAACCTAGCCGCAAAAGAAATTGCTCGAGCCTCGACTACTCCGCAATTGCACTGCTCAACCCTAAACCTCTCTAGGCAGTTCCATTTTACCCATGGCGTAACTACACAAGGACTCATCCCAAGTGTCCGAAATGTACGAATCACCACCTGGCCGGAGCCAGCTGCCGCTATTGCATCAACTGCAACTGTATCGGTCACTTCACCAGCAACTGCCGCACAGGGCCATGACAACAAGGTATGCTAGCCCTTCCAGCACCGCCGACTCAACTCACAGCCCTAACATCGACCACACTAATAGCACTAGCAGCCGCAACCCCAGCAGCAAAAGACTTTAACATCAACACCGGCTAGGCGCATAACGACGTTGTTCATGGTACGATTTTCGGCATTAGCGCTTTTACTTTATACTAGTTCTAATATTCGATGTCGCTTCAACACACGACGAAATCTCTCCCTCTCTCTCTCTATCCCTCTCCCTCTCCCCCTCTCTCTCTCTCGATTCCCTGCACTTAGTGTAGGCTCACACACTAATCTTATAAATAGCATTATAAAATATATCACCATATAATATGTTTTTTTGCCCTACTATGCGTCTTTAGAATAAGTTTGATAATCATGCAAACACCATATAATCACGGGTGCACACGAGATTAACTTGGGTTGTGTATGGAGATCGTAGTAAGTTCTAATGGTGCCCTAATATAATCACGGGTGCACATTCAAGCAGTTTCTAGACTGTAAGCCACTGAACTACGATGGCGTCGGCCGTGCCGTGGAATTTGTGCACTGGACTGAGAAAACGGATTCCACCATCCGAATGAGCAAGTGTTCCACAGATCAACAAGTCACTTTTGTTACTGGTCTGTTTGTTGATGAAGCACTTACTTGGTGGAATCTACAAGTGCAAACTCTAGGTGACGATGCTGCTTATGGAATGTCGTGGGACAACCTGAAGGAAAGAATGAGGGAAAAGTATTGTTCGAGGGCTAAAGTACAAAAGCTTGAAACTGAATTATGGAATCTGACCATGATAGGAGCTGATATCGTGGGGTATACTCAAAGGTTTCACGACCTCTCACGTGTGATTCCTTATCTTGTGACACCTGAGGTCAAGCGTAATGAGCACTACATCTGAGGATTAGCACCTGAAATGCGTAGTATGGTTACTGTGGCGAATCCTACAACTATTACTCAAGTTGTGACCTTAGCCGTTAGTCTTATTGAAGACACTGTAAGGATGAAGAAACTGTCATTGAAAGGAAGTGAGAAAAAGGAATCACTTGCTAAGTCTGCTAGTGATGGTAAGAGAAAGTATTCGAATTTAAAAAAGAGCACTCGTGTGAACAACAATAACAACACCAACTACAACAACAACCACAACAACAAAAGAAGAGAAACAAATCCGACTGGAGATGTGAGAGCTTTTGCAGCCACGACTGAAACTGGACATAAGAAGTACAACGGGCCTCTGGTAAAGTGTGATCGTTGCAAGTACCATCACTTAGGTGCTTGCCGGGTAATCAAATGTGAGAAGTGTGGCAGGACTGGCCATCGCACTGAGGCATGTTGGGAGATGGGAACTGGAGGACCTGGTAATGGAAATAGAAATGGTACTAGAAATGGTAATGGTAATAGAAACGGGAATGGAGCTGGAAATGGCAATTGGAATGGGAACTGAAATGGAAATGTAACCAGAATGGTAACGGGCGTGACACGGGATGTTATGGATGTGGAAGCAAGGATCATTGGGGAAAGGATTGCCCGAGAGAGAACCAAGCTCACGGGAGAACTTTTGTGATTGGAGCAAGGGATGCGCGCCAAGACCCTAATGTGGTCACTGTTACATTTCTTATCAACAATCATTACGCATCCATATTATTTGATACCGGTGCCGATTTTAGTTTTATGTCCCTGGAATTTAAAAGTATGCTTGGCATAGAAATAACTAAGCTAGACGTTCCTTATTCCATTGAATTGGCTAACGGTACACTAGTCAAGTCGGGGGAAGTAATCAAAGGATGTTCTTTGGAACTGGGTGAATGAACATTTACTATCGATCTATTACTTGTCCAGCTAGGAAGCTTCGATGTGGTAGTTGGCATGGATTGGCTATCTGACAACCGAGCCAAAGTTGTATGTCATGAGAAGATTATTCATATCCCAATACCGGATGAAGAGACCCTCGTTATCCATGGAGAGAAGCGTGACACACCGTTGAGGATTATTAATTGCATGAAAGCTCAAAAGTGCTTACGAAAAGGTTGCATAGCCTTCCTAGCACATGTGGTTCACAAGAAGGCCAAAGAGCCTAAGCTTGAAGATATTCCCGTTGTGACGGAATTCCCTGAAGTCTTCCCTGAGGACTTTCCGGGATTGCCGCCACAACGAAAAGTTGAGTTTCACACCGACTTGGTGCTGAGAGCCGCACCTGTAGCCAAGTCTCCATATCGTCTAGCACCTTCAGAGATGCAAGAGTTATCCACACAACTTCAAGAGTTGTTGGATAAGGGATTCATTCGACCAAGCTTCTCGCCTTGGGAGGCTCCAGTTTTGTTTGTAAAGAAGAAGGACTGATCGTTTAGAATGTGTATAGATTACCGCAAGTTGAATAAACTTACCATCAAGAATCGGTACCCACTCTTGAGAATTGATGACTTATTCCATCAACTTCAAGGATTGTGCTTCTACTCCAAGATAGACTAAAGGTCTGGATATCATTAGTTGTGGATACAAGAAGAAAGCATACCAAAGACGACTTTTAGGACTCGTTATGGTCATTACGAGTTTCTTGTTATGCCTTTCGGCTTAACAAATGCCCCGGCGGTATTTATGGACTTAATGAATCGCGTGTGCAAGCCGTACCTTGATAAAATCGTGATAGTATTTATAGACGACATACTAATTTATTCACGGTCGAAGAACAAGCAAGACAACATTTAAGGACCATTTTGGAGCTACTAAAGAAGGAGAAACTTTACGCGAAGTTCTCTAAGTGCGAATTTTGGATTCGCGAAGTACAATTTCTCGGTCATGTAGTAAACGAGAAAGGTATTCATGTTGACCCATCAAAGATTGAAGCAATTAAGAATTAGGAAGTGCCCAAGACTCCAACGGAAGTTCGACAATTTTTGGGATTAGCGGGTTATTATCGGAGATTCATTTAGAACTTTTCCAAAGTTGCTCAACCGCTAACCTCCCTTACGCAAAAAGACAAGAAATTCGATTGGGGAGAAAAACAAGAAGAAGCATTTCAACTCCTTAAGGATAAATTGTGTGGTACGCCGATCCTATCACTTCCCGACGGTACCGATGACTTCGTGGTGTACTGTGATGCTTCGCATCAAGATTTAGGTTACATGCTTATGCAACGAGAAAAAGTCATCGCGTATGCGTCGCGACAACTAAAGGTTCACGAGAAAAATTACACCACGCACGACCTAGAGTTAGGTGCGGTGGTATTCGCCCTGAAGATATGGCGACATTATTTGTATGGTACTCAATGTACGATATTCACGGATCACAAAAGTCTTCAACATATATTTAATTAGAAGAAATTAAATATGCAACAACGATGATAGGTTGAATTGTTGAACGACTATGATTATGAGATTAAGTACCATCCGAGCAAGGCGAACGTGGTAGTAGACACCTTGAGCCGCAAGGAACGGGTAAAGACACTAAGGGTTCGAGCTCTTGAAATGACAATTCAAACAAACCTTAGTTCACGTATTCATGGTGCGCAACTAGAAGCACTTAAGGAAGGACATCTACAGGTAGAATCACTTCGTGGTATGGAAGAACAACTTGAGCCGAAGGAAGATGGAACTTTATATTTCATGGGTCGAATTTGGGTTCCACTTTTTGGCGGCCTTCGAGAGGTTATTTTTGAGGAAGCACATAAGTCTAAGTACTCAATCCATCCGGGATCGGACAAAATGTACCAATACTTGAAGGGGTATTATTGGTGGCCTAACCTCCGAAGCGACATTGCAACTTATGTGGGAAAATGCTTAACCTGCGCGAAGGTTAAAGCTGAGTATCAAAAACCCTCGGGCTTGTTACAACAACCCGAGATTCCCATGTGGAAATAGGAAGTAAGATCTATGGACTTTATCACATTGTTACCCAGGACTACGAGAGGTCATGATATGATCTGGGTAATAGTGGATAGAGTAACAAAGTCTGTACACTTCCTACCAATTCGCGAAAAGGATAGTACGGAGAAGTTAGCCGAGTAATATCTTAAAGAAATAGTGTTGATGCATAATGTCTATTGTCTAGGTCTTGGATCGAGTCTGTATTATTAGAGCTTGAATATGTTAGATTTTATAATGTATTTATGTGGTTGTACACAAGTTCGACGGAACTTGTGTGATGAATAGATCAAGTTCGCCTGACTTGATCTAGACATCATCACTTCGCCCAAACTTGTTTGCCTATATATAGGTCATCTAGGGTCTCTCATTAAAAAGAACTTTGCATTGACGACGGCGAAGCTCTGTCTGTTTGGATACTTGATGTACTATTGATTTGATATTAATAAACAAACAATTAAACAGTAATTCTTGTGTATTCGATTAACATGTCATATAATTTCCGCTTATATTGGACATTAGATACAAAGTAGGTTCCTATGTAGTGGAGGAGCGATCCTAACAAGTGGTATCAGAGCCATGGATACCTAATTTGCTAAGATATACATATGACACTCTCTATTTCTACCCATTTCTATCATTTTTCTACACTTTTTCACATAAATGATGAACCGATGGTTAAAATGGCTAAAATTTGAATATGTCATACATAATCACCTTATAACAAACCCTTGAAAGTTTCATAATAAAATTCAATCGATATAATGTCAAAAATGTCAAAAAACCATGTTTTGTTGCTCAACTTCGCTCGAACTTAGACTATAAGTTCGCTCGAACTTGGCTTAAATCATCATTTTTGTTGATTTTAACCATCTTCGCCCGAACTTATGGGAATTTCAGTGACTTTTGACCATGTTCGACCGAACTTGTCAATTTTTTTGTTGAAATTTTCATTAAGTTCGCCCGAACTTGATAAAACTTGGAAATTCTTCAATAATTCATCACAAGTTCGCCCGAACTTGCTAATCAAGTGAAATTCTGAAATTTTCATACAAGTTCACCCGAACTTGTTGAAATTGAATTTGAAATCTGTTTTCTGCACAAGTTCGACCGAGCTTGTCAGTTAGCTAATCAATCTTCAAGTGTTTTGAACGTGTTTAAGTTAAAATCGCCTGTTTAACGAAAGGGATCAAGATTACAATGCGTTTGCTACGGCAATTGCTCAGGCTTCAACTTTGAACCCGAATGAAATAAATCAAATGAATCTCGACAATGAGATGGGGACTTCCGTGAAGCCGCCATAGTTGATGAGCATGGATGAGTTTGAAGGTTGGAAGGAAAATTTTGTGAACTGGGTTCAAGCCAACCACTTTTATAGTTGGGTTGCGGTTCAAACTGGATACACATGGCCAAAGGATGAACGTGGTCAAGATCTTGCTTTAGTAAAGTTTACGCCTGAACACAAAGATGCTTATGTGGTAAAAAAGAAAATGATCAGTTTGATTCAGCAATCGGTAAAAGAAGACATACCGATTTTGCTACCCGAATGCGATACGTCACAATTGCTATGGAATGCTCTTTGTGCCAAATATTTGGGAAGTGCCAAAATGATCAAAAGCAAGAGGGCTTTAATCAAGAAAGAGTTCGGCATCTTCACAATGATCAAAGGCGAAACTATGAAACAGATGATCGACAGATACTGTCACTTGATGGTGCAAATGAGAATAAACGATATTCATAAAACGGATGAGGAGACGATTGATAAGTTGGCTGATGCACTTACTTAGGGGGAGTGGTCTACCTACTTGATGGTTTTGAAGAATAGTCCAAGTTGGCAACATTTCAAGTTATCATCTTTCATTGACAAGTTAGAAGGACATGAAATGGAGTTGATAAAAATGGCCAAATCAAAGAACGCTAATGTTGTGCAGGATGTAGGTGTTTACTACAAAGGTGGTGTTCAAGAAATTTCGAGTCCGAAAATTCAAATGGCGTTTAGTGCGAATATGAATTCTTCGAATCATTTGTACCAAAGTCAACCGAACACTCAATCATACCCGAGTTATGATCAGAGTCCTCTGAACATAGGATATTCGAGTACTGGTTCAAATTCATAGTTTCAGAACCAACCTAATCAAGTTAATCAGATAAATCAATCTGGATCTGATCCAAATGTGTTTCAGTGCAACATTCGGTTAATCTGAAGAACGTTTTCCCTGAACAAGTAGCTAAACAACATATAGTGCTACTTGCAACCGTTCTTGAATCTTATGAAAGTCTAGTTGCGGGGAAGATCGGAAATCCAGAAATGACAGCTAAGGATTACGATCAGGTTGATGAAGAAGAATTAGAACAGATGGATATCAAGTGGAGCTTGGCATCGATTATCAGAAGGGTCACAAAGTTTGTTGCGCTCACAGGAAGAGACATTGGAAACTCGACCAATAAGCTTGGATTCGATAAGTCGAAAGTTACGTGTTTCAAGTGCAGACAAAAGGGTCATTTCAAACGCGAGTGCACGAATCAAGAGGCAAGCGGCAACCAAAGTCCTTTTGGCAACAACAATGACTATTACAAGAAAGCATTGCATTACAAGCCATATCCAAAACCAAGTTGAAGTTCAAGATAAGTCCTCAACGCCAACTGAAAAAGCTCTGGTTGTGTCTCATGAAGATGAAGGGTTTGATTGGAATAACTATATTAGCAAGAAGATTGGTGTTGCTTTAATGGCATAGATCGTGGATGAAACATAATCTATGGTCGATGATGCAGCTCTTGAGAATGCAATCTAGAAGAGTATCTGCAAAGAACAGAGGAAGAGGAAATGCTCTATCACGAGACAAAGATGAAGAACATTATCCCTCCTAAGTTTAATTCTAGTTTTGCAGGTTGCTTTGGAAATTCATCGCAAGAGCAAGTGACTGAAGAAAAGAAACCTGAGGTCGAGGAGGTCATTGACGTGACGAAGGAGATGAACAAAGAGAACCTCACAAAGATTGCAGACAAAGCCATGATGGCAAATCTGAAACAGGTGGGTTCAGAGGTAAAGGTGATTGAAAGGAAGTTGTGAAAGTTGTGGAGGTTGAAAAACCTTGCACGAAGTGCACACAACCTTGTGAGAAATGTGCTGAGAAAACTCAAACCATAAGTGAACTAACTGTGCATAATGAAAATTTTCGATATGATTATCACACAATGAAGGAGGCTTATGATAAGATGAAAGGCACATATAGCAATGTTGAAAAAGCTAACCTAGAACAATTTGCCACAATAAGAATGTTAAAAGCAATGGTAATTGAAAAAACAAGAAGCAATTAATATGTACATTAACACCATTGCTAAAACAAGGCATGAGCTTCAGGATATGAAAATTGAAACTGAACGGGTAAGGCAACTTTTGCTCAGTTATACGACCAACGCTTATGTCATCGATCACATTCTTCCAATGATTAAGTCAGAGGAAAATGGTGAGAAACCAAAAGGTAAGAAGCGTGGATATTATAGTAATGTTCCGCCTCCTTTGTGCGCAAGTTACTGCCACAAGAAGGTTCATGGAATTGAAAAGGCACTCAATATAACACTTTTATTTGAAACGAAAAAGGGTTTTCTGAGAACATTGATGTAATCTACACAAATCACAACGATGACAGTGAAAGCAGTCGTGAACAATGTGGTTAACAATGTTTTGGGAAATGATTCTGATGATGGCAGCTTTGAAAGCGCCAATTCGAGTTTAGATAGTTCTGAATCACAATCTGAAAATGAAGATACATCATCGGAAAATAGCCTTTGTGATGATCCTAACGTTGTGATGTACAAAGTTAAGGATTCTGATAGACTATATTTTGATGATAGTTTTCCAATTCGGAATGTGAAAGAAGATCAAATCGAAAAACTGTTCAAACTCGTTGAAGTGTCATCAGATGATCTTGAGAAGAATGAAAAGAAATTTTACTCAAAATCCAAAAAGGTTTATAACAACTACCGAAGGAATGGTGGTGATTTTCCTGAGCATAGGAGAGCCGGTTTGGGTTTAGTGATAGATGACGAACCGAAAAAGAAAAAGTCACCATATCACGAATATAAGAATAAAAACATGCAATTTGTGTTTGGGACTAACACGGTTCAGGAAGAAGCTTCGATTGGAAAGCAAACGAATGATGAGTTTAAGAAGGAAAAAGAGCTTCGGGATCAAGTTAAATCTACAAATGGAGTAAAATCTACTAGTGAAAATCTATTGATACTTGAACATGTTTCAGATGCAATGAAGTTGGTCACATTGCACAAAACTGTCCGAAGTCAAAGCTTGACCGTCCAGGACACAAAATTTCAAATGATGATGACAATCCAAAGAAACCTGAGATTGGTCAAATTAAGATTTTGAAAAGAAATGTTGAAATCAAACCAGAAGAAAAACCTAAAATTGAAGTGTCTTCAAGCTTTGAAAAGGGTGAATCCTCAAAATCTAATGAAAACAATGATTCAAAATTTTACATCAAAAAGGCATGAGTAAAATCTCAAGCTTGGATTGCGAAGAAAACTTCATCATCATCTGAAAGTGCTAATTATGTAACAGATAAGATTTGTCAAATCCTCTGAGTCAGTCAATGTTAAAGAATCCAAAGAAACAATGATTGATAAGGAAGTTTTCAAAAATAACTTTCCAAAATTGAAAAGATCTTCCAAAACTAAAAATCGCAGATAAAACTGGAAAGTGTTCAAAGTTGACACTGGACGAAATGTTTCATGACGGTTTTGAATACGATGAATGGAAAGTGATTTTGGAGATGTTTACCCGGATTCACCCAAGACCGACAAGGCTTGGGTTTCCCTCTTTAAATAAATTCTTTACATTTGAAGGGGCTCCAAAGATTCATCTTGTCGAAGTGGATTATGGATAGCAAAGTTTCACGTCACATGACTTGAATGCGTGCATTACTTTTTGATATTAAAGCAATCAATGGAGGGTACATGGGATTTGGAGGTAATCAAGGAGGTAGAATCGTTGCAGAAGGAAAGCTATCTAATGGTGTGGTGTCATTTGACAAGGTCAATTATATCGCCGAGCTGGAGAACAATCTTCTCAGTATTTCTCAGATCTGTGATAAGCAGTTTACCACCCATTTCAGTGATAAGGAGTGCATGATCATTAAACTGGGTTTCAAAATTCCAGAAGAGTGTATTCTCATGCAAGCTCCCCACGAGAATGATCTTTATGTGCTAGATTTGAGTATTGCTACAACTACTTTGAAGTCGGCTCAATGTTTCGTTACAAAGGCCACAGAGAAGGAATCAATTCTTTGGCACAGAAAGATGGGTCACATACACCTCAGAAAGATGAATCATCTGGTTCATGATGACTTGGTTGAAGGAGTGAATCTCCGGTCCTGATAGTTGTCTGGAATGCAAGAAAGGAAAGCAAATCAAGAAATCTCATCCAAAGAAGATTCTAAATTCCATCAAGTTGTCGCTCGAAAGACTTCACATGGATCTCTTCGGTCCAGTGAATGTGAAGAGTATTTCCAGAGATATTTACTGTCTTGTCATCACTGATGATTATTCAAGGTTTTCATGGGTCTTCTTCCAAGAAAGCAAAGATGAAACGTTTGATAATCTCATGATTCTATTCAGGAAGATTGAAAATCTGTACAATCTCCCTATTAGACGAATTCGAAGTGACAACGGTACAGAATTCAAGAATGCAAGAATGAAAGAATTTTGTAACGACAATGGTATCTTACATGAATTCAGTTCTCCATACACTCCGCAACAGAATGGAGTAGCTAAGAGGAAGAACAGAACATTGATAGAAATAGCAAGAACTATGCTTGCTGATTCAAAGCTTCTTGTCAGTTTTTGGAGTGAAGCACTCGTTGCAGCATGCTATGCATTGAACAGAGTCTTAACGGTTAAACCAACAAAGAAGACTTGCTTCGAATTGCTAAACCAAAGGAAACCCAATCTGAAGTTTCTACAACCATTTGGCGCACCGTGTGCAGTCATTAATTCAGACGGAAAGTTTGGTGCCAAATCGATAGATGGTTTCTTTGTCGGCTATGCAAGTCCACTCAAGAGAGTCTATCTTCCAAGTTTGAGAAGAGTAGTAGAAGCAAGCATGTCGATTGTTTTCGTTATACAACACATATTCAAAGGGTAGGCGATGCTTGGTTGTTCAATTATGTTGAATTGTGGAAATCATTTGCCTTGCCCGAAGAGCCTTCTGAAGAAGACATTGCTGTCTTGTATTATCTACAATAGTCGGCTAATCAAGAGCAGATTATGAGACCATAATGGTTAATCAACCAACTATTGGATCATCTTCTTCTGGTGCAGGTTCTAGTAGTAGTGGTGTTCAAAATGAGCAAGTATCTGCAGAACAAATTACACCAGCTATAGAACCACTAAATGCGACTATAGAACCAAATCTTTCTGAAACACAAAATTCAGATTCGGACGAGGCTCCGACGTTTGATGATGACGGAGAATCTTCTTCTGATGAAGAATCTGAGCAGATCACTAGTATGATGAATCAATCTGCTGGTCCAATCACTCGAAATGAAACGTCTTCTAGTGCTCTTGCAGTTGAATCAGTAATAGATCAGAATATTACAAATCTAGAAAATTATGTTGTTGTTCCAAGTGAGGTGATTCCGAGAACCTATTCATATCACCCATCGGATTCCATAATTGAAGAATTGCAAACTGGTGTAAGAACGAGAATCCAGATCAACAAAGCTTTGAGTTCCTTTTATTCTAAAACCGCTCCAGTTCAAGAGTGTTGTACTTATCAGTGTTTCATATCTCAAATTGAGCCGAAGAATGTTTCTGAAGCTTTAGGCGATGAGAATTGGGTACTTGTGATGCAAGAAGAATTGCTACAGTTCGAAAAACTGGGGGTATGGAAACTTGTTAACCTTCCAGAGAATCAAAAGGCGATAGATACCAAATGGGTCTTCAAGTGCAAGTGCGATGATCGTGGAGTTACAATCCGCAACAAAGCTCGGCTCATTGTCAAAGGTTTCCATCAACAAGAAGGAATTGGTTACACAGAAGTGTATGCACCGGTTGCACAATTGGAATCAATACGCATTTTCCTTGCATTCACTGCTTGGAAAGGTTTTAAAGTCGATCATTAGATGTGAAATCTGTTTTTCTGTACGGTAAGCTACGAGAAAAGGTGTACATCGGACAACCATCAGGGTTTGTTGATCCGCTGAACAAAAAGAAAGCATATCTTCTGGATAAAGCACTATACGGTTTACATCAGGCCCCGAGAGCCTGGTACGAGACGTTATCTCAACATCTCGTTGGAAATGGCTTTATCAGAGGAACAGTGGATAGTACGCTCTTCACTAGAGAAGTTGGAAGTCATCTGATTATTGTTCAAATTTATGTCGATGATATCTTCTTTGGTTCAACGAATGACGGTCTTTGCAAAGAGTTCGAAACCATCATGAAGAAGAAATTCGAAATGAGCTCAATGAGCGAAATGAAATTCTTCCTCGGTTTATAAGTTGATCAGTTGCGAGACAATATTTTCATTCATCGGACCAAGTATGTTCATGACATCTTGAAGAAGTTTGAAATGGAAAGCACGAAGCCGTTATCTACTCCTTTGGCACTCAATCATGGAATTTGCATCGACGAGACCAGAACCAAAGTTGATGATACTCTCTACAGGTCGATGATAGGATCTCTCATGTATCTGACGACATCTCGCCCAGATATAATGTATCCTACATGCCTCTGTGCACAATATCAGTCTAGTCCAAAAATTTCTCACATGATTTCAGTTTTGACAGACTGAACGTAAAGTCTATGATGGCCGGTTGCCAGTTCTTCGGAACTCGACTAGTAACATGGCAGTGCAAGAAACAAACCATGGTCGCTCTTTCTACCTATGAAGCTGAGTACATCTCGGCTTCCAGCTGTTGTTCACAACTCTTGTGCATCCAACAGTAGATGAGAGACTATGGATTGCAATTTCTTGACACTCCATTATATGTAGACAATAAGGCAGCAATCGACATAACAAAAAATCTAGTTCATCACTCTCGAACTAAACATATCGAGATTCGTTACCACTTTATTCGTGATTGCTACCACAAAATATTGGTACGAATTGAGAAAATCCACACGATGAACAAAAGCTGATTTTTATACCAAACCTTTCAGTCTAACATGGTTTAAATACTTAATGAGACTAAATGGTATGAAAAATCTTTTGACAGATGCGGAAGCAGAGGTTGAATATGGATCGGACGATGAGTTCTCATGATCCTCATTGGTTTGTTACCTTTTTAGGATTAGAATTTCTTAAAAACTAAAATTCAAAAATATGTTTTTGATTTTAGGGGGAGAAATAATACGAGAAAATACAAAAACATATGAAAAACCAAAAAGTACAATATCATGAAAACGACAAAAAGATTTTGTGTCAAAAAGGAAATTATAGTACATCAGTGGACTATCACAGTATGCTAAGGATTTGTAAAGTTTAAAAGTGATAAACGAGTCTTACTGTGGATGTTTCGGTAGGCTTTACACATTTAGTAAATTGTTTCCGGGATATAAACTAAATTTTACAACTACTTAAACTTGTGGATTAACATCTCTCGGATATATGGACTTAGTACTCCGAAATTTCATTTGAGAGATTGCCTGATTCTGAGATACGAGGTCTTTATAGATGATTGATATCTGGGGTATTATACAAGTTCTTCTGATTTTGCGGAAGCAATAGCCTAGAACTTCTATAATGCTTTTGCAAAAAAAACCCTAAACTGCTTCAAAATTGAATGAATCGAAAGATCTAATCAATTAGAGTGCTTAAAAGATTCCATGTTTGGAACACACTTTAAAGTCGAGCGTTCATCTCTTTGTCGATACGGTGGTATTAACCTGAGCTTTCAAGGCCTCGCCCCAGATACAGATATCAATTACGCTATATTCACCTGTAAGATGAAATCTAGGGAATCTTGATACGGGAGTATATTCTGAGATGGGAACCATAGTTGAGTCAAGTTTCATAGGTCTAACTAAAATCTCTTGGAACAATTGAGAAATGTGTTAAAGTTTAAGCGGACAAACATATCGACAATCTGGGTAAACGAGTTTAAAAGTTAAAGTCATCAAAAGGTCAACGGTACTGGTGATACGTCTCAATTAACTGATATGATCCTTAGACACGAATTCACAAAAATATGTATGTAAACATGTTTGTACATAGCTTATTTGATTTAAGATTAAAACCCAAAAAGATTTTCAGTGTGTTTTAGCATTTAAACTTTCGAAAATTCAAAAAGATTTTATTTCTACATTGTGTTCAACAGCCAATGATGGAAAGCGGATCTTCAGAGTTCGGAATGGTGCTAAGTTAGTGGAAATCTTGATGACAACGGGTTGGGAGCTAATCTGTAGAATCAAAATACACGGAAAATGATGAAAAGTTCATTAATTTGAAACTTTAAGTTTAAAGAAAACATCAATTTGATCATAACGGGTCAAACCGAGGTCATTAACTTGGACTCGGCAGACAAATCGGTTTTCCAAGGTCTTAACTTGGACTAGGTCAACTGAGTGGATTTTCATAACTGATAAACATGTGAAAGTTCAGGGTTAAAATTGAAAAATTTGAAAAGTTTGAATTTGACTTTAATCAAGTTCGGGTGAAGTTGATAAGAATGAAAATGTTTTGTTTAAACATAACTTCGGGCGAACTTCCACGTTGGTTATTGGTTGAATTGTTATCAAGTTCACCCGAACTTGACTCAGTATAAATATCTAAGTTCGCTCATATCTCTCACTCTATCTGAACTGTACTTCGAGTGAATTTGAGAAACGATTGAGAGAAATTGTGAAATTTCAAAGTTTATACCTTTATACTACGCGATTTGAGACCAGTAATAAGTGATTGGCACACTTATTAACATGGCCGAGGTATAAATCGTTTAAAACATCCATGAATTGAACATGATTGAACAGTTTTGGACCGAAATGATAAAATCAGTTAGGTCTAGGAATGATATGAACAAATTGAACGGTGAAATGATTTAACAAACATGTAATCATCATTAATAAACCACAAATTTGAACTGAGGACAAGTTGATGTTGTTGTAGGTTTGATTGGAGATGACAACAAGTTCACCCAAACTTGTCGAGTTGATTTTTAATCAACTTCGGGCGAAGTTGTTTTAATTCCTGATAAAATCTGAATTTGCAACAAGTTCGCCAGAACTTGTTTTGAAAATTTCAAATCCTGTTTGAATAACAAGTTCGCTCGAACTTATTAAAAAGTGTCAAAATTGTTTTAATATACAAGCTCGCCCGAACTTGTTAAAAATCAGAAAATCATTTGTGTTGCACATGTTCGACCGAAGTTGTTCAATTTGTTTATGTTTAAGCATCAAGTTCGCCCGAACTTGATGTTAAATGTTGAAAATTGTCAAAAATTTGCTAAGTGTTGTTTCCTTTATCCGCAGAATATCAAGCTTTTGTTTAAAAAGTTCCATAACACTTGTATTTCACTGGATGAGAAGCTCTATCCTACGCTGACGGCATTCTTAGAGATCTTAAAGTTTTTGGGCAGAATCCCAATCACGAAGGCGATAACAGATAAACACATTGTTTATAGATTGCATGTCTTCCTTTTCTGGAATGCAGCATCCTACGACGAGGTGAATAAAGTGATAAAGTCTGCAGTTCGAGTCGGTAATGAAGACAAAGAATTTTTGGTCACAGAAGCAGATATTCGAAGAGTTTTAAAGTTCAACGACGATGTAAATGATCCTATTAGCTTTGTGGAAAGGATGGTAAAGGGTTGTTTCTTTCGTATGGGCTACAAAGGTCACGCAAACGAGCCAACGATGAAAAAAGGCAGTGTTCCTCTACCGTACAAGCTTCTAATTCATGCTATTATTCACGCTTTCAACCATAGGAAAGCAGGGCTTGATGATATTCAAGACTACATGGCCTGCTTGGTTACTGCTTTGATTCTTAACAAGAAATTTAACTTCTCGAAAGTGATCTCCAGTTTCATGTCAAAGAATATGGGTAAGGATAGGCTGGTGATGTATCCTAGGTTCGTTCAAATGCTGATCGACGAGAAATTCAAGGATATTGTGAAAGATCCGAATGATATTGTGTATCTAAGTCACATGGATGAAACAACTTTAAAGAAGCTAAAGACATATCAGAAGCAAGACTCTGCTCCTGTTGCAAAGCCTGTGTTTGGGGCTATTTCTGTTGAAAACTATGTTTCGCCTCTTGAAAACAAATGGAGAAAGGATGGTAGTGGAGACGAAAATGAAGAAGTTGAGCTTTTAAAGAACTTCAAAGAGAAAAGAGGCGATTGGTACATCAAGAGGGTTGTTGTGGTTAAAAAGCAAAAGCGAAAAAGGGCGTCGAAGAAAGTTGAAACAATGTTGATCGACGATCCTGATGAAAATATTCAGAATGTTGAAGGTTCTAGTGTTGCGGTAAATGTTGAAAGCCAAGATAGAGATGATGTTATATCTGCAACTTCCGATAAAGATGATGAATCACCTGAAGATCCAGCTGACGTTTGACAAAGAGAACTAGAAAAGGAAAAGGAAGAAGAGCGTTTGAAAAAGATTGGTGAAGATTTATATGAGCCATCTGCTGAAGAGGCTTTTGATGAAGAACGTCCTAAGAAAAAATCAAAGCGCTCAAAGTCAAAGGCTGGAGACACAAAGAAAACAACAGGTTCTCCAAGCACCAGAGGAAAGAAGAAAACTCAAAGAAAGGAGTTACACAAGAACCTCCTATTTCTAATCTGCAAGAAATTCCTATTGTTGAAGCTGAAGTGCCACCAACGACTACTACACAAGAACCATCATCTGTTACTGTTGAAATTTCTGTTCAGAGTACGCCTATTTCTACTCCAAAGTCTGCAGCAAAGGGTACTCCTAAAGCGACTCCTCAAAAGTCAAAGCAATCTACTCCTCAAAGCGCAAGAGCGAAAGACTTTAAAGATGCTTTTGGTGAAATTCCTGATAACATTACACATCCTGTTACAGCTGATGATTTGTCACATTGGTTTGAAGATACTCCTGTCGATATCTTAGAAAAAAGAATCAAAGCTTTGGAGGACAAGTTGAAACAAAATGAAGCAGAGAAAGCAGAATTAGAAAAGAAAGTGAAATAGAGTGATGTTGAGAAAGAGATTCTGCAAGAAAAGGTGAAGTTTCTAGAAGATGATAGAGGATATTTGAAAGCGATGGTTGAAAGTTTGAGTACTGCAAATGATCAGTTAAAGAAAGAGATCGCTGAGCTTTTAACAGAAAGAGATCTGAATGATAGAAGATTTGCCAGGTTGTAGAAAGTACTAACTAACAGCTTGGGCATAGATTTCAAAGCAGAATACGATAGAATTGATCTACAAGAAGCGAAAGAGAAAATTGAGAAAGAGTTGACAGAACAGGGCAAAGGCAAAGGAATTATTGAAGGTGCCCCTAAACCAACAGAGGAGCCGGTGATAGAAAAGTCAGTTGAATCAGAAAAAGCTCCTGAAACAGAGATCGTTTCTGAAGATGTTCCTAAAGTTGTCTCGGTTGAAGAAGAAGAATCAGAACAGAAAGATGACGTAGAGGAAGATGATGACAAAGATGACGACCCTGCAGGTGACGATACTAAAGATGATTCAGATCATGATGGTGATGATAATGATGATCAGGGGGCATTGGTTTAAAGATTGATTCTGCGAAAGTACATTCAGAGTTTAATTTTGAACCCTGATTAACAATGATGTGAACATGGAGGATCAACAAAGTAAGGGGGAGAATACAGAGCAGACAGGATTGATGTTTATAAAGCAATAGTTTCTATGCATGTTGTTGCTGTGCATGAAAAGCGTTTGATGATAATGTTAGATCCGAATATAGAGGAAGGGGAGTTTGTTCATAGTTACACGAAAGAAGAATTGACTAGAATGTTTGAAGTTGAATCTGATTCGTTCGAGTTTGATTTCGAAAAAGAATTGGTGAACATGAAGACTTTTGAACCGAAAGAGTATGTTTACAAGCGTGCAGCTGAAGCAGATGATTATGACCGTGTTATCTTTGAAGATTCGGATGATGATGAGACAGAAAAGTATTCCAACATCAACACTGACAAGTTTCCTACTATTGATGAGCTGATGAGCCAGATTGATGTGGTCTGTTGAAACAAAAGATATATGAAGTGGTAAAGAAAGGCAACATTCCTGAACGTTATACAAAAGAGCAAATAGCCGAAGCAAAGACGTCGTGGTTCAAAGAGATGCCAAAGGAAACAAAATTCAAGCGACCACTAGCGTTCTTCACTCGTGACAAAGACAAATCGCTAGGAGATATTTTGAGTTGGGGGTGGATCAGAGATCTTGACGTATATGCTATAAAAAGAGAGTTTTGTGTGCAGTACTTTAGACATTTGATAGACATAAAGACGTTGCCATACTGCGATGTTGAAGAGTTGGTACAAACGAAGAATATAAGCTATCAGATGAAGTTCAGTGAACAACGATTGTGGAGGGTTATTAAGTTTGAAGCTTTAAGAGGATTTGAGCTGTGGAAGCCGTTTATATCAAAACGTTGAATCAAGATTGATAAAAAGACTAGAGAAAAAGATGTTACGTTGGTGATGAAGCATTCGAGAGCAATGAAGAACATACCACTAAAGCCTATCGAACAAGATTTTCATCCATATTTCTTATGGTGGTAGACGGATCCAGAAACTAGTGAAGCAGTGATTGTGTTACGGGTTGATAAAGATTGGGATATTACGAAAGAGAAGGATCCTGAACCTATCGAAAGACTGAGAATTTGGGGTTTGTGTAGAACAATTCGTCTACTAGACCCGATGTGGCTAGTTAACTACTCAAAGGAAGATGTGAAGTTGTTCTTCAACAAGATATGCTTCAACAAACGTGAAGAAGTTCAAGCTAAACAATACAATAGTGTGATTAATGTTTTCTATGCACATGGTATTAACTCTAGCCATATGTGGGAATCAAGGTGGAGAGAGTTGGAAAAAGAAGAACTCTTGAAAGAAGAAAAGCGTCTTGTGAAGATTCATGAAAGAGGTAGAGAGGCAAGGCTCAGAAGGTTTCAGTTTATGAAGTGGGCACCTCCTACTGATAAGACGCTGATTCCTGAACAAGAAAGACGAAAAAAAATCGTACAAGAATTTCTTTGGGAGATGCTAAAGATTGAAGACTGATCAAGACTACGACAATATCCAAGGGGAAGTTTATTGATGCATAATGTCTATTGTCTAGGTTTTGGATCGAGTCTGTATGTTTTGAGCTTGATATGTTAGATTTTATAATGTATTTAGGTGGTTGTACACAAGTTCGGCCAAACTTGTGTGATGAATAGATCAAGTTCGCCCGAACTTGATCTAGACATCATCACTTTTCCCGAACTTCTTTGCATATATATAGGTCGCCTAGGGTCTCTCATTAAAAATAACTTTGCATTAACGACGGTGAAGCTCTATCTGTTTGGATACTCGATGTACTATTGATTTGATATTAATAAACAAACAATTAAACAGTAATTCTTGTGTATTTGATTAACATGTCCTATAATTTCCGCTTATATTGGACATTAGATACAAATTAGGTTCCTATGCAGTGGAGGATCGATCCTAACAAATAGTAGCTCGTCATGGAGTGCCTATTTCTATCATCTCAGACCGGGACGGTCGCTTCGTATCAAGAATTTGGCAAACGTTCCAAAAGGCCTTTTGATCCCGATTGGATCTAAGCACGACCTTCCATCCACAAACCGACGGCCAAAGTGAGTGAACCATTCAAACACTTGAAGACATGCTTCGGGCATGTGTAATAGATCTAGGCGGTAATTGGGATACCCACCTACCCTTGGTGGAGTTCTCTTATAACAATAGTTACCATACGAGTATACAAGTCGCGCCATTCGAAGCTCTCTATGGTCGGAAATGTCGTTCTCCGCTATGTTGGGCAGAAGTTGGTGATTAACAACTTATTGGTCCTAAATTAGTCCAAGAGACTATCGACAAAATTTTTCAAATCCGAGACCGTATCAAGGCGGCTCGTGATAGACAGAAGAGCTACGTGGACAAGAGACGGAAACCATTATCCTTCGAGGTCAGAGACAAGGTCTTGTTGAAAGTCTCGCCTTCGAAAGGCGTAGCCAGGTTTGGTAAGCATGGGAAGCTTAAACCTTCGAAGGGTTGGTACCGTTGCCTACAAGTTGAAATTACCTGAAGAACTTAAAAATGTACATGACACATTCCATGTGTCGAATCTCAAGAAGAGTCCTGTCACACCCCAACCGATGGCGGAAACATCAGAGTGAGACGAACGAGATTTCTCATTGCTCATAAATTCTAATTGGTGACAATTTTTAAATAAAATTCATATTTCATTCATAGTAACTTTGTTATACAATACAAGAATTTTCAATACAACAATAACAAAGGCAAAATTTGATACAACATTTTATAAACCTAAAGTCTATATGTGTATCTAAGCATCATCTCTACTCCAATTTCATGGCAAAGCTTCATCAACCTGTAACATGTCAAAAATACAAGTTCAATGCAAAGGCAAAGCCGAGTACACAAGTTTTGGTGATACATAGCATAAGTATAAAGTGTAACTCGAATCCACATGGTAATTATAAGCATGGTTCATACTAATCATGCAATACTAGATCAAACCTGAGTTTCCACAAAACTTTTACTAGATCGAGCTTCCCTTGTCACAAAAGCGACAAGACTAGAATGAGTATGATAATCTTAACATAACCCCGAGAGGTGGTGTGCTACTCCTATAGCACTATATATGATAAGTTGGGCTAGCTAAGTTAATGATCAAGCAAGTATAAACGAGCATGTATCAAGAATTTGGCAAACGTTCCAAAAGGCCTTTTGATCCCGATTGGATCTAAGCACGACCTTCCATCCACAAACCGACGGCCTAAGTGAGTGAACCATTCAAACACTTGAAGACATGCTTCGGGCATGTGTAATAGATCTAGGCGGTAATTGGGATACCCACCTACCCTTGGTGGAGTTCTCTTATAACAATAGTTACCATACGAGTATACAAGTCGCGCCATTCGAAGCTCTCTATGGTCGGAAATGTCGTTCTCCGCTATGTTGGGCAGAAGTTGGTGATTAACAACTTATTGGTCCTAAATTAGTCCAAGAGACTATCGACAAAATATTTCAAATCCGAGACCGTATCAAGGCGGCTCGTGATAGACAGAAGAGCTACGTGGACAAGAGACGGAAACCATTATCCTTCGAGGTCAGAGACAAGGTCTTGTTGAAAGTCTCGCCTTCGAAGGGCGTAGCCAGGTTTGGTAAGCATGGGAAGCTTAACCCTTCGAAGGGTTGGTACCGTTGCCTACAAGTTGAAATTACCTGAAGAACTTAAAAATGTACATGACACATTCCATGTGTCGAATCTCAAGAAGAGTCCTGTCACACCCCAACCGATGGCGGAAACATCAGAGTGAGACGAACCAGATTTCTCATTGCTCATAAATTCTAATTGGTGACAATTTTTAAATAAAATTCATATTTCATTCATAGTAACTTTGTTATACAATACAAGAATTTTCAAATACAACAATAACAAAGGCAAAATTTGATACAACATTTTATAAACCTAAAGTCTATATGTGTATCTAAGCATCATCTCTACTCCAATTTCATGGCAAAGCTTCATCAACCTGTAACATGTCAAAAATACAAGTTCAATGCAAAGGCAAAGCCGAGTACACAAGTTTTGGTGATACATAGCATAAGTATAAAAGTGTAACTCGAATCCACATGGTAATTATAAGCATGGTTCATACTAATCATGCAATACTAGATCAAACCCTGAGTTTCCACAAAACTTTTACTAGATCGAGCTTCCCTTGTCACAAAAGCGACAAGACTAGAATGAGTATGATAATCTTAACATAACCCCGAGAGGTGGTGTGCTACTCCTATAGCACTATATATGATAAGTTGGGCTAGCTAAGTTAACCATCCACTTTGAGACCTCGAGTAGTATTCACCGCTATATAAGTTACCATTGGCAACAAGGAGGGTACAAGAACAATAACATTAACAAGAATGACAAGAATAATAACTTAGAATAAAAGTGAAATCATCAAGTAATGTGTGGTCTCAAGTTTAAGGATAGCCCAAGCTAACCATGGTGGAGACACATGAACAAGTTCAAGAACTTGCATCACTTGTGAGCTTAAAGCTCTATGAAAAAAAGAAAGTTTGTGAGGATAAATCCTTTATTTTGAATGTCTCAACCTTGTTTTTAAGCCTAACCAACCACAAGAAGTGTTGTAAGCATTCGGACATAGGTTTGAGATGGGATAAACCCAAGTTGGATGAACATAAACAAGTTTTGAAAGATTTTGAAAACAAACGGAACGTTTTGGACATTTTCGGGGCATTTCCAGGTCTGAATTCTCCAAGGAAAGACCATGGAATCATGCCCAAAGGAAAACAAAGCATGTTGGAATACAATGGGGCAATTTCGTTGAGTATTGAGTGAGTTATGCTCACTTTAGTGTAGAGGTACAAATCTGCCCGAAAATTGGATTCAACTACGAACTTGGAGTATTTTGGGAGGCTTGGAGGCTTTGTAAAGTGGAAAAATTCTTGGAGGAGGCTTGGGTTATATAGGGGATGGATTAGGGTTTCATTGGGTTGGGCTTTTGAGAAGATTTGGGGGAGTTTAGACTTGAAACTAGTCCACTAAACCCAACCCAAAGCTGAATTATAGGGCTGCCATTTTTTATTTTTTTCTTATGTTTTTGTTATTTAATGTTATATATTAGGTTAATAAATGTTATATATTATGTACATAACATGTATTATCGTGTGACAAGTTATTTTAGGAGTATGAACCTTATAAGTTAGAGTTTTATTAGCGAAAAAAACAGGTTTTAACGTTTAGCTAAGGTGTTTTATGAATATTTAAGGTATGATAACATATGTAACATGTCACATGGTATAGTATGTATAAAATGATCGAGATCGAGTATCCACATTGCGTATAAAGTATGTATCAAGTATAAACACCGTGTATTAGCAAGTATGTCACGTATTGGAGTATGTATATCATGTGTATGCATTGTATGGACAAGTATGATTGTGTGTAACAAGTATAAAGATGAACATGTTTATTCCATTACGATTCAAATCTCGATTACAATGATTTCAACGAAATGACGAATACGAATACAATGGTTTCCAAAAATAGAAATATAACACTAGCATGCAATAAATAGAAAGTATCAAAAAGCGAAATTTAGGAAGATGCAACGAAGAGATGCGGATACTTAGTCTTCATATCACTCTCGAGTTCCCAAGTAAACTCGGCGCCACGTTTCCCTTCCCAACAAACTTTTACGATAGGGATCCGACTGCGCCGTAGCTGCTTGACTCCTCGGTCCATGATTTCGACCGGTTTTTCCACAAAATGCAATGTCTCATTGATTTGAAGATCTTCGAGCGGAACTTGAAGTCCTTCTTCGGCTAGACATTTCTTGAGATTTGAAACATGAAACACAGGATGAACATTGTTGAGCGTCTGAGGTAGGTCCAGTCAATATGCTACCTTGCCAATCCTTTCCAAGATTTTTAAAGGACCCACGTAGCGAGGAGCGAGTTTGCCTTTCTTACCAAAACGGACAACGCCTTTCCAAGGGGATACCTTGAGAAGTACATGATCACCTATAAATAAATTCCAAGGGCTTGCGTCTTTTGTCGGCGTAGCTCTTTTGTCGGCTTCGTGCTTTGAGGAGATTATCACGTATTTGCAGGATCTTGTCCGTTGTCTCTTGTATTAGCTCGGGACCGGTGATTTGTGCGTCTCCAATCTCGTGCCAACAAATAGGCGAACGGCACTTACGACCATACAATGCTTCAAACGGAGTAATTTGAATACTAGCGTGATAACTATTGTTGTACGAGAATTCAACCAAGGGTAAGTGCGAATCCCAATTGCCGCCAAAATCGATTACGCATGACCGAAGTATATCCTCCAAGGTTTGGATAGTACGCTCGGTTTGACCATCAGACTGAGGATGAAAATGCTTAGATTAAGCTGAGTGCCAAGGGCAGATTGAAAAGTTTGCCAAAGGCGGGAGGTGAAACGAGCATCGCGATCGGAGATAATATCAAGAGGAGTACCATGGCGACTAATGATTTCATCCGTGTAGATACGAGCCAATTTCTCGACTATGTAATCTTCACGAATGGCGAGGAAGTGCGACGATTTGGTCAGTCAGTCAATGATGACCCAAATGTTGTCATGACCAGACGAAGTACGAGGCAATTTCGTAATGAAATCCATGGCCATGCCTTCCCATTTCCAGACAGGAATTTCTGGTTGTTCGAGCAAACCAGAGGGATGTTGATGTTCTGCCTTGACTTTGGAACACGTAAGACATTTGGACATGTAAAGGGCGATATCACGTTTCATTCCAGGCCACCAATAGGATACACGCAAATCGTGGTACATCTTATCAGCGCTAGGATGAACGGAGTATCAGGATTTGTGGGCTTCATCCATCAAAGTAGACCGAAGATTGAGACGATCGGGAATCCAAATACGACCATGGTAGTAAAGAATACCATCAGGTTTAGTTTCGAGCAGGTTTTCGACTCCACAATTGAATTCACTATCGAGGTTACCCTTGTTAATGACGGTAAATTGTGCTTGTCGAATCAACTCGTTGAGTTTTCCCATGATTGGTAGCAGCAAACACTCTTAACATGAGTTTTACGACTAAGTGTATTAGTCACGACATTTGCTTTGCTAGGGTGGTAGCCAATATCACAGTCATAGTCGTTTAACAATTCTACCCAACGACGTTAACGCATGTTGAGTTCCTTTTGATCAAAGATATGTTGGAGGCTCTTATGGTCGCTGAAGACCGTACACTTTGTACCATAAAGGTAGTGTCGCCAAATCTTTAATGCAAAAACAAGTGCACCAAGTTCAAGGTCGTGGGTAGTAGAGTTTTTCTCATGAATTTTGAGTTGTCTCGACGCGTAAGCGATTACTTTGTCCCGTTGCATGAGAATGCAACCGAGACCCTGGTTAGAGGCATCGCAATACACGACGTAATCGTCGTTCCCATTGGAGAGAGTGAGGATAGGAGCATTACAAAGCATGTCCTTGAGCGTTTTGAAGGATTCCTCTTGTTCGGGACCCCAAACAAAAGGTTTATCTTTTTGAGTCAAAGAAGTCAAAGGAACGGCAATTTTTGAGTAGTTCGGGATGAAACGGCGATAATACCCAGCTTGGCCAAGAAACGAACGGATTTCAGAGGGCAACTTAGGTGCAGTCCAATTATTCACAGCTTCTATCTTTGCAGGGTCAACGTGTATACCGAGTTCATTGATGGTGTGACCTAAGAATTGAACCTCCTTTAGCCAAAGTTCACACTTGGAGAATTTGGCATAAAGACGTTCGGTTTGAAAAAGCTGAAGAATGAGACGCAAATGTCGTGTGTGCTCTTCTTTTGTCTTGGAGTAGATTAGGATATCGTCGATTAATACAATGACAAAATGATCAAGAAAAGGCTTACACACGCGGTTCATGAGATCCATAAACACTGCAGGTGCGTTGGTCCACCAAAAGGCATGACCATGAACTCGTAGTGTCCATAACATGTGCGGAAAGCGGTTATGTGTACATCTTCCTCGGAAACCCGAAGTTGATGATAACCAGAACGGAGATCAATCTTTGAAAAGCACTTCGCGCCTTGCAGTTGATCGAAGAGATCATCGATACGAGGAAGGGGGTATTGGTTCTTAACTGTAAGCTTATTGAGTTCACGATAGTTAATGCACATGCGAAATGACCCATCTTTCTTTTTGACGAAGAGAACGGGAGCGCCCCAAGGGGAAGTATTAGGGCGTATAAAGCCTTTATCAAGAAGCTCTTGAAGTTGGCTTGATAGCTCTTGCATCTCCGAGGGTGCTAAACGATAGGGAGCTTTCGCGACAGGAGTTGCGCCAGGGATAAGATCAATACGAAAATCAACAGCTCGGGAAGGCGGAGGACCAGGAAGATCCTTGGGAAAAACGGAAGGAAACTCACAAACGACAGGATCTTCACTTATGCTCGGACCTTTGTCTTTCTTTTCCACAACATGGGAGAGAAAGGCAAAGTACTCCTTATGCAAGAACTTGTTCGCTTTGATGCACGACAAAAGTTTGAGACCTTTAGAAGGTTTCTCGCCATAGACGTGTAGAGAATCACCTTGAAGAAGAGGGAGGTAAATAAACTTTTCGGAACAAACCACTTCAGCACGAACTCGCATGAGCCAATCCATGCCTACTATGATGTCGAAACTACCCATTTGCATGGGGATGAGATCAATGGAGAACGAATGATCGTTAAGAATCAAAGAGCAACCAGAGAGAATGGAATCAACAGAGATGGTTTTACCATTAGCGACTTCAACAGCGAAAGGATTAGGCATTTTAGATCATTCACACTTAAGCAAAGGTTCAAATTCTAGCGATACAAAACTCCTATCGCCGCCATTATCAAATAGACATGTAGCATAAATATGGTTCACAAGGAACATACCAGTGATGACGTCGTTAGAGCTCTGGGCTTGAGCGGAGGTAAGCATGAAAGCTCGCCCCTTTGCAGGCTCAGGCTACTGCTGATGCTGGTGCTGCTGGTTGAGAAGAGGACAAACATTTGCGAGATGGTTGGGATCGCCACATTTGTAACATGCTCGCACAGGAGCATTTTAACGTTGGGGTTGAGTTTGGTTCGGGTTAGGGTTAGGGACAATGGCTTGGTTGCTTTGGGTTTGGCGAAAATGGCTAGCAAAATGCTCCATCCTGTTACAGTTGGCGCATTTCCGGCATGGGGTAGAAGGGAGATGATGATAAGTGCAACGATCACACTTAGGCCAAGTGCCGGTGTAGTTTCGTTTGGGTGGATCGTTGTTTTGGGTGGAGGAGATGGCATTGAAAGGCGTAGGGGCAGGCGGAGTGACAACCGCGTTGTTTTGAACCGAAGACTTTCGCTTCTTATTCTTGATGGGGTTCTTTTTGGGTTGAAGGGAGGTGATTCGGTAGCGGTGGTATTGGAGGTGGCTTGATGCGCATGCTTCGTAGGGACCTTGTCATAGGCCCCCTGAAGGATGCAGTTGTGGTTAATCTCTATGATGGTGCTATAGGCTTCTTCGATGGTTCTGGGGCGTGCGGCGGCTATGTGGTTCATGATCATAGGCGAACGCGAACGAATAAGCTTAGCTATCGCTTTTGGAACTGTATCCACCTGTCCAGGACAGATGATACTCAACTGTTTGAAGCGAGTGATCAACCCTGCAGCGTCGCTCCCTTGTTGTGTGAGGTTCCAGAATTCATTTTCGAGCTTCTGGGTCTCGTGGGGAGGACAGAACTGATCTCTCATGAGCTGCTTGAGCTCGTCCCAAGTGAGAGCGTGAGCTGCTTCGTTGCCACGCTTATTGTACCCGCCCTGAAGAAAAGTAAGCTCCATAGCGTCAAACCAATTGATATGGCGGTAACACCGTCCATGCCAGTGAGTCTACTGGTTTACAAGCCATGAAATGCTTGAATTGGAAGGACGTTTTGGGGTTGTCGGTTTTAGAGTAAGCAGAGGATTTGGGTGTGCCTTCGGTATGGATGGTTTGAAGCTGGCTAACGATATCGGGTATGACATGGGCCATTTGATCGGCCATTTGCTCGCCGACAAGACCGACGAGTTCTTACTTGGAGATGGAATCCTCATTGTTGTTGTTGTTGTTGGAACCCTTGTTGGACCTCTTGGATTTCTTGGATGAGTTAGGAGAATTCATCTAGAGATTCAACATAGAAAAAGGGAATGAGACTTGATCATAATACGGGGAAAAACAAGTTTTGCATGAATAAGCCTGTATGAGGTTCAAGCATGGTTTACATCAGTTTGCATGGGTTCATCAAGTATAGTCCACAAAATTTGAATGAAAGTATCAAGTATGGCATGTATAATCACGTATAAATGCGAATAAGGAGTATAAATTTAGTGTGTTCACGAAGATTAGTATTGAAACATGATTGCGATAAGCGTGCGAAACGTGTAATGGTTCGAAACGAATAAGGTAACAAGTATCAAATCACATATAAATTGAGATAACATAAAAGAATTGGCTCATAAAATATGGGATTGTTTCGGGTAGAGAAACGTCGACAATTCCAAAGTGAATCAAAGATCCTTTCTGATTAGAGAAACGTGCTTTGGCCTATAGGTAAAATACTCTCATCGAGAAGCGACTAACGGTATTTTACCCTTCCAGTTACTACACGTCTCTAATCGATTAGAAAATCGAAACCTTGGCGAGAGCGAAAATCAAGGAACGGGACTTAATCGACAAGGTGCGGGTTTCACCCCTAACTTGAAGATTTCGTACCCTAAGTGTGGTTGTTCCTTACTAAACGAGGAGCATATTCCGACTCGTTTGTAAGGTCCACTAGAACATGAAATGGAAGTTTCCATCAAGATGTGGATATCACTCCTAACTTGATGGTATAACTTCGTGAAAAATCGAATACGCGGAATGAGGGATTTCACTATAAATTGTAAGTCATTGGACCTATCTTGGTGCAAATAGCCTCGTTTGCATCATGAGTGTCTTTAAGTCTTCAAGTGTATTGTGTAAGATGTCTTAGGAAAGACATTATGTAAATTTTAAGACCAAAAGATAAGGAAGAAGCAATGAGGAAGAATAATGTATTAAGCATGATATAAGAATGGTCAAAAATGGACACTTAAACTATAGACTAGGTCGAACATGGCATTTCTTCCTAATTCCCTATAGTTATGGCTCTGATACTAATTTGTCACACCCCAACCGATGGCAGAAACATCGGAGTGAGACGAATGAGATTGCTCATTGCTCATAAATTCTAATTGGTGACAATATTTAAATAAAATCCATATTTCATTCATAGTAACTTTGTCATACAATACAAGAATTTTCAAATACAACAATAACAAAGGCAAAATTTGATACAACATTTATAAACCTAACGTCTATATGTGTATCTAAGCATCATCTCTACTCCAATTTCATGGCAAAGCTTCATCAACCTGTAACATGTTAAAAATACAAGTTCAATGCAAAGGCAAAGGCGAGTACACAAGTTTTGGTGATACATAGCATACGTATAAAAGTGTAACTCGAATCCACATGGTAATTGTAAGCAAGGTTCATACTAATCATGCAATACTAGATCAAACCCCAAGTTTCCACAAAAGTTTTATGAGATCGAGCTTCCCTTGTCAAAAAAGCGACAAGACTAGAATGAGTATGATAATCTTAACATAACCCCGACGGGTGGTGTGCTACTCCTATAGCGCTATATATGATAAGTTGGGCTAGCGAGTTAATGATCAAGCAAAAATAAACGAGCATGTATCTAGGCATAACAAGTATTCATGTATAAGGATTGAGCATGTAAAGCATGAGTTTGTGATATGTGCATTTTGATAGATAAATATGTTACAACCCAAAAGTGATTTAAAACGGTAAGTGGGTCGAGTGTACTCACGGTTTTAGTTGGGTCTTTTCTACAAGTCAAGTTCGTGAAAGAGGTTGATTGCGGGATGAACGCCGAGTTATCCTACAAGAGGAAATGAGGGAGTATAAGTAACGAGTTTAACGGAGGATTGAGAGTATTCGGGAAAATGTAAAGGATAATTATGAGAAAGTATTGTAGCATGAAAATAATCACTAGACATAGCACTTGTCAATGACACTATAGAAAATCCCTAAGGATTGAATGTGTTTTTATAGGTTCAAGACCTCTTAGAATCGTGACAAGGAACTACATACATTAGTGATGAAACTTACTAACTTGACGGATGATTCATTAGTCATTATCAAGATTTCGGTTTCTAGGGTTTATTATAGTAGTTCATAAATATAGTTATATAATCATGTAGGAGGTGGGAGGATGAACCATCCACTTTGGAACCTCTTGATGTCATGTAAGTCAAATAGGAGGTGGGAGGATTAACCATCCACTTTGAGACCTCGAGTAGTGTTCACCGCTACACAAGTTACCATTGGCAACAAGGAGGGTACAAGAACAATAACATTAACAAGAATGACAAGAATAATAACTTAGAATAATAGTGAAATCATCAAGTAATGTGTGGTCTCAAGTTTAAGGATAGCCCAAGCTAACCATGGTGGACATACGTGAACAAGTTCAAGAACTTGCATCACTTGTGAGCTTAAAGCTCTATGAAAAAAAGAAAGTTTGTGAGGATAATTCCTTTTTTTGAATGTCTCAACCTTGTTTTTAAGCCTAACCAACCACAAGAAGTGTTGTAAGCATTCGGACGTAGGTTTGAGATGGAATAAACCCAAGTTGGTTGAACATAAACAAGTTTTGAAAGATTTTGAAAATAAACAAAACGTTTCGGACTTTTCGGGGCATTTCCAGGTCTGCATTCTCCAAGGAAAGACCATGGAATCATGCCCAAAGGAAAACTAAGCATGTAGGAAAAAGAATGGGGCAATTTCGTTGAGTATTGAGTGAGTTATGCTCACTTTAGTGTAGAGGTACAAATCTGCCCGAAAATTGGATTCAGCTACGAACTTGAAGTGTTTTGGGAGGCTTGGAGGCTTTGTAAAGTGGAAAATGCTTGGAGGAGGCTTGGGTTATACAGGGGATGGATTAGGGTTTCATTGAGTTGGGCTTTGGACAATATTTGGGGGAGTTTAGACTTGAAAAAGGTCCACTAAACCCAACCCAAAGCTGAATTATAGCGCTGCCATTTTTTATTTTTTTCTTATTTTTTGTTATTTAATGTTATATATTAGGTTAATAAATGTTATATATTATGTACATAACATGTGTTATCGTGTGACAAGTTATTTCGGGAGTATGAACCTTATAAGTTTGAGTTTTATTAGCGAAAAAAACGGGTTTTAACGTTTAACTAAGGTGTTTTATGAATATTTAAGGTATGATAACATATGTAACATGTCACATGGTATATGTATGTATAAAATGATCGAGATCGAGTATCCACATTGCGTGTAAAGTACGTATCAAGTATAAACACCGCGTATTAGCAAGTATGTCACGTATTCGAGTATGTATATCATGTGTATGCATTGTATGGACATGTATGATTGTGTGTAACAAGTATAAAGATGAACATGTTTATTCCATTAAGATTCAAGTCTCGATTACAACAATTTCAACGAAATGATGAATACTAATACAATGGTTTCCAAAAATAGAACTACAATGCTAGCTTGCTATAAATAGAAAGTATAGAAACACGCGGTGTTACAAGTCCAACACAAGAAAAGGTTATCATCCCTGCGGATGAGATTCATATTGACGATAAGCTCCAATTCACTGAAGAACCTGTTGAGGTTATGGACTCGAAGGTCCAGAAAACAAGGAGGAGTCGTATCAAATTAGTAAAAGTCTATTGGAACTCTTGACACGGACCCGAATATACTTGGGAACGTGAAGATCAGATCAAAGCCAAGTACCCTCACCTGTTTGAGAAGACTCATGCTACGGATGACTCAACTTGAATTTCGGGACTAAATTCTTTCTAACAAGGGAGTATGTGACAACCGGCACCTTTTGGTACTCTCTATACAATTTAAATGTCATTTATATTATGTAATTATGTGTTTAAAATGTCGTTTCAGCGTGTTTATATCTCATACATCGATGTATCATGAAGTACATTTTATTAGTGCATGTGGTTCATTTTAAATATTTCAATTCATGACAATTTACACAATGCACTAAAACAACTAGTAAGCTTACCGGTTAGACTAGCTATGTCAGCACGGATCCGGTACACAGCTAAACGATAGAAGTAGGACTTAGCTGGGAGTCCAACATCAACTATGCACTAAATCTATGTGGGAAAACAAGGAATTATTATAACACTTTCAGGAAAATAATATAAGCACTAAAACTGTTCGAAACGGACTATAAATAAACAATTCAGCACATTTCAGCATAATTCAGCAAATTCAGCATTTGGTAAATATTTCTACCTCCTGAAATATTGTGAAACATTAAAGTTCACTTGGAAAGTTCATTTGGAATTAAAAACACTTCACACCATATAATAATCACGACTTTGACGTTTTAACAAACTGATAACGAAACGAGCACCCGGACACAACTAGACACATCCTATGAACTAGTTAACAATCTTCAACATTTTAACCCCTAACTAAACCCCCTAAATCATAACCAAACTAACTAGTTACCATTAAAACCCAACCAAGACCCCCCCCTTAAGTGTACGGTTACCATAGGGGACCCACATGTCCCCCATGTTGTCTAGTATGGAACATATGATCTTGAAGGTAAAGTGAAGACTTAATGAGTGAAGGTATTGCAAGAAGTTATAAGGAAACATTATCACAATAATCCTACCATTCACTTCATCAAAAAAATCAACCTTTTCTCGTCCCTCTTGCTCCCTCACCTACCGCCACCATAGCACCACCACCATCTCCATTTGTAACAACCTGATCTTTTGGATTGTTATTCGAATCCTTTTTAATTCTGTTATTTCTGTTTCTTTACCGTTTTGTACTCTGAGATTAATTATAATGGTTTGGATTATTTTAAAACGCATATTACATCGCTTATTTATCACAGTTAATCGCCTAATACTCGAAACTCTCAACACAAACTCAAATCGCGGATAATTATGTTATATTATGTTATTTATGTATTATGTGTGCTTTATGTTTTATGGATGTACTCGTTATCGCAACGCTCTCGCTCTCATAAATAGCTAAAGCGCATTATTTTATTAACGTAACACTTAACGCTTCGCTAAAACGCTTAACATAACTAGAACCGAACCGCCAAACGAATATCTAACGCAAAAATAACGAACAAAACTTAGCCACCAGCCCAAGTTCGGCCGAAGTTGGGCACCCCAACTTCGCCCGAACTTGTTCAGGCCACCACTTGTGAGCTTCTAGTCAGATTTGCTCAGCTAACAGAAGCGGAATTCATTGTTAGCTGATTGAACAAACAAAGAACAAGCGTGATGATTACTATTAAACTGTATGTATCTTGTATTGATTAACTTCGTAAAGATTACAGACTCGAGTAGTGCTTCGCCTCTGATCAACAAAAACAGCATCCAAAACAAACATCCTAAGTCATCTATTTATAGGCAAGACATGACAGCACAAGAGACTCAGGACAAAGGGATTTTCGCACGAAATTTTTCGTGCGAAAATACCCAAGAATTTTCGTGCGAAAATTCTTGTTACAATAAACACAAACTTAACTTTCAAATCTAAACATTTGACGTTGCGAACCCTATCAATACGACAGACTTGTGCTAGATGTAACACCCCAAAAACGTCGCAGCGGAAATACAAACGTAATGGTGACAGAAGTTGGTGCCCATAAATATCTTAGTGGACAATGCATCGTTAATTTTGGACATATTACTTAATTAAAACATTGTTTACAAATTTAAACATAAACCACAACCATAACATAGTTAAGTTGTCTTGATCCTTATGGATCATAATACAGTTAGTCCCAAATAAGTTTTAAAGGTGTCCAAAGTTTATTATTAAACAAACATGCATCACAACCACAAGACATGATTCCCGAACCCATGCTCAAGTACCTGAAGAACACGTTAAAATCAAGTTTCAACACAAAGGAGGGTGAGCTCACATATTCAAATTTAAAATAATTTGATCCAAGGAAAAACTTTCTAAATATGTGTTTATTATCAAAACATCCAAATAATATTTTCGAAAGTTTATTTAATTTCCTTAATAAAATCCATGAGTCAGCCGTCGCAAGCGTTTCCCTGAAACCTCCGAACTAAGCATCTTCCCAAGTTTCACATATTAAATTTATTTTTAACATCCGTTTGTTCAGATTCTAAGTTTGCACGACATTACGAGCTATATATTAACACTAAGGGTATAATCAACGCTAAACAATAACAGAATATAAATTCGTCGCTTGACATGACACGGAGCTACCGGTTGCGACGGGGTTGTCAACTCGATAGATCTATCAACAATTCCACGCAATCCATATTAATGATTAAATGGCTAAGTTTGCGCACAGTGCCGTCAATGGGTCACCCAAGGTGCCAACCTTATGAACAATATATATATCCTACTAAAATGATAAAATTTAATATAACACGTTGTACAAATCCCCGACGTCCTCACCGAAACGTAAGCCTAATCCCGATACTTACTCTCTTGAGACCGGGCCAATTCGTTACAACTTTAGATTTAAACATTTTAAATCCACACGGTCGTTCTATCCCATAACGCCATAAAATCCCCGTTTCATCCCCGAAACGCATATATCATTATTCCAAAATCCATTTCATCCCGAAACATATTTATATCCAAAGCCATGTTTTTCTCGAAAAACATATCACATAATTTCCAAATCATATTTTCCAAGAAAATATGTTTATAGTTTAATCAAAGACATATTTTATACGAAAACGTATACTTATCCCTTTTAAGGCGTGTTCTTCCCCCAAAACATATACTAAAACAGTAAAAAGAGGGGTTTAGTGACACTCACCTTTGGGTGCGTATTTAAAATAGCGCGATCCTACAATTTGATTCTACACGTCCTAACATACGTAGGCACGATTTAATAATCACACATCACGAAATTCCTAAGTTTCTCAAATCTTGGAATTTTTACATAACTTTGAGATTTTCTCGAAAATTTATTATTTTTGATTATGTTGGCATATTAATATATATATGAGTTCATATATATATATATATATATATAATGTTTTATCCGTTACACTCCCGTTTATAAATACTATATATCTACGATTTGCGCGTCGTAATATATATACATAAACGTGCACATATTCACAATATCATAACACACGAAAACTCATTAACTTATTCACTTTATCATTTTTAAAGCATGTATACATGAAATAACTCACTAAGTTAACCTATGTATCAATTTTCATGCTCGACAAATAAGTTACACATTTTAACGCGATTTCACCGATTCTACCGTTTTAAACATACAAGCGTACATGCATAGTCTTAATTCCCGCTATCATGTCAACACTTAACATATTATCTATTCACATATTTAAATCACATGACACATTTAAACACATAAGGTTCATCCATTAACAACCCATTCTAGTGTATGTTGAAAAATGCGTATTTTAGTGATTCGGTAACGTTTTCGGGTGCCGAAACTCACGTATGACTAACCAAACACCAAATAAACTAAATATAAGTTAATATATTTATATTTATAATAAAAATATCAGTTTTTTACTGATTTAAAATAGTTTCAGAAAAACCCTTTTAAAATGCGACTTTTACTGTTTTTACCGCATAGTTTTGCGTCAAACGTTACCATAACCATCCGAACTCGAAAGAACTATATTTTAATACAATACATGTTATATACTGAATAAAATGATGGTTATAATCAGATTAGTGCAGTTTTTGTGTAAGGCACATAAATCATGTGATTTCATGTATTTTACAACACTTTTAAGCACACAGTACAACATGCAAAGCTAGTAAACTTTATATCAAAGTTCCATGCTATTTCTCACTTCAAATAACATTATTTTAAGTGTTTATAACCTGATTAAAATCATCTTTATCAAATCACCTTTTAATCATCATTTCATGTCCATATATCCACATGCATGCCTATGTACAAGCATCTAATGCATGTATATCCTATCATCATCATCTTGCATGAACTTAAATACTTCCAACAGATATTTAATTCTTGTTCAAAAATTCAAGAACACCATCATTTTCTATGATTATCATCATCTAATCATTTAACATAAATGCAAGACATACATACGTTTATATTCTTACACATTTAAGTTTTAACAATAAAAATCCACATGCATGCATATATATACATATATACACCGCATACATACATATACATATATTCATATGTATCCAAAATTCCACTTTTCATATACATCTTTTCAATCACATAGCTTTCATATGGAAACTTCTAAACATGCATGCATCAAATCCTCATGAACATCATCAATCAAAAACATTCAAAATCAAAACTCAATCTTATACACACATGTATACATACTCACGGCCACATGAACACACACACATATCTCCATTTTCATTTTATACAAAAACCCATTTGATAGTGTTTTCAAGTTAGTGACTAAACCCAAGAACATGAGAAACTTCTTTCATCATCAACATCGTTAAGATTCATGAACAAATTTTTAAAGTGAATCCTATACCTTCAAGTTTTGATGGGTTTTGAACAAGAGTTGATGATATGGGGCTTGGATGTTACTTGAAACACTTTGAAAACACCTTTGATCCTTCAAAAACACTTGAAACCACCTTCAAATTCCCTTGAATCTTCAAGAAATTATTTGAAATTTGAAAGTGTATGTGTGAGAGGGGGTGTCCGGCCGCAAGTTTTAGAAAGAGAAAGAGTTGAAGTTTGTTTAATGTTGTATGGTTTAGATGGATTATGTATATTGTCATAATGATTGTATGGTCTTCCCAAGGTGAACACTTGTTCAATTTGGAAGAAATATCAAAAAGTGGGCAGCCATTAGGCCGCCACCTATGGGCACACACATACATATCATATACATACACATATATATGCTATATACAGGTATTTAACTGGATACCGGGTATTTTATCTAGCGTTTTAACTGCGTTTTAAATTATTTTCAGCTCTCTATAAAAATAAAATCACTAAAATATTACTAATCAATATTTTATTTGCCAGGACCAGTTACGTTGTCGGTAATTGGCAATATGCACGCTGTGTTGCGTAGTACGCGCTTAAATTCCCAAAATAGGGATTTTAAGCGTTTTAATTTATTTTTATCATTCTATAAAAATAAACTTGTAAAATTATTAATAAAATAATTATAGGTTGCCCTGAACTGGCTGTGTTGACAGTATTTTGTCATCTACGCGCAATATCGCGCAGTACGCGTTTAAACTCGAAAAATAGAGTTTCTTAGCGTTTTAAATTATTTTTCCTCACGATTATGATTAAAAATATTATTTAACTCATAACGGACTATTTTTAGGACTTTAACATTATTCGGCGTTCACCGACGTTCGTTTCGCATTTTAACCGTTACGCGATAAGCGTTTATCTTAATATTGCCAACGTAATTTTTATCAAACTTTGGATTTACCAACACATCAAATATCATATATAAACATCATAAATAATCAAATACGGCCTTTTATTCATTCATGACACGTGTTACATTTGTACGGGACAGCCTAAATAGCCGGGTGTCACAGTCTCGCCCTGTTTAAGGAATTTCGTCCCTGAAATTCTTACACTACAAGTTTCGTTTTCACACTAGATTTAAAGAGATGCGGATTTTTTTTGTTGCATCTGGTCCTTTCGTTCCCATGTGAATTCGGGTCCACACTTTGAATTCCAGCGAACCTTAACCAACTTAATCGGACTCCTTCTAAGCTTCTGAATCTTCTCATCCAGAACTTCAACCGGTTCCTCGATAAATGTCAATTTATTGTCTACTTGAACCTCATCAGGGGGTATAATTAGTGTCTCATCCGACAAACACTTTCTTAGGTTGGAAACATGAAACACGTCATGAACTCTATTCAAATCCTATGGCAGCTTAAGCCTATACGCGACTGATCCAACTCGAGATGTGATTTCGAAAGGACCTATATACCGTGGGCTTAGCTTTCCCCCTTTCCCAAATCTCACAACACCTTCCAAGGTGACACTTTTAGCAGAACACGATCTCCGACTTGAAACTGCAACGGTTTCCTTCAGTTGTCTGCATAACTTTTCTATCGATCGGCGGCAGCTTTCAACCTTTCCTTGATCTGGACAACCTTGTTGGTGGTTTCCTGGATAAGCTCAGGTCCGGTTAGTTGCCTTTCGCCAACTTCAACCCAGCACAAGGGCGAGTGACATTTTCTTCCGTACAAGCTTCAAACGGAGCGGCTTTGATACTAGTGTGGTAACTATTGTTGTAAGAAAACTCTGCCAACGACAAATGAGTATCCCAACTTCCACCAAAATCAATCACCCACGCTCTCAACATGTCCTCTAACGTCTGAATGTTTCTCTCGCTTTGACCATCCGTTTGAGGATGAGATGCAGTACTCATGTCCAAACAAGAACCTAGCGACTCTTGAAGAGATCGCCAAAATCTGGAGTCCAATCGTCCATCTCTATCAGAGATAATTGACACAGGTACTCCATGTCGGGGTACAATCTCGTTAAGGTACAACTGCGATATCTTTTCCGTCTTGTCTGTTTCCTTAATGGCTAGAAAATGAGCAGACTTCGTTAATCGATCCACAATTACCCAGATAGTGTCATGTCCACGTGACGTACGGGGTAATTTGGTGATAAAGTCCATAGCAAGATGCTCCCACTTCCATTTAGGAATCTCTGGTTGCTGTAGAAGCCCAGACGGCCTTTGATGTTCAGCTTTAACCTTTGAGCATGTCAGACATTTACTCACATACACCGCAATATCTCTCTTCATATTCGGCCACTAATATAACTCCTAAATATCTTGATACATTGTAACAACTCGAAAATTCGTTGTTATCTTTTCATTAGTCTTTCCGATGTACCTATCTTTTGTAATCCCGAGATTCGGTTAATAATAAAGTTTATGTTAATTAGTTACGGTATTGTACGTTATTATCGCATCTAATCGCATATTAAAGCTCATCGCTATCTCATCGCAATCGCAATGCAATTACTTATTTGGTCTATTGGAATTATGTGGTAATATTAGTTACGTGTTCGTATGATAATTGCGTGTTTGTGTGTGTTTGGTTATGATTACAATCGCTATCGCATCGCTCTCGCACTCTTGAATCGCTGAATCGCACTATTATATCAAGTATAACGCTTAATGCTATATTGTAACGCTCAATATAACTATTTAATGCAAACAGAATCGCCAAATGAAAACTTAACGCGAAATAAACAAAGAAAACCCAACTTTTTGGTCAAGTTCGCTCGAACTTGGTGTTACCAAGTTCGGCCGAACTTGACTGACCAACTAACTCTCTCCCAAACCTCAAGTTCACTCGAACTTAACCTCAGGGAGGTCAAGTTCGGTCGAACTTGGCTCTCTTTCTCTCAGAATCTCTCAAGTTCGCGCGAACTTGCATGAATACATGCAAGTTCGGCCAAACTTGACTTCCATCAGCCCTCAACTTACCTTCTCCTATAAATACCCAGCTCTGTTCTCTCATTTGAACTTGCTGCAAGTTCACCCAGAGCTCTCAAACCCGAAACCCTCTGTTTTCTAAGTAAGAATCAACCCGATTTCAGCTACAACAACGTTTATCAACGATTTACAAAGGTTTACAATGATTTTGGCACAAGGCATAGCCTTCATTTTCATCAAATCTTCTCTATTTACGAAAATCTTCATCTTTTTACATAAAACTTCTGTTTTTCACTTAGATCTATGCTTAGATCTGAGCAAAACCTTTTGAACGTTGATTTTTACGCAAAATTACAGACTTTTGATGATGTTTTTTCATTCTCTGATATGAAACGAAGCATTTATCATTCAAGATCCCAGATTTGGAAGCACAAGGACGTTTATGTTGGTTTACACAAGCCGGACTAACCCGAACGAACCCCGAGTTCGCCCGGAGTAGCCCGCGCTTTTGTAAAACGGCTAAAACAGCTCTAAAAGACCTCTCCGACCTAAGTTTGCTCAGTAGCACAGTGTTGGAGGGATGAACACACGATTTGACTCAGCAAACGACACGAAAACACAAGATTTTGGACCTGAAAACATTAAGTTCGCTCGAGAATCCCTAGCTCACTAGTCAAGTTCGACCGAACTTGCACCCATATGGGTCAAGTTCGACCGAACTTAGGTCAATTTCTCCAAAATTTCTTACAAGTTCGCCCGAACTTGTCTAGTTTCTTAGGAAACTAAACAAGTTCGCCCGAACTTCTCTAGTTTCTTAGGAAACTAAACAAGTTCGCCCGAACTTGTCTTATCAGTAAGAATTTCTTACAAGTTCGCCCAAACTTGACTGTTTTCTCAGGAAACTCATTAAGTTCGACCGAACTTAACTCAAAACTTACCAAGATCATACAAGTTCGCTCGAACTTGTGTGTTTACACACAAGTTCTCCCGAACTTGGCTACTGCCAAACCAAAACTTCATCATTTCAGCTTTTCGGAGACTGATGCACTTCCGTTCCGTTTGCAGGCTGATCCGACGCTCCTCTTCACCTCTCGGCAGCCGTCTACTATCTCCTAAACGCACCCACAGTGAGTATACTTGACCCATTTTGGCTTTAATTCACTTTTTGGGTGTTACATACGTTCCTATATCAAAATCACTTCACAAATCAAAACTGTTTATCACCCGCGAATAATCTAATTATATATGCTTGATACGTGATACTAGAAACATGTGACTAGGACTTATTTTCGTTAGCATGCCTCCTTAGCTAGCATGGTTCTATAGTTTGTCAACACCCGACGGGGTCTAGTTAGGATGGTCGTGCAAGCCTTCTCATGGTAGTTAGTATGAGAAATGAGCCTATGTTATGTTAAGTATTTTGGTGTATCATGATATGTAGTTAGATTGTTTCGCAAACGCTTTCTCGACTATGCTAGTATTATTCAAACTCGTATGCTCACCTTTACTTAATTGTATTGACTTGTATTTTAAACGTATGTAACAGGTTGAGGATTAGCTTGGATGCCTTGGATGTTGCATGCGTAGTTTAGGTCGTTTTGTTAGTTTGTTTAGAATGGTTGTAATAAAATCTAGGGGAGATCGAATTGGATTTATGATAAGAGATTTTGTAATGTAATGGTTATTTTGAAGGTTTATGAGTTTGATAGTATGGGATATTGAATATTGAATATTATCTTTGAAATGACTGTTATGGAATCTCTTGATCAATCTGATTCGCCTAGTGCCACTACCCCGATGATTCCGCCTGTGACAGATTGGTATCAAAGCGCCATAACTTTAGGATAATAGGTAGAATTGCCATGATTCGACCTAGTAGCATGTTTAACTACCCGATTGACCTATCTTTGACTTAAATGTTAAATTGTAACATCCGTAAAAAACGGATTTACCAAACCCGCTCCGTTTATCAACCGAACAGTCAGTAAAAAATTTCGTTGCGAATTAAATGCCCAAAATATTTTTAAACGATACGTAATCGATTATTATACGGGAATATATAATTAGTTTTTGAAAAACTGTTAAAAAACGCAAAATAAAAATACATAGGTTCTGCCGGGTTTCGAACCCGGGTCTGAACCGGTTCAACATCAGCCTTATCGCACATCACACAGTCCAGCGGTGGACTGTGTGTTAGTTTAAGCCACAGGTCCCGGGTTCGAGACCTGTGGAGTGCACGTCCGATTCGCTTAAACTGTTTTTAAAATAAAATGATTTTCGGTTTAAACTAATTAATGTATAAAGATAATTAAAATCAGATATATGACGGGTTAGACACGTAGCTCAGTTGGTAGAGCTGCGTGCACGCGTACGAGAGGTCTCGGGTTCGAGCCTCACTCAGCGCACTTGTATACATGATTCGAACCGGTCAACGGTCAGGTCAACGGTCAGTCAACGGTCAACGGTCAGAGAAAAAAATCAAATTTTTTTATTATTTTTATTTAATTATTTTAATTAAAAATCAATTAAAAATACTTAGAAATAACATTTTTAAGGTTAGAAAATAGCCTCAAACTCACAAAAATACACCCAACAATCCTACTAAAATAGAATAATAAAATCCGTTTACTTACCAAACCATAATGCGATTTATCTAGGTTAAATCTCACTCGTGGTTAAAACCACTTCGCGTGCATTCAACATCATCAACCGAACGCACCCACTGTGAGTGAATCTTACAACTCCCCCTTTTAAATTATACGTTTTGGGGTGTGTCATGTGTTATGAAAATAATTAACTATTTATTTAAACTTGTGCCATACCACATCATGACCTAAACTTAGATTGTTTATATTGTTGTGATTACTTATTTCCTTTTGTCAAATTATATGAAACTCATTCATTAAGCCCATCAGTTCCTCGTGGGAGACGAGTTGAACAACGCGTGCCACAAATCAAATTCATTATTGTTTATGTGTGTATCATTGAGTTTATATTGTTTGTAGTTGTGTCATTCATATTATCATGTTTATGCAATTCATTCATTAGGCCCCTCAGTTCCTCGTGAGAGACGAGTTGAGCATCGCGTGCCTCTAAATGTTCCATTATTGTTCATGTGTGTTTCATTTAATATCTTATGATTTGTTGATTAAGTTTACAACTATTTTTACTCATGTATGGTTGTGCACATATTTCATAATCAATTTAAATGAATTTGTTCAAATGTTTTCCATAGGATTCACTCGCCAACATTATGTTGATCCAAAACCTTTTTACACATGATACAGGTGAACAGGTTGAAGCAAAGAAAACATAGGAAATGCCTTAGAAGAGAACAAAGATGCCTAGATTGATAGCTAGAACATGTTGTAACCTTTATTGTAAATTTCCATTAAATTGTATTAATGAATATGAAACGCATAATAAATGTCATGAGCTTTGATGATAACCCAATCATGCCCCGATCACCTTTTCCGCTGCGGGTCGGGGTGTGACATAAACTACTTGCCATAAATGCTTAAATGTGCCTTTCGTAAGGCTAATACAATAATACATGCTTGGAAACGCTCGTATCTCACCAACGAGTGGTTAAGTCGAGAATAGGTGTGAAAACCGAGAACTCTCGATGAGATCATTCACTCCACGCATTCTCTCGCACGAGATATCTTCGTTTAGTTAGGAGTGACATCCAAACCTCGAAGAACATCTCCCTTTCTAACTAGTGGAACGCCCGATGTGATCGGTGAGCATGGCCACAACTAGGAATGATGTTGTTAAGTTAGGGGTGAAACCCGCATCTTAATAACTAATTCCGTGCTTTGATTTTCAATCTCACCAAAGTCTCGGTTATGCCGATGGTTTGGAACACGTATTAACTGGAAGGGTAAACGTCGGTAGCCGCTTGCGGTGAGAACATTTATCTATTAGGCCAAAGCGTGGGTCCAAATGCAAAGGGTAGTCGAACCACTTTGGATAGTCAACGTCTCAACCCCGGACACTCCCAATTGATTTAAGCCTATATCGTCGATTTACGCATCATCGAGTTTATTATTATTTATGTGTTTCAAATTTTGAGAATTTTCGCTTTATTCGTTTCTCGCTTTACGCTCCCTAAACACATGGCCTACCCGTACAGCTCTCGTAATCTAAAACGCTAATTAATACACAAACCAAACTAATCACTTAACTCGCTTACGCCTATGAGGACATGTGTACCTCATGCGCGGTATTATCTCGCTTATATATATCACTTATATCTCGCTATTATATCGCATCTCGAATGCGCTACGCTTTGCTTATAAGAAGGTGAATATGTGCAAAATGTATGCTTATGTGCTTACGTGCTTATGTGCTTACGTGCTTATGTGCTTATGTGCTTACGTGCTTATGTGCTTACGTGCTTATGTGCTTATGTGGATACGTGCTTATGTGTTTTGGTGCCTTGTATGAATAATTATAATAAATATTTTAAACATAACTCTATTATAATCGAATCTCGTCTAATCCAAATCTTTGTGTAGATGTCGTCACTCGGATCCCATACTCGCCGTACTGCTCAACGCCACTGCGACAACAAGCGCATCGCTTCACTAGTCGCCAAGGAAGTGGCAAAAGTCATCCCGCAAATCGTCTCAGAAATTCATGTTGTGAGCAGCAACTCATCAGTCGACTCGAAAACTGAGAATCCCAAGCCGCGATTCAACTTCAAGAACTTTAAGGCTTGTGCACCTCTCGCCTTCATGGGCAATGACGGACTGACTTCTATGTTTCACTGGTTCGATGCTATTGAGGTCACCTTTAGGCAAAGTGGATGCCCTGATGACCTCCAAACCATGAACGCAACCGGAGTCTTGCAGTCCCGTGCTCTCGACTGGTGGACAGCTGAAAGAAACAAGCGTGGAAATGACGAAGCCTACAATCTATCTTGGGAGGAACTCAAGGAAGTAATGATGAAGGAGTTCTGTCCTCCGCATGAAATGCAAAAGCTCGAGAATGAGTTTTGGGGTATCAAACAAGATGGTCCTGACAATGTTGGTTTTACTGCTCGGTTTAAGATTTTGAGCATCATCTGTCCCAGCCAGGTTGATACGACGGAGAAAGCTATCAACAAGTACATCCGTGGTTTACCCGAGTGTGTTGCAAGTTTCATGAAAGTTGCTCGTACTACCACCATCGAGGAAACCTACATGCTCGCCGCTGAGATCAACGATCAGCGAGTTCAGGAGGGTTATTTCAAGAACTCTGCTAAAGTCGCCAATCAAGCCGTCGTCGAACCAACTGCTGCTACCGACTCATCAAGTGAACCAAAGGGAAAGCGTCAGGGACGCAAAAGAGGAAACCTGAGTAAGAACTATGCTCTCGCCGCTCCAGCAAACCCTCAGCCGCTTCAGTCAGCCGCTCCGAACGCACCTCCAGCTAAGCGTGCGTATACTGGACCTCACCCTATGTGCCCTAAGTGCACTTATCATCATGTCGTTGGTGGCAACTGCCTTTTTTGCACAAACTGCAATATCTACGGCCACTTTACTGTGAGTTGTCGATCAGGTCCTTGCCAGCCAGCTCCTCAGGCTCCAGCAGCTCTAGCTTTACCCGCTCCTCCTCAAGCCAATCAGCAGCAAGCTCCAGAATCACGTGTTTGCTATGTGTGTGGTGATCCGAATCATTTCTCTGTCCGAATCGTCCGGTCAAGCAAGAGCAGCCAGCACCGCAACCTCAGCAGCAGCCTCAGCCGCCGCAGCAACAGCAGTAGGAACAGCAACCACAAACTGCGCGTGGCAGGGCCTTTAATCTCAACCATCGCCAGGCCCAGAATGACAACAATGTTGTCAATGGTACGTTTCTCGTTAATGGTATTTATGCTTCATGTCTATTTGATACCGCCGATAACTATTTTATATCGCTAGAATTCGAAAAGGTTTTAGATTGTAAGCGCGCTAAACTCCCAAAGACTTTCGATGTGGAAGTCGCCAGCGGAAGAACCGTTTCCGTCACTTCCATCTTACGTGGTTGTAATCTCGATCTCAACAACCATATCTTCTCGATCAATCTCATACCTACGCAGCTAGGTAGCTTTGATATCATAGTAGGCATGGATTTTCTTCATGAGAATCATGCTGAAGTTGTTTCTTTTGATAAAATGATTCGTTTCCCTCTTCCAAACGGTGATCAACTTCATGCATATGGTGAAACTCCCTCAAAGGAGTTGATGCTTTTGTCATGTACTCGAGCACACAAATGCTTGCAAAAGCGATGTGTTGCTTTCCTCGCCCATATCGTGAACCCGGAGAAAGAAAAGAAGACTTATAAAGATGTTCCTGTTGTCTGTGAATTTCCTAAGGTCTTTCCCGACGATTTACCCGGTTTACCCCCTACTCGAGATGTTGAGTTCCGTATCGATTTAGTTCCCGGAGCTAATCCTGTTGCTAAAGCTCCTTACCACCTCGCACCCTCAGAAATGTGTGAACTATCAAGCCAACTTCAAGAGCTTCTTGATAAAGGTTTCATACGCCCGAGCACTTCGCCATGGGGCGCACCCGTCCTTTTCGTGAAAAAGAAGGATGGATCATTCCGAATGTGCATCGATTATCGTGAACTTAACAAACTCACGATAAAGAACCGCTACCCTCTTCCTCGTGTCGACAACTTATTTGATCAGGTTCAAGGTGCTACTTGTTTTTCTAAGATCGACCTTCTCTCCGGTTATCATCAGTTACGCGTTCCGAAAACCGCCTTTCGTATTCGCTATGGCCATTTTGAGTTCGTGGTCATGCCTTTTGGTCTTACAAATGCACCCGCGGTCTTCATGGATTTGATGAACCGTGTGTGTAAAGCTTTCTTAGATCGTTTCGTCATTGTTTTCATCGATGATATTCTTATCTATTCGAAGTCGAGAGACGAACACGCGCGCCATCTCCGTTTGGTCCTCGAACTTCTTCAAGGGAATCGCCTTTATGCTAAGTTCTCGAAATGTGAATTCTGGCTCGAGGAAGTCCAATTTCTCGGCCACATCGTTAATAGTCGGGATTCACGTTGACCCTGCAAAGATCAAAGCCGTCAAGAGTTGGATTACGCCAAAGAATGCTTCCAAAATCCGTTCATTTCTTGGATTGGCGGGTCACTACCGCCGATTCATCGCCGACTTCTCGAAAATCGCTGTTCCGCTTACCGCTTTAAGTCACAAATACCAACCTTTTGTTTGGGATTCCAATCAAGAGGAAGCTTTTCAAACTCTCAAGCGTATGCTATGCAATGCTCCTATCCTCGCTTTACCCGACGGAAACGACGATTTCGTTGTTTATTGTGATGCCTCAAACCTTGGTCTTGGTTGTGTTCTCATGCAACGAGACAAGGTTATCACGTATGCGTCTCATCAACTCAAGATCCATGAGAAGAACTACACAACCCATGATCTCAAACTCGGTGCAGTTGTTTTTGCATTGAAGATATGGCGACACTACCTTTACGGTACCAAGTGTACGGTCTTCTCCGACCATAAGAGCTTACAACATATCTTCAATCAAAAGGAACTTAATATGCGCCAACGCAGATGGGTTGAACTTCTCAACGATTACAATTGTGAGATATGCTACCATCCCGGCAAAGCAAACGTCGACGCCGATGCTCTAAGTCGACGAAGCTATGTGTATACTGTTCGTGACTCTCAGGCTTTGAATGATCTCGAAATCATGATTCGCTCCGCTCAGTTTGCTTGTTTTAACGAGAATACTTTGGAAGATGAAATGAAATGTGGTGCCGAAACTCAGCTCGTATCTAAGCCTAATGGTATTATTACTATCTCGATCGTATTTGGATTCCTACTCGTGATAATCTCCGTGAATTGCTAATGACCAAAGCTCATAAATCCCAATATTCCATTCACCCCGGTGCCGACAAGATGTACTAGGACCTTCGTCCTAAGTATTGGTGGCCGGACATGAAAAAGGATATCGCCTTGTACGTCTCAAAATGCGTAACTTGTTCGAAAGTTAAAGCTGAACTTCAAAGGCCCTCTGGTTTACTCGAACAACCCGAAATCTGGAAGTGGAAGTGGGAGAGTATAGCTATGGACTTCGTTACCAAACTTCCCCGGACTTCATCCCGTCATGATAGCATCTGGGTTATCGTTGATCGTCTTACTAAATCCGCACACTTTATTGCTATACGAGAAGACTTTAAGGTCGAACGGTTAGCCCGAAACTATACCAACGAAGTTATATGTCAACACAGGACGCCTCGTGACATCATCTCTAACCGAGACGGTCGCTTTACTTCACTTCTCTGGGAGACCTTTCAATCCGCTCTCGGTACTACGCTTAATCTAAGTATCGCTTTTCACCCTCAAATCAACGGTCAGACTGAACGCACGATCCGCACCCTCGAAGATATGCTTCGTGTGTGCATCATAGATTTCAGTGGTAACTGGGATACACATTTACCTTTAATCGAATTCTCGTACAATAATAGTTATCATACCAGCATTCAAATGGCTCCTATTGAGGCACTGTATGGAAGAATATGTCGATCGCCTATTGCATGGCACGAGATCGGAGAAACACAAATCACCGGTCCCGAGCTAATTCAGGAAACAACCGACAAGATCCTCCAAATCAGAGCCAATCTCTTGAAAGCTCGGAGTCGTCAAAAGAGTTACGCCGATAAACGCCGCAAGCCCCTGCAGTTCGAAGTGGGAGATCACGTTCTCCTAAAGGTTGCACCTTGGAAGGGAGTGGTCCGCTTCGGCAAGAAAGGAAAGCTAGCGCCTCGATACGTAGGACCCTTTAAGATTCTAGAAAGAATTGGTAGCCTATCGTCTCGAATTACCGGAGAAACTCAACAACGTACATCCGACTTTCCACGTGTCTAACCTCAAGAAATGTCTCGCCGAAGAAAATCTCTATGTCCGTCTCGAAGATCTGCAAATCAACGAGACGCTCCATTTCGTGGAAAAAACCGTTGAAATCATGGACCAGAGACCAAGAAACTCCGATGCTCTCGCATCCCTATCGTGAAGGTCCGATGGGAAGGCAAGCGCGGTGCCGAGTTCACTTGGGAACTCGAAAGTGATATGAAAACGAAATATCAACATCTCTTTGTTATGGCCACTTCTTAATTTCGGGACGAAATTCCCTAAAGTAGGGGAGACTGTAACAACTCGAAAATTCGTTGTTATCTTTTCATTTGTCTTTCCAATGTACCTATCTTTTGTAATCCCGAGATTCGGTTGATAATAAAGTTTATGTTAATTAATTATGGTATTGTATGTTATTATCGCATCTAATCGCTTATTAAAGTGCATCGCTATCTCATAGCAATCGCAACGCAATTACTTATTTGCTCTATTGGAATTATGTGGTAATATTAGTTACGTGTTCATATGATAATTGCGTGTTTGTGTGTGTTTGGTTATGATTACAGTCGCTATCGCATTACTCTCGCACTCTCAAATCGCTGAATCGCACTATTATATCAAGTATAACACTTAAAGCTATATAATAAAGCTCAATATAGCTATTTATTACAAACCGAATCGCCAAATGAACACTTAACGCGAAATAAACGAAGAAAACCAAACTTTTGGGTCATGTTCGCTCGAACTTGGTGTTACCAAGTTCGGCCGAACATGACTGGCCAGCTAACTCTCTCCGAAACCTCAAGTTCGCTCGAACTTAACCTCAGGGAGGTCAAGTTCGGTCGAACTTGACTCTCTTTCTCTCAGAATCTCTCAAGTTCGCGCGAACTTGCATGAATACATGCATGTTCTGCCGAACTTGACTTCCATCAGCCCTCAACTTACCTTCTCCTATAAATACCCAACTCTGTTCTCTCATTTGAACTTGCTGCAGGTTCGCCCAGAGCTCTCAAACACGAAACCCTCTGTTTTCTAAGTAAGAATCAACCGATTTCAGCTACAATAACGTTTATCAACGATTTACAAAGGTTTACAACGAATTTGGCACAAGGTATAGCCTTCGTTTTCATCAAATCTTCTCTGTTTACGAAAATCTTCATATTTTTACATAAAACTTCTGTTTTTCACTCAGATCTATGCTTAGATCTGAGCAAAACCTTTTGAACATTGATTTTTACACAAAATTGAGGACTTTTGATGATGTTTGTTCATTCTCTGATATGAAACGAAGCATTTATCATTCAAGATCCCAGATCTGGAAGCACAAGGACGTTTATATTGGTTTACACAAGTCGGACTAACCCGAACGAACCTCGAGTTTGCCCGGATTAGCCCACACTTTTGCAAAACGGCTAAAACAGCTCTAAAAGACCTCTCCGACCTAAGTTAGCTCAGTAGCACAGGGTTGGAGGGATGAACACTCGATTTTACTCAGCAAACGACGCGAAAACGCAAGATTTTGGACCCGAAAACATAAAGTTCGCTCGAGAATCCCCAGCTCACTGGTCAAGTTCGACCGAACTTAGGTCAAGTTCTCCAAAATTTCTTACAAGTTCGCCCGAATTTGTCTAGTTTCTTAGGAAACTAAACAAGTTCGCCGAACTTGTCTTATCATTAAGAATTTCTTACAAGTTCGCCCGAACTTGACAAGTTTCTCAGGAAACTCCTCAAGTTCGACCGAACTTGACTCAAAACTTGCCAAGATCATACAAGTTCGCTACACACAAGTTCGCCCAAACTTGGCTACTGCCCAACCAAAACTTCACCGTTTCAGCTTTTCGGAGACTGATGCACTTCCTTTCGCGTCTGCAGGCTGATCCGGCGCTCCTCTTCACCTCTCGGCAGTCGTCTACTCTCTCCTAAATGCACCCACAGTGAGTATACTTGACCTATTTTCGCTTTAATTCACTTTTTGGGTGTTACATACGTTCCTATATCAAAATCACTTCACAAATCAAAACTGTTTATCACACGCGAATAATCTGATTGTATATGCTCGATCGTGATACTAGAAACATGTGACTAGGACTTATTTTTTTTAACTTGCCTCCTTAGCTAGTATGGTACTATAGTTTGGCTAACACCCGACGGGGTCTAGTTAGGATGGTCGCGCAAGCCTTCTCACGGTAGTTAGCATGAGAAATGAGCCTATGTTATGTTAAGTGTTTTGGTGTATCATGATATGTAGTTAGATTGTTTTGCAAACGCTTTCTCGACTATGCTAGTATTATTCAAACTCGTATGCTCACCTTTACTTTTGTGTGACTTGTATTTTAACGTATGTAACAGGTTGAGGATTAGCTTGGATGCCTTGGATGTTGCATGCGTAGTTTAGTGCGTTTTGTTAGATTGTTTAGAATGGTTGTAATAAAATCTAGGGGAGATCGAACTGGATTTATGTTAAGAGATTTTGTTTAAATGTAATGGTTATTTTGAAGGTTTATGAGTTTGATAGTATGGGATATTGAATATTGAATATTATCTTTGAAATGGCTGTTATGGAAATCTCTTGATCAATCTGATTAGCCTAGTGCCACTACCCCGATGATATCGGTTGGGGTGTGACATACATCTTGGTAGAACCTGGGTGAATCAAATATCTGGACTTATGAGCCTCGTTCATAACCAGTTCACGTAATACCTCTAAGTGGAACCCAAACTCGGTTCATGAAGTACATCACTTCATCCGCTTTTGGTATCAGTTCACATTCCAAACCTCTTAAACTTCTCTACTCTGGTTCTCATCTTTTAGAGCTTCTCGCTGTGCATTGCGAATTCGATCGGTCAACTTCGTTTGTATGGTCAAACCCAAAGCACGTACATGCAGAGGCTTCTCCCACTCTTTCCTACTGAGTGCATCAGCAACAACATTTGCTTTTTCCGGGTGATAACGAATATCACACTCGTAATCATTGAGTAACTCTACCCAACGCTGTTGTCGCATGTTGAGTTCCTTCTGATCAAAGATATGCTGGAGGCTCTTATGGTCTGTGTAAATCGTACACTTCGTGCCATACAGATAATGTCTCCAAATCTTCAAAGCGAACACAACAGCTCCCTACTCTAAATCATGAGTTGTATAGTTCTTCTCATGCACTTTTAGTTGTCTTGATGCATAGGCTATCACTTTGTCCTTCTGCATAAGCACGCAACCAAGGACAAAACGTGACGCATCACAGTATACAACAAAACCATCATTTCCCTAAGGCAGGGATAGGATAGGCGCACTACACAACTTCTTTTTCAACATCCGAAAAGCTTCCTCCTGCTTTTCTGTCCAATCAAACTTCTTATCCTTCTGGGTTAATAGCGTTAATGGCTGCGCTATTCTGGAAAAATTCTCAATGAATCTTCTATCATACCCAGCAAGTCCTAAGAATTGTCGCACCTCTGACGGAGACTTTGGCGCTTCCCAATTCTTAATCGCCTTAATCTTCGAGGGGTCCACATGTATACCTTTCTCATTTATGACATGACCGAGGAAATGCACCTCTCGAATCCAAAATTCACATTTAGAGAACTTGGCATACAACTTTTCTTTCTTCAACAACTCCAGAATCATCTTCAAATGTTGCTCATGATCTTCTTTGGTTCGCGAATAGATTAGTATATCATCAATGAATACTATCACGAATTTATCCAAATAGGGTTTGCATACCCTGTTCATGAGATCCATGAACACTACAGGTGCATTAGTTAAGCCAAAAGGCATGACTAAGAACTCATAATGGCCATAACGTGTTCTAAAGCAGTCTTCGGAACATCTTCCTCAGCAATCTTCAATTGGTGATAACCTGTACGCAGGTCTATCTTTGAGTAGTAGCTTGTTCCTTGAAGCTGGTCGAACAAATCGTCGATTCTTGGCAACGGTTACCGATTCTTGATAGTCAGCTTGTTCAACTCTCTGTAATCAATACACATTCTGAAGGAACCATCTTTCTTCTTCACGAACAAAACAGGCGCTCCCTAAGGAGAAAAGCGTGGTCGTATGAAACCTTTGTCCAATAGCTCTTGAAGCTGATTTGACAATTCTTTCATTTCTGCGGCGCTAATCTGTAAGGAGATTTTGCAATCGGTGCAGCACCAGGTACAAGATCAATCTTAAACTCGATCTGTCTCGCAGGGGTAATCCAGGCAAGTCTTCAGGGAAAACTTTCGGATAATCATGAACTACAGGAATTTCTTCAATCTTCCCATTTTCGGCATTCGTATCCACTACGTTAACCAAGAACGCAGGATAGCCCTTACGCAACATCTTGTGCATCTTCATAATACTAACCACTTTTGATACTCGACTCGATCGGTCTCCGTGAATAGCTAAAGCTTCACCACCACCAAGACGAGGTATCCGCACTTGTTTCTCCGAACAAATGATCTCAGCTCCGTTCTTGGATAGCCAATCTATCCCAACGATTACATCAAAACAACCCAGCTCCACCGGTAATAAATCGATACTAAAATTATAATCACATAACCGAATTCTACAACCACGTATGACTTCGCTAGTCTCCATCAATTTTCCATTTGCTAATTCTATCGAGTACTTTTTACTTAGCTTACTTATTTGAGAACACAGAAACGGTTCAAAGTTTTTCGATACAAAACTCAAGTCAGCACCAGTATCAAATAGTACGAACGCAGAATGGTCATTGATTAAGAACGTACCGGTAACAACTGCAGGATCATCACGTGCTTTCCCAGCATTCAGCTCAAAAGCTCTGCCCCTGACATTCTGACCCTTCAACGATGGACAATGTCGCTTGATATGTCCTTGCTTTCCACATTCGAAGCAACCCACAAGCTTGACTCTCTCCGACGTACTCTTAGCATAGCACTCGCGAGTAACATGGCCAGTTCGACCACATCTGGCACACTTTCCGTGCTCATCACCGTGAGTCTTCTTCGCTGAACCACTTCCGCCATCCCTGGCATTATCCTTCCTCGAATCACTAGCACTAGTCACATATGCTTTCCCCGAATCGCGTTTCTTCTCACGCTTCACATCGGAATCTTTCCTCGAGCTTTCAGATCTTCGCTTCTGTGAACCCCCAGATCTAGGCTCAGAACACTCAGATCGGTCAGATTTCCCATCTGCCTTGACTTTTCCCAACGACTTCCCAGTCTCCTCTTTTTTGTTAAGGTTACTTTTGCGAGCATCATCATCCGCTCATGATTTTGCTAGAGTAGTAGCTTCCAGATAGGTAGTGGGCTTCGCTGACGTAACCATACTACGAATTTGTGGCGACAATCCCCAGATATACCTTTCTACCTTAACGTACTCAGGAGTGACCATTCGTGGAACCAATCTAGCTAGATCATTGAACCGAGACGTATAAGCTCTGACGTTAAGGCCTTCCATGGTCAAATTCCAGAAGTCAGTCTCAATTTTCTGCATCTCACTACGCGGGCAGTATTCCTTAAGAAGCATCTCATTTAGTTCAGTCCAGGTAAGACCGTAAGCCGCATCTTCACCCAAAACTTGAACTTGAGTGTTCCACCAGGATAAAGCTTCGTCTAGAAATGAACATGAAGCATACCTCACCCTTTGATCAACAGCACAACCGCTGATGGCCATCACCGATTCCATCTTCTCGATCCATTTGGTGATTTCAAGAGGCCCTTCAGCACCGGTAAATGATCGTGGGTTACAGCCCTGAAATGTTTTATATGTACATCCATGCACTGTTCACAAGGTTAATGAAAAATCAAGATTACTCACTAATTATATCATAACACAGGAACTACTAAAACTTTTCCGATCATTATATTACCTTGCGGGTTTCCAATCTGCACACCACCATCACCATGCCCTGGAGCACCACGTCCACGTCCTTGCCCAAAATTGTGGTTAGCTTCACGCTGTTCCAAGGCAGTGTTAACGTGTTGGGCTATGAGTTGTGCCAACTCTTCTGGGGTGGTAGGTAGTCCAGTACCCTGTCTCGCTTTTGATGGCATCTTGTTGTTTCTATTATTGCAATAGTAATATCAACATAAGACACTGTTTAAATATTTCAATCATTACATAATAGTGGACTAAACAATACACATGCATCCACATAATAATGAGAATAATTTAACCAAAAGAGAACCCATAACATTGATATTTATCACGAAAATTATAAAGTTGTTCATAGTACAATGACTAACCAAAATGTGGTGTGACATTATCAACCACCAATAACAAGTCTAGACGAAATTTCCACCTAAATATCTAAAAATTTGGCATGCAAGCCAATATAAGGGTTTATCAAAGAGACATACAAAACAAACAAACAACACAAATGACAAACAACCAACAATCACTTCTTCAATCCCACAAACTCAAGAAGCCTCCTCACAAGCTCCTCCAAGTCAGCTATCCTCCAGTGCATTTGATCCATTGCACTATCATCCAAGTCCTTTAGCTCATCAAATCAGTCCATTTGCCCCTCAAGATTCTTCACTTTTCCCCTAATCGCCTCCAGATCTCCGCGCCTGGCCCCCAACTGACGGTCGCAGTGATAGCATCGGTCAACCCACACTCCTTTCTGCTTCTTCGAAGCAGATGCAGTCTCAGCTCTGGATGTTGAAGCGATGTCTCCGACAGGTCGTATACTCTTCCTATGTCGAAAGTATACCAACAGGGGTGCAGTAGGAGCACGCGACTCGATTGATGGAAATGACGACTCAGTAACAACTGGTGGAGGGATCTCGGTAGCGGGCTCAGCAACGACAGAAGATGAGACGACCAATGGCTCTAATGGTTGAGCCGTAACAATGGTAGCGTCTACTGCTGGTGTGACACTATAAGATCCTCCGATCAACGGAACACCTCTACCCACGTCATCGATAATTGGCACTGTACCTGATGATTGCCCAGTCTCGTAAATCGAGGGTGGAGCATCATCATCATCATCTTCGATCCAACTGTTGCTTGTAAAAGCATAACGAGGGTCAACCTAAGTTGCAAACGCAGCAGGGTTAACCTGGAAGGACGAAGCGAATCCGACCGCATCAACAAACTGTGGAATCATAGGGGTACCTCTGGAAATACCGATCTATGTGAAGTCTCGAATTCTGGCTCGCTCTCAGAGTCAGTAATCTCGATGACCTCGTGCTCGTTCGACATCTGTGACATATATAAACGTACAAGGTAAGTGTGCGTTCAAATGAAAAATAACACATAAGGCCCAAATAAACAGATTAACACGTATGCACAATAACACGCAATGGTTCTTATACATGATAAAAATCCATGTTTATTTAAAAATTTTGGCTTCGAGAATTTCTGACTTATATCTCCAAGTTCTTGGGTTGAAGTCTAGAGTTTTCCCCTGAAAACATCTAGTTCGCTAACAAACATTGGCTCTGATACCAACTTCTGTAACACCCCAAAAACTTCGCAGCGGAAATACAAACGTAATGGTGACGGAAGTTGGTGCCCATAAATATCGTAGTGGATGATGCATCGTTAATTTTGGACATATTACTTAATTAAAACATTTTTTACAAATTTAAACATCCCCGACGTCCCTACCGAAACGTAAGCGTAATCCCGATACTTACTCTCTTGAGACCGGGCCAATCTATTACAACTTTAGATTTAAACATTTTAAATCCACACGGTCGTTCTATCCCATAACGCCGTAAAATCCCCGTTTCATCCCCGAAACGCATATATCACATAATTTCCAGATCATATTTTCAACGAATATATATTTATAGTTTAATCAAAGGCATATTTTATACGAAAACGTATACTTATCCCTTTTAAGGCGTGTTCTTCCCCCAAAACATATACTAAAATAGTCAAAAGAGGGGTTTAGTGAAACTCACCTTTGGGTGCGTATTTAAAATAGCGCGACCCCACAATTTGATTCTAAACGTCCTAACATACGTAGGCACAATTTAATAATCACACATCACGAAATTCTTAAATTTCTCAAATCTTGGAATTTTTACATAACTTTGAGATTTTCTCAAAAAGTTATTATTTTTTATTATGTTAGCATATATATATATATATATATATATTAAGATTTTATGACTTGAACGATTTTATTGGTGACCTTAATGTTTTATCCGTCACACTCCCATTTATGAATACTATATATCTACGATTTGCGCGTCGTAATATATATACATAAACGTGCACATATTCACAATATCATAACACGCGAAAACTCATTAACTTAATCACTTTATCACTTTTAAAGCATGTATACATGAAATAAATCACTAATTTAACCTATGTAACAATTTTCATGCTCGACAAATAAGTTACACATTTTAACGCGATTTCGCCGATTCTACCGTTTTAAACATACAAGCGTACATGCATAGTCTTAATTCCCGCTATCATGTCAACACTTAACATATTATCATATTCACATATTTAAATCACATGACACATTTAAACACATAAGGTTCATCCGTTAACAACCCATTCTAGTGTATGTTGAAAAATGCGTATATTAGTGATTCGGTAACGTTTTCTGATGCCGAAAGTAACGTATGACTAACCAAACACCAAATAAACTAAATATAAGTTAATATACTTATATTTATACTAAAAATATCAGTTTATTTACTGATTTAAAACAGTTTCATAAAAACCCTTTTAAAATGTGATTTTTACCCTTTTTACCGCATAGTTTTGCGTCAAACGTTACCATAACCATCCGAACTCGAAAACAACTTTATATTTTAACACAATACATGTTATATACTGAATAAAATGATGGTTATAATCAGATTAGTGCATTTTTTGTATAAGGCACATAATTCATGTGATTTCATGTATTTTACAACACTTTTAAGCACATAGTACAACATGCAAAGCTAGTAAACTTTATATCAAAGTTCCATGCTATTTCTCACTTCAAATAACATTATTTTTATTGTTTATAACCTGATTAAAATAATCTTTATCAAATCACCTTTTAATCACCATTTCATGTCCATATATCCACATGCATGCCTATGTACAAGCATCTAATGCATGTATATCCTATCATCATCATCTTGCATGAACTTAAATACTTCCAACACATATTTAATTCTTGTTCAAACATTCAAGAACACCATTGTTTTCATATGATCATCATCATCTAATCATTTAACATAAATGCAAGACATACATACATTTATATTCTTACACACTAAAGTTTTAACAATAAAAATCCACATGCATGCATATATATATACACGACATATATACATATACATACATTCATATGTTTCCAAAATTCCACTTTTCATATACATATTTTCAATCACATAGCTTTCATATGGAAACTTCTAAACATGCATGCATCAAATCCTCATGAACATCATCAATCAAAAACATTCAAAATCAAAACTCAATCTTATACACACATGTATACGTACTCACGGCCACATGAACACACACACATCTCCATTTTCATTTTATACAAAAACCCATTCGATAGTGTTTTCAAGTTAGTGACTAAACCCAAGAACATGAGAAACTTCTTTCATCATCAACATCGTTAAGATTCATGAACAAGATTTTTAAAGTGAATCTTATACCTTCAAGTTTTGATGGGTTTTGAGCAAGAGTTGATGATATGGGGCTTGGATGTTACTTGAAACACTTTGAAAACACCTTTGATCCTTCAAAAAACACTTGAAACCACCTTCAAATGCCCTTGAATCTTCAAGAAATGATTTGAAATTTGAAAGTGTATGTGTGAGAGGGGGTGTTCGGCCGCAAGTTTTAGAGAGAGAAAGAGTTGAAGTTTGTTTGATGTTGTATGGTTTAGATGGAGTATGTATATTGTCATAATGATTGTATGGTCTTCCTAAGGTGCACACTTGTTCAATTTGGAAGAAATATCAAAAAGTGGGCAGCCATTAGGCCGCCACCTATGGGCACACACACATACATGTCATATACATACACATATATATGCTATATACGTGTATTTAACTGGATACCGGGTATTTATCTAGCGTTTTAACTGCGTTTTAACGCGTTTTAAATTATTTTCAGCGCTCTATAAAAATAAACTCACTAAAATATTACTAATCAATATTTTATTTGCCAGGACCAGTTATGTTGTCGATAATTGGCAGTATGCGCGCTGTGTTGCGCAGTACGCGCTTAAATTCGCAAAATAGGGATTTTAAGCGTATTAATTTATTTTTATCATTCTATAAAAATAAACTTGTCAAATTATTACTATAATAATTATAGGTTGCCCTGAACTGGCTGTGTTGATAGTATTTTGTCAGATACGCGCAATATCGCAGTACGCGTTTAAACTCGAAAAATAGAGTTTCTTAGCGTTTTAAATTATTTTTCCTCACGATTATGATTAAATATATTATTTAACTCATAACGGACTATTTTTAGGATTTTAACATTATTCGGCGGTCACCTACGTTCGTTTCGCATTTTAACCATTACGTGATAAGCCTTTATCTTAATATTGCCAACGTAATTTTTATCAAACTATGGATTTACCAACACATCAAATACCATATATAAATATCATCAATAATTAAATACAGCCTTTTATTCATTCATGACACGTGCTACATTTGTACGGGACAACCTAAATAGTCGGGTGTCACACTAGACGTAGGCAATAGACATATGTGCACCAACAGACTTCCCCCTTGGACAATCTTCAAAACTTTTCTGCAAAAATCTTCAAACACATTTGACTTGATTTATCCGAAAAAGCGTTTGGGTGGCTTCCGACGCTCCTTTGAAGCAATGGGAGTTTGATTTGTAAAAGGAGGTCGATTGTACGTGTTCTCGAACTTGAATCTTTCTCGAGAATCCAGCTTTCGTCTTGACTCGATTCTTTCTTCGTTCTGATCTATCTTTTTCTTTTCTTTATCTTCAAGCTTTCTCTAGGATGTGTTCCAGTCTTTACCTGAATTAATATTGTTAGCATAACACAAATTTACAATCTTCTGGAACTGCAAGGCCTGCTCTTTATCTTTTTCTTCATAACTGATCTTTATGAAGAATAAGCGTTCAATATCTTTCTCAGAGCAGTTGATAAGCCACATCGGATCCAAAAGTCTGATCGCACACCATAACCCATAAATTCTCTTATGCATAATCACAATTTCTGATAGATCTTCAGACATATCCCATGATTCTTCATCAGGCTCCCCAGTACTTGAATCATAGGGCAACCGATTGAAGATTTTGTAAAAATCTTGTTCCATCTTCTTCAAAGGCATATTCTTCATAACACGTGCCCGTTTGACATTTAAAGTCACATCCTTTTCTTGCATTACTGGATCAATCTTTGTGATGGTGCGTGGTTTGTGTGGTTTCCAGAAGGTGAAACCACGTTCAGCTTCAAACTTGATTAACTTCCAAAGACGTTGATCATTTGGTTGTAACTTCATACTAAACGTCTTGGTCTGCACCAACTCCTTCACATCCCATTCAGGAAGAGTCTTTATATCACTCAAGCGTCTGAAGTATTAAACTCCAAACTCGCATTTCAATGCATACACATCCAGTTCCTCAATCCAACCCCAACTGATAATGTCACCCAGAGATGCATCAGGATCTCTGGTGAAGAAAGCTAATGGTCGACGAAACTTTCTTTCTGGCGTCATCTCTTTGAACCACTTTTTCTTCATTTCTATGATCTCTTCTTTTGTCAGTGGTTTAGGAGCTGTCCCATCTCTTACGGCCTCTTCCACTTTGCGCTTTATCAGATCATCGTTTACTTCAGAAGTCATTTCAGCAAAAATAGGAAACATATCTGTTCCTTCACTTGTATACTTTGCCGCTTCATAATCAGCATCTGAATCCCAATCTTCAATGATCACTCTGTCATAATCGTTTGACTGTGGGATGTCTTCAAAAACATATTCATTTGGCTCTGAGCTTGTGTTCTTCAATTCTTCCTCAAAGTCGAACTCAAATGAATCTTCTTTTAAGCCAAACATTTCTGCAAGATCAGCCTTTGAGTAGTTATGAACATACTTTCTTTCTTCGACATCGTGCTCAAGGTAGATAACTTTGGGCTTTGGTACTGTCTCATCAACTTCGTTCAACGACTCCCCCTGAACCTGTTCATCCCGTTAGTTCAAAAATAGAGTCATTCATGTAAGCATCAACGATCTTCTTTTCATTATCAAACATATTAAGTACAGATTCGATCCCTTCCTTCTCTATCACTTCACACGTTTCATCTACCATATCATCAATCTCTTTCTCTAATTCCCACTGAGCTATGGCTTTCTCTTTCGTCTTTGACTCTAAAACCCCTTCGCCCTGAAGTACGAATCTTTTTCTCTGCATCATGCGCTGGGTCGTAAACAACTATCTCTGAAGATATTGGCACAGATTCAGCTTCCCGTGCAAATTTTTCAATCACAGGATCCGAAGAAATTACCGCTTCCAGCTCAGGTTGGCTGAGAATAGGAATATCATCAATCTTGTGCTTTCCTTTTCCTTCAGCATCAGATAGGGCTTTAGAAGCTCGTTCCCTTTCCACAATTTTCTGCCTTTCTTCCCCTCTTTCAATCTTCTCAATTTCATCTATCAGAGAGATGCCAGAGTTCGAACGAGAATTTTCTTCATTAGATCAATCTGCTTGTTGTTCGATTCTCGTTCTTCCTCATACTCCTCCATTTTCTTTATCATTCTTTGATTTTCCGTCTCATAGCTCCTGAGAGTTGCCTTCAAAATCTCTCTCTCATTCTCCAGTACCTTAATCCTTTCTTCATAAACAGAGACTTGCTTTGCAGCTTGAAAGAATTTCTCGTTATCATCAGTAACTAACCTTAGGATCTCCCTGATGCTATCCCTGTCTGACTCAAGCACCTTAATCGTCTCATTAGCATTCTTTAGCTTTGTTTCTAACTCTCCAAGTCTCACAACATATACATGTTCAACAGTGAAATTTTCTCCCCTGGGATAGCACCATAATCGAAGAAAAAATCATCAACGGCTGTGTCTGCTGGAGGATGTTGCTGTGTAGGATGAGCCGATGATGTTGTCTGTGTCTGAGAAACAGCAGGAGGGGTGCCAATAGGTGGACGTGGAGGAGATGGAACAGGAATCTCTGTAGCAGTGTGATGAGGAGGAGGAGATGCATGTTGAGCAGTCACACTTGGTGGTTCAACTGTTGGAGGTGGCTGAGTAGATGGAGGAGGAGGAGATGGCGGACGTTCAGAGGAAGTTTCAACTAATGGAACAACTAGAGTTTCAGAAGTCTTTGTTCTTAGCTTGATCCTAAGCTTCTTAGCAGCAGACTCAGGCTATCTAGCTGCAGTATGCTTAACCCTCTTTCCAATTTTCTTTTCCACAGGCTTAACAACAGTTAATTCTTCCTCGGTCTTAGATGGCTCATATGTAGTGTCATCGTCTCCTGTAACCTTGCATTTTTTTCCTCGGCTAACTTCCTTTCTCTTTCTATTCTCTCCTGTTCTTTCCTTTCTCTTTCTTTCTTTTCACCTTCCCTCCTATCTTCAGAATCAGTACTAGACGATGGCCCTTCATCATCACCACCACCTGCTTCTATTTCAACACCAACCATTCCTTCTACTTCTTCAGCAGTTTCTTTGACTGACTCTTCAACATGTGTCATGTCTGTAGTTTGCACCGTTTCTTCGACACGCACTTCTTCAGTATCAGGTTCATAAATCAAACCTGTTCCCACACGTGGTTGTTTCTTTTGGCACTTGGGAGCTGAGGAGGAAGTCTCTGACGCTTTCTTTCTTTTTATAGCAGAGGAAGCAGAACCAGCTTTCTTTTTACCATAATGACCATTCTCTCCCTCGCCTTTGATATACCATATGCTTCGCTTCTCAATGAAATCTTCCATTCCTCACTTTCATCGCCACTACCTTCATTCCTCCATTTGCCTTCTGGCGGAGCGACATAATCAGTCTTGACAGAAGTACCAATTATAGGCTTAAACGCTGGAGCCTTTCCTCCTTTTCGGTAATTGCTGATGTTGTGGAGGTCTGACGGAGACATATGTTCTAACTCCAGTATATCATCTTTCTTCTTCTCGAGATTGGGGTATAGGTGGTCGAGGATCATCTGAATAAATCTTGGATACTATAAGAATCGACCCTTTCCCAAATCATCACCATCTGATCAAAAATCATCTTACTGAAGCTGTAAGGCTTGTTTAGAATAACTGCTACGATCATGCACATGTGATAATCTACTAGATCATCCCAACCTCCTTTCCTGTGAATTAAAGCCCGTGTAACGCAGTGAGCTAGAAATCTGTAAGGCAGTCCTAGCCTGTTGATCTTGAAAGGAGCAGAGTTCACATAGCCGTTATACCCCATGCAATAAAAACATCCCTTTACCATCTTCTCTGTAAAGCCTGTAGGGTTGCCACTTTCATCTTTTAGCTGCAAAACCGTTCGAATAAGATCTTCTGTAATAAAAACTTCAACGTCCTCTGTCCCGATCCTTACAGCTGATTTGATATCCCTTGGCTCATCTTGGAGCTCTGCGGCACTCCAAAAGCGATCAACATGTGATGCATAGAAGTTATGCTTGTGCGTGATAACATAATATATCGGCAACTTCTCCAGAAAATCAATGTACTGTGAAAATGGAGCAAACTCTGGCACATCTTTATCAATTAAGCAGCAGGAGTTGTGCATCGGGTGGAACGCATGTGCGGTTTTCTGTGAAACAGAGAGACATGGAAAAGCTAGACAGAATTACTCAGAAAAAAAAACTTCTCACAATTTTCGTACGAAAATGATTTTACGTATCTTTTATGAATTTTCATGCGAAAATGTATAAGCCAATCTAATCATTTCACCTCAACAATTTTCGTGCAAAAATTTGATATTTTCGCACGAAAATATCCTTCGTATCAGATTTGACATTTTGAAACGACTCAAAAACACTTGTAATTTTTGTGATTTTCTCGAAATTGAAACGGTAAACCTTGGTTAATTTAGCCGATTTTAACATTAGAGAGTTCAATTTAAGTTTTATCGGCTAGTTTATCCTAGAACTACGTTTTTAGTCCGTTTGAGTCCAAATAGTCCAAATTTCCGGTTCGATCTCGGTGTTATACCTTTGCCATTACAGGAAGTGTGCAAATCAACCTCCCTAATGTGTCAAGTAAGTCGGAAAGTGGGTAGAGTGAGAGATAGATCGAAATCGCCTCAGAGAATCCACACAAAAATAATCAAGAATTTTCATACGAAATGAATATCCCTCACTCTTATATATAGGCCTTCAATATTTTCGTACGAAAATTGGCTTGTGAAGACTTGCCAAATTTTCGTGCGAAAATTCTTGCAGCCCTTGAAAAATTTTCAACTTTCCAACTTTTTCATTTGTTTTCAGTTTTAATTATCCACACAGTTGTCCAAGTCCAAGTTAATGTCCTTGTTTAACTGTTTTGGTTATCAAGTCCAAGTTAATGACCTTAGTTGACCACTCTTTGACCAAAACTGACATTATTCTTTGATTTTAAGATTCAAATTAATGAAGTTTTCAACATTTCAAACCAGACTTTGTTTCCAGATTAGCTCCCAGCTCGTAATTCTAACGATTTCACTATGCATTCTGTCGCTTTTGACTTTGAAGATATGTTTTCCATCACCGGTAGTCAAAAAAATTAAAGTAGAAACAGAAAATCTTTTTGAATTTTTGAATATCCCTAAACTAGAAACATTTAAAGCAATATGTACAAACATATTTACAGACATATTTTTGCGAGTTTGTGTTAGAGGATCATATCAGTTTATTGAGACACATTACCAGTACCGTTGCTCTAGATGAAACTTTAAGTTCTTAAACATATTTTCTTTAGATTGTCCGTATACTGATCCATTTAAACCTCTACACGTTTCTCAACTGCTTCAATGGCCTAATCTGTGTTTCCCAACTCAGAATATACTCCTGCATCGAGATTCCCTAGATTTCATCTCATAGGTGAATATATCTAACTAATATCGGTAGAGGGGTGAAATGCGAGACCTTGAGAGCTCGGGTTAGTACTTCTGTACAGAGAAATAGATGAAGGCTCGACTTTAGGTGGTGTTCCTCTTGGGAAGCTTTTAATTTTAGTACTGCAGACTGTCGTATCTTTTTATGACATTTTTCTTCATTTTTATGCAGCTTTGGGGTGAATAATGTGAAAGTATTACACAAGTTCTAGGCCATTGTTGACGCAAAATCAGAAGAACTCATATAATACCCCATATATCAACTAAATATAAAGACCTAGTATCTCAGAATCTGGCATTCTCTTTTCTAATTGTGGTTGATGATAGATTGCCTTTTTGTAATAATCATCCCCGAACGGATTACGATTGCCCTTTACTTCTCGGTTTGGACATTCACGCTTGAAGTGCCCTTTCTACCAGCATTTGAAGCATGTGACTTTGGATTTATCAAATCCTAATTTTCCGTCAAGGCCTCTCAAATCATCTCTTCCTGTAATTTCCATAAAACGCTGAGCTCTTCGAACCACTGATGCCATGCACCACATAATATCAATCAATTCCATCTCTTCCGGATCAATTTGGTCGTAGTCTTCTTTAGTCATTTCCGTATTTCCGATTCTTCCAGCTACTAGACTTTCATATGATTCCAGAACTGCTGCAAGCAACACCATGTGTTGTTTCGTGGTTTGCTCATTGAAGTCTTGAGCGTTCTGGAGGTTCACTGCGATGTTACATTGCAAGATTCGCTGGTTAGAATTTGATTGATTTTGCTGATTGCTTTGTGGTTGGTTGGAGCTTTGAGACGATTGTTGTCCTTGGTGATTGTTTGGATTGAAGGAAGCACATGTTTGGAATCCACTTGATTGGTTGGAGGCTGGACTAGCATTTGAGTTGGCACTAAAAGCTGTTTGGATCTTGGGACTCTGAACAGGAGTGTTTAAATTTCCTTTGTAGTATAGAGTCACGTCCTGTTGCGAGTTTGATTTCTTGCCTTTTGCCATTTTCTGCATCTCTAGCTCATGCACTTCCAATTTTTCTATAAATCTTGGCATACTGAGACTGTCATACTCAGCCCCATTCTTCAGGATGGTTAGATATGTTGCCCATTCTCCTTCAGGCAGAGAATCTGCTAGTTTGTCGACTAGTTCTTCATTAGTTTTGACAATTCACATACGCTTCATCTGTACTACCAGGTGGCAGTACCTTTCTATGAGTTGTTTCATGTTTTCGCCCTGAACACTTCAAATTCTTTGTTCAGTAATGCTTTCTTTCCTTTTCTGACCTGAGTACTTCCTTGCACCCTTAATCGTAAAGCCAGCCACAATGGCTGAGCTTCGTCGTCATGTTGTAAGAGAACCAAGATATCCTCCTTTATGGCTTGCTGGAGAAGATTCATCATCTTCTTTTCATTAACGTATTTGTCTAGTTCTTCATCGGTCAGACGAGCTAACGTTTTCTCAATCCCAAGTTCATTAAGAGGCGCTTGGTACTTGCTCTCGAGTGCAAACCAACAATTTAAGTTTGTTGCTTGAACCCAGTTCTTGAATCGCTCACTCCAACTCTCGTAATCTTTGATGTTCATGAGTTTTGGAGGCTTTGTAGTGGTTCCCATTTCATTTTCTAGATACGTTTTCTGAGCTGCTACTAAAGCTGTAACTGTCTGTGTGGCAAACACGTTATGAAATTCTTCCTCACCTGACATCTTTAAAAATTTTATGAACATAAAACAGATTAGAACTGGTTATCCTGAAGCTATCTGGAACACAAGATAATGCTTGAAAATTTTCATACGAAAAATGTTTTAAAATTTCGTTCGAAAATTAGATTTTCTTGCGAAAATCTGATATCGTGCGAAAATTTTAATCAGTTGACACTTAAAACCTTTGAGTGTTTTATCCTTCTGATTTTCGTACGAAAACTTATGTTTCGTGCGAAAATTCTTATCTGCTCTGAACACTTGTTCACAATTTCATGTTTTCTGCAATTTCAAGCATGATTTTGATGAATTTTAGGTTGTATGTTTCAGTTAACTTGTTTAGACTTGATTTTAATACGTTATACTAATAACCTAGTCCAAATTGTCCATGAAATCGTTCAGACTAGATTAAGTTCCAAGAAAGAGTAAAAGAAGAGTTTCCAATGGATGAATCTTGAACTTTGAAGGATGAATCCAACTGAAACTTGGTTTTTTGTTCACAAATCAGACCTCAGGCTCTGATACCACTTCTGATACCAGTTGTGGGTTCGGATCACGGTGGTTCTAGACGGAAGTTTGGGCGATAGATAGCAGATTCGGTAGAACGTTATTACAGAATGGAGTAGAAGTAGAATGTAGCGGAAGTCATATATTTATTCATTCATACCGAAAGAGCATACATCTTGTCAGGCTGGTAGAGTTCCTGGAGAGAATCCGCCAGTCTCCCCTCAGGGAGCTTCCAAAACTTACAAACAAATGAACACACAACACATATATATATAGGGATGAGATTTTCGTACGGAAATGAGCATTTTCGTACGAAAATTTTCGTATGAAAATGTTACATATTTTCGTACGAAAATTGACCTTTTCATACGAAACTACAGATTTCGTACGAAATGTGTCCATTTTCTCATCCGACGTTCGTGCTCGGGTCGTGTGTTCGTACCTAATCTATACAATATTCAACACACGCTCTAACTAGTCTATTCGCACAGTGACGGACCCAAAGTGCACTCACAGATTCCCCCTTGTCCGTTACTATCAAAGCTTTTTCTTAATCTTGAAATCTCTGAGCCGTGTTTGAATATTCTGCAGCTTCAATCAAGGTATCTGTCGATGTCGTAGAACGATGATCCGTGTTTGCATTATCAACATTAAATTCCACCTGAAATCTCCAGTTCAGAACTTTGTTTGCACGGTTTCCGACATCCTCTGATTTGCATGTTTGACAAATTTTCTTGAATAAACACCAACTCGAAAGTTAATCAATGCAGCTTCTCTATTTCTTTGTTAACTACATCCGTGTTCGGTTTAGCGTATATCTCTTATGCTTGATCCTCTGATCTTCAAGACCTAACCGATAATTGATAGAAAATTTGAATTACCACACCAGTAACCTTCAAATTAACGAATACCCATGAAGATCTGAAATCCCGATTTTCGTAATCATATCTTAAGCATGCTCTTAGAAAGATAGATCAGCAAATCGGTAATCTTTTCAACCAGCAAATCTTCCTCGGAATCCAATTATCTGGTAACACATCAAATCTGAGAAACGTTCATCCGTGATCAAAATCACATTCTTCCTCTACAGTCACAATAACAGATGTATAGCTATCTCCGCTGAAGCGGACGCCTTGAAATTACAAAACATCCTCATTTCCGGATTACTCGTGAAAACAATTCATTTTCGTTGCAGAGTTAAAGATAAGCGGTCGTGTATGCATCAACCTCACATCAGAGATCAGGACCTAAATCCTACATCCCTTAAGCATCAACCTGTATCATGATCTGAAAATTTCTGAACTTCCTCTGATCATGAAATCCCAAGCATCATCTATTTCGTGAGCAACTGGTACACATCTTTATTCTGAAAGATACGATTCCATAAATCATCCTCTTTAGTCATAAAAGGCAAACATCTACCGTGGTTGGAGCGTACGGTGCACTGAAACTACAAGACATCCCTATTTCCTAGCGTCCGGATTATAGTTCATTTGCAATGTAGGGTTAAATTGGATATATTGTACCACTAAGCGGTCGTGTGTGCTTCTGCGAACTTTACGACTGCCGGGAATTTAGTTGTGATCGGAGCACACGGGGCACTGAAACTACAAGACATCCTATTTCCTGGCGGTTAGTCCGGAAAATAGTTCATATGCAATGCAGAGTTAAAATGGGTACTCCGTATCACTAAGCGGTCGTGTGTGCTTCCGCAAACTTGACGACTGCCATGCATAAATGTGACCATTGACTATATAATCTGATAAACAACTCTTCCACCAGAACTCGGTTTTGTGACCCCACTTTTACGAAAAGTAGACATCACCCTGATCTCATCACTAATGCTTCATCAGATAATCTGCATCGAAAACCACCCGAATGCTAGCTATACCGTCCGAATTTCTAAAAATGCCATAATTTTCAATGTTTTGACAAATTTTATTCCCCCTCATTTTGGCAAATTCTAACGTTTTGGGCATCGTCCCACAAAACCCAAATTTTGCGAAAAAATTCCCAAAATTGTAGTTTTTATGAAATGCGGATTTGACGTTAGGCCCATTAAAAGTCACTACACCGTATGATCAGCATTCTGCACAGGTATCAGTGACTCTCCCAATATCTTCAACATTTTGTGACCGTATCATCAAATCTGTACTCTGAAGTTCTAGACAGTGTCCCCGAACATCGCGTATTGGTCATGAAAATTTCGTCACGTCAATACGGTCAACAAATTTTTTTTTATTTTTTTTGGCACCTCACTCATTTTCGCACGAAAATTGTAGTTTTCGCACCAAACTGAACTGATGACGTTTTTCGATCCAGAGTCTTCGTTTCTTCGAATTTCAAGACGATTTTTGCACAGATCTGGTCGAAAATCAGTTTCTAACAATCCTATAAGTTCAATTTTACATTTTGACCAATTGATTGTCCGTTTATTTAATGATATACGTCTAAAAACCCTCCTAAGTTCATAATTCATGAGCGTAGGTGATTCATCAACTGTTAGATTGAATAAATCAGTACCGTAGCTCTGATACCCGTTGTGGGTCCGGATCGCGGCGATTCTAGACGGAAGTTTGGGCGATAGATAGCAGATTTGGTAGAACGTTATTACAGAATGGAGTAGAAGTAGAATGCAACGGAAGTCATACGTTTATTCATTCATACCGAAAGAGCATACATCTTGTCAGGATGGCAGAGTTCCTGGAGAGAATCCGCCAACCTCTCCCAATATGGAGCTTCCAAAACTTACAAACAAATGAACACACAACACATATATATATGGATGAGATTTTCGTACGAAAATGAGCATTTTCGTACGAAAATTTTCATATGAAAATGTTACATATTTTCCTACGAAAATTGACCATTTCGTACGAAACTGACAGATTTCGTACGAAATGTGTCCATTTTCTCATCCAACGTTCGTGCTCGGGTCGTGTGTTTGTACCTAATCTATACAATATTCAACACACGCTCTAACTAGTCTATTCGCACAATGACGGACACAAAGTGCACTCATAGTGCCAAATAAACAGCAAGTTCGCTCGAACTTGCACCTTTCAAGCAGAACTGGCCAAGTTCGCCCGAACTTGTGCCAAGTTTGCTTGAAATGGTGACAAGTTTGGCCGAACTTAATGTCGGTCAGCACCAAATCCCTTCACCTATAAATACCCAGGACCTCCATTCGTGCTCCCCTTGCTGCCAACTTCGCTCTAGAGCTCCCAAAACCGAAAACCCTTGTTTTCCAAGTAAGATGCAACCCATTTTATGCAAACTACAACGATTTTTGCACAAGGATTACCTTCGTTTTCATCAAAACTCTTCTGTTTATGAAAATCTTCATCTTTTTCTACAAAACTTCTTCTTTTCACTTTGATCTACACTAAACGAGTGTATTTAGGCTTAGCTTTGGCTCCCAAGACAGAAATCTTGATGATTTCGACTCACCAAGTGTTAGATCTGAGAAAAACCTTTTAGAACATTGATTTTTACACAAATACGGACTAGGTGACGTATGTTTCATTCACTATGAAGTGGAACGAGGCGTTTGTCAAGCAAGATCTCAGATCCGGAAGCACAAGGACGATGTCGTCACTTTGCACAAACTGGACTAACCCGTACGAACCGACAAGTTCGCCCGAATTAGCCGAGTTTCTGTAAAATGGCTAAAACTCGCTCCAAAAGACCTCTCCAGCCTATGTTTTGCTCAGTAGCTCAAGGTTGGAGGGATGAACACTCGATTTCCTCAGCAAACGACGCGAAACACATGATTTAGTGAAGAAAACAGTCAAGTTCGCCCCAAAAAGAGCAAGTTCGCTCGAAGTTGTCACCAGATTGGTAACCAACTTCGCCCGAACTTCTCAAACTTTCAAGAGAACCAGCCAACTTCGGCCAAACTTGTTCAAACTTCAAGGAAACAAGGCAAGTTTGCCCGAACTTGTCCTGTTTCCAAGGAAACCAGACAAGTTCGCCCGAACTTGTGCAATCTGTAAGACAAACATTCAAGTTCACCCGAACTTGTACCAATTCCAAGGAATTGATACAACTTCGCCCGAACTTGTCTACTGCTCCTTCACCCTTCGACCGTTTCAGCACTTCGGAAGGTTGATGCACTTCTGTTCGCATTTACAGGCTGAACCGATGCTTCCTTCAATCTACGGCAGTTCGTGTTTCTTCATTGAGCACCGACTGTGAGTATACTTGAACCCTTTTTCGCTTAAAACGCACTTTTGAGTGTTACATACGTCCACTATATCAAAACACGCTATACACAATGCTAAACTCCTTTAACGCTAACCACGGTCGCATGTTATACATGAATCGCTGAATGTTTGTTTGCTATGTGTGAATGATAAGGACCTGCAGACCACCCTTAGCAACGATAGTACTATAGTTTGGACTCAGCACCCGATTGGTTCGGGGTTGTTATGGCTCGCATAATAACTTTATGTGTGTGTTCACTGTTGTGAACACGTATCGCGCATACTCCACCTCACAGTCGTGTTGGTTAGCTTGTATCATTATTGTTAGCTTACTTAGATTCGCCTCTCTATGTGTTACATGCTGGTTATGCGTAAACGCTTATCTCTATTACTATGCTATTAAACCTATATGCTCACCTTTACTTTATTGTATTGACTTCTATTTTAATGTATGTAACAGGTTGAGGATGATCTTCGCTGCAAAATGGACTTAGGATTTTTGCTTTAGAAACTTTTAATAAATTAGTTATCGACTTGTAAATTGTTTGAGAATATTTGAATTTGTGATGATTATAGAATGATTGTATGTTGATTGTATGGGAAATTAATGCTTAAATATGGTAATTTAAATTAGTCGTTATGGATTCTCTCGAACAATTTGAACCGCTTAGTGTCGCGCCCCGATGATTCCGCCATCGGTTGGGGTGTGACAGATTGGTATCAGAGCCATAACTATATGGAATTAGGTAGAATTGCCATGTTCGACCTAGTCTATAGTCGAAGTACCCAATTAGACAGTTCTTCGACTTAAATGATTAAACTACTTACCTTAAATGCTTACATGTGTTTCCTAAGGCTAACATAATGTACATGCTAGAAAACGCTCGTATAACACAAACGAATGATTGTGTCGGGATTAGGTGTGAAAACCAAGAACTCTCGATAAAATCACTCACTCCGCGTACCATTTACTGCAAGAGATTCTTTCGTAAAGTTAGGAGTGATATCTATATCTTGTTGAAAATCTCCATCTCTATTTCAGTGGAACTCCCCACGCGTTTGGTGAAAACCACAAACCTGGAACGAAGTTGTTAAGTTAGGGTGAAACCCGTACCTTAATAACTAATTCCACTCATCGATTTTCAATCTCACCAAAGTCTCGATTATTTCAATGACTCAGGAAACGATGTAACTGGAAGGATAAATGTCGTTAACCGTATTACGGCAAGAGCATTTGTTTATTAGGCCAAATCGTGTGCCCGAACTCAGAGAATTTTCGAATCACTTTGGGTAGTCGCTGTCTAAAAACCCAGGACGCTCCCAATTGATTTAAGCCTGCAATCGCCGATTTTACGCATCATCAAGTTTTATTGCATATAATGTGTTTAGGTTTGTAAATTTTACGCTTTATCGATTTTTCGTTTTATCGCTTTTCGCTTTACGAAAATACGCACAACTCTTGACCGCGTAAAAACAACAAACCGTGAAGGAAACGTCGTGGAGTCACGTTAACAGATTGTTTCAACAACACGTGGTAATTAAAGTTGTGTTTTATTTAATATTGAAATTTCATAGTTCCATTGTCTTGGAAATTAAAACAAACTAAATAAACTATTGTCTTTCATATTTTAAGGCATTAAGTCCGCGTCCGATCCTAAGTGAGCATGCATAACATCAAGCATTGTTCCCTGAAACATATGTGAAAACGAGTCAGCAAAAAATATGTCGGCGAGTACATAGGTTTTGTGAGTGTGTCAAATTCATGGCTTTGAATGTGTATTTACAATACCTCGTCAGACTACTAGAGTCGTTAGTTGAAAACCGTGTTATCAAAAGGTATTTGGTATTGCAATGATAACTAACCAACTAATACAAGTTAGTTATAGTTTATAAAATACTTGTAGCCATGAATCTTGACCAAAACATTTGTTTTGAAAATTCGAGTAGTAAATCGTCTTGAAGAAATTTTGTATGGTTTATATCTTTAATAGAAAATCGTTGTGTGTCATTGTTTGAAAACCTTTGTTTCAAGTGATGCAAACGATAAAAGCACTTATATTGGAAGTACCAGTGGCGTATCCACCATGCTTTTATCACATTACACACGTACCACTATCTAAATCACTTACCATAAACCAATCGTCCATTGTTCGTGTTATAAAACAAATTGTTCATTGTCCTTGCCATAAACCACATTGTTTATTGTTTTTAATTGTGAAAACTTTTGGTCGTTTTGGTGAATACCTTCAAACCTGTGTTGACTCGTCTATACCACCATAGGGTATATTTAAGTTTCAATAACAAACCACCAAAGGGTATGTTAAAGTAAACAGTTTCGGATGTTCCCCAAATTTCCCCACAAACACCGGGAAACTTGCTAACGGGATTGTCAATCCTATGGTACCATAACTTACTACTGGTCGGCTTGGCCAAAGCTAATGAATGTCATTCGTGTCATGTATATAACGCACTAACAAGTTCGTTCACATTATTGAAATCGTCGTGTTTATATAAACCATAGCATTTGTAAATTAAAAACTTGAAAACAATTTAGCACATATGAATCACCCCAAAATATTTGAAAAAAAAAACATAAAAGAGGGGACAATGTAAATATCGGGACTTTAATCGGCGGATCGGATAGGTCTTGTAAACCAAAAGAGTGTTGGGACTCATACGAAATGGTTTAACAAAGTCTACATTCTGATTTGAAAAGATTCCTAAGTATTTTTTGACCCGTTATGACTCGTTAAGGTAGTTTACGCTACTTTAACGTTTCATTTGCGTAAATATGTGTTCGGATGGTTAGATATGTGTTATGATAAGTCTAATATGCTAAAATAAGTTTGTTATAGTTGCAACATCAGTTATATGTCAAAACATTGGCCACATATGCTTAAAGTTGATTTATGCAGAAAAAGGGCATTTTGGTCATTTATAGGGCATAATAGACGACTTAACATAACACTAACCAAACGACGTGACCATAAGGTATGACCTCAAAGGGTTATTCCCTATACAACTATGGTCACATATATGTGTTTGATCGGATCCTAAGATCGACCAAACGGGTCGGATTCGAAAGTCAAAGCGGTGGTCAAGACCGCTCGACTTACGACCTTAAATAAGCACTAAACTAAAAGTGACGAGTTAGACATGTCAAAACATGTCTAACTAAGTTTTAAAAATGTTTTGGTATTAAAACTTAGTGTTTTGATATCCGAAAATAGTTCCGTCGCAAAATGCACCTAAATGCGCATTTGACCAAAACTTTGACTCGTCACTTCGACTAGTAAACGTGGTAATCAGTAGGCATGATCGATAAGGATCATAACCATCGTCATTACGAACACGTTGCAAAGTCCAATTGGATTTTGCTTTGACCAATTATAGGTCAAAGCTGAAAGTCAAACATGGTTTGACTTTTAGCTCTAAATAGCTAAGATGAATGAACAAGGCTAAGTTAGAACACTTACTTGTGCTCAAGACAGCCAAGGATGGAGAAAAAGACTTAGAAAACTCAGTTGGGAGACCTCCAACAAAATCGGAGTTCTCCACATAGAGTTATAAAGAGAAAGGGAAGGAATGAGCAAAGAATTTGGTTAAAGATCAAGGGTATTTATAGTTTTTTTGAAGCCACAAGATCATTCCAAATGTTAGGAGATGTTGTAGGATCATTACAAGTGTTTAGTGAGGTGTTACAACCAGGAGAAGTGTGGCAAAAACGAGTTATAGGTGTCAAGGCAATGGAACAAGAAGCTGCCAGGTTTCTGCTGTAACTGGGCATCCCCCGCGCGTCGTGGGAGATCTGGGTGAGTCTCTCGCGTGGCGCCTGGGATTCCAAATTTTCAGAATTGGCAGAATAGGTCCTTGCAGCACGTTTAAGGTGTTTTTGACGCGTTTAACCCCCGTTAACCCAAAATTTAGGCTTTACAAGGATTTTAAAGCATAGGGAACTTGAAATATGCTCGAAAATGTCACGGATGTCGGCTCGTTTGATCGTACGGTTGCGGTTTTCGGTTAATTACGACGGAAATCGTAACGAACGCGCAAATGACCGTAAACGCATAACGAATGATATTTTTGCATTCTAACCATTAAAAACTAGATTTTAATGATTACAAAAATTCTTGGATGTGCGTACATGTTCCGGATAACAATATACGCGAATCGGCATAGTTTAACATAATTTGCAAAATAGCCCCTGAGCTTTGCATAAGCGTGTGTTTGCCATACCGAAGCCCTCAAAACTTATTTCTAAGTTATGTAAAGGGTATTTAGGGTATGTTTAGCTTATGTCATTGTTCCAGAGTGTACGTCACGTTAAACTGATTACGTTTGTGTAATAGTTTGCAATTTCACTTCCAGAAGTTGTTTAAGAGTTCGGAATTGTGCAAGAACTGAATACGTGCAATTGTCATGATAAAATACAAATCTCGAAAATAAGCCACAAAATTTCATTGATTGATAATTCGCTTGGAATTTGTTACACGATCGAATCACCACAAATGTCACAGTCTCCCCTATTTCAGGATATTTCGTCCCGAAATTTAATTCGAGGAAACTTGTGAAAACAGATGTGGGTATTTTGCTTTCATTTGATCCTCTCGTTCCCAAGTAAATTCTGGGCCACGTTTGGATTCCCAGCGAACTTGTTGGGTGAACGTTCCCAAGTTTAGGAGGTAGCTCTAGTCGTAGGGCACCTTTCCGATTCTTTCAACGATATTGAATGGTCCAACGTATCGTGGTGCAAGTTTTCCTTTCTTTCCAAATCTAACCACTCCTTTCCAAGGGGATACATTGAGTAGGACGTGATCACCAACTTGGAATTCTAAGGGCTTGCTTCGTTTGTCCGCGCAACTCTTTTGGCGGCTTCTAGCTGTCAGAAGGTTATCGCGTATTTTCTTGACTTTGTCTGTTGTGTCATGAATAAGTTCAGGTCCAGTAAACTGAGACTCTCCAACTTCATTCCAACAGACATGTGAACGACATTTTCGACCGTATAAAGCTTCGAAAGGCGCCATGTTGATGCTGGCATGATAACTATTGTTGTAGGAGAATTCGATCAACGGTAGATGCGAATCCCAACTACCACCAAAGTCGATCACACACATTGTTCTCTCGGTTTGTCCATCTGTTTGAGGATGATAAGCAGTGCTCAAATTGACTTTGGTTCCCATAGGAGATTGCATGGTCTTCCAAAAGTGAGATGAGAACCTAGCATCTCTATCAGATATGATGTCTAAAGGAACACCATGACGGGATACAATCTCATCGACATAGATTTTGTTGAGTTTCTCAACAGAGTAATCCTCACGAATTGCCAAAAACTATGCTGACTTTGTTAGACGATCAATGATTACCCAAATAGCATCATGACCTCTAGATGTGCACGGTAGTTTTGTGATGAGATCCATCGCAATATTCTCCCACTTCCATACCGGAATTTCTGGTTGTTCAAGCAAACCAGATGGGCGTTGATGTTTAGCCTTAACTTTAAGACAAGTTAGGCATTTTGATACATACAAGGCAATGTCTTTCTTCATACCCGGCCACCAATACTAGGTACGAAGATCCTTATACATGTTGTCTGCACCAGGATGGATTGAATAACGAGACTTATGAGCTTCGTCTATCAATAAGGTGCGGAGATTGTCTTGACTTGTAACCCACAAACGGTTCAAATAATAGAGTAATCCATTGTCTTTCCTTTCGATATGAAGTTCGAGATTTTGAGGTAGCTCATTTTTCAACATGCTTTGGTTCACACATGTATGTTGTTCTTGTAGGATACGTGTCTGAATATCGGATTGAATTCAAACACAAAGAAGCTTGACACATTCCTTACGACTAAGCGAGCCACGACATTCGCCTTATCAGGATGGTAGCGAATCTCGCAATCGTAGTCGTTTAAAAGTTCGACCCAGCATCGTTGTCTCATGTTCAGCTCCTTTTGATTGAATATATGTTGGAGACTATTGTGGTTAGTAAAAACCACGGATTTCGTACCATAAAGGTAGTGTCTCAAAATCTTAAGGGAAAAACTACAGCACCTAACTCAAGATCATGAGTCGTGTAGATCTTCTCGTGGACTTTCAATTGTCTTGACACATAGGCTATGACCTTATCTCATTGCATGAGAACACAACCAAGGCCTAGATTCGATGCGTCATAATAGACAACAAAATCCTTGTTGCCATCGGGTAAAGATAGAATAGGTGCATCACAAAGCTTTTGTTTCAGAGTTTGGAAAGCTTCCTCTTGTTTGGGTCCCCACTTAAAAGGCTTATTCTTTTAAGTCAAAGCGGTGAGGGGAACCGCGATTTTTAGAAGTTCGCGATGAATCGATGATAATATCTAGCAAAGACCAAGAAATGAGCGAACTTATGTGGGAGTAGTGGGTGTGTTCCAATCCTTAATCGTAGTGATTTTGGAAGGATCCACATGTATACCTTGCTTGTTGACTATGTGTCTCAAGAAATGAACTTCTTTTAGCCAAAACTCGCACTTGGAGAATTTGGCATAAAGTTGTTCTTTCTTTAGTAGTTCCATAGTCAATCGAAGGTGTTGTTCATGTTCGGCTTGAGATTTGGAATAAATAAGAATGTCGTCGATGTAAACAATGATGAACTTGTCCAAATAAGGTTTACAAACCCGATTCATCAAGTTCATGAAAACAGCTGGAGCATTTGTCAAACCGAAGGGCATGACAGTAAACTCGTAATGACCATATCGAGTGCGAAAAGCAGTCTTTGGAATATCTTCTTCGAGCACACGAAGTTGATGATACCCAGAACGTAGATCAATCTTTGAAAAGCAAGTAGCACCTTGTAGTTGATCAAAGAGATCATCAATACGAAGTAGGGGATATCGATTTTTTATCATGAGTTTGTTGAGCCCACAATAATCGATACACAAACGGAAAGATCCGTCCTTCTTTTTTCACAAATAGGACAGGAGCGCCCCAAGGTGAATAGCTCGGACGAATGAATCCTTTATCGGATAGCTCTTGAAGCTGTTTTGATAACTCTTGCATCTCCGATGGTGCAAGACGGTAAGGAGATTTAGAAATTGGGTTGGCACCAGGTACAAGATCAATGCGGAACTCAACTTGTCGTACAGGAGGTAAACCAGGTAATTCTTCAGGAAACACCTCAGGTAATCCCGGACAATGGGATATCATGAACAACTTTTCCTTTGCCTTTCTCCTGTACGATATGTGCCAGGAAGGCTACATAGTTCTTTCGTAGGTATTTTTGGGCTTGGTTACATGTCATGAATTTAAGATTACTAGCAGGTTTCTCTCCACGAATTTCTAAGACTTCACCAGAGGGAAGAGGTATTCGAACTATCTTGTCAAAACAAATAACTTCGACATGATGCTTAGTTAACCAATCCATTCCTGATGATGTCGAAACTTCTGAGTTGCATTGGTGTGAGGTTAATGGGAAAAAGGTGGTTATTGAGGTTCAATTGGCAATCACAAATGACAAAATCTAGTTTGAGTGGTTCGCCACTAGCTATTTCGACTGTCAAGGGCTTTCCTAGTTTAGTTCTTGGCATTGAAAGAAATGGTTCAAAGGCTAAGGACACGAAACTCCTATCGGCACCCGAATCGAAAAGAACAGAAGTAGGATGATTGTTGACAAGGAACGTACAGTTAATGACTTCATTATCAGCATGAGCCTCGTTAGCATTGATATTGAATGCTCGTCCACGAGCTTGATTAGCATTGGCTAACTTCGGGCAGTTATTCTTGTAATGGCCCATCTCGCTGCAGTTAAAACATGACCCGGGTGGAAAGTGAGGTCGAACGGGATTTGCTTGGGGTTGGACAAGGTTCTGTGCAGCTTGGTTTGGAACAGATCGACACACGTTGGCCATGTGGCCAAATCTTCCACAAGTAGTACACTGACGATATGGTTGATGAACTTGGTGGTGACCGTTGCACTGATTGCAGAACGGTGCAGTGACAGCATATGGCTTTCTCACAGGAGGTTGAGCTGGATGGTTTTGAGGAGCTTGATTGGGTTGAGCGGCTGGTGCGGGTTGTGTAGGGATGGCGAAGTTCTGAGAAGCCTTACGCTTCTTCGATCGTTTAGAAGGCTCAACTTTGTTTCCCTTTTGTATCTCTTGAGTGGTTTTGGTGGATGATTTATTATCGCCTTTGCGATGAAGGTTCCCCTTTTAGACCTGAGACTCGGTCAAGGTTGCAGCTAGCTTAATGGCCTGTCAGACAATGGTTGGGTTACTTCCGGTAACAATGTCCTGAACAGGGTCAGGCAAACCATCGACATACTACTCGGTCGCCTTATCCAAAATCGTCACCATCGAAGGACAGAGTAAAATCAACTCCTCGTACCGGTCAGTATAAGCACGATGTTCACCACAATCCTGTTTGAGACCATGGAATTCGTTTTCGAGCGCCCTCTGCTCATGACGAGGACAGAATTCCTTCATCATTAGAGCCCTAAGCTCTTCCCATGTTTGAGCTAAAGCCACTTCAGCACCTTTATCTCTCATAATACCGTTCCACCATGTAAGTGCTCTCTTTTTAATACACTCGATGCAAACTCAACCTTTCGCTCATTTGGACATTAAACAAATCGGAACATGCTTTCGAGACTCTCAAACCATTGTAGAAGCCTAGTGGCTCCCTCGGACCCAGAAAATGAGAGTGGTTTAGCCAAACAAAATTGTTTATAGTTGCACGAAGCTGGTGCATACTTATTGTTATTGTTGTTGTTGTTCGCTTGATTAAGTTGGGTCATGAGATTTGGGAGTACCGCAACAATTTGCTGAGCGATAATGGCTGTCATTTCGGCATTTTGAGTTGTATCACGTCTGGGAGGCATTCTAAAAGAAGACATGAAGGAAGATGTGTGAGATTGAAAAAAATCAAGAGAGGTGTTAAAAATATCAACGAAATAAGGATGGTGGTCATTCGTTCGTTTCTTAAAACAAACAAACGACACACAAGGACTAATCAAAGTAAATGGCTCTTTATAATGTATCACAAAGACATGCTTTATACTATAAGTGGACACTCACCCCAAGAGTTCCCAGGTAAGAGTGACTGGTTCGATTAAGTGGATTTGTACGAACATTCTAACCTTGGACAGAAAACCCGGGGTACAGGCACCCACCCTTCCAGATTGCATGTGTTCACATTAATAAAACCCAAACTTAGACGAGATTTGAAAACCTTGAAGGCATAGATGTTTCTCTTTGCAAAAAGTTTTTGGAAAGATTTTGTGACTTTTGTATTGTTTTTTGTAATCACCTAAGGATAGGTGACAGTATTGTATTTTATGAATCTAAACACAAGTAAACTCGCGTTAGGGTCCTAGGAAGGTAATAGTCTAGGTCAAAGAGTTACTAATAACCTAATTCCCTTAAACCAGTGCTCTGATACCAATCTGTAACACCCCGACCGCGTAAAAACAACAAACCGCGGCGGAAACGTCGTGGATTCACGTTAACAGATTGTTTCAACAACTCGTGGTAATTAAAGTTGTGTTTTATTGAATATTAAAATTTCATAGTTACATTGTCTTGGAAATTAAAACAAACTAAATAAACTATTGTCTTTCATATTTTAAGGCACTAAGTCTGCGTCCGATCCTAAGTGAGCATGCATCAACATCAAGCATTGTTCCCTGAAACATATGTGAAAACGAGTCAGCAAAAAATATGCCGGCGAGTACATAGGTTTTGTGAGTGTGTCAAATTCATGGCCTTGAATATGTATTTACAATACCTCGTCAGACTACTAGAGTTGTTAGTTGAAAACCGTGTTATCAAAAGGTATTTGGTATTGCAATGATAACTAACCAACTAATACAAGTTAGTTATAGTTTATAAAAGACTTGTAGCCATGAATCTTAACCAAAACAATTGTTTTGAAAATTCGAGTAGTAAATCGTCTTGAAGAAATTTTGTATGGTTTATATCTTTAATAGAAAATCGTTGTGTATCATTGTTTGAAAACCTTTGTTTCAAGTGATGCAAATAACGCCATGAATGTAATACGATAAAAGCACTTATATATAGGAAGTACTAGTGGTGTATCCACCATGCTTTTATCACATTACACACGTACCACTATCTAAATCACTTACCATAAACCAATCGTCCATTGTTCGTGTCATAAACCAAATTGTTCATTGTCCTTGCCATAAACAACATTGTTTATTGTTTTTAATTGTGAAAACTTTTTGGTCGTTTTGGTAAATACATTCAAACCTGTGTTGACTCGTCTATCCCACCAAAGGGTATCTTTATATTTCAATAACAAACCACCAAAGGGTATGTTAAAGTAAACAGTTTCGGTCGTTACCCAAACTTCCCCACAAACACCGGGAAACTTGGTAACGGGATTGTCAGTCCTATGGTGCCATAACTTACTACTGGTCGGATTGTCCAAAGCTAATGAATGTCATTCGTGTCATGTATATAACGCACCAACAAGTTCGTTCACATTATTGAAATCGTCGTGTTTATATAAACCATAGCATTTGTAAATTGAAAACTTCAAAACAATTTAGCACATACGAATCACCCCAAAATATTTGAAAAAAAAAATAAAAGAGGGGACTATGTACTCACTTGGGGTTGCAAAATAACCTTGAACTAAAAGATCAAACAAGCTCAAAAGTCCGAGAAATCAAACGTGTCCTAAAACCGGATAACTATGTAAATATCGAGACTTTAATCGGCGGATCGGATATAATGAGGCCTTGTAAACCAAATGGTGTTGGGACTCATATGAAATTGTTTAACAAAGTCTAAATTCTGATTTGAAAAGATTCCTAAGTGCTTTTTTGTCACACTCCAACCGCGTAAAACAACAAACCGCGGCAGAAACGTCGGGGAGTGTCGTAACAGAAGTATTGTTTCAACAACCACGGCAATTAAAGTTTTGTATTATTGGATGAAATTTGATTACAATGTCTTGGAATACAAGAAAATAAACAAAAGTCTAATTTTCTTGTAGATTTTAAGTCACTAAAGCCCAAGTCTGTCCTTAGTGTCGCATGAATCAACCTTAAGCATTAGCTCCTGAAACACATGTGAAAATAGGTACGTCAGCATAAAAATGCCTGTGAGATACATAGGTTTTGTTTATGAGGATTCATGACTTGAAGTTAAATTAATAGTTTAACGAAAAGTAGTCATTAACCTTATAAAATGTTTTCTTTTATAAAATCAATATGAAAATCAAATGAAAAGAAGGATGTATGGTTAAATAATTAACCGGATGAAAATGAATTGTACAAAATATGTCATTTGTAAAACAATGACTTGTGGAAAATATATTTGTTTGTACCAAATGTGTCATGTCTTTGTCTTTGTAGAAGTGGTTTAAATAACACTATGATATGTAATATCATGAAAGCACTTATATATAGGAAGTACTAGCGGCATATCCACCATGCTTTTATCATATTAAACACATCTCGTTATTTAAATCACTTATCAAATAACCACCAAAAATGTCTTGCCTAACAAATGTCAAATGTCATGTATAACCAATGTCTTGTATAACCAAATGTCTTGAATAAACCAAAGTTTAAATCAAAAGTCATGTTTTGCAAAACCAATGCTTTATTTGATATGACCATTTATGTAGTTAGGTTTATCGCATACATTCAAGCCTTGAGACTGACGGATAAACCCTTATCAAGTCAAAGGTTTATCAAAAGTGTATTCGGATTCTGTCATTCCCTACTTCCAAATAAACCTAGGAAGCGGGGAACGGGATTTGTCAAGTCTTATGGTACCATTACATACTACCGGGCGGCGTGATCAATGTTAATGAATGTATTATGTCCCGTTAAACAAACCAAATGTCTTAGTCAATGTAAGCAATGTCATGAAAAATGTCTTTAAACTATGTATTAGGTATGCTAAGTCAACATACGAATTAGAAAATGTCCATAAAATCGATGTGTTAGCATGCTCAGTCAACATACATAGCAAAATGTAATGTAAATCAATGTGCTTATATGCTAAGTCAACATATGCCGCAAAAGATTTCTTTGAAATCAATGTGATAGCATGCTCAGTTAACATACATAGCAAAACATAATTGAAATCATGTACTATATATGTACTAGATGAACATAGCAAGTATATGTCGTGAAAGCGTGAAAATATGAAAGTATCGAGTAGGCACATGTGTTTCACCCTAAAATATTTGAAAAATATAAAAGAGGGGTCTATGTACTCACTTGTGGTTGCAAAAGTATCCTCATTCAAGAAGAATAATAAAGCTCAAGAGTATAAGGAATCAAATGGTTCCTAAGATCGGATAACTATGTTAATAAGTCGGGACTTTAATCAGTGGATTGGATAGAATGATGTCTTATAAATCAAATGAGTATTGGAACTCATATGGCATGATTTAATAAACTCAACATTCTGATTTGGAAGTGATCCTAAGTGCTTTTGACCTGTAATAACCCGTTAAGGTAGTTTACGCTACTTTAATGTGTCATTTGCATAAACCCTTGATCGGATGGTTAAACATGTCCTATGATGAGTCTTAAATGCCCAAACATGTTAAATAATGTTGCAATATCATTTTATATCTCAAAACTTTAGCCACATATGCTTAAATGAATTTATGCGCAAAAAGGGCATTTTGGTCATTTATAAAGGGCGTAATAGCGACCTATCATAATGCTAACCAAAAGATGTGACCATAAGGTATAACCTCAGAGGGTTATTCCCTATATAACTATGGTCACAAATATGTGTTTGTCCGGATCTTAAGATCGACCAAACGCGTCGGATTCGAAAGTCAAAGCGGTGGTCAAGACCGCTCGACTTACGACCCTAAATAAGCACTAAACTAAAAGTGACGATTTAGACATGTATAACATGTCTAACTAAGTTTTAAAAAAATGTTTTGGTATCAAAACTTGGTGTTTTGATACCCGAAATTAGTTCCGTCGTAAAATGCCCATAATGCGCATTTTGACCGAGACTTTGACTCGTCACTTCGACTAGTTAACGTGGTAATCATTAGGTATATCGCAAGGGCTTATAACCTTTGTGATTACGATCACGTTGCAAAGTTCAATTGAACTTTGACTTTGACCTAAATGGTCAAACCTGATAGTCAAATAGAAAGTCAAACGGTTTGACTTTTAGCTTAAACAAGCTAAAAGAAATGGAACAAGACTAGGAGAGGGCACTTACTTGTGTTGGAGAACACTTGAAGAGCCCCAATAATAAGAATGCTCAGTTAGGAAGCCTCCAACTAAGTTGTAGCCTCCAAGTAGAGCAAGAGGGAAAGAAAGAGTGAATGAGCAAGGAAATCGGTTTCAAAAATGGGGGTATTTATAGATTTCTTGAAGCCTCAAGATCATTCCAAGTGTTAGGAGATGTCGTAGGATCTTTACGAGTGTTTAGTCAGATGTTGCAACCAGGAGAAGTGTGGCAAAAATGAGTTATAGGTGTCAAGTCAAATGAACAAGAAGCTGCCAGGTATCTGCTGTAACTGGGCATCACCCACGCGTCGCGGGAGATCTGGATGACTCTCTCGCGTGACGCCTGGGATTCCAAAGTTTCAGAATTGGCAGAACAGGTCCCTGCAGCACGTTTAAGGGGTTTTTGACGCGTTTAACTCCCGTTAACCCAAAATTTTTGCTTTACAAGGATGTTAAAGCATACGGAACTTGAAATATGCTCGGAAATGACACGGATGTCAGCTCGTTTGGTCATACGGTTGCGGTTTTCGGTTAATTACGATGAAAATCGTAACGAACTCGCAAATGACCGTGAACGCGTGATGAATGAAATTTTTGCATTCCAATCACAAAAATGCTACATTTTAAGGATTACAAAAAATTTTGGATGTGCGTGTATGTTCTGGATTAGGAAATACGCGTAACGGCATAGTTTCACAGAATTTGCAAAATAGCCCCTGAAGTGGCATATGCATGTTTTTGCCATACCGAAGCCCTCAAAACTTATTTCTAAGTTATGTAAAGGGTATTTAGGGTATGTTTAGCTTATTCCATTTTTCCGGAGTGTACGTCGCGTTAAACTGATTACGTTTGCGTAAAGGTTTGCGATTTCACCTCCAGAAGTGATTTGAAAGATCAGAATTGAACATGGATTAAAAATATGAAATACCATATATAAATACACAAATCTTGGAATAAAACACAATCTTATAAAATTACAAAATCATTCGGAATAGTATGATGATTAAAATACACAGATGTCACATTTTTGACACGTTATGACTCGTTAAGGTAGTTTAGGCTACTTTAACGTTTCATTGGCATAAATATGTGTTCGGATGGTTATATATGTGTTATGATAAGTCTAATATGCCAAAATAAGTTTGTTATAGTTGCAACATCAGTTTATATGTCAAAACATTGGCCACATATGCTTAAATTTGATTTAAGCACAAAAAGGGCATTTTGGTCATTTATAGGGCATAATAGACGACTTAACATAACACTAACCAAACGACGTGACCATCAGGTATGACCTCAGAGGGTTATTCCCTATACAACTATGGTCACATATATGTGTTTGGTCGGATCCTAAGATCGATCAAACGGGTCGGATTCGAAAGTCAAAGCGGTGGTCAAGACCGCTCGACTTACGACCTTAAATAAGCAGTAAACTAAAAGTGACGAGTTAGACATGTCAAAACATGTCTAACTAAGTTGTCAAAATCTTTTGGTATCAAAAGTTAGTGTTCGATATCCCAAAATAGTTCCGTCGCTAAATGCACCTAAATGCGCATTTTGACTGAAACTTTGACTCGTCACTTCGACTAGTAAACGTGGTAATCAGTAGGCATGATCGATAAGGATCATAACCATCGTGATTACGATCACGTTGCAAAGTCCAATTGGACATTTCTTTGACCAATTATTGGTCAAAGCTGAAAGTCAAACACGGTTTGACTTTTAGCTCGAAATAGCTAAGATGGATGAACAAGGCTAAGTTAAAACACTTACTTGTGCTCAAGGCAGCCAAGGATGGAGAAAAAGACTTAGAAAACTCAGTTAGGAGACCTCCAACAAAATGGGAGTTCTCCACTTCGAGTTATAGAGAGAAAGGGAAGGAATGAGCAAAGAATTTGGTTGAAGATCAAGGGTATTTATAGTTTTTTTGAAGGCACAAGATCATTCCAAATGTTAGGAGATGTTGTAGGATCATTACAAGTGTTTAGTGAGGTGTTACAACCAGGAGAAGTGTGGCAAAAACGAGTTATAGGTGTCAAGGCAATGGAACAAGAAGCTGCCAGGTTTTTGCTATAACGGAGCATCCCTCGCGCGTCGCGGGAGATCTGGGTGAGTCTCTGGCGTGGCGCGTGGGATTCCAAAGTCTCAGAATTGGCAGAACAGGTCCATGCAGCACGTGTAACGTGTTTTTGACGCGTTTAACCCTTATTAACCCAAAATTTAGGCTTTACAAGGATGTTAAAGCATAGGGAACTTGAAATATGCTCGAAGATGTCACGGATGTCGGCTCGTTTGGTCGTACGATTGCGGTTTTCGGTTAATTACGACAGAAATCGTAACGAACGTGCAAATGACCGTAAACGCGTAACGAATGATATTTTTGCATTCCAGTCATTATAAACTAGATTTTAATGATTACAAAAATTCTTGGATATGCGTACATGTTCCGGATAGGATATACACGAATCAGCATAGTTTTGCATAATTTGCAAAATAGCCCCTGAGCTTGCATAAGCGTGTGTTTGCCATACCGAAGCCCTCAAAACTTATTTCTAAGTTATGTAAAGGGTATTTTAGGTATGTTTAGCTTATTTCATTGTTCCGGAGTATACGTCGTGTTAAACTGATTACGTTTGCGTAATAGTTTGTGATTTCACTTCCAGAAGTTGTTTAAGAGGGAATCGTGCAAGAACTGAATATGTGCAATTGTCATGATAAAATACAAATCTCGAAAATAAGACACAAAAATTTCATTGATTGATAATTCGTTTGGAATTTGTTACATGATCGAATCACCACAAATGTCACAATCTCCCCTACTTTAGGAAATTTCGTCCCGAAATTTAATTTGAGGAAACTTGTGAAAACAGAGGTGGGTATTTCGCTTTCATTTGATCCTCTCGTTCCCAAGTAAATTCTGGGCCACGTTTTCATTCCTAGTGAACTTTGACTATCGGAATTCGTCTTCGCTTGAGTTTCTTGACTTCACGGTCCAAAATCTCGACAGGTTCCTCGACAAAGCGCATAGTGTCATCAACGTGAATTTCGTTGAGAGTGACGTGAAGATTTGCGTCAGGTAAACACTTCTTTAGATTAGATACGTGGAATGTTGGGTGAACGTTCCCAAGTTTAGGAGGTAGCTCTAGTCGGTAGGCCACCTTTCCGATTCTTTCAACGATCTTGAATGCTCCAATGTATCGTGGTGCAAGTTTTCCTTTCTTTTCAAATCTAACCACTCCTTTCCAAGGGGATACCTTGAGTAGGACGTAATCACCAACTTGGAATTCCAAGGGCTTGCGTCGTTTGTCAACGTAACTCTTTTGTCGGCTTCTTGCTGTCAGAAGGTTATCGCGTTTTTTCTTGACTTTGTCTGTTGTGTCATGAATAAGTTCAGGTCCAGTAAATTGAGACTCTCCAACTTCATTCCAACAGACAGGTGAACGACATTTTCGACCGTATAAAGCTTCGAAAGGCGCCATGTTGATGCTGGCATGATAACTATTGTTGTAGGAGAATTCGATCAACGGTAGATGCGAATCCCAACTACCACCAAAGTTGATCACACACGCTCTAACAATATCCTCCAACATTTGAATTGTTCTCTCGGTTTGTCCATCCGTTTGAGGATGATAAGCAGTGCTCAAATTGAGTTTGGTTCCCAAAGCAGATTGCATGGTCTTCCAAAAGTGAGATGAGAACCTAGGATCTCTGTCAGATATGATGTCCAAAGGAACACCATGACGGGATACAATCTCATCGACATAGATTTTGGCGAGTTTCTCAGCAGAGTAATCCTCACGAATTGCTAAAAAGTGTGCTGACTTTGTTAGACGATCAATGATTACCCAAATAGCATAATGACCTCTAGATGTGCGTGGTAGTTTTGTGATGAGATCCATCGCAATGTTCTCCCACTTCCATACCTGAATTTCTGGTTGTTCAAGCAAACCAAATGGGCGATGATGTTCAGCCTTGACTTTAAGACAAGTTAGGCATTTTGATACATACAAGGCAATGTCTTTCTTCAAACCCGGCCACCAATATTGGGTACGAAGATCCTTGTACATTTTGTCTGCACCAGGATGGATTGAATAACGAGACTTATGAGCTTCGTCCATCAATAATGTGCGGAGATTGTTTTGACTTGGAACCGACAAACTGTTCAAATAATAGAGTAATCTATAGTCTTTCGTTTCGAGATGAAGTTCGAGATTTTGAGGTAGCTCATTTTTCAACATGCTTTGGTTCACACATGTACGTTGTGCTTATAGGATACGTGTCTAAATATCAGATTGAATTCGAACACAAAGAAGCTTGACACGTTCCTTACGACTAAGCGCATCACCCACGACATTCACCTTACCAGGATGGTAGCGTATTTCGCAATCGTAGTCGTTTTAAAGTTCGATCCAGCGTCGTTGTCTCATGTTCAGCTCCTTTTGATTGAATATATGTTGGAGACTTGTGTGGTCAGTAAAAACCACGCATTTCGTACCACAAAGGTAGTGTCTCCAAATCTTGAGGGCAAAAACTACAGCACCTAACTCAAGAGCATGAGTCGTGTAGTTCTTCTCGTGGACTTTCAATTGTCTTGACGCATAGGCTATGACCTTATCTCGTTGCATGAGAACACAACCAAGGCCTAGAATCGATGCGTCACAATAGACAACAAAATCCTCGTTGCCATCAGGTAAAGATAGAATAGGTGCATCACAGAGCTTTTGTTTCAGAGTTTGGAGAGCTTCCTCTTGTTTGGGTCCCCACTCAATAGGTTTATTCTTTTAAGTCAAAGCGGTGAGGGGAACCATGATTTTTGAGAAGTTCGCGATGAATCAACGATAATATCCAGCAAGACCAAGAAATGAGTGAACTTCTGTGGGAGTAGTGGGTGTGTTCCAATCCTTAATCGCAGTGATTTTGGAAGGATCCACATGTATACCTTGCTCGTTGACTATGTGTCCCAAGAAATGAACTTCTTTTAGCCAAAACTCGCACTTGGAGAATTTGGCATAAAGTTGTTCTTTCTTTAGTAGTTCCATAGTCAATCGAAGGTGTTGTTCGTGTTTGGCTCGAGATTTGGAATAAATAAGAATGTCGTCGATGAAAACAATGATGAACATGTCCAAATAAAGTTTACAAACCCGATTCATCAAGTCCATGAAAACAGCTGGAGCATTCGTCAAACCGAAGGGCATGACAGTAAACTCGTAATGACCATATCGAGTGCGAAAAGCAGTCTTGGGAATATCTTCTTCGAGCACACGAAGTTGATGATACCTAGAACGTAGATCAATATTTGAAAAGTAAGTAGCACCTTGTAGCTGATCAAAGAGATCATCAATGCGAGGTAGGGGATATCGATTTTTGATCGTGAGTTTGTTGAGCTCATGATAATCGATACACATACGGAAAGATCCGTCCTTCTTTTTCACAAATAGGATAGGAGCGCCCCAAGGTGAATAGCTCGGACGAATGAATCCTTTATCAGATAGCTCTTGAAGCTGTTTCGATAACTCTTGCATCTCAGATGGTGCAAGACGGTAAGGAGATTTAGCAATTGGGTTGGCACCAGGTACAAGATCAATGCGGAACTCAACTTGTCGTACAGGATGTAAACCAGGTAATTCTTTTAGAAACACCTTAGGATAATCCCGGACAATGGGGATATCATGAACAGTTTTCCCATTGCCTTTCTCCTCTACGATATGTACCAAGAAGGCTACATAGTTCTTTCGTAGGTATTTTTGGGCTTGGTTACAGGTTATGAATTTAAGATTACTAGCAGGTTTCTCTCCACGAATTTCTAAGACTTCGCCAGAGGGAAGAGGTATTCGAACTATCTTGTCAAAACAAATAACTTCGACATGATGCTTGGTTAACCAATCCATTCCTATGATGATGTCGAAATTCCCGAGTTGCATTGGTTATTGAGGTTCAATTGGCAATCACAAATGATAGAATCTAGTTTGAGTGGTTCGCCACTAGCTATTTCGAATGTCAAGGGCTTTCCTAGTTTAGTTCTTGGCATTGACAACAATGGTTCAAAGGCTAAGGACCCAAAACTCCTATCAGCACCCGAATTGAAAAGAACAGAAGCAGGATGATTGTTGACAAGGAACGTACCGTTTACGACTTCGTTATCAGCACGAGTCTCGTTAGCATTGATATTGAATGCTCGTCCACGAGCTTGATTGGCATTGGCTAACTTCGGGCAGTTGTTCTTGTAATGGCCCATTTCCTCGCAGTTAAAACATGACCCGGGTGGAAATGAGGTCGAACGGGATTTGCTTGGGGTTGGACAGGGTTCTGTGCAGCTTGGTTTGAAACAAATCAACACACGTTGGCCAAGTGAACAAATCTTCCACAAGTAGTACACAAACGACATGGTTGATGAACTTGGTGGTGACCGTTGCACCGATTGCAGATGGGTGCAGTGCCAGCATATGGCTTTCTCACAGGAGGTTGAGCTGGTTGGTTTTGAGGAGCTTGATTGGGTTGAGCGGCTGGTGCGGGTTGTATAGGGATGGCAAAGTTCTGAGAAGCCTTACACTTCTTCGATCGTTAGAAGGCTCAACTTTGTTTCCCTTTTGTATCTCTTGAGTGGTTTTGGTGGATGATTTCTTATCGCCTTTGCGATGAAGGTTCCCCTTTTAGACCTGAGACTCGGTCAAGGTTGCAGCTAGCTCAATGGCCTGTCGGACAATGGTTGGGTTACTTCCGGTAACAATGTCCTGAACAGGGTCAGGCAAACCATCGACATACTTCTCGGTCGCCTTATCCAAAATCGTCACCATCGAAGGACAGAGTAAAATCAACTCCTCGTACCGGTCAGTATAAGCACGATGTTCACCACTATCCTGTTTGAGATCATGGAATTCGTTTTCGAGCACCCTCTACTCATGAGGAGAACAGAATTCCTTCATCATTAGAGCCCTAAGCTATTCCCATGTTTGAGGTAAAGCCACTTCGGCACCTCTATCTCTCATAATACCGTTCCACCATGTAAGATCTCTCTTTTTTAATACACTCGATGCAAACTCAACCTTTCGCTCACTTGGACATTAAACAAATCGGAACGTGCATTCGAGACTCTCAAACCATTGTACAAGCCTAGTGGTTCCCTCGGACCCAGAAAATGAGAGTGGTTTAGCCGAACAAAATTGTTTATAGTTGCACGGAGCTGGTGCATACTTATTGTTATTGTTGTTGTTGTTTGCTTGATTAAGTTGGGTCACGAGATTTGGGAGTACCGCAGCAATTTGCTGAGTGATAATGGCTGCCATTTCGGCATTTTGAGTTGTATCACGTCTAGGAGGCATTGTAAAAGAAGACATGAAGGAAGATATGTGAGATTGAAATAAATCAAGAGAGGTGTTGAAAATATCAACGAAATAAGGATGGTGGTCATTCGTTCATTTCTTAAAACAAACAAACGACACACAGTGACTAATCAAAGTAAATGGGTCTTTATAATGTATCGCGAAGACATGCTTTAGCCTATAAGTGGACACTCACCCCAAGAGTTCCCAAGTAAGAGTGACTGGTCCGATTAAGTGGATTTGTACGAACACTCTAACCTTGGACAGAAAACCCAGGGTACAGGCACCCACCCTTCTAGATTGCATGTGTTTACATTAATAAAAGCCAAACTTTGATGAGATTTGGAAACCTTGAAGGCATAAAGCCCAAAAATGATTCATCTAAGAATAGATTTTTCTCTTTGCAAAAAGTTTTTGGAAAGATTTTGTGACTTTTGTATTGTTTTTGGTAATCACCTAAGGATAGGTGATAGTATTGCATTTTATGAATCTAAACGCAAGTAAACTCGCGTTAGGGTCCTAGAAAGGTTATAGTCTAGGTCAAAGCATTACTAATAACCTAATTTCCTATAACCAGTGCTCTGATACTAATATGTAACACCCCGACCGCGTAAAAACAACAAACCGCGGCGGAAACATCGGGGAGTCACGTTAACAGATTGTTTCAACAACACGTGGTAATTAAAGTTGTGTTTTATTGAATATTGAAATTTCATAGTTACATTGACTTGGAAATTAAAACAAACTAAATAAACTATTGTCTTTCATATTTTAAGGCACTAACTTCACATCCGATGTCACACCCCGACCCGCAGCGGAAAAGGTGATCGGGGCATGATTGGGTTATCATCAAAGCTCATGACATTTATTATAACGTTTCATATTCATTATTACAATTTAATGGGAAATATACAATCATAATTACATCATGTCCTAAACATCATTCTAGACTTCATTGTTTTCTTCTAAGGCATTTCCTATGTTTTCCTTGCTTCATCCTGTTCACCTGTATCATGTGTAAAAATGGTTTTTGGATCAACAAAAAGTTGACGAGTGAATCCGATGAAAAACATTTGAACAAGTTTATTGAATTGATTATAAAATAAAGTGCACAACCACATATGAGTAAATATAGATGTAAACTTATTCACCAATCATTTAATATTAAATAATGCACACACATACAATAATTGATTGTTTTGAGGCACGCGTTGCTCAACTCGTCTCCCACGAGGAACTGATGGGCCTAATGAATGATTTGCATATAACTTGACAATATGAAATACATAACTATAAATAATATATACAATCTAAGTTTAGATCACAATATGGTATGGCACAAGTTTAAATAAACGAGTTAATTTTAGTGACACATGACACACCCCAAAACGTGTAATTAAAAAGGGGAGTTGTAAGATTCACTCACATTGGGTGCGTTCGGTTGATGATGTTGAATGCGCACGAAGTTGGTTTTAACCAAAAGTGAAACTAACCTAGATAATGGCATAATGGTTCGGTAAGTAAGCGGATTTTATTAATCAATTTTAGTAGGATTGTTGGATGTATTTTTGTGAGTTTAAGGCTATTTTCTAACCTTAAAATGTTATTTTTAAGTATTTTTAATGTAAATAAATAAATAAAAGTAATAAAAAAATATTGATTTTTGACTGTTGACCTGTTGACCGTTGACTTGTTGACCGATTTTATTGTATAATTGTGTGCGCCGGGTGAGGCTCGAACCCGAGACCTCCCGTTCGCGTGCACGCAGCTCTACCAACTGAGCTACGTGTCTAACCCGAAATATTTCTGTTTTTAATTATATTTATATACTAATTGAATTAATCCGAAAATCATTTATTTCAAAAACGATTTTAATTACTCGCTCGGTGCTCTCCACAGGTCTCGAACCCGGGACCTGTGGTTTAGGTTAACACACAGTCCACCGCTGGACTGTGTGTCTAACTTGGTAAATACTCTGATTTATATTATACTTATATACAAACTAAATTATTTCATTTCTGCCTTATATAAAAAGTTTGATAATTGTCCGGACCGGTGCGGTAGTCTGGACTCGAACTCGTGACATGTGATTTAAACGTTCACACAGTCCACCACTGGACTGTGTGTCTATCTTGGTTATTATTCCGGCTTTTATTAAACTTAACATCTATAAGCAGTGGATCCGGTTCAGTTAAAAAAAGGAACATTTTTTATTAAGGCGAGTGTGCGTGGGACAAGAATCGAACTCGGGACGCATGCGTTTTTATTTGCACACAGTCCACCACTGGACTGTGTGTCTAACCCGAGATATATCTTGATTTTAATTAAACATATACAATACCGAAACTTCGTCTTCTTCGTTAGACTTAACCAGAATCAGAGTCTGACTGGTTCATCTATTTTAATCAAGTTCCTTAGTGCATGTAAGATTAATAAAAAGAATGAGAGATTAAGTGTAAGGTATACCGAACAGGGCTCCTCTGTTCGCCGGCGAAACTCCGATGACAGCAGATGATTTCGGCGACGTGTGTCCTGCGGCAGAGGGTCTTCAGGGAGCTTGAGATGAGTGTGGGTGGCTTCGGTATGAGCTCTGGGGGTTCAGTTTTTAGAGTGATGCACAGAGGTGAAAAGGTTCGGTTTTCCGGCGAGTTGCAGAAATTCTCCGGCGAGTGAAATTACGTCAGGAAAGAGTGTGATTGTGAGCGAAAAAGCTAACAGAGGTTAGAGGGGGTATTTATAGGGCAGAACATTGACGAATTTGGTCCGTTTTCCATCTTGATTCGTCGGTTAAAAATTTTCCGGCGGTTATGACTTGCGTCGCGGGTTCAGACGTCGGTTATAACCGATGTAATAGTTAAGGCTTCGGTTAAAACAGAAGAAACCGTCCAATCTCGGCGAAATCGTCGGGATTTCCGACGACTGCGATTGGGCGCGTCGGTTTTGAATTTGAGATTTAGGTTATGTATTAATTGTTTCTAATAATGAACAAGAAACACAAGTTGCGCAGTGGTTGGATGGATGAGTGTTAAGGCTTTGCAGAATTCGCTGGCTGACCCGGGTTCGAAACCCGGCAGCATTGATTTATTTTTATTTCATTATTTTTAATACTTTTTCAAATATAATTATATATTCCAATATACTTATTAATTATGTATCGTTTAAAAATAATTTGGGCATTAAATACGCAACGACTGTTCGGTTAATAAACGGAGCGGGTTTGGTAAATCCGGTTTTTGACGGATGTTACAGTATCCCCTGCTTTTCAGAAATTTCGTCCCGAAATTTAAGTAGTGACATATTTGTCTAAAAAGGATGGTGTTTAGTTTGACAGTTACATGCTTAGAAAAAGAGTAAGAGTTTAAGTTTTTGTTTGAGGTGGTAACGTCCCTTGTAAGGGTTAAGTACCCTGTTACAGGAATCGCTTTTTGTTGCCTACGGTAAAAATATTGATAAGCAGAGTTGATTCACTAAATATGATATCATGCGTAAGAGTTTTGATATGTTTGGGAAGATATGGTTATATCCTAAAGCAAAACTTCTAATACTACAACCTACATGGAACTTCTCATAACCGTCTAACAATGCCTCTGATCCTTTGACAAGAATACTTATATATAGGAAGTACCAGCGGCGTATCCACCATATTCTTGTCAAATTTTCATTGGTTTTATCAGTAAGTTATGATTGGTTCTATGATGTGACTCTAGAACATAAATAAACGCCACAACCAATGTACCAAGAAATTACTAAATCCTACATAGAACTTCTCATAACCACCTGACAATACCTCTGATCCTTTGACAAGAATACTTATATATAGGAAGTACCAGCGGCGTATCCACCATATTCTTGTCAAATTTTCATTGGTTTTATCAGTAAGTTATGATTGGTTCTATGATGTAACTCTAGAACATAAATAAACACAACAACCAATATCTGAGTCCAAATTCTGATAGCATACATGTTTGAATGGTGACAGTTCCTCTCTCATTTGTTATGATGGAGAGGTTAGTTTATGTAGAAATAGAACACAATCCAATTTCTTTAAATGGCGAGATGATATGAATGTAACACAAATTTCAACCAAGACAATACTAAATCCTACATGGAACTTCTCATAACCACCTGATAATGCCTCTGATCCTTTGGCAAGAATACTTATACATAGGAAGTACCAGCGGCGTATCCACCATATTCTTGTCAAATTTTCATTGACTTTATCCACAAGTTATGATTAGTTCAATGTGACTCTACAACAAACACAACAACCACAACTTGAGTCTTAATTCTGATAGTATCCATGTTTGAATGATGACAATACCTCTCTCGTTTGTTGTGATGGAGAGGTTAGTCCTTGTGGAAGTGAGACATAGCTCAACTTCTTTAAATGATAAAATTGAAATACGCTGTAATGTATGATGAACAAACTTCGACCAAAACATACTAAATCCTACATGGAACCTCTCATAACCGCCTGATAATGCCTCCGATCCTTTGACAAGAATACTTATATATAGGAAGTACCAGCGACGTATCCACCATATTCTTGTCAAATTTTCATTGACTTCATCCGCAAGTTATGATTAGTTCTATGTGACTCTAAAACAAACACAACAACCAAAACTTGAGTCTAAATTCTGATAGTATACATGTTGGAATGATGACAATACCTCTCTCGTTTGTTGTGATGGAGAGGTTAGTCTATGTAGAAATGGAATACAATCCAATTTCTTTAAATGATAAGATGCCATAAATGCTAAATCAGTAAGTACAAAACAAACTTCAATCAAGAGAATGCTAAATTCCACATGGAACTTCTCATAACCGCCAGATAATGCCTCTGATCCTTTGACAAGAATACTTATATATAGGAAGTACCAGCGGCGTATCCACCATATTCTTGTCAAATTTTCATTGGCTTTATCCTTAAGTTATGATTGGTTCTATGTGATTCTAAAACATAAACAAACACAATCAACCAAAGCTTGAGATAACATAAAGAAAAACATAAAACTAAACGATTGGAGTTGAATCTTGATTTTCGGTGAAGGGGACTAGTTGGTGGTTTCGTTTGGGCCGTCATTATCTTCAACAGGGTTGGCGTTGATGTTGAAAACTCTTCCTCTTGCTGGTGGCCTAGCGATTTGGTTTCCTTGATTCGATTTGTTAATTGGGTTTGCTTGAGCTTGGGCGTTTATGATGTTAACCAATCGAGGGCACGTGTTTCTATAGTGGATAGGGTTGCCACAATTGAAACAAGCTCGAACATAAGGTAACATGGGGTATTGAGGTTGTTGATATGTTTGGATCATATTTTGAGTAGGGGGTGTGGTTTGGTTTTGAGGGTGCGGCAAACCTTGCTCAAATGACCATAGCGTCCACAATTCACACATAGTCGACAAGGTAAGGTAGATGGATGGTGATAAAAACAGGTGTTACATTGAGGGTGAGGTCCAAGGTATGGTTTCTTATTTGGGTAAGTTGAGTTGGGTGCTATTTGCGTGATTGGGATAGCTTGGATTGGTATGGCTTGTGAAATTGGTTGATTACGTTGGGTAGTAGCGAAAAGTTGCCCGTCTCTTTTTCTCTTAGAAATGGGTTGAGAAGGGGATTCCGTTTGGGTGGAGTTTGAAGTTTCAGTTGATGCTTTATCCTTCTTCTTCTCCTCCTTGAAGTCTTTATTCCGGATGCGGTTCTCGGTGAGCTCTGTAGCTAACTCCATTGCTGCTTCCAAAGTTGCAGGCGTGGTACTTATTACAGAGTCCTGAATCTTTGACGGAAGACCTCGAATGTAGTGCTCGATCAAACGGTAGAGGGGAGTGAACAAGTTGGGAACCATTTGATTTAACTCGAGGAATCTTTTGTTGTATGTGGTGTGGTCTCCTTCCTTTTGCTTCAACGAATAAAACTCATCTTCTAATTTCTTGATTTCGCTCCTTGGGCAAAACCGTCTTGTCATGATTTCCTTCAACTCTTCCCAAGTCAAAGTCATAGCATCTTCAACACCTCGTTTTGCCTTATCTGTATTCCACCAAGTAAGTGCTATTCCATATAAACGACCAGTAGCATATCGCACTTTGCGATCATCGGGGCAATCGCAATTTAGAAAAGTGTTCTCCGTTTCTTCAAACCAATGGAGGAGAGCGGTGACACCTTCAGTCCCTTCGTATTTTGGAGGGTCGCATGATTTGAAATGCTTGTAGGTGCATTTAGTGGTATTTGGGGGAGGGTTGATAACATTTTGATCTTCTTGGTTGACAGGATTAGCGGTAAGGGCTTGTTGGACTTGAATTACAATGTTGGGTATTACGGCAGCCATTTGTTGAGCGATTAGGGCAGCCATGCGCTCGCGGGCTTTTCCTGCTCTCATCTTCCTATGGGCGAGGCTAGAAGACATCTACAAGGAATACGTATCATGAGTATGAGTTGGATGTTTTTGGGATCATGGATCGTATTTAGGAATGAACATTCATAAAATAAATATAGAAAAATAAATCTACTACATCCATAGGATGTCTTAGGCTTTGCTCGTAATTGGGCCTTGCATGCCGCCATACTTCACCTTCGTAATCATGTGGGCCCCCATGAATACCGGGTTTTTCATATGGTTCGCATGTGTTAGCCTGGTTACGTACACTAAAACCCGGAGAATATCGAGAAATATGTATATAACGTATGATATTCGGAATGTGTCCAGGTGTGGACACGGTGACACCTCAATGTGGGGTTAGTTCGAACGACGTTTGGTGTGGCATGCTTTGGCCTAATAGGTCCTTCGTACTCTCATCGTTAGTCCCCAGGTAGGCAAACTGGTCCGTTTGCCAACCTAGACAGGACGTTCCGACTACCGGTACTTGTACCCTTCCAGTTACTACATGCCCGTCGCAGAACTCACTTTGATGAGATTTGAAAATTGCGACAAAATCTTTGAATACAAAAGTATGAAGATGATTTGAATATATGAACATTGAAATATGTATGATAAATGTGTATGTAAGTATGTATGTTTGACTGTAAGTATAAACAAATATGAAACAAATAAATATCATAAGTTTGCATGTAACCACATAAACAATAAAAATCTAGTCAACTATAGTATAGGCTCTAAGGGTCTAATAACCTATCCTATATCCCTATAGTCATGGCTCTGATACCAATCTGTCACACCCCGACCCGCAGCGGAAAAGGTGATCGGGGCATGATTGGGTTATCATCAAAGCTCATGACATTTATTATAACGTTTCATATTCATTATTACAATTTAATGGGAAATATACAATCATAATTACATCATGTCCTAAACATCATTCTAGACTTCATTGTTTTCTTCTAAGGCATTTCCTATGTTTTCCTTGCTTCATCCTGTTCACCTGTATCATGTGTAAAAATGGTTTTTGGATCAACAAAAAGTTGGCGAGTGAATCCGATGAAAAACATTTGAGCAAGTTTATTGAATTGATTATAAAATAAAGTGCACAACCACATATGAGTAAATATAGATGTAAACTTATTCACCAATCATTTAATATTAAATAATGCACACACATACAATAATTGATTGTTTTGAGGCACGCGTTGCTCAACTCGTCTCCCACGAGGAACTGATGGGCCTAATGAATGATTTGCATATAACTTGACAATATGAAATACATAACTACAAATAATATATACAATCTAAGTTTAGATCACAATATGGTATGGCACAAGTTTAAATAAACGAGTTAATTTTAGTGACACATGACACACCCCAAAACGTGTAATTAAAAAGGGGAGTTGTAAGATTCACTCACATTGGGTGCGTTCGGTTGATGATGTTGAATGCGCACGAAGTTGGTTTTAACCACGAGTGAAACTAACCTAGATAATGGCATAATGGTTCGGTAAGTAAGCGGATTTTATTAATCAATTTTAGTAGGATTGTTGGATGTATTTTTGTGAGTTTAAGGCTATTTTCTAACCTTAAAAATGTTATTTTTAAGTATTTTTAATGTAAATAAATAAATAAAAGTAATAAAAAAATATTGATTTTTGACTGTTGACCTGTTGACCGTTGACTTGTTGACCGATTTTATTGTATAATTGTGTGCGCCGGGTGAGGCTCGAACCCGAGACCTCCCGTTCGCGTGCACGCAGCTCTACCAACTGAGCTACGTGTCTAACCCGAAATATTTCTGTTTTTAATTATATTTATATACTAATTGAATTAATCCGAAAGTCATTTATTTCAAAAACGATTTTAATTACTCGCTCGGTGCTCTCCACAGGTCTCGAACCCGGGACCTGTGGTTTAGGTTAACACACAGTCCACCGCTGGACTGTGTGTCTAACTTGGTAAATACTCTGATTTTTATTATACTTATATACAAACTAAATTATTTCATTTCTGCCTTATATAAAAAGTTTGATAATTGTCCGGACCGGTGCGGTAGTCTGGACTCGAACTCGTGACATGTGATTTAAACGTTCACACAGTCCACCACTGGACTGTGTGTCTATCTTGGTTATTATTCCGGTTTTTATTAAACTTAACATCTATAAGCAGTGGATCCGGTTCAGTTAAAAAAAGGAACATTTTTTATTAAGGCGAGTGTGCGTGGGACAAGAATCGAACTCGGGACGTATGCGTTTTTATTTGCACACAGTCCACCACCGGACTGTGTGTCTAACCCGAGATATATCTTGATTTTAATTAAACATATACAATACTGAAACTTCGTCTTCTTCGTTAGACTTAACCAGAATCGGAGTCTGACTGGTTCATCGATTTTAATCAAGTTCCTTAGTGTGTTGTGATTAATTACATGTAAGATTAATAAAAAGAATGAGAGATTAAGTGTAAGGTATACCGAACAGGGCTCCTCTGTTTCGCCGGCGAAACTCCGATGACAGCAGATGATTTCGGCGACGTGTGTCCTGCGGCAGAGGGTCTTCAGGGAGCTTGAGATGAGTGTGGGTGGCTTTGGTATGAGCTCTGGGGGTTCAGTTTTTAGAGTGATGCACAGAGGTGAAAAGGTTCGGTTTTCCGGCGAGTTGCAGAAATTCTCCGGCGAGTGAAATTACGTCAGGAAAGAGTGTGATTGTGAGCGAAAAAGCTAACAGAGGTTAGAGGGGTATTTATAGGGCAGAACATTGACGAATTTGGTCCGTTTTCCATCTTGATTCGTCGGTTAAAAATTTTCCGGCGGTTATGACTTGCGTCGCGGGTTCAGACGTCGGTTATAACCGATGTAATAGTTAAGGCTTCGGTTAAAACAGAAGAAACCGTCCAATCTCGGCGAAATCGTCGGGATTTCCGACGACTGCGATTGGGCGCGTCGGTTTTGAATTTGAGATTTAGGTTATGTATTAATTGTTTCTAATAATGAATAAGAAACACAAGTGGCGCAGTGGTTGGATGGATGAGTGTTAAGGCTTTGCTGAATTCGCTGGCTGACCCGGGTTCGAAACCCGGCAGCATTGATTTATTTTATTTCATTATTTTTAATACTTTTTCAAATATAAATTATATATTCCAATATACTTATTAATTATGTATCGTTTAAAAATAATTTGGGCATTAAATACGCAACGAAATTTTTAACTGATTGTTCGGTTAATAAATGGAGCGGGTTTGGTAAATCCGGTTTTTTACGGATGTTACATCCGATCCTAAGTGAGCATGCATCAACATCAAGCATTGTTCCCTGAAACATATGTGAAAACGAGTCAACAAAAAATATGCCGGTGAGTACATAGGTTTTTTGAGTGTGTCAAATTCATGGCCTTGATTGTGTATTTACAATACCTCGTCAGGCTACTAGACTCGTTAGTTGAAAACCGTGTTATCAAAAGGTATTTGGTATTGCAATGATAACTAACCAACTAATACAAGTTAGTTATAGTTTATAAAAGACTTGTAGCCATGAATCTTGACCAAAACATTTGTTTTGAAAATTCGAGCAGTAAATCGTCTGAAGAAATTTTGTATGATTTATATCTTTAATAGAAAATCGTTGCATGTCATTGTTTGAAAACCTTTTTTCAAGTGATGCAAATAACGCCACAAATGTAATTCGATAAAAGCACTTATATATAGGAAGTACCAGCGGCGTATCCACCATGCTTTTATCACATTACACACGTACCGCTATCTAAATCACTTACTATAAACCAATCGTCCATTGTTCGTGTCATAAACCAAATTGTTCATTGTCCTTGCCATAAACCACATTGTTCATTGTTTTTAATTGTGAAAACCTTGGTCATTTTGGTGAATACATTCAAACCTGTGTTGACTCGTCTATACCACCAAAGGGTATCTTTAAATTGCAATAACAAAGCACCAAATGATATGTTAAAGTAAACAGTTTCGGTCGTTCCCCAAACTTCCCCACAAACATCGGGAAACTTGGTAACGGGATTGTCAGCCCTATGGTACCATAACTTACTACTGGTCTGCTTGGCCAAAGCTAATGAATGTCATTCGTGTCATCTATATAACAGACCAACAAGTTCGTTCACATTATTGAAATCGTCGTGTTTTATATAAACCATAGCATTTGTAAATTGAAAACTTGAAAACAATTTAGCACATAAAATCACCCCAAAATATTTGAAAAAAAAACATAAAAGAGGGGACTATGTACTCACTTGGGGTTGCAAAATAACCTTGAATTAAAAGATCAAACAAGCTCAAAAGTCCGAGAAATCAAACGTGTCCTAAAACCGGATAACTATGTAAATATCGGGACTTTAATCGGCAGATCGGATAGAATGAGGTCTTGTAAACCAAATGAGTGTTGGGACTCATATGAAATGGTTTAACAAAGTCTACATTCTGATTTGAAAAGATTCCTAACTGCTTTTTGACCTGTTATGACTCGTTAAGGTAATTTACGCTACTTTAAAGTTTCATTTGCGTAAATATGTGTTCGGATGGTTAGATATGTGTTATGATAAGTCTAATATGCCAAAATAAGTTTGTTATAGTTGCAACATCAGTTTATATGTCAAAACATTGGCCACATATGCTTAAAGTTGATTTATGCACAAAAAGGGCATTTTGGTCATTTATAGGGCATAATAGACGACTTAACATAACACTAACCAAACGACATGACTAAAAGGTATGACCTCAGAGGGTTATTCCCTATAAAACTATGGTCACATATATGTGTTTGGTCGGATCCTAAGATCGATCAAACGGGTCTGATTCGAAAGTCAAAGCGGTGGTCAAGACCGCTCGACTAACGACCTTAAATAAGCACTAAACTAAAAGTGACGAGTTAGACATGTTAAAACATGTCTAACTAAGTTGTAAAAATGTTTTGGTATCAAAAGTTAGTGTTCGATATCCGAAAATAGTTCCGTCGCTAAATGCACCTAAATGCGCATTTTGACCGAAACTTTGACTCGTCACTTCGACTAGTAAACGTGGTAATCAGTAGGCATGATCGATAAGGATCATAACCATCGTGATTACATCACATTGCAAAGTCCAATTGGACATTTCTTTGACCAATTATTGGTCAAAGCTGAAAGTCAAACACGGTTTGACTTTTAGCTGGAAATAGCTAAGATGGATGAACAAGGCTAAGTTAAAACACTTACTTGTGCTCAAGGCAGCCAAGGATGGAGAAAAAGACTTAGAAAACTCAGTTGGGAGACCTCCAACAAAATGGGAGTTCTCCACTTAGAGTTATAGAGAGAAAGGGAAGGAATGAGCAAAGAATTTGGTTGAAGATCAAGGGTATTTATAGTTTTTTTAAAGCCACAAGATCATTCCAAGTGTTAGGAGATGTTGTAGGATCATTACAAGTGTTTAGTGAGGTGTTACAACCAGGAGAAGTGTGGCAAAAACGAGTTATAGGTGTCAAGGCAATGGAACAAGAAGCTGCCAGGTTTCTGCTGTAACTCGGCATCCCCCGCACGTCGCGGAAGATCTGGGTGAGTCTCTCGCGTGGCCCCTGGGATTCCAAAGTTTCAGAATTGGCAGAACAAGTCCCTGCAGCACGTTTAAGGTGTTTTTGACGCGTTTAACCCACGTTTGTCACATCCTCAATTTCCACTTGCGGAGTTTTACCGCGAGGCGTGTGATCAAATCAGAATCTGAGACACTAGTAATATCGAACGACTCTATATGATTTATTTAAACGTTTTCCAAAAAATTTGTTTAACCATTCATAGTTATTTTCAAATTATCTTAGTTTCAAAGTTTAGCGGAAGCATTAGAGTAAAGTAAAGTAACGGGCGCCAACATAAACGCCAAAACCAAAAATCCCAAACAATATTCGTAAATAAGACTCGATAAAAATGTCTTGATCAAATGCAAGTGAGTGCACCTAGTGCTCCTAGCGTCCTGAGAAACATGTAAAGGAACAAGTGTCAACATTAAAGAAGAGTGAGTTCACAGGTTTTTATAAGTTCACAAGTTTGGTTAAAAGTTTGTTTTCCCCCGTTATCCCTAACCCGGGATAACGATATAGTTCCATTATTCCTAACCCGGAATAATAATGTTGGTTCGTAATTAAGTTCAACGTTAACATGTAGGTAGCGAGCCTAAAGTTACGTCACATAAGAGTTCGCGATCGAAGCTGACTGTTGTTGCCTCAGTGTTGCCAGGTCTATCACTAACCATGGAGAAAGTTAGGCCAAACTAATCACCCGTTGACCATACCCGGTCGGCTAGCGCGACTAGCTTGGGTGGGGCTTGTCGGGCCCAGTAGTACTACTTATAATTTCCCTGCTATCTAACCCAATACTAACTATCCGAGAGTTGGTTGAGGACTTCCGTGATATAGCTACTTAGTGACCATAACGTACATTAACATTAACTTAGTTACCGAATAGTTTAACGACGTTAATTTCGCATAACGTAAAAGATAGAGTTTTAGAGCGTATACATGTTTCTCCCCTGTTGTTTGAAACCGGATAAAATAGGGGCCGTGAACTCACCTTAAATTGCTCGGTTAGAATAGCACAAAAGTAGCAAATGATGGAACCGCTAATCGCGTCCTAACATGCCAAGCGATTTAAAGTTAGTGTGTGAACACACTGATACAAAACCCTACGCATAACTAACACACAGTGCGGCACACGTAATAACCAATTCGAAAATACAATCATGCATGCAAAGAATCATCATACCAAAATAATGATCAAATCAACTTGTCATAAACACAGATTAACTCATAGAACACTTTGGTACAGACAAACACAATTTATCATGTTTCAGCTTGTACGCTCATAACTAGGCTGTTTTCGAGGATTTTTATAAAATAGTTCCAACGTTCCAAAAATTCCAATTTTTTTACAGGAGGTGTCAACTAAACTGTAGAATTTTATGTAAAATTTTCAAGTCCTAACGCTTTACCAATTCTTTATGGACATTTATATACTAGGCTGTAGTCAGATTCGTTGCTTTCTGACTGCAGTCCACGGGAAAAATTATTTAAAAATCATCGTTCATCCAATTAACAAAATTCCAGTGGGAGATTTCCGGAAATTCCTGTCTCCAGTTACTGTACAAATTTCGTGACCTAAACCCCTACAGACTATGAGATCCGACTCGATAAACAACTAGAAAATTTTGCAGAATTTATGCAGCTTCAGCTGCTGCACTAAATGACCACTTAAAAATAGCAAAAAACCTCAGAAAAAATATGAATCCGGCGCCATTAGAAGCGTTTTTCAAAAATACACGTTTTAGGCTTCAGAAAATCCACTTTTAGATAAATAATGATCAGGTTACAGCCAATTGAAGTTGACTGTAAATGCATTCAGCAAACTGTTTTCGACTTTTATCGCATTAGAACATGCTTAAACGATCATGACGCTTAGTAATAATGATTAACAACAGGTTTATTTGTCAAATATCATCATCTATATCAATATTCATGCAAACCCTAATTATATAACATGATTTTTATCGCTAAAACGCAGCCTATGATTTTAGTATTCATCATAACATCACAACCGCAAGGATTCGCACAATCATCCTAACTAATCATAAATCACAACACTTTTCATACTAATAATCCTACCATTACACATAATCATGATCAAGATTACACAAAACCTAATGTGAATCGCAAAACAATTAAACCCTAACCTTGAAACGATGATGATTAGCGAACCGGGACAAGATTGGAATCAATCCGGAAGTTGTACACTTGCGACCGTGAGAGGGGGTGTCACACCCCGACCCGCAGCGGAATAAGAGTCGGGGCATAATTGTGTTATCACCAAAGCTCATGACATTTACTAATATGTTTCATATTTAATAAAGTCAAAGTTACATTTCCATATATTCAAACATGTTCATACATTACAAGGAAAAATAAACAAACATAACAATCCCAACTCTAAATCATTTTATTCTTCTAGTCCAATCCTATGTGTCCCTAGCTGCTGCTGGTTCACCTGTATCATGTGTAAAAATGGGGGTTTTTGGGTCAACATAAGTTGGCGAGTGAACCTTATTAGTTAAACATTTATTAATGAATTACTTGTTAGTTTATCAATGAAAAATTGTGCATAATCATAAATGAGCAAATGTAAATAATCAAGCAGTGGCAATTAGCAAACACAACTATAACATACCAAAACATATGATAGCATACATTAACATATCAACAACATACGATAAATAACATAAATGAACTGTGCGATCAAGGCTCAATCAAACGGAGCCGATCCTATTGCATGTACTGAAAATGTAAATTGTCTGTGCGATCAAGGCTCAATCAAACGGAGCCGATCGTATTGCATGTACTGAAAATGTAAAATGTCTGTGCGATCAAGGCTCAATCAACAAGAGCCGATCGTATGTGGGCACGCCAGGTTCAACCTCATAATGAAATGAGGAACATGCTCAACGCTCATAATGTAATAGGGAGCGGCGGCCTATGAAATTGCATGTACTGAAAATAATAAACTTGCATCCAACAATAACAACACAACAGGAAACAAACTGAATACACTAGTTCATGATATGATGTATGCACAATGGTTTAAGTATAATATATATATATCAAACACATGATACACCCCAAAACGTGATTAAAACGGGAATTTGTAAGATTCACTCACATTGGGTGCGTTGGATTGGAGATGGTGAGATGCGCACGAATTAGATGAGCGGATCAACGAGGAATACTAACCTAAATAATAACGGAAAAATATATTAAATGAGTGGATTTTATTAAGGATTTAAATGAAATTTTTAGATATATTTTTTGTGAGTTTAAGGCTATTTTCTATCTTTAAAAATGTTATTTTTAAGTATTTTTAATTGATTTTTAAATTAAATTAAATAAATAAAAATATAAAAAAATTGTTTATTTTGCGTTGACCGTTGACCTGTTGACTTGTTGACCGGTTCGGTCAATGACATGGTTTGCGCTGGGTGAGGCTCGAACCCGAGACCTCCCGTACGCGTGCACGCAGCTCTACCAACTGAGCTACGTGTCTAACCCGTAATAATCTTATTTTTAATTATATTTATACACTTATTCAATCTAACCGAATTTCCTTTATTTGCAAAAACATTTTAATTCAATCGGACCGGTGCTAGTGACGGGTTTCGAACGCGCGTCGTATGGTTTATGTTGCACACAGTCCACCGCTGGACTGTGTGTCTAACCAGGTTATTATCTCGGTTTTTATTATACTTAACAACTAACTGGGTTATCCCGATTTAGTTTAAACAAAAAGGCCTTTTATTATACAAGGAGTGCGTATAGCAGGAATCGAACTCGGGACGTGCGTTTGTATTTGTGTCTAACCCGTTTATAATTCCGATTTTAATTAATCTTATGTCATCTTTGAACTCGTCTTCTTCATTACAAACACAGACATCAATCAAAACAACTGATACGCGATTAATTTAGTTAATGAACATGATGACCAATTTGAATGCATTGAACCGAAAAGTTTGGGGAAGAAAATACCGAATAGATCGTCTTCTTCAGAGGATCCGTCGAAGTTCGTCGGCTCTGTTTTTGGAACCTTCGGCTGTGAGAATCAATTAACAGGTTTAAGGGATTAGATGTGAAGTTAAACTAATGAGTATTGATTATCAGCACGTTGGAATGAGCATACCGGTAATCAACGAGTTTCCGACAATTCCAGAAGTTTTCCGGCGAAAACAGAAAGTCCAGTAATGTCGTCTGTGGTTGATTATGAGCGATGGGTTAATGTTAGTAAGGTTCTAACAATTCATTGAAACAGTAAAGTAGAGGTATTTTACCGGTTTGAGTTGAATACGGTTTTCCGGCGTCTTTTGCAGAAAATTCCGGCGAGCTGATTTAGGCGTTCTGATGGTCTGGAAATGCGACGAAAATGAAATGGAGTATTGGTATGATATCTCTGAGTCGCGAGAGTGGTCTGAAGTTGAAGAACTCTGGACTTTATGATTTTTCGGTTTTAAAAACCGGAAATGATGAGGCTTTATGTTTAATCAATTCCGATTTGATTAAAGACCGTCGGTGCATCGGTTATAAATTGAATGTGTGAATAAACAACGAATTAACGATTGGTTTGCCGATTACCGTTTCTCAGATGGCGCAACCGGTTTTAACTGGGTTTGTGTATAAATTTCATTTGTGTTCCTAGAGTTAGCAGAAAACACAATGTGGCGGAGTGGTCTTGTGAGTGGGTGTTAAGTCGCTGAAGTGTCTTGGCTGACCCGGGTTCGAGTCCCGGCAGCATCATAATTTTTTTATTTATTTTATTTTAACTTTTTATCAAATATAATTTTTATAGTTTAGTTTATTTATTAATTATGTATCGTTTTAAATCAAAATAATCATAAATATTCGACGTAACTTTTATAACTTGATATTCGATTACAAAACAGAGCGGGTTTTGAAAACCCGATTTTTACAAATGTTACAGTATCTCCTACTTTTAGGAATTTCGTCCCGAAATTTAAGTAGTTGAAGTAGTAGGAAAAAGATGCGGGTATTTTTCACGCATTGAGTCTTCACGTTCCCAAGTAAACTCAGGTCCCCGTTTCAACTCCCAGCGTACCCTAACAATTGGAATGCAACTTCATCGAAGACGTTTCTCTCCGTAGTCCATGATCTCTACAGGTCTTTCAATAAAATGCATAGATTCATCAATCTGAATATCTTCCAGAGGGATGTGGAGGTTTTCGTGACACTTCTTCGAGTTTGATACGTGGAATGTGGAATGAATCCTGTTGAGTTCTTCTGGTAGATCAAGCTTGTAAGCTATAGGTCCTACTCTTTCGAGTATCTTGAAAGGCCCTACGTAGCGTGGTGCTAGCTTGATCTTTTTGACCAAAACGAACTACTCCCTTCCACGGTGATACTTTTAGAAGTACATGATCACTAATGTTAAACTCTAAAGGCTTCCGTCGTTTGTCTGCATAACTCTTTTGACAACTTTAGGTCGCTAAAAGATTGTCTCGGATTTGATGGATCTTGTCTGCGGTTTCTTGGATCAATTCTGGACCAGTGTTTTGAGCTTCCTCAATTTCGTGCCTACATACAGGAGATCGGCACTTACGACCATATAAGGCTTCAAAAGGTGCCATGCCGATGCTTGAACGATAGCTGTTGTTGCACGAAAATTTAACTAATGGGAGATGAGCGTCCCAATTTCCCTTGAAATCTATGACACATGCTCGAAGCATATCTTCAAGAGTTTGTATGGTGCGTTCAGATTTACCATCAGTTTGAGGATGATAGGCGGTACTGAGATCTAATCGCGTGCCCATAGCGGATTGTACTGCTTGCCATGTTCGTGAAGTGAAACGACCATCACGATCAGAAATAATGCTTAACGGTACTCCATGTCGGCTTACGATTTCGCGGATACAAATACGAGCTAGCTTTTCGTTCTTAAAATCTTCGCGGATAGGAATGGAGTGAGCTGATTTTGTAAGTCGATCAGTTACTATCCATATAGTGTCATACCCACCAGAAGTGAGAGGTAACCTGGTAATGAAATCCATGGTTATATTTTCCCACCTCCATATAAGTATTTCAGGTTGGACCAGAAGTCCAGAGGGTCTTTGGTGTGCAGCTTTTATTTTGGAACATGAAAAACACTTGGAAACAAATCAGCAATATCCTTTTTCATTCCAGGCCACCAGTGGGTGTATCAAAGGTCCTGATACATCTTGTCGGCTCCTGGGTGTATAGAATATCGTGTTTTGGTGCGTCAAATTCACAAGAAAAGTATCACGAAGATTATTGTGGTCAGGAATCTATATGCGATCTAGACAGTATATAATACCGTCAGATTTAGTTTAAATTTTAAGTTCAACTCCACAAGACATCTCCTTTCGCACATCTTCTTCCGTTATTGAAACGTGTTGGGCTTCTCGAAATTGATCTTTGATGTCGCTTACGATTTTATTTATAACAGTTTTGAGGGAACCGATGCATTTGTAATGATCATAAACAAAAACTTCAACCATGACGATATTTAAACCTACACGGAACTTTTCATAAACCTCCTGGTAATGCTTTTGATTCTTTACCAAGAATACTTATATATAGGAAGTACCAGCGGCGTATCCACCATATCCTTGTCAAATTTTCATTGGCTTTATCAGTAAATCATGATCAGTTCTATGTGACTCTAAAACATAAACAACACAACAAACAAAACTGGAGTCTCAATTCTGAAATGATACGTGACAAAATGTTGACAGTACCTCTCTCGTTGGTTTTGATGAAGGGGTCAGTCTATGTAAAAGTGTGACACAACCCAACTTCTTTAAATGATGAGATTGAGATACGTCGAGATGTATGATGATATAAATGTTAAATCAATGAGTATAGAACAAAACTGTAATATCAAATCGTATTAAAATTCTTGAATACATAATTTCCAAATTTTACAACTGGAATACGGAAAGAAGGAGATAACATAAAGAAAAACATTAAAACTAGACGATTTGAGTTGAGTCTTGATTCTTGGCGAGGAGAAATTAGTTGGGTGGTTTGTTTGGGCCGTTATTATTTTCAACAGTATTGGTGTTGATGTTATAAGCTCTTCCTCTTGCAGGTGGTGGAGCTTGGTTAGCTTGATTCACCGGATTTGCTTGAGCTTGGGCATGAATGATGTTCACCAAACGTGGACAAGTGTTTCTAAAATGGCTTGGATCTCCACAATTGTAGCAAGCCCGCATAGGTTATACCATGGGATAGTTGGGTTGATAGTATGTTTGGGCTAAATGTTGGGTAGGTGGTAGTAGTAGGGGTTGTTGGGCTTGACCCATTATTTGTTGGTGGGCTTGGGTTGAAGGCTGGTGACGGTTCGTTCGCTGAGGTATGCGACAGGTTTGAACAGTATGACCTGCGCGACCACAGCCGGTGCAATATTGGCAAGGATGATCAGAAGAATGGTGGTATTGGCAACGGTTGCATTTTGGTAATGGGCCAGAGTATGGTCTTTTGTATGGTGCAGATGAAGGGGCGACTTGGGTAATGGGTGCAGCAGGAATAGGGTAATTGGTTTGTGTGACGGCGAAGTTTCTTGTGCTTCGATTCCTTTTACCAGTAAACTTCGAGGAGGAACCAGAATGGTTTGAAGTTTGAGCCTCAATGGGGGCTTTCTTCTTCTCCTCTTTGAATTTACCTTTTCGAATGCGATTTTCGGTCAGTTCAGTGGCTAGTTCCATAGCAGCTTCAAGTGTTGCTGGTGAAGTGCTGAGAACTGAATCTTGAATTTTCGAGGGAATACCTCGAATATAATGCTCGACCAAGCGATAAGTTGGGGTGAACAGGTTAGGGACCATTTGGTTCAACTCTAAGAACCTCTTGTTGTAGGAGGTATGATCTCCCTCCTTCTGCTTCAAAGAATGAAATTCGTCCTCCAACTTTTTAATCTCACTCCTAGGACAGAAACGCCTAGTCATGATTTCCCTTAACTCCTCCCAAGTTAAGGCCATTGCATCGTCAATTCCCCTCTTCTCCTTTTCAGTATTCCACCAAGTGAGAGCTACCCCAAATAGTCTCCCGGTGGCGTATCGAACCTTGCGATCATCAGGACAATCGCAGTTGAGGAAGGTGTTCTCCATTTCCTCAAACCAATCTAGGAGAGCAGTGACACCCTCGGTCCCTTCAAATTTAGGAGGATCACAAGACTTAAAATGTTTGTAAGAGCACTTGCTAGTAGGAGGATTGTCGATGTTCTGGTCATGTTGTTGGGGAGGGTGAGTAGGATTTGTAGCGAGGGCTTGTTGCACTTGGACCACAATGTCAGGCAGTATCGTGGCCATTTGTTTCGCGATTTGTGTGGCCAAGCGTTCCTGAGACCTTCCTGATCTTTTACCCCTTCGTTGTTGTCTAGACGACATCTACAGGAACGTACATAAGAAGATTGTGAGTTTATGGAGTCTTTTTAGGTGTCATGTGTCTTTAAGAAAATGAAAATAACATAAATATCAATAATGCAACTACATCCATAGGATGTCTTGGGTTCGCTCATGTTGGGCCTCAAATGTCCCCCATACCTTCACCTACATAGTCATGTGGGCCCCCATGGCTATTGGCTTGGTAGGATTCACATTAGTATTGGCAATTTAACACTCGCATCCCCCAAATGCAAACCACAAAATATGTTCATGAGATGTTTGGTCGGAACGTGTCCAGGTGTAGACACAATGACAACTCAAAGTGGGGTTAGCTCACACGACGTTTGGTATAGCATGCTTTGGCCTAATAGGTACTTCGTACTCTCATCGTTAGTCCCCAGGTAGGCAAACTGGTCCTTTATTTTGGATTTATACGAATGCCAGCCTAGACAGGACGTTCCGACTACCGGTACTGGTACCCTTCCAGTTACTACATGCCCGTCATGAGAACTCACTTTGATGAGATTTGAAAACACAAAAATCATTGTAAAAGCAATCATGATGTGGTGTGTGCTTTCATGGATGTGATATGTTATGAGTATACGATTCATGATAGGCATTATATGATAATACATACTTATGAACATGCTGGCACAATATTAAATGTAACATTTAACATAAAACATATAAACATCATGAAATTTGGCATGTAACACACAAAAATCTTATAAGTTTCTAATCGACTATAGTATAGGCTCTAAAGGTCTAATAACCTATCCTATATCTCTATAGTCATAGCTCTGATACCAATCTGTCACACCCCGACCCGCAGCGGAATAAGAGTCGGGGCATAATTGTGTTATCACCAAAGCTCATGACATTTACTAATATGTTTCATATTTAATAAAGTCAAAGTTACATTTCCATATATTCAAACATGTTCATACATTACAAGGAAAAATAAACCAAACATAACAATCCCAACTCTAAATCATTTTATTCTTCTAGTCCAATCCTATGTGTCCCTAGCTGCTGCTGGTTCACCTGTATCATGTGTAAAAATGGGGGTTTTTGTGTCAACATAAGTTGGCGAGTGAACCTTATTAGTTAAACATTTATTAATGAATTACTTGTTAGTTTATCAATGAAAAATTGTGCATAATCATAAATGAGCAAATGTAAATAATCAAGCAGTGGCAATTAGCAAACACAACTATAACATACCACAACATATGATAGCATACATTAACATATCAAACAACATACGACAAAAAACATAAATGAACTGTGCGATCAAGGCTCAATCAAACGGAGCCGATCGTATTGCATGTACTGAAAATGTAAATTGTCTGTGCGATCAAGGCTCAATCAAACGGAGCCGATCGTATTGCATGTACTGAAAATGTAAAATGTCTGTGCGATCAAGGCTCAATCAAACGGAGCCGATCGTATGTGGGCACGCCAGGTTCAACCTCATAATGAAATGGGGAACATGCTCAACGCTCATAATGTAATGGGGAGCGGCGGCCTATGAAATTGCATGTACTGAAAATAATAAACTTGCATCCAACAATAACAACACAACAGGAAACAAACTGAATACACTAGTTCATGATATGATGTATGCACAATGGTTTAAGTATAATATATATATATATCAAGACACATGATACACCCCAAAACTTGATTAAAACGGGGAATTTGTAAGATTCACTCACATTGGGTGCGTTGGATTGGAGATGGTGAGATGCGCACGAATTAGATGAGCGGATCAACGAGGAATACTAACCTAAATAATAACAGAAAAATATATTAAATGAGTGGATTTTATTAAGGATTTTAATGAAATTTTTAGATATATTTTTTGTGAGTTTAAGGCTATTTTCTATCTTTAAAAATGTTATTTTTAAGTATTTTTAATTGATTTTTAAATTAAATTAAATAAATAAAAATATAAAAAAATTGTTTATTTTGCGTTGACCGTTGACCTGTTGACTTGTTGACCGGTTCGGTCAATGACATGGTTTGCGCTGGGTGAGGCTCGAACCCGAGACCTCCCGTACGCGTGCACGCAGCTCTACCAACTGAGCTACGTGTCTAACCCGTAATAATCTTGTTTTTAATTATATTTATACACTTATTCAATAAAACTGAATTTCCTTTATTTGCAAAAACATTTTAATTCAATCGGACCGGTGCTAGTGACGGGTTTCGAACGCGCGACGTATGGTTTATGTTGCACACAGTCCACCGCTGGACTGTGTGTCTAACCTGGTTATTATCTCGGTTTTTATTATACTTAACAACTAACTGGGTTATCCCGATTTAGTTTAAACAAAAAGGCCTTTTATTATACAAGGAGTGCGTATAGCAGGAATCGAACTCGGGACGTGCGTTTGTGTTTGTGTCTAACCCGTTTATAATTCCGATTTTAATTAATCTTATGTCATCTTTGAACTCGTCTTCTTCATTACAAACACAGGCATCAATCAAAACAACTGATACGCGATTAATTTAGTTAATGAACATGATGACCAATTTGAATGCATTGAACCGAAAAGTTTGGGGAAGAAAATACCGAATAGATCGTCTTCTTCAGAGGATCCGGCGAAGTTCGTCGGCTCTGTTTTTGGAACCTTCGGCTGTGAGAATCAATTAACAGGTTTAAGGGATTAGATGTGAAATTAAACTAATGAGTATTGATTATCAGCACGTTGGAATGAGCATACCGGTAATCAACGAGTTTCCGACAATTCCAGAAGTTTTCCGGCGAAAACAGAAAGTCCAGTAATGTCGTCTGTGGTTGATTATGAGCGATGGGTTAATGTTAGTAAGGTTCTAACAATTGATTGAAACAGTAAAGTAGAGGTATTTTACCGGTTTGAGTTGAATACGGTTTTCCGGCGTCTTTTGCAGAAAATTCCGGCGAGCTGATTTAGGCGTTCTGATGGTCTGGAAATGCGACGAAAATGAAATGGAGTATTGGTATGATATCTCTGAGTCGCGAGAGTGGTCTGAAGTTGAAGAACTCTGGACTTTATGATTTTTCGGTTTTAAAAACCGGAAATGATGAGGCTTTATGTTTAATCAATTCCGATTTGATTAAAGACCGTCGGTGCATCGGTTATAAACTGAATGTGTGAATAAACAACTAATTGACGATTGGTTTGCCGATTCCCGTTTCTCAGATTACGCAACCGGTTTTAACTGGGTTTGTGTATAAATTTCATTTGTGTTCCTAGAGTTAGCAGAAAACACAATGTGGCCGAGTGATCTTGTGAGTGGGTGTTAAGTCGCTGAAGTGTCTTGGCTGACCCGGGTTCGAGTCCTGGCAGCATCATAATTTTTTTATTTTTTTTATTTTAACTTTTTATCAAATATAATTTTTATAGTTTAGTTTATTTATTAATTATGTATCGTTTTAAATCAAAATAATCATAAATATTCGACGTAACTTTTATAACTTGATATTCGATTACAAAACGGAGTGGGTTTTGAAAACCCGATTTTTACAAATGTTACAGGGGGGCTGCCGTCGGCCTTTCCTTAGAGACTAGGGTTTGTTGTTTTTTTTTTAAACACATCTCATGCATACATACCATTATATAAAACAAGGGAAAAGGGGAGGGGGGCGCGACCACAAATAGGGGGGCGGTTTGGGTTAAGTGGCTTGGGCCTCAAGTTTAGGTTATTTCCTTGGGCCGCAAGGAGGTGAGGTCGACACGTTTCGTGGCTCGGTTCGGTTCGGCTATTTATTTATTATATTTTTTTTTATAACTAATAATCGCGAAATCAAAGCGTGATATAATAATCTACAAAATCTACAAACGTCTAATAACACATAGCACGTAATTCACCAATAGATTCACAAAGTTAGCGTAGTTATTGCGAGCGTGTAATTTAATTCTCCTAATTAAATCAGCGTAGGAATGAATAACAGTGAAGTAGCGTATTTAAGATACCTGAAAAGCCGGGATGTCACATTATCCCCATGTGAAAGAATATCCGTCCCGAAAATTGAGTAAACGCGGTTTAGAATGCAACGCACAAAGATTCAGTTTGTTAGTAACGGTACAAGTAATTCCCAGGCTGTCACATCATCCCCATGTTGAAATAATTTCGTCCCGAAATTTAGTTGGCGGTAACATCAAATTGCTGCTCAGCTGCAAAAAGGTGTGGGTATTTGCTTTTCATTTGGTCCTCTCTTTCCCACGTGAACTCCGGTCCACGCTTAGAGTCCCAACGAACCTTGACAATTGGTATCTTGCTGTGCCTTCGAGTCTTAATCTCATGATCCATGATCTCGATAGGTTGCTCCACAAAATGCAGTTGCTCATCCACTTGAATCTCATCCAATGGAATGACTAGGGTCACATCTGATAAGCACTTCTTCAGATAGGACACATGAAAAACGTTGTGAACTCCACTGAGTTCGGCAGGAAGGTCTAACTAATAAGCTACGGGCCCGATACGCTTCGAGATCACAAATGGGCCTACATACCGTGGGTTTAGTATGCCTCGTTTCCCAAAACGGATTACACCCTTCCAGGGTGACACCTTCAGTAGGACGCGGTCACCTACTTGAAATTCGAGCGGTTTGCGTCGTTGATCAGCGTAGCTTTTCTGTCGATCTCGTGCCGCTGCCATGCGGTTTTTGATTTGCACAATCTTTTCAGTAGCCTCAAGTATCAACTCAGGAACTGTGAGTTGACTGTCACCGACTTCTGCCCAACAGACCGGTGATCTACATTTGCGACCGTATAATGCTTCAAACGGTGCTGCCTGAATACTCGTATGGTAACTGTTGTTATACGAGAATTCCACTAAAGGCAGATGGATTTCCCAACTGTTCCCGAAGTCTACCACACATGCCCTAAGCATGTCTTCCAAGGTCTGAATGGTCCTTTCACTTTGACCATCCGTCTGAGGGTGATAAGCTGTGCTCATATCTAAGCGTGTACCCAACGCTTTCTGAAGTGACTGCCAAAAGTTGGACGTGAAACGAGCATCTCTGTCTGAGATGATGGACGTTGGCACCCCGTGCCGAGAAACTACTTCCTTAATGTAGATGCGAGTCAACTTATCCATCTTATCTGTTTCTTTGATAGCTAGGAAGTGGGCAGACTTAGTTAGACGATCCACGATTACCCAGATGGTATCGCAACCACCCGGAGTTCGCGGGAGTTTAGTGATAAAGTCCATCGAGATCTGATCCCATTTCCACACTGGGATCTCAGGTTGTTGAAGTAGCCCTGATGGCTTCTGGTATTCCACATTGACTTTCGCACAAGTCAAACACTTGCTCACGTAGGTGGCTATATCCGCTTTCATGTTGGGCCACCAGTACGCGGCTTTAAGGTCTTGATACATCTTATCCGAACCAGGATGGACAGAGTATCGGGATTTGTGAGCTCCGTCCATAACTAGCTTCCTGAGGTCTCCGTAGAGAGGTACCCATATACGATTCATGAAATACCGGGCACCATTGGGTTTCACTTCCCAATCGCGTTCCATCTTTCCCACAGATTCGGCCTTGATGTTTTCTTCCTTAACTGCTTCTAGCTGCGCGTCGCGTATCTGTTCGGGTAACCCAGAATGAATTGTGAACTGTAGTGCTTGTACCCGATGAGGTTTCAAGTGCTCCTTCCTACTGAGGGCATCAGCTACCACATTAGCTTTACCCGGGTGATACCGAATGGCACATTCATAATCGTTCAGGAGTTCGACCCAGCGACGCTGTCGCATGTTCAACTCCTTCTGGTCAAAGATATGCTGGAGGCTCTTGTGATCCGTGTAGATTGTGCACTTTGTTCCATATAGATAGTGTCTCCGAATCTTAAGTGTAAACACAACTGCTCCCAATTCCAGGTCATGTGTTGTGTAGTTTTTCTCGTGAACCTTCAACTGTCGGGATACATACGCGATGACGTTATCACGTTGCATGAGTACACATCCCAATCCCTGAATGGAAGCGTCACAATATACCACAAAATCATCTGTCCCTTCTGGCAAGGACAAAATGGGCGCACTGCAAAGTTTCTACTTCAGCAATTCAAATGCTGCTTCCTGCTTGTCACCCCAAGCATACTTGGTCCCCTTCTGGGTGAGAGCGGTAAGCGGTTGTGCGATCTTGGAAAATCCCTCGATGAAACGTCTGTAGTAACCAGCCAAACCCAAAAATTGGCGGATCTCTGTCGGTGTCCTGGGTGCTTCCCAGTTCTTGATAGCATCGATCTTGGCGGGATCAACGTGTGTACCCTTTTCATTCACGATATGCCCGAGGAACTGAACTTCCCGAATCCAGAAATCACACTTCGAAAACTTGGCATATAGTTTCTCCAGTTGAAGTAGTTCCAGCAATAATCGTAGATGCTCAGCATGTTCTTCTTCACCCTTAGAGTAGACGAGTATATCATCGATGAACACGATGACAAACTTGTCGAGATACGACTTACACACGCGGTTCATGAGGTCCATGAACACCGCGGGTGCGTTGGTGAGACCGAAGGGCATAACCAAGAACTCATAATGGCCATACCGAGTACGAAATGTCGTCTTGGAGATATCCTCCTTCCTGACGCGTAACTGGTAATAACCGACCGTAGATCGATCTTGGAGTAGTAGCTTGACCCTTGAAGCTGGTCGAAGAGATCGTCGATGCGAGGTAATGGGTATCGGTTCTTGACGGTAACCTTATTGAGTTCCCTGTAGTCGATGCACATGCGGAAGGTCCCGTCCTTTTTCTTGACAAAAAGGACCGGAGCTCCCCATGGCGAGGTACTGGGTCGGATAAATCCTTTTTCCAATAATTCCTGAAGTTGGGTAGACAGCTCTTGCAGCTCTGCTGGAGCTAGGCGGTATGGGGCCTTGGCGATAGGAGCCGCATGGTTCGCCAATTCGATTTCAAACTCCACTTGTCAATGTGGTGGAAGACCAGGTAACTCCTCTGGAAACACATTGGAAAAGTCACGGACGACGGGGATATCTTCAATCCGCTTCCCGTCCTTAGGCTGCCTGGTGACCAGTGCGAGCAAAGCGAAGGAGTTCTTTCTCCAAAGATACTTCTGAGCTTGCATGTAAGAGATGGTGTTTGTGACGGCGCCTGCCTTCTCGCCTTGCACCATCAAGACTTCGTCGTTAGAGAGCGGAATACGGATAGCTTTCTCGAAACAGAGAACTTCAGCTCGGACGTCGGATAGCCAGTCCATTCCGGCTACCATGTCAAAACTACCCAGGGTAGTTGTCATCAGATCAATGGTAAAGGTGTGACCCGCGAGTTTAAGTTGACAGCCGGTTACTAAATGGGTCACATCTACAGATTTACCATCGGCTAGTTCTATGACGTAAGAGGTCTCTAGGGGTTTAGGCGTGAAATTTAGGTTCTTCCTAAAAGACACAGATATAAAACTCTTATCCGCACCCGTATCAAAAAGTACAGTAGCAAAATGATCGTTAAGGGGAAATTTACCAGTGACCACATTCGACTCGTTTCTGGCCTCTCCACGGCCCAGCGTGAATGCACGACCTTTGGCACCTCATGTGCCACCATTTCCATTGTTGCCATTGTTGTTATTGTTGTTGTTGTTGTTGTTGTTGTGGTTGTTGTTGTTGTTGTTCCCACCATTGTTGTTGTGAAGCTGCGGGCAGTCTCACTTGAAGTGGGCAGTGCTACCGCACTGATAGCATCCCCGGTTATTACCTTGCTGTTGACCCTGGTGCTGATTCTGATTTTTTCGAGACATGATTTCCCCGCGACAATCCCTTGCCGCATGTCCCGCTTTGCCACATCTTTGGCAGCGATTTCCGGTGCAAGGGCCGTGATGATGGAGGTTACAACGGTTACATTGCGGCTTTCGACCCGCATAGCCTCTTGAGTTCTGGGTGTTGTTGGCAGACTGATTATTGTGACCCCGATTGTTGTTGAAATTGTTGGACCGCTTCTGGTTTCCTTGTTGTGGCTGGGCTGACAAAGACTGTCGAGCAGGTGAGTCTTCAAATTTTCTTTTGTTATCAGGGACAACTTCAGTTGCACCCCGAGGTGGCAACTTCCTTTGCTCCACCGCCTTATCGGTGAGTTTATGCGCCAGCCTAATCGTTTGATGCTCCGTTGTAGGGTTGCTAGACATTACCATGCCCTAGATCTCAGGGACCAACCCCAAGATAAAACTCAAGTCGTTTTTCGACGGTGTTAGCCAGATCAGGACATAGGAACACCAGATCATGATGTTTGGCCGTGTACGCTTCAATTTCAGACCCTACCATCTTGTGGTTCCATAACGCTTGCTCCAACTGCTGAACTCTGTCCCGCGGATAGTATTCCTCCTTGATTAGGGCCTTAACTCGGTCCAGGCCATTGCGTTCGCCGCAACAAGTCCACGCGTTTGGACTTGTGCGTTCCACCAGGTTAATGCCCCATCTTCCAACGTTGAGGCAGCATACTTGACTTTATTGGCTTCAAGGCAATTGCACATCTCGAACACCGATTCAGACTTTTCAATCCAACGGACCAGTCCTATGGGTCCTTCCACACCCGTGAACTTGCTCGGTTTTGTATCAAGGAACATCTTGTAGGGGTTAAGACCCCCTCCTGAAGACAGAGGATAGGTAGTCAGCGAGAAAGTCTACTAGCCCAACTATTAGATTTTCCCATGAAAATTTAATAATGGTTACCTGCTGGTGGGTTTTGAACACCTGCCAGAGCAGCATTCACGTGTTCTTGGATTAATGCGGCCAATTCTTTAGGTGACATGTTGAGGTTTCCGCGACGTCCAGTTGCCATTTCAGATCTTCGCAAGACAACACAAACACACACCAATAAGTATATATATCCAATATAGTTATCATATTCCACACTTCAATCATCACACAAGTTATGTCAACCCAACAAATTAAACAATCAAAAGGAACATTCGATTAAATAAATTGCAATGCCACACAAAATACCAACCAAACATCTCAGTTTAATTATAAAATTTTAAGTTCAAGCATAAGTGGAAACAAACAAACTAAGGAAAACAAAGCGGAGGTTGGCGAGACGAGTTAGTCTTCTACGTCTCCATCTCCCAAGTCGCTATCATTGCCGTCATCCTCTGCGGCGTTTTCAGCTTCAACAGCCGGGTCATGTTCCGGCTCTTCTTCCTCTGGATCCTCCTCCGGGTCTTCCTCTGGATCCTCCTCTGGGTCTTCCTCTGGATCCTCCGCTTCTTCCTATACCGGCGCTGGGGGGGCCGGTGCTGGTGCGGGTACTGGGACAGGTGCTTGATTCTGCTCCAATTCTTGAATCCTCCAACTGGACTCAAGAACTCTGTCTTCGAGCCAGTCAGCCCTCAGCTTCTCAGCACGAAGATCCTTAGCTAAAATGTTTCGAACTCGCCTATTCTCATGTTGCTCTTCCTAGAGCTTTCCAGTTTTACCAGTTAGCTGACGTATCATCCATCTTTGTTCTTCGATAGTCTCCTGCATTCTCTCTAGTTGTTCCTGTTGTTTCCTTAACATATCCCTAAGTAGATCGTCCCCTACTCCTAACGAGTTGACCGGTTTGACCGGTATAGCGGTGGTCGGATGGGAGGACGACTCCCCTCCTAGAGCGAGTCTTTTCCTAGCAGCTGAGCGTGTCTCCACGCCTTGAGGTGGTGAGGGTTCGACCATGGGTGCCTTCCCCAGCGCCCTTGATTGTCAAGATTTGTCGGATGATGATGATGACATTGCATGCTGGGTTGGTGTAGTTACTTACGAGTTGCGTGCATCACAATATACACATATATCTCACATAAAGCAATTGTAGTATAACACATACAAGATATCACAGTTCGGTGCCAACTAAGTCTAGTGTCGTGTAACAGCTATAGTTTAGGTCTACTTTTAATGCAAACCTGGTTCTCTATAGCTAGAGGCTCTGATACCAATCTGTCACACCCTCAATTCCACTTGCGGAGTTTTACCGCGAGGCGTGTGATCAAACCAGAATCTGAAACACTAGTAATATCGAACGACTCTATATGATTTATTTAAACATTTTCCAAAAACATTTGTTTAACCATTCATAGTTATTTTCAAATTATCTTAGTTTCAAAGTTTAGCGGAAGCATTAGTTTCAAAGTTTAGCGGAAGCATTAGAGTAAAGTAAAGTAACGGGCGCCAACATAAACGCCAAAACCAAAAATCCCAAACAATATTCGTAAATAAGACTCGATAAAAATGTCTTGATCAAATGCAAGTGAGTGCACCTAGCGCTCCTAGCGTCCTGAGAAACATGTAAAGAAACAAGTGTCAACATTAAAGAAGAGTGAGTTCACAGGTTTTTATAAGTTCACAAGTTCGGTTAAAAGTTTGTTTTCTCCCGTTATCCCTAACCCGGGATAACGATATAGTTCCATTATTCCTAACCCGGAATAATAATGTTGGTTCGTAATTAAGTTCAATGTTAACATGTAGGTAGCGAGCCTAAAGTTACGTCACATAAGAGTTCGCGATCGAAGTTGACTGTTGTTGCCTCAGTGTTGCCAGGTCTATCACTAACCATGGCGAAAGTTAGGCCAAATTAATCACCCGTTGACCATACCCGGTCGGCTAGCGCGACTAGCTTGGGTGGGGCTTGTCGGGCCCAGTAGTACTACTTATAATTTCCCCGCTATCTAACCCAATACTAACGATCCGAGAGTTGGTTGAGGACTTCCGTGATATAGCTACTTAGTGACCATAACGTACATTAACATTAACTTAGTTACCGAATAGTTTAACGTTGTTAATTTCGCATAACGTAAAAGATAGAGTTTTAGAGCATATACATGTTTCTCCCCCTGTTGTTCGAAACCGGATAAAATAGGGGCCATGAACTCACCTTAAATTGTTCGGTTAGAATAACACAAAAGTAGCAAATGATGCAACCGCTAATCGCGTCCTAACATGCCAACTGATTTAAAGTTAGTGTGTGAACACACTGATACAAAACCCTACGCATAACTAACACACAGTGCGGCACACGTAATAACCAATTCGAAAACACAATCATGCATGCAAAGTATCATCATACCAAAATAATGATCAAACCAACTTGTCATAAACACAGATTAACTCATACAACACTTTGGTACACACAAACACAAGTTATCATGTTTCAGCTTGTACGCTCATAACTGGGCTGTTTTCGATGATTTTTATAAAATAGTTCCAACGTTCCAAAGATTCCAAATTTTTTACAGGAGGTGTCAACTAAACTGTAGAATTTTATGAAAAATGTTCAAGTCCTAACGCTTTACCAATTATTTATAAACATTTATATACGAGGCTGCAGTCAGATTCGTCGTTTTCTGACTGCAGTCCACGGGAAAAATTATTTAAAAATCATCGTTCATCCAATTAACAAAATTCCAGTGGGAGATTTCTGTAAATTCCCGTCTCCAGTTACTGTACAAATTTCGTGACCCAACCCCCTACAGACTATGAGATCCGACTCGATAAACAACTAGCAAATTTTGCAGAATTTACGCAGCTTCAGCTGCTGCACTAAATGACCACTTAAAAATAGCAAACAACCTTAGAAAAAATATGAATCCAGCGCCATTAGAAGAGTTTTTCAAAAATACACGTTTTAGGCTTTAGAAAATCCACTTTTCGATAAATAATGATCATGTTACAGCCAATTGAAGTTGGCTGTAAATGTCATTCAGCAAACTGTTTTCGACTTTTATCGCATTAGAACATGCTTAAATGATCATGACGCTTAGTAATAATGATTAACAACAAGTTTATTTGTCAAATATCATCATGTATATCAATATTCATGCAAACCCTAATTATATAACATGATATTTATCGCTAAAACGCAGCCTATGATTTTAGTATTCATCATAACATCACAATCGCAAGGATTCGCACAATCATCATAACTAATCATAAATCACAACACTTTTCATACTAATAATCCTACCATTACACATAATCATGATCAAGATTACACAAACCCTAATGTGAATCGCAAAACAATTAAACCCTAACCTTGAAACGATGATGATTTGCGAACCAGGACAAGACTGGAATCAATCCGGAAGTTGTAGACTTGTGACCGTGAGAGGGGGGGCTGCCGTCAGCCTTCTCTTAGAGACTAGGGTTTGTTGTTTTTTTTAAACACATCTCATGCATACATACCATTATATAAAACCAGGGAAAAGGGGAGGGGGGCGCGACCGCAAATAGGGGGGGCGGTTTGGGTTAAGTGGCTTGGGCCTCAAGTTTAGGTTATTTCCTTGGGCCGCAAGGAGGTGAGGTCGACACGTTTCGCGGCTCGGTTCGGTTCGGCTATTTATTTATTATATTTTTTTATAACTAATAATTGCGGAATCAAAGCGTGATATAATAATCTACAAAATCTACAAACGTCTAATAACACATAGCACGTAATTCACCCAATAGATTCACAAAGTTAGCGTAGTTATTGCGAGCGTGTAATTTAATTCTCCGAATTAAATCAGCGTAGGAATGAATAACGTGAAGTAGCGCGTTTAAGATACCTGAAAATCCGGGATGTCACAACGTTAACCCAAAATTTAGGCTTTACAAGGATGTTAAAGCATAGGGAACTTTAAATATGCTCGAAAATGTCACGGTTGTCGGCTCGTTTGGTCGTACGGTTGCAGTTTTCGTTAATTACAACGGAAATCTTAACGAACGCGCAAATGACCGTAAACGCGTAACGAATGATATTTTTGCATTCCAACCATTAAAATACTAGATTTTAATGATTACAAAAATTCTTGGATGTGCGTACATGTTCCGGATAACGATATACGCGAATCGGCATAGTTTCGCATAATTTGCAAAATAGCCCCTGAGCTTGCATAAGCGTGTTTTTGCCATACCGAAGCCCTCAAAACTTATTTCTAAGTTATGTAAAGGGTATTTAGGGTATGTTTAGCTTATGTCATTGTTCCGGAGTGTACGTCGCGTTAAACTGATTACGTTTGCATAATAGATTGATTTCACTTCCAGAAGTTGTTTAAGAGTTTGGAATCGTGCAAGAACTGAATACGTGCAATTGTCATGATAAAATACAAATCTCGAAAATAAGACACAAAAATTTCATTGATTGATAAGTCGTTTGGAATTTGTTACACGATCGAATCACCACAAATGTCACACCAACCAAACTGAAACACTCATCCCTCTTACGGGAATGTCCTCATACGTGGTGTTACTCGGTTGTCTCCCTTATTTCGCTTATACTACTCGCATCTCATACGCGCTATGCAAGTTTTAGTGAAGATGAATACATGCAAAATATGTGCTTACATGCTTATGTGGCTCAGTTATTATGTGCTTACATGTTTATGTGATTACGTGGATACGTGCGTACGTGTTTTGTGCCTCATGTGAATAATAATAATAATAATAAGTATTTGGACAAAACCCATTATAATCAAATCTCGTCTAAAAACTCCCTATGTGGCATTCTTACAAAATATCTCTCTCTCGCAATGGCATCAATGGGATCTCACACTCGCCGCAACGCTCAAAGGAACAACGCTGACAAATGCATCGCCTCTCTCGTAGCCAAGGAAATGGCTAAGGTGATCCCGCAAATTGTCAGCGAAATTCAATCGGTCAGCAGCAATTAATCCGTTGATTCAAAGAACGATTCTCTGAAATCTCGCTTCAACTTCAAGCAGTTTAAAACCTACGGTCCTGCAGCATTCACCGGCGAAGACGGACCAACCAAGTTGTTTCATTGGTTCGACTCGATTGAAGTTACCTTCAGACAAAGCAGATGCCCTGAAAATCTCCGCATTGTTAACGCCACTGGAGTCTTTCAGTCAAGGGCACTTGACTGGTGGACCGCCAAGCGCAACAGGCGCGGTAACAATGAAGCTTACTCTCTCACGTGGGAAGAACTTAAGGAGCTCATGATCAAAGAGTTCTGCCCACCCCACGAAATCCAGAAGTTGGAAATTGAATTTTGGGGTATCAAGCAAAATGGTGGTGACAATGCTGGTATCACCGCTCGTTTCAAGCAGCTCAGCCTCATCTGCCCAGGTCAGGTGGATACTAATGAGAAAGCTATCAAGAAGTATCTCCGCGCTCTCCCCGACTGTGTCACCAACTTCGTCCAAGCAGCTAGACCGAATACGATCGAAGAGACTTACCAACTCGCAGCTGAGATCAATGATAAGCGAGGCTTGGCTGGAGCTTTCAAAGTCTCAACAAAGAATCTCAGCCAAGCTACTACCGAGCCCAGCACCGATACTGCTCCATCTCAAGCCTCTAAGTCAAGTAACCAGAACCGCAAGCGAAAGGGTAACAACAAGAACTGCGCAATGGTCCCAGCACCGGACTCTCAGTCTCGCCAAGCTGCTACTCCCAACGCACCAGCTGCTAAGCGTGCGTACACTGGACCTCACCCCTTGTGCTCCAAGTGCACTTATCATCATGTGGTTGGAGGAAACTGTCGGTTTTGTGCCAACTGCAACATCTACGGGCACTTCACGGTGCACTGCCCACGTCAGCAAGCTCCTCCCGCCCTCACAGCACCGCCAGCTCCTCTCAACGCCATGCCAGTCAATCAGGCACCGCAAGCAACAGCTTTTCAGGCACGTGCTTGATACACTTGTGGAGATCCGAATCACTTCAGCAATGTTTGCCCGCACCATGCTATCAAGCAAGAACCGCAGCAGCAGCAGCCTCAGCAACAACCACATAGCCACTACAGCAGCAACAACCACAGGCTGTGCGTGGAAGAGCTTTCAACATCAACCACCGCCAGGCTCAGGACGACAACAATGTTGTCAATGGTACATTCCTTATTAATGGTATTTATGCTTCTTTCTTATCTGATACTGGAGCCGATAACTGTTTGTATCGTTAGAATTCGAAAAACTCTTAGAGTGTAAACGTGCTAAACTCCCAAAGACCTTCGATGTCGAAATTGCCATCAGAAGAACCATTACCGTTAACTCCGTTCTACGTGATTGTACTATCTAACTCAACAATCACGGTTTCTCGATAAATCACATACCTATGCAATTAGGTAGTTTTGATGTCATAATAGGCATGGATTTTCTTCGCAAGAATCGTGCTGAAGTCATTTGTTTCGATAAGATGATTTGTTTTCCCCTTCCAAATGGTGATCAACTACATGTTTACGGCGAAACACCCTCAAAGAAGTTGATGCTTATGTCCTGTACCCAAGCGAACAAGCATTTGCACAAGCAATGCGTTGCTTTCCTAGCCCATATCATGAACCCGGCGAAGGAAAAGAACACCTTGAAAGATGTACTGTTGTTTGTGAATTCCCTAAAGTTTTTCCCAACGATTTACCCGGTTTACCCCCTACTCGTGATGTCGAATTCCGTATCGATCTAATTCCCGATGCTACACATGTCGCTAAAGCTCCCTACCGCCTTGCACCATCCGAAATGCGCGAGCTATCTAGCCAACTTCAGGAGTTACTTGATAAAGGCTTTATACGCCCGAGCACTTCACCGCGGGGCGCACCCGTTCTTTTTGTGAAAAAGAAAGATGGGATGTTCCGAATGTGCCTCGTGAACTTAGCAAAACTCACGATAAAGAACCGCTACCCTCTTCCTCGAATCGACGATTTATTTGACCAAGTCCAAGGTGCTACTTGTTTTTCGAAGATCGATTTACGTTTCGGATATCACCAGCTTCGTGTACATGCGCAAGACATTCTGAAAACCGCCTTTCGTACACGTTATGGACATTTTGAGTTCGTGGTCATGCCTTTTGGACTTACAAACGCTCCCGCGGTCTTCATGGATTTGATGAACCATGTGTGCAAAGCCTTCTTGGATCGTTTCGTCATTGTTTTTATCGATGATATCCTCATTTACTCAAAGTCGAGAGCCAAACACGTGGGACATCTTTGTTTAGTTCTCGAACTTCTCCAAGGAAACCGTCTTTACGCCAAATTCTCCAAGTGTGAATTTTGGCTTAACGAAGTTCAATTCCTCGGTCACATCGTTAATGACCAAGGAATCCACGTCGATCCCACCAAAATTGAAGCTGTAAAGAGTTGGAATACTCCAAAGAATCCATCTGAAATCCGTTCATTCCTCGGATTGGCGGGTTACTACCGCCGATTCATCGCCGACTTTTTGAAAATCGACGTTCCTCTTACCTCTCTGACTCATAAGGATAAACCTTTTGTTTGGGGTTCCAAACAGGTTGAAGCCTTTCAGACTCTCAAATGTATGCTTTGCGACACTCTGATAGGACCGTCCTCTTCAGCTCGGGAACCTAAATTTGTATCTATTGTCCATATATGCGGAAATTATATGACAAGTTTAACCAAATACACAATAATTACTGTTTAAACGCCTGTTTATTAAGTCTAAATGTATTACAATTCAAAATCCAAACAGACAGAGCTTCGCCCTAGAAGTTGCAAAGTTCTTCCATTGAAAGACCCTAGACTCCCTATATATAGACTTCACAAGTTCGATCAAAGCTAGTCCTGGCTAGATCAAGTTCGAAGTTCGGCCGAACTTGTTAATTATAACATAAATACTTTTGAAATCTAACAATTCAAGCTCTAAAACATACAGACTCGATCCAAGACCAAGACAATAGACATCATGTATCAACAAACTCCCCCTTGGATATTGTCGCAGCGTCTTGATCAGTCTTCAATCTCTAACACCTTCCAAAGAAGTTCTTGTACGGCTTTTTTCGACGTTCTTGCTTTGGGATAGGCGTTTGGTCAGTAGGAGGCGCCCACTTCATAAACTGGAATCTTCTAATCCTTTCCTCTCTACCCCTTTTGTGTATTTTAGCTAGACGCTTCTACTCCTTTAAGAACTCTTCTCTTTCCAGCTATCTCCACCTGGATTCCCACATGTCCCTGAATTAATACCATGTGTATATCAAACATTAATCACACTATGGTATTGCTTCGCTTGGACTTCTTCACGTTTGTCGAAGCATATTTTGTTGAAGAATAGGCAATTAATATCTTCCTTTGAACAATTAACTAGCCACATCGGGTCTACTATGCGTATCGTTCTCCAAAGCCCCCCAAATCCTTCCTTTTGTATTACTTCCACTGATCTTTCTTTAGCAATATCCAACTGTTATTTAAATTTCAGAACAATAACAGCTTCACACTTTCTGGATCAACTTGCCACCATTTAAACAAAGGATAGAAATCTTGTTCAACTGGTTTCAGCGGAATATTCTTCATAGCTCGAGGACGCTTCATCACTACCGTAATATCCTTCTCTCCCGTTTTCTTGTTAATCTTTATTCGACGCTTAGGAATAAACGGTTTCCATAACTCAAAACCCCTTGCAGCTTCAAACTTTATCACTCTCCAGAGTCTCTGTTCGTTGTACTTCATTTGAAAACTAATGTTCTTCGTTTGAACTAACTCTTCAACATCCCAATATGGCAATGTCTTAATATCAATCAGATGTCAGAAATACTGAACTCCAAACTCTCTTTTTACAGCATGAACATCAAGTTCTCGTATCCAACCCTAGCTTAGAATGTCTCCCAAAGACTTGTATTTATCACGAGTGAAAAATTCTAGAGGCCTTTTGAACTTTCTTTCCTTGGGCATTTCTTTAAACCGCGATCTTTTAGCTTCAGCTATCTGCTCTTTCATGTAACTCTTTAGAATATTGCCCGTCTTCACAATTTAATCGATCTTTTGCTTCAATAAATCAACATTGATTTTGCTCATCAATTCTTCAATAGTTGGAAACTTATCAGTTTTCGAGTTGGAATACTTTTCAGCTTCGTTATCATCATCAGAATCTTCAAAAATAACTAGATCGTAATCATCAGCTTCAGCCGCTCGTTTATACACATATTCCTTTGGCTCTAAAGTCTTTATATTCACCAACTCTTCCTCGAAATCAAACTCGAATGAATCAGTATCGACTTCAAACATTTTTGCCAACTCTTCTTTAGTGTACATGTGAGCAATCTCCCCTTCCTCTAAATTCGGATCCAGTGATATCATCAACGGCTTCTCGTGTACTGCAGTAACAGGCATAGCTATAGCAGCATCAGAAATATCAACATCTTGTGGCCCTGTTTGCTAAGTAGACTCCCGCTTACTTGAAGCATCCTCCATATTAACATCATCATCAATTAGGGATTCGAAATCGAATTCAGAATGAACTTTCGCATAATCAACTTTCAGACCAACACCCCTTGATCATTATTGTCATCACCATCATTATCTAAATCATCTTTAGTGTCGTCACCAGTTGGGTCGTCGTCGTCATTATCTTCTTCCTCTTCGTCTTTTTTTCTTCCTGAATAATCTCTGTCTCAGGAGCTTTTTCAGATTAGACAGGCTTTTCAATTACAGGCTCCTCTGAAGTAGTAGGAATACCTTCGATAACATTTTTGCCCTTGCCATGTTCAATCAACTCTTTCTCAGCCTTTTCCTTCGCCTCTTGAACATCTAATCGATCATACTCAACTTTGAAATCAATGCCCAGGCTGTTAGTAAGCACTTTCTGTAACCTTGCAAACCTTCTATCGTTCATATCACGTTCTGCTCTAGCTCAGCAATCTCTTTCTCTAGTTTTGCATTGGCAGCACCCAAACTTTCGACCATCGCTTTCAAATAACCACGTTCATCTTCAAGAAATTTGACTTTGTCATTCAGAATTTCTTTTTCAACCTTGCTCTGTTTCAGCTTCTTTTCAAGCTCTGCTTTATCAATTTCGTTCTTTTTGGCCTTTTCTTCCAAATATTTAAGCCTTTTCTCTAATTTGTCTATCGGAATATCTTTAAACCAAGAGTTCCCAGGTAAGAGTGACTGGTCCGATTAAGTGGATTTGTACGAACACTCTTACCTTAGATAGAAAACTCAGGGTACAGGCACCCACCCTTCCAGATTGCATGTGTTCACATTATTAAAACCCAAACTTTGACGAGATTTTGAAAAACTTTGAAGGCAAAGAGCGCCAATGATTTGTTTTGGCCTTTAAAATGAATTATACCTTGTTTTTTGTAATCACCTAAGGATAGGTGATGGTATTGTTTTAAGATCTAAACACAAGATAACTTGTGTTAGGGTCCTAGAAAGGTTATAGTCTAGGTCAAAGCGTTACTAATAACCTAATTCCCTATAACCATTGGCTCTGACACCAATCTTTCTGTCACACCCCGACCGCGTAAAACAACAAACCGCGGCAGAAACGTCGGGGAGTGTCGTAACAGAAGTATTGTTCCAACAACCACGGAAATTAAAGTTTTGTATTATTGATTCAAATTGTTTACATTGTCTAGAATTTAACAGAAACATAACATAAATTTATATGTCTTGCTAAATTTTAAGTCACTAAAGCCCAAGTCCGCCTAAGTGTCGCATGAATCAACCTTAAACATTAGCTCCTAAAACACATGTGAAAATAGGTACGTCAGCATAAAATGCCTGTGAGATACATAGGTTTTGTTGATGAGGATTCATGACTTGAAGTTAAAATAATAGTTTAAAGAAAAGTAGTCATGAACCTTATAAAATGTTTTCTTTTACAAAATCATATGAAAATCAATGTGAAAATCAAATGATATAGAAGAAGGATGTATGGTTAAATAATTAACCGGAAGATAATGAATTGTATAAAATATGCCATTTGTAAAACAATGTCTTGTGAAAAATATATGATATTTGTACCAAATGTGTCATGTCTTTGTCTTTGTCGAAGTAGTTTAAATAACGCTACGTTATGTAATATCATGAAAGCACTTATATATAGGAAGTACCAGCGGCGTATCCACCATGCTTTTATCATGTTACACACATCTCGTTATTTAAATCACTTATCAAATAACCACAAAAAATGTCTTGTCAAACAAATGTCAAATGTCATATGTAAACAATGTAATATGTCACAATGTTAGTTATAAACCATGTCTTGTATGGCAAGTAAAAAGGCTTTACTCAAGCCATATGTATAATGTCGTGTATAACCAATGTCATGTACAAAACAATGTCTTGAATAAACCGAAGTTTTAAATCAAAAGTAATGTTTTGCAAAACCAATGCTTTATTTGATATGAACATTTATGTAGTTATGTTTATCGCATACATTCAAGCCTTGAGACTGTCAGATAAACCCTTATCAAGTCAAAGGTTTATCAAAAATGTATTCGGATTCTGTCATTCCCTACTTCCAAACAAACCTAGGAAGCGGGAACGGGATTTGTCAAATCCTATGGTACCACTACATACTATCGGGCAGCGTGATCAATGTTAATGAATGTATTATGTCCCGTTAAACAAACCAAATGTTATAGTCAATGTAAGCAATGTCGTGAAAAATGTCTTTAAACCATGTACTAAGTATGCTAAGTCAACATACGAAGTAGAAATGTCCATAAAATCAATGTGCTAGCATGCTCAGACAACATACATAGCAAAATGTAATGTAAATCGATGTGCTCATATGCTAAGTCAACATATGCTGCAAAAGGTGTCTTTGAAATCAATGTGCTAGCATGCTCAGTCAACATACATAGCAAAATGTAATGTAAATCAATGTGCTCATATGCTAAGTCAACATATGCCGCAAAAGGTGTCTTTGAAATCAATGTGCTAGCATGCTCAACTCAACATACATAGCAAAACATAATTGAAATCATGTACTATATGTGTACTAGATGAAAATAGCAAGTATATGTCATAAAAGCATGAAATCAATAAAGTAATAAGTAGGCACATGTGTTTCACCCCAAAATATTTGAAAACGTAAAAGAGGGGTCTATGTACTCACTTGGGGTTGCAAAAGTATCCTTGTTCAAGAAGAATAATAAAGCTCAAGAGTATGAGGAATCAAATGGTTCCTAAGATCGGATAACTATGTTAATAAGTCGGGACTTTAATCGGCAGATTGGATAAATGATGTCTTATAAATCAAATGAGTGTTGGAACTCAATAAACTCAACATTCTGATTTGGAAGTGATCCTAAGTGCTTTTGACCCGTAATGACCCGTTAAGGTAGTTTACTCTACTTTAACGAGTCATTTGCGTAAACGCGTGATCGGATGGTTAAACATGTCCTATGATGAGTCTTAAATGCCAAAACATGTTTAATAATGTTGTAATATCAGTTTATATGTCAAAACTTTAGCCACATATGCTTAAAATGAATTTATGCGCAAAAAGGGCATTTTGGTCATTTATAAAGGGCATAATAACGACCTATCATAATACTAACCAAACGACGTGACCATAAGGTATAACCTCAGAGGGTTATTCCCTATATAACTATGGTCACTACTGTGAGTTTGGTCGGATCCTAAGATCGACCAAACGGGTCGGATTCGGAAGTCAAAGCGGTGGTCAAGACCGCTCGACTTACGATCCTAAACAAGCACTAAACTAAAAGTGACGAGTTAGACATGTTTAACATGTCTAACTAAGTTTATAAAACTGATTTGGTATCAAAACAAAGTGTTTTGACACCCGAAAATAGTTCTGTCGTATAATGCGCATTTTGCGTATTATTGACCGAAACCTTGACTCGCCACTTCGACTAGGAAAACGTGGTAATCAGTAGGCATGTACGCTATTAATCATAACCATCGTGATTACGATCACGTTGCAAAGTCCAATTGGACCTTGACTTGACCAACTAATGGTCAAAACCGAAAGTCAAACAGTAAGTCAAACGGTTTGACTTTTAGCTCATAATAAGCTAAAAGAATGAACAAAGCTTGGTTAGAGCACTTACTTGCACTTAAGGAAGCCAAGATTACTAGAAAAACTCGGGAGGCCTCCTAATAAGGTAGCAACTCCACTTATAGTTTAGAGAGAAGAAAGATGGAAATGAGCAAGGAATTTGGTTGCAACAATGGGGGTATTTATAGATTTCTTGAAGCCACAAGATCATTCCAAGTGTTAGGAGATGTTGTAGGATCATTACAAGTGTTTGGAGAGGTGTTGCAACCAGGGGAAGTGTGGCAAAAACGAGTTATAGGTGTCAAGTCAAATGAACAAGAAGCTGCCAAGTAGCTGCTGCCACTGGGCATCCCCCGCGCGTCGCGGGAGTCTAGGTGACTCTCTTGCGTGGCGCATGGGAATCCAAAGTTTCAAAATTGGCAGTTTTAGTCCCTGCAGCTTAAAAACTTGTTTTTCGACGCGATTTGGCACTTTTAACACCAGTTAACCCCATTTTTAAGCTTTATAAGGAAGATAAAGCATAGGGAACTTGAAAAATGCTTGGAAACTTTTCGGATGTCGGTTTGTTTGGTCGTACGGTTGCGGTTTTTGGTTAAATACGATGAAAATCGTAACGAACGCGCAAATGACCGTAAACGCGTAACGAATGATATTTTGCATTCCAATCATTAAAATGCTATATTTTAATGATTAAAAAAAATTTTTAGATGTGCGTATATGTTCCGGAGTAGGAACGGCATAGTTTCGCAGAATTTGCAAAATAGCCCCTGAAGCTGCATAAGCATTTTTTGCCATACCGAAGCCTTCAAAACTTATTTCTAAGTTAGGTAAAGGGTATTTAGGGTATGTTTAGCTTATGTTAGTGTTTCGGAGTGTACGTCGCGTTAAACTGATAACGTTTGCGTAACGGTTTGCGATTTCACTTCTAGAAGTGATTCGAAAGATCAGAATTGAACAAGGATTGAAAATATGAAATACCATATATAAATACACAAATCTTGGAATAAAACACAATGTTATAAAATTACAAAATCGTTTCAGAATTGAACGATGATGGAAAAGCACAGATGTCACAGAACCCGTAGCTTTATTAGAGTCTCCAGCTTTGGAATTTGTGCGCTTTGTTTTCTTTTCCGGACGTTCAGAATCAGAAGCTTCTTCAGCAGAAGTTTCGTATAAATCTTCGCCCAACTTTTTTAATCTTTCCTCCTCTTTTTCTTTTTCTGCAGCTTTTATACTAGCATCAATTGGATCTTCTGATGATTTATTATCTTTATCGAAAGTCGCAGAAATAACTTCATCATCTTTCTCCTGACTTTCAATGTTTGCTGCAGGGCTAGAACCCTCAACCTTTGGTGGTTCTTCTACCTCAGGCTCATCGATTAACATCGTATATGCTTTCTTTGACGCCCTCTTTTTCTTCTGTTTCTCAACTACCGCCACTCGTTTGATATACCAATCTCCACGTTTCTCTTTGACTCTAGTTAACAACGACGCTTCCTCATTCTCATCACCGCTACCCTCTTTTCTCCGTTTGTTCTCAGGAGGCGCAACGTAGTTTTCACTTGAGATAGCCCCAAACACAGGTTTAGCAACAGGAGCTGAGTCTTGCTTCTGATAAATCTTGAGCTTTTCAAGCATCGTTTCATCCATGTGACTCAGATAGAGAATGTCATTTGGAAACTTCACAATATTCTGAAATTTCTCATCTATCAACATCTGTACGAACCTCAGATACATCACTAAACGATCCTTTCCCATGTTCTTTGCCATGAAGTTGAATATCATTCTTGAGAAGTTAAACTTTTTGTTTGGAACCAAAGCAGTGATCATGCAGGCCATATAGTCTTGTATGTCGTCGAGACCAGCTTTCCTATGACGGAAAGCATGTATGATGGCGTGAACCAAAAGTTTGTATGAAAGAGGAACACCTCCTTTCTTCATTGTCGGTTTGTTTGCGTGCCCTTTATACCCCATTCTGAAGAAACAACCTTTGACCATCAGTTCTTCGAAACTAATGTAACAACCCAAAAACGTCGCAGCGGAAATACAAACGTAATGGTGATGGAAGTTGGTGCCCATAAATATCTTAGTGGACGATGCATCGTTAATTTTGGATATATTACTTAATTAAAACATTGTTTACTAGTTTAAACAAAAACCCACAACCATAGAATAGTTAAGTTTTCTCGATCCTTATGGATCTTAATACAGTCGGTTCCAAATAAGTTTTAAAAGTAGTCCAAAGTTTGTTATTAAACAAAACATGCATCACAACCACAAGACACACCAAAGATTCCTGAAGCCATGCTCAAGTACCTGCAGAACTCGTTAAAATCAAGTGTCAACACAAAGGAGGGTGAGCTCACATATTCAAATTTAAAACAAGGAAAACTTTCTAATTATGTGTTTATTATCAAAACATCCAAATAATATTTTCGAAAGTCAATTTATTTCCTTAATAAAAATCCATGGGTCAGCCGTCGCAAGCATTTTCTCCGAAACCTCCAAACTCAAGCATCTTCCCAAGTTTCCCATATTAAATTTATAGCATCAAATGTTCAGACTCGTATGTTTGCAAGACAATACGAACTATATATTGACAATAAGGGTATAATCAAGACTAGACTATAATAGAATACCAATTCGTCATTTGACTTGATCGGAGCGACCGATCACGACGGGGTAGTCAACCCCGATAGATCTACCAACAATTCTATGTGTTCAATACTTAAATGATTAAACAGCAATACTTGCGCATGCGCCCATAAGGGCCATCTATATCACTTGCCTTCATGAACAATATATATATATCCTACTAAAATGATAAATTTAATATATAACGAGTTGTACGAATCCCCGACGTCCCCACCGAAACGTAAGCCTAATCCCGTTACTTACTCTCTTGAGACCAAGCCAATTTGTCACACCTTTAGATTTAAGCAATTATAAATCTATAGTGTCGTTTTATCCCCAAAACACCGTAACAATGCCCGTTTCTCCCCGAAACATATTTATATCAAAACCATATATTTTCCACGAAAATATATTCATAGTTTAATGAAAGGTACATTTAATACAAAAGTGTATACTTAACCTTTTAAGGCGTGTTCTTCACCCAAAACAGTTATAAAACAGTAAAAAGTGGGGTTTAGTGACACTCACCTTTGGGTGCGTAATTAAATTAGTGTGATCCCACAATTTGATTCTACACATCCTAATATATGTAGGAACGATTTAATAATTAATATTTCTCAATATTCCTAAGTTTCTCCAACACTTAGAATTTTTACACAACTTTGAGATTTTCTCGAAACGTCATTGTTTTTATTATGTTGGCGTATTAATATATATATATATATATATATACATATGAGTTCATATATATATATATATATATATATATAAGATTTTGCGACTTGAATGATTTTATTGGTGACCTTTAATGTTATATCCGTTACACTCCCGTTTATAAGTACTATATATCTACGATTTGCGCGTCATAATATATATACATAAACGTGCACATATTCACAACATCATAACACGCGAAATCCCATTAACTCATACACTCATCATTTTAAAAGCATGCATACATGAAATAACTTATTTAGTTAACCTATGTATAAATTTTCATGCTCGACAAATAAGTTACACATTAATCACGATTTTACCGATTCTACCGTTTTAAACATACAAGTGTACATGCATAGTCTTAATTTCCGCTATCATGTCAACACTTCACATAGTATCATATACACATATTTAAATCACATAACACATTTAAACACATAAGATTCACCCATGAATAACCCATTCTAGTGTACATTAAAAAATGTGTATTTAGCGATTCGGTAACGTTTTCGGGCGTCGGAAGTCACGTATGACTAACCAAACACCAAATAAACATAGTATAAGTTAAAATACTTATATTTATATCAAAAATATCAGTTAAGTTACTGATCTAAAACAGTTTCATAAAAACCTCTTAAAAAGGTGATTTTTACCGTTTTTACCGCATAGTTTTGCGTCAAACGTTACCATAACCATCCGAACTCGAAACGACTTCATATTTTAACACAATACATGTTATATACTGAATAAAATTATGGTTATAATCAGATTAGTGCAGTTTTTGTGTAAGGCACATAAATCATGCGATTTCACACATTTTACAACACTTTTAAGCACTAAGTACTACATGGTAAACTTCATGATAAGTTTCAAAATACTTTAACACATTAAGTAACCTTATTTTTAAGGTTTATAATCTGATCTAAATCATTTTAATCTTAATACATCATTTATTCATCTTTTTATGTACATACACCCACATGCATGTCCACGTACAAGCTCCTAATGCATCCATAACATATCTTCATCAACATGCATGTACTCACATGAATCAAACATTCATTTATTTCATGTTCACTCATCCAAGAACATCATCATATTCATATTATCATCATAAATCATTTCTCATAAATGCAAGTAACACTTTCATATTTATGAACTTATGACAAACTCACATGCATGTATATACACATATATATATATATACACGACATATTTACATACACATATGGACTTCCTAAAGTTCACTTTTTAACATGTCCTTTTCAAATCACAAAACCCTTTTTAGAACATTCTCTTATGACAACTTTTGATGCATGTATGAACTTCAATCTTTCAAGAATCATGTTAATCAAGAATCATCTAACAAAATTTCAAAACACAATCATATATACACACACCCATACCCACGGCCATACATATATACACATACATGTCCATTTTCATTTCCTTTTAAAACCCCATTTGTTTTAGTTTTGAAGTTAGTGTTTATGTTCAAGAACTAGAGAAACTTCTATCCTCATCAAAACTCATCAAGAATCAAGAACAAAGTTTTTAAAGTAATTTTATACCTTCTTGTTTTTGATGGGTTTTTAACAAAGTATGATGGTATGGAGCTTGCTTCTTGCTTGGAAACACCTTTAGACCTTCAAAACACCTTGGAACCTCTTTGAAAATGCCTTTGATCTTCTAGAACAAGCTTGAAACTTCAAAAAAATGGTTGTGTGTGTGTGTTTTGGTCGTGAGTATCAAGAGAGAGAGAGAGAGTGTTTGATTTTGAATTGTTTGTCTTAGATTTGGTGGATTATGAAAGATTTTATAAAAGGTTTAATCATTACCTACACTTCCCCATGCCAATGCATGGATGAGAGAGAAGAAAATACACCTCCATGGCTGCCACATATGTCTAATACGCACATATATATCCGTTTATGTACATATATATATGAGTTGTAGGTTAAAAAATGGTATTTAACTTGATACCGGGTGTTTTACCTAGCGTTTTAACCTCGTTTTAACGCGTTTAAATTTATTTTTAGTGCTCTATAAAATAAACTCACTAAAATATTACTAATCAATATTTTATTTGCCTGGTCCGGCTACGTTGTCGATATTTGGCAGTATACGCGTTGTGTTGCGTAGTACGCGCTTAAATTCACGAAATAGAGATTTTAAGCGTTTTCATTTATTTTTATCATTCTATGAAAATAAAATTGTCAAATAATTGCTATAATAATTATTGGTTGCTATGAACTGGCTGTGTTGACAGTATTTTGTCAGATACGCGTAGTATCGCGTAGTACGCGCTTAAACTCGAAAAATAGAGTTTCTTAGCGTTTTAAATTAGTTTTCCTCACGATTATGATTAAATATATTGTATAACTCATAACGGACTATTTTTGGGATTTTAACATTATTCGGCGGTCACCGACGTTCGTTTCGCATTTCAACTGTTACGCGATAAGCGTTTATCTTAATATTACCAACATAATTTTTATCAAACTTTGGATTTACCAACACATCAAATACCATATATAAAATCATAAATAATCAAATACGGTCTTTTATTCATTCATGACACGTGTTACATTTGTACGGTACAACCTAAATAGCCGGGTGTCACAGTCTCCCCTTGTTTAAGGAATTTCGTCCTCGAAATTATTACACTACAGGTTTCGTTTTCGCACTAGGCTTAAAGAGATGCGGATATTTCCGTTGCATCTGGTCCTGTCTTTCCCTTGTGAATTCGGGTCCACGCTTGGAATTCCAGTGAACCTTGACCAACTTAATCCGACTCCTTCTAAGCTTTTGAATCTTCTCATCCAGAACTTCAACCAGTTCCTCGATAAATCTCAATTTATCGTCTACTTGAACCTCATCAGGGGGTATAATTAGTGTCTCATCCGACAGACACTTTCTCAGGTTGGAAACATGAAACACGTCATGAGCTCCACTCAAATCCTGCGGCAGCTTAAGCCTATACGCGACTGATCCAACTCGAGATGCGATTTCGAAAGGACCTATATACCGTGGGCTTAGCTTCCCCCTTTCTCAAATCTAACAACGCCTTTCCAAGGTGACACTTCAGCAGAACACGATCCCCGACTTGAAACTGCAACAGTTTCCTTCGGTTGTCTGCATAACTTTTCTGTTGATTGACGGCAGCTTTCAACCTTTCCTTGATATGGACAACCATGTCAGTGGTTTCCTGGATAAGCTCAGGTCCAGTTAGTTGCCTTTCGCCAACTTCAGCCCAGCACAAGGGCGATCGACATCTCCTTTCGTACAAAGCTTTAAACGAAGCGACTGTGATACTAGTGTGGTAACTATTGTTGTAAGAAAACTCTACCAACAGCAAATGAGTATCCCAACTTCCACTGAAATCAATCACGCACGCTCTCAACATATCCTCTAACGTCTGAATGGTTCTATCACTTTGACCATTCGTTTGAGGATGATATGCAGTACTCATGTCCAAAGAGAACCCAACGACTCCTGAAGAGATCGCCAAAATCTGGAGTCAAATAGTCCATCTCTATCGGAGATAATTGACACAGGCACTCCATGTCGGGCTACAATCTCGTTGAGGTACAACTGCGACATCTTTTCCGTCTTGTCTGTTTCCTTAATGGGCAAGAAATGAGCAGACTTCGCCAATCGATCCACAATTACCCATATGGTGTCATGTCCACGTGACGTACGAGGTAATTTGGTGATAAAGTCCATAGCAAGATGCTCCCACTTCCATTTAGAATCTCTGGTTGCTACAGAAGCCCAGATGGCCTCTGATGTTCAGCCTTAACCTCTGAGCATGTCAGACACTTACTTACATACACCGCAATATCTCTCTTCATATTCGGCCACCAATATAACTCCTTAATATCCTGATAAATCTTGGTAGAACCTGGGTGAACCGAATATCTGGACTTATGAGCCTCGTTTATAACCAGTTCACGTAGGTTACCTCTAAGCGGAACCAAAACTCGGTTCATGAAGTACATCACTTCATCCGCTTTTGGTATCAGTTCACATTCCAAACCTCTCAAACCTTCTCTTCTAAGGTTCTCATCTCTCAAAGCTTCTCGCTGTGCATTACGAATTCGGTCGGTCAAATTCGTTTGTATGGTCAAACCCAAGCACGCATGCACAGAGGCTTCTCCCGCTCCTTCCTACTGAGCGCGTCAGCAACAACATTTGCTTTTCCTGGGTGATAATGAATATCACACTCATAATCGTTGAGTAACTCTACCCAACGCCGTCGTCGCATGTTGAGTTCCTTTTGATCAAAGATATGTTGGAGGCTCTTATGGTCTGTGTAAATCGTACACTTCGTGCCATACAAATAATGTCTCCAAATCTTCAAAGCAAACACAACAACTCCCAACTCTAAAATCATGAGTTGTGTAGTTCTTCTCATGCACTTTCAGTTGTCTGGATGCATAGGCTATCACTTTGTTCTTCTTCATAAGCACGCAACCAAGGCCCAAACGTGACGCATCGCAGTATACAACAAAACCGTCATTTCCCTCAGGCAGGGATAGAATTGGTGCACTACACAACTTCTCCTTCAACATCCGTAAAGCTTTCTCCTGCTTTTCTGTCCAATCAAACTTCTTTCCTTCTAGGTCAATATCGTTAATGGCTGCACTATTCTGGAAAATTCTCAATGAGTCTTCTATAATACCCAGCAAGTCCTAAGAATTGCCGCACCTCTGACGGAGTCTTTGGCGCTTCCTAATTCTTAATCTCCTCTATCTTCGACGGGTCTACATGTATACCTTTCTCATTTATGACATGACTGAGAAAATGCACCTCTCGAATCCAAAATTCACATTTAGAGAACTTGGCATACAACTTTTCTTTCTTCATCACCTCCAGAATCATCTTCAAATGTTGTTCATGATCTTCTTTGGTTCGCAAATAGATTAGTATATCGTCAATGAATACTATCACGAATTTCTCCAAATAGGGTTTGCATACCCTGTTCATGAGATCCATGAACACTGCAGGCGCATTAGTTAAGCCAAAAGGCATGACTAAGAACTCATAATGGATGTAACGTGTTCTAAAAGCAGTCTTCGAAACGTCTTCCTCAGCAATCTTCAACTAGTGATAACCTGAACGCATGTCTATCTTCGAGTAGTAGCTTGATCCTTGAAGCTAGTCAAATAAATCGTTGATTCTTGGTAACGGGTACTGGTTCTTGATAGTCAGCTTGTTCAACTCTCTGTAATCAATATACATTATGAAGGAACCATCTTTCTTCTTCACGAACAATACAGGTGCTCCCCAAGGCGAAAAGTTTGGTCGTATGAAACCTTTGTCTAATAGCTCCTGAAGCTGATTTGACAATTCTTTCATCTCTGACGGTGCTAATCTGTAAGGAGATTTTGCAATCGGTGCAGCACCAGGTACAAGATCAATTCTAAACTCGATCTGTCTCGTAGGGGGCAATCCAGGCAAGTCTTCAGGGAAACTTCCGGATAATCGCGAACTATAGGAATTTCTTCAATCTTCCCACTTTCAGCCTTCGTATCCACTACGTTAACCAAGAACGCAGGATAGCCCTTACGCAACATCTTGTGCATCTTCATAATACTAACAACTCTTGACACTCGACTCGAACGGTCACCGTGAACAACTAAGGCTTCACCACCACCAGGACGAGGTATCCGCACTTGTTTCTCCGAACAAATGATCTCAGCTCTGTTCTTGGATAGCCAATCCATCCCAACGACACATCAAAACTTCCCAGCTCCACTGGTAATAAATAGATACTAAAACTATGATCGCATAACCGAATTTTACAACCACGAATAATTTCGCTAGTCTCTATCAATTTACCATTTGCTAATTATGTCGAGTACTTTTTACTTAGCTTACTTGTTTGAGAACACATAAACGGTTCAAAGTTTTTCGAAACAAAACTCAAGTTAGCACCAATATCAAATAGTATGAACGCAGAATGGTCATTGATTAGGAACGTACTGGTAACAACTGCAGGATCATCACGTGCCTTCCCAGCATTCAGCTCAAAGGCTCTGCCCCTGGCATTCTGACCCTTCACATTCGGACAGTTCCTCTTGTAGTGTCCCTGCTCTCCGCATTCATATCATCCCTCGAGCGTAACTCCCTCCAACGTACTCTTAGCATAGCACTCACGACCATATCTGGCACATTTCCCTGCTCATCTCCGTGAGTCTTCTTCGCTGAACCACTTCCGCCATCCCTGGCATTATCCTTCCTCGAACCACTCGAATTAGCCACATATGCTTTCCCCAAATCACGTTTCCTCTCAGGCTTCACATCGGAATCCTTTCTCGAGCTCTCAAACTTTCGCTTTCTCAAATCCCCAGATCTAGGCTCAGAACATTCTGATCGGTCAGATTTCCCATCTGCCTTGACTTTTCCCGACGACTTCCCAGTCTCCTCTTTCTTGTTAAAGATTTTGCGAGCAACATCATCCGCTAAAGATTTCGCTAGAGTAGTAGCTTCCAAATAGGTAGTGGGCTTCGTTGACGTAACCATACTACGAATTTGTGGTGACAATCCCCAAATATACCTCTCTACCTTAACGTATTCAGGAGTGACCATTCGTGGAACCAATCTAGCCAAATCATTGAACCGAGACGTATAAGCTCTGACATTCAGGCCTTCCATGGTCAAATTCCAGAAGTCAGTCTCAATCTTCTGCATCTCACTTCGCGGGCAGTATTCCTTAAGAAGCTTCTCTTTAAGTTCGTTCCAGGTAAGGCCGTAAGCAGTGTCTTCGCCCAAAACTTGAACTTGAGTGTTCCACCAGGATAAAGCTTCATCAAGAAATGAACACGAAGCATACCTAACCCTCTGATCAGCAGAACAACCGCTGATTGCCATCAAAGATTCCATCTTCTCGATCCATCTTGTGATTTCAAGAGGCCCTTCAGCACCGGTAAATGATCGTGGGTTACAGCCCTGAAATGTTTTATACGTACATCATGCACTATTCACAAGGTTAATGAAAAATCAAGATCACGCTCTGATTATATCATAACACAGGAACTACTAAAACTTTTCCGATCATTATATTACCTTGCGGGTTTCCAATCTGTATACCACCATCACCATGCCCCGAAGCACCATGCCCACGTTATTGCCAATATTCTGGTTGGCTTCACGCTGTTCCAAGGTAGTATTAACGTGTTGGGCTATGAGTTGTGCCAACTTTTCTGGGGTGGTAGGTAGTCCAGTACCCTGTCTCGCTTTTGGCGGCATCTTGTTGTTTCTATTATTGCAATAATAATATCACCATAAGACATTGTTTAAATATTTCAATCATTAAATAATAGTGGACTAAAAAATACACATGCATCCACATAACAATGAGAATAATTTAACCAAAAGAGAACCCATAACATTGATATTTATCACGGAAATTACAAAGCTTGTTCGTAGTACAACGACCAATCAAAATTTGGTGAGACACAATCAACCACCAATAACAAGTCTAGATGAAATTTCCTCCTAAATATCCAAAAATTTGGCATGCAAGCCAACACAAGGGTTTATCAAAGAGACATACAAATCAAACAAACAACACAAATGACAAACAACCCTCATTTCTTCATACCAACAAACTCTAGAAGCTTCCTCACAAGCTCCTCCAGCTCAACTATCCTCCAGTGCATCTGATCCATAGCACTGTCATCCAAGTCCTTAAGCTCATCAAACCAATCCATCTGCCCCTCTAAGTCCTTCACCTTTCCCTTGGTCACCTCCAGATCTCCGCGTATGGCCCCCAACTGACGGTCGCAGTGAGAGCATCGGTTAACCAACACTTCTTTATGCTTCTTCGAAGCAGATGTTGTCTCAGCTCTGGAAGTTGAAGCGATGTCTCCAGCTGGTCGTATCCTCTTCCTACGTTGAAAGTAGACCAAAAGGGGTGTAGTAGGAGCGCGCGACTCGATCGATGGAAATGACGACTCGGTAACAACTAGTGGAGGGATCTCAGTAGTAGGCTCAGCAACGACAGTAGATGAGACGACCAATGGCTCTAATGGCTGAGTCGTAACAATGGTAGCGTAAACTACTGGTGCAATACTATAAGATCCTCCGATAACTGGCATGGTACCTGATGATTGCCCGGTCTCGTAGATCTAGGGTGGAGCATCATCATCATCGTCTTCGATCCAACTGTTGCTTGTAAAAGCATAACGAAGGTCAACCTGGCTGGCGAACGCAGCAGGGTTAAACTGGAAGGATGAAGCGAATTCGGCCGCATCAACAAACTGTGGAATCATTGGGGGTACCTCTAGTAATACGGATCTAGGTGAAGTCTCGAATTCTGGCTCGCTCTCAGAGTCAGTAATCTCGATGACCTTGTGCTCGTGCGACATCTATGACATATATAACCGCACAAAGTAAGTGTGTGTTCAAATGAAAAATAACACATAAGGCCCAATAAACAGATTAACACGTATGCACAATAACACGCAATGGTTCTCATACATGACATAAATCCATGTTTATTTAAAAAAAATTGGCTTCGCGAATTTTGGACTTATATCTCAAAATTCTTTGGTTGAAGTCTATAGTTTTCCCCTGAAAACATCTAGTTCGCTAACAACCGTTAGCTCTGATACCAACTTCTGTAACGCCCCAAAAACGTCGCAGCGGAAATACAAACGTAATGGTGACAGAAGTTGGTGCCCATAAATATCTTAGTGGACGATGCATCGTTAATTTTGGACATATTACTTAATTAAAACATTGTTTACCAGTTTAAACATAAACCACAACCATAGAATAGTTACGTTTTCTCGATCCTTATAGATCTTAATACAGTCGGTCCCAAATAAGTTTTAAAAGTAGGCCAAAGTTTATTATTAAACAAAACATGAATCACAACCACAAGACACGCCAAAGATTTCCGAAGCCATGCTCAAGTACCTAAAGAACACGTTAAAATCAAGTGTCAACACAAAGGAGGGTGAGCTCACATATTCAAATTTAAAACAAGGAAAACTTTCTAATTGTGTGTTTATTATCAAAACGTCCAAATAATATTTTCGAAAGTCAATTTATTTCCTTAATAAAAATCCATGGGTCAGCCGTCACAAGCATTTTCTCTTAAACCTCCAAACTCAAGCATCTTCCCAAGTTTCTCATATTAAATTTATAGCATCAAATGTTCAGACTCATATGTTTGTGTAGGACCGATCCTGATAGCATAGGAACCTAAATTTGATATCTAATGTCCATAATAGCGGAAATATTATGACACGATTACCAAACAACAAGAATTAATCAGTTAAACGTCAATTTTATTGATAAACGTCAAATCTCCAGTTTGATAGAGCTTCGCTACTCAGAGCACAAAAGTTACAAATTACAAGATCAAGCTAGCTATTTATAGTATACAAAGTTCGCTGGTGAGAGCATGAGTTCGGGCGAACTTGACATAGTCAAGTTTGGCCGAACTTGACATCATATCACCTTGACCAGCGAACTTGACTAACCAATACATAAATACTTGATTTTGCTAGCCTATTCACATCTAATCTATACAGACTCGATATAAGACTAAGACATAGACATTCTGCACCAACAGACTCCCCCTTGGATATCGTCTTCCTCTTTTATCAGTCTCCAAAACTCTGTCTTCAATAAATCTTTAACGTTAACGACCGAAGAAGTTTTTTTACGGCTTCTTTCTTCTTTCAAGCTTTGGATCTGGCGTCTGATCAGTATGTGGCACTTTAGACATAAATTGGTACCTGCTGAGCCTTGCCGCCCTACCTTTTTCATTAACCTCTTCGAGACGTTTTTATACCTTCAAAAATTATACCCGTTCAAGATCTCTCCAGCTCGATTCCCACATCCTACCGGAGTTAACTTCTCCTGCATAGCAGACATGTACGACCCTCTGATATTGCATTGCTTATTCTTTTTCACGTTCTTCGAAAATAATCTTGCTGTAGAAGAAACACTTGATGTCTTCTTTCGAGCAATTTACTAGCCACATCGGGTCTAGTATCCTGATCGTTCTCCAAAGCCCTCTCATTCCTTGAACCCCAAACATTTCAACCCTCTCCTTAGTAATATCTAGATGATCTTCAAACCGTAGAATGATCACTACTTCACAAGTATTTGGATCAATCTGCCACCACTTAGACAATGGATAAAAGTTCTATTCATCGGCATTAAAGGCATGTTTCTCATTGCTCTTGGGCGTTTCATGATCAACGTGATATCTTTCTCCCTAGTTTTCTTGTTTGTTTTGATACGACGTCCCGAGATGAAAGGCTTCCAATATCTAAAACCCTTCGTTGCTTCAAACTTGATCATTTTCCACAGTAATTGAACGATAAACTTCATGTGATATGTGGCATTCCTTGTTTGAACAAACTCTTCAGCATCCCAATAAGGTAGTGTCTTGAAATCTGCAAGATATTTGAAGTATTGAACTCCAAATTCTCGTTTGATGGCGTAAACATTCAGCTCCTTAAACCACCCCCAACTCAGAATATCACCTAATGACACATCTTTGTCTCTGGTAAAGAATGCTAGAGGTCGTCGAAACTTTTTTCACGAGGCGTCTCTTTAAACCAAGACCTTTTTGCTTGTGCGATCTCCTCCTTTGTCATAGGCTTAGGAACTTTTCCATCACGTATCGATTCCTCTATCTTTTCTTTCAGCATATCCTCATTCAATTGTTTATACATCTCCTCAAAAGTAGGAAAACTATCTGTATTAGGACCAACGTACTTCTCAGCTTCATCCTTTTCGTCATCAGAGGACCAATCTTCCACTATAACTCTGTTATATTCATCTGCCTCATATCTTCATTGATAATGATACTTGTTAGGCTCAAACGTATTCACATTCAGTACTTGCTCCTCAAAATCAAAATCAAATGACTCTGCATCAACGTCGATCAACTTTGCTAGATCTTCTTTTAAATAGTTGTGCACGAATTCACCGCTTCAACGTTGTGTTCAAGCATAAGTATCAAAGGCTTTGTCGGGACTACAGCAACAGGCTGTGTGGTAGTAATAGCGTTAGACATATCAATATCATCAGTTGGCCCTGTTTGCCCTGATCATCCATAGCATTCGCCTCATCGTTTAGTAGATTAGAGAAGTCAAAACTTTCATTAACTATTGCATCGACCACCTTTATCCCTGTACCACTTGGATCATCATCATTTCCTCCATCATGATCAGACTCATCTTTAGGATCACCAGTTGGTGGTTCATCATCTTTTTCCTCATCTTCAGCTTCATCATCGTACTTTTCTTCAGTAACAGTTACAGTATCAGAAGGCTTGACAGATTCGTCAACCTTAGAAATCCCAGACTCAAAAACTTTAGTAGACTCTATCTCTTTCAGGTTCAGTGATCTCTGGCATACTTTCAATCACATGCTTTCCCTTACCCTGTTCAGCTAACTCTTTTTCAGCTTTCTCTTTTGCTTCTTGGAGATCTAATCGAGCATATTCCTCTTTGAAGTTAATCCCCAGACTATTAGATAATACCTTCTGAAGTCTGTTGAATCTCTTGTCATTCATATCTTTTTCAGAACGAAGCTCGGCAATCTCTTTAATCAACCTTTCATTCACTTCTTGCAGACTTTCAACTAATGCTTTCAAATATCCTCTGTTGCCTTCAAGGAATTTGACTTTATCTGACAGAATCTCTTTTTCGACTTCTCCATGTTTCACCAATTTCTCTAGCTCAGCCTTTTCTGATTCATTCTTCGCCACTCTATCTTCCAATACTTTGACACGCTTCTCTAAAACATCAATGTTTGTATCTGGGAAGAAATCATTCAAATCTTGAATATTGATTGGCTCATTAGGCATATCACCAAATAGTTTCGATCTTGGAGTAGTCTTTGGTGTCGATTTAGGTGTAGAGCCTTCAGGTTGAGCAGCTTTAGGATCTGGAGATTGAATGATCGGAACTTCAAGTAATCTAGACTCAGGAGGTTCTTGTGTTGCTCCTGGTCGTTCTGCTTCAACTGTAACAACAACAGGAGGTTCTTGTGTAACTCCTTTCTCCTGTGCACCAGAAGGTTCTTGTGTGACTTCTGTGCTCTTTAACTTTCCAACACATCTCCTACTTGCTGGTTTCTGAGCTTTCTTTGTGTTCTTTCCTTTCGTCTTTGGAGACCCTGTAGTCTTATTAGATATTTCAGTTGCTGAAGACTTTGTTCGCTTTGCTCTTTTCTTTGGTCTCTCTTCATCAGATTCTTTTTCTTGCTCGGGATCATAATCAGCATCAGTTTCTTTGACCTTTTCTGCTTCTTTTTCTGCTATTGACATTTTTAGTTTCTTTCTCAAGCGTATCATCACTATCATCATCATTCTCAGAGGTTGCAGAAATCACATTATCTTCTTGCGTAGTCTTTTCAGCTTCTTGACTCTCTGTCACAACTGCTGCACTCGATCTAGCCTCTGTTTGCACATTTTCAGGCTCGTCTTCATCTATAAAGCATAGTGTCAGCTTTCTTAGATGTACGCTTCTTTTTCTTTTCAACTTCTGCCTTTAAGAACCATTCGCTGCGAGCTTTAGGCTTGAACGTTGTAAACCATTCATTTTCAGCATTTAATTCGTTCTCATCACCACTACCGTCATTTCTCCACTTGTTTCCAGCCGGTGCAACATAATTTTCATTCTTCAACGCCCCAAACAGTGGTTTTGCTACATGTGCTGAATCCTGCTTCTGAAATTTGATCAACTTCTTTACGGTAGTTTCATCAAGATGACTAAAATATAGGATGTCATTTGGATCACGTGTAATATCTGTAAACTTTTCATCGATAAGCATTTGCACGAATCTTGGATATAAACACAATCTTGTATCCTCCATATTCTTTGACATGTGAGTAAAAACGAGCTTTGAATAGTTGAACGGATTTTTCAAAATCAACGCCGTAGCCATGCAAGCCAATAGTCTTGAACGTCATCGAGACCTGCTTTACGATGGCTGAATTTGTGTATAATTGCGTGCATGAGAAGCTTGTAGGGGTTTGGAACTTCCCCTTTCTTCAATGTAGGCTTATAACACTTCCTTTGTAGCCCATTCTACAAAAACATCCACGAGCCATTTTCTCATCAAGAAAAATCGGATCATCTTTGTCGTCTTTGAACTGTAAGATCCTTCGGATATCTTCTTCAGTGACCGTGATGCTTTTATCCTCATTTCCAACTTGAACTACTGAACTAATGGTCTTTTTGTCATCACTAAGACTTGCATTCATCCAGAAATGATAAATGTGCGATCGATATGACACAGTTCTTTCAGTGATAGCGCGATGTAACGGACAATCCTTTAAAAACTTCAGAATACTATCATACTCCTTGAGCGATGGACACAACGCCTTGTCAAGAGTAATACAGGTATTGTGGAACTTGGAATAATCCATCGTTATTACCCTCGCTGAAACTGGATCCTGAAAAACAACGCAAAACATTTAGCACGCATTTCGAGAAAATGTTACAAATTTTTATCATATTACATCAAGTTCGGGCGAACTTGATGTTGAATTTACAAACAGATTTGTCAAGTTCGCCCGAACATGTCACAATAACATGTTCATTCAATTCAACACAAGTTCGGCCGAACTTGTATTTATACGTTTCAATTTTATTTACCTAAGTTCGAGCGAACTTCTCAACTCATTCAAAATTTCAGATTTTATCATAAGTTCGGTCGAACTTAGTGTTAGAATCATGGATTTTATTGTTTTAGGATGCAAGTTCGGGCGGACTTGATGAACAAGTTCGGGCAAACTTGTCATCTTCTCCACCAAACATACAACATCCTATTTATAACCAAACTGATCAAATCCATATCAATTACATGATCGTTTTTTGATGATTATCACAATTTTAAGTTCAATTTGTTCATAAGATCCCTAGATCTACCAGTTTTTAACAGTTTCAGATCTAGATTAGCTGTTTATGTTCAATTCATGATCCAATGAGCTAATTCTCACCTTTGCCATTGAGAGTGATGTGCAAATCACCACAATCAACCGAAATTTTGGAAGTATAACGGTATAATCTAAGCAATATTATCAAAACTCTCTCAGCGCTTAGAGAATTTGTAAGACAGATACTGAAGTTCGGCCGAACTTGCTTTCAATATATACTCTAGCAAGTTCGGGCGAACTTGTAAGCCCAAGATATAAAAGCCCACTGAAAGTTCGAGCGAACTTACACAAACTCACAGCTATCCACTCGGTTGACCAAGTCCAAGTTAATGACCTTGGTTGACCGATTTGTCTGCCGAGTCCAAGTTAATAACCCCAGTTTGACCCGTTATAAACAAACTGTTGACTTTTTCAAAAATCAAAGTTTCAAATTAATGAACTTTTTATCGTTTTGGCTTATCAGTTTTTACAAATTAGCCCCAGCCCATTGTCAGTTAGATTTCCACCAGTTTAGCACCTTACCAGACTTCGAAGATCTGTTCTCCAACATTGGTTGGCTGCAAATAATGTAGAAACAAAATCTTTTTTTGTATTTTTGTAAGCTTATACTAAAACACACTGAAAATATTTTTGGTTTTAATCTATAAAGTAGATAAACTATGTACAGAACAATGTAAACTATGTACAAACATATTTACAGACATATTTTTGTAAATTCGTGTCTAAGGATCATATAGTTGTTGAGACATACCACCAGTACCATTGACCTTTAGATGACTTTAAGTTTTAAACTCGTTTACCTAGATTGTCGATATGTTTGTCCTCTTAAACTTTATCACGTTTCTCAATTGTTCCAAGATATGTTAGGTATGAATTATGAAACTTGACTTATCTATGGTTCCCACTTCTTGAATATACTCTCGTATCAAGATTCCCTAGATTTCATCTTACAGGTGAATATAGCGTAATTGATATCTGTATCTGGGTTAATGCGATGCCTTGAGAGCTCAGGTTAATACTACCGTATCGACAAAGAGATGAAGGCTCAACTTAAAAGGTGTGTTCCAATTAAGGAATCTTTTCAGCACTGCAAATGATTAGATCTTTTAATACTTTTCAAGATTTCATGCAGTTTAGGGGTTTATAGCGAAAGTATTATAGAAGTTCTAGGCTATTGCTTCCGCAAAATCAGAAGAACTTGTATAACACCCCAGATATCAACTATCTATAAAGACCTCATATCTCAGAATCACGCAATCTCTCAAACGAAATTTCAAACTAAGTCCATATATCCAGGATGTGTTAATCCACAAGATTAAGCAGTTGTAAAATTTAGTTTATATCCCGGAAACAATCTACTTAACGTGTTAGGCCTATCGACACATCCATAGTAAGACTTGTTTATCACTTTTTAAAACTTTACAATTCTTTAGCATTCCATGATAGTCCACTGATGTACTATCATTTCCTTTTGTGACACTGAATTATTTTTGTCTTTTTCAATATTTTTGTACTTTCTGAAATTTTTCATATGTTTTTGTATTTTCTCAAATATTTCTCCCCTAAAATCAAAAAAATATTTTTGGATTTTAGATTTTTTAAGAAAACTAATCTAGAAAGATATGACAAACCAATGTGGATCACATGAACTCGTCGTCCGATCCGTATTCAACCTCAGCTTCCGCACCTGTAAGCAAATTTTTAATACCATTAAGCCTCATTAGATACTTAAATCTTGTTAAAGGAAATGCTTTGGTATAAAATCAACCTTTTGTTCATCGGTGGGATTTTTTCTATTCGCACCAACTTCTTTTCGTAGCAGTCACGAATGAAGTGATAACGAATTTCAATACGTTTAGTACGTGAGTGATGAACCGGATTTTTGGTTATATCGGTAGCTGCCTTGTTATCTACGAATAAAGGCGTATCAAGAAATTGCAGACCATAATCCCTCATCTGTTGTTGAATCCAGAGGATTTGAGAGCAACAGCTGGAAGCATAAATGTATTCTGCCTCACAGTTAGAGAGAGAGAGACCGTGGTCTGTTTCTTGCATTGCCACGTTACCAAACGAGTTCGGAAGAACTGGCAACCAGCCGTTGTAGATTTAGAGTTCAGCTTGTCCACTCCAAAGTCTGAGTCAGCGTATCCCGTTAGATCAAAATTGTCGTTCTTTGAATACCACAAGCCGGTGCTTGGACATCCCTTCAAATATCGGGAAATTCGCTTGACTATCTGCATGTGTGACACTCGAGGACTAGAATGATATCTCGCGCATAGGCAAGTAGGATACATGATGTCTGGGCGAGATGTCGCCAGATACATCAGAGATCCTATCACCGATCGATAGAGTGTGTCATCAACTTTGGTTCCAGTCTCGTCAATGCAAATCCCATGATTCAGTGCCAGCGGAGTTGAAAGTGGATTCGAGCTATCCATTTCAAACTTCTTAAGAATGTCATGAACATACTTTGTCTGATGAATGAATATGCCGTCTGGTAACTGATCAACCTGTAATCCGAGGAAGAATTTCATTTCACCCATGGAGGACATCTCGAATTTCTTCTTCATGATCTTTTCGAACTCTTTGCAAAGACTATCATCCGTTGAACCAAAAATGATATCATCCACATAGATTTGTACAATGATTAGATGATTTCCAACTTCTCTGGTAAACAATGTACTGTCCACTATGCCTCTTGTAAAGCCATTTCCAACGAGATGTTGTGATAACGTCTCGTACCAAGCTCTCGGGGCTTGGTGTAATCCATATAAGGCTTTGTCTAGGAGATAAGCTTTGTTCTTGTTTAGCGGATCGACGAACCCTGGTGGTTGGCCGACGTACACTTATTCGCGTAGTTTACCGTAGAGAAATGCGGATTTTACATCCAACTCGTACACCTTAAATCCTTTCCAAGCTGCGAACGCGAAGAAAATGCGGATAGACTCTAATCGTGCAACCGATGCGTATACTTTTGTGTAGTCAATACCCTCTTGCTGGTGGAAACCTTTGATAACCAACCGAGCTTTATTTCTGAAAATTACACCCCGATCGTCTCTTTTACACTTGAAGACCCACTTCGTATCTATAGCTTTCTGCTTCGGTGGTAAATCTACAAGCCTCCAAACACCCAATTTCTCGAACTATAACAGTTCCTCTTGCATTGCTATCACCCAGTTCTCGTCACCCAGAGCTTCATTAACAGTTTTTGGCTATATTTGAGAAATAAAACATGAATAGTAGCAGTAGTCTTGAGTAGGAGCAACTCGGGTGTAGAAACAACTTAGTGCTTTATTGATTTGGCTTCGTGTACGCACACCAGTTTGTAATTCACCAATGATATTCATTGAAGGATAGTAAGAATATGATCGCGGCATTTCTTCGCTAGGAATATCAACTGAGCTTTGCTGATTCGAGATATTCAGATCACTGTTCAATTCAACATTAGGAGTACTTGTTGAAGCTTCGTTCTGATTTCTCAAACTAGCAGATTGATTCAACATGTTGGATATCTGCTCAACTTCTTCATCCGATGAGGATTCACCATCAGCATCAAATGTTGGTGCTTCATCAGAGTCAGAATTCTGATTCTGAGGCATACTTGGCACTGTTGTTGCACTTTCTGGTTCAGAAGAATCATTCGATGGAGTTATAGCAGGTGTTACTTCTGCTTCAGAAACGTTTTCAACTTGAACACCGCTATTACTCGGACCTGCTTCAGAAGACGAAATATCCAACATGGGTTGATTAACCACAATTGGTCTAATGATCTATACTTGACTCGCCGACTATTGAAGATAATATAACGCTGCAATTCTTCTTCAGCCGGTTCTTCCTGCAAGTCAAATGACTTCCAAAGATCTTGATAGTTGAACAGCCATGCGTCGCCTCTTCTTTGAATAGGATCCGTATAGTTAAAACAATCCACATGTTGTGCTTTAATTAGCTTTCTCAAAGAGGGAACATATACACGTCTTAGCGGACTCGCATACCCGACAAAGAAACCTTCAAGCGATTTGGCCCCGAATTTACCATCTTGATCAATTACAGTACATGGCGCACCAAATGGCTCTAGAAATTTCAAATTTGGTTTCCTTTGGTTGAACATTTCAAGACATGTCTTTTTGAATGGTTTGACAGTTAAGACCCTATTTAGTGTGTAGCAAGTCGCGGCAACCGCTTCACTCCAGAACCTGACAGGAAGTTTTGATTCTGCAAGCATGGTTCTTGCTGTTTTGATTAAAGTTCTATTCTTCCTCTCAGCTACACCGTTTTGTTGCGGAGTATACGGTGCACTGAATTCATGTAGAATCCTTTTAGCATTGCAAAATTCTTTCATCTTATTATTCTTGAACTCTGTGTCATTGTACTGTGAATGCGTCTGACAGGCAGATGATAAAGATTTTCGAGCTTCTTGAAAAGAAACACCAAGATGTCAAACGTTTCGTCCTTTGATTCTTGAAAGAATACCCACGAATATCTAGAATAGTCATCTGTGACGACCAAGCAGTATAAGTCTCCTGAAATACTTCGAATGTTTACAGGACCAAATAAATCCATGTGGAGACGCTCAAGCGGCAACTTGATTGAATTCATAATTTTCTTCGGATGTGACTTTTTGATCTACTTCCCCTTTTTACATTCTAGGCAGAGATCAGTCATATGGAAGCTTCAAAGATTCACACCCTCTACCAGATCATTATGAACCAAGAAATTCATTTTTTGCAAATGAATGTGCCCCATTTTTTGATGCCAAAGAATAGAATCTTTCTCTGTAGCTTTCGTCACGAAACATTGTGCTAATTTTGATGATGTGGTAGCGACGCCCATATCTAAGACCTATAGATCATTCTTGCGTGGGGCTCGCATCAGAATCCAATCATCAGTAATCTTAAAACTCGGCTTTAAAATCATACACTCTTTATCGTTGAAGTGAACCGTGAACTGTTTGTCACAAATCTGCGATATGCTCAGAAGATTGTTTTACCAGCACCGCAGTGTAGTTCACACAATCAAATGATACTATGCCATTGGAAAGTTTTCCTTCGGTGACAATCCTTCCACCTTGATTACCAGCAAATCCAACATATCCGCCATTAAAAGCTTTTATGTCGAACAAAAGAGCTTTCATTCACGTCATATGCCTGGACGCTCCACTATCCAGAATCCACTTTGAAAGAACGGATCTTTGGAGCCCCTGCACATATTAAAATCTAGTTAAACAGCGCGACCCAAGCCTTCTTGGTCTTGGGTTTGGGATAAAAAGCTTGGTAATCATCCTCATAATCTCCATCTCACCCTCCACTGTCAGTTACATTTTCAAAATTCACGTTCTTTTTTTTCTTTGATGAGTTCTTACCAATTGTAGATTTGACAGTTTCAGTTTTGGTCTCAGATTTTGATTCTTTCTTGTTATCAGTCTTAACAAGCTCAGACTTGATAACAACAGATGTTGTTGACTTTTTCTTAGCAATCCAGGCTTGTGATTTAATGTTTGCTTTTTTGATATAAAACCGTGATTTGTTTGACATGGAAGTTTCACCTATTTTGAAAGTTGAGTTTTCAAATTTCTTTTCAGTTTTAGGTTTAACTTCAGGTTTTGATTCATTTCTTTTCAAAATCGTGACAGGTTTTACAAACTCTGATTGCTTTGGTTTTATAACATCTGAACTTTCTTTTCTTCGAAGATATGCTGGCTTATATTTCGGACACTTGCGTGCAATATGACCAACTTCATTGTACTTGAAGCAAGTCTAATCATCATGTGAGTGTCCATTAGTGGATTTTACACCACTTGTGGCTTTTGCCTTATCTCGAAGTTCCTTTTGTTTCTTAAACTCGTCGTTTGATTGCTTCCCAATCAAACATTCCTCTTGAACCATGCTTGTCCCATAAACGAATTTCATGTTTTTATCTTTGTACTCATGAAATGGAGACTTTTTCTTAATCGGTTCTTCTTCCACAACCCAACCCAGCTCTCCGGTTTTCCGGATGATCATCACCATTTCTCCAGTAGTTATTGTAATTTCTTTTGGGTTTAGAATAGAATTTCTTTTCATTCTTCTCCAGATCATCTGATGTTACTTCAACTAGTTTGAACAGTTTATCCAATTGATCTTCTTTGACATTCCGAATCGGAAAACTGTCATCAAAGTATAGTCTATCAGATTCCTTAACCTTGTACATGACAACGTTAGGATCATCACATAGGCCATCTTCCGATCGTCATCTTCGGAATTTGTGTCAAAACTATTCGAACTTGAGGTGGCGCCCTCAAAGCTGCCATCATCAGAATCATTCATCATCAGATTTAGTATAGATTACATCAATGTTCTCCAGCAACTCATTTTTCTTTTCAGATACTAACTTAATACTGAGTGCCTTATCCATCCCATCAACAATTTTGCGACAATATTTCTCGCATAGGGGTGGTGGAACATTGCTATATTCTTTACCATTTTTCTTTTTAGACCTTTTATCATTTTATTCCGACGAAATCGTGGGAAGAATATGATCGATGACATAAGCGTTAGTTGTGTAACTTCTTAAAAGTTGTTGAACACGTTCTGTTTCAATTTTCATGTCCTAGAGTTGTTGTTTGGTTTCAGCAATGGTGTTAATATAAACAATTATTGCTTTTTGTTTATCCATTATTGTCCTTTTTAACTTCCTTACAGTGTCGTGTTGTTCGACATTGTTTTGGTCGAGCCTGCCATAATCATCTTTCATTTTCTCATACGCTTCCTTCCTCGTGCGATAGTCGTATTTAAAATGTTCACTATGCACATTGAGTTCAGCGATGATTTGTGATTTTTTGGCGCATTTTGCACATGGCTCGGTGCATTTTATACAAGGTTTCTCAACCTCCACAACTTGCACTTTGACAACTTCCTTTACCTTCGGACCTACCTTGGTAAGATTTGCCATCATAGCTTTATTGGCAATGTCCTTGAGGTTTTCAGTATTCACTTCTTGAGCAACATCAATGATTACTTCTTCATCAATCGATTTCTCCTCGACCATTTGCTCCTGAGAACTTCCGTCAAAGTTACATGCAAAACTAGAAGTTGAATTAGGAGTTAAAATGCATTGTGTCTTCATATGAAGATAAGTCTCCTCTTCTTCATGTTGCTGCAGATATTGTTCCAGTAGAATATTATCCAGAGCTGCGTCTTCAGCAGATGTATCTTCGACAATCTCAGCCATCAATGCAACTCCTATCTTCTTACCAATATAAGAACTCCAATCAAAACCATCATCTTTGTTGGTAGCAACCATTGCTTTCTCGGGATTGTTGGATGATTTTTCTTGAATCTCAACTTGAGTCTTCTTCGAAAATGGTTTATACTGTAGCGACTTCTTGTAGTATTCGTTGCCACCTCCAAATGGACTCTGATTGCCCGTTGCTTCAGGATTTTTGCATTCTCTCTTGAAATGCCCTTTCTATCGGCATTTGAAACAAGTGACCTTTGATTTGTCGAACCCTAGCTTGTTGCTTGAATTTCTGATATGTCGGCCTGTGAGTGCAACAAACTTTGTGACCCTTCAAATGATAGAAGCCAATGACCATTTTATATCCATCAGCTCAAGTTCTTCTTCGTCCACCTGATCATAGTCTTCGGCGGTCATTTCAGGATTGCCGATTTTTCCTGCCACCAGACTTTCATACGATTCTAGAACTTTGGCGAGAAGTGCCATGTGTTTCTTAGCAACTTGTTCAGAAACAACATTGTTTATATTGACAGCAATGTTACACTTGTACACATTTGGATCAGAATTCGTTTGGTGATTCTGATTTGTTTGACTCTGATATGAATAATTTGAACCAGTGCTTGAAAACGAAGAACTCTACGTACTTTGATCATATTGTGGATATGATTGATTTTGATTCTACGGAAAATGATTCGAAGAATTCATATTCGCACTAAATGTTGTTTGAATCTTTGGACTAGAAATGTTGTCCTGCATTCCATTCTTGTAATATAGACCAACATCGTGAACAATGTTAGCATTTTTTGACTTTGCAATCTTTAGTAGTTCTATCTCATGACCTTCGAGTTTGTCGATGAATGTAGCCAGCTTGAAGAATTCCCAATTAGGACTTTCTTTCAATACCATGAGGTAAGTAGTCCACTCTTCGTCCGGTAACGCATCTGCAAACTTATCGATATACTCCGGTTCCGTCTTCTCGAGACCGTGTCTCCTCATTTGAACTTTCAGATGACAAAAACGTTCGATCATTTGTTTCATTGTCTCGCCCTTCAACATGGTAAAGATATCGAATTCCTTCATGATAAGAGATTTTTTACTCTTGATCATCTCTGCGCTTCCTTGGTATTTCTTTTGCAGTGATAACTATAGTTCTCTCACAGTTGTGTATTCGGGCAACAAGATCAGAATGTCCTCTTTAACTGACTGTTGAATGAGGCTTATCATCTTCTTTTCAGCGATGTATTCTTCCTTTTGTTGCGAAGAGTACTTGTACTTCTTAAGAACTTGCTAAGTTTCGTCTAACGAAACAACATATCCTCTCTCAATAGCCACCCAGCTTTGAAAATACATGGCTTGAACCCAATAACTGAACTTCTCCTTCCATCCCTCGTATTCATCAATACTCATTAACTTCGGAGGTTTAACGGACGTGCCCATCTCGTTGTCTAGGTTAACTTGATTTATCACATTTGCATTATATGTACCCACTCCTAACATAAACGCTCTCTGAAGATCATCCATCGCGAATATCGACACACGTACGCTGAAAACACATTCAAACTTTGAAAAATATTAGTATTACTACAAGTTCGGTCGAACTTGCAGTGAATGGATTGAAAATTTTCAGTTTTTACACATGTTCGGTCGAACTTGTGTGAACTTGATTTGAAAAATGTCCCTGAGATAACTTCGATCGAACTTTCACTTGTATTTAAAAGTCAAACTTGCAAGTTCGAGCGAACTTAATATAAATTTCCTGATTTTTATCAAGTTCGAGCGAACTTGATAAAATATCAATGAACTTAAGTGAGTTCGAGCGAACATAACAAAAATTCTCTAAAAAACGTTCAAGTTCGAGCGAACTTGATTGAAAAACACTCAAAAAGTGATTTTCTAAGTCAAGTTCGAGCGAACTTTGCTTATAAGTTCGATGAAGATGAGTTTTTCAAACATGATTTTTTCAACAACTTTGCATCAATTCGTTTGATTTTAATCTCCAAACTCTCAGGGGTTTATCTATGATGTATTTAACATGACATATTCAAATTTGGACAGAATTTGCCTGTAAATTCTTCATTTTAGTGTAAAAGTTAAGAAAATAAGAATGGAGTAGAATTAGAGTTGTTCTTATCTTGATATCAATCAAATCAGGCTATTCTAGCTCTGATACCACTTGTAGGACCGATCCTGATAGCAAAGGAACCTATATTTGATATCTAATGTCCATAATAGCGGAAATATTATGACATGGTTACTAAATAACAAGAATTAATCAGTTAAACATCAATTTTATGATAAACTTCAAATCTCCAGTTTGACAGAGCTTCGATACTCAGAGCACAAAAGTTACAAATGACAAGATCAAGCTAGCTATTTATAGTATACCAAGTTCGCTGGTGAGAGCATGAGTTCGGGCGAACATGACATAGTCAAGTTCGGTCAAACTTGACATCATATCACCTTGACCAGCGAACTTGACTAACCAACACATAAATACTTGATTTTGCTAGCCTATTCACATCTAATCTATACAGACTCCATATAAGACTAAGACATAGACATTCTGCACCAACAGTTTGCAAGACAATATGAACTATATATTAACAATAAGGGTATAATCAAGACTAGACTATAATAGAATATCATTTCGTCATTTGACTTGATCGGAGCGACCGATCACGACGGGATAGTCAACCCGATAGATCTACCAACAATTCTACATGTTCAATACTTAAATGATTAAACAGCAATACTTGCGCATGCACCCATCAGGGCCATCTATATCACTTGCCTCATGAACAAGATATATATCCTACTAAAATGATAAATTTAATATATAACGAGTTGTACGAATCCCCAACGTCCCCACCGAAACGTAAGCCTAATCCCGATACTTACTCTCTTGAGACCGAGACAATTCGTCACAACTTTAGATTTAATCAATTATAAATCTACACGGTCGTTTTATCCCCAAAACACCGTAACAATGCATGTTTCTCCGCGAAACATATTTATATCAAAACCGTTTCTCCCCGAAACATATTTATATCAAAACCATATATTTTCCACGAAAATATATTCATAGTTTAGTCAAAGGTACATTTTATACAAAAGCGTATACTTAACCTTTTTAAGGCGTGTTCTTCCCCAAAAACAGTTATAAAACAGTAAAAAGAGGGGTTTACGAGGGGTATAGTGACACTCACCTTTAGGTGCGTAATTAAATTAGCACGATCCCACAATTTGATTCTACACGTCCTAATATATCTAGGAACGATATAATAATCAATATTTCTCAATATTCCTAAATTTCTCCAATACTTAGAATTTTCACACAACTTTGAGATTTTCTTGAAAAGTCATTGTTTTTATTATGTTGGCGTATTAATATATATATATATATATATATATATATATATATATATATATATATATATTAAGATTTTGTGACTTGAACGGTTTTATTGGTGACCTTTAACGTTATATCCATTTCACTCCCGTTTATAAATACTATATATCTACGATTTACGCGTCGTAATATATATACATAAACGTGCACATATTCACAACATCATAACACGCGAAACCCTGTTAACTCATACACTTATCATTTTTAAAGCATGCATACATGAATTAACTTATTTAGTTAACCTATGTATAAATGTTCATTCTCTACAAATAAGTTACACATTAATCACGATTTTACCGATTCTACGATTTTAAACATACAAGCGTACATGCATAGTCTTAATTTCTGCTATCATGTCAACACTTAACATATTATCATATACACATATTTAAATCACATAACATATTTAAACACATAAGGTTCACCCATGAACAACCCATTCTAGTGTACATTGAAAAATGTGTATTTTAGCGATTCGGTAACGTTTTCGGGCGTCGGAAGTCACTTATGACTAACCAAACACCAAATAAAATTAATATAAGTTAAAATACTATATTTATATCAAAAATATCAGTTTGTTACGGATCTAAAACAGTTTCGTAAAAACCTCTTCAAAAGGCGATTTTTACCGTTTTTACCGCATAGTTTTGCGTCAAACGTTACCATAACCATCCGAACTCGAAACGACTTCATATTTTAACACAATACATGTTATATACTGAATAAAATGATGGTTATAATCAGATTAGTGCAGTTTTTGTGTAAGGCACATAATCATGCGATTTCACACATTTTACAACACTTTTAAGCACTAAGTACTACATGCAAAGCTAGTAAACTTCATGATAAGTTTCATCCTACTTTAACACATGAAATAACCTTATTTTATGGTTTATAGTCTGATCTAAATCATTTTTATCATACATCATTTATTCATCTTTTTATGTACATACACCCACATGCATGTCCACGTACACGCTCCTAATGCATCCATAACATATCTTCATCAACATGCATGTACTCATATGAATCAAACATTCATTTATTTCATCACTCATCCAAGAACATCATCATATTCATATTATCATCATCAATCATTTCTCATAAATGCAAGTAACACTTTCATATTTATGAACTTATGTCAAAACTCACATGCATGTATATACACATATACACGACATATTTACATACACATATGGACTTCCTAAAGTTCACTTTTTAACATGTCCTTTTCAAATCACAAAACCCTTTTTAGAACATTCTCTTATGACAACTTTTTGCATGAACTTCAATCTTTCAAGAATCATGTTAATCAAGAATCATCTAACAAAATTTCAAAACACAATCATATATACACACACCCATACCCACGGCCATACTACATGTCCATTTTCATTTCCTTTTAAAAACCCATTTGTTTTAGTTTTGAAGTTAGTGTTTATGTTCAAGAACTAGAGAAACTTCCATCCTCATCAAAACTCATCAAGAATCAAGAACAAAGTTTTTAAAGTAATTTTATACCTTCTTGTTTTTAATGGGTTTTTAGCAAAGTATGATGGTATGGAGCTTTCTTCTTGCTTGGAAACACCTTTAGACCTTCAAAACACCTTGGAACCTCTTTAAAAATGCCTTTGATCTTCAAGAACAAGCTTGAAACTTCAAGGTTGTGTGTGTGTGTTTCGGCCGTGAGTATCAACAGAGAGAGAGAGAGAGAGAGTTTGATTTTGAATTGTTTGTCTTGGATTTGGTGGATTATGAAAGATTTTGTAAAAGGTTTAATCATTACCTACACTTCCCCATGCCAACACATGGAGGAGAGAGAAGAAAATACACCTCCATGGCTACCACATATGTCTAACACACACATATATATCCGTGTATGTACATATATATACGAGTTGTAGGTTAAAAAATGGTATTTAACTTGATACCGGGTGTTTTACCTAGCGTTTTAAACTCGTTTTAACGCGTTTAAATTTATTTTCAGCGCTCTATAAAAATAAACTGACTAAAATATTAGCAATCAATATTTTATTTGCCTAGTCCGGCTACATTGTCAGTATTTGGCAGTATGCGCGTTGTGTTGCGTAGTATGCGCTTAAATTCGTGAAATAGAGATTTTAAGCGTTTTGATTTATTTTTATCATTCTATAAAAATAAACTTGTCAAGCTATTGCTATAATAAATATTGGTTGCCCTGAACTGGCTGTGTTGACAGTATTTTGTCAGATACGCGCAGTATCGCGTAGTACGCGCTTAAACTCGAAAAATAGAGTTTCTTAGCGTTTTAAATTATTTTTCCTCACGATTATGATTAAATATATTATATAACTCATAACGGACTAGTTTTGGGATTTTAACATTATTCGGCGGTCACCGATGTTCGTTTTGCATTTTATCCGTTACGCGATAAGCGTTTATCTTAATATTGCCAACATAATTTTTATCAAACTTTGGATTTACCAACACATCAAATACCATATATAAACATCATAAATAATCAAATACGGCCTTTTATTCATTCATGACACGTGTTACATTTGTACGGTACAGCCTAAATAGTTGGGTGTCACAACTAATAGGGTCACTTGCATCATCGTTAAACTCTAGAACTCTTCTGATGTCTGCTTCTGTGATCAAAATTTCCTTATCTTCATTGCCGACACGAACTGCAGACTTGATAACTTTGTTTGCTTCATCATATGTTGCTGTGTTCCAGAAAAGATAGACATGCGATCTATATACCACGTGTTTATCTGTCATCGCCTTCGTTATTGGAATATGCCCTAGAAATTCTAGTATCTCTGCAAAAGCCGTCAGTGTCGGATAGATCTTCTCGTCAAGTGAAATACACGTGTTATGGAACTTATTGAACGACAACTTGATATTCTACGGACAAAGGAAACAAACAACTTAGAAAAATGACAATTTTCAACAAATTCTATCAAGTTCGGGCGAACTTGAAGACCAAAACACATATCTATACAAACAGACAATAACTTCGGCCAAACATGTTCTTAAAACAAGTTTTTTTAACAATTTTCATACAAGTTTGGTCGAACTTGTATTCATTACAAGTTATTGAAAAGATCTCAATAAGTTCGGGCGAACTTGTTGGAAAATCAGTTTCTATCAAGAATCATGACAACTTCGCCCGAAGTTGTTTACAAAACAACTCAGCAAGTTCGGGCAAACTTTTCATCTCCTTCAAATAACCTGCAATTCACAAACATGTTCAATCTATGACTTTTATGGTTTGGTTAACTTGTAAACATGTATATTAAGTCAATTTATTGTTCAATTTGTTCACCGAAGCCCTAGATCTAATCAATTATAGATTTTTCGGTCCAAGTCTGTTCGTTTAAGTCCAATTACAGGTTCAATCTAGTAATATGTACCTCATTCATGATTATAAGTGTGCAAATCACTTATGATCACTTTCAATTTTGACAGAGTAACGGTATGAATCTTGCAAAATAACTTTTCGCTCAAATTTTGCTAAGTTCGCTCGAAGACAGTGACAACAAATAATCATCATTTTGAGCAAACTTGGACATTATATATCTAGTCAAGTTTGGGCGAACTTGGCTTTCCACCAACTCTCTTGTATCTACTAACTTCGCCCGAAGTTCAGCAAACTTTAACTTTTCTCTGAACAACTTCGGCCGAACTTAGTGAATTCCAATTTTTAACTTTTCAATTTTTTTTAATTTTAACCCTGAACTTTTATGTTTTACCAGTTATGAAAATCCACTCAGTTGACCAAGTCCAATTTAATGACCTTGGTTAACCAATTTGTCTGACGAGTCCAAGTTAATGACCCGGTTTGACCCGTTATGAACAAAATGATGTTTTCCTTCATTTTAAAGTTTCAAATTAATGAACTTTTATCGTTTTTCATGCATTTTGATTTTACAGATTAGCTCCCAACCCGTTGTCATCAAGATTCCAACAACTTAGCACCAATTGGAACTTTGAAGACTCACTTTCCATCATTGGCTGTTGAAAACAATATAGAAATAAAATCTTTTTGTATTTTTGAAATTTTATGCTTAAACATACTGAAAATCTTTTTGGGTTTAAATCTGAAATCAAATAAGCTATGTACAAACATATTTATAGACATTTTTTGTGAATTCGTGTATAAGGATCATATCAGTTAATTGAGACGTATCACCAGTACCGTTACCGTTGACCTTTTGATGACTCTAAGTTTTAAACTCGTTTACCTAGATTGTCGATATGTTTGTCTACTTAAACTTTGACACATTTCTTAATTGTTCCAATATATCTTAGTTATAATTATGAAACTTGACTCAAACTATGGTTCCCATATCAGAATATACACTCGCATCAAGATTCCCTAGATTTCATCTTACATGTGAGTATAGCGTAATTGATATCTGTATCTGGGTTATGCGAGGCCTTGAGAGCTCAGGTTAATACTACCGTATCGTCAAAGACATGATGGCTCGACTTTAAGGTGTGTTCCACTTAAGGAATCTTTTAGCACTGCAATTGATTAGATCTTTATATTCTTTCAATTTTGATGCAGTTTAGGGGTTTTTAGCAAAAGCATTATAGAAGTTCTAGGCTATTGCTTCCGCAAAATCAGAAGAACTTGTATAATACCCCAGATATCAATCATCTATAAAGACCTCGTATCTCATAATCAGGCAATCTCTCAAACGAAATTTCGGAGTACTAAGTCCATATATCCGAGAGATATTAATCCACAAGTTTAAGCAGTTGTAAAATTTAGTTTATATCCTGGAAACACTTTACTGAACGTGTAAAGCCTATCGACACATCCACAGTAAGACTTGTTTATCACCTTTTAAACTTACAATTCTTTAGTATATTGTGATAGTCCACTGATGTGCTATCATTTCCTTTTTGACACAAAATTCTTTTTGTCTTTTTCAGTGTTTTTGTATTTTTTGGTTTTCATATGTTTTTGTATTTTCTCGAACATTTCTCCCACTAAAATTAAAAACATATTTTGTATTTTAGTTTTTTTAAGAAAATCGAATCCCAAAAGGTAACAAACCAATGAGGATCACTAGAACTCGTCGTCCAATCCATATTCAACCTCTGCTTCCACACCTGTCAACAAATTTTTCATACCATTAATCCTCATTAAGTATTTAAACCTTAAAAGAGTAAATAGTTTTGTATAAAAATCAGCTTTTTGTTCTTCGGTATGGATTTTCTCAATTCGTACCAACTTCTTTTCGTAGCAATCACGAATGAAATGGTATCGAATCTCGATGTGTTTTTTTCTAGAGTGATGAACTGGATTTTTCATTCTGTCGATTGCTGCCTTATTATCAACATACAATGGAGTGTCAAGAAATTTCAGACCATAGCCTCTCATCTGTTGTTGGATCCACAGAATCAGTGAACAACAGCTGGAGGCCGAGATATACTCAACTTCACAGGTAGAGAGAGCGACCATAGTCTGTTTCTTACACTGCCATGTTACTAAACATGTTCCCGAAGAACTGGCAGCCCGCTGTAGTTGACTTTGAATTCAATTTATCTACACCAAAATCAGAATCAGTGTATCCCGTTAGATCGAAGTTATCGTTCTTCGGGTACCACAAGCCGGTGCTTGGACATCCCTACAAGTATATGAAGATTCGCTTCACGATCTGCATACGAGAGATTCTTGGGCTGGACTGATATCTGGCGCAAAGACAGGTAGGATACATGATATCTGGGCGAGATGCCGTCAAATATATAAGAGATCCTATCATCGACCTGTAAAGCGTATCATCAACTTTGGTTCCAGTCTCGTCAATGCAAATCCTGTGATTAAAAGTAAGAGGAGTAGATAACGGCTTCGTGCTTTCCATTTCAAACTTCTTCAAGATGTCATGAACATACTTGGTCTGATGAATGAAAATACCGTCTGGTAATTGATCTACTTACAATCCGAGGAAGAACTTCATTTTGCCCATTGAGCTTATTTCAAATTTCTTCTTCAAGATGCCCTCAAACTCTTTGCAAAGACTGTCATTCGTTGACCCAAAGATGATATCGTAGACATGTATCTAAACTATAATCAGATGACTTCCAACTTCTCTGGTGAAAAGAGTACTATTCACTGTTCCTCTGACAAAGCCATTTCCAACAAGATGTTGAGATAACGTCTCGTACCAAGCTCTCGGGGCCTGGTGTAAACCATATAGAGCTTTATCCAGAAGATATGCTTTCTTTTTGTTCAGCTGATCGACAAACCCCGGTGGTTGTCCGGCATACACCTTTTCTCGTAGCTTTCCGTACAGAAAAGCGGATTTCACATCTAATTGATAGACTTTAAAACCTTTCCAAGCTGCGAATGCGAGGAAATCCGTTAGATTCCAAAAGTGCAACTGGTGCATACACTTATGTGTAATCAATCCCTTCTTGTTGATGGAATCCTTTTACAACGAGCCGAGCTTTGTTGCGCACTATAACTCCACGATCATCACGCTTGCATTTGAAGACCCATTTGGTATCAATCGCCTTTTGATTCTCAGGTAGGTTAACAAGCTTCCATACCCCTAGCTTCTTAAACTGTAGCAATTCTTCTTGCATTGCTTGTACCCATTTTTCATCTCCTAAAACTTCAGAAAAATTCTTCGGCTCAATCTGGGATATGAAACATGAATATTAGCAATAATCTTGAATTGGAGCTACTCGAGTATAGAAAAAACTCAAAGCTTTATTGATCTGGCTCCTTATTCGTACGCCAGTTTGCAATTCTCCAATTATGGAATTTGATGGATGGTATGAATAAGATCTTGGCATCACCTCACCTGGAACAATCACAGAATTCTCTTGATTTGTGATATTCTGATCTACCACCGTTTCAACTTCAGGAGCACTAGAAGACACTTCATTTTGATTACTCGGGCCAGCACATTGATTCAACATACTCGTAATCTGCTCAGATTCTTCATCAAAAGAAGATTCTCCATCATCATCAAATGTCGGAGCCTCGTCCAAGTTTGAACTATGTGCTTCAAAAAGATTGGGTACCTCTGTAGTATTAACTATTTTTGTAGCTGGTGTTACTGTTTCTTTCTGAGTTTCTTGAACACCGCTAGTACTTGGACTTGCACCAGAAGAAGATGAAGACCCAACTCTTGATTAGTCAACTAATGAAGATAGTATAACGCTGCAATGTATTCTTCAGAAGGTTCTTCTGGCAAGTCAAATAATTTCCACAACTCACTATAATTGAACAACCAAGCATCACCTGCTCTCTGAATAGGTGTTGTATAGCGAAAACAATCAACATGTTGTGCTTCTACCATTCTTCTCAGACTAGGAAGAAAAACCCTCTTGAGTGGAGTTGCGTAGCCGACAAAGAAACCATCTATCGATTTGGCTCCAAACTTTCTGTCTGAATCAATAACAGTACAAGGTGCGCCAAATGGTTCTAAAAATTTCAGATTAGGTTTCCTTCGGTTAGCATTTCGAAGCAAGTCTTCTTTGTTGGTTTAACTGTCAAAACTCTGTTCAATGTATAGCATGCCGTTGTGACTTCTTCACTCCAAAAGCTAACAGGAAGTTTTGAATCAGCAAGCATTATTCTTGCTATTTCAATTAACGTTATGTTCTTCCTCTCAGCTATTCCATTTTGTTGTGGAGTGTATGGAGCACTGAATTCGTGTAAAACCCCTTTGTCGTTACAAAATTCTTTCATTCTTGTATTTTTGAACTCTGTACCGTTATCGCTTCGAATACGTCTAATAGGAAGATGATACAGATTTTCAAGCTTCCGAAATAAGATCATGAGATTATCAAATGTTTCGTCTTTGCTTTCTTGGAAGAAGACCCATGAAAACCTTGAATAATCATCTGTGATGACGAGACAATAAAGATCTCCAAATATACTACGAACATTTACTAGACCAAAGATATGCATGTGCAGTCTTTCGAGAGGTAGCTTGATGGAGTTAAGAATCTTCTTTGGATGAGATTTCTTTATCTGCTTTCCTTTCTTGCATTCCAGACAACTATCGCTCATGTGAAAGCTTTTAAGATTCACTCCTTCAAACAAATCATTATGAACCAAATGATTCATCAATCTGAGGTGTATATGACTCCTTCTCTGTGGCCTTTGATACAAAAACACTGAGCCGACTTTGAAGTAGTAGTAGCAACACTCATATCCAGCACATAAAGATCATTCTCACGAGGAGCACGCATGAGAATCCATTCTTCTGGAATTTTGAAACCCGGTTTAATAATCATGCACTCATTGTCGTTGAAATGGACGGTAAACTGCTTATCACAGATCTGAGAAATACTGAGAAGATTGTTCTCCAGCCCAGCGATATAGTTAACCCGATCAAATGACACCACACCATTCAAAAGCTTTCCTTCTACAACGATTCTGCCACCTTAATTACCCGCAAATCCCACGTATCCTCCATTGGTTGTTTAAGATCAAACAGCAATGCACACATCCCAGTCATGTGACGTGAAGCTCCGCTATCCAAAGTCCACTTCGATAATATGGATCTTTGGAGCCCCTGCACATGTAAAGAACTCATTTAAAGAGGGAAACCGAAGCCTTGTCAGCCTTGGGTGGATCTGGGTAAACATCTTCATAATCACTTTCCCAATCATCGTATTCAAAGCCATCGTCAAACATTTCGTCCAATTTTGACTTTGAACACTTTCCAATTTTATCTTTTGTTTTTAATTTCGGAAAGTCATTTTTGAACACTTCCTTTTCAGTCATTGTTTCTTTTGATTCTTTAACATTGACTGATTCTGATGATCTGACAATTTCAATGTTATCTGTTACAGAAATATCACTTTCAGATGATGATGAAACTTTCTTTGCAATCCAAGATTGAGATTTTACTCGTGCATTTGTGATATAAAATTTTGAATCTTTGTCTTCATTAGATTCGAAGATTCGCCCTTTTCAAAGCTTGAGAAAATTTCAATTTTAGGTTTCTCTTCTGGTTTTGTTTCATCATTTCTTTTCAAAAGCTTAACTTGACCAAAATCAAGTTTCTTTGGATTGTCATCATCATTTGAAACTTTGTGTCCTCGACGATCAAGCTTTGACTTCGGACAGTTTCGTGCAATGTGACCAACTTCATTTCATCTGAAACATGTTCGAGTATCAACAGGTTTTCTATTAATAGATTTTACTCCATTTGTAGATTTAGCTTGATCCCGAAGCTCTTTTCTTTCTTAAACTCATTGTTCGATTGCTTTCCAATAGAAGACTCTTCTTGAACCGTATTAGTCCCAAACACAAAATTCATTTTCGTTGTTTTATAGTCATGAAATGGTGACCTTTTCTTTTTTGGTTCATCTTCTACCTCCAAACCCAAACCCGCTCTTCTGTGTTTAGGAAAGTCACCACCATTCCTTTGGTAGTTATTATAAACCTTTTTGGATTTTGAGTAAAATTTATTTTCATTCTTTTCTAGATCATCTGATGATACCTCAACAAGTTTGAATAGTTTGTCGATATGATCTTCTTTCACATTTCAAATCGGAAAACTATCGTCAAAATATAGTCTATCAGAATCCTTAACTTTGTACATCACAACGTTAGGATCATCACTTAGGCTATTTTCCAAAGATGTATCGTCATTTTCAGATTGTGATTCAGAACTGTTCAAACTTGAGTTGGCGCTCTCAAAGCTACCATCATCAGAATCATCTCCCAAAACATTTTCTACCACATTTTTCACAACCACTTCATTGTCATCGTTTGATGTCGTATAGACTATATCAATGTTCTCAGTAACTTATCAGTCGTTTCTGATAAAAGTGTTAGATTAGTTGCGTTTTCAATCTCATCCACTTTCTTGTGATAATAACTTACGAGAAGTGGAGGTGGAACACTGTTGTACTCTTTACGCTTCACACCTTTTGGTTTTTCGACATTTTCCTCCGATTTAATCGTAGGAAGAATGTGATCGATGACATAAGCGTTCATCGTGTAGCTAAGCAAAAGTTGCCTGACCCTCTCAGTTTAAATTTTCATGTCCTGGAGCTCATGCCTTGTTTCAGCAATGGTGTTTATGTACATGTTAATTGCTTCTTGTTTTGCCATTACCGTTGCTTTTAACATTCTTATTGAAGCGGCTTGTTCAAGATTAGCTTTTTCAGCATTACAATAAGTGCCTTTCATTTTATCATAAGCCTCTTTCATCGTGTGATAATCGTATCTAAAATTTTCGCTATGCACATTAAGATCGCTTATGATTTGATCTTTTTCAACACATTGTTCACAACGCTTTGTGCACTTTGTGCAAGGTTTTTCAACCTCCAAACTTTCACAGTTTCCTTCTCAATCACTTTTACCTCAGAACCCACCTGCTTAAGATTAGCCATCATGGCTTTGTTAGCAATCTTTGTGAGATTCTCTGCATTCATCTCCTTTGTTACGTCGATGACCTCTTCGACCTCTGGTTTCTTTTCATCAGCAACTTGCGATGTATTCTCGAAGCAACCTGCAAAACTAGAATTAAAGTTAGGAGAATAATGTTCTTCTGATGATAGATCATTTCTTCTTCCTCTGTTCTTTGTAGATATCGTTCTAGAATCGCATTCTCTAGAGCTGCATCCATTGAATCAGATTCTTCCACTATCTCAGCCATCAAAGCAACACCCGTCTTTTTGCCAATATACTTGTTCCAATCAAACCCTTCATCTTCATTAGTTACAACTAAAGCTTGTTCGGTTGGCTTTGAGGAGTTATCTTTAACTTCGGCTTGAGTTCTCTTTAGATATGGCTTGTAGTTCAAAGCTTTCTTGTACTAGTAGTTGTTATTACCGAAAGGACTTGGGATGCCACTTGCTTCTTGGTTGGTGCATTCTCCTTTAAAATGCCCTTTCTGTCTGCATTTGAAGCACGTGACTTCCGACTTGTCGAATCCAAGCTTGTTGCTTGAGTTACCAATGTCTCTTCCTGTGAGCGCTACAAACTTCGTGACTCTTCTTATAATGGAAGCTAGACTCCATTTGATATCCATTAACTCCAATTCCTCTTCATCAACCTGATCGTAATCCTCGGCAGTCATTTCTAGATTACCGATCTTCCCCGCCACCAAGCTTTCATAAGATTCGAGAACGGTTGCAAGTAGCGCTATGTGTTGTTTGGCTACTTGTTTAGGGAAAGCATTCTTTAGGCTAAATGCAATGTTGCACTGAAATACGTTCGGATCAGAATTGGAATGATTTGTCTGGCTTGACTGATTTGCTTGGCTTTGAAACTGCGAATTTGAACCAGTACTTGGGTAACCAGTGTTTGGTGGACTCTGATCATAACACGGGTATGATTGAGTGTTCAGTTGATTTTGAGGCGAATGATTCGAGGAATTCATATTCACACTGAATGCCGTTTGAATCTTCGGACTCTGAATATCTTGAGCACCACTTTTGTAATACAGTCCAACGTCTTGAACAAAGTTCGTATTCTTTGACTTAGCCATTTTCATCAATTCCATCTCATGCCCTTCCAACTTGTCAATGAACGATGACAATTTGACATGTTGCCAACCTGCACTATTCTTCAAAATCGTCAAGTAAGTCATCCATTCTCCCTCAGGAAGTGCATCTGCCAGTTTATCAATCTGTTCATCATTGGTTTTCGCAATACTATGCCTTCGCATTTGGACCATCAGATGACAATAACGATCAATCATTTGCTTTATGGTCTCGCCTTTAATCATTGTGAATATGTTGAAATCTTTCTTGATTAAGGCTTTCTTGCTCTTGATCATCTCGTCGCTTCCTTGGTATTTCGCACAAAGAGCATCCCATAGCATCTGTGAAGTTTCACATTCTGGTAGTAAGAACAGGATATCTTCCTTCATAGATTGTTGAATCAAACTAATCATCTTCTTTTCGGCTACGTGCGCATCTTTATGTTCAGGAGTAAACTTGACCAATGCGAGATCTTGACCATGTTCGTCTTTTGGCCATTTGTATCCGGTTTCCACTGCAACCCAACTGTGAAACTGGTTGGCTTGAACCCAGTTTACAAACTTTTCCTTCCATCCCTCAAACTCGTCCATACTCATTAGCTTTGGCGGTTTAACTGCAGTTCCCATTTCATTATCTAGGTTCATCTGGATTACTGTGTTGCATTAGAGTTCGCATTTGATGTAGAAGCCCCTAATGACACAAAAGCATAATCGTCCATCTCGACAGACCGAAGCTTTAACTGAAAACACGTTTCAAACTTGAAAACGATTAGCAAACTGACAAGTTCGGTCGAACTTGTGAGAAAAACAGATTTTGATTTCAATTTCAACAACTTCGGGCGAACTTGTTTGAAATTTCCAAGAATTTTTCAGAATTACTCAAGTTCGGGCGAACTTGAGTGATGTTTTGAAAAATTTTCAAGATTATCTTCCAAGTTCAGACGAACTTATTAGAAATTTCAACAAAAATGAACAAGTTCGGTCGAACTTAGTCCAATTTTCCTGAAAAATCAAGCAAGTTCAGGCGAAGATGGTTAAAATCAAAAATTTTTGAAGATTTTAATCAAGTTCGAGCAAACTTGTGGGTAAAGTTCGAGCGAAGTTGGTTTTCAAAACTTGATCTTTTGACAATTTCGACATGAATTCGTTTGCTTTTTATTCTCAAACTTTCAGGGGTTTGTAATTATGTGATTATCTATGACATGTTCAATTTTTAGCCATTTTTGTCCATGAATTCTTCAATTATGTGAAAAAGTTAAGAAAAATAATAGAAATGAGTAGAAATAGAATGTTTCTTGTGTTGATTTCAGCAAATTCAGGTATCCAGGCTCTTACCAATTGATAGGACCGTCCTCCTCAGCTCGGGAACCTAAATTTGTATCTATTGTCCATATATGCGGAAATTATATGACAAGTTTAACCAAATACACAAGAATTACTGTTTAAACGTCTGTTTATTAAGTCCAAATGTATTACAGTTCAAAATCCAAGCAGACAGAGCTTCGCCGTAGAAGTCGCAAAGTTCTTCCGTTGAAAGACCCAAGACTCCTTATATATAGACTTCACAAGTTCGCTCGAAGCTAGTCGTGGCTAGATCAAGTTCGGCCGAACTTATCAGCCGACTATAACTTCGGCCGAACTTGTTGATTACAACATAAATACTTTTGGAATCTAACAATTCAAGCTCTAAAACATACAGACTCGATCCAAGACCTAGACAATAGACATCATGTATTAACACGCTCCTGTTCTCGCTCTTCCCGACGGAGACGACGATTTCATTGTTTATTGCGATGCCTCTAACCTAGGTCTCGGTTGCGTTCTCATGCAACAAGACAAGGTTATCGCGTATGCATCTCGACAACTCAAAATCCACGAGAAGAACTACACTACCCATGATCTCAAACTCGATTCAGTTGTTTTTGCGTTAAAGATATGGCGACACTACCTTTATGGTACAAAGTGTACGGTCTTCACCAACCATAAGAGCTTACAACACATCCTTAATCAGAAAGAACTAAACATGCGCCAACGCAGATGGGTTGAACTACTTAACGACTATGATTGTGAGTTACGCTACCATCCCGGCAAAGCAAACGTCGTAGCCGATGCTCTTAATCGACGAAGCTCTGTGTATAGCATTCATGACGGTCACGCCCAGAATAAACTCGAAATCTTGATTCGCGAAACCCAGCACGCATATTTCATTGAGAACACTTTGTTCGAGGAAATGAAATGTGGTGCCGAAACCCAGTTGGAGAATAAGTCTAACGATATATATTACTATCTCGATCGCATTTGGATCCCTAGCAGCAAAAATCTTCGAGAGTTAATAATGATCGAAGCCCATAAATCTCGATATTCCATTCACCCCTGTGCCGACAAGATGTACCAGGACCTCCGTTCTAGGTATTGGTGGTCAGGCATGAAAAAGGATATCGCTCTCTACATCTCGGAATGCTTAACTTGTGCGAAAGTTAAAGCTGAACATCAACGACCCTCTGGCTTACTCGAACAACCCGACATCCCGGTGTGGAAATGGGAGAGTATAGCTATGGATTTTGTTACAAAACTCCATCGCACCTCTTCTAGTCACGATAGCATTTGGGTTATCGTCGATCGCCTTACAAAATCTGCCCATTTTATTGCCATACGAGAAGACTATAAGGTAGAACGATTAGCACGAATCTACACCGACGAAGTCATTTGTCGACACGGGACACCTCGTAACATCATCTCTGATCGCGACTATCGCTTTACTTCACGTCTCTGGGAGACTTTCCAATCCGCACTCAGTACTAAGCTTAACCTTAGTACTGTGTTCCACCCTCAGACCGACGGTCAGACCGAGCGCACGATTCGCACCCTCGAAGACATGCTTCGATCGTGTGTTATAGATTTCCGTGGTAATTGGGATACGCATATACCTTTAGTAGAATTCTCATACAATAATAGCTATCATACTAGTATTCAAATGGCACCTTTTGAGGCATTATACGGTAGAAAATGTCGATCTCCTATTGTATGGCAGAAGATCGGACCGAGTTAATGCAAGGAACAACAGACAAGACTCTCCAAATTAGAGACAACCTCCTAAAAGCTCGGAGTCGTCAAAAGAGTTATGTCGATAAACGCCGCAAGCCCCTGCAATTCGAAGTGGGAGATCACGTTCTCTTAAAGGTTTCACCTTGGAAATGAGTGATCCGTTTCAGAAAGAAAGGGAAACTAGCGCCACGATACGTGGGTCCCTTTAAGATTCTAGAAAGAATTGGCAAAGTGGCCTATCGACTCGAATTACCAGAAGAACTCAGCAACGTACATCCGACTTTCCACGTCTCAAACCTCAAAAAGTGCTTAGTTGAAGAAATCTTCACGTGCAACTTGAAGATTTGCAAATAAACGAAACACTGCATTTTGTGGAAAAGCCAGTAGAAGAGATCAAGAAACTTCGACCCTCTCGCATTCCTATTGTGAAAGTCCGATGGGAGGGCAAACGCGGCGCCGAGTTCACTTGGGAACTCGAAAGTTTCTTGATCTCTTCGTTACCGCTTCCGCCTGAATTTCGGGACGAAATTTCCTAAATTAGGGGAGACTGTAACAACCCGATCTTTCATATTGTTATCCGAATCCTTGTTAATTCCGTTATTTCTGTTTCTTTACCGTTTTGTACTCTGAGATTAATTATAGTGGTTTGGATTAATTTTAAACGCATATTACATCGCTTATTTATCGCAGTTAAATCGGTTAATACTCGCAACTCTCAACGCAAACTCAAATTGCGGATAATTATGTTACATTATGTTATTTATGTGTTATGTGTGCTTTATGTTTTATGGATGTACTCGGTATCGCAACGCTCTCGCTCGCACAAATCGCTAAAGCGCATTATTTTATTAACGCAACGCTTAACGCTTCGCTAAAACGCTTAACATAACTATCTAATACGAACTGAACCGCCAAACGAACACCTAACGCAAAAATAACGAACAAAACTTCGCCACCAGGCCAAGTTCGACCGAAGTTGGGCACCCCAACTTCGCCCGAACTTGTTCAGGCCACCACAGTGCCAAATAAACAGCAAGTTCGGCAGAACTTGATGTTATGGTGTATCACTTGATGAGTTTTGATCACTTAAACACATGTTTGGAACATGAGAAACATTCTAAATCTAGGGAAACTATGGCGAATTTTTCGTAGAAATTAAACACTTAGAAAAATATAATTTTTCAAGACTTTTTGTTAATAAAATGTTTAAAGAAGTTAAACAAGTTTTTCCCCTAATTGTTACATAAAAAATACTAGTTAAGGAAATAATATTTTCTTAAAAGTTTAAACAAGTATGAATATATATATTTTGAGAAAATATATATATTTAAGTGATCACCAAAAATTATATATTTATGTGTGTATTATGTGTATTTTATAGTATTAGTCATGTAGGACATTTAAAACACTAAATACTCCCAACAAGTATAAATACCAAATACCCTCAAAATACCAAGGAAAATACTCAAGTATAATATACACACAAATACCCACATTTGGGTGTATGGACAAGAAATACCAAAACATGTAGTTATATATATATATATATATATATATATATATATATATATATATATATATATATATATATTCCCGACAAAGTTATGGACTTGGACATTTGGACAACTATATATATATTCCGGAGTGGAAATGTCATATATCAAAGCTTGGTAAATTACGTTTTCAAAACCGAACAAGTGACAAAATATATGTTTGCAAATATACAAGAGCATCATGTTTTATCCACCGCAAAAACAAATTATTTTTGTAGTATGTACAAATATAGATTTCATGAACATCATAAGAATGTATTATTCTTGAATTTTATTAAAATATATATATTTCTGAAGTATCAAAAATATATTGTTTTGGTGGAAGACTAAGGATATGTATATTTTCTAGAAAGTTATCTTAAAAATAAACTATTTTTAAGACATATGAAATACATATATTTCCAAGCTTAGTATATATAAACCTATATAAATTCCCCTAACACATCTTAGAATGCATGTGGCAAGAAGATAATGTTTTGAATAATAATTGCAAGAATAAAAATTCTGAAAAGTTAAAAATAAATATTAAGTGATGGAATACTTAATATAAATACAAGAGTGTTTATACACGTATACATGTATACTTGCCTAAGTATACATTTAATAAAAATGACAAGTCATATACAAGTATATTCCTACTAAGAATAATATTGGAAATATTATTTTAGAAATTACACATATTATTGTTGGAAATGTATGTGCACAACTTACTAATTATTCAACTAATACACAACTCAACAACACGATAACTTTATACAACTAATACAAGTCTTAATGATAAGTCATGATGGAAGACTTGTACACAAATACACGTAGACCTAAGTGTCTAATGGTGTTTGGGACACTTGTAGGTTACGTCACGAGACTGAGCAATCATCTTTGATTTGTACACACCTTACGGAACGCAAATTTGTGAGTTCATGCCCCCTTTCTCTTTTAAACGTTTTTCATTTTTACACTATCAGGGGAAATACATGTACAATGGTATGTTAGGATAAGGAATGGAAATACAACTCAGAAATTCAACTCATAAATGCAACTTAGATCATGTGCGAATAGGTGGTACTTAAGCACCATTAATCATGTTAGACCGAGGTACAAACGTTAGAACTAGCGGGTTTTGGCGAGCCCCACTCTTGGTCATGGACCCACACAGAAGAGTGCATTTGTCGTCCCAGTCGTAGTGTAATCGACGGAAAATCGTCAAGGGTTTGATTGCTTCCTATGTCGACACACATATTAATGTCCTTGCAAAACATTAATGATCAACGCTTTCCTTAGATTTTATACATACCAGTTTTCATTTAAATACAACTCATGTTTCAAAGATTCATTATTTTCAACTCAAACTCATGAACTCGCCAACTTTTGTTGATTTTTCAACTTAACATGTATTTCAGGAAATTAGTGGACCATGCCTTATTTTGAAGGATTTGTCTGTTATATGCCGCTTCTTGCGGTGATATAGTGGCCAAAACCTTGTATTCAAAAGCTTGCATTATGGTTGTAAAATATTTAACAACTTATTTCTCAACTTATGGTTTGTAAACAACTTATTCAACTTATGTTGCGTTTTGGAACGATTATGAAATGGCATTTGGAGTTTGTTTTATTCATTTAGTATGTTCACTTATATTGTATGCAATGAGAATCAATCAGATCACACCGTGCACTTCCGCCTACGAGCGGGTATGACATGTATTACATGGTCATATAGTAATATGAGTTTATATTGCAAGTTCCGTTATTATGCTCTATGTTGACTAAAATGCCCTTTTGTTTAAAAATGAGGTTATATATATATATGAGCATGCAAATAAATTATATACTGATATGTTAACTTGTTTAACATATTTTGATGACAATATTTTGGTCATGAACCAAGTTTTGGTTAAATATCGTAAACTACGCCTTTAAGTGACCAAATTTCCCTTTTCGGCATCTAAATGGTTCAAACATAATTTCTTCACCAAAACTAATTACCTACTGATGTAATATCATAGGTAGGATCATTTGGGATATCAAGTCAGATTACAAACTGAGTTTACATACAAGTCCTTGTATTAAGTCCTTAAATGACGATAATGCCCTTACGGCATCTAAATGAGTTTTAAACATGGATTTTATGTAAACCCTTTTTACCTACTGATATGTTATATTAAATAACATATCTTCATCATACAAACCTGATCTTAGCATCAGCTTTCTTTAAACATTACTTAAATCGTCATTTAACGACTTTGTCGCCTTTTCGGCACATTATATGGTTTAAAACCATATCTAACCATCAAGAGTTGTTACCTACTGATTATAAAACTTATTTTAAATATTCTTACAGTAGGTACATGTTCTAAACTCAGAATCCCAGTAAGCTATCAAAATTATTCGTGAAATGACCAAAATGCATATCATACAGTAGGTACGGGTTTAAACTACATTCTATTCCGGTCATCGCTTAATCTATCGTATCGTACCGTTTCATTATTTAAGACTAGTCGGTCTGAGTCTATGACTTAAATAGGACCTGTTAGCATTCTAATTGGTTATTTATACCATCATTCCAGACTAGAGCCTTCCAGTAGATTGTTACCCATACTTATCTTTTGTTTAAACGACTGAGTTAATAAACTTTGAAGTGCTAGCTCAGGTAAATACTCTTAACCTATTTTCCCTATACGGGTTGGGATACGGTAAATTATTACCGCTTGGTCGGGTATGGGGTCATGTTGTTGGATTGTGGTTTAACTAAATCTCATAACCCGTTTTAATCTGTATTGTCTGATAACTTAAACATTGTGAGTTAACTCGACCGTGTTCTGGATATCCTCGGCTCATTTAAGTTACTAATGGCCACGACCTAAGAACGGGGTGTAGGCATACACCCGTCAGATGCTAATGCTAAATTATTTTATTTATACTCCTTGTGAGTTTTTAAGTGGTGTGTCGGTTAATGATGTTATTCGGTTTTTGCACTAGACCCCATATGTATTGACAGACCTGTAAAAAAGTATACAAGATCATTTTGAATTGTCCCAAGTTATTTATAAAAATGTGCCTTGTGCACTTAAAAAAATTTTGAAATGATTTTCAAAATGTGTCGGTTATTTGTATTTACCAGTGAAACTGGCGTATTTTCAAAAGACTAAGCTACAGTTACAACACGTATTTAGGCTAGAAGCTGCTCGGTATCGACATAGTGGATGTTGCAAGTCCTTAGTTGTGCCTAAAGTCTGTTAAACACTTTTTGTATATTTTACGATCCGCCTGTGGATCTTATTACGAACCGTCTGTATTATTATTTTGAACTTTTGAACATTTAGGTTTGTAATAGTAATTTTACTCCAAGACTTTTGTTGTGTTATTCTGTGTATATTGACCATGATGATATCAATCTTAGGTCACGATATTCCCTATCGGGGCCACGGGGATCTACATGAAAATCGGGTGTCAATTAAAATGTCTAAAAAAAGTTGAGTCGCACCTTCAGACCGGCCCATTCGTCGTAAGTGAGCATAAAAATAGGAAACGTTAGCTACAATGAAAGTGGCTCGGAGATATCGAAACATGTCCTTTGTGTATTCAAGTTCTAAATCTTTTTATCAACAAAAAAATTAGATTGTTTAGTTGTACCACATGGTATAATAATGCAAGAGAACATAGTAAGAGAGTTTCTTAGGTTTTCACAATTCTTTATACCAATTTTAGCAATGTAATATATAAACCTTTAAAAGAATCTTAAAATGGTACAACTTCAATTGTTTTTACTTCTTAACTTAACCACAACTAACTTATTTATTTTTGGTTTCTGAAGAATACTTTCATGTGTTGGATCACTTTCGATCTACAATTAGAGATGGGCATAATCGGGTTTTATTATTACCCGGAACCGGTTTCAATCCGGACCCGGTTCTGCTTGGATGTCATTGGAACCGGGTATGGTGTGGAACCGGGTCCAGTTCCTACCCGGGTTCACACCCAAGAATATGGAACCGTGTAGAACCGGGTACGGGTATTATGGAACCGGGTATGGTGTGGAACCGGGTATGGTGCGGAACTGGTTTCTAATAGTGTTGGGAACCGGTTCCTGACAGTCAAAACTGACTTTTACTGTTCAGAACCGGTTCCTGACAGTCAAAACCTGACTTTTACTGTTCAGAACCGGTTCCTGACAGTCAAAACCTGACTTTTACTGTTCAGAACCGGTTCCAACGGTAACATTTTAACGGCTATAACCGGTTCCAACGGTAACATTATAACGGGTATAACCGGTTCCACCGGTAACATTTTAACGGGTATAACCGGTTCCTTCTAGAACTGAATTTCCATGTACTGGTAGGAACCGGGTACGGGTAGGAACCGGGTACGACCCGATTCAAATGGTAAAATTGTGGAACCGGGTTGGAACCAACAGGTATTTTGAACCCGGAACCGGTTCTACTTAATGTCGGGTAGGAACTGGACCCGGTTCCAGTTCGGTTCTACCGGTTCGGGTTCGGAACCGGTTTTTATGCCCATCTCTATCTACAATGCTATTAAGTAGAACATTGATAGTAACCACAATCAAATGCATCAATATATATTGATAAAGGCCCAGGATTAATTACAACTAACAATTTGATATCAGACAAATAGGTTCTTATATGTTTTGTTCCTTTGTAATCAAATTTCTTCTTTTTGCCTGTACAATGTTGATGATACGGTACCATTTTTGCTTTTCGATAATTTTAGAGTAACGTGTTTGATGTTTTCGGTGTCCAGACGACACCATTTGAACTTAAGCGAGGGACACCATCATCTAATGTATTTTGTTGGTCATTGGTTGCAAGATTAAAGGCTTGCGAGAAAAGTGAGAAGCATATTCCCGCAAAGAAAAATAAGGACAAACCAACCAAATTCCTTTTCCCAAACACCTGAAATCCCCACATAATAAAAATGTTTAGCACAACATTCATATGTGAACATGTTTCAAGCTAATAAATTTATCTTGTAGTGCACCTCGATTGCTCTTCAGCTTTCGAGTTCAATAAGAAAATTTGCAGTCCCTACTTTAGCTTTCGACTTTGCCACTTCCATTCTCCAAATCTTTTTTCTAATAATAATAATAAAGAGTTTAAAATGTAATCAAAAGTTAAAAAAGAAAAAATTCAAACAATTTGAATCTAAAAGAGAAGTTTAGAATGTTCTTACTTGGAATTGAGTTTGATACATTACTAATAACAAAGCCAAGTATCATGTAATAATGTCATTTGAATTCCAAACCAAGAGTTGACAAGTTGGTAAACAAATAGTACTCAAAAAAACACACACACACCTAATCTTTCAAGCTTTGCTTGATTATCTTAGGCGATGGATGCATGCATAAAAAAACTAAGACAAACCGCAATCAAGAAACACGCGACACCAAGGAACAGTATCTCTTTGGCTCTGTTGATCTTGTCTAAAAAGTAGCTCAGAGTCGTACTTACCACACCACGAAAAGATCGACATCACGTCATCACGATCCCTAAGACGTCTTAGAACATGTTTTTCTTACTTGTTTATGCAGAGAAGAAGATAATACCTATAACAATGGTATTACTGGAGGTAATCACCTTGGTTACAGATAAACTGACACTTCCATTTCCCATATATTGTCACCTAGTTATGCTTTAATGAATAACGGCATACCAAAACATAGTGAACCTGGCTAAGGGCCAGCATCGTCACCCGCACTGCCATGTTCCACCAAACACCCAGGCCACCATACAATTCAAAAGATATGGTCACTCGTTTCCATGGACTGGTCACACCCCACAATGAGTATTCTGAATACAGATAGCTCAGTCAATCAAATCCTCCTTTGAAGCTAAGTTATCATTTTCCGCTCTCCAGCTAAGTAATTCGCCTTCAAAGAGCCCTCAAAAAAACTGCTTAATACCATCAGACTAGGCTGGTTACCTCATGCCACGATCTCCAACCGTATGTTTTCGGTGAAAAATCCACCCCAAATTATTACTGCATGTCCATTTATACTTAGCCTCAGCAATCACCATGCCCCGCGACACATTCATGAGCGTCTTGGTTTAAGTCCTTCATCAACAGATATAGGGTCTCTAACCCAATAACACTTCAAAAGTAAAGTTCCACCAATTCTTTTGAAGCAAGAATCAACCAAGGCCTGTTTATTATTTGCTAACGAAAAAAACCAATTAGAAATTACGATATTGGAGCATGTTGGATCATTATCACAAGTAAGAAAAAGATAATCTAAAACAATTTCATTAAAATTAAAATTAGTAATATTAGTAGTATAAGCGTACCCATGATGATTGTTGAAGGTAAAAAGTGTACCGGATAATATGAAAAATGTACTGACTAGTAAACAATCGGTGAATGAGATACGAAGAAAATGCAATCGGTAAGTAGAGTATGTACACAACTTAGTTGTTATGATAATAAAGGCACATTTTGGCATGAACTTGTTTTGGCCCATTTACCTAATAAATGTAAACCGATCCATTTCACCACCTCTATGTTTACCAATTAAAACGTAATAAAGATCAAAGATGGCATAAGCAACAAAATGAAAAAATGTATCACTGAGTTCTTTCGCAATACCTTTGATTGACAGTTCCTGGTAGCAATATGAATACCGGTGCTACCCTTCTTGTCTGCGCATTTAGAATGAGTGATCCACAACAAATAAACCATCCACGGTAATAGTAGGTTGCCCTTCAAGCAATATGAACATACTTACCTACAAAATAAAATGTATGAAAACAAATTTTATAATGAACTAAAAAAAGATTTAAACTTATATTAAGTATATATACTTATTTTGAACATACATATCAAGCAGAACATTGCAAATAATATATAAAAACAAAATTTACCCAACCTGTATAGGCAAAGCCACACCAACTTTGGTTACAATATCATATTCCCATGTAGAACCCGATCCCGATTGATGCCGGCGAGACTTGGCCGGAGTACGAACGGTGGTCAAATTCGACCAAAGGAATGTTTTCGAGATTGATGAATTAAAGAGGTTGAAGCAAAAAGAGAATGATAAACAATGGGGATTATGGTTTTTTAAAGGAGGCGTCTGGGATTTAAGTGGGAAGAATGAAACGAATGAGGGATTTAGGTTTTTTAACAATTATATAGTCGGGTCATAACATGCACCGTGGAAGATCCATATAAAAGTTAGTGACCCACTATTTTTTCCTGCACAAAGTAAGTTAAGGTTGCACCACAGGCTGACACATAGCCCTAATTCTTTTTATTTATTATATATAATAGATAGATAATAGATTAATAAGACTCAAACAATTTATATTTAAATCATATACATGTGCATATGTTTACAAATATAGTAATATTAAGTTTAATTTTTACCTATTGTAATATGTAATATTACTTATGTAATATTAGATGCTTACATATGTGTTATATTTGAAAATTAAAGAACTTGGTGAATTACATATATGTAAATAATTAAAAACATGAACAACTGAGAACTTACATGTATGTAATTTATTAAATTGGGCTATTTATTAAATTGGGCTAAATTACATATGTATAATGATGGTAAAGTGGGTAAGTTGGATGGGTTTGGATGATGGTCAAAATGAATTTGGGTTAGGATGGGTATAGGTCAGGATAGATATTTTTAAAAAAAGGTCAAATGTGTAATGAGTCAATAATGGTTTGGGTTACGATTGGTTTAGGTTAATCGTAAAAAATCAAGAAATTCTAACAAGTCCAAAAATTCTAAAAAAAATCAAAAAAAAATTCTAAAAAATAAAAAATTACAAAAACCAAAAAAACTAAAAATATGTAAAAAATCTAAAAAAATAAGAAAAATCTAAAAAACAAAAAACAACAAAAAAATAAAAGAAATTGTAAAAAATTCAACAAATTCTAAAAAGTAAAAAAAATCTAAAAATCCTAAAAGTTCTAAAAAATTAAAATATAAAAAAATTGTAAAAATTTCAATAAATTCAAAAAAATCAAAACAACTAAAAAATCAAAAAAGTGTAAAAATTCAAAAGCTTCTAGAAAGTTAAAAAATTCTATAAAAAATTACAAATTAAAATAAAAATATAAAAATAAATAAACATAAATTTTAGAATATTCTGAACTTTTGGAATTTAATTTTCTTACAACTTTTTTATTTTTTAGATTTTTTAAATTTTTCACATTTTTTTGTTATTTTTTTTAGTGGTTTTTTATCTTTTAGATTTTTTTTAGATATATTTTATTTTGAAGATTTTTTTTCGACAATTTTTTTATTTGTTAGATATTTTTATTTTTTTACAATTTTCTTTATTTTTTTAGAATATTTATTTTTTGGATTTTTTATTTTTAGATTTTTATTTTTTTGATTCTTCAGATTCTTTATTTTTTTACAATTTTTTTTATTTTTATATTTTTTGGTTTTTAATTATTTCTTATTTTTTAGATTTTTTTATTTTTTAGAATTGTTTTTATTTTTCGTGATTTTTTTACAATTTTTGATTTTTTAGATTTCTTTTTACAATTATTTTTCATTTTTTGGAATTTTTTTATTATTTAAAAAAAGACGAGAGAGTACTATGGCAGCGATTTGTGAAGTCACAATTGTGAAGAGATATCAACAAGTAGTAATTAGCATAGTGATTTTATTTTATAACCATCCTGACACGTTTGGGTTTTATTTTATATACATCTTGATCTACTCTTTTTTTATCCACTACTTTACAACCTATCCTAACCTAGTGACTAATTTTGTTTGGCTAATCTTAACCCTTCTTAAAAGTTAAAGTACCAATATCAACCAAAAATGAAATGGATTAAGTTGTTTTGCCAGATCTAAGTAAAACTCACAAACACTATTTCCTAATTACAAATATGTATTTCAAGTGTATATATTTTCATAGATGTACCTTAAAAATACTCAGCGATATAAATTTGAATCATTTACAAATATATGTAACATTAAAATTTTAACCATGTGTAATATATAATAATTTATGTAATATTAGATGTTTGCACATGTGCATTACATTTTAGAATAAAAGAACTTAGTGAATTACATATATGTAAATAATTAAAACATGAATAATTGAGAACTTACGTCAGATCGTCTTTGAAAACTCTCAAAATAATTTTGGTCTCGGGCGAAATAAAAAAATGGTCTAAAATTGTGGTATGGGGGAATGAATTAAAAATATAGATCTTTGTGATGAAGCCAGGACTTGAACTTTAGACCTTTACGTTATCTTGTGATGGTTTTTCCACTCCACCATAAACAATTTTATGTACAATAAAAGAATGCGTATGTTAAATAGATAATTTACAATATATATATATATATATATATAAAAGCTTATAAAAACTTTTGGGCATTGAATGACGACACAGATTGGTCGGCCCTGACTTACATGTATCCATTCTGAAAGAACTTAGTGAATTACATATATGTAAAGAGTTAAATGCCATTTTAGTCCCTGAGTTTTGTCCAAATTTGTCATTTTAGTCCAAATAGTTTTTTTTCGCCTCTGGGGTCCCTGACTTTTCCATTTTGTTGCCATTTTGATCACATACCCTAACTCCATCCAAAAACCTCATTTTTCACCAAAGGTATTTTGGGGATTTTAAATATTTTCATTTGCCATTTTGATCCAAAACTCTTTTTATATTTTTCTTCTTTATTCATTTATATATTATTATTATTATTATTATTATTATTATTATTATTATTATTATTATTATTATTATTATGGATCTTATCTTCCTCTGTGTTCTAATCTCTCTCTTTAGAACATAAAACCACCATGGCATCTCCTCCACCTCCATCTCCACCACCGTCGCCCACCTCCCTTTCGCCACCCACCTTTACTACCGTCCATCCCTTCCACCACCACCAGATAAACGGGTATGTAATGGTCTGCAATAACCTCCACTACGTCACCCACCTCCGCCACCAGCTTCACCACTGTTTTCCGGCAAACCTGTAGAGATGGCCGGAGATGGAGAAGCAGGGGTGAAGAACGACAGTGTTAGGGTCTTGGATGTTCCAGATCTGGAATCGAGGTAAAATCAAACCACCCTAGTTCCAATTTTTAGATTAAAACGCAAAGGGCGGCGGTGGTGAGTGTCGTCGAAAAAAAAAGCATTGGCCGTAGCCCGTGGGTCTTTCCGATGTTCAATTAATCGAAAGTGATCTGATATCACATGTGTAACTGTGACGATGGTTGAAGATCTGCAGTGGTGACCTCGACGGAGGTAGGTCTTTTGGAGGGTGCTATTCAAGTGTTATGATTTTTGTATGATTTGTTGAATGGATTTTGGGGACGATGGTGGTGGAAGTTGTTGTTGAGTAGAGAAGGGGGCGGCGGCAAAGGGTTTCTGGTGGAAAGGTGAAGAAGAAAGGGAGACGGGGTTCGTTTTGATCTCATTCCGGATGGTTGTGGTGGTGGTTGTGTGGCGGCGGCAGTGGTGGTGCACGGTAGTGGTTGTGGTGGTGAATGTTGAGAGAGAGAGAGAGAAAGAGAGACATGAGAGAAAGAGTGGGGTTTTGAATCAGTGGGGTTGGTGGTGGTGAATGGTGGTGGTAGTGGTGGTGCCCGGTGGTGATTATTGTGCTGGAGGAGAGAGAGGATTATTTGAGTATTTATTTTCTAAAAAAACTATCTGTATATATGTGTAGGTATTTTTTATATATAATAATAATAATAATAATAATAATAAAAGAATGGATCAAAATGGCAAATGAAAAGATTTAAATTAAAAATCACCAAAATACCCTTGGTGAAAAATGGGGTTTTTGGATGGAGTTAGGGTATGTGATCAAAATGGCAACAAAAGGGAAAAGTCAGAGACCCATAAGCAAAAAAAACTATTGGGACTAAAATGGTAAATTTGGACAAACCTCAGGGATTAAATGGCAATTAACTCTATAGGTAAATAATCAAACATGAACATTTTAGAACTTACATGTATCCATTTTAAAAGAACTTAGTGAATTACATATATGTAAATCATCTAAACATAAACAATTGAGAACTTACATATATCAATTTTATTAAATTATGTTAAACTACACATATGTAAGTTAAATTCACGAACATTGTTTCTTAACTTGTGTATAACCCCGCATTGCGGGGCCGGGGGTCATACAACTCGTAGGAGATTGGATGAAGATGTGGCCTATTGGTGGAACCTGCTTGTCACACCCCAACCGATGGCGGAAACATCAGAGTGAGACGAAAACGATATTGCTCATTGCTCATAAATACTAATTGTGACAATATTTAAACAAAACCCATATTTCATTCATAACAACATTGTCAAGTACAACATTTGAAATCAAATACAACAACTCAAAATAATAATGAGTACAACATGATTACAACAAAACTAGTCTAGTAAGATTAAAATGGGTATCTAAGCATTTCCTACTAGCTTTCATCATGTGTATCCTCTTCAACCTGTAATATGTTTAAAATACGAGTTCAATGCAAAGGCAAGGGCGAGTACACAAGTTTGGTGATACATAGCATAAGTATAAAATGTATAACTCGAATCCACATGGTAATTGTAATAAAAGTTCATACTAATCATGCAATACTATATCAAACCCCGAGTTTCCACAAAAGTTTTACGAGATCGAGCTTCCCTCGTCGCAAAAGTGACAAGACTAAAATGAGTATGAGAACCTTAACATAACCCCGACGGGTGGTGTGCTACTCCTATATACATGTCAAGTTTGGGCTAGCTATGTTAATGATCAAGCATGTATAATCAAGCATGTATCAAAGTATAACAAGTATTCAGGTATAAGGATTGAGTATGTAAAAGCATGAGTTTCGTGATATATGTATTTTGATAGGTAAAAATGTTACAACCCAAAAGTGATTAAAACAGTAAATGGGTCGAGTGTACTCACGGTTTTGCTAAGTGTTCCACTTAAGAAATCCCGTGAGCTTTGTTGTGATGCTTAGAGTTTGGCACCTTGTCCTTCTACAAGAAGAACATAGGTATTAGTTAGGAGTGTAACGATAGATTTAGATTACTCGAGCGAGATTACGGAAATAAGGTTTAAAGTATTATGTATGAAAATATTCACTAAGACATAGCAGTTGTTCTTGACACTACGATAACCCGAAAAGGGTTTGATATGGTTTCATAGGTTCAAGATCTATTAGGATCGTGACAAGGAACTACGTACTTCAGTGATAAACTTAATAACTCGATAGATAATTATTTAGCCATTATCAAGGTTTCGTTTTTAGGATTATATCATAGTCCATAATATATACATAGTCATATAAGATTATGTAGGAGGTGGGAGGATGAACATCCACTTTGGTACCTCTTAAGTATTCAAGTAAGTCAAGCATGGAGGTAGGATTATAAACATCCATTTAACCGCTTTATATGATTCACCACTACACAAGTTGTCATAGACAACAAGGAGGGTCATGAATGATAACATAAACAAGAATGTAAATGACAAGAATTGTAAAGTGTGTCACCATGATATCAAGTAGCCAAGTGAATACAACCCGGAGAGCACACGTTGACACATGTCAACGGCTAGGGGGGTTGTGACACTTTAGAACTAGCAAACTACTCGAGATAATGATGAAGTGTGTTCTCAAAGTTTAGGATAGCCCAAGCTAACCAAGGTGGACACACATGAACAAGTTATGAACTTGCACCACTTGTGAGCTTGAAGCTCTACGAAAACAGAATTATTGTGAGGATAAATCCTCTTGTTTGAATGTCTCAACCTTTTTTTAAGCATAACCAACCACAAGAAGTGTTGCTAGCATTCGGACATAGGTTTGAGATGAGTTAGACTCAAGTTTGATGAACATAAACAAGATTTTAAAGAGTTTGAAAACAAACAGAAAGTTTGGGACACTTTAGGGGCATTTCCTGGTCTGGATTCTCCGTGGAGAACCCTTGGATTCAACCCTAAAGATTATCCAAGTAAAATGAAAGAAGAATCAAGCAAAAAGACCCAGATTTGAGCAAGTTATGCTCACTTTTGTGAAGGTGGTACAATCTGACCGAAAATCTGATGTTGCAACTGATTTGGAACAATTTGGGAGTGCTTGAGAGTGATTAGTTGAATATTGAAAAGTGTTTGAGGCTTGGGGAAGCTTGGTTTATATAGTTGAAGAGTTGGGAGGTGATTAGGGGGTGTTTAATGGGGATTAGAGGTGATTGGAGGTGAGTTAGATGGTGGGATCCGTGTATAATTCGCGAGCCAAAACTATTTTGCCCGCCTAGAGGTGCTTACGGACCGTAAGGGTACAACCTTGCGGTCCGTAAGGACCTTAGCTGGGTTAAAAAATTGTATTTTTGTTATTTTGTCACATGGTTACGAGTTTATTTGTTATTCTAAGGTATTTATGATAGGTTAAGGATAAATAAAGTGTCATAAGCTTTGCGGACATGTCATAATGAATGTGTATGCATCAAGTGATCGAGATCGAGTATAGATATCACGTATAAAGTATGTATGAATTATAAAGTCACGTATTAACAAGTAAATCATGTTTTCGAGTATGCACATCATGTGTATGTATTGTATGTGTATATATAACAAGCATAGGGACAAAATGTATATTTCCATTATGATTCAAGTCTCGTTTACAACGAAATGAAGATTACGAATGCAATGATTTCCGAAAAATAGAATTACAACACGAACTTGCTATAAATAGAAAGTATGGAAAACACGAGGCGTTATAGTCTCCCCTCCTTTAGCAAATTTCGTTCCGAAATTTAGGAAGATGCAACGAGGAGATGCGGATAGTTAGTCTTCATATCACTCTCGAGTTCCCAAGTAAACTCGGCGCCACGTTTCCCGTACCAACGAACTTTTACGATAGGGATCTGACTGCGCGGTAGCTGCTTGACTCCTCGGTCCATTATTTCGACCGGTTTTTCCACAAAATTCAATGTCTCATTGATTTGAAGATCTTCGAGCGGAACTTGAAGTCCTTCTTTGGCTAAACACTTCTTTAGATTTGAAACATGAAACACAGTATGAACGTTGTTGAGCGTTTGAGGTAGGTCCAGTCGATACGCTACCTTGCCAATCCTTTCCAAAATTTTGAAAGGAACCACGTAGCGAGGAGCGAGTTTGCCTTTCTTACCAAAACGGACAACGCCTTTCCAAGGGGATACCTTGAGAAGTACATGATCATCTATATTAAATTCCAAGGGCTTGCGTCTTTTGTCAGCGTAGCTCTTTTGTCGGCTTCGTGCTTTGAGGAGATTATCACGTATTTGTAAGATTTTGCCTGTAGTCTCTTGTATTAGCTCGGGACCAGTGATTTGTACATCTCCAATCTCGTGCCAACAAATAGGCGAATGACACTTACCACCATATGCTTCAAATGGAGCCATTTGAATACTAGCGTGATAACTATTGTTGTACGAGAATTCAATCAAGGGTAAGTGCGAATCCCAATTGCCGCCAAAATCGATTACGCACGACCGAAGCATATCCTCCAAGGTCTGGATAGTACGCTCGGTTTGACCATCAAACTGAGGATGAAAAGCGGTGCTAAGATTAACCTGAGTGCCAAGGGCGGATTGAAAAGTTTGCCAAAGGCGAGAGGTGAAATGAGCATCGCGATCTGAGATAATATCGACAGCAGTACCATAGCGACTAATGATTTCATCTGTGTAGATACGAGCCAATTTCTCGACTTTGTAATCTTCACGAATAGCGAGAAAATGCGCGGATTTGGTCAATCGGTCAATAATGACCCAAATTATGTCATGACCAGACGAAGTACGAGGCAATTTCGTGATGAAACCCATGGCTATGCTCTCACATCTCCAGACAGGAATTTCTGGTTGTTCTAGCAAACCAGAGGGACATTGATGTGCTGCCTTGACTTTGGAACACGTAAGGCATTTGGACACATAAAGAGCGATATCACGTTTCATTCCAGGCCACCAATAGGATGCACGCAAATCATGGTACATCTTATCAGCTCCAACATGAACGGAGTATCGGGATTTGTGGGCTTCATTCATCAAAGTAGACCGAAGATTGAGATGATCAGGAATCCAAATACGACTATGGTAGTAAAGAATACCATCGGGTTTAGCTTCGAGTGGGTTTTCGACTCCACATTTCAACTCGTCACCGATGGTACCCTCGTTGATAACGGCAAATTGTACTTGACGAATCAACTCGTTGAGTTTTCCCACAATTTGGTAGCAACGAACACTCTTAACATGAGTCTTACGACTAAGTGCATTGGCCACGACATTCGCCTTACCAGGGTGGTAGCGAATATCACAGTCGTAGTCGTTTAACAATTCTACCCAACGACGTTGACGCATGTTGAGTTCCTTTTGATCAAAGATATGTTGGAGGCTCTTATGGTCGGTGAAGATCGTACACTTTGTACCATATAGGTAGTGTCGCCAAATCTTTAATGCAAAAAAACTGCACCAAGTTCAAGGTCGTGAGTAGTATAGTTTTTCTCATGAATTTTGAGTTGTCTCGACGCGTAAGCGATTACTTTGTCCCGTTGCATGAGAACACAACCAAGACACTGGTTAGAGGCATCACAATACATGACAAAATCATCGTTCCCATCGGGGAGAGTGAGGATAGGAGCATTACAAAGCATGTCCTTGAGCGTTTGGAAAGGTTCCTCTTGTTCGGGACCCCAAACAAAAGGTTTATCTTTTTGAGTCAAAGAAGTCAAAGGAACGGCAATCTTCGAGAAGTTTGAGTTGAAGCGGTGATAATACCCAGCTAGGCCAGGAAGCGAACGAATTTCAGAGGGCAACTTAGGTGTACTCCAATTCTTCACAGCTTCTATCTTTGCAGGGTTAACATGAATACCGAGTTCATTGATGGTGGGACCTAAGAATTGAACCTCTTTTAGCCAAAATTCACATTTAGAGAATTGGCATAAAGACGTTCGGTTTGCAAAAGCTGAAGAATGAGACGTAAATGTCGTCCATGCTCTTCTTTCGTATTGGAGTAGATTAGGATATCGTCGATGAATACAATGACAAAATGATCGAGAAAGGGTTTGCACACTCGATTCATGAGATCCATGAACACGGCGGGCGCGTTGGTCAAACCAAAAAGCATGACCACGAACTCGTAATGTCCATATCGATTGCGGAAAGCGGTCTTAGGTATATCTTCCTCGGAAACCCAAAGTTGATGATAGCCAGAACGGAGATCAATCCTTGAAAAGCACTTCGTGCTTGCAGTTGATCGAAGAGATCGTCAATACGAGGAAGTGGGTATCGGTTCTTGACTGTAAGCTTGTTGAGCTCACGATAGTCAATACACATGTGGAATGATCCATCTTTCTTTTTGACGAAGAGAACGGGAGCGCCCCAAGGAGAAGTACTAGGGCGTATAAAGCCTTTATCAAGAAGTTCTTGAAGTTGGCTTGATAGCTCTTGCATCTCCGAGGGTGCTAACCGTTAGGGAGCTTTCGCAACTGGAGTTGCGCTAGGGATAAGATCAATACGAAAATCGACAGCTCGAGGAGGCAGAGGACCGGGAAGATCCTCGGGGAAAACAGAAGGAAAATCACAAACGACAGGAACATCACTTATGTTAGGACCTTTGTTTTTCTTTTCCACAACATGGGAGAGAAAGGCAAAGTACTCCTTACGCAAGTACTTGTTCGCCTTGATGCACGACATAAGCTTGAGACCTTTAGAAGGTTTCTCGCCATAGACGTGTAGAGAATCACCTTGAGGAAGAGGGAGGCGAATAAATTTTTCAGAACAAACAACTTCGGCACGAACTCGCATAAGCCAATCCATGCCTACTATGATGTTAAAACTACCCATTTGCATGGGAATGAGGTCAATGGAGAACGAATGATCGTTAAGGATCAAAGAGCAACCAGAAAGAACGGAATCAACGGAGATGGTTTTACCATTAGCGACTTTGACAGCAAAAGGATTAGGCATTTTAGATCATTCGCACTTAAGCAAGGGTTCAAATTCTAGAGATATAAAGCTTCTATCAGCACCAGTATCAAATAAGCACGTAGCATAAATATGGTTCACAAGGAACGTACCAGTGATAACGTCATTAGAGCTCTGGGCTTGAGCGGAGGTATGCATGAAAGCTCGACCTTTTCCAGGCTCAGGCTGCTGCTGCTGCTGATGCTGATGCTGCTGGTTGAGAAGAGGACAGACATTGGCGAGATGATTGAGATCGCCACATTTGTAACATGCTCGCACAGGAGCATTCTGACGTTAAGGTTGAGCTTGGTTCGGATTAGGGTTAGGGACAATGGCTTGGTTGCTTTGGGGTTGGCCACAATGGCTAGAAAGATGCCCCATCCTGTTACAGTTGGCGCACTTTCGATACAGGGTATTAGGGAGATGGTGGTAGGTGCAACGATCACACCTAGGCCAAGTGCCGGTGTAATTTCATTTGCAGGGATCGTTGTTTTGGGTGGTTGAGATGGCATTTAGAGGTGTAGGGGTAGGCGGAGTGACAACCGCATTGTTTTGAACAGAAGCCTTCCACTTCTTGTTCTTAAGGTTGTTCTTTTTGGTTTGAGGGGGAGGCGATTCGGTAGTGGTGGTATTGGTGGTGGCTTGATGCGCATGCTTCGTAGGAACCTTGTCGTAGGCCCCCTGAAGGATGCAGTTGTGGTTAAGCTGGATGGTTAAGCTAAAGGCTTCTTCGAGGGTTCTTGGGTTTGCGGCGGCTACGTGATTCATGATCATAGGCAAAAGCGAACGAATAAGCTTAGCTATCGCTTTGGTAACCATATCCACCTGTCCCAGACAGACGATACTCAACTGTTTGAAGCGATCGATCAGCCCCTCGGTGTCGTTCCCCTGCTGTGTGAGATTCCAGAATTCGTTTTCAAGTTTCTGGGTCTCGTGGGGAGGAAAGAACTGATCCTTCATGAGCTGCTTAAGCTCGTCCCAAGTGAGAGCGTGGGCTGCTTCGTTGACACGCTTGTTGTGTTCCTTAGTCCACCACTCGAGGGCTCTCTAGCGAAAGACCCTGGTAGCATTGAGGGTTCGAAGGTCGTCAGGGCACCCGCCCTGAAGAAAAGTAAGCTCCATCGCGTCAAACCAATTGATCATGGCGGTGACACCGTCCACCAGTGAATTCGACTGGTTTACAAGCCATGAAATGCTTGAATTGGAAGGACGTTTTGGGGTTGTCGGTTTTTGAGTCGGCATAGGATTTGGGTGTTTCGGTATTGATGGTTTGAAACTGGATAACGATATCGGGGATGACACGGGCCATTTGATCGGCCATTTGCTCGGTGAGAAGACCGGCGAGTTCTTGCTTGGAAATGGAGTCCTCATTATTGTTGTTGCTGTTGGACTCCTTGTTCGACCTCTTTGACTTCTTGTTCGAGATTGGGGAGTCCATCTAGAGGTTCAACATAGAAGAAAAAGGGGATGAGATCATTATCATAATATGGGAAAAACAAGTTGTGCATGAATAAGCATGTATAAGGTTCAATATGGTTCACATAAGATTACATGGGTTCATCAAGTATAGTTCACAAAGTTTGCATGAATTCATTAAGTATAGCATGTATAATCACGTATGAATGTGAATAAGGAGTATAAATTTAGTGTGTTCACGAGAATTAGTATTGTTTTTTATTGCGATAAATGTGCGAAATGTGTAACGGTTCGAAACGAATAAGGTAACAAGTATAAATCACATAAAAATTGAGGTAACATAAAAGATTGGCTCAATAAAACATGAGATTGTTCCGGGCAGAGAAACGTCGACAATTACAAAGTGAATCGAAGATCCTTTCTAATTAGAGAAACGTGCTTTGGCCTATATGTAAAATACTCTCATCGAGAAGCGACTATCGATATTTTACCCTTCCAGTTACCACACGTCTCTAATCGATTAGAAAATCGAAACTTTGGCGAGAGCGAAAATCAAGGAATGGGACTTAATTGACAAGGTGCGGGTTTCACCCCTAACTTGACGATTTCGTACCCTAAGTGTGGTTGTTTCTTACTAAACGAAGAGCATATTCCAACTCGTTTGTAAGATCCACTAGAGCATGAAATGGGAGTTTCCATCAAGATGTGGATATCACTCCTAACTTGATGGTATAACTTCGTGAAATTCGAATACGCGGAATGAGGGATTTCACCAAAAATTGTAAGTCATTGGACCTATCTTGGTGCAAATCGCCTCGTTTGCATCGTGAGAGTCTTCAAGTCTTCAAGTGTATTATGTAAAATGTCTTAGGAAGACATTATGTAAATTTTAAGACCAAGAGATAAGGAAGAAGCAATGAGGAAGAATAAAGTTTTAAGCATGATATAAGAATGGTCAAAACGGGACACGTAAACTGTAGACTAGGTCGAACATGGCAATTCTACTTAATTTCCTATAGTTATGGCTCTGATACCAATCTGTCACACCCCAACCGATGGTGGAAACATGGGAGTGAGATGAAAACGAGATTGCTCATTGCTCATAAATACTAATGGTGACAATATTTAAACAAAACCCATTTCATTCATAACAACATTGTCAAGTATAACATTTGAAATCAAATACAACAACTCAAAATAACAACGAGTACAACATGATTACAACAAAACTAGTCTAGTAAGATTAAAATGGGTATCTAAGCATTTCCTACTAGCTTTCAACATGCGTATCCTCTTCAACCTGTAACATGTTTAAAATACGAGTTCAATGCAAAGGCAAGGGCGAGTACACAAGTTTGGTGATACATAGCATAAGTATAAAATGTATAACTCGAATCTACATGGTAATTGTAAGCAAAGTTCATACTAATCATGCAATACTAGATCAAACCCCGAGTTTCTTCAAAAGTTTTACGAGATCGAGCTTCCCTCGTCGCAAAAGCGACAAGACTAAAATGAGTATGAGAATCTTAACATAACCCCGACGGGAGGTGTGCTACTCCTATAGCGCTATACATGTCAAGTTTGGGCTAGCTAAGTTAATGATCAAGCATGTATAATCAAGCATGTATCAGCATGAGTTTCGTGATATGTGTATTTTGATAGGTAAACATGTTACAACCCAAAAGTGATTAAAATGGTAAATGGGTCGAGTGTACTCACGGTTTTGCTAAGTGTTCCACTTAAGAAATCCCGGGAGCTTTGTTGTGATGCATAGAGTTTGGCACCTTGTCCTTCTACAAGAAGAACATAGGTATTAGTTAGGAGGATTTGGATTATTCGAGCGAGATTACGGAAATAAGGTTTAAAGTATTATGTATGAAAATATTCACTAAGAAATAGCACTAGTTCTTGACACTATGATAACCCGAAAAGGGTTTGATATGGTTTCATAGGTTCAAGACCTATTAGGATCATGACAAGGAACTACGTAATTTAGTTATAAACTTAATAACTCGATAGATGATTACTTAGCCATTATCGAGGTTTCGCTTTTTAGGATTATATCATAGGCCATAATATATACATAGTCATATAAGATCATGTAGGAGGTGGGAGGATGAACATCCGCTTTGGTACCTCTTAAGTATTCAAGTAAGTCAAGCATAGAGGTAGGATGATAAACATCCATTTAACCTCTTTATATGATTCACCACTACACAAGTCGTCATAGACAACAAGGAGGGTCATGAATGATAACATAAACAAGAATGTAAATGACAAGAATTGTAAAGTGTGTCACCATGATATCAAGTAGCCAAGTGAATACAACCCGGAGAGCACACATTGACACACGTCAACGGCTAGGCGGGATGTGACACTTTAGAACTAGCAAACTACTCGAGATAATGATGAAAATCATCAAGTGATGTGTGGTCTCAAAGTTTAGGATAGCCCAAGCTAACCAAGGTGGACACACATGAACAAGTTATGAACTTGCACCACTTATGAGCTTGAAGCTCTACGAAAGCATAATTATTGTGAGGATAAATCCTCTTGTTTGAATGTCTCAACCTTGTTTTTAAGCCTAACCAAGCACAAGAAGTGTTGTAAGCATTCGGACATAGGTTTGAGATGAGTTAGACTCAAGTTTGATGAACATAAACAAGATTTGAAAGAGTTTGAAAACAAACAAAAAGTTTGGGACACTTTAAGGGGCATTTCATGGTCTGGATTTTCCGTGGAGAACCCTTGGATTCAACCCTAAAGATTATCTAAGTAAAATGAAAGAAGAATCAAGCAAAAAGACCCAGATTTGAGCAAGTTATGCTCACTTTTATGAAGGTGGTACAATTTGCCTGAAAATCTGATGTTGCAACTGATTTGGAACAATTTGGGAATGCTTGAGAGTGATTAGATGAATATTGAAAAGTGTTTGAGGCTTGGGGAAGCTTGGTTTATATAGTGGAAGAGTTGGGAGGTGATTAGGGGGTGTTTAATGGGGATTAGAGGTGATTGGAGGTGAGTTAGATGGTGGGATCCGTGCATAATTCACGAGCCAAAACTATTCTGCCCACCCAGAGGTGCTTACGGACCGTAAGGGTACACCCTTGCGGTCCGTAAGGACCTTAGCTGGGTTAAAAATTGTATTTTTGTTATTTTGTCACATGGTTACGAGTTTATTTGTTATTTCTAAGGTATTTTATGATAGGTTAAGGATAAATAAAGTGTCATAAGCTTAGGGGACATGTCATAATGAATGTGTATGTATCAAGTGATCGAGATCGAGTATAGATATCACGTATAAAGTATGTATGAATTATAAAGTCACGTATTAACAAGTATGTCATGTTTTCGAGTATGCACATCATGTGTATGTATTGTATGTGTATGTATAACAAGCATAGGGACAAAATGTATATTTTCATTATGATTCAAGTCTCGTTTACAACGAAATGAAGATTACAAATGCAATTATTTCCGAAAAATAGAATTACAACACGAACTTGCTATAAATAGAAAGTATGGAAAACGCGAAGCGTTACACTGCTACTTGAGACGGTGGTCCGGCTTGACGTGGAAGCCCTTTTCGCTTGGCTGGTTACGTGAATTACACACGGCCCACACTCAAAGTACACAATGGATCCGCATTGTCAATCAAGTAAAGGAAACCCTTTTTTACCATTACCAGGGATTGTTGCATTGCAACATCTACAATTTGGTATCTACTCTCCTACAAATTAGTAAACACAATCCTTGATATTATGCACTACCTCGGTTTCGCTCTCATATATTGGATCCAACGTGTTCCTCCCATGTCAGCGATTAAGACATACGTCTGAAGCCATGAGCTACGTCACGCGAAGCTGTCTTCTCAGATGACAGAACCAACCATGTTTTCCACCTCAATCACCATCTGTCTTGCCACATCGGCTTGAAGCGATGGTGTTGCCCAGTTCCTCCATCTCATATGGCGTAATCACCATAAACAGTCATTTCACAACCGTACACAGCGTTAACCATTATTTTTTCCCTAAGTCCACCAAAAGGGCAACAAATTACATAATGTTGATTAGTAAGTAAAATAATCCACACAGTTTATGGTGTAAAAAAAAACCATTTTCTTCCAAAAAAAGTATGCAATTTTAATGGTTACTAAATTATCTCTAAACCTTTTTTATTTAACCAATTAACTTGTCAATCACGTAACTGTCCAAAAAATTACCTTCAAAAGTTATACCATCATCTGAATCCTATTGTTCATGGCAACAAAAAAGACACGTCCAAACGTTGGAACTGATGATATACTTTGTTTTGAGGAAGATTCTGCCAAGTTACCCTGAAAACATATGACAATTAGTATACTAATTTTTTTACAAAATAAACAACATTAGATGGTATGGATTTAATCACATTTTCAATATTAACTCCTGTGAGCATGCTCGACCTTTAACCAATATGACCCATTTGACACGTCATTTCCACTTTTAGCAAAAACAAACAGAGGTGTATAGCAAAAATAAAGAGGGGTGTATAGCAAAAACAAAAAAAAGTATTCTGCGCCTCTTTTTGGGAACTGTTTCTTTTACCAATTACAAGCATGAACTTACAACAACATTGTGTATTTATATAATCACCATATTAATGCACAAGGTACATATCTTATATGCAGGTTTTTATGCCCTATGGAGTTTTATATGTGATTGAATTCAATTGTAATGCAACTGCCAGTCTCATCAAATACGAACAGGGGTAAAATCAAACCTTCTTTCAGCACCAGATTGATAAAATGATAGTCCTCCAAATGAGTATATTATTATAATTCAAAGTTCAAAATACCTCCTATCGGTTGCCGAGGTGAATGTTAGATGAAAAGCAAACACACTTGCAGAATCTACAATCAACCCAAGTGAGACCCAAAGTGCATATCGATTCGTACATGCAATCTGAAAACATAATTGCAAATGCAGAAATCGCCATTCCTCAAATTGTAAAGATTTACTCAAAACTAATTGAAATTCGAACCCTGATTACAGAAGCAACGTTGAAGACTAATTGAAATCTGAGTCCTAATTGTTGGATATTTATGTCCGGTTCGATAAGTCAACACTACCGACCGGGTCTTGACCCATAAGAGTTACACCGTGGGCAACAGACTAAAATCCACTTAACTGGTTTAACCGGTAATTACGAACGACATGCAAAACGGATCATAATTATATTTATGATCATGAGCGGATTTATATTATTAATACTAGTTATTAATAATATAATTGTTTATCTTAACTGATAAACTTGTTACGGGTATTAACTGAGAGATGGATACATGGACCGGGTGAGACGAGTATACTCATCTCGCCACTTGTCACACATGCACCCATGCTACGCCACTTGTCGCACATGCACCCTTGCATTGCCACTTGTCACACATGCATGACCTTCTCGACACTTGTCCAACTCCCAGTGCATGTCCGCCATTTGTCGCACATATATGGACCTCCATATTCTATATTAAAGAAACATGGAGCTCAAGAGTGAGGTTGTTAGAGATTTTGGAGAAGAGCTCTCAAAACATTCATACCCGTTCCATCGCCGCCACCTGCTGCCGTCACCCCTTGTCGCCGTTACCGCCGGACGCCGCCGCCAGTACCGCCGGCCACCGCCGCTGCTACCTGGGCTATACCCGCGTTACGTTTGTTCGTTCACTAGCATGTGTTCGTTGAACCTCGGTGTCTCGGCCAGTTAGTCATTAACCGAGGTATATCTTTCTCATCGGTAGTTAGATGTTATTATCACTGTGCTCGTAATTGCATGTAACCAGATCCTGTCAGATTTTGCTTTGTTGATCACTTGTTTATTTTTCCTCTGCGTTTTATTAATTAACTCGCTTAATTAATTTACCTTTATTTATTGAACCGGGTTTTTGATAAATAAAATTTTAACCGATCACCACGGAAACCCAACAGTGGTATTAGAGCCTTGGTTGCAACATACGAGTCGGTACCGATCTTTTCACCGGAATTAGAACACAAACTTTAATTATTTTAAAGTTTCTGATCTATATGTTTTTAAGGGCAACTTTATTTTTTGTCAATATTTTATTTGTTTTGCTTGACCAAAAACATTGCCCGGTTTATTTTGTGATTGTTGTTGAATATGTAAATCTGGCCCGACCTTGTTTTTGTGGTTGTATTATTTATTCGGTTTTGTTATTATGGTTTTTGGCCACCTTGATGGTTCAAAGTTGTAATAGATAGGGTTTCTTCCTTTATTGTATTTTGTAAAATATTGTAATAAACGAAGACCCGGATTCAAAACCGAGGACGCTAAACAGGAGTCATGAAGTCAGTGGGAGTTGCTCGAGAAGACTAGATGCACTCAAGTCCATTCTTGTGGTTGTTTGTGTGTTGTGACCCCGTGACCTGTTTGATCTTGCTATTAGGTTCTAGCAAGATCGAACAATTTTTGGCCATATAGATTTACATATTTATCTTGCTATTGTGGTTGTCTTTTATCTTATAAGTTGTTATAACGTAACCAACCTAAATACCAACATGATTTTAAAAGGAGTTTTAAAATATTAAAAACAATCACATTAAACAAGTTCTACATTGTTTTACAACTTGTTAAAATTTCGTTATAAAAAACAAAGGTTGTTTTTGAAAAAACAAACAAATAACCAATTAAGTTTTGCAAAATTCAATTTTCCAAAACTATTAATAGTTTTCTATGAACTTAAAATTGGTTATTTCAAGTCGCGACAAATTTAGTTGTAATAGGATATTTAAAGCTAAGTGTCCTGAGAGATGAAAGGGTTCATCAAGATTTCACGACTAAAATATATACTAAAAGTGGCTCTCACGACCCTATTTGGTAAAAATTAAAATTAACCTATAATTAAAATCAATGGTCGATGCCATCCTACTACTAGTAACACTTGGGGCATAATGCAAACCATTAGTGTTGGAGCCACAGCACGACACTTGGTGTCTAGTTTATCCTTCCAAGGTGCAAGGGCTTCGTCGACACATCCGACCCTTCCACATGTGACCGTTTTAGGACGACTATTATTTTTCTTCTCGTGTTATGTGCCCCAGCTGTCTCGAGAACAAAAGTGGCATAGATGAGGCTAAACGTATCAATGCAAGACAAGAGTTGTCTTAGCGGCCTCATACTCGAGAATTGTGCAATTCTCACAATTGACAATCGTTGTCAGTCCGCTTGAACCCCTTACTAATGTTGTGTGCTACAGCTGCCTTTAGAAAGAGCTTCTAACCGGATTCTCATTCCTTGTTCTAATTTCTGTAATGGGTCATTAATTAAATAAGGACATATACATCAAAAATACTAATTAAAATCCTAGCTTATATAATAGATGTCTAAAGAAAACAACTCCTTCATTCTCAAGTCTATACTTGAAAAAGAAACATTGATTAACACCAACTTTCTCGAATGGCACCGCAATCTGAGAATAGTTCTCAAGATAGCAAAAAACTATGTATCTTAGATGGCCCAGTCCCTACCGAGCCAGAAAGCAACACTATTGCTGCTCGCAAGGCACTGGAAAAACATAACGACGATGCCGTCACTACGCCAAAATAAGGATACGGCCACACAAAAAAAGTGTGACTATATGTCTTCCGCCACACATATTTTTTTCATGTCAAGTGTGACCAAAGCTCGAGTCATCGTAGGTATAATACGTCCACACACACTTTTTAGTGGCTATAGAACTTAAAAGTGTGGCTAAAGGGTATGAACATTTTGGGTTAAAATCTAGCAATTCCTCCGTTAAATGTGGCTAAATAGTTGCAATGGCCACATGATTTTAATTTAAGTGTGATTGTTTCTATTATATATAGTCACGTATATTTACTAAAACGTATGTTTTAGCCACATCAATTAAAAAAAGTATGGCAAAAAGGGTTGTTTAAATCGAATGTTTTGTTTAGTAAGTATGGCTAAAATGTAGCAACAGCCACATGAATTTACTTTAAGTGTGGCTGATTCTAATATATAGTCACATAAATTTATTGTACGTGTGGCTAAAAACTTTTACTAGACACACAAAACACTTTCGTAATTTTAAGTGTAGCTATTGTCTAACTTTTGGTCACACATGTTTGTTTTTCCTATATGATAGTGTGGCTATTGTCTAACATTTAGTCACACATATTTTTTTCCCCGTGACATTTGCTATCATTCTGTCACACAAACAAAAAACAAAGTGACGAAAGTGTGGCTAATGGTTATGTATAGCCACATCAAATTTTGTAATTTTAAGTGTGACTATTATCTAACCTTTGGTCACATATAACTTTCTTTTTCCATGACGTTTGGTATCATTCTGTCACATAGCGGAAAACAAAGTACCTGTGGCGTGGCTAGTGGTTATTTATTGTCATACGAAATTTTGTAATTTTAAGTGTGGCTATTGTCTAACATTTTGTCACACATAATTCTCTATTCCCATTACATTTGGTACTATGGCGTGGCTAATGGTTATTTATAACCACACGAAATTTTGTAATTTTAAGTGTCGCTATTTTCTAATATTTGGTCACACATATTAATTACGGTTCTATGTGGCCATTTTCGTGTAATTAGCCATTTTATTTTCAATTTTTGTAATAAAAACTACAGTGAGCATGAAATAATTTATAAAACAAATGATATTAACAATAATAACCAAAAATTCATACATAAGTTTTCAATTAAATACAATTGGAAGACATAAACTTCTAATCAAAACCTATCTACATAAGGGAAACAAATGTACCCAAAATCTAAGAGCTATTTATAGGCTGTTTTCTTCAAGTCCATATATACTCACTACTTTTGAACTTGAAAGTGCTGCAAATTTGCATCCATGGGCTGGTAGCTACCTTGCTGCTATTATGGTAGTGCGTAAACTTGTAACTGGTGGCCAACTGAAGTCTCTTAGCCCATCAATGAAACCATCACCTCCAATTGTATTTATATATCTTGTAGCCATGTCACAAACCTACACCTACACGTATTGTCAACTCGTCAGTTTCTAGTGCGGCTTGGGTCAGGTTCTAACACTTTGTGTGTCAGGTCATTTACTTCTTCATTTTGAGAGATAGAGAATGCTGGGGATAAATAAAAATACCAAGTGTACCAATGACCTCATCATCATTATCATATAAACAATGCCTCAACAAAACAAACATGCATGGCTGCATTACATTACGATTCATGTAAGTTAATTATAGAGGACTCGCATCACTTAAGTATTGGTAAAAGAAAAGAAAATTAATATCTAGTTGTTTGGCCCGTTTGATTTGATTCATTTATGAATAATTTGTTTAGATTTTCCCATTTTAGATTAAACATAACCCGAACAGACCTGTTCCTAAGTATATGGATAAGAATTAATATAAGAAATGCAGTGCATCAGTAGTACCTTATAATATTCATCCTCCAGCCCATCATATAAAAAAGCTCCGGCATCACTTACCACCTGTAATTGGAAATATAGTTTTATTCTTACTTAAAAGGATAATAATCAATTACTGACTCTCTATAAACTTACGTATATAATTTGACAAAACCTCCAGATATCAAATAACCACCAATTCAAAATGAAAAAAAAAAACAAATCATAATAATAATAATAATAATAAATAAACAAAGAAGGAAAAGTCAACAGTTATGAAGGTGTTAGAAACAACAACATACCTTGGGGGTCGCTTCTTAAGAAAGTATTAGACTGATGATGATAAAGGTTCGAAAAGATCAAGTCAGTAGCTAAAGCTTCCTCAAAAGGGACTGAACCACCCATTGCTCTGCACACACAAAATTAGTTTAATACAAAATAAACTAAAAACATAAAACCATCTTAATACCAAAGCAACAACTTTTCTAGCAATGCCTTCATACACACACACAACGCTATCCACATCAAAGCATATAACATTAGCAGCAGCAAGGCGCGACCTGAATGTTAAGTTAGGATCAACAGGTAGGTCCAAATCCATACTAGGTGGGTTTGCAGCTGCTACTTGAGCAGCGATAGCAACAAGGCACGACCTGAATGGTAAAAATGTCAAAACATTGACCATCAAAGTTCCACCCAAAGAGGCATTTGTGGCCAGATATAACAACTTATTTTAAACACATACAAGTTCATGTTTTAAGGATTACTACTTTTTCCGTAGGACTCACGTATTGATCCACAGTCACCATCACCCACTTTGTTGTCCCACTCACTTAAACTATCTTTAAGGTTAATAATTGCAAGTGTTGCTACTTCTATTGCTATCTCTAGCGCACGACCTTGCTAATTAAGCTATTGTGGCCTACTCAATAGCGGGAGAAAAACTTACATATTGGTACTATATTATTACAAAATAAGATAGCTGAAAGCGAAAAACATACATATTGATACTATATTATTGCCAAATTAGATAGCTGAAAACTAAATAATACAATAATTAAAATCAAATGGTTCATCATTAGGGCTATAAACAAGCCCAGAGGCTCGAGAGCTACTCATGATCGGCTCGGTTAAAAGTTCAAATGAACGAGCGGAGCCTTAACGAGCCCGAACCTAAAATAGAGCCCGTTTAGTTATCAAGCTTGAGCCCCAGCTCGAGTCTGAAACACAATGCTCGTTTAGCCTCGCGAGCCTAAACGAGCGCAAACAAAATTTAAATGTTTTTACATGTAATATAATAATAAGGATGATAACATTGGAGAGCCAAACACGAGATGAGTTTTGGCACATTTAAGCGATATTGACTCGAAACTCGAGCCAAGCTTTTCGCTCATTTGAGATTGTTCTAAAAATAAATTGCAGTCACACCAAACACATAAATACTTTTACCCTGAATCAATATCATCTAAATCAATCTAGTAAAACCCCGCCTCACTTGTGGTTACAAAACCGAGCTACGTTAGAGCCTTATTAGTTAAAACTGCTCATGTGCTGATGTGCACAAATTCACAACAATATTGCTAGCAAATAATGAACAACACACATAAAACTAAACCAAAAATATCAAAAATTCACAATACTTCTACCTCAAGTTAAAGATCTGATGAAAACTCATACAGAAACTTAAACATTTTTGTGAGAACCTACTTCCTACATCACTAAACAACTTTATAGTTAACTAATTAACTAAACATATATAAATTTCATAACAGTGCTTATAACAATCTCAATAAACATAATTTGCGATTTAAGACTGAGATAGAGTATTCAATGATACCTCGTTGACCACTACCCGGCCCTGCCGACCAAAGTTTCATACCCACAACGTCACACGGAACGCCTGGAATCGGAATTGGCTCCTCAAATCTCCGGTGCCTCCTCCATCTTTCCCGCAGTTCTTACCCACCGTCAACTGCCACCTCCCCTGCACACCCACTTTCACGACACCATCACATTCGACATTCATTGTCATAACCACTCTCTTTCCTCAATTGTTACCAGGGTTCCGGTTTAAAGAAAATTGAGTAGGGGTATTGTTGGCACCTGAATATGTAACAGGAAGCTAGGGTTTCTCATTACATTTGGGGGAAACGAATTTTATGTGTGTTCATTATTTGCTAGCAGTATTTTTCAAGCTCGAGCTCTGCTCGTTTTCTATTTGTTAGTTCATTATAATTATTATTTTATATATAATTTAGTTATTTTTTCAAAACTATATTATTTTTTTATATATATATAATATAGTAGTATAAACTTATATAAACAATAGGCTCACGAGCCGGCTTGAGGTCGATACGCGAAGCTCGGGCTCGTTTACTAAAGAAGCTTGTTTTTTAGGCTCAGGCTCAAGGTCGTTTGATGAAATATTACAAGATTGACTCGTTAGTGAGTGAAACTGTAGTTTGTTGGTGCACATATATCTATTGCTTACGTCTAGGACAAGTCTATTGTATAGATAGGGTTTCGCAGCGTCAAAAGTTTTATTTTGAAAGTTCAATTATTGTTGACAGATAGAATTTTCGCACGAAAAGTTGTAAGGATTTTCGTACGAAAATATGTTGTCCTAAGTCCCTAGGTGTTGTCATGTCTTGCCTATAAATAGGTGACTTAGGATGTTTGTCTAGCATGCTATTTTGGTGATCACTGGCGAACCCATGCTCGAGTCTGTAATCGTTACGCTGTTGATCAATAAACATACGGTTAAACAATAATCATCACTTGTTCTTTGTTTGTTCAATCAGCTAACAATGAATTCCGCATCTGTTAGCTGAGCAAATCTGACCGGAAGCTCACAAGTTGGGTCCGATCCTAGCATTCACAAGTGGTATCAGAGCCTTGAGGTCTGATTTGTGAATAAACAACCAAGTTTCAGCTGGATTCAACCTTCAAAGTTCAAGATTCATCTATTGGAAACTCTTCTTCTACTCTTTCTTGGAACTTAATCTAGATCTAAAGGATTTCATGGGCAATTTGGACTAGGTTATTAGTATAACGTACTAAAATCAACTCTAAATAGTTTACCGAAACATACAAACCTAAATCCACCAAAATCATGCTTGAAATCACCAAAAACGTGAAATTGTGAACAAGTGTTCGAAGCAGACAAGAATTTTCGCACGAAACACTAGTTTTCGTACGAAAATCAAGAACCTAACTTCTGAAAAGTTTGAATTAACAAAAGATACAATTTTCGCACAAAATTAAAATTTCCGTACAAAAATTCAAATTTTCGCACGAAACTCCAGAAAATTATTTCGTAAAAAATTTTCAGTTTCTTTCTAAATTTTCAGTTAGTTTCAGTTTAACCAGTTCTAATCTGTTTTCTGTTATAAGTATTGTCAAGATATCAGGTGAGGAAGAATTTCATAACGTGTTTGCCACACAAGCAGTTACAGCTTCCGTAGCAGCTCAAAACATGAATCTAGAAAATGAAATGGGAACCACTACAAAGCCTCCAAAGCTCATGAACATCAAAGACTATGAGAGTTGGAGTGAGCGATTCAAAAACTGGGTTCAAGCAACAAATTTAACAGTTTAGTTCGCACTTGAGAACAAGTATCAAGCACCACTGAACGAACTTGGCATTGAGAAAACATTGGCTCGTCTGTCCGATGAAGAACGAGAAAAATACGTTATTGAGAAGAAGATGATGAATCTCCTTCAGCAGGCCATAAAAGAAGAGATCTTAGTTCTCCTACAACACGACGACGACGCTCAGTCATTGTGGCTCGCCTTACGATAAGGGCACAAGGGAGTACTAATGTCAGAAAAGGTAAGAAGGCATTACTAAACAAAGAATTTGAAGTGTTCAATGTTCTTCCGGGCGAAAACATGCAGCAACTCATAGAAAGGTACTGCCACCTGGTAGTACAGATGAAGCGTATGGGAATTGCTAAAATGAATGAAGAGCTAGTTGACAAACTGGCCGATTCTCTGCCTGAAGGGGAATGGTCAACATATCTAACCATCCTGAAGAATGGAGCTGAGTATGACAGTCTCAGTCTGCCGAGATTCGTAGAAAAATTGGAAGGGCATGAACTAGAGACGATGAAAATGGCAAAAGGCAAGAAATCAAACTCGCAACAGAACGTGAGTCTATACTACAGAGGAAAACCAAACACTTTTGTTCAAAGTCCCAAGATCCAAACAGCTTTTAGTGCCAACTCAAATGCTAGTCCTGCCTCCAACCAATCTAGTGGCTTCCAAACGTTTGCTTCCTTCAATCAGCAAAATCAATCCAACTCTAACCAATGGATCATGTAATGTAACATCGCAGTAAATCTCCAGAACGCTCAAGACTTCAATGAGCAAACTGCTAAACAACATATGGTGTTACTTGCAGCAGTTCTGGAATCCTATGAGAGTCTTGTAGCTGGAAGAATCAGAAATCTAGAAATGACTAAAGAAGACTACGATCAAATCGATCCAGAAGAGATGGAATTGATTGACATCATGTGGTGCATGGCATCAGCGGTTCGAAGAGCTCAGCGTTTATGGAAATTACCGGAAGGGATTTGAGGGGCCCTGACGGTAAATTAGGCTTTGATAAATCCAAAGTCACATGTTTCAAATGCAGGGAGAAAGGGCACTTCAAGCGCGAATGCCCAAACCTAGAAGTAAAGGGCAATCATAATCCATTTGGGGATGATTATTACAAAAAGACAATTTATCATCGACCACAACCAGAGAAGAGATTGACACAGATCGAAGACGGAGCTTCGAATTCTAAAGATAAAGCTCTGGTGGTAACACAAGAAGATGAAGGGTTCAATTGGAATAATTTCATCTCCAAAAAGGAAAGCCTTGCTCTCATCGCTGAAATCAAAGAAGAGCCTAAATCTTTGGAAAAAGTTTCAGAAGAAGAAATGGAAGAGGTTCTGGCGGACTACTTCAGATCATCCGCAGAAGAAGAAGAATGTCTCAGAGGTACTCCTAAACCCTGTTTATTTGACACAATTCTGAAAACTTTTGCAGGTAGCTTCGATTCTGATCACAAAGAAGAAAGTCCTAAGGAGACAAAGATAGAGAGTATGGAGGTGATTGATGTAACCAAGCTTGTGACACTGGAGAGCTTAACCGACATGGCCAACAAAGCACTCATGGCCAATACAAAAGAGGTAGTCAGTGTGGAAGAACAGGTAGAAAAGGTTGAAGCAGAAAATGAAACAATCAAAGCTCAAACTGTCGAATTGGTCAGCTCATGTTTAAAATGTGCCGAAGCATGTGAGCAATGTGCTGAGAAAAAGAAAGCTTTTAAAGAACTTAAAACATACAATGATAAGTTGTCATACGATTATAACACCTTAAAAGAATCTTATTATAAACTCAGTAGGACCATTCAACAGTATGAGAAAACTGTCAAATAAGATGACAAAACACTTTCAATGCTCAAAGCAACTGTGATAGACAAACAAATAGCCATTAATTTGCACATTAACACAATTGCTGAGCTAAAAAGTGAGCTGGAGAAAACAAAAATAGAAACAGAAAGAGTTAACAAATTGTTAATCAGTTACTCTACCAGCATGTATGTCCTTGATCACATCCTTCCAAAACCAGAAAACAGCAAAGAAGGTAAGAAGAATGATAAAAGCCATGGAAAATGTTACGATCATGTTCCACCCCTACGTGGAATAGCTATGCTAAGAAACATCCTGATGAGGTGGAAAAGGCACTAAACTAAACTTACTCACTGAAAGGTGTAACGAGCTGCCTGTAAATCTTGATGTAACATATTCCAAAGCTGAGAAGGAATGTGAATCCGAGGTGGTAACCAAGGTGGTTGAAAATGTTTTTGAAAATGAGTCTGATAGCACAGTTTATGAAAGTGCTGAGTTAAACAATGAGAAATCAGAGTCAAGTTCACCTTCTAGAAGTGAGAAAAGTTTTCATGAAAATTTCATCACAGCATCAGACAATAGTTTAAATGATGATCCTAATGTAGTTATCTAAAAACTGAAAGGATTAGATAAGCTATATACTAATTAAGAATTTCCAGTCCAGAATGTTAACTTTGACCGTGTTGACAAATTCTTTAAACTCATTGAAGTTGACATATCTGATCTTGAAAAACAAGTTGCTGGTTTTTACTCAAAACCAAAGAAGTCAGACAAAATCATTCATCCAAGAAGTAGAGGTTATCCTGAAAACAAAAGGAATGGGTTAGGGTTTGAAAAGAAAAGAAATAACAAATCCCAAAAGACAAATTTTACAAAGAAAGTTGAGTTTGTTTTTGGAACCAACGCTGTTGAGGAAAAAGAAACCATTAACAAACAAACCAACGAAGAGTTTAAGAAAGAAAAGGAGCTTCGTGAACAGGCTTTGGAACATACTGTTGGAAATGACAGTAGAACGTGCTACAGATGTAACAAGGTTGGGCATATTGCACGACATTGTTCCCAAAATTGTTCAAAACCTGTTAATGAACAAAAGAGGTTTACAGTAGATGAGAAGAAAAAGGGTCCAGAGTTTGTGTCAACAAAGATTTTGAAGCGAAAAGATAAAGTCAATCCTAATGAGGAACCACCACCGAAATCGTTTCAAAGTATGAAGTTGGTGAAACATCTAAGAAAAATGAAAGAAAAGAATTTAATCTTTACATCAAAAAGGCATTTTCGAAGGCACAAACCTGGGTAGCCAAAGCAAAAACATCTCATGTAACCCCAAAAGCAACCAATGTTCCAGTCAAATCAAAAGATAAGACTGAATCTAAGACTGGACAATGAGTTGAGATTAAGAAAGATGTCAAGGTTGCCAAAGTTCCAAAGGTCGACATTGTCATCCCACCCAAGACCGAAAGGGCTTGGGTCTCTCTGTTTAAATAATATGTTTTTCATGTGTGCAGGGGCTTTTAAGGTCAATCATTTCAAAGTGGATCATGGACAGTGGAGCTTCTAGGCACATGACAGGGATGTTGGCTTTGGTGTACAATGTAAAAGCCATCAGGGAGGATATGTTGGCTTTGCCAGAACACAAGGCGGCAAGATCGTGGGAGAAGGAACTTTGACAAACGGAGTCGTGTCTTTTGACAAAGTGAACTACATCGCTGAGCTTGAGAACAATCTTTTGAGCATTTCGCAGATCTGTGACAAGAAGATCACAACTCTTTTCAACGACAAAGAATGTCTCATTCTCAAACCTGGTTTCATAATTCCTGAGGAGTGGATTCTTATGCGCGCTCCATGAGAAAATGATTTATATGTCTTAGGCATGAGCGTCACATCCACTACTTCAAAGGAAGGACAGTGTTTTGTATCAAAGGCCACTGAAAAGGAATCAATTCTATGGCATAGGAAGATGGGTCACATTCATCTAAGAAAAATGAATTTTCTGGTGCACAACAATCTAGTGGAAGGAGTGAATCTAAAAAATTTTCAGTTGTCAGACGACTGTATCAGCTGCAAAAGGGGGAAGCAGCACAAGAAATCACACCCTAGAAAGCTTCTCAACTCCATCAAGCTTCCACTGGAAAGGCTACACATGGATCTCTTTGGGCCTGTCAATGTGAAAAGTATTACAGGAGATCTATACTGCCTGGTCGTAACCGATGACTTCTCAAGATTCTCATGGGTTTTCTTTCAAGAAAGCAAGAATGAAAGTTTTGAAAATTTGATGATCTTGTTTTGAAAGATTGAAAACCTGTATCATTTGCCTATCAAGAGAATCAGAAGTGAAAATGGTACTGAGTTTAAGAACAACAAGATGCTCGAATTCTGCAATGCTAAGGGTATTCATCATGAGTTCAGTGCCCCCTATACTCCTTAACAAAATGGAGTAGCTGAACGAAAGAACAGAACGCTCATCGAGACTGCATGCACAATGCTTGCCGATTCAATGTTACCTATTAGCTTTTGGAGCGAAGCTGTTGCATCTGCATGTTACACCCTTAACCGCGTAATGACTGTCAAGAAGCACAAAAAGACATGCTTTGAACTTCTTAACCAGCGAAAACCTAATCTTGAGTTTTTGGAACCTTTTGGATCACCATATACGGTATTGGACCCGGAAGGTAAATTCAGAACTAGATCTTTGGAAGGATTTTTCGTAGGAGATGCAAGTCTGCAAAAGAGAGTCTATCTACCAAGCATGAATCAAGTTATTGTTGCTCAACACGTTGATTGCCAGAGATACACAATACCCATGCAAAAACCTGGAGATCCTTGGCTGTTCAATTACGACGGATTGTGGAATTCGTTTGATCTGCCTGAAGAACCATCCGAGGAAGAACTCATCTTGCTATTCCAACAACATCAGATATCTAATCAAGAGCAAGTGACAGGACCATTGGTAATCTCTCCAACAACAACACCTTCCTTAGAAGCAGGTCCGAGCAACCCTCAGCCAGAACCAGTTGTTGCACCAGTTCAGACTACTGCAGAACCGTCTTCCTCTCAACCAGCAAATGCAGAACCTGAACAAGATCCTACCTTTGATAATGGGGATTCCAGTTCCGATGAAGGATCAGAAGAGATTACAAGTTATCTTAACAATCAAGCTGCCAAAACCAGTGCTAGAAATGAGGCTACTTCTTCAGAACAAGCTGCGGATCAGAATATCACAAATTTGGAAAGCTTAGTAAATGTTCCAGGAGAAGTAGTGTTGAGATCAGTCTCCTACCATCCAACAGACAACATCATTGGAGAACTGCAAGCTGGCGTGAAAACGCGAAATCAGATCAACAAGGATCTAAGTTGCTTTTATTCTAAAGTTGCTCCACTTCAAAATAAATTTTCTCATAGTTGTTTTGTTTCTCAGGTAGAACCAGGAAACTTTAGAGATGCTCTTAAAGATGAAAGTTGGGTGGAAGCAATGCAGGAAGAATTATTGTAGTTCCAGAAACTTGTAGTCTGGGAACTTGTTGACCTACCACCAAAGTAGAAAAAGATAAGCACTCGATGGGTTTACAAGTGCACAAGAGATGATAGAGGAGTGGTTGTTCGCAACAAAGCTCGGCTCGTAGTTCAAGGTTTTCGTCAGCAAGAAGGGATAGACTACAATGAGGTCTACGCCCAGTCGCACGTCTAGAAGCTATCCGCATTTTCCTGGCTTTCGCCTCATGGAAAGGTTTCAAAGTATACCAATTGGATGTGAAGTCTGCTTTTCTGTACGGTAAGGTAAAAGAGGAGGGTTTTGTCGGCCAACCACCGGGGTTTGTCGACCCGATTCACAAAGATAAGGTCTACTTGCTGAACAAAGCTCTTTACGGTTTACAACAGGCCCCGAGAGCCTGGTACGAAACGCTTTCCAAACACCTTCTGGCAAACCAATTCTCTAGAGGAACAGTAGACAACACCCTCTTTACCAAGGAAGTAGATGGACATCTGATTGTTGTGCAAATCTATGTGGACGATATCATCTTTGGATCGACAAATGAACAGCTGTGTAAGGACTTTGAGAAAGTCATGAAAGAAAAGTTTGAAATGAGTGCTATGGGAGAGAAGAAATTCTTTTTGGGGCTTCAGGTTGAACAACTGCCAGACGGTATCTTCATTCACCAGACGAAGTATGTTCATGATGTGTTGGAGAAATTTGACATGACAGGAACTAAACCCGCATCTACCCCTTTAGCCACAAACCACGTCATTTGTCCAGATGACTATGGTGAAAAAGTTGATGAAACATTATATCGCTCCATGATCGGATCCTTGATGTATCTCATAGCTTCAAGACCAGATATCATGTACCCCACATGCCTTTGCGCCAGATATTAGTCAAGCCCAAAGGGATCATATCTGTTGATCGTCAAAAGAATCATGCGCTATTTAAAGGGATGCCCAAGCACCGGCTTGTGGTATCCACATCACGACGATTTCAACCTTACGGGTTACTCTGACTCTGATTTTGGTTGCTGCAAGCAGAACGCTAAATCTACAACGGCCGGCTGCCAGTTCTTCGGAACACGTTTGCTAACGTGGCAATGCAAGAAACAGACCACGGTCACTCTCTCTACTTGCGAAGCTGAATACGTTTCAGCATCCAGTTGTTCCCAGATACTGTGGATACAACAACAGATGAGAGACTACGGTCTGCAATTTCTTGATGCGCCCATATTCGTAGATAACAAGGCGGCTATTGATATCACGGTCAATCCTTGTCAACACTCACGCACTAAACATATCGAGATTCGATACCACTTTATCCGGACTGTCACGAGAAAAAGTTGGTACGAATTGAGAAAATCCACACCAAGGACCAAAAAGCAGATTTTTACACCAAAGCTTTTGATAGAGCAAGATTTCGAAATCTTTCAAAATTAAATGGTTTAAAGAATCTGACATCAAGGGATATTTAGGAGGTTGAGTTTGAGGATGACGATGTTGGGACGTGATCCTCACTGGTAAGTCAAATGTTTTTCTGTAAATAGTTTACATGCTTTCTTAAAAACAAAAATCCAAAAATATGTTTTTGATTTTAGGGGGAGAAAAAGTTGTGAAAAATACAAAAACATTGAAAAATCATGAAAAAATACAAAAACATTGAAAAGTCAAGAAAAATACAAAAAAATTAAAAAATTCAAAAAGAGTTTTGTATATAAGAGGAGATGATAGTAAATCAGTGGACCATTACAGTACGCTAAGGAAATGTATTGTTTAAAAGCGTCTAAACAGGTCTTTCTAAGGATATGTCGGTAGGCTTCGCACGTTCAGAAAAATGCTTTCAGGATATAAACCTAAAAAGATAAACTGGTAAATCTGTGGCTTAACATCTCTCAGATATATGGGCTTGGTACCCTGAAATTTCATTTGAGAGAATGCCAGATTCTGAGATACTAGGTCTTTATATTTAGTTTATGTCTGGGGTATTATATGAGTTCTTCTGATTTTGCATCGGCAATGGCCTAGAACTTGTATAATACTTTCGTATTATCCACCCCAAAGCTGCATAAAAAATGAAGAAAAATGTCATAAAAAGATACAACATTCTGCAGTACAAAAATTAAAAGATTCCTAAGAGGAACACCACCTATAGTCGAGCATTCATCTCTTTCTCTGTACAGAAGTACTAACCTGAGCTCTCAAGGTCTCGCATTTCACCCTTCTACAGAGATCAGTTAGATATATTCACATGTGAGATGAAATCTAGGGAATCTCGATGCGGGAGTATATTCTGATGTGGGAAACATAGATTAGGCCATGTTGCTAAAAATTTACCTAACATATCTTGAAGCAGTAGAGAAATGTGCAGAGGTTTAAGTGGATCAGTATACCGACAATCTAAAGAAAATCTGTTTAAGAACTTAAAGTTTTATCTAGAGCAACGGTACTGCTAATGTGTCTCAAAAACTGATATGATCCTCCAACACAAACTGATATGTCTGTAAATATGAATGTACATATTGCTTTAAGTGTTTCTAGTTTAGAAGTATTCAAAAATTCAAAAAGATTTTATGTTATTACTTTAATTTTTGACTACCGGTGATGGAAAACAGATCTTCAAAGTCAAAAACGACATAATGCAGAAGAAAATCGTTTGAATTACGGGCTGGGAGCTAATCTGGATACAAAATCTGGTTTGAAATGTTGAAAAGTTCATTAATTTGAAACTTAAAATCAAAGGATAATGTCAGTTTTGGTCGAAAAGTGGTCAACCAAGGTCATTAACTTGGACTTGGTAGCCAAAACAGTTAAACAAGGTCATTAACTTGGACTTGGACAATTATGTGGATAATTAAAACTGAAAACAAACGAAAAAGCTGGAAAGTTGAGAACATTTCAAAAGGTCAACAATTTTCGCACGAAAACTGCGATTTTCGTACGAAAATTTGGCAGGTATACACACAGCCAATTTTCGCACGAAAATTCCAAGGCTATATATAAGGGCATGAGTTTCTCATTTCATACGAAAATCTGTTAGACTTTTGGTGCGGATTCTCTTAGGCGATTTCACTCTATCCCTCATTACACTTGTTTTCCGATTATTTGATACATTAGGGAAGTTGATTTGCACACCTCTTGTAATGGCTAAGGTATTACACCGAGATCGAACCATGAATTTGGACTATTTTGGACTTAAACGGACTAAAACGTAGATCTAGGATAAACTAGCCGGTGAAACTTAAAATTGATCTCTCCAACGTTAAAATCGGCAAGTTTAACTAAGGTTTACCGTTTCAATTTCAAGAAAATGTCAAAAATTGCAAGTGTTTTGAGTCGGTTTAAATAATGATAACTGTTGGGGACGATGAAGATTTTCGTACGAAAATCTGGTATTTTCGCACGAAATTCAGGAAATGAAGTGTTATTCTTGAGTTCTAAATTTTCGAACAAAAATCTAGAAAAGTTATGAAGTGTCAATTTTCGCACGAAAATTTAGAGGATTTTGTGATGTTGAAATTTTTTTGTCCAACTTTTCATGTCTCTCTGTTTCACAGAAAACTGCACATGAATTCCTCCCAATGCACAACTCATGCTGCTTAATCGATAAGGATGTGCCAGAGTTTGCTCGATTCTCACAGTATATAGATTTTCTGGAGAGGCTGCAAGTATACTACGCTCTCACACATAAACATGACGTGTATGCATCTCACGTCGACCGTTTTTGGGCCGCTGCCGAGTTACAAGCCGAGCCAAGGGTGATTACGTCAGCAGTTAAAGTAGAAGAGAATGACGTGGAGATTTCCATCACAGAGGATCTTAGTGTTACATCTTAGGGATGAAAGAGATTTTCCTACAGGTTTTACAGAGAAATTCGTCAAAGGATACTTTTATAGAATGGGGTATAACGGCTATGTCAACTCTGCTCCTTTCAAGATAAACAAGCTAGGTCTGCCCTACAGATTTCTTGCCCACTGCATCACGTTGTACTTGTACTTGCTGATGTTCATCCAACAACCTCTCTCAATCGACACCCAACCTTGGAAATGCATGGCTTGAACCCAATATGTAAACTTCTCCTTTCATCCTTCATACTCGTCCATGCTCATTAGCTTTGGCGGTTTAACGGTCGTGCCCACCTCGTTGTCAAGATTGACTTGTTGAATCACGTTGGCATTGGATGTACCCACTCTGGACATAAATGCTTTCTGAATATCATCCATCGCGAATAACAAGACACGTACGCTGAAACACTTGAAACCTTTGAAAACAATTAGTTCTACTACAAGTTCGGTCCAACTTGTAGTGTAACGAAGAGTTCAGATTTTTCTATCACAAGTTCGGTCGAACTTGTGATTTCTGATTTGAAAATTTTCCCTTGCAACTTCGGTCGAACTTATGACTGTTTTGAAAATATCCCTGAATAAACTTCGAGCGAACTTGTCTATTATAAGAAAATAGCAAGTCCGGGCGAACTTAGCTAAAGATTCTTGAATTTTATCAAGTTTGGTCGAACTTGATAGAATATCTATGAAAATTTAGCAACTTCGAGCGAACTTAACCAAATTTCCTCAAAATCACTCAAGTTCGAGCGAACTTGGCAAAAATTCACTCAGAAAGTGACTTTTTACCTCAAGTTCGGTCGAACTTGGCTAACAAGTTCGAAAATGAGGGTTTTGAAAAACATGGTTTTTGCATAATTTTGTCAACAATTCGTTTGATTTTGGTCTCCAATCTTTCAAGGGTTTATCTTTGTTGTATTTTACATGATATATTCAAAATTGAAAAGATTTTGACCGTGAATTCTTCATTTTTGTGAAAAAGTTAAGAAAAATAGAAGAATGAAGATGAAATAGAAGTGTTCTTGTCTTGATATCAATCAAATCAGACTATTCTAGCTCTGATACCACTTGTAGGACCGATCCTAGATGCTTAGGAACCTAGATTTGATATCTATTGTCCATAATAGCGGAAATACTATGACAAGTTTACCAATAGACAAGAATTAATCAGTTAAACGTCAATTTTATTGATTAAACGTCAAGAATCCAAATTGACAGAGTTCGCCTCAGAGATGCCAAAGTTACAAATGAGTGAGGCATGCTAGCTATTTATAGGCTTGCAAGTCCGCTGATGATGGAGTGAAGTTCGGGCGAACTTGCCAAGGCAGGTTCGGCCGAACTTGACCTTACATGATCACTTCAAGCGAACTTGGCCTTTACAAACATAAATACATCATTTAGCTAGCCTATTCAACTCTATTCTATACATACTCGATATAAGACTAAGACATAGACATTATGCACCAACAATCACTGCCACTTAAACTGATCTTAACTCGTCGGAATCCTGACAACGTTGTTGGAGAGTACTATCGTTTCACCAGATTCGAGACGCTGGAGGGATGGTGGTTTACCCCCTCTCCTTCTCGTACACGCTTTATCTCTCATCACCGACGCAGAGCTTGTTCGATCTCAATCTCTGGCTTTAACAGTGGTTTTTTTTCTTGATTTATGAGAAGCGAAGAGAAATATGGTGAGAGAAAAGAGGTTTTGCTTTTCGTTTAATGATATCAGACCTTTGAAATCCCTCCAAAATAATTTGAAAAGTTTTTGTGCATTGAGCAATTATACAAGATGCTTTCAAGACTTGTATTTATTGAAAAAGTGGAAAATGACCAAAAGTATCCCTAGAATGTGGATTATATATATATATATATATAATATAGATAATTGCATATATGTATTTTATGTGTATTATTCGAACGCATATGATCATAAATATAACAATAAACTATTCATGATGATGATGCCTTTTTATTATAACATGCTAATATGGATATGCATGCTACATAAACTAGTTTATCACCCGTGAATACTCACGGGTTAGATATTTAAATTTTCTTAAACAGAATTGTATATATATTTTAAATAATGAATAATACGTGACTAATAAGGTATATTAATAAAGCGTTAACATCTTCAAAATTAAAAAATAATTTTCAAATGCATGTGTGTATGTGATCCCACTCAATCAAACCGAATTGGTTAGCTAAACCAAACCGGACCAGCATAGTCAACCTCCTATAACATGGGGTTGGTCTAGAATTAGTTGGTTTGTGTTGTTTCATTAACAACATTTATTCTCCAAATGAAAACTATTATTATTATTATTATTATTATTGTTATATAATTTAAGAATTAAATTCATAATTATCAAACCATCTCATTATTATTAAATAGCTTATCTAACATGAGGTTGTTATTGTGCAAATCACTACTATATAAACCAAAGAAACAAATCCAATATACAAAATTACAGAGTTCGGGTAAAAACTATTTAACTCTTTTTGCTAATCTCAAATTCAAAGAATAAGTTCTTAATTTCAAATGCTATTGGCCTTAAGTCCTAACTGAATTAATAATTAATAACGTTATTTTTTCAAATCAAACCACATATTGTTTAATTCACATGACCTCAAGTGTAACGATACTGATACCGACTACCGAAAGATTAACATGAACCATTGTGACAATCTAGGCAAATCCAACATCAGTCGTGGTCATGAGAGATTCCTGGTTCATAAGTAATCCAATGCCTCTTAAAATCATCAACGCGTTTTGGGCTTAATGCTAGTGGATGAGAGAAGAACTCCACAGTTAAGCGTGCTCAGGTAGGAGTAGTACTAGGATGGGTGACCTCCTGGGAATCCTCCACCGGGGCAACAAAAAACAAAGCCGTGAGTTCCTAGATGGACAACCCATCAGGAGCAAAGCATACAATATTGGTGGTGCGAGGGGCCGGATGTTACAAAGAGCATCCATGGACCTAATATCATGAAATGAACCCAAAGATCAAACTATCAAGATACCTCCAAAATTTGAGTTTCAATATATAATTAAATGATCCAGATCCCAAATACTAGCTACAAAACCATAACAGTTGAAATAACTTGCAATGAGGTAACACTAGGCGTAGCGTTGTTGTGGAAATTAAGCCAGTCCCACAACTATAGTGTTGGAAGGCACAGGTCGCCACTCCATGAAAACTTCTAATCTCTTTCAGAAAGTCAAAATCTGAGTCCTGGTCAATTTAGAGATCACTTCTCAAGCTCTTCCAGCCCTCCTGATGCATCTGTCCATTACAAATGATATTTGTGTTAACATATGATTACACGACCCATATCCCCCGTATCCCTTTAGCTTAACCCCTTAGCTATGTAACATAACCAAAGTCCCAAAACAAACCATTTGCATTTAAACGGGTCAAAATGATGCTCTACAATAAAATGGTTATACACCCAAAATCGACTTTTGGCCCGTTCTACCTGTCTTCTTTTAAACTAAAGTTTTATTTGACCTGTTACATATAATATATATAAAACTCGAATGACCTATCCATAAAAAATGGATCAAAACCGCCACCCCCAACAGAAACAAATGATAAAAACGAAGGAACAAAAAACAGAAAATTAAACTACTGATGATTAAGAAAGCACACATACTTGAACGTTTTGTTGAGCAACCATTTCCATTAATAGAATATAAACTCGGTCTTCGTTCTTGGCCTAGTGATAAAAGCTCTTGCAGTTTTCTAGCCAATCAGAATTCAACCTTCTAACAAAGTCCTCTACTTCCCTTAATCTTGCAACTTCAAAAGCTCACTGGTATTGGGTAGACAATGAGCTTTAACCCTATCATCCCGACTTACAGAACTAATACCATTCGAATCCTAAACATCGAACAAACGTCTGAATAATTAAAAAACTTGTTCATTTCACAGATGACTTTATTGTTGCAAATTCAGGTTAAGAACCTTGGCGCCATTGCTTGGGGAAGAAGAGGTGTTTGAATTAGTGCATACAGGAGGCATTGTAGCAACCAATAGGTTTCTCAGATTCCATACTATATAAAAAAAATGTAAAAGAATAAAAAAAAATCCTTCAAAAGTAGCAATGAGAAACATTAGAAAGAAAATCCAACATCATAAACTATACCAAATATCTACCGTATTCATATTTGATAATTTAACCACATATATGAAATATGTGTAAGCATAGAGATTAAAAAAAACATATACCTGGTGGAAGTTGTCGGTGAGAAAATGCCTATTGGGATTCCATTTAGGAGTAAAAGAACATCGCGAAAAGATTAATATATCCGTGGAGTAATGGCGATGCAATTAGACTTGTGGAAAAGTTGTGAAACCGTTAACATTGCCCATGCATCAATGATCAATTAAGCCTTGAATCCGTTAAAATTGAATGAAGTTCGGTGATTTTGGTGGTGGTATAAGGATGTGCCGACGGTGATTTTGTTAGATATCAGACACATTTTACGTCGTTCATCTTATCCTACCTAAAGGGAGATTAAGAATAAATTTTAGATTAACTATGGGCCAAGGGCCAAACCTTTAGACAGGATGTTTTGAAGTTAAAATATGTAACTCGAATGTGAATCATATAAATACATCTTTCAGTACCAGCTTTCTTAATCCCTGATGAATCAAGAGACAACAAAGAATCATCTATTTATGGACACCAGCAACCTGTACTTGCCGCCTTGTTTGTAAAATCATAAATACAAAAAAAAAAAAAATCATTACCGTGGTCTTGACTCCTGAACACCAACATGAAACTTAAAAATTTAACATACACATACAATCTTGCAGGTTAATAATCAAACTTGAAGCTAAATAACAGTTTGAAATCCTGGTACCTGTATAGTTGAGATGATTTGTAGTTACTATATCCTATTCAAGAAATGGATCTGTTTTTTGAACTCTCAAAAACACCTTATACATAGGCTAAAACCAATAAAAGTTATTAAAATAAAATCTTTAAAAAAAAAGATCAGTATTTCCTGAAATTACCTAACACCAGACACCTCTTACATCCTCTGGTAGATTTCGTTGTGAGTCCGTATCCAAACATTCATCGGAAGTTGGTAAATAGTCTTGAACCAAGTACGCACAAGTTTGCTCGTGAACTCATAATAACCAAACAAACACTTTATAAAAAAGATTAATGATAAAATATAGTCTAGTCACTTATAACCTGTATACGTAATTGTTTATAAAAATAATTCAACTTTATCAATAGTCTAGAACCAAGTAGGCGCAAGTTTATCTTGGTTAGGCTTAGCCTTTAGGAAAATCGGATATATTCATCACAATTGAAAAAGTAATCTTAATAGCACCTAAGCATGGCTATTCGAAACAATGATAAGGCTCAGGACCTGAATAGTTAACAGAGAGTGCACACATATCATGGTTACACAATAACTGGTTGCCATGTAATAGCGAGTTCTATCACATGACCGTCAAGGTTGCATCACCAAGACATACATGCTGATACCTCTCGTCTAAAGGTGCATCATTATAGAATTAAAGAAAAGCAAGGGTATTCATCACAGTAAACTAATACAAAGAAAAAGCTGCACAGATTAGCAGCCAACTTACTATCTATCGGCTGTTTTAACGACATTGCAGATTGACCGAGAACGCATCCACAATGGCAACACATTGACTGGTTGCGATGTAAAAGGGTTCCCACTCACATCACCATCACAGTTGTGTTGCCTGTTAAATGGAAAGGATTGTCAAAGGCAAAATTATAGGATCAGATCTGGTCATCATTTCCCAATCAAAGATTTGCTAGCTATTCGCCAGCCTGTTTCCCAGAACCAACCATTCAATATGTTACCGTATATAGTTCATTGTTTTATGTATAAATAGGCCTTTGTATTTCTTTGTAAAAACATAACAATCAATACATTCTTTTTCAATACAAGTTTAGATGGTATCAGAGCAGTGAGCGGTTCCAGGACCAAATCATTTGCTCATCATCTACCTTGTTTTCTCATAACCCTTCCAGCCAACTTCCAAGACCCAAAACCAAACAAACATGTCTGATGACAATAGTTCTGTCAACTAAACCAACAATGATGATCTCACAACCCAAATAGCAAACCTCATCAAAAGTGGTCTCAATTCTCAAAACCAAAACACCAAACAAAACCTTTCAGATAGTTTGAAAATTAGCCTCAAACTAAATAGCCAGAATTACGCATTATGGGCGACGCATTATGGGCTCGAATGATTCGAGTGGCCATTGGAGGAAAATCAAAGGCATTATTGGGTCATTTATCAGGAAATCCAGCACCACCAGACCCGACGGATGATAGGTATGAGCGGTGGGAACAAGATGATCTTATAGTGTTCTCTTGGTTAATTCAGAATATCGAACCAGCCATTGCAAGTAACCTGACTGAGTTTCCCACAGCCAAATCGTTGTGGGATGCACTAGTGGTAACTTATAGTAGCGGGAAGGATAAACTACAAACGTTCGATTTGCATGTTAAAGCGAATGGAATCAAACAGAATGGGTTACCTCTTGAAGAGTTTTGGATTGTGATGCAGGGGATCTGGGGGGAGATTGAACGCAGGGACCCGAATCCGATGACCTCTCCGGCGGATATTGCTACTTATAACAAGATCAGATCGGAGCAAAAATTGTTCCAAATTCTCATCAAGGGAGTTTGGGTGTTTGGAAAGTCCAGGTTATCCAAAATTGAGTTTCCGCTTTCGCCGTCGGGGATTCTCCCGAACTGGCATTGGACACACCCCTAGTGTCCAAACGAAACTGGAATCTCCCGGGATACTTTCGTTGTTCCAATTATAGTAAATGTCGGGTTCGGTCAGTTCCCGGTTCTGGCAGGTTCGTTATACGGTAAACTGCCGAATTTAGTTTAAAATAAAGCGTTTTTGATTCCGTAAATTCCCCTTTAATGCATAAGTTTGATAAAAATCTGGAACTTTTTATACAACTTAATAAAAAAATGTAGATTATGGGAAAAATAATTCGGGGATTTATTTAGCCATTTTAACTACTCGAATAATTTATTTGTTAAACAGTATTTAACCGAATAATTCACATTGCTTAATATCCAATGTCCAAAAATTCCCAAAATATTCCATGAAATCCCTTACACGTCCAGAAACTCCTTATAAAAATTTTAGATTTTTCCGATTTTGTTTTGGTGCGTTTCCTGCTACCGAAAACTCCCAAAGACGCGAATTTTTAATCCGAATCTAAATTCAACCGATGGGCTCCCAAACTTGGCAGAACATTCCCTATATGTTCCTCAGTGTTTCTGTAGAGTTGGTGATTTATTGATTTAGTTTGGTATTTTTTCCAAATTTCTTTCGATAAAACAGTCAAAAATTCGTCAAAAATCATATAAAATTCCAAAAATTCTAAACTTTTACGTGGACATTTATATCAATAGCCTACATAACCACACCAAATTTCAGCTCAATCCAAGCATCACGGACCAAATTATAGTTCAAACAATATTCTGCTTGTTCTAGGCGAAGGTTTCGGGCGTTATACCTAGTGTAGGCTTCGTTCCCGCGTGTTTTTCTCGAGTCTAGAGGTGTGTGGGTGCTATATTCAGTACCTACACATCAAGCACAATCCAAACATACCATAATTCATGTCAATCAAGCCTTGTTTCACTGTTTTTCGGTTCATAACTTTGTTAATCGCTTTTGGTCGATTAGGTATCAAAAACCGAAGTTTTGTGATCTTGGCTACCATATAACATCAAGGGATCCCTTATGTGATCTTATTTAGCCAAGAATCATGTTTAAATCATCCATAATCTAGGATTAAAAAGGGTTTTCTTTGTCTAGTTCATGTTTTCTCAAGAAATCATCATCAAAATCATAAGAAACTTGAATTATACCTTTGATTTTGCTTAAAGGCGATGTTAATCATCTGAGTTCTTGAAGAAATTGAGCAGAATTTTGATGGAAAGTGAGGAGAAAAATAAAAAAAAGAATATAATAGGGGGGCGGTCGCAAGTGGGGGCACCCCTACCCCACCTATCGCTTTGTCGTGCTTCGTTTTTCGAGATAAAAAGATGATGTTTATCCTCGGTTTTGCATTTAGTTTCCTTTTCGGGTCCCATACGCGTCCCCGATTTTCGAAACAGACTCCTTTTTTTCATGTTTTTAGTGTTAAAAGACTCGGTTTTAAAAACCATCCATAACCGTCTCAAAACCCGACCCCGGTTATATTTTAATCATAATAGGCTCGTATTAGGGTAGTTTAAGTGTTTTTAAGTTTGATTGACCGTTCCTTGCATGTTTGGTTGCCTTTTGTTGTTCTCAAAACGAAGGCATTTCCTTAACCGGGAAACTGCCTCATTTTGTGCGCCCGAGCTCCGATTTGCTTCAAGTCTTATGTCATGGTCTAAGGCACATAACTAAGATGTTCCGTGAACTTAGAATCTTAAATAGCCCTACCAATGGCCTAATAATCATCGTCAAATGTTTAATGCGATGTTAAACAGAAAGCTCCCATTTAACACGTTTTCAATGGCTAAGGACACCTACCTCGCACCGTTGGCCTTATTAGTGTTATGTTAACCATGACGTGCTCTCGGATTCCTCCGAGACATAACAGATATCATATAATCTAGCCCACAAGTCATGCATGTTTTTAGGGTTTTCGCACAATCATTGTTTTAAGCATGCTTTAAAGTTTTGGACCGTTTAAGGTGTATCTGGTTTCGTCCTGGGCATCACAAATATTGATTCAAGCCACCAAGAAGAAGGCAGAGATGAGATGAAACCAGAATGTGTGGAAGTAATTGACGTAACCAACCCTGTGACAATGGAGAATCTTGCTGGCATTGCCAACAAAGCTCTTATGGCTAACACAAAAGAGGTAGTCAGTGTGGGAGAACAGGTAGAAAAGGTTGAAACAATAATTGAAACAACTCAATCTCAAACTGTCGAAATGGTCAGTTCATGCTTAAAATGTAACAAAGCATGTGAAGAATGTGCTGAAAAAGAAAAAGCTTTTAATGAACTTAAAACATACAATGATAAGTTGTCATATGATTATAACACAGTAAAGGAATCATATGATAAACTTAGTAGAACCATTCCACAGTATGAGAAAGTGATCAAAGAAGATGACAAAACACTTTCAATAGTCAAAGCAACTGTGATGAACAAAAAAAATGGCCATTAATATCCACATTAACACAATTGTTGAGCTAAAAAGTGAACTGGGGAAAACAAGAATTGAAGCTGAACAGGTTAACAATGTTAATCAGTTATTCTACCAGTATGTATGTCATTGATCACATTCTTCCGAAATCTGAGAACAACAAAGAACATAAGAAGAATGGTGATAACCAAGGAAAATGTTACGATCATGTTCCACCACCCATGTGGAATAACTATGCTAAGAAACGACCGGATGGGGTGGAAAAGGCTCTAAACCTAAATTTGCTCACTGAAAAGAGTAATAAGCTGCCTGAAGAAATTGACGTAACTTATTCCAAAGCTGCAAAGGATTGTGAATCCGATGTAGTAACCAAAGTGGTTGAAAATGTTTTCGAAAATGAGTCTGACAGCACAATTTATGAGAGTTTGAGTCAAACGATGAGAAGTATGAGTCAAGTTCACCTTCTGGAAGTGAGAAAAGTTTTCATGAAAATTTTATCACAGCATCGGATAATAGTTTAAATGATGATCCTAATGTAGTGATCTACAAATTTAAAGGATCAGATAAACTATATACTGATGAAGATTTTTCAATCCAAAATGTTAACTTAAACCGTGTTGACAATTCATTAAACTCATTGAAGTTGACACAACTGATCATGAGAAACAAGTTGTCGGTTTTTACTCAAAAACAAGAAGGTCTAACAGAAAAATTCATCCAAAAGAAAGAAGTTATCCTGAAAACAAAAGGGATGGGTTAGGGTTTGAAAAGAAGAAAACTAACAACAAGCGTCATAAACCAAATTTCACAAAGAAAGTTGAGTTTGTTTTTGGTACAAACACTGTTGATGAAAACAAATCATTAACAAACAAACCAACGATGAGTTTAAGAAAGAAAAGGAACTCCGTGAACAAGCTTTGGAACAATCTATAGGAAACAACAGTAGGACTTGCTATAGATGTAACAATGTTGGGCATATTGCACGACAATGTTCTCAAAGTCGTCCAAAACATGTTCATGAACAAAGAAGATTCACATAAGTTGAGAAGAAAAAGGGTCCAGAGTTTGTGCCCACAAAGATTTTAAAAAGAAATGATGATTCCAAACCTAATGTGAAACCAACAACTGAAATCTTTTCAAACTATCAAGTTGGTGAAACATCAAAGAAAAATGAAAAGAAGGAATCAAATTTTTACATCAAAAAGGCAGTTTTTAAGGCACAAACCTGGGTAGCCAAAACAAAACATCTCCTGTGACCACAAAAACAACCAATGTCCCAGTCAAACCAAAAGGTAACACAGAATCAAAGACTGGACAGTGGGTTGAAGTTAAGAAAGATATCAAAATCGCCAATGTTCCAAAGGTCGACATTGCCATCCCACCCAAGACCGAAAAGGCTTGGGTCTCTCTCTTTAAGTAATATGTTTTTCTTGTGTGCAGGGGCTTCCTAGGTCTATCATTATAAAGTGGATCATGGACAGTGGAGCTTCTAGGGACATGACAGGGATGTTAGCTTTGTTATACAATGTAAAAGCTATCAGGGGAGGTTATGTTGGTATTGTCGGAACACAAGGCGGAAGGATCGCAGGGCAAGGTATTCTTACAAACGGAGTGGTGTCTTTCGACAAAGTGAACTACATTGCTGAGCTAGAGAACAACTTACTGAGCATATCACAAATCTACGACAAGAAGTTCATAACTCATTTCAACGATAAGGAGTGTCTTATCCTTAAACCGGGTTTTGTTATTCCCGAAGAATGGATCCTTATGCGCGCTCCACGTGAAAATGACTTATATGTCTTAGACATGAGCGTTGCATCCACTACATCAAAAGAAGGTCAGTGTTTCGTTTCAAAAGCCACTGAAAAGGAATTAAATCTATGGCACAGAAAGATGGGTCACATTCACTTAAGAAAGATGAACTATTTGGTGCACAACGACTTAGTGGAAGGGGTAAATCTCAAAAGTTTTCATTTATCAGATGATTGTCTTAGTTGCAAAAAGGGGAAGCAGCATAAGAAATCACACCCAAGAAAGCTACTTAACTCCATCAAGCTTCCACTAGAAAGGCTCCACATGGATCTCTTTGGACCAATTAACGTGAAAAGTATCTTTGGAGATTTATATTGCCTAGTCATGACAGATGACTACTCAAGATTCTCATGGGTTTTCTTTTAGGAAAGTAAGGACGAAACATTTGAAAACCTTATGATCCTATTTAGAAAATTGGAAAACCTAAATCATCTGCCAATTAAGAGAATCAGAAGTGATAATGGTACTGAGTTTAAGAACAAAAAGATGCTCGAATTCTGCAACCCCAAAGGTATTCTTCACGAATTCAGCGCCCTTTATACTCCTCAACAAAATGGAGTTGTTGAACGTAAGAATCTCACGCTCATTGAAACGGCAAGAACAATGCTCGCAGATTCAAAATTACCTATTAGTTTCCGAAGCGAAGCCGTAGCCTCTGCATGCTATACCCTTAACCGCATATTGACAGTCGAGCCTCACAACAAAACATGCTTTGAGATTCTAAACCAACGTAAACTGAACTTAAAGTATTTGGAACCCTTTGGATCGCCGTGCAATGTTTTAGACCCAGACAGGAAATTTGGAGCCAGATCTTTGGAAGGATTTTTCGTAGGTTATGCTAGTCCGCAAAAGAGAGTCTTCTTGCCTAGCCTAAACCAAGTCATAGTAGCTCAACATGTAGAATGCCAGAGATATACTTCACCTACACAGAAACCTAGTGCTCCATGGCTGTTCAATTACGACGGATTGTGGAATTCATTTGACCTTCCAAACGTACCATCCGAGGAGGAACTTGTCTTGCTTTATCAACAACACCAGATCATAAATCAAGAACAAGTTTCAAGACCGTTAGTAATTTCTCCATCACAACCGGTCACTACCTCATCTGGAGTAAGTCCGAGCAACACTCAACAAGAACCAATAGTCAAACCAGTCGTAAATGATCCAGAACCACCTACCAACCAGTCAGCCAATGTAGATTCAGATAAGGAACCTACCTTTGATGATGGGGGATCCAGTTCTGATGAAGGTTTAGAACAAATACATGATTTTCTAAACAATCAAATTGTAGAATCCAATGCAAGGAATGAAGCAACTTCCTCAGAACAAATTGCTGATCAAAATGTTACCAATTTGGAAAACACAGTAAATATTCCAGGCGAAGTAATGCCAAGATCATTCACCTACCATCCGTCAGAAAATATCATCGGAGAACTACAAGCTGGAGTGAAAACAAGAAATCGAATCAATAAGGATCTAAGTTGTTTTCATTCTAAAGTTGCTCCAATCCAAACTAGATTTTCTCATAGTTTTTTTGTTTCTCAGGTTGAATCAGGAAACTACAAGGATGCTCTTAAAGATGAAAGTTGGGTGGAAGCAATGCAGGAAGAATTGCTGCAATTCCAGAAACTTGGAGTCTGAGAACTTGTTGATCTACCACACAATCAAAAAAAGATAAACACTAGGTGGGTCTTCAAGTGCAAAAGAGATGATAGAGGAGTAACAAAGCTCGGCTCGTTGTCCAAGGCTTTCATCAGCAAGAAGGGATAGACTACAACGAAGTCTATGCCCTAGTCGCACGTCTTGAAGCAATTCACATTTTCTTGGCCTTTGCATCGTGGAAAGGTTTCAAGGTGTACCAATTGGATGTAAATCCTGCCATCCTTTACGGAAAGGTGAAAGGGGAGGTGTACGTCGGACAACCACCGATTTTATCGACCCGATACACAAGGACAAGGTCTACTTGCTGAACAAAGCTTTAAACGGTCTCCACCAGGCCCCGAGAGCCTGGTATGAGATGCTTTCTAAGCATCTTCTGGAACACGGTTCACCAGAGGAACAGTAGACAACACCCTCTTCACTAAGGAAGTAGACGGACATCTAATCATCGTACAAATCTACGTGGATGACAATATCTTTGGATTGACAAACGAACTTCTGTGTAAAGACTTCGAAAAAGTCATGAAAGAAAATTTTGAATTAAGTGCTAGGGGAGAGACGAATTTCTTTCTGGGGTTTCAGGTTGAACAACTGCCAGACGGTATTTTCATTCACCAAATGAAGTATGTTCATGACGTGTAAGAGAGATTTGACATGACAGGAACTAAACCCGCATCTACTCCATTAGCCAAAAATCACAGCATTTATCCCAACGAGTATGGAGAAAAAGTCGATGAAACACTATATCATTCCATGATCAGATCCTTGATGTATCTCACTGCTTCAAGACCAGACATCATGTATCCTACCTATCTCTGTGCTAGATATCAATCTAATCCAGAAGAATCACACCTGCTGCTCGTCAAAAGAATCATGCGGTACCTGAAAGCATGCCCAAGAACCAGCTTGTGGTATCCACGTCTTGACGACTTCAATCTTGCGGGTTATTCTGACTCGGATTTCGGATGCTGCAAGCTGAATGCAAAATCTACTACAGCAGGCTGCCAGTTCTTTGGAACTCGTTTGGTAATATGGCAATGCAAGAAGCAGACCGCGGTCACTCTCTCTACATGTGAGGCTGAATACATTTCAGCATCCAGTTGTTGTTCACAAATTTGTGGATACAACAGATGAGAGACTTCGGACTATAGTTTCTTGACACGCCAATTTATGTTGATAACAAGACAGCTATTGATATCACTATCAATACCTGTCAACACTCACGCACTAAACATATCGAAATTCGTTACCACTTTATTCGTGATTGTCACGATAAAGGTTGGTACGAATAGAGAAAATCCATACTGATGATCAAAAAGCATATTTTTACACCAAAGCTTTTGACAGAGCTAGATTTCGAAATCTTTTGAAATTAAATGGTCTAAAAAATCTAACATCAGGGGATTTGGATGAGGTTGAATTTGAGGATGACAATGTTGGGATGTGATCCTCACCGGTTTGTCACATGTTTTTCTATAAATATTTTACATGTTTTCTTAAAATACAAAAATCAAAAAATATGTTTTTGATTTTAGGAGGAGATAAAGTTGTAGAAAATACAAAAACATTAAAATTTTGAAAATACAAAAACATTAAAAAAGACAAAAATAAAAAAGAGTTCTGTGTATAAGAGGAAATGATAGTACATTAGTAGACCATTACAGTACGCTAAAGAAATGTAGTGTTTAAAGAGTGTCTAAACAGGTTTTGCTGAGGATGGGCCAGTAGGCTTCACACGTTCAGTAAACTGCTTTCTAGATATAAACCTAAAAAGGATAAACTGGTAAATCTGTGGCTTAACATCTCTCGAAAGAGTGGACTTGGTACTCCGAAATTTCGTTTTAGAGAATGCAAGATTCTGAGATACTAGGTCTTTATATTTAGTTGATATATGGGGTATTATACGAGTTCTTCTGATTTTGCGTCAGCAATGGCCTAGAACTTGTATAATACTTTTGCATTATTCACCACAAAGCTGCATAAAAAATGAAGAAAATGTCATAAAAAGATACGACATTCTGCAGTACAAATGTTAAAAGATTCCCAAGAGGAACACCACTTAAAGTCGAGCCTTCATCTCTTTCTGTGTATGGAAGTACTAACCTGAGCTCTCAAGGTTTCGCATTTCACCCTTTTAAAGATATCAGTTAGATATATTCACCTGTGAGATGAAATCTAGGGAATCTCGATGCGGAAGTATATTCTGAGGTGGGAAACCCAGATTAGGCCATGTTGCTAAAAAATTACCTAACGTATCTTGAAACAGTTGAGAAATGTGTAGAGGCTTAAAGTGGACCAGTATACTGACAGTCTAAGTAAATCTGTCTAAGAACTTAAAGTTTTATCTAGAGCAACGATACTGGTAATGTGTCTCAATAAACTGATATGATCCTCTAACACAAACTCGCAAAAATATGTCTGTAGATATGTTTGTACATATTACTTTAAAGTATCTTCTGTTTAAAAAAATCCAAAAATTCAAAAAGATTTTATTTTCTACTTTAAGATTTTTGACTACCGGTGATGGAAAACAGATCTTCAAAGTCGAAAGCGACATATTGCTCAAAGAAAGCGGAGAAAGATCATGGGCTGGGAGCTAATCTGAAAGGATTAAAAAGTTCATTAATTTGAAACTTAAAATTAATAAGAAAACGTCAATTTTGATCAAAAAATGGTCAACCAAGGTCATTAATTTGGACTTGGGTATCAAATCGGTTAACCAAGGTCATTAACTTGGACTTAGTCAACTGAGAGGGTTCATAATACTGAAAATACTCGAAAAATGTGGAGAGTCAAGGAACGTGTAGTTGAAAGGAAAATTTTCGTACGAAAATCTGAGAGCCTATATATATGATTGAGAGAAATAGATTTCGTACGAAATCTGGAAAAAAAAAATTGAGGTGATTTTTGCTATCTATCATTTCTACTCACTATCGGACTTATTTGACACATTAGGGAGGTTGATTTGCACACCTCTTCTAATGGTGAAGGTATAATTTGAAGATTGGACCGTCAATTTGACAAAGTTCAGACCTTTTGGACTTAAAACATAGTTTTAGGATAATCGAACTGGTAAAAGATAAAATTAACCACATAACAATCAAAATCGGTTCTTTTAGTCCTAGGATAACCGTTCAATAACAATCACACGTTTTGGGTTCGATGCTTAACTTGGTATTTTGGTGCGAAATTAGATCTTTTGTACGAAAATCAATTTTCCGTGCGGAAACCAAAATTTTCGTACAAAAATTCTAGCTGTTTATTGAGCCCATCTAATAAAAATTTCGTTCGAAAAATCTGTTATATTTTTCGTACGAAAATCTTAAGGTCCTTCAATGTTGAATTTTTTTCTAATTCTTTTCGTGCACTCTGTCATTCCAGGTAAACAGGCCTGAATTTGTCCCGATGCACAATGCATGTTGCTTGCTAGATGAGAATGTGTCGGAGTATGGAGCTTTTTCTGATATTCAAGAATTTATGAAGAGAATCCCGATATTCAAAGCTCTAACAGAAAGACATGAAGTTTATTTATCACACATTGAATTATTCCGTAAAGCTGCTAGGCTACGGGAATCGCCTAGAGCTATTGTGTCAGCTGTAAAGATTAATGGCAAAGAAGTGGAAGTGGAGATCACGGAAGATCTGATTAGATCAGTTCTGGAGATCAACGATCAGAGTAAGTATCCAACAGGTTATTCTGAGAGAATAGTGAAGGGCTGCTTCTACCGAATGGGATACCGCGGTTTCGTTAATTCAGCATCGTTCAAGATTAATCTTCTCAGAAGGCTATATAGATTTTTGGCTCACTGCATTGTCAGATCATTATGCCACAGAAAGGGAGGATGGGATGATTTGGTTGATTACCAAATGTGTATGATTGCTGAACTCGCTCTTAATCTTTCGTACAATTTCAGCAAACTTGTGTTTGAGCAGATGGTTATCAATCTATGGAAAAGGAGATTCTGGCAGTACCCTAGATTCGTACAGATGATGTTGGATCACTTGTGTCCAAATCTGGAAAAGAAAGAAGATGATTTACTGGAGCTTGAACATATGACTCCTTCTGATTTGCACAACATCAGCTCCTATAGAAAGAACAAGAGAGAGCCCTCTTACAATCCACTTTTTGGCTGGTTTATTAACAATGACTATCAAGCTCCACCACCAAGCAAATGGAGGAATGAAGGGAGTGGAGATGAAAAAGAGAGCTGGAAAAATTGGAACTTTTTGAAGAAAAACGAAGTAATTGGTATGTGAAGGACGGTGGGCAAAAGAGGAAAGGGTCGTACAAGAGACAAGCTACTACTGATACTTCCACATCTGCACTCAAGAAGATGAAAACTGCTGAATCCTCATCCTCTACGCATAAGCAAAAGAAGAAAGCCAAAGTCTCAACTAGCTTGGTCCATGAGCCAGATCCTGAGGAAGTACCTGTTTTTGATCCAGTTCAAGTGGAAGCAAATGTTGAAAGTGTTGAAACTATGGCTGCAAACATTGAACAACAAGCATATGGATCTGTTGAAGGAGGTGATGGTGATGGTGATGATGATGAACCATCCTATGGTCCTGATTCTGAGGATCAATTAAAAAAGGAGGAAGAGGAGAGGAAGAAAAGGCGATAAAGGATAAGAAGAGAAAGGAAGTAGGTGATGACGATGTTGACTTCATTCCATCAGAGTCCGAAGAGGAGATTTCAGTCGTCAAGCCAGCCAGTAAACCAGCAGCTAAACCCATCAAAAGGGGTGTGACTAAAAAGCCTGAGTCTGCAGCAGAAAAATTGAGAATCAAGCTGAGAGCTAAAGCTGCGGATCCTCCTGTTATTCCAACAACTGCTAAGGTATCTGCTCCAACTCCTACATCTCCTCCTCCACAACCTTCTCCTCGCCCTATCTCCCCTCAGAAGCCGCAATATCCACCGCCTCAACATACTACAACAGGTACTCAGATGCCATCTCCTCCACGTCCCCTATACTCACTCCTCCTAGCACATCGCAGCCAGTACAACAGTCGACATCTCACCCAACTCAAGGAACATTTGATGCAGGATTTGACGATTTCATTTTTTATATTGGATCAATCCCCGGAGGAGAAGCTTTTTCAGCCAATAAAGTATATGAGGGAAGACTTGGAGAATTACAGGATGAAATAAAAAAGGTTGAGAAACGAATTAAGGAGCTTGAGGTTGATCGAGATAACATGAGGGAGATCTTGAGGCTGGTAGTTAATGAAAATGAAAAATTCATGGAAGCAGCACAGAAGGTCTCTGTTTATGAGGAGAGGATTAAGGTGTTAGAGAATGAAAGGGAGAGTTTGAAGGCGATTCTTCAAAGTTATGAGACAGAAAATGAAAGAATCATAAAGAAAATGGAAGAATACGAGGCCGAATGAACATCGAACAACAAACAAATTGAGCTAATGCAAAAGATATTGGTAAGAACTCTTGGCATTTCTCTGGAAGATGAAATTGATAAAATAGAAAGAGAAGAAGCTAGACAAAGAGTAGCATAGGAGGAACAAGCTTCTAAGGCACTATCAGAAGCTGAAGGCAGAAGCTGAAAGCAGAGCCTGAAGTTCTTATTGAGGAAATTCAGCCTGAGCCTGAAGTTGTGGTTTCTTCGGATCCTGTGATTGAAAACACTGCGCCGGAAGCTGAATCCGAGCCAGTATCTCTAGCTATGGTCATGTACAAGCCTCCATATTCAAGGTTGTTCTGATAGGAAGGCCTCGTGAAGTAGAGATTGACTTATCAAGCCTTCCAGAGAAGCTTCGCAGGTATATGGAAAGAAAGTTGGAGAAAAAGCATCAGATGGAAAACGAAATAGATGAAGAGATTGATTCATTCGTTGACGACTTAGAGTTGGATAGCGGTGTTAGTGGTAGAAAGGATGATGGTGATAATGTTGGTGGTTCTGGTATTCGTGTAACCAATTCTATTATGAATGAAAATATCGATGTTTATGTGTACTTGAACGACTCCGCCAATCAACACATTGCATATCAAGTTCAGGGGGAGTCTAGTGATGCGACTCAGGGTTCAAGGCAAACAGGAATCCTCACAGTGACTTCATCATCGACTATTCCTGTTATGCCTAAACCAAGGATATTCTATTTAGAACATGATGTCGAAGAGGGGGAGTATGTTCACAACTTCTCCAAAGCTGAATTAGCATAATTATTTGGTCTTAATGAAGATTCATTTGAGTTCGACTTTGAAGATGATTTGAAGAATAAAAGCATTGAACCAAATGGTTATGTCTTCCAGCCAGTACCAGATGCTAACGATTATGATCATGTGACTATAGAAGACTGGGATTCTGACGATGCTGATGACAATGTTGCTACTTATGCCGGTGAGGGTACAGACGTCTTCCCAACCTTTGCAGAAATGTCTTTATCTGTAAATGATGATCTATTGAAAAGCAGAGTTGAAGAAGCAGTAAAAGCTGGATCAGTCCCTCAACGACTATTCAAAGAAGAAATCATTGAGATGAAAAAAAATGGTTTAAAGAAGTTCCAGCAGAACGAAAGATTTTACGTCCTTTGGCTTTCTTTACCAGAGATCATGATGCTTCATTAGGAGACATCATTAGCTGGGGATGGATTGAGGAGCTTGATGTGTATGCAATTAAAAGGGAATTCGGATTACAATACTTCAGGTACATGACTGATATTAAAACATTGCCTCATTACGGAGCTAACTCAGTCAAAGTTCTTCAATTTAAAGATGAAGTTTTATGATCAAGAGTTGTGGAAAATTATCAAGTACGAGGCCAAGCACAATTTTCCTCGTTGGAAGCCACACTACCCAAAAAAGGTTACAAAAATCGATCCAGTTACAAATGAGAAAGATGTTACATTGATCGTCAAACGACCGCGGGTAATGAAGAATATGCCGCTCATCAATATGGAACAAGACTTTTACAAGATCTTTAAGTGGTGGCACTATGATTCAAGCACAGGAGAAGCGGTTATTTGTGTAGGACCCGATAAAGACTCATGGAAGATTACAGAGGAATTATCAGAGTCTGTTATCACACATATATGAATTTATGGGTTGTGGAGGGGGATCCGCGTGTTAGATCCTATGTGGTTGGTAAACTGTTCGAAAAAAGACATTGAACGCTTGTTTTATGTGAAGATCAGCTACGAAGACAAGGATGAAGTTCAAGCCATGCAGTTTCAGAAGATTGTTAACGTTTGTTATGCCAATGACATTCATTCAGGTATAGCTTGGAACACATCATGGAGAGAGCTCGAAGCTAAGGAGTAGAAAAAGAAAGACAAGAAAGAGGCTGTGATTGCTGAAAGGAGAAGGATTGCTGCGCAACGAAGATTTCAATTCAGCGACACATACAACCGTCCGCCTCAACAGATCAAACGCCCAGTTACACTGAGGAGCAAAGGAGGCAGCGGAAGCTTTTTTTGGATAAAAGCGTCAAACATGCTTTTTGAAGTTTTGAAGACAATCCAAGACCACGACAACATCCAAGAGGGAGTCTGTTGGTGCATTATGTTTATTGCCTATGTCTAGGATGAGTTAGTTATGTATTTTGGACTTTGCGAATGTCAGATTATTAATTATATACGTGTATCTGAATTTTCGTACGAAAATGATAGATTTCGTACGAAACTTACCCAAGTCACTTTGGTGCAAATCCTGTTTAGTGTAAATAGGTGACTTGGGTGTTAGTGTAGGCATGCTGTTTTTGGAGACCATAGGCGGAGCCTTGCTCGTTTGTGTCTGTAATCATTACAAGTTATTTGATATAAGAGATTCAGACATGTTAAACAGTATCATCAATCTTGTCGTATGTTTGTTCACTTGGTTAACAATGAATTCTGCCTCTATTAGCTAAGCAAATCAGTCCGGTAGCTCACGAGTTGGGTCCGATCCTACACTCGTAATATTAATCAATGGTTGAAAATAAATCAAGGTATAAGTGTAATTAAAAGGAAATTATGGAGGCGCATTTAAATGGTGTAAGGGTATTATTATAAAAAAATCACTTGAATTCTGTAAAAAAAAAAAAAAAAACCTATATCCCGACTTTTCCTCTCAATCCTATATCCACGTACCACTTCTTTTCCTCCTCAATTTTATATCAATAAACTTTGTATAGCAAATAATTTATGTATTTTCTTTATGCCAGAAACCTTCTATAGCAAATTAACTTTTTTATTTTCTTTATGCATTTGTTACCTAATAATTTATCTCACATTTATGTAATTACATACACTAACTGTACAGATTATAAGCTACATATGTGTACATGTTAGATGTATTCAAAATTTTGAATTAACATACATGTAAATAAGACAAATACATGTATGTAAATAAACTAATTGCATGTGTAAATGTTGTATACATTGAATTAACATATATGTAAATAAGACAAATACTATATGTAAATAAACTAATTATATGTGTAAATGTTATATTTTTATTTGAATGGCGTGTAAATGTTATATACATAATTAAATAGGACACTTATATATAGGGTACCCCTTATACATATGTAACTTGTTTAATATGCATGTTAAAGAAAAGTTACATATAAGTAACTTGATATATTATAAGTTACATATGGAACATAAGAATTACATACATCTAAAATGGTCCACTACATATATGTAAATAAGTTAATCACATGTACGTATATAAGTTAAAAAAGTTCACATGTAAATAATGATAAACAAGTCTATGTAAATACAAGCTGCATATTGTAATTGTAATCAAATGTATAGAATTATGGCAATAGTCTTCAAACATATACAAAGTATATGAAATGAAAATTATGGCCTATGTTTTTTTAATAGTAAACGAAGCATATTATAAACCACAAACCAGTCGACGCAAGATGCTAAGACGCCAAACTGAGAAGTGATACACCAACCAACACAGAAAAAAAAGCAGACGACTCCAACGATCATACATTATAATAAAAATATCTCCACTCGTCCCATATCGGCACCTCCATTCTAGATTGTTCTTTAATCCACTGCAGCGACACCTCTTTCATGTCCTGTATAACCTTCGGAATTACCCCAGTTTTGTTGTTAGACCGCTGGGTGTGGGCGGTAGTTTTGGCGTGGCTGGCCAAGCAACGTCGCTATGGCCACACGTAGCCAGCGTGGGTAGCGGCGTTGCCCCGTTGGCGTGGTGATTGAGCTTGGCGTGGGGCGGGTTGGCCAGATGAGCTGGACCGTTGAGAATGGCCAGGTGTAGCTGACCGTTGGGGCTAGCCGTTAGGGCTAGCTGTTGGGATGACGGTTTCTTTGTAAAAATCAATTTTTTTTTTAAATTCTACTCTTTTTTTACCTATAAATACCACTCCAAACCATTATTTTTTTTTTCACAACTCTCAATCAAAAACACACTTTCTAAACCAACCAAAAAAATGGTGAATTGGACTGAAGAGGAGGAACTTGCGCTCATGACATTGATCGTCGACGCGCAAAGTGCACTTGGTCGGGGTCAAACAGCGTATTTGGCACAAGCTTTTGGTCAATACCAACAACATGTTGGTAACAATCGTCACAACTTGAATGCGTGCCAACATAAGTGGCGTGAACTAAAACTGAAGCTGGAAAGGTTTAAAATATGCTACAATCGTGTCCCTGTGGGCGAGCTTAGTCACGACGAGCGGGTGGAGATCGCTAAAATCGACAAGCACAATGGAGGCACGAAATTTAAGTGGATTCCCCATTTTAATATTTATCATACTTTGTAATTTTTTTATTTTTGGGTTTATTACTTAGTATTTTATTATTTTTTAGCATTTAATAGGACCTTTATTTATATTTTTTTAGGATTTATTAATTAAGCTGGTTTTTCTTAATTTGTTAGGAACTATGTAATTTTTTTTAGTAATTTTAGTGGTGTGTTTTATTTATAAAAAATCTTAGTATAATATATATATATATAGGATTCGGTTCAAGAGAAAACCACCCTCAGTTGCGAGAACCATGAGAACTTCTTCCATCCAAGAGAATTTTAACACATTATCTATATTCAAATTAAATCAAAAGGGCATTATAGTCTTTTACTCTTAATGTCAAATCATTTCTCACTCTTCTTTTTTAAAAGTCAAATCAGTTTTCTTTCTTTCTTTATTTTTCTCTCCCTTTTTATTTTACAATAGAATATTCTTTTTTTTTCTCATATTTTTCTTTTTCTTACATTTTACATTACTGTAAAGGAAATAGAGATTCAAAAAAAATATATATTTAATTCATTGTATTCGATATATAAAAAAAGCTTTTCGTAAAAAAACTTTTCGAAAAAAATATTTTTTCGTAAAAAAAAACTTCGTAAAAAACGGGGTGTAAAAAATGGCACGTAAATACGGAGGGTAAAAAACGGGCCGTAAAAAACGCGTAAAAAAAGCGGGACGTAAAAAACTGCGAGTAAAAACGGGGAGTATATAAACGGCGCGTAAAAAACGGCCTGTAAAAAACCAGGGGAAAAACGGGCGTAAAAACGGCGCGTAAAAAAAACCGGAGTGTAAAAAACTGGATGTAAAAACTGGCGAATACATAAAATGGGGGCGTAAAAAACGTCGCGCAAAAACGGAGCGTAAAAAACAATGCGTAAAAAAGCTGGACGTAAAAAACGGTGCGTAAAAAAAGGGCGAAAAACAGCGCGTAAAAAAAAACTGGGCGTAAAAAATTGGATGTAAAAAACGGCGCGTAAATAAAACGGAGTCGTAAAAAACAGCGCGTAAAAAACTTGACGAAAAAAACGGCATGTAAAAATGTTTTTTTTTGTATAAAAAATCTTGAAAAAATTTTTGTTTTTTGTTAAAAAATCTAATTTTAAAATGTTTTTAATAAAAAATCTGATTTTAATAAAAAACAATTAATATAATAAGACATAAAAGTAATAAAAACAATAAATACAAAAAGACAAAAAAAAACAAATTTACTAAAATACAATTTAACATTAAAATATTAAAAACATAATAAGAAAAAAAAGATTTAATATTTGTTTTAATTACTTTTAATCTCACTCATCCATCTTCAAAGATCCAATGGTTAGAAAGTGATTCTCACGGTTCTCTCAAGTGGAGTTGGTTCTCATTTTACCATCCCCTATATATAATATATAGGATTCGGTTCAAGAGAGAACCAATCCCAGTTACGAGAACCATGAGAACTCCTATCATCCAATAGCATATTTACACATTACTCATAACCAAATTAAATCAAAAGGGTATTTTAGTCTTTTACTTTCCATGTCACATCTTTTCTCTCTCTTCTATTTAAAATTCAACACGAGACATCTATTGAGTCGTGATTTTTGGGTTAGTTCGTTTGGTAAGATCCTCAAATTTCGTAAACACGAAATCGGGGTGTCGGGGCGTAAAAAAATTTTGTAAAAAAGTTTTTGAAAAAAAATTGTAAAACATTTGTTGCCGTAATTTTTTTTTTATTTTTGTAAAAATGTTTAAACCTGTAAAAAAATTGTTTTTTAAAAAAAATTGTTTTAAAGTTTAAACCACGCGTAAAAAAAGTTTAAAACCGGCGCGTAAAAAAAGTTTAAAACCGATGCATAAAAAAACTTTTATACCGACGTGTAAAAATATTTAAAACTGCGCGTAAAATTGTTTAAAACCGGTGCATAAAACAATTTTTAAACCATCGCGTAAATAAAGTTTAAAACCGCGCATAAAACAAGTTTTAAACCATCGCATAAAAAAAGTTTAAAACCGCGCGTAAAAAAATTTAAAACCGGCGCGTAAAAAAAGTTTAAAACGGGCGTGTAAAAAAGTTTAAAACCGGCGCGTAAAAAGGTTTAAAACCGATGCGTAAAAAAAGTTTTTAAAATGGCGCGTAAAAAAAGTTTGAACCCGCGCGTAAAAAAGTTTAAAACCGCGCGTAAAAAAAGTTTGAAACCGCGCGTAAAAAAAGTTTAAAACCGGCGCGCAAAGAGAATTTTATGCCGGCACGTTAAAAAAGTTTAAAACCACGCGTAAAAAAGTTTAAAACCGGCGCGTAAAAAAAGTTTAAAACCGCGCGTAAAAAAAGTTTGAACCCGCGCGTAAAAAAGTCTGTACCCGCGCGTAAAAATGTTTAAAACCGGCGCACAAAAAAAGTTTGAACCCCTACGTAAAATAATTTTTTTACTGCATGATTCAAAAATAAATTAATTAAATCACATTAATTAAATCACAAACATTAATTAAAGTACAATGATTAAAACTTTAATTACCAATCATTAAAAAGCTAGTAAAAATACCAATTTACCCTTATTACACTAAAAACAAAAATTCATTAATTAAAGCATAATGATTCAAATTACTTTATTGTCTTTTAATCTCATCTATTAAAACACTTTTGATCAATAGTTTATATTGGTTCCTACGGTTCTTACAATTTAAGGTGGTTCTCATTTTTACCCATACCCTGTATATATATATATATATATATATATATATATACATACATATTCAAAATCCACATGGCTGGCCACGCCACCCCAAGCCACGCCAGCCCAGACCCATCAAAATCCCACTCTATCCATCCCCCCTGACTGGACCCCACCTCCACCACATGTCAACCCATGCTCCCAACCCAAGCCCCACCACACCCATAGTCTTAAACACTTGATCGCGATTAGTGTAATATCTAAAAATTACATGCTTTCCATTTTATTCATTAACGATCTAATACTGACTATCCAAAATTAATAAATAAGAAAGTGATGCAATAATAATGAGTCAAAACCCAATAAGAAAGAGATAAACAAGAAAATATAAAAACATGTGATAATTTGGGGTAGCCAAAATTACTTTTATATCCTTAATCAAGATAATAAAGAAAAGATAAAATAAACTTAAATTAGTGGCTATTAATAGTTCTCCAAGTTCTGAAAAAAATATATAGGGTTCTGAAATGATCTTAACCTATATATGTATGTATACTAATAGGATGTCCGCGAAATGCGGCGGGGGCGACAATCACATTAGTGTAGTTTTTGTCTCCTCTAGACATCACGTAGCCCTACAATATCATCGCTTTTGAATTACGTTATCATTTTGTTTCGACCTTGTTTATTTGTTAACCGGTTTTCGTTGACGACTTTTAGAATTCTTGGTTAGTTATTCATAATTTTTTTTAAGTCTTGCACAAATTTTAATCAAAATTTGGTAACAAGTGTATTCAACGTATATCATCATGCGACAACAAGGTAACGATTCCATTTAAGGCTCAATTGATTTGCACATTCCGAACTGTCATCTTGGTTTTGGGTATGAATACGACACAACGTACATACCAATATAACTTTGGCAACCTATACACCATTATAACTTCAACACATGCAAAATACACACACATCACACATGTAATCAACGGAAGGCACACAAAATCTGTACAATGGAAAGGTTGGTTAATAAATTATGGCGTAAGAAACATATTAAATGGAATTCACTTTCCCTTTAAGCCAAATCATTTTAATAGGTTTGATTTTCTTACGTGCATTATCCATTTTACTAACATTCATGTAGAAAGACCATTTTGCCCCCTTACTGAATTATTAAGTTTTAAGTATAAAAGGGCTAGTGAATTTCACTGAAGACAACCATCACCTTATTGAGTTAAGTTTGGCGAGTGGGTCTTGGCTTCTAGCTGTGGAGTGGAAGTAAGTGAAGTTAGAAAGGGTTGTCGTCAAAGTTGGGATGATGATCCAAAAGGGGATGGAGTCACTAATTGCTATGTTAGTGAGTAGAAAATGTTGCTAAAATATCGGTATTAAACAACTTGCACACACTCCCTTTCCAAAAAAGATCAAGACCCCAAGTACTACACTTAGATTTATTGGATTTGTTGCTAAAATATCGGTATTAAACCCGAAACTCCCAGCGGATTGCCAGTGATTAGAGTAAAGAAGAATTTTAAAAGAAACTGCAAGGAAGCTAAGCATTTTAAAGGGATTTATTTAGTTATTTTGTTTTTAAATTTGTTTAAGTGAATTACATGAGACTCTTTATGTGATAGTTTTTAAAAACATAACCAAACAGTGTTAGTTTTAGCTCTCAAGGATTGAAATGACATGAAACATAAATTTAAAAAAAAAAAATACTAAAATTGAGGAAACAATAAAATTTTGACTAATATCAATATTTTTACATACCTAAAAAAACATTCATATGTACTTAATTTTGAGTAAATTACATAAAGTCCATAGGGTTTTGTTAAAGGATGACTATTTAACAATAGTTGGCATTAGAGCCCAACTTAAAACACGTGGCCCGAAATGCATTTTTTTAATCTTATCAAATGTGTGATAAGGGCAAAATCATATTTACTCTTGTTTAATTACAGGAGAGTTTAATTGGTGTCAAATACATCAGACTCCTTGTTTTTCTAGAGCAACCAATACAACAGGCCAAAGTGAAAGTCAACTCTTGAAGTCATTCAATGGCATTGCTTGTTTGAACACTATTAACCGCTTTCCACACCTGATAACATTCGAAATCACAACTATTAGCACATAAGGTTTGTTCAAGTTCATGACCAAAAAGACCTTCAAAAAAAAAAGTTAATGTACCCCGCTGTCCAATTAGTAGACAAATTAATAGCAATGAATGCTACAACCTGTATAGAAAGAGCACAGATGATGGACAACCATAGCCCCTAAATCACAATGTTCTAAAGGACATCTTCAAGACTTCAACCTTGTTTTACTATAACTGATTATCTAGTTTAGATGATTCAAAACCACATAATCACCATTGAAAAGAAAATGCAATTCCTCATTCGACTTCACACTCAACAACTTCTGGAAGTTTCAGATAACGAAGCATGTCTTACCATGCCTCCCACTATTAGTAAGCTCCAAGATTGATAACTACACAATTTTGCCACCCACATCCTCTAGCAGCACCTATGTTTCAAGAAAACATAAAAACAAATCTTTATAATAATACAAACAAAAAAATAACTTATACGGAGCTCATCCAAGAGCTAGTAATGCTTCCAACTATCACGCCCTCCATACCTTGTTAAAATAATAAGTTTGTTTCAAATAGTGTATCAACTATAAGAATGACATCCATGAACTGACAGCTAATCTCATTCACTTAATGATTAGAAAAAAAATGTTATACAAATGTGCTTATATATCTACATAGAATGGCATGGCCATGCAGAAAACGCGATTTGGGAGAAGATCAATTTTGTTTTGGTGGAAAAAGTTCGGGGGAATTGTACCGGTTTTTATAAAGAGTTCTGGGGAATAATTTTGTTTTGGTGGACAAAGTTCGGGGTAATTCATTTTCTAAACCTTAGCATCCCATATTATCTTCATCGCTATACTGAATTGCCATTTTTTCTCTCCAGTAGATTCACTAATCAGGTACCAAATATTCTATAGATTGTTGTGTATTGTAACGGTTAATATATTAAACCAAATGATGAATGTTCTTGTTGACATTTACTGATTTTAGACCAAATGTGGCGACTGCAACGGATGGTTTTCAAAGTTGATTTCCCTCCTCTTTTAACTCCGATTTTGGCCTTTACTAACTCAACCATAGTTTTTTGAGGTTGATGATTTATTGCAAAGTGTTAATGTTACTATGTTGTATCACATTTATTCTGCTATTTGAAAGAGTTAATGCAAAATCTTCCAACGATAGTGAAATTGCAGATGGGATTTCTGTTTCTGTATTGGCAGTGTGGTCGAGCACCTTGATGGTCATACAGACAAATGCATTCAGTTATTTCGCGACTGGCTACCATGGTATAGCTTATATACACATGTAATGCATACATACAAACGTACTTTAGTTGCTAACTCATTGTTTACAGGGGAATGAGTTGACAAGATTTTTATTGAGACAACACTAGAGAAGGGAAGATGATGGGACTTATGGTAAATGTTATAACAACTTTCACCTTTCTCACATATATATATTTTTATAAAAAAAATTATTTTTTTTATAATTTTTCACGGTAATTTAGTGCCATTCTGTGATCCATAACAAGTATCTACCACAACAAGGATACGTTCGAGCTTGGCTTCAAAGTAATGTGTGCTTTTAATTATCTTGAGTTTATTTTAATAAATTTATCATGATTTCTTTTATACTTATTGTTTTTCAGGTGGTGGATTTGTGGTGAGTCCTTTGAATCAAGGAAAAGAATGTGTGGTCAAACATATGCTTTCAACGATTGGAAACTATGGAGATCGTATTTGCCAAAAATATATGCGCATTCATGAATATACGCATGTTGTGTTAAGTCTCAGCAAGAATTGTTCAGGACAAAAAGGGGAGACCAGTTTCCCATAGAGTTTATAACAGGACAAGCTGAATCGATTCAAGCAAGTGTAGAACAGACCAAACACGATGGTGGCTTGATTGAACAACAAGATGACAAAATGGAAGATGCGAATGATGCACATGTTTCATGTTCATCAAGTCTTATTGGATCCAATGACGCGTGTCATGAATTCTATGATGTCTCGGAACCTCGAGATGACAGATATGACCTCACAAGATGAACCACAACTTCAAGTGTGATTCCATTATTTTTTGATAAATTTTATGTATGTATAGTTTTTACGTTTTTTCTATTTTTTTGCAGCCCAATCTATTAACAATTGCCAACTTTGTGAAAAGGCTGCGTGGTCTTTTGGACTCCAGTGTGACACATTGTTACGGACCAACTTTATAAAAGGATTCGACTTTTTAACACGCCTTGCACTTGGGCTTCTGTATCTTCCTTCTTTGCAAAAGGTATGGTTTTGTTTTGCTGAGAGAAAGTTGGTTTTTACAACTACAGTGCAACCTAATTGTCTTGCTGAGTGGAATTCTGATGATAAGGTATCTTTTTTCAGAGTGAAAGGTGAGTTTCCTTTTTTTTATTCTGTGCACCAACCTACTTTGAAATGACCAACATATCTTCATGTTCCATCAATTGAGTTCGAATTTTTAATATTTGTTTGTTTGATCTCATTACAAATGGCAGTGAGTATGTTAAATGTTTTTGATTCAGAATGTTCTGAATTTTGAATTTGAGGAATTAATTTTAGAATTGAAGAAAATTATCTAGAAGTTTTGATCGATATAAACTACTTGCAAATTAGAAATGACACTTTCTTAACTACTCATATAACAATAGTCAAAGGGCATGTTTGGCTTTCCTTTTGAAAAGGACTTTTCAACTTATTTGAGAAGTAATAAGTCAGGATTTCCTGGCTTATTGACTTCTTCCCTCATATCACAAGGAATCCCAAACACTCAAAAAGTCCTTTTTACCAACAATAAGTCAATGAGTTGGTAAAATAAGGAATCCCAAACACCCACAAAGTAAGGAATTTTTTTTTTTTATGTGAAATTAGATGCAACTAGGGCTACTACTTTGCAATATTGTTTGTTCAGTAAGTGCAAGAATAATGAATTTAGAAGTTTGAAGGAAATAATATAACTTAAGAGTACAGGTTCCATTGGCTTTATACAAATGGTCTACTGGTAGATTGCAGCGATTCTAGAACCGGATGAATTTGGCCTCTAAACTACAATATGTTGTGTTTCTTAAATCCTTTTTGCTTTTTATAACGAACTATGGGGTAGATTAGTTAGATGAGTAATAAAGATTATTCATCATGATATTCGTTTGTTTTAATTACAATCATATTGTATTTGCTTACGAATGTCATTATTGTCTTTCTATATCAGGCTCGTGGAGCCAAATGTCCTATATTTGAGGATGATCCCAGTTTTGATACGACTTTTAGGCTTTTCCATAGGCATAAAGTTCTGAAGGATCATTGCAGTTTTGCCAAAAAAGGTGAAGCCTGAACCCCAACATGAAGCACATCCAAACACTATTTTCCGCGCTATGTTTTATTACAGCTGATTATCAGATCACGATTATTTGGTAGCACATGATCTACATTCAAACACCCATGGATATTCAAGTAATGTTGTTTTCTTACTTGCATTTTTTTTCAAATAATTTTACAGAAAAGAGACTTGAAACATGAGGGCAGTGAGTAATGTTCTACCACTTGTGGCCAAGTCATTCAAACGACCATTTACCTGTGCCCTCCAGCAATTGTAGCGGCTCGGGCAGGTGCAAAGAACTTCAGACCGCAACCACTGCCTGCAAAGATACTCGCGATCGGGGTACTCGGCATGGCAGCTAACGTTCAATTAGGGATTTTGCGAGAACACACCAAAAAATTCTCACCTTCTTGGTTTTTAGCAGTTCATGCAGCGGTTACTTTTATATGCATGCTTAGAAAGTCGGTTTTAATGCCAAAAACAGCCATGGCATTTACAATTGCATCCTCTATTCTTGGATCTAGAGCTGAGCAGTACTGCCTGAAAGCTATCTCTGCCAGACCTCAGACCGTTGTGCTAGAAACTTTTGTTGGCGAGTTTGACCCGATAGGGGTCAATGTAGGTGTGTCCCATATGGCGGGAGTTATGGGTGGGCATTGTGGTGAAGCTGTTGAGTGGAATTCCTCCCCCTGCAAGTTACATGGCCATCTCCTAGATCCGAAGAATTCGCACGTTCACGTCACGTTCTTGAGGTACGTTAATCTAACTAATTTTAAAAATTGTTTTATATTATCTTTTTTTATTTGCGATGATGGTCCATTATAGATAGGTTGACAACATATAAGGAAGCAGGTGATACAGTGTCATTTATTATTTAAATTTCTATGAATTTAGTTATTCGTTTTTAAGACTTTATTATATAATTTTGTTTACGAAATGGTGTAGAACAGCATATGGACGGTAAACAAATCCCTTGCTGGCCTCAAGTGTTAGATGCAGCAATTGTAGAAAACCAACAAGCAAGGAAGTTGCAATTACCCCTGTAACTCAAGCCAAGCCGCCTTCCACTACAAAGCGGCAGTTGCTTCGTCTTTTAGGTAATTAATCCGAACCACTCAACTTAAAAGAACGCTACTCTAATTTATGGTATATTAACATACTATTCGAAATAATTATAGGTGAAAGTTTTACAAAGCACCCAAAACTGATGCACCTTAATAAGTTAGTGACTATAATGTAAGTGGAGTGACATTACATGAGCTTAACCTCTTGAAGAACCACAACAGCTTTTTGGGAGCACCTGTTCTTTGCAACCTAAATGAAACCTATATATAATGCTACTTTGCTGTTGTTATTGAATACATATTAGATTAGTTTGGTACTCATTTTACTATATGTAACTAATTAGGAACAATACTTTTCATTGTAGTTTATGTGTTTATGGTGATGTCATATGTTTGATAGTTTGGTACCAAATTGAATTCATCATCTTTCTTACCAGACACCTAGCCACAAAATGCGGGTGTCTCATCTACACGTAAAGATCCATGCTTTATTATTATATATAATGTTTTCTGCATATTGATGGTTAAGATATGATAAAAGTGCCAACCCTTTTGTTTATATTTATGGTTTTTTTCCATAGGTATGTATTGACTAGATGGATTCACTTCATTAAGTCAAATGAAATAACCAGTTAATTGATGCTTGTGTGTTAAAGTTGATGGAACATGAAGATATGTAGCCACAAAAGAGTTGGCCAAATCTCTTGATTGGGATACATATGATTCTTTTAGGCAAGATGATGTTCAAGAATCCAATAGGGCTCTGTGTGAGAAACTTTAAGATGTTTTACCACCTACGCATTAAGATTACAATTTTGACATGTTTGACCCGTTTCCCATTTAAGCTGTTTTAGTATTCTACGCATTTATCTTAGATATCAGATTAACCTCATAAACTAATAACATATGAAATATTATTTTGTTTGCTAATTCTTTGTAGTGGCTAAAACGATTAAAAGCATTAAAGGTGATATCGTTACACCATATGGAGATTTATGACAGTATAGCATTTGAAATAACCTGTTTTACATAAAAAAATATACATGATTAATAACTAATAAGATAAAACAACCTGTGGGTACCACGGGTGATAACCTAGTCTTTACATAAACGTATTTGTGCATTATACCCGGAAAAACCCATCTGCAATGAACAATCAATGTGAGAATGAATGATTGGTGAATAATTTAAAATGCCAAAAATAAATAAATTAAAAAAGGTATATAATTTCATCTTGAGCATAATTGAATCTTGTTGCATTGGTTACAAAACCATCTACTTCAAACAATATTACTTCCTTGCAAGATGTGCACATGTGCTGTCACCGGACAATCATATAGCTCTCCTTGTCAGTTAGAACTACTTCGCTGATCCATAACATCAATACTATATAGTTCTCCTTGTCATTTAGAGCTATGTTGCCGAGCTATCACATCAATACAAAAATCGCAGGTTAACACAAAAAGAAATAAATAATTTCTAAATATAACAAAGAAATTAGAAAGTATTTACCTGAGTGGTTGGAGCCCAACGATATAAGGAGACTTCTTCATTTGAGTAAATAGCACCAAGAGGGCCTCATATAAGAGAAAATGCCATCAATAACACCAGGTAGACGCAAACGAATAACACTAATTCATTGTCCAGACAGTGGCTGCAAAAAGTAACAGGGGTGTAGATTACTACATATAAATATGGTAAATTAGCCCTTTTTAGCATTCCGACAAAGATAAACATCGTAGAAAAAAATCTTTCAAGGGGCGCCTGTAATTTACATTATTAAGCTTATGCATATATGCTTACAGTCAAATGACTCAAATAAAGCAACAACCAGTTGGTCTTTGATAATACTTTGTTGATACAAAGTTGCAGGCACCTTAAAAGCCTTATAGTCTTTTAAATGTGGAACTGTATCTCAAACGTATTCTACCTTAACTGGTGCAAACTTCAACTTGCTTTTAATCCATTCAGAAAAGTCATCTTCACTTCTACCCTCCAAATCATCATTAGCCAATGGAGGTCGAGTAATCATGGATTTGATCCTTTCTAGTTTCGCTAGCACCTGCATCAGAAAGATGAGCACAAATTAATTCAAACAATGTTTCACATGTAAGTTTCTACCAAAATAATACCTTTAATATTATAAAATAAATCAAATAATCAATGTATATTAAAAAAATAAAGTGACTATTGCCATGGCATACATATCCTTGATGCCTACATTTCTTTTGCTTTATTAGTTGTCTTTCTCTTTCAAGAGGATTCAAAATCATTGGCCATTATATGATTCTCACCTCTGATCCAATTTTATTCTTCAAAAACAACTTATTCACTTTGGGCCCGTCATCAGGGCTTTTGATCTTTTGATTAGAGAAAACAAAAAATAAAGTAGAAAACCTTAAGTTTAAAAAATGCATATAAACTATTAATATCTGCACACACAAAGGGCAAGATCACAATTTGGGTAGCGGGTTAAATAAACTCGGGGTGATATAGGCTGAATTGGGTTAGGTTGACACACAAAAACTTTTTGTCCATTTTTCACTACCATTTTGTGAGTAATCAACGCAATGGTTATGATAAAAAAAAACAATATTTTTGCAACAATAATCTAAAATCTTTGAATAAAACTATTTAGAAAAATGCAAGCGTTAAAAATAGAATATGAACACTTCCAAAATGTTTGACAATCCCTTTTAAGTTACTTTCATTTCTTTCTTTGACCCACAAACACTTTAATTACTTTCATTTCTTTCTTTGACCCGTAAAAAGGGTGTAACTATGAACCTCAAACTTTTATATACATATAACCAAATATTAGCACTGTTTCTCAACCAAATTTAGCAATTATAATCGTTAATCAAGTGAGTGGTCCACAAAACAATTTGACTAATATAATAATTAAAAAAAAAAACTCAAATGGAAAAAAAGACCATCTCATCTCACTTACATGTTCATGTTTGCAGCAGTCTCTCCGCTTCTCTAACACAATCAAGAACAACCGACTTCTAGTTATCATCATGATAAGCTCCCTAACAATTCACAAACAAGCCAACATCTAAAATAACCTCAATTGAAAAGGATAAGAAAAAAAAAACCCTAGGGTTTTAACTTTTATCAGCAAAACAAAACCTCAAATCCTTCAATTAAGGGTTTGTTTGACTAAGCTTATTTAACTCAAAAAGGACTTTTAGTAAAAATAACTTATTGACTTATAACTTTTTGAAAAGTAGTTTTTAAAAAAATGTTTGGATTAGGTTATGGGATAGGAAAAGTCAATAAGTTAATAAGTTGCTTTTTAAAAAGTGTTTGGCTTAGCTTTTCCATGTAAAATACTAAAAAGCTTCAAAATGCCACAAAATTCTAGCTTTTCAAAACTGACTTTTTACTTCTTTTGAAAAGTTGTTTTGAAAAGTCATTTTCAATTACCCAAACAATATTTTGACTTATTTGATTTTTGAAAAAGCCAATTAGTCAATAAGTTTGTTCAAAAAGCTTAGCCAAACATACCCTAAAACAACAAGTTCACACTTACAAAGGACCTGTGAGACAAGCTTCGGTTATGCCAATAATAGGATCTTTGGGTGCAGGCTCCACATGTTTCCACCAAGATGATATGAATCGATGTGTGGACTGTGGAGATCAATAGTATTTTAGGTTTTCAATCTGGTGAGAATTTTGGGGAATTCAAAATTTAAACAGGTTTGTGCGGATCCCACAAGGGGATTTGGGCGATATATGTTTGAAGCTTTTGAGTTTTGACGTTAAGGATTTCAGCATTCACAATGAAGACCTTAAAACATGTGAGATGTTTAAGTTATATTATAAGGAATGATTGGTAGGTTGTGAATGGAGGAGAGATAAAATATATGAGAAAGTTACTGTTCATCTGTAAATATACGAGAAAAAAAATCTGAAGAGAGAAAACTGTATAAATTTTTTAATATTTTTAGAAATGATTGTGAGTGAAGAGAGAGAAAATGTAATGATAAAGGTATAAAAAATATTATTTAATTAAAAAGAGGAGAGAAAAAGTTTTTGTTTTTAGTAGAAATATATGGATATAGTAGTTGTTTTTAGTGGATATGTATGTATATTTATAGGGATATAAATGTGAATGCTCTTAGTATGTGGACCAAAGAACCTAGTATTTGTAATGCACTAATTAGTTGTACCTTATGTATTATTTACTTGTATATTATAATCCACACATCAATATTAATATTGATTAAAACAAACATCGAAACGTTGACAAAAATTAGCAGGTTGTCACAGTACCTTCGAATATATTTAAAACGTTATAGTTTAATAAAATGATAAGAATACATAAAATAATTATAAGATTTTAGTGTAGGGGATGTAACTACTACCTAATCACTTGACATTCTTTAGCTATTAAACATTCTGGGAAAATGACTAAGTACGTTGGGCTTTAATCACTTGTACACTAAGGCTTCATATATTTGTACCTTTTCATCTACACGTCAATACTGACTAAGACGATTATTGAAACGTCCACAAAAATGAGTAGGTCGTCACGGTACTCTTAGATTTTTTTAAAACATTATAGTTTATAAGATACATCAAGAATACGCAAAAAAATTATAACTTTGTTGTGGAGGGGTGAAGTGTAACTAATTATCTAAAATGTTGTTAAAATTCAAGGATTTAAGTGTAATGAGTTTAGGGGGTAAAAAATAAATAACGTTTAAAAGACCAAAGTACCATCATTTTTGAGGTCTATCTATAAAGAAGGGGGGGGGGGGGGGAGGGAAGTTCTTATTTTTCGGGTATCTTAAAATACCCCTCCCTCATGTATTACAATATAGTATAGATAATATCACGGTTTGTAAGGGTGTACATAATATCACGGTTTGAAAGGGTGTATCAGATCGAATAAATATACCTTGCTAATAGATTTGATAATCAGGCACCTTGAACTTTGATTTAGCACACAACTTGTACTCTTAAGCCTTTATATAAATTCCAAGCGTGGATGAATGGATTTTTGTTCCTTGAAACAAGTAGACCCTAATTTTATTGAGCCCGTTTACCATCTATCTCGAAATTCATAAAGCAGTTTAATTTCTATTTTTTGAAAAACGTATATCAAAATAACATTTACAGCAATGAATGGTATTTATTATTGTGACAGTCGTAACATATTGTTATGAACCATATTATATGGGGTTAGCCCAATTGCTAACAGTTACATCACAACGGGCCAACTCACAGTCCAGTTTAAAGGCCCATCAAACTGAATGGATTTGTTAGCACAGTGAAGAACAGACGTGTGATATAAAAGGCTGCACAACTTGAGATGAAGGGTATGATGAATTATGATGAATGCTGAAGTTCTTCTTTCCCATCCCTATCTGTAATCTCTTATTTCCCATCCCATTTCTTCGTTGATCAATTGGGTATTGTTTCAATTTCTAGCTGTAATCATTCCTCATATTGTAATAGAACTCAACCTATTGTTCTAACTCGATTACTTGTAGTTGTGTTTGTTAAGGGTTCACAACACATATACTATATATATCAGTTAAGAAAGAACTATGGTAAGTATCAGGATAATGATACGTACACTTCTCAACACCACGTTTAGCCTTACCCATGCATTCTACCACTTGTATGCCCACGTCCAGAAGTTATGTTATCTTTTAGTATTTGTAAGTTATTTATGGAGTCCAATAGTTAGTGGTGTTAGTGATTTATTTCATCTTATTTTGTAAGCCTATAAAAGGCTTTCTTGTTTCCTATAATGGTATGAATGAAAAGTTAAAAGAATTTATCTTAAAGTCTTGTGCTTCTTGCTATTATCTTTAGAGATTGACCCACTCAACGGATTATTATTTATCGATACCCCGACTGGTACATAACAGATAAACGTTGGGTGTTGAACCATTGATACTTTTAAAATTAAGAAGAATAAGTTTATTTAATAACACCGTGTATTACATTAATATGTCACTTGAGATGTCACACTACAATCTTTATAGTATATTTAATCAAGTTGGACAATTTTAATTGCAACATTGCAAACGAAGTATCCATGTAGGTAAGCATGTGGGAAGAGAGGAAATTAGCTATCTTCACAAGCATTTTAAGATCCCCAGTGACCGTTATCCACATAAGTTTATTGTATTACTTCATTTGGAGATCCCACAGTTGAAAGTTGAGTAGTATAAGTTGATCGTCTTTAGAAATCTTGTATTGGATTTTAAAGAACGCATGACGGGAATAGTAGCTATTTTCTAAAGTACTAAGAACGAATGTCCCTAGTTTTGGTACGCCTTAAGGTTATCTGGTACATTAAAGCATTCTTGAAGCCCAAGTTGGACTTCAAGTGACACTGTGTCATTTCCATAAGCATTCACCGACACGTTATGTATGTCGATAACTTTAAGAAATGGTTGCTCGGTATCCAAATCGTGGGTGGCTATATACAAATAGCTGATTAAACCAAGCACCAACACAATGAATATTATCAGGGAAATGATCAATGCGATTTTGGTCCGAGTCTTAATATGAGGTTCATCCCTCCTCGTCACATCCTCAACTCTTTTGTGGCAAACGAAAAAAAATGTTAAATATTATTACAAAATTTCTTGTAAATTAAACTTAAAAAATATCCCGAAAACAAGTAACTTAACGAAAAAAATGTTAAATATTATTACAAATTTTTTGTAAATTAAACTTAAAGTATATCCCGAAAAAATAAACACGCCAAGAGTATGGATTGCCGCCCTACCGCCATATATTAAACCAATCATCGTATTGATTCACCCAGTCACAACATCCATGTCTAGTTCTACCAATAAAATGTGTAGTTAAAATAATTTGATAATAAGATCAAAGGCTCTATAATACCATGATAATATTAAAGTGCATGCAGAGAAGGTTTTGTAATGTTTGGCATACCTCAACTAGGGGTCTTCAAAACTATCCGTATCTGAAAATTCGATCTGAAATATCCGACATCCGAAAAATCAGATATCCGAAAAATCGGATATCCGAAATTTGGATGTCCGAATTTTTCGGATTCGAATAGAGATTTTCAAAATTTTCGGATATCCGAAATATCTAAAAAAATAAAAGTTTATTTCCTCTTATTTTGTAAGCATATAAAAGGCTTTCTTGTTTCCTTTGATGGTATGAATGAAAAGTTAAAAGAATATATCTTAAAGTCTTCTGCTTCTTGGTATTTTCTTTAGAGATTGACCCACTCAACGGATTATTATTTATCGATATCCGACTGGTACATAACATATAAACGTTGGGTGTTGAACCATTGATACTTTTAAAATGAAGAAGAATAAGTTTATTTAATAACACCGTGTATTACATTAATATGGCACTTGAGATGTCACACTACAGTCTTTATAGTATATTTTATCAAGTTGGACAATTTTAATTGCGACATTGCAAACGAAGTATGCATGTCGGTAAGCATGTGGGAAGAGAGGAAAGTTAGCTATCTTCACAAGCATTTTAAGATCCCCAGTGACCGTTATCCACATTTAAGTTTATTGTATTACTTCATTTGGAGATCCCACAGTTGAAAGTTGAGTAGTATAAGTTGATCGTCTTTAGAAATCTTGTTTTGGCTTTTAAAGAACGCATGACGGGAATAGTAGCTATTTTCTAAGTACTAAGAACGAATGTCCCTAGTTTTTGGTACGCCTTAAGGTTATCTGGTACATTAAAGCATTCTTGAAGCCCAAGTTGGACTTCAAGTGGCACTGTGTCATTTCTATAAGCATTCACCGACACGTTATGTTTGTCGATAACTTTAAGAAATGGTTGCTCGGTATCCAAATCGTGGGTGGCTATATACAAATAGCTGATTAAACCAAGCACCAACACAATGAATATTATCAGGGAAATGATCAATGCGATTTTGGTCCGAGTCTTAATATGAGGTTCATCCCTCCTCGTCACATCCTCAACTCTTTTGTGGCAAACGAAAAAAAAATGTTAATATTATTACAAAATTTCTTGTAAATTAAACTTAAAAAATATCCCGAAAACAAGTAACTTAACGAAAAAAATGTTAAATATTATTACAAATTTTATTGTAAATTAAACTTAAAGTATATCCCGAAATAATAACTTAACACGCCAAGAGTATGAATTGCCGCCCTACCGCCATATATTAAACCAATCATCGTATTGATTCACCCAGTCACAACATCCATGTCTAGTTCTACCAATAAAATGTGTAGTTAAAATAATTTGATAATAAGATCAAAGGCTCTATAATACCATGATAATATTAAAGTGCATGCAGAGAAGGTTTTGTAATGTTTGGCATACCTCAACTAGGGGTCTTCAAAACTATCCGTATCTGAAAATTCGATCTAAAATATCCGATATCCGATATCCGAAAAAATCAGATATCCGAAAAATCGGATATCTGAAATTTGGATGTCCGAATTTTTCGGATTCGAATAGAGATTTTCAAAATTTTCGGATATCCGAAATATCTAAAAAAATAAAAGTTTATTTCCTCTTATTTTGTAAGCATATAAAAGGCCTTCTTGTTTCCTTTGATGGTATGAATGAAAAGTTAAAAGAATATATCTTAAAGTCTTCTGCTTCTTGCTATTTTCTTTAGAGATTGACCCACTCAACGGATTATTATTTATCGATATCCGACTGGTACATAACATATAAACGTTGGGTGTTGAACCATTGATACTTTTAAAATGAAGAAGAATAAGTTTATTTAATAACACCGTGTTATTACATTAATATGGCACTTGAGATGTCACACTACAGTCTTTATAGTATATTTTATCAAGTTGGACAATTTTAATTGCGACATTGCAAATGAAGTATGCATGTCGGTAAGCATGTGGGAAGAGAGGAAAGTTAGCTATCTTCACAAGCATTTTAGATCCCCAGTGACCGTTATCCATATAAGTTTATTGTATTACTTCATTTGGAGATCCCACAGTTGAAAGTTGAGTAGTATAAGTTGATCGTCTTTAGAAATCTTGTTTTGGCTTTTAAAGAACGCATGACGGGAATAGTAGCTATTTTCTAAGTACTAAGAACGAATGTCCCTAGTTTTTGGTACGCCTTAAGGTTATCTGGTACATTAAAGCATTCTTGAATCCCAAGTTGGACTTCAAGTGGCACTGTGTCATTTCTATAAGCATTCACCGACACGTTATGTTTGTCGATAACTTTAATAAATGGTTGCTCGGTATCCAAATCGTGGGTGGCTATATACAAATAGCTGATTAAACCAAGCACCAACACAATGAATATTCTCAGGGAAATGATCAATGCGATTTTGGTCCGAGTCTTAATATGAGGTTCATCCCTCCTCGTCACATCCTCAACTCTTTTGTGGCAAACGAAAAAAAATGTTAAATATTATTACAAAATTTCTTGTAAATTAAACTTAAAAAATATCCCGAAAACAAGTAACTTAACGAAAAAAATGTTAAATATTATTACAAATTTTATTGTAAATTAAACTTAAAGTATATCCCGAAATAATAACTTAACACGCCAAGAGTATGGATTGCCGCCCTACCGCCATATATTAAACCAATCATCGTATTGATTCACCCAGTCACAACATCCATGTCTAGTTCTACCAATAAAATGTGTAGTTAAAATAATTTGATAATAAGATCAAAGGCTCTATAATACCATGATATATATTAAAGTGCATGCAGAGAAGGTTTTGTAATGTTTGGCATACCTCAACTAGGGGTCTTCAAAACTATCCGTATCTGAAAATTCGATCCGAAAAATCAGATATCCGAAAAATCGGATATCCGAAAAATCGGATATCCGAAATTTGGATGTCCGAATTTTTCGGATTCGAATAGAGATTTTCAAAATTTTCGGATATCCGAAATATCTAAAAAAATAAAAGTTTATTTCCTCTTATTTTGTAAGCATGTAAAAGGCCTTCTTGTTTCCTTTGATGGTATGAATGAAAAGTTAAAAGAATATGTCTTAAAGTCTTGTGCTTCTTGCTATTTTCTTTAGAGATTGACCCACTCAACGGATTATTATTTATCGATATCCGACTGGTACATAACAGATAAACGTTGGGTGTTGAACCATTGATACTTTTAAAATGAAGAAGAATAAGTTTATTTAATAACACCGTGTATTACATTAATATGGCACTTGAGATGTCACACTACAGTCTTTATAGTATATTTTATCAAGTTGGACAATTTTAATTGCGACATTGCAAACGAAGTATGCATGTTGGTAAGCATGTGGGAAGAGAGGAAACTTAGCTATCTTCACAAGCATTTTAAGATCCCCAGTGACCGTTATCCACATAAGTTTATTGTATTGCTTCATTTGAAGATCCCACAGTTGAAAGTTAAGTAGTATAAGTTGATCGTCTTTAGAAATCTTGTATTGGCTTTTAAAGAACGCATGACGGGAATAGTAGCTATTTTTGAAGTACTAAGAACGAATGTCCCTAGTTTTGGGTGCGCCTTAAGGTTATATGGTACATTAAACATTCTTGAAGCCCAAGTTGGACTTCAAGTGGCACTGTGTCATTTCTATAAGCATTCACCGACACGTTATGTTTGTCGATAACTTTAATAAATGGTTGCTTGGTATCCAAATCGTGGGTGGCTATATACAAATAGCTGATTAAACCAACCACCAACACAATGAATATTCTCAGGGAAATGATCAATGCGATTTTGGTCCGAGTCTTAATATGAGGTTCATCCCTCCTCATCACATCCTCAACTCTCTGTGGCAAACAAAAAAAATGTTAAATATTATTACAAAATTTCTTGTAAATGAAACTTAAAATATATCTCAAAACTAAGTAACTTAACGAAAAAATGTTAAATATTATTACAAATTTTCTTGTAAATTAAACTTAAAGTATATCCCGAAAAAATAACTTACCACGCCAAGAGTATGGATCGCCGCCCTACCGCCATATATTAAACCAATCATCGTATTGATTCACCCAGTCACAACATCCATGTCTAGTTCTACCAATAAAATGTGTAGTTAAAATAATTTGATAATAAGATCAAAGGCTCTATAATACCATGATAATATTAAAGTGCATGCAGAGAAGGTTTTGTAATGTTTGGCATACCTCAACTAGGGGTCTTCAAAACTATCCGTATCTGAAAATTCGATGTGAAATATCTGATATCCGAATCCAAAATATCCGATAAATCGGATATCCGAAATTTGGATGTTCGAATTTTTCGGATTCGGATAGTGATTTTCAAATTTTTGATATCCGAAATATCTGAAAATTTATTTTTTATTTTTTTCGGATATCCGAATATCCGATAATATTTTATTTCATCTTATTTTGTAAGCCTATAAAAGGCCTTCTTGTTTCCTATGATGGTATGAATGAAAAGTTAAAAGAATTTATCTTGAAGTCTTGTGCTTCTTGCTATACTATCCGTATCTGAAAATTCGATGTGAAATATCTGATATCCGAATCCAAAATATCCGATAAATCGGATATCCGAAATTTGGATGTTCGAATTTTTCGGATTCGGATAGTGATTTTCAAATTTTTGATATCCGAAATATCTGAAAATTTATTTTTTATTTTTTTCGGATATCCGAATATCCGATAATATTTTATTTCATCTTATTTTGTAAGCCTATAAAAGGCCTTCTTGTTTCCTATGATGGTATGAATGAAAAGTTAAAAGAATTTATCTTGAAGTCTTGTGCTTCTTGCTATTTTCTTTATTGATTGACCCACTCAACGGATTATTATTTATCGATATCCGACTAGTACATAACAAAAAAACGTTGGGTGTTGAACCATTGATACTTTTAAAATGAAGTAGAATAAGTTTATATAATAGCACCGTGTATTACATTAATATGGCACTTGAGATGTCACAATACAATCTTTATAGTATATTTTATGAAGTTGGACAATTTTAATTGCGACATTGCAAATGAAGTATGCATGTCGGTAAGCATGTGGGAAGAGAGGAAACTTAGCTATCTTCACAAGCATTTTAAGATCCCTAGTTACCGTTATCCACATCAGTTTATTGTATTAATTCATTTGAAGATCCCCCGGTTGAAAGTTGAGTAGTATAAGTTGATCGTCTTTAGAGATCTTGTATTGGCTTTTAAAGAATGAACGACAGGAATACTAGCTATTTTCTAAAGTACTAAGAATGAATGTCCCTAGTTTTGGGTATGCCTTAAGGTTATTGTTAGGGGCTGACTTTTAGCATGTCTGGATCATTTATCCTGAGGCTTAACCTGAATCATTTATCCTTAGCATATGAAGCAGGGAGTCTGAGGATCAAGGATCCTTATCTATATGTATGCTTACTAACAATTGTTTCTTTGTTTGTTTAACATCTGAATGCAGGCCTTGGACGAGGAAAGACTTGTTCTAACCGGGAATCGGGGAATATGCTTATAATTCCAGCACGTGCAAATAGCCTCATGACCGTTGGTGGAAAACGTGGGTGCATGGCTGGAATTTCGAATAGTTAGTTTATTGAGTTGAGTTAGATATTTAATGGGATTTTGAGCTTGATAGAACACACTTTTTCGATATACAACACTTCTGCTACTCTCTCTCGAACACACACACTAGGAATCATTGTAACAAGCTCAATATCTCCAAAGTTGTAATCTTATTTGTTCAATATAGTTGATAGTGATAGTTTTTACTATCCGAGGTTTTTTGTGCCGAGATCAATTGACGATCAAGGGCTTTTTCCTCGTACAAAAATCTTTGTGTTCATCACCATTTACATTTCTAGTTTCTTTAAACAGTCACTCGTCATTCAAGCACTCAACCTCACATTCAAGTTTGGTTACATTATCCTTAATCAGATTTTTTACCAAAACAGTTTGGCGCCCACCGTGGGGCAATCGGTGCTTCAATTCTAAAAACTCATTCATTTCATTCGTTTCTATTCACTTCCATCAATCTTATGGCTTCTCAGGGAAAATCCAGTTCAAGTGCCATATCAGCGGCTACCACATCTCAGCCTAGTGCATCATTGCCACCTATTCCTCCTGCATATCAGAAGAATACTGGGAATCGTCAGAAGAAAACTACTCATGTTTACACAGGATCAAAAACCTCTACTGTTTCTTCATCTACAGTTACTAACAATGATGTTTCTATCTTGATTTTGCAGATGAAGTGGAAATACAATTAAGTGACAAAGTGAAAATACAATTTAAAGATAGTCGAATCCATTTGAAGATGCATATCCTTCGAATTGCCAAAACATTTTCCTTAGTAAATTGTGTCCCCTTTACGAAGAACCAACCAAATTATAAGTATTTAAAAATATAAAATAGACATGGGTGTCGATACTATGCTACTATGCGGTGCCAATGATGGATCTGATATAAAGAGACTCTCTAAGACAGAACTTTACTTTAACCGGCACCCATTTATTTGATACCAAATTGTTACCAAGGTAAGATAAATAAAGCCCCTCCATGTGTCTCCTAAAGCGACACCCATTTATTAAAAAGGGAAAATTACAAGAATGTCAACCACCATTACCAAAGTGTCACTCTCAAGCGCCCTTGGATGGACTCCCGCACCATGGGAGGCGTCTGTTAGCCGTTTAAATATGTGCTTACACGTGTCCGACAAGGCTTGGCTAACTCCTCTGATTTACTTGGTTAACTCCTCCCATCGGCTTGGCTGACTCCTCCCACTAGCATGGGTGACTCCTCATGTTTTGGCTGGGCCATTACGGACTAACGCGTTAGCCAAACCACTCGGAGGCGTCGGCCATTACGGACTAATGCGTCATCCAGACGACGCCTCCGAGTGGTCTGGCTGACACGTTAGTCCGTAATGGCCGACGGCTCCGTGTTTGAAACTTTGAAAAATTAAAGTTAAGTGTCTTCTTTTTTTTAATCACATGTTATATCACGTTTTAGGTTGTAATTCTTAAGTTATGTTGTAATGTTATATGTTATAATTCTAAATTTTAAGTTATGTTGTAATGTTTTATGTTATATTTAAATGTTATATTAAATAGCTATTAGAATTAAATAGAAATGTGGAAAAAAATTATATTAGGAGTCAACCAAAACATGAGGAGTCCGCCGAGCAATGGGAGAAGTCAGCCAAAACATGAGGAGTCACCCAAGCCGATGGGAGGAGTCAGCCAAGTAAATGGGAGGAGTCAACCAAGCCTTGTCGGACACGTGTAAGCACATAATTAAACGGACGCAATAAACGGCTAACAGACGCCTCCCATAGTGCAGGAGTCCGTCCAAGGGCGCTTGAGAGCTAGTGACATTTTGGTAATGATGGTTGGTCAAGTGACATTGTTACTTTTAACTGGGTCAATCTGTTTAATACTTTTAACTTCCAACTATTTTAAATGCCCAAAATTTAATCCAAACTAATGGCAAAATGTGCCACTCAGTTTTTAAAGAGACACATTTCAAACAACTAAATCCAAATTTATATACTCTTAAAGAGCATGGTTGGTGACCATGACTTTTCTTAGTATCTAAAAGACACCAACCTTCTGTATAAAAGTATCGTAGGTGAAAAGAAAGACTAAATGTTAAAGTGCTTTGCTGGTTGTGGTGTTTTAATTTATCAAGAGGTCATCGGTTCGACCGTTCTCTATTCTTTTTGTTACTGCATGTAATTAGACCTGTTTCTGTTTTCTTTTTTTTTTTCTTTTTCTTTTTGTTAAAGAGTTCATATTTTATTTGGTACAATTAGTGTAGAAAATTGTAATAACAAGTAATACACAATAACAAAGGATATAGCAACAAAACGGTGACCAAAACTTTTATTGATTAACCAACCCTAAAAACACCCAGCCAAACCCTAGATCTTACGATTGTAAGATCTAAAACAAAACTCAACAATACAATGATGAACTGATAGAAAATCAGTTGATCCAAATACTGCGATACAGAAAATACAAAGATCTTCAACCAGATCTTCAAGATGAGATCAACAAGATCTCTAACACAGACGAACAAGAGAGAAGACAGAGAATGAGACTGATGAACAATGTACAATTTAACGCTAACAGTAAACCCTAGGCCTTTTATACTGTAGTCTTCACCAACTTACTCTTTGCACCTTCACCTTTTAGGAATACAGCTCCAGCCCATTATAATGTTTCATCAATTTACCTTAATGTTTCTCTTGTTTACACAACAGGTCCTTCACTTATCCAGAACTGCACAAATGCTCATCACAATAGTAAAGCACGTGATAATAATAAATAACAAGTGTAACAACTTATAACAACTTGTGTAACAACCTCTTGTTTTAAACATAATAGAATGACCATTATTTATATGACATTTTTACATCCCCCTTCATTCTATTATGTAAACAAGTCAATTAAACCAATTTTGGTACAAAACAGTTGATGCTGTTCAATACCAAGTCCGTTAGTAAATACATCTGCTAATTGACTTTCCGAATCAACTTTTATAGTGTTAATTATACCATTTGCAACCTTTTCTCTCAAAAAGTGTAAATCAAGTTCAAAGTGTTTTGTTCGTTCATGAAAAACAGGATTAACCGCTATAGATATAGCAGCCTGACTGTCACAAAAAAGATCAACAGGTAACTGACAATCAACTTTCCACTCCTCTAACAAATTCTTTAACCAAATTAACTCACAAGTAGCTGAACACATGGCATGATATTCAGCTTCTGTCGTTGACCTAGAGATAATGCTCTGGTTCTTGCTTTTCCAAGAAACAAGACACTCTCCTAAAAATATGCAGAACCCAGTGAAAGATTTTCTGGTGGACAAACACTTTGCCCAGTCAGAATCTGCATAACCATACAAACTTAACTTCTCAGACTTCTTGAACCACAACCCTTTACCTGGACTTTGTTTCAAGTATCTAAGTAATCTAAGAGCAACCTGTAAATGCATATCAGTTGGTTTATGCATAAACTGGCTTTAAAAATGTACAACATAGCTAATATCTGGTCTGGTTAATGATAAGTAAATTAATTTACCTATTAACTTTTGAAAGCCAATTATATTTTTTAAAACTTGCTAATTCTTTTCAATCTTTGATGTTACAACATAGCTTTGCTCAATTGGTGTGCTTACAGGCTTGCAACCCAAGTATCCAAACTCACTTAGAAGTTCTAAGCAGTATTTTCTTTGATTTAAACACACACCACCTTTATCATACAACACTTCAATACCAAGAAAATACTTTAAAATTCCTAAGTCCTTAATTTTAAAGTTTATCACTTAACAATCTCTTTATCTTATCAATTTCAGACTTAGAATTTACAGTAACAATAATCATCCACATATTCAAGCAAAGCTACAAACACAAAATCTTTACACAAAATAAACAAAGAATGATCACATTTACTTTGTATAAAACCAATTTCAACTAAGACACTTGTTAGTTTTTCATTCCATTTTCTAGAATAAAACTCCCTTTCTTTTATCCAAAATCCATAGTTTATAACCCTTTTTTGTGTTAGAATAACCAATCAACACACACTTTTCTGCACTAAAAGAAAACTTATCTGAATCATCTAAGATAGTGCTGAAGCACAAACACCCAAAATTCCTAACATGAAATAAAGAGGGTTTAAATTCAAACATAAGCTCATGCGGACTCTTTCCTAACAGCACAGATGAGGGAAGCCTGTTTATTAAATACACAGCAGCTAATATACAATCTGCCCAAAAACGAAGAGGTAGACCACCCTCAAACATAAGTGCCCTGGCCATATTTAAAAGGTGCCTATGTTTTCTTTCGACTACTCCATTCTGTTGTGGTGTGTATACACATGTATTTTGATGAATAATACCTTTGTTTTTACAAAATGCATTCATTTGACTATTAACAAATTCACTACCATTATCACTTCGAAAAAACTTAATTCTTTTTTGAAACTGACTTAATACTAACTCATAAAACCCTTGTATATTTTCAAACAACTCAGATTTACTTTTCAACAAATAACACCACACAGACCTGGAATAATCATCCACCACAGTTAAAAAATACTTATAACCATCTCTACTAGTTACTTTAGAAGGACTCCAAACATCTAAGTGAATTAACTCACCCACATATTTAGTTTTATGATCACTTAGAGGGAATGGTTCTCTAACTTGTTTTGATCTATGGCATATTTCACAAGGTTGATCAACAATTTTATTTACACCTAAGTCACCTTTTAAAATGGTTAGGACTTGATTAGCAGGGTGCCCTAGCCTACTATGCCAAAGACTACTGCTACTCAAACTATTAAAACAAAAATTAATGGAATTACAACTTTTATTAACAAAATACAGCCCATTGTCCTGGTTACCAGTCACCAGGACTCTCTTTGACTTCAAATCCTGTAGTAAACAAGTATTTTCATTAAACACTGCAGTGATTTGATTATCCTTGGCTAACTTAAACACAGATAGAAGGTTGACCCCATAATCAGGAACAAAAAACACATCATTTAAGATGACACCATCAGCCAGTTTAATACTACCAATTTTAGACACTTTAGCATTGGTACCATTAGGATGAGAAACCTTTAAATCAAATTCAGATACATCAATACTATTAAACATGTTTTTATCAAAATTTACCATATACTGATTAGCACCTGAGTCAACTATCCAATTAAAAACAAAACCAAAATTAACACTACTGGAACAACAGATAGAACCATCATTGACATCAAACACACAGTTAGACTTACCTCCCATATTGGAACTTTGAGGATTTGGACTGGTTTTTTCACTCACAAGACTTAAAAGTTTTGCAATCTGTTCAAAAGAAAAAGGAGACAAACAAGAGCCAGTAGACAGATTTGACTTACTATTAGATGAGACATTTTCCCCAACCTGACCAGCCCTCTTTTTAAACCTTGGTGGATAACCTACTAACTCAAAACATCTATCCACTGTATGACCGAGCATATTACAATTAGTACACTTTAGATTAGGATTAGGCCCTCTAAAACACTTTTTCTTAGGATCATACTGTTGACTTGACTTAGAAGCAAAAGAGACATTTTGACCTTTTGTACTAACACTAGTATTCCTATGAGAATCCTCTCTAGATATGATAGAAAAAGCAACTTTGACAGTAGGCAGTGGTTCTCTTGTTAAAAACTAGTTCTTACAAGGTGGTATACATCATCCAAGCCCATAAGGAACTGCATTAGTTTGATAAGTGTTGAGAAATCATTATAGTCTTTTGCAGCATCACATGAACATGTAGGTAACTGAACCATTAAATCAAATTGTTTCCACATAGTGTTCAGTTTATGGTAATATTCAGAAACAGAAGTTCCATTTTGAGAAATACAATTGATCTTTTTATACAAATCATACATTACAGAACCATCTACCTTGTCATAAGTTTCTTTTAGACTAGACCAGACCTCAGAAGCAAGTGTCACACCCCGACCCGCAACGGAAAAAGGTGATCGGGGCATGATTGGGTTATCATCAAAGCTCATGACATTTACTATAATGTTTCATATTTATTATTTCAATTTAATAGAAGTCATACAATCATATCAAACAAATACAACATGTTCAATTCATCCTACTAAACTTCATTATTTTTCTTCTAAGGAAATTTCCTATGTTTTCCTTGCTTTATCCTGTTCACCTGTATTATATATAAAAATGGTTTTTGGATCAACAAAAAGTTGGCGAGTGAACCTTGTTAGAAAACAGTTATTATTTATTTCTGGTTGTATTTAATATGGAAAAATCGTGCATTATTCATATATGAACAAATGTATATAAACATACAATAACATCAATTGGCATACAACAACAAACCATTAGCATACGATATCAAACCACAACAAACAATAACATACATTAACAACAATTAATAACATACATTAACAAATCAACAGCATATAATAACATATAAACAGGCATAAATAAATAACATAAATAAACTGTGCGATCAAGGCTCAATCAAACGCAGCCGATCGTATTGCATGTACTGAAAATGAAAAATGTCTGTGCGATCAAGGCTCAATCAAACGGAGCCGATCGTATTGCATGTACTGAAAATGGAAAATGTCTGTGCGATCAAGGCTCAATCAAACGGAGCCGATCGTATGTTGGCACGCCAGGTTCACGCTCATAATGTAATGGGGAACATGCTCAACGCTCATAATGTAATGGGGAGCGGCGGCCTATGAAATTGCATGTACTTGAAAATAATAAATTTAATCTAAACAATAATCACACAAACAGTTTATACAAACTGAATACACATTTATTCATGATATGATGTATGCACAATGATTTAAATATAGTAAATAGTAAGACACTTGATACACCCCAAAAACGTGATTTAAACGGGGAATTTGTAGAGATTCACTCACAGTGGGTGCGTTCGGTGAATGATGATGTATGCGCACGAGTTTAGAGGATTGATCGTCGATGAATAACTAACCTAATTAATAAGGAAAAGTAAGGTAAATAAATGGATTTTATTATCAACTTTAATAGGATTTTTGGATATATTTTTGTGAGTTTTAGGCTAGTTTCTAACCTTAAAAATGTTATTTTTAAGTATTTTTAATTGGTTTTTAAATAAAATAAATAAATAAAAATAATAAAAAATGTTTACTTTTTGACCGTTGACTTGACCGTTGACCGTTGACTTGTTGACCGGTTTTATTGTGTAAGTGTATGCGCAGGGTGAGCCTCGAACCCGAGACCTCCCGTACGCGTGCACGCAGCTCTACCAACTGAGCTACGTGTCTAACCCGAAATATTTCTGTTTTTAATTATATTTATATACTAACTAAATTAATCCGAAAATCATTTATTTTTAAAAAGGTTTCACTGTGACGACTCGGTGCGCTGCACAGGTCTCGAACCCGGGACCTGTGGTTTAGTTTGGCACACAGTCCACCGCTGGACTGTGTGTCTATCTTGGTAAATATCCTAGTTTTTATTATACTTAACATATAGCGGAGTTAACCCGGTTCAGTTTTAAACAAAAAGGCATTTTATTACTGCAAAGGTGTGTATCAAGAATCGAACTCGGGACGTGTATGTTTTTTATGTGCACACAGTCCACCGCTGGACTGTGTGTCTAACCCGTTTATAATTCCGATTTTAATTAATCTTATGTCATATCTGAACTCGTCTTCTTCGTTCAAAACACAGACATCAGTCAAAGAAACTGATACTTGATTAATTCGGTTAATGAACAAGATGAACAATTGGAAAGTATTGAATCGAAGAGTTTGGGGAAAAAAAATACCGAACAGATCGTCTTCTTCAGAAAATCCGGCGAAACTCGTCGGCTCTGTTCTGGTGACTTTCGACTGTTAGAGTTAATTAGCAGTTTGGAGGGATTAGATGTGAAATTGAACTAATGAGTAATGATTATCAGTAGATTACATGATCATACAGGTTATCAGCGTGATTCTGAAACTTTCAGAAATTTTCCGGCGAAAACAGAAAAATCCGGCAATGTCGTCTGGGGTTGATTCTGAGCGATGAAATGGTGTTAGAAATTGTCTTATAATGGAATGAAACAGAAATATCGAGATAATTACTGTGAAGATGAAAGTCCCGGTTTTCCGGCGACTTGCAGAGAATTCCGGCAAGTGCAATTTCTTGCGACAGTGGTTCTTCAGAGGTTTAAGGTGAGTGGGATTGATGTCAGTACGAGTCCTATGATCTTATTTTTGGGTAAGAAGAAAAGATGGGTTGATTTCGGTTTTCCGGCGAAACTTTCCGGTCAATTCACAGAGAATTTCGGCGACTTCCGGCGAAGCTTTCTGAGCGAAATATTGAGTGTGTTTGATAGAATTCGCGAGCTCACTAAATGAAGAAAGTATAACTCCCGAATTTGAATTGTATGTTTCGGTTTTTGATTGAAATGAATGAAATTGATGGATTAATTCAGTTATAACCGATCTCGTTGTTAAGGCATACGTTATGACCAAAAAGAAACGGCCAAATTTGACGAAATTTACGGGATTTCCGGCATGAACGGATTTGGGCGCGCTGTGCACTGGGTTTCGATTTCCAGATTGATTTATGAATTAATTGATTCAATATATTAACAAACATCACAAGTGGCGGAGTGGTTGAGCGCGTGAGAGTTAAGACTGTTTTGACCAGTTTGACTTGGCTGACCCGGGTTCGAGTCCCGGCTTCAGCATATTATTTTTAATTGATTATTTTTAGTACATTTTCAAAAATAAATTTTATATTCTAATATACTTATTAGTTATGTATCGTTTAAAATTAATTTGGGCATTAAATACGCAACGAAATTTTTAACTGGTTGTTCGGTTAATAAACGGAGCGGGTTTGGTAAATCCGGTTCTTGGCGGATGTTACAGCAAGTGTAGAGAAAACTTGACCCAAATACAATTCTTCAGACACTGAATTTAACAACCAGGTTAACACAACTGAGTTACACCTATCCCACTGACTACTTAAAACTGAATCATCAGTAGGTTTTTTACATTTACCATCAAATAAAGCCAAACTTATTTTTTGCCTCTAAAGCTAGTTTCATAGCAGTAGACCAGATCCTGTAATTTTCAGTTCCTTTAAGTTTGATATTAACTATTGTAAGATTACTTGAGTCACTAGGATGCAAAAAACAGAGGATCACCTATATCAAGCTTACTTATAAGAGTAGCAGAAGTACCAATACCATCACCCATATTAACACAATATAAGACACAACAACAAATACAAAATAACAAGACATATAACTTTCAAAAAACAAGTGTAAACCCTAAGGCGGAACTGAGTCAGGGGTCAGATTCTTCATCACTTATAGTGCATGGACAAGTCTTAACTCAGGAGCCAACACTACTCCTTGAACAAGAAACAACAACAAACAACATTAATCAAGAAATATCACGTATAATCGGTCCTCACTACCCCGACATCAACTAACAATACCAATCAACAACAAAGGAAAGTATGAAACTAACTTACAAAAGCGTTTAACTCCCTCCTAAGCACAGATCTGTTTCATAACCTTCTGGGGTTATAAAAACATATCAGAAGACAATATACACCAACACCAGGTCAGTTTGCTTCGTAATCAACATAGATTACAAAGACCAACACAGGCCTTCAACTGATATCACCAAGAACAAGCCTGATTATATAAATCCTAGAACTTCAAGCACAAGCTCTCAAGATGAGAAAACCCTAAAAGACAACCACAAAAAAGTTAGATCTACAACGGAAAGTTGGATCAAGAGTTGATTAGCTCTGATACCATGTAGAAATTTGTAATAACAAGTAATACACAATAACAAAGGATATAGCGACAAAACGGTGACCAAAACTTTTATTGATTAACAAACCCTAAAAACACCCAGCCAAACCCTAGATCTTACGATGGTAAGATCTAAAACAAAACTCAACAATATAATGATGAACTGATAGAAAATCAGTTGATCCAAATACTAAAACGATACAGAAATACAAAGATCTTCAACTATATCTTTAAGATGAGATCAACAAGACCTATAACACAGACGAACTAGAGAAGACAGAGAATAAGACTGATGAACAATCTACAATTTAACGCTAACAGTAAACCCTAGGCCTTTTATACTGAAATCTTCAGCAACTTACTCTTTGCACCTTTACCTTTCAGGAATACAGCTCCGGCCCTTATAATGTTTCATCAGTTTACCTTAATGTTTCTCTTGTTTACACAGCAAGTCCTTCCTTATCCAGAACTGCACAAATGCTCATCACAATAGTAAAGCACGTGATAATAATAAATAACAAGTGTAACAACTTATAACAACTTGTGTAACAACCTCTTACTATAAACATAATAGAATGACCATTATTTATATGACATTTTTACAATAAGATACTTGCATCTAATTAATTAATAAATTTTAATCAAGTCATTACTTACACCTAATTAATCAACAGATTATCAAGTCATTTCTGTTATTATTTAACTTAAGTTTTTATTTTATTTTGTTTTTATATTAAATATTTAAATTCACACTATTTTGTGCTGAACCAAATACTTACCACTAAACCACTAAGTCTTTAGTGTTTTTCTTTTTTTTTTTAAATTATTTAGCTAAATAAAATATGAAAAAATCATATAGGTTTTTTAGTTAAACGATAAAAAGACCAACGAACAAAACATGTGTCGATAATATTTTTTCATATTATGATTTTATTTTGTGCATTTTTTTCGGTTGCGTCGATGGTTCCGACCATGGCTTTTTTGGGCTAGCCCTCAACTTCAGGGATTTTATACATTTAACCTATAACTTTTAGTAAGTGAAATACGGACCTCTAACTTTTGATAACTGTAAACTTTGACCCCCAATCTTTTCTGCTTAATAACTTCACGCCTCATCTTTTCCAACATTTCAATTTTTTTTTAAAATTGCTATTACGAGTTTACACCCCAACATGTGAGACATCATACTCTTCTTTATCTATGTCTAACCACGTTAATGTCACGAACGTAACGAGTGTGACAAAGTCAAAAACAAGTCATGTCACCCAAGAGCGTCACACATTAATTTCATCATCGTAATGCGTGTAACGAAGTTGCCGACGCGACATTGCCGCCGCAACGCATAACTCGGGTAAAATTCTAGTTAATATTATATACCAATCAATTTAGGGGTACACTACTACCAAAAAAAATTAAAATAAAACAAAAAAGCAATTATCAAAATTTGGTACCAAAAACAACGGTAGCAAAACCAAGCAACAATTTTCCGATATCTGCTCTATTTCACACGCCGGCTAATTAAACCTGATATCTGCCTTATCTCACACGCCGTGAGCTAGCTAGGTCTTCTTCCCCTCTCACCTCTTCCAGTCAACTGCAGATTAAACGTATGTCGTCGTCGGAATCTACACTACGTTGGTTCCGGTGAACACTATTGCGTCGTATTCCTCAAACCGTCAAGCTGGAGACAATTTCTCGTCTGAATCGAAAACCCTAACAATCACAATTACGCTTGTTCTTTCGAATTCCTATATATATTGCTGTAAGATTGCTATACCTAACTGTACATTCATTACGTTCATCTGTTATTTCAGTTATATTAATTGAATTGCATATACTACATTAGTTGTTTTTTGTTTAAATTCGTTTGGATGCTGTGAAATTGTGTATACTATCTTTCATTTTCATGTTACAAGGTTGTAATTCGAAGCTTTGATGATAATTGTAGATTTTTTTTTTCACAACACCATGTAATACTCGATAGATTCCAAAAAAAATTGTTCACTGTGTTTTTAAAGAGGTGTTTTTTTTTTACTATGAGAATTCTTTCATTTAAAACAGAGACGATAGGTAGACAGGCAACAAGCTGCGCCGCTACCCCCTTCTGAATAGCAAACCCTACCCTGCTAAACACAAAATTCTGCCCCTTAACATGCGCGGTGTTACTACTTACCACCTGTTGAACCCGCTTGAGGAACCGCATTAGGTTAATGAACTGCAAACTGTTAGTTTCTGTTATTGAGGAATCCTAGGTTACTTAAGTAGTTGTCATTAGGTGTTTGATGAAATGAGATTTTGAATATTGATTTTATTATTGTAGATAACTTTCATATGCCTTTGGAATTTTATACTTTTGTAAGTTATTATATTTTGAGAGCTTTCATGATATGATAGGGTTGGTTGAATTTTTTTCGTATATTATTGGTTCAGATCCATTTTGATTATGTGAATTGTGTCTATTCTTTTGCGTTTCATGTTGTAAGGTTGTAATTTGAAGCTTTGATGACAATTATAGGTTAATTTGATAATATTTCTGCTGGCATTAAGTTATTGAACTGCAAACTGTTAGTTTCTGGAATCAAGATCTACTTTAGTAGTTATGATCACCAAGTGTTGATGAAATGAGATTGTGGAATTTGATGTAATGTTTTAGATGACCTTCATTTTCCTTTGAAAATCAAGAGTTTTCTAAGTGATATTTCAGAGAGCTTTTATGGTATAATAACATAAGGTGAAAAGCTTGTTGTTTGCGCGTTTCGATATGAGAGGGCCATTGATAACAAAAATTGTTTTGTTTTGGCCCTAGGCATAGACTGCAAAAGATATGGTTAATCCATTGTGTGGTTAGTTCTTTTTGTACCTATAGTTTTGTCTAGATCAACTTTGAGTTCAATCAATTCTGTTACAATGGCTGTGAAACGTTGTATGCGAACTACTGGAGGTTGAAAGAGCAAGCATTAAGGTTTGTAGTTTGTCTTTAGGAGTTAGTAACTTGAAGGAGCTTAAGGTTTGTAGAAAGGAAAGAGAGCACAATGTTCCTTGCTATAATGTGTCTGCGAGTCTGTTGATTATGTTTGCAAATGGTGAAGAGTTTGATCGGCATTGTGAAGTTTCAAAAGAGGAAACGTACTGTTTGGTTCATCCTCCAAAAGACTATAATCTTCTTTTTTTGTGTAACATCAGGTTTTTGACTGCTGGTTTGAGAGTGGGTCCATGCCATATGCATATATCCTACCCATTTGAAAATCAAGAATACTTCAACAATAATTTTCCTGGACATTTTGTTGCCGAGGACTTAGATCAAACTTGTGGATGGGTTGTTTGAATGCATGATATTACTTTTTGCTCCTTGTAAAAGTAGGACACAACATGTTGCAGGTCAACCTGACCTATACCAAAAAGTACCCATGTTGACCCGTTAGCAACTCGTCGGACCCACCAGTTTTGCCACCTCAAGCTACATGATGTGAAATCATATTAACTATTCTTAAGCCCCCCGCATTGTGGGGCGGGGGCGTAAATCGTGTTACTAGCATTGTGGGGCCGGGGGGCATAAAACCGTGCTAAATATCAACCGAACCACAACCAAAACTCCATTGAGGGTAGTTACACGGATGGATGCATTTTCAGTGAGGATATGAATGTATTTTGAAGAAGTAATAATGTCGATGATGGTGTGGAAGGTCGTATTCTTGCTGTGTTTTACAAGATGCGGTAAATAATTATGAGGGTATTTCAATTCGAGGGCCACGATGAACTCTAGTTCAAATCTTTTGAAAATCTTTTATGCAGATGATCTTTTGATTGAAAGTAGTGTTAGATGGAAGCAAAATCGGAGTTTTTCTCTTTTCAGGCAGTATACAACACACTTTTCGAAGCTGAACATCGATCTGCTTTCTACATTCCTTACCGGAAATTTCCTCCGGATACATGGCTTGTTCCCAGACATGGTTTTTTTTGTTCTTTGTAAATAATTAATGTGTTACTTATGGTTACAAGCAAAACCTGAATCCACTCTTTCATAAGTAAATGGAGCAAGTTGTCAGCTCTACTAAAAACTCATTTTGAAAAAATCATGTGGTTGTATGGTACAACCCTTTATTATTAGCATGTCTTTTGGCAATATATTTTTGGAAATTTAAGAAAGGGTTCATGGCTTGTGATTTCAGATTGTATCAAACTTTGCATTTTTATCATATGGTGACGGGCCAAGAAGATGAAAGGAAAGTTAATGAGCTCTATGGTATAAAGCGTTTGCCTAGGAGCTTAAGCGAGGCAAGGTTGTCGTGCCTAGGTAGGCGCTTCGGCGAGGGTCTTTATAAAGCACACAAGAAGGGCAAGTGAGGCGCAGTGGTCACCTGTTGGGCTAATTGGTGTGGAGGCCCGATCAAGGGAGGGCGGCCGACCCTAGCTTTGAGTCGGCCCATATTAGGCAGTTAAATTAGGGTTTTAATTTAGCCGGCCCTAGTTATCTCTATGTGGGCTTGGGCCTAACTTGGGGAACAAGTTTCCTAACCCTAGATTAGTCTCTATATATTGATATCATTGTACTTGTAATTCCTTAAGCACCTGAATAATAAAGAAACCCTAGTTGCAGCACAGTGGATGTAGGTCAGCTGACCGAACCACTTTAAATCTTCGTGTCGTTTATTGCTTTCGTGTGTGTGTGTTCAGCTTCGTGTGTGAGTTCAATCCTAGCGATCCTAACAACTGGTATCAAAGCTTTGGCTCTTGATCGGGATCACACGAGAACACCAGAACCGCCACCTTCAGTTCTTTCGTCGTCAGCCACCCAGTCAACCGCCGCCGTCACCCCAACGCTACTAGGGTTTCGCCGCCGCCGTTAGGGTTTTCGCCGTCGTCGCAGAAGAAGGTTTAGGTTCCGTTTTTTCGAAAGCTTTAACAACCAGTCCCGAATCAGCCGAAATCAGAGATCTATTTTGCAGAAGAACAGTTTTGCTGAATCAAAGAGACCGACTACAGAAACCTAGAACCTGAGTCAACCGCGTTTGTCAGGTTTTATCGTTTCAGTTAAAGTTTCAGTTTTGATTATCAAGTTCGTTATTCCGCTGCGTGTTAAATAGATTGATTTGCTGCGTTTGTCTCTGTTTATCCATAACCAGTGTTCGTTTAGTCATTGCCATGGCTGTAGACGGAAATGTTATAATAGAGAAGTTTGATGGGAATAAGTTTGGTTGGTGGAAGATGCAGATTGAGGCACTACTTTGTCAGAAAGACTTAGATGTAGTGCTTGAGGGTGAGAAGCCAAAAGACATGCCACAAGCAGATTGGGTGAAGTTGGATAAGAAAGCCAGAGCAGTGATAACGCTTTCTCTGTCAGAGAATGTTGCCTATAACATCCAGAAGGAGACCTCAGCTAAAGGTATGATGGAAGCATTATCTAACATGTATGAGAAGCCTTCTGCAGCAAATAAGGTTTATCTTATTCGAGAGCTTGTGAATACCAGGATGAAGGAGGGTGACTCGGTAACAAATCACATCAATAACCTAAACTCAATCTTGTCTCGCTTAGTGTCTGTCGATATTAAGTTTGATGATGAGGTTCAAGCTCTACTGTTATTATCCTCATTGCCTGATAGTTGGTCTGGAACCGTAACTGCTGTTACTAGCACTTCGGAATCGAGTAAGTTCACGTTTGCGAAGATGCGGGATCTTATTTTGGGAGAGGATGCTCGACGTCGTGGTTCAGGTGAGTCTTCGAGTTCTTTGTTGAGTACAGAGGCCAGGGGAAGAAAGAATCAGCGGGAAAGTCGTCAGAGCAAGAGGAGGAGTGTGTCTAAGGTTCGGAAGGATGTGGTATGTTGGAATTGCAATGAAGTAGGACACTTTAGGAATCAGTGTTCGAAACAGAAGAAAGAAATAAATTCTGCAAGAGACTACAGTGATGATGATGATGCGTTAGTCTGTAGTGTGGAGAGCAGTGTGGATTCCTGGGTCATGGATTCTGGTGCTTCATTTCACGCTACCCACAGCAGTGAAGCACTGCAGAATCTGAAAGAAGGTGACTTTGGAAAGGTAAAACTGGCGAACGATGAGGTACTTGATGTTACGGGCATGAGTGACTTTGTTTTGAAGACTTCAGTTGGTTCGTGGACTTTAAGAGATGTCAGGGTTATTCCAGGTCTGAAGAGGTTGTTGATTTCGGTTGGCCAGTTGGATGATCAGGGATATGAAGTTAAGTTCGGGAATGGACAGTGGAAGGTTGTCAAAGGGAATATGGTCATGGCTCGTGGAAAGAAAAGAGGCTCATTAGACATGGTCAGTATACCATCAGAAGGAAGTGATGTTCTTCTGAAGAAAAACAAAGTCGAGTTCACAGAATCTCAGGGACAGAAGAGGGTTTCCTTTGCAAGAGAGAAACCTAGAGTCACAGGGAAGATTCGGGATGAACGTGTTTGGAAGGTCAAACTAGTCAGGGACATTGTGACAGTGGGAGCGCAAGGCGTGTTTCAGTTACAGTTTCAGGGCGACAGTGGGTTAAAAAGACCAGAATTCCAAATGGAAAAGTCTCTCCAGAGAATCTCTTGCTAGTATTGGAGAGTGTGTGTTCTCAGGATTTCTCAGGATTCAGCAATTCGTTTAAGTGGGAGCCGACAGGGACAGAGAACGAGTCACAGGTTGTGACTGATGAGTTGAGGCTCAGTGAGAGCTTCAACGTGCCTTCAGGTTAATTGTTGAGAAGGCTGCTGCAACTAGGTGATAAAGGAAGATTACAAGATGTACAAATTTTGAAGACTATTGGGAGTTGTTCGAGCCTCCAAGTGGGAGATTGTTGGGCTAATTGGTGTGGAGGCCCGATCAAGGGAGGGCGGCCGACCCTAGCTTTGAGTCGGCCCATATTAGGCCGTTAAATTAGGGTTTTAATTTAGCCGGCCCTAGTTATCTCTGTGTGGGCTTGGGCTAACTTGGGGAACAAGTTTCCTAACCCTAGATTAGTCTCTATATATTGATATCATTGTACTTGTAATTCCTTAAGCACCTGAATAATAAAAAAACCCTAGTTGCAGCACAGTGGATGTAGGTCAGCTGACCGAACCACTTTAAATCTTCGTGTCGTTTATTGCTTTCGTGTGTGTGTGTTCAGCTTCGTGTGTGAGTTCAATCCTAGCGATCCTAACAGTCACCAGTGGTGGAAAGATGAGGTTAGAAGAGAAAGGGAGGGAGGTGAGGCAGGCGAAATATGTGGAGCGTGCAGAGCCAAAGTTCAATTTAGCTTGAAACAATAAAAGTAATTTCATTTTTTTTAATTTTTTAATTGTTTATTATCAGGTTATTAATAATTGTTTATAATTATGTCTTATATATTAGTATTTTTCTAAGCGAAACATATATCGTTTTTATTGTTTTCTAATAGTGGGCTCTTTTTTTGTGTTGGGCATACGCTTTGCGTCTAGGCAACGTGCGAGGCCTTTGCAAAAATTTGATCCTCGCTAGTAAAGTTCTTGGTCATCTACCCAGATCTAGTGGGGCCATAACGGAAGATGAGATGGATGCCAGGTATGTATGGTTTCATTCTTCCTACTGTATGTGGTATTTTATTGCTCTTTAGTAACTCTACAAAAGCATCTCGTAGCCGGTATCCATAACAACGCACATGAACTCATCTTCGACTTCGATGCTTGTAGCACTTTGTGAGGTATATTACTCTCTAGTAACTCTAGATAACTTATGTATTTGTAATTCAATTTCATGAGCTTGCTGAAGTATTTTTTACGAATGTATTGTTAAACAATTTTTTACGAATTTATTGTTAACAAGGTGTGTATGGATGAGCATTTTCAAAGTGATTATGAGTTTTGATAAAATGGGGTGTAGGAGATGTGTTTAGACACACTTTTCTTGTTTCAAGTTTTCATATTCAGATAATTATTTGCTTACTAGCATGAATCATCCAGATGGAGATTCTGGTTTGTGTTTATCAGCTTTGCTTAAAGATGATGCATTGGATAATGCTCTACCTCTTATGAAACTGATGTGTTTTTTCATTGCATCCACTGGTATTACCTTTAGGATGAACATTTGGATGTTTAAATTTGGGCTAGTTAATGTTTTGATTTGGATGTTTATTAACATTGGATGTTTGTTATGATTTTTAAATTTTATAAAATCCTTATATTTTTTAAGTTCTGCAAGAATAAATGGCAACATGTATAAATGGATAGTAGTAAAGCAAAAGGGTATCAAAAAGGTTTAAAAAGGATAGAATAGTGTGTTGGAAATTTAGTGAAAATAACATTTTTCACAAATATCGGAAATGGATATTTCCTAATTTTGGACGACAAATAAATATTATAAACTGAGGTTTATATAGATATTTTTTGTGGGTTTGTGTTCTATGTTGGAAGAGCTTCGCAACGAACTAAACCACGTCCAAAACGGACCTAAGATGAATGAGATATCGATGCTCAAAGTTTGGTGTTTGGAACATTAAATGCTAAAATAAATGGGAAAGTAGCCCATTGTCCCACATAGGAGGTGAGATGAAACTTAAAGGGCTATTTAAGTGGGAACACTCATTCCTTATCGTTTCATGGAAGCACACACTAAGTGTACTCGCGAAGGGTGCGGAGCATCTTAACCCGCACACGTGCGCGCATGGCGTGGGCGATGGGCGCAATGTGGCGCTTTGATGGCGCACTTTGCACTTCACGAGCCGCTTGAGATCCGCCTTTGTATTATTGACAGCGCATGGTGAAGCACATGGGCTACAAGGACCAGGTGACAGCTAGACCCTGGAGGGTGACGTGGCAAGGGCGCACAGGTACACGGTAGTGGCGCATGGCAAGGCAGTCCAGGTTGGCGCGCGAGGACTCCTGATGTGTGGGCACGTGGCGCACCAAAGTGAACCAGTACGACACGATTGTGTGGCGTGACCAGATAGGTTCACTGGTGACGTGGGCGCGCACAACAGTAGGCTCGCGCATGGACTTCGGCCAAAGTGGCGCACATGGGGCGCACCATCAGAGTGGGCTTGCGCATGGAATTGAGCCAGAATGACGCACGCGCTCAGTGCACAAGGCTTGCGCGCGCACGCGGACTGGAGCTTCCAGAATTCAATGACAGATTAGTTACACTTCAGCATTTGAAACAGACGAGTCAACGACTTTAACTGAGAAATAACTGACGAATTAAAGTACATTAAAGACGTTTGATGTAATTCACTTCGTTGAGTTAATTCGTTTTTTGGCTGTTTCATCCCCGATGCAGTATAAATACATCATCACAACACCAGCACGAGACACACCGAAATTTACCAACTTATGCTAAATTTCTCCTACAGATTCTTCATCATCTTCTTTCTTGTTGCAAGGTACACCTTCGGGTTTCGTCATCTCCGGTAGTGCAACTGCTTAGGCTGTTGTATCCTGGAAACAAACGAGTTCTCCTGAGAGACTCGAAATTTGTTTTAAGGGACTCGTGTCTAACACGATTCTCAGCCAAGAACTCCATATATTCTGTCAAATTATGTTCTTGTTTTTGCTTTATTTCAGTTGTAATTCAGTATTGTAATTTACAGCTTTATTTATTTCGGTTTGTAATTCTTTTTAATAAAAGTTTTATTTATTTTATGCGAACGGCTTCCTACATAGTGTGTAGAAAAAATGTATAAAAAGATAGAATAGAGGCAGCAAAAAGGTATTAAAAAGATAGAAAAAGTGTAGCAAAATGGTGGCAAAAAGCGGTAGCAAGATGGTGTCAAAAAGCAACAGTAGCAAAATGGTGGCTAAAACGGTGGCAAACGAACGTTAGCAAATAAGTGTGGTTTTCCTACCAAGTTTTTGGTGTCAAAACGATGGCAAATGGTCATTTGCCACGTTTGCGACCAAAATTGTGGTAGTAAAAACCCTAATTTCTAGTAGTGGTAGGGCCCGGTTTTTAAGCTCGCAACAGTTTTAGAGACGGCCCTGTGTGTCAGGTACTCGGACACCCATCCCCATGAATACCGGTTTGTCCCAGCTGATGTGTCACGAGCTCTGCACCAATAACACTTCAATTTGCCATATCATATCCAATCCAGATAATAGTAATTACATGAAAACAATGGCTCTCTATTCCTACAGGGTAGAGGTACCTCCTTAGACCCTAACTTAGCTTTGCTATTAGTAGGATTTACTGAGTATGATGGTGATAAAAACAGTGGATGTTATAGTCCGAATGTGCATGAAAAACCAAAACACATTGGAAACAAGTGGAACACTATTTCAGAAACAGCTACTTCTTTGACTTTTGAGAAACTTAACATGGACCAAAAAAGCATTGGTCGGGCTGCTCGCATTGCCAAGTTAAATTATCATATCCGTTATCTTATTAACATGTCCTGATGTATTATTTTTCCCCTTTTAATAACTGATAGGTATTATAGGGGTTGAGTTATAATACAAAAGGGTTTTGAAATAAGAAGTGTAAGAAGGAACCATAGAGTGACAAGTTTTCAAAAATTTGTCCATAAGAGAAAAAGAAAATGCACATGCCCGTAGAGTGACAAGTTTCGGTAGTATAGTAAGTTACAAGTTTGGTAGGTAATGTTAGAGTTTTATCTTGTGAAATTTGAGTTTTTTTATGTGTTTTCTATATCTTTTTGGTGATATGGAAAATTGCAGAAAAAAGCCAGAACCATAGTTATCGATAGGGAATAATAAGGCACCTCTATGCTACGTAGCCATAGCGATGAAATAGCGCTCGCTATTTCGTGTATAGCGATAAGGTAGTAGAAAATAAAAAAATAGACTTCTTTATTTATTATATATGTATATACTGTTAATTTTATACTTTTTATACATAAATTCAGAAGTTTAAGGATCAAATGTAAACTAGTCAATATAGAGGGAGTTAAATGTTTAAATATACAAATCAATTTTACACTTTTTATTAAGGTTGTAAACGAACCGAAAGGAATTAAACGTCTTCATAAACACTTAGCAAAGGAAAACGAACTCAAAGTATTGTTCATGAACATCAGTGACTACAAACAACGTTTATGCACGCAAATGAATATCCGCAAACATACATCCACTTTAGAATAAAATTTGTGTAACTCGTCCCAAAGATTATGAAAAACCACCAAAATATAAATTTGCACTTAACATAATTATCAACATAATAAACATAACTATGAAAAACATGACTAAAAAATTAAGAAGCTTGTCAAGATTTAACACAAACTAGAAACATGATTAACATGATGTTTGTCAAGATTTAACGCAAACTGAAACTGAAATGGTCAAATAAGGGATGGTGGGGGGATATAGTATAACTAGGGTTTCACTTTTTAAAAAACAGAAAACATATAAATACCTTTAAATGTACAAAGATTAATGAACATATATGTGTGAACATAACGAACACATTAAACGAACGAACATAAAACACAATTTCTTGTTCGTGTTCGTTCATTTATTAAACATAACATAAATGAACTTCCCGCCAAACGGTTCACGAACTATTCGTTGAATGTTCGGTTCATTTAAAGCTATACTTTTAATGTAAAGAATTATAAATTTTAGGGACTAAATATAAACTAGTGAAAGATAGAGGGGTTAAATGTTAAAATACTTAAAGTTCTTTAACCCTAAAAGTCTAACACATGGCTACTTCTTCTTCCTAGTTTGCATCTTTTTCTCATTGGTTTCCGGCCAAAACACAACACCAACGCCAGACTTCACTCTCGAGGTCGCTATTTGGTCGATATGACCCTTGTAGCGGCATATAGGCGCCACGCCACGCCATACTATTTGATATAGCGTCAGCTATGAACGCTATTAATAACTATGGCCTGAACATATCAACAAAGAAACTATTGGATGCCACTAGGGTAGTTGGACTTCTTACTACCTCTCATTTTGTTTTTAATTTTGTTTGATTTTTCATCATCTTATAAGGTATCACCTAGAAGACCATTTAAAGAAGGGGATGTTGGCCAATATTCCGTTCTTTAAATGGTCTTCCAGGTGATACCTTATCATGGAAATGAGGAGTTATATATTTTTGTATTAGTTACATATTAGCTAGTTTAAAAAAAAAGATTCGTCATTGCAACTTGCTTCTCAAAACATGGAACATATATATATATATATATATATATATATATATATATATATATATATATATAGGGGATGGATAAAATGAGAACCACCTTGAGTTGTGAGAACCGTAGGAACCAATATAAGCCATTGATCAAAAGTGTTTTAATGACTGAGATTAAAAGAAAATAAAGTAGTTGTAATCATTGTGCTTTAATTAATGAGTTTTAGTTTTTAGTAGGATAAGGGTAAATTGGTATTTTTACTAAGCTCTTTAATTATTATTAATTAAAGTTGTAATCATTGTGCTTTAATTAATGTTTGTGATTTAATTAATGTGATTGAATTAATATTATCTTTAAATCATGCAGTAAGAAAATTATTTTACGTAGGGGTTCAAACTTTTTTTGCGCGCCGGTTTTAAACATTTTAACGCGCGGGTTCAGACTTTTTTTACGCGCCGGTTCAAATTTTTTTACGCCCGGTTTTAAACTATTTTTACGCACCGGTTTTAAATTTTTTTTACGTGCGGTTTTAAACTTTTTTTACGCGGCGGTTTTAAACCTTTTTTACGTGCCGGTTTTAAACTTTTTTACGTGCCGGTTTTAAACTTTTTTTACGCACGATTTTAAACTTTTTTACGCATCGGTTTAGAACTTCTTTTATGCGCCGGTTTAGAACTTTTTAACGTGCCGGTTTAAAATTCTCTTTGCGCGCCGGTTTTAAATTTTTTTTACGTGCGGTTTCAAAAAATTTTTACGCGCGATTTTAAACTCTTTTTACGCGCGGGTTCAAACTTTTTTACGCGCCGTTTCAGAACTTTTTTTTACTCGTCGATTTTAAACTTTTTTTACGCGCCGGTTTTAAACTTTTTTTACGCGCCGGTTTTCAACTTTTTTACGCGCGGTTTTAAACTTTTTTTACGCGATGTTTAAAACTTTTTTATACGCTGTTTTAGAACTTTTTTTACGCGCGGTTTTAATTTTTTTTACGCGCCGGTATAAAAGTTTTTTACGCGCGGTTTTAAACTTTTTTTACGCGCCGGTTTTAAACTTTTTTACGCGCGGGTTTAAACTTTTTTTACGCGTGGTTTTAGACTTTAAAACAATTTTTTTTTACAAAAAAACAATTTTTTTACAAAAAAACAATATTTTTACTGGTTTAAAATTTTTTACTAAAAACAAAATATTTTACGCCAAAAAAAATTATTTTATTTTTACAAAAAACTTTTTTACAAAAACTTTTTGTTACATTTTTTTTTCAAAAACTTTTTTACAATTTTTTTTTACGCCAAACATCTTTTTACGCCCCCAACACCCCAATTTCGGGTTTACGAAATTTGAGGATCTTACCAAACGAACTCACCCCAAAAATCACTACTCAATAGATGTCTCATGTTGAATTTTAAATAGAAGAGAGAAAAAAATGTGACATGTTAAGTTTTAAATAGAAGAGAGAGAAAAGATGTGACATGTTGACTTTTAAATAGAAGAGAGAGAAAAGATGTGACATTGGAAGTAAAAGACTAAAATACCCTTTTGATTTAATTTGGTTATGGGTGATGTGTAAATATGTTATTGGATGATAGGAGTTCTCATGGTTCTCGCAACTGGGGTTGGTTCTCTCTTGAACCGAATCCTATATATATAGGATTAGGTTGAAGAGTGAACAACTTCTTAAGAGTAAACTTAGTGAACTAATCTTGGTCTTTGATCATTTTCTAGATTAAAAGGGTAAGATTGACATAAGCCAAGTATGTTTAATTAAAATCTCTTAATTTTCTCATCTCATAACTCTCTCTCTCTCTTTCTTTCTTTCTCTCTCTTTCGCTCTCCTTTTTAATTATTTCTCCATTATTTCTTTATCCATAGATTTTGTTTTAATTTTAACTTTAATATATTTTTCTTTTATTATCCGTCTATATAAATATCGTAATATATTGCTTTTAACTTTTTATAATCTTCAATAAACATTCAAAATTTCTCAGTGATTGAGATTTTAATTATTTTTGGGCATTAACTTTTTTTTCGAATATGTGATGAAGTTATTTTTTTTTGCACACATGTGACTAGTTTCGTTTTTATTAATTTCTTAATTTTTATATGAATCTACTCATGTGTATGCATAATATACTATATGTTGTTATATATACACATATGCAACCATTTCTGAACATAATACACAAATGTATAAAAGTTTGTACACATGTATATAAACTAGCAGCTGAGTATCTTGTATAAAGTGATAGTTAACGAGACGGTACACATGTGTATAAACTAACAGCTGTGTATCTTTTATAAACTGATAGTTAGCGAGACTGTACACATGTGTATAAACTAACATCTGTGTATCTTGTATATATCGATAATAGCGAGATTGTACACATGTGTATACATTAACAGTTGTGTATCTTGTATATACGGAGACTAGCGAGATTTTAGGGATTCTGATTATATTATTTAATAAATGCAATTTAAAAGACGCAAATGCCCTTCTCTTAATTATTTTAAAGGGAAGTTACAACATTATAATTACAATCTTGCCATTATTTAAAAATCTATAGATGATGTAATCCAATAGCCCAGATTAGTTCACACAGTTCACTCTAGATACCTACCCTATGTATATATTCGTCATTAGTGACGACAAATGTCACCGCTAAAACTCCAGTTTCTTGTAGTGTGAGTGAACAAATCCTGCCATTGATCTACACACGTGTATGGCCAGGATTAGTTCGCACAGTTCGCAAATACACTAGTGTTCACTCTTGAACCTAACCCTATGTATATATATAAATATATATAATAATATATATATATATATATATTCAGTTTATTCAGAAACTTATATAGGATTAGTGTAATATGTGGAGTGGAGATTAAAGTATGTTGTTGGATGTTGATATGTGCAAGATGTTAGGGGATTCCGTGCCGTGTAGACTATGAGAGAAGCGTGGTGTGCAGCTCATCCTCGGATTTTGCTGAGAAGGTAATTAGCTAATTAATTGTTTTTTTGTTGTTCTTGCTAGAGGCTTAGTATGGTGATTAGTGAGTGAGTAAAGTGTTGTGCGTTAATTTGGGATTTTTACAGATTAGGAGGACTTGGATTAGTGACGGAATAAGGAAGCTTGTAGAACTGGTTCCAAATATGGATAAGGTAAACAAATCTGATGCAGTTTCTCACGCAATCAAATGGCTCAAGAACAACTGATTAATCAAAGATGATAAAAAGAACCAAAAGGGTTTAAGAACATAGCTCTTTCTATTCAATAATCAACATAAACTGAATATACAATAAACCTAGACCCTAATTTATAACTATGAATAAAATAAAACAGGAAATTCAAATTTTAAATAAATATAAGATATGCCCTGCATTATACTCCCCCTCTTCAAAAAAAAAAAACTTGTCCTCGAGTTTTGTCTTTGAACCAAAGCCTCCCGGATCAAAAAGGAACATCAACCCGATTCTTATGCATTATTATCGCACCACACCCAAGTAATTCTGTTTCAAGATTTGTCTCACCTGGGTCTTGACCTGAACCACCTGGGTCAAATGGAGCATTGAATCGTCTCTGGTTCATTTTAGATGTCGATTTGGTATTCACAGTCGATGACTTAAAATCTTTTGAAGAAGCATTCTGAACACGAACAAGCAAGGAAATAGGACCAGACTGGATTTGAGTAGCACAAAAGTCCTTCGATTTTTTCGATTTTTTAATTTTATTTGGGATCATATTGCCATTGGCCTTGACATGCTTCCCCAGATTATTATCCACCAATTTATATTTATTATCTCCATTAGCATGGAGACTCGTTCCCAACATAAATTTGCATGGTTCTTCAATTCCTTTAGCATATTCATGTGTCCCACTAAACGCATCCATTTTATTAGATGCTGTTACGTTTTCTAAATTGGCATCCTTAACATGATGTGGCGAATTAACATGCATGGAATTCATACCATTCGTATTTTCGGTATTATACTTAACTAAGGAAAGATCCACCAGTAAACCATTATCTTTCATTTGAATTTTAAAATCCGTATTATTTGTTTCCTTACTAAAAATCGTCGCAAAAAACGGAGCCATAAGTGGAGTTTCCAAAGAATAATCATTAGACGTCCAGCTGCCCCTTGCCGGACTAGCATGAACTTCTGGCGATGCATCATTAACAACCTCAATCTTATGTAAAAATTCAAACATACCTGATGAAATCTTGACAAACACATGATCAGTTTCTTTCATGACCTCGTCATCTTGAATAGCAATCCCACTAAAGACCATTTGCACAAAAGCACATTCGTTCTTGTAACGCCCTGCTTTTCACACTTTCTTTATTTAACAAGTCTTGTTGCACTTTCCTTTTTGGGAAACTTTCTATTTTGGGAAACCTTGTACTTGTATCATCTTTCAATTTCAACTTTGTAATCTGAGACCTTGATCATAATGAAATTCATATTTTATACACACTTGTTATACTTGCAATTTAATCAAGTTTTATATGCAATTGATACTTGTTATACGGGCAAACATTCGTACATGCATTCGCGATATTCAATTTATACTTACACACATTTATAATACTCGAAAACATGTTAAATATCAAAGATTATGCATAAAATGATGAATTATAGGAAGTTTGGGGGCCAAAATGAAAGAAATCAAACTTCAAACGGAAAACAGGGGCGTCGCCACACGCGTAGCCTAACCCCCTTGGGGCTATGCGCTACGCCAAGGCCCCGATCCGCAGAATGTGTGTTTCAGCTGCGGGATTGGGCTGTTTTGTATGTTTTGTTGAGTTTGTTTTGTGCTTATTGCATTTAATACTCAACTACACTCAACCCTAATCATCCCCTATAAAACCCAAGCCTCCTCCACACTTCTCTCACTTTCCTACTCCCTCAAACACTCTCAAACAACTCCATATTCAGCTGGAAATCAGTAGCTTGGCAGATTCATCACAAGTTGCTAAAGTGAGCATAAGTTCACTTCTACCTCTTCTTTTGCATTAGTTCTTCTTTCTTAACACTTGGAACAACCTTAGGTATGTTTCCATAGGTTTTCCATGGAAAACCAAAGCTGGAACATCACCATAAAAGGCTCCAAAGTGCCATAAACTTTCTGTTTTTAATGTAAACTTTGTTAAACTACTTGAACTTGAGGTAACTCATACACATTCCTATGTCCTAATGCTCATAATCAAATGTATGGTTAGTTGGGCTTAAAACAAGGGTGTGACATCTAAATCTAGAGGTTTAAACCTCACAAACTTTCTGTTTTGATAGAGTTTCTAACTCACAAGTGATGAACAAGTCTTGTACTTGAAGTTGTGTGATTATAGGATAGCTTGGGCTATCCTAACTACAAATCCACGCATCACTTGATGTTTTCCTAGATTAGTTGTAACTATTTCTTTCCTTAATGTATGTTCATGACCCTCCTTGTCGCCTATGGCAACATGTGTAGTGGTGAAACCTAAAGATGTCTTAAATGGATGATTTGATCCTCCTACCTCATGCTTGACTTACATGAATCTATAGAGGTCTTAAATGGATGGTTAATCCTCCTACCTCCTACTTGACTTATATCTATATTATAATCTAATAAAATACCTAAAACCGAACCCTTGATGTTAAGCAAATAGCTATTCGTCAAGTTATTAAGTTTAATCACCGAAGTGTTTAGTTCCTCGTTACGATTCTAATAGGTGTTACACCTATGAAATCATACTAACCCTTATGAGTTTCCATAGTGTCAAAAACGAGTGCTAGACCTAGGTGACTACTTTCTTATATGTATATTTTGTCATACTTTACATTCCAACTTCCAAGTTCTTCATCATCATCCCGATACTCACACACCTTCGTTTACCCCATGATGGTAATCTCGGTGCTCCATCTCCAAACTCTTCAACCTTCACGGGATAACAAAGGAAAAGCTTTGCAAAACCGTGAGTATACTCGATCTCATTTTTCCACTTCAAATACTTTGGGTGCAACATGTATAAATCACACATCACTATAAAACTTGTTTACAAAATTTACTCTATCCATTATTAACATGATACTTATCCATATTCTTGATTATCACATGCTACGTTAGACTTGTGTTATATGCTCATTAACTTTGATAGCCTACCTTAACAAATATAGCGCTATAGGAGTAACACACCGCCCGTAAACTTGTGGCATTGTTAAGTAAACTATATTACACCCTTTTTGTTTCGATGATTTGGGTAAACACGATTGCGTTAGACTTTGGATTGACATATAAAATCACATGTTAAGTATGTTATAACAATTATATGCCATGATTACCATGTTGTATATGAGTCAAACTTTATTCACTATTATGCTATGTAACAAACTTGTATGCTCGCCAAATTTTTGTTGATATACATTATTTTAATACATGTTGCAGGAAACTAGTTGATGCTGTTGAAGAAATCTATTTAGGGTGGTTTAGATACACGCCTAGATTTAATTTATGTATTTTCTTTCATGTTGTATTGTCATTGAAACTTGTTGTATTTCGACTTCGAAGCAATGTATTACCCTTTTAGTATGAATGAAATTTTGAGTTATTAAATATTGCCGCAAAGTAGTGTTATGACGTTTTTAGCAATTTGTTCGTCTCATCCCGATGTTTCCGCCATCGGTTGGGGTGTGACAGATTGGTATCAGAGCCATAAATATAGAGAATTGGGAAAAATTGCCATGCTCTTGACCTAGTCTATAGTTTAATTGTCCAATTTTGACCATTCTTGATTCATGCCTAAAAATGTTAATTCTTCCTACTTTGCTCGTATCTCTTCTTTTTTTTAAATATACAACATGTCTTTCCTAAGACACTTACAGAAATTACACACTTGAAGACACTCATATTACACCGACGAGACGATTTGCACCAAGATAGGCCCAATGGCCCGTAATTTTTAGTGAAATCCCTCATTCCGCGTTTGCGATTTTACACGAAGTTACGCCATCAAGTTAGGAATGATATACATACCTTGATGGAAGACTTCCATTTCAAACTCTAGTGGACCTTTACCAACGAGTCGGAATTCGCTCCTCGTTTGGTAAGTACCAACCACATTTAGGGTACGATGTTATCAACTTAGGGGTGAAACCCGCACCTTGTTAACTAGTCCCATTCTTTGATTTTCAATCTCGCTAAAGTCTCGAATTTTCGATCGACTAGGGACATGTAGTAACTGGAAGGGTGAATACCGTTAGTCGCTTCTCGATGAGAGTATTCTACCTATTAGGCCAAAGCATGTTTCCCTAACTCGAAAGAATTTTTGATTCACTTTGGAATAGTCGACGTTTCACTACCCGAAACATTCCAATATTTTATTGAGCCTATCTTTTATGTTTAATCAATTTTGATGTGTTTTATACTTAGAACGTTTGTAACTTCGATTCGTTTACACAAGTTGCACTATCCTCGCAATCTCAAACAATAATAATACTTCGTGAACAAACTAAAGTTACAATCTTTTATGTCAATATTTGTGATTATACAATATGAATTCTTTTTTGCCCATGTAAACTACTTGAAACTATGTGCTACATGTTACATGCTAAATTATGCAAAATGTCTTTTCTCAAAAACATTATGATCAATTCTCATCTTTTATCATCAACCTTGTAGATGTCTTCCAACCGTTTCTCCAATTCCAAGAGGAACTCCAAGTCGAACTCAAGCAAGAAGATGCTTGCGTTCATGGCCAAGCAAATGGGTCAAGTAATCCCCGATATCATGAGCAAGGTTACCACTAATACCCCCAATTCATCGGTCGACTCCAAAGCCGCCCAACCTAAGCCTACCACTATCAGCTACAAACATTTCGTTTCTTGCAACCCAAGGCCATTTACTGGCAATGATGGTGTCACCGCAATGCTCGAATGGTTCGAGAGCATTGAAGTGACGTTCATCAACAGTGAATGTCCCGAGCATTTGAAAACCCAAAGCGCAACGGGCGTCTTCCAATCACGAGCCCTCGAGTGGTGGACGAACGAGCGCAACCTTCGCTCCAATGAAGAAGCCTATACGCTCCCTTGGCCCGAGGTTAGGGAAATGATGATGTGGGAATTTTGTCCTCCGCACGAGCAAGAAAGGCTCGAGGAAGAGTTATAGCACCTCCAACAAGTGGGTGACGACAACCTTGCGTACACCACCCGCTTCAAACAGTTAAGCATCATCGTTCCTCATCTTGTGAGCACGGCCGAATGTGCGATCAGGAAATACCTAAACGGTGTACCTCCCACCATTCGTGACGTTATCCAAGCCTCAAGACCCGACAACATCGAGCCGTGTTATCTTCTAGCCACTGGAATTAACGATAACTGCGTGTGATATAAGCTATCCAAAACCCCCGTATCCACCAAATCCATTAACCAAGCTACCACCGAACCCAAAGAACCAAAATCTCAACCGCGAAACAACAATGGCAAGAAATGAAAGTTTCAAAAACCAGCTGCTAAACCAAATTCCCCTCAAGAACCCGTTAGAAAGCCGTACGTTGGAACTCATCCCAAGTGTACCATATGCCATCACCATAACCCAGCCAATATCGCATGCCGCCATTGCACCAATTGCAATCGGTTCAGACATGTAACCGCCGCCTGCCGAAATGGTCCTGCACCACAAGGCAACCAAAACTGTGACATTTGTGGTGATTCGATCATGTAACGATTATGAACAAGTTTATCAATCAATGAAATTTTGTGTTTTATTTACAAGATTTGAATTTTTTTTATCATGACAATTGCACATATTCAATTCTTGCACGATAACAAACTCTCAAACGACTCATGGAAGTGAAATCGCAAATTGTTGCGTAAACGTAATCAGTTTAACATGATGTACACTCTGGAATAATGACACAAGCTTAACATACCTTAGATAACCTTTACATAACTTAGAAATAAGTTTTGAAGGGTTCGCTATGGCAAAAACATGTTTATGCAACTTGAGGGGCTATTTTGCAAATTCTGCAAAACTATGCCGATTCGCGTATTTCTTAATCCGGGACATGTGCGCGCATCCAAAAACTTTTTTAATCATTAAATCTAGTATATTAATGATTGGAATGCAAAAATATCATTCGTTACGCAATTACGGTCATTTGCGCGATCGTTTCGATTTTCGTCGTAATTAACCGAAAACCGCAACCGTACGACCAAACGAACCAACACCCGGGACATTTTTCGACATATTTCAAGTTCCTTAAGCTTTATCGTCCTTAGAAAACTTAAAAATCAGGTTAACGGGTGTTAGAAGTGCCAAAACGCGACGAAACGAGTGTAGGGGCCTATTCTGCCAATTTGTGAAACTTGCTGCCAGCTGAGGGCCATGTGGATCACATCCAGAACCCCTTACGGTCCGCATGGGGTGCCCAGCACAGCAGACAGGTGGCAGCTCCTTGTTCCTTTGCTTGATCTCCAAAGATTTCGAATTTTGCCACTTCTAACGTGCTTGGGACATGTGTTAGGACCTCCTAAGATCATGACACCTACTAGGACACTTGTGATGATCTTGTTGATCCAAGGACACTATAAATACCCATCAAAGTTCACCTTGTTCCTTGCTCATTTCTCATTTCTTTCTCTCTTGCTCTAAGTTGGAGTGTTACCACGTTTGTGGAGACCTCCCATCTGAGCATTCTTCTTCTTGGAGCTATTCAAGTGTTCATCAACACAAGTAAGTGCTCTCTCCTTGTCTTGTTTCATTTATTTTAGCTATTTTAAGCTAAAAGTCAAACAGTGTTTGACTTTCAGCTTTGACCATTAATTGGTCAAGTCAAAGTCCATTTGGACTTTGCAACGTGATCGTAATCACGATGGTTATGATCCATAGCGATCATACCTACTGATTACCATGTTTACTAGTTGTAGTGACGAGTCAAAGTTTCGGTCAATAATGCGCAAAGTGCGCATTATACGACGAAACTATTTTCAGGTATCAAAACACTTTGTTTTTATATCAAAACATTTTTGTAACTTAGTTAGACATGTTTTGGCATGTCTAACTCATCACTTTTAGTTTAGTGCTTGTTTAGGGTCGTAAGTCGAGCGGTCTTGACCACCGCTTTGACTTTCGAATCCGAGCCGTTTGGTCGATCTTAGGATCCGACCAAACACATATTTGTGACCATAGTTATATAGGGAATAACCCTATGAGGTTAAACCTTATGGTCACTTCATTTGGTTAGTGTTATGATATGTCATTTCTATGTACTTTAATAATGACCAAAATGCCTTTTTTGCGCATAAATCAACTTTAAGCATATGTGACTAATGTTTTGACATATAAACTGATGTTGCAACTATATTAAACATGTTATGGCATATAAGACTTGTCATAACACATATATAACCATCCTAACGCATATTTACGTAAATGACACGTTAAAGTAGCGTAAACTAACTTAACGAGTCATAACGGGTCAAAAGTAGTTAACTTTGCTAAACCATTTCATATGAGTTCCAACACTCATTTGGTTTACAAGACCTCATTCTATCCGATCTTCCGGTTTATGTCACGATATTTACATAGTTTTCCGATACTAGGACGCACTTGATTTCACGAACTCTTGAGCCTTGGTTATTCTCTTGAACAAAGATCTTTGCAATCCCAAGTGAGTACATAGTTCCCCTCTTTTATGTTTTACAAATGTTTTGGGGTGACTCATATGTGCATGTTGTTTTCAAGCTTTCAAATTACAAATGCTATGGTTTATATTTACACGACGATTTCAATAATGTGAACGAACTTGTTGGTGCGTCGTATACATGACACGAATGACATTCATTAGCTTTGGCCAAGCCGACCAGTAGTAAGTTATGGTACCTTAGGACTGACAATCCCGTTACTAGGCTATTCACTGGAATTTGGTAGGTAGTTTGGGGAACGACCGAAACTATTTACTTTAACAAACCCTTTGGTGGTTTGTTATTGCAATTTAATACCCTTTGGTGGTATAGACGAGTCAACACAGGTTTGAATGTATTCACCGAAACGACCAAAAGTTTTCACAATTAAAACAAGGGCGATGAACAATTGGTTTATGACACAAACAATGGACGATTGGTTTATAACAAGGACGATGAACAATTGGTTTATGACACGAACGATGAACAATTGGTTTATAATACGAACAATGGACGATTGGTTTTTGGTAAGTGATTTAGATAATGGGAAGTGTGTATTGTGATAAAAGCATGATGGATACGCCGCTTGTACTTCCTATATATAAGTGTTTTTATCATGTTAGATACGTGGTGTTATTCAAATCACTTGAAACAAAGGTTTTCAAACAATGACACGCAACGATTTACAATTAAAGATGTAGACAATACAAGGTTTCTTTCAAGACGATTTACTACTCGGATTTACAAAAAAAATGTTTTGGTCATGATTAATGGCTACAAGTCTTTCATAAAATATAACTAACCTGTTTTAGTTGGTTAGTTATCATTGCAATACCAAATACTTTTTGATAACAAGGTTTTCAACAAACGACTCTAGTAGTCAGACGAGGTACTGCAATACATATTCAAGGCCATGAATTTGACACACTCACAAAACCTATGTACTCGCCGGCATATTTTTGCTGACTCGTTTTCACATATGTTTCAGGGAACAATACTTGATGGTTTGATGCATGCTCACATAGGAATGGATGTGGACTTTAGTGCCTTCAAATAAGCAAGACTATAACTATGTTTGTTTAGTTTGGTTTTAATTCCAAAAGACAATGTAACAATGTTAGTATTCAAATAAAACGAAACTCCAAATACCATGTCTTGTTGTGACAATCTGTTAACGTGACTCCCCGACGTTTCCGCCCTGGTTTGTTGTTTTTTACGCGGTCGGTGTGTTACAGATTGGTATCAAAGCACTGGTTATAGGGAATTAGGTTATTAGTAATGCTTTGACCTAGACTATAACCTTCCTAGGACCCTAACGCAAGTTTACTTGTGTTTAGATCTAAAATACGATATTGTCACCTATCTTTAGGTGATTGCCAAAAACAATATAAAAGTCACAAAAATCTTTTCCGAAAACTTTTTACAAGAAAACATCCATTCTTAGATAAATCAATTTCGGCTTTAAGCCTTGAAAGTTTTCAAAATCTCGTCAAAGTTTGGGTTTTATTAATGTGAACACGTGCAATCTAGAAGGGTGGGTACCTGTACCCTGAGTTTTTTGTCTAAGGCTAGAGTGTTCGTACAAATCCACTTAATCGGACCAGTCACTCTTACCTGGGAACTCTTGGAGTGAGTGTCCACTTATAGGCTAAAGCATGTCTTCGTGATACATTATAAAGACCCATTTACTTTGATTAGTCACCGTGTGTCGTTTGTTTGTTTTGAGAAGCGAACGAATGACCACCATCCTTATTTTGTCGATATTTACAATACCTCTCTTGATTTATTTCAATATCAATCTCACATATCTTCCTTCATGTTTTCTTTTAGAATGCCTCCTCGACGTGATGCAACTCAAAATGCCGAAATGGCAGCCATTATCGCTCAGCAAATTGCTGCTGTACTCCCAAATCTTGTGACCCAACTAAATCAAGCGAACAATAACAATAACAATGCACCAGCTCCGTGCAACTATAAAAAATTTTGTTTGGCTAAACCACTCTCGTTTTCAGGGTCTGAAGGAGCCCCTGGGCTTCTGCAATGGTTGGAAAGTATTGAAAGCACGTTCCGATTTGTTCAATGTCCAAATGAGCGAAAGGTTGAGTTCGCGTCGAGTGTATTCAAAAAGAGGGCTCTTACGTGGTGGAATGGTATAATGAGAGACAGAGGTGCCGATGTGGCTAATAGCTCAAACTTGGGAAGAGCTTAGGGCTCTTATGATGAAGGAATTCTGCCCGCGTCATGAACAACGGGCACTGGAAAATGAATTCCATGATCTTAAGCAAGACAGTGGTGAGAGTCGTGCTTATACTGACTGATACGAGGAGTTAAGTTTACTTTGTCCTTCGATGGTAACGCCTTTGGATAAGGCGATCGAGAAGTATATCGATGGTCCACCTGATCATGTGCAAGATATCGTCACTGGTAGCAACCCTACCACCGTAGGGCAAGCTATTGAGTTAGCTGCAACCTTAACCGTTTCACAAGTCAAGAAAGTTAACCTTCATCGCAAGGGCAATAAGAAATCCTCTGCTAAGTCAACCAAGAGAAACCGAAGGAAAACAAAGTCGAGCCTTCCAAGCGATCGAGGAAGCATAAGGCTTCTCAAAACTTTGTTGTTACTGCACAACCCGCTCCAACTGCTCCTAACCAACCAGCTCAACCTCCTGTGAGGAAGCCATATCCTGGTACTGCACCATTGTGTAATCGGTGCAACGGTCACCACCAAGTTCATCAACCATGTCGTCAATGTACTACTTGTGGAAGATTTGGTCACTTGGCCAACATTTGTCGATCTGTTTCGAACCAAGCTGCACAGAATCCTGTTCAACCCCAAGCCAACCCTGCTCGACCTCCATTCCCTCCTGGTTCTTGCTATAACTGTGGCGAGATGGGTCACTATAGAAACAACTGCCCGAGGCTAGCAAATGCCAATCAAGCTCGTGGACGAGCATTCAATATCAACGCCAATGAGGCTTGTGTGTTCCTTGTCAACAATCATCCTGCTTCAGTACTTTTCGATTCGGGTGTCGATAGAAGTTTTGTGTCTTTAGCCTTTGAGCCCTTGCTTTCAATGCCGAGAACTAAACTAGGAAAGCCCTTGTTATTCGAATTAGCTAGTGGCGAACCTCTTAAACTTGATTCTGTCATTCGTGATTGTCAATTGAACCCCAATAATCACCTTTTCGCCATTGACCTCACGCCAATGCAACTTGGGAGTTTCGACATTATTATTGGAATGGATTGGTTAACTAAACATCATGCCGAAGCTATTTGTTTTGACATGATAGTTCATATACCTCTTCCCTCTGGTGAAGTCTTGGAAGTTCGTGGAGAAAAACCTACTAGTAATCTAAAATTCATGACTTGTACCCAAGCTCAGAAATATCTACGAAAGAACTATGTAGCTTTCTAAGCGCATATCATGGAGAAGAAAGGAAAGGGTAAAAGTATTCAAGATATCCCTGTTGTTAGGGATTATCCTGAGGTGTTTCCTGAAGAATTACCTAGTTTACCTCCAGCAGGTCAAGTTGAGTTCTGCATTGACCTTGTACCTGGTGCCAACCCAATAGCCAAATCTCCTTACCGTCTTGCACCATCTGAGATGTAAGAGTTATCGAAACAGCTTTAAGAATTATCTGACAAAGGATTTACTCGTCCGAGCTATTCACCTTAGGGCGCTCATGTCCTATTTGTGAAAAAGAAGGATGGATCCTTCCGTATGTGTATCGATTATCGTGATCTCAACAAACTCGCAATCAAAAATCGACACCCCTACCTCGAATTGACGACCTTTTTGATCAACTACAAGGTGCTACCTGTTTTTCAAAGATCGATTTGCGTTCTGGGTATCATCAGCTTCGTGTACTCGAGGAAGATATTCCCAAGACTGCTTTCCGCACAAGATACGGCGACTATGAGTTCATTGCTATGCCATTTGTCTTGAGGAAATCCGTATTCATGAACTTGAAGAATCAGGTTTGTAAGCCTAATTTAGACAAGTTCATCATTGTATTCAACGACGACATTCTCATTTATTCCAAGTCTCGAGCTGAGCACGAACAACATCTCCGATTAACAATGAAACTACTAAAGAAAGAACAACTTTATGCCAAATTCTCCAAGTGCGAATTTTGGCTAAACAAAGTTCAATTTTTGGGACACATAGTCAACGAGCAAGGTATACATGTGGATCCTTCCAAAATCACTGCGATTAAGGATTGGAACACACCCACTACTCCCACAGAAGTTCACTCATTTCTTGGTCTTGCTAGTTATTACCGTCACTTCATTGCGAACTTCTCAAAAATAGCGGTTCCCCTCACCACTTTGACTCAAAAGAATAAGCCTTTTGAGTGGGGACCCAAACAAGAGGAAGCTTTTTAGACATTGAAACAAAAACTATGTGATGCTCCTATCTTATCCTTACCTGATGGCAACGATGATTTTGTTGTCTATTGTGACGCATCAAATCTAGGTCTTGGTTGTGTTCTCATGCAACGCGATAAAGTCAAAGCATATGCGTCAAGACAATTGAAGGTCCACGAAAAGAACTACACCACTCATGATCTTGAGTTATGTGCGGTTGTTTTCGCACTCAAGATTTCGAGGCACTATCCTTAACGAAGTGTGTGGTCACAAAAGCCTCCAACACATATTCAATCAAAAGGAGCTAAACATGAGACAATGACGCTGGGTCGAACTTTTAAACGATTACGACTGCGAGATTCGCTACCATCCTGGTAAGGCGAATGTTGTGGCTGATGCGCTTAGTCGCAAGGAACGTGTCAAACTTCATTGTGTTCGAATTCAATCTGATATTCAGACACGTATCCTGCAAGCACAACGTACATGTGTTAACCAAAGCTTGTTGAAAAATGACCTACCTCAAAATCTCGAACTTCAACTCGAAACGAAAGACAATGGATTTCTCTATTATTTGAACAGTTTGTGGGTTCCAAGTCAAAACAATCTTCGCACCTTATTGATGGACGAAGCTCATAAGTCTCGTTATTCAGTCCATCCTGGTGCAGACAAAATGTACAAGGATCTCCGACCTAGTATTGGTGGTCGGGTATGAAAACAGATATTGCCTTGTATGTGTCGAAATGCCTAACTTGTCTTAAAGTCAAGGTTGAACATCAATGCCCATCTGGTTTGCTTGAACAACCAGAAATATCGGTATGGAAGTGGGAGAACATTGCAATGGATCTCATCACAAAACTACCGCTCACATCTAGAGGTCATGATGCCATCTGGATGATCATCGATCGTCTAACAAAGTCAGCACACTTTTTGGCAATTCGTGAGGATTACTCTGCTAACAAACTCGCCAAAATCTGTGTAGATGAGATTGTATCTCGTCATGGTTCTCCTTTGGACATCATATCTGACAGAGATGCTCGGTTCTCATCTCACTTTTGGAAGACCATGCAAACTGCAATGGGAACCAAACTCAATATGAGCACCACTTATCATCCTCAAACGGATGGAAAAACCGAAAGAACAATTCAAACACTGGAGGATATGCTTAGAGCCTGTGTGATCGACTTTGGTGGTAGTTGGGATTCGCATCTACCGTTGATCAAATTCTCTTACAACAATAGTTATCACGCCAGCATCAACATGGCGCCTTTCGAAGCTTTTTACGGTCGAAAATGCCGTTCACTTGTCTGTTGGAATGACTTTGGAGAGTCTCAATTTACTGGACCTGAACTTATTCATGACACAGCAGACAAAGTCAAGAAAATACGCGATAACCTTCTGATAGCTAGAAGCCTTCAAAAGAGTTATGCGGACAAGCAACGCAAGTCCTTGGTTCCAAGTTGGTGATCACGTCCTACTCAAGGTATCCCCTTGGAAAGGAGTGGTCATATTTGGAAAGAAAGGAAAACTTGCACCACGATACCTTGGACCATTCAAGATCGTCGAAAGAATCGGAAAGGTGGCCTACCGACTTGAGCTACCTCCTAAACTTGGGAACGTTCACCCAACATTCCACGTGTCCAATCTAAAGAAATGTTTAGCCGACGCAAATCTTCACATCCCCCTCGACGAAATTCATGTTGATGATACGATGCACTTTGTCAAGAAACCCCGTGGAGATTCTGGACCGTGAGGTCAAGAAACTTAAACGAAGACGAATAGCGATAATCAAAGTTCGCTGGGAATCCAAACGTGGCCCAAAATTTACTTGGGAATGAGAGGATTAAATGAAAGCGAAATACCCACATCTGTTTCCACAAGTTTTCTCTAATTAAATTTCAGGACAAAATTTCCTAAAGTAGGGGAGACTGTGACATTTGTGGTGAATCGATCATGTAACGATTATGACAAGTTTATCAATCAATGAAATTGTGTGTTTTATTTACGATATTTGTATTTTTTTTACCATGACAATTGCACATATTCAATTCTTGCACGATAACAAACTCTCAAACGACCCCTGGAAGTGAAATCGCAAACTGTTGCATAAACGTAATCAGTTTAACGCGATGTACACTATGGAACAATGACAAAATCTTAACATACCTTAAATAACCTTTACATAACTTAGAAATAAGTTTTGAAGGGCTTGCTATGGCAAAAATATGCTTATGCAACTTCAGGGGCTATTTTGCAAATTCTGCGAAACTATGCTGATTCGCGTATTTCTTAATCCGGGACATGTGCGCGTATCCAAAAATTTTTGTAATCATTAAAATATAGTATATTAATGATTTGTATGTAAAAATATCATTCGTTACGCATTTACGGTCATTTGCGCGATCGTTACGATTTTCATCGTAATTAACCGAAAACCTCAACCGTACGACCAAACGAACTGACACCCGGGACATTTTCGGACATATTTCAAGTTCTCTAAGCTTTATCGTCCTTATAAAGCTTAAAAATCAGGTTAACGGGTGTTAGAAGTGCCTAAATACGACGAAACGAATGCAGGGGCCTGTTCTGCCATTTGAGAAACTTGCTGCCAGCTGAGGGCCATGCGGACCGCATCCAGAACCCCATACGGTCCGCATGGGTAGCCCAGCACAACAGAAAGGGGTCAGCCCCTTGTTCCTTTGCTTGATCTCCAAGGATTTCGAATTTTGCCACTTCTAACCTGCTTTGGACATGTGTTAGGACCCTCCTATGATCATGATACCTCCTAGGTCACTTGTGATGATCTTGTTGATCCAAGAACACTATAAATACCCATCAAAGTTCACCTTGTTCCTTGCTCATTTCTCATTTCTTTCTCTCTTGCTCTAAGTTGGAATGTTACCACCTTTGTGGAGACCTCCCATCTAAGTATTCTTCTTCTTGGAGCTCTTCAAGTGTTCATCAACACAAGTAAGTGCTCTCTCCTTGTCTTGTTTCATTTATTTTAGCTATTTTAAGCTAAAAGTCAAACAGTGTTTGACTTTCAGCTTTGACCATTAATTGGTCAAGTCAAAGTCCAATTGGACTTTGCAACGTGATCGTAATCACGATGGTTATGATCCATATCGATCATACCTACTGATTACCACGTTTACTAGTTGTAGTGAGGAGTCAAAGTTTTGGTCAATAATGCGCAAAGTGCGCATTATACGACGGAACTATTTTCGGGTATCAAAACACTTTGTTTTTATATCAAAACATTTTTATAACTTAGTTAGACATGTTTTGGCATGTCTAACTCGTCACTTTTAGTTTAGTGCTTGTTTAGGGTCGTAAGTCGAGCGGTCTGGACCACCGCTTTGACTTTCGAATCCGAGCAATTTCGTAGATCTTAGGATCTGACCAAACACATATTTGTGACCATAGGGAATAACCCTCTGAGGTTATACCTTGTGGTCATTTCATTTGGTTAGTGTTATGATATGTCATTTCTATGTACTTTAATAATGACCAAAATGCCTTTTTTGCGCAGAAATCAACTTTAAGCATATGTGACTAATGTTTTGACATATAAACTGATGTTGCAACTATATTAAACATGTTATGGCATATAAGACTTGTCATAACACATATATAACCATCCGAACGCATATTTACGTAAATGACACGTTAAATAGCGTAAACTACCTTAACGAGTCATAACGGGTCAAAAGCAACTAGGACTGACAATCCCGTTACTAGGCTATTCACTGGAATTTGGTGGGTAGTTTGGGGAACGACCGAAACTGTTTACTTTAACAAACCCTTTGGTGGTTTGTTATTGCAATTTAATACCCTTTGGTGGTATAGACGAGTCAACACAGGTTTGAATGTATTCACAGAAACGACCAAAAGTTTTCACCATTAAAACAAGGGCGATAAACAATTTGTTTATGACACAAACAATGGACGATTTATTTATAACAAGGACGATGAACAATTGGTTTATGACACGAACGATGAACAATTGGTTTATGACACAAACAATGGACGATTGGTTTTTGGTATGATTTAGATAACGGGACGTGTGTATTGTGATAAAAGCATGGTGGATACGCCATTGGTACTTCTATATATAAGTGTTTTTATCATGTTACATACGTGGTGTTATTCAAATCACTTGAAAAAAAGGTTTTCAAACAATGACATGCAACGATTTACAATTAAAGATATAGACCATACAAGGTTTCTTTCAAGACAATTTACTACTCGGATTTACAAAATAAATGTTTTGGTCATGATTTATGGCTACAAGTCTTTTATAAAATATTACTAACCTGTTTTAGTTGGTTAGTTATCATTGCAATACCAAATACTTTTTGATAACAAGGCTTTCAATAAATGACTCTAGTAGTCTGACGAGGTATTGCAATACTTATTCAAGGCCATGAATTTGACACACTCACAAAACCTATGTACTCGCCGGCATATTTTTGCTGACTCGTTTTCACATATGTTGCAGGGAACAATACTTGATGGTTTGATGCATGCTCACATAGGAATGGACGCGGACTTTAGTGCCTTAAAATAAGCAAGACTATAATTATGTTTGTTTAGTTCGTTTTTAATTCCAAAAGACAATGTAATAATGTTAGTATTTAAATAAAACGAAACTCCAAATACCATGTGTTGTTGTAACAATCTATGAACATGACTCCCCGACGTTTCCGCCGCGGTTTGTTGTTTTTACGCGGTTGGGGTGTTACAAAAACCAGCAACCACCTGAAAACCAAAACCGTCAGAACCCTGCCAACAATGTTCGAGCCTGCTTCAAATGCGGTGATCCAAATCACTTTCGTCTTCAATGCCCTCAAAATAATCAAGAGCAACAGCAGCAGCCTCGTGGACGTGCATTCAACATTAATGCCAATCAAGCGCAACACGACAATGAAGTCGTGAACGGTACGTTCCTTGTTAATGGCTTATATGCTTCTTTACCATTTGATACTGGTGCAGATAAGAGTTTTGTGTCCGTAGAATTTGAACCAATGTTAAATTGTGCACGTTCCAAACTTCTAAAATATTTCACCGTCGAAGTTGCCAATGGCAAGTTTATCACCGTTGACTCCGTTTTTCGCGATTGTTTCCTTACTCTCAATAATCTTGTGTTTTCCATCGATCTCATACCTATGCAATTGGGTAGTTTCGATATCATAGTAGGTATGGATTGGCCTCGTAAGAACCATGCTGAAATCGCTTGTCATGAAAAGTTTGTTCGATTGCCTCTTCTGTCTGGTGACACTTTGCACGTCTATGGAGAAAGACCCTCAAAAGGTCTCAAACTCATGTCATGCACCCAAGCGAACAAGTACTTACGTAAGGAGTAGTTTGCCTTTTTAGCCCACATTGTGGAAGAAAAGGGTAAGGGAAAAGACGTAAGTGATGTCCTAGTGGTGTGTGATTTTCCCGACGTTTTCCCCGAAGACCTTCCTGGTCCTCCTCCTCCCCGTTCTGTTGACTTTCGTATTCACCTCATTCCTGGCGCTACGCCTGTCGCTAAATCCTCTTATCACCTAGCACCCTCGGAAATGCAAGAGTTATCAAGCGAACTTCAAGAACTTCTTGACAAAGGTTTTATACGCCCTAGTACTTCTCCTTAGGGCGCTCCCGTTTTATTCGTCAAGAAGAAAGATGGTTCGTTTCAGATGTGTATCGGTTATCGCAAGCTCAACAAACTCACCGTCTTACCCTCTTCCCCGCATCGATAGCCTCTTTGATCAATTCCAAGGCGCAACTTGTTTTTCCAAAATCGACCTTCGTTTTGGTTACCATCAACTTCGGGGTCCTCGAAGAAGATATCCCCAAAACCGCCTTTCGTACTAGATACGGCCACTACGAGTTCCTAGTTATGCCATTCGGTTTAACGAATGTACCCGCGGTCTTCATGGGCTTAATGAATCGGGTGTGTAAGTTATACTTGGATCGCTTTGTGGTCGTGTTCATAAACGATATTCTCATCTATTCCAAGACTCAAGACGAACACGAGCGACACTTGCGTCTTATCCTTGAACTTCTACAATGTAAACAACTATACGCCAATTTCTCCAGGTGTGTATTTTGGTTAAAGAAGTGCAATTTCTTGGTCATGTTGTGAATGAGAAAGGCATTCACGTTGATCCCGCAAAGATCGAAGCCGTAAAGAATTGGATCGCTCCTAAGTCTCCGACCGAAATTTGCTCCTTTCTTGGTCTAGCTGGCTATTATCGTCGCTTCACTTCGAACTTTTCAAAAGTCGATATTCCCGTCACGTCTTTGACTCAAAAAGATAAACCTTTTGTTTAGGGTCCTGAACAAGAGGAGTACTTCCAAATGCTCAAGGACATGCTTTGTAATGCTCCTATTCTCGTTCTTCTCGGTGGAAATGACGATTTTGTCGTGTATTGTGATGCTTCAAACCGAGGTCTTGGTTGTGTTCTTATGCAACGGGACAAGGTTATCGCTTACGCTTCAAGACAACTCAAGATTTATGAGAAAAACTACACTACGCACGATCTTGAACTTGGTGCAGTTGTTTTTGCATTGAAGATATGGCGACACTACCTTTACAGTACCAAGTGTGTGGTCTTCACCGACCATAAGAGCCTTCAGCACATCTTCAATCAAAAGGAACTCAACATGCGTCAACGTCGTTGGGTAGAATTGTTAAACGACTACGACTGCGAGATTCGCTACCACCCTGGTAAAGCGAATCTGGTAGCCGACGCTCTAAGTCGTAAACCTCATGCGAAGAGTATCCATTATTTCCAAATCCCAAGTAATCTTCAAGACCGAATTCGTACAGCGCAAGACTCGTCCATCAATGAGAATAATCTGTACAATGAGATGAAGTGTGGTGTTGAAGAACAACTCTCGTCCAAAGCTGATGGTATGTTATACTATCTCAATCGAGTCTGGATCCCGAATCACGACAACCTTCGTGACTTCCTGATGAAGCAAGCCCACAAATCTCGATACTCCATTCATCCTGGTGCCGACAACATGTACCAAGACTTACGTGCATTGATATTTGTTAAAATATACATAATTTAGTCCCCCGTTTTATCCCCTTTTTACACGTTTTTGGCTGTAAAGATCAATAATTAGATACTCAATCACGTATGTTTTCATTTACAGGCCTTAAACAGCATGCCGAACAAGAAGATGCAGAAAACAAAGATTTTCCAGGCGAAACAGCGAAGTTACGGACTTTCTGTGAAGATTCAGATAGTGCACGGCCGTGCAGAGGATTGGCACGGCCGTGCCGTCCCAGATCAGAAGGGTTGCACGAGCGTGCAAACCCTGGTGCAAGCACTGTTAAAGACGCGCACGGCCATGCGGAAGTTTGGCATGACCTTACGTTGCTGTTTTCCTCTTGTGCACTGCCAGTGCGACTCCAATGCAAGCTTTGTTCAAGGCGCGCACGGTCGTGCGGAAGTTTGGCACGACCGTGCGTTTCTGTTTTCCTCGTGTGCACTGCCAGAGCGACTCCAGTGCCAGATTATCTCGGACACGCACGGCCATGCCAATCTTGGCATGGCCGTGCAATTTTCAAAACCTTATCCAGATAAGATGACGTCACCAAATTGCGCTAATAGTGCACGGCCGTGCGGATAAAGTGCCCAAAAAGGGTGGCATGACGGTAGTAACAAATGATAGCAATGAGCTTATTCCTACTCGGACGGTCACGGGATGGCGTGTTTGCATCGACTATCGCAAACTCAATGACGCCACCTGCAAGGACCACTTCCCGCTTCCACTCATCGAGCAGATGTTGGAACGTCTGTCGGGGAAGTCTTATTACTGCATTTTAGATTGGTTCTTTGGGTACTACTTTCACATGTCCCTTTGGCACATTCGCCTACCGGCGTATGCCTTTCGGTTTATGCAATGCACCGGCTACCTTCCAGCTCTGCATGATAGCGATTTTCCATGACATGATCGAGGATTCCATGGAGGTGTTCATGGATGACTTTTCAGTTTTTGGGGATTCTTTCGATCATTATTTGGAAAATTTGAGAAAAATGTTGAAGAGGTGTGAGGAGAAAAATTTGGTCCTAAACTGGGAGAAATGCCACTTCATGGTGAGAGAGGGCATAGTTTTAGGACATAAGATTTCTCAGGCTGGGATGGAAGTCGATCCCGCTAAAGTTGACATTATTTCTCAACTTCCACCTCCCACCTCGGTGAAAGCGATTCGGAGCTTCCTTTTCTCAGGCTGGGATGGAAGTCGATCCCACTAAAGTTGACATTATTTCTCGACTTCCACCTCCCACCTAGGTGAAAGCGATTCGGAGCTTCCTTGGTCATGCGGGGTTTTATAGGCGATTCATTAAAGACTTCTCTAAAATCGCTAGACCCATGACCCGTTTGTTGGAGAAGGATGCTCCGTTCATTTTTTGTGACGAGTGCTTGAAGGCTTTTGACCTTCTTAAGCAAAAGCTCGTAGAGGCCCCTATACTAGTCGCACCGGATTGGACTTTACCATTTGAGATCATGTGCGATGCGAGTGATTACGCCATAGGGGCCGTGTTAGGACAACGGAGGGACAAGCACTTTCACCCGATCTACTACGCAGCAAGACTCTTCACGGTGCGCAGGAGAATTACACTACCACGGAGAATGAGCTTTTGACGGTATTTTTTGCGTTTGATAAATTTAGGTCGTATCTGGTGTTGTCTAAGACGATTGTGTATACCGATCACGCAGCCATTCGATACCTGTTTAGCAAGCAGGATGCTAAACAACGGCTTATCAGGTGGATTCTGTTGCTGCAGGAGTTTGATATCGAGATTCAAGACAAAAAGGGATCGTTGAATGTAGCAGCCGATCATCTCTCTAGACTCGAGCACGGAGATGTGGAGGAAGCGCGGGAGGAGCCGATAAATGACAATTTCCCCCACAAGTTTCTCATGAGTGTAGAGGTGAGCGAAGAGTCGCCGTGGTTTGCGGATTTCGCGAACTATCTTGCGTGTTGGATCCTTGTTAAAGGACTTACACATCAGCAAAAGAGGAAATTTTTCGCAGATCTCAAGTACTACATTTGGGACGACCCTTATTTTTTTCGAGTTGGTGCGGATCAGGTGATTAGGAGGTGCGTTTCTGGAGAGGAGGCGACTGACATCTTGCGCCATTGTCACGAGGGACCTACAGGAGGTCATCACAGTGCAAACTACACCACGAAGAAGGTATTGGATTCTGGGTTTATTGGCCTACTATCTTCCGTGACGCGCAAAGATGGGTCAGTGCGTGCGATGCGTGCCAGAGAGCCGCCAATATATTCGCACGAGATGAGATGCCTCAGCAGTGGATCCAGGTTTGTGAAGTCTTTGATGTATGGGGTATAGACTTCATGGGTCCATTCCCTCCCTCACGTGGGAACAAATACATCCTGGTCGCGATAGACTATGTGTCGAAGTGGGCAGAGGCACAAGCTTTGCCCACCAATGATGCCATGGTTGTCGTGAGGTTTTTGAAGAGTTTATTCGCCCGGTTCGGTGCTCCGAAAGCACTAATCAGTGACCGAGGGACCCATTTTTGCAATACGCAACTTGATAGAGCTTTGTCCCGGTATGGTGTACACCATAGGTTATCCACGCCCTATCATCCGCAAACGAGTGGCAGGTGGAGATCACGAACCGGGGGTTGAAAAGAATCCTTGAGCGGTCGGTTAGTAAGAACCGCAAGGATTGGTCGGACACGTTAGATGAGACGCTTTGGGCATTTAGGACAGCCTACAAAACACCTATAGGGACTACTCCCTTTAGGTTGGTTTACGGCAAAGCGTGCCATCTACCGGTGGAGTTGGAACATAAGGCGTTGTGGGCATTGAAAGCGGCGAACGTGGACTTGAAAAGCCGAGGTGAAGCCCGGTTTTTACAAATCCACGAGCTTGATGAGTTGCGGAATCATGCCTATGAGAACTCCGTGTGTACAAAGAGCGGACCAAGAGATTGCATGACAAGCGCTTAAAGGACCAAAAACAATTCCAAGCGGGAGATCTTGTGTTGCTTTATAACTCACGGTTGCGTTTATTTCTTGGAAAGTTACACTCTAGATGGACGGGACCATACACGGTGAAGGAAGTGTTCCTATATGGAACCATCGCGATTGAGAATGCGGATGGTGTAACTTGCAAAGTCAACGGTCATAGACTAAAACGATACATTGGTGGACCGGTTGACTCGAAGGTGGAGATCATTGATCTCCATGATCCGCACACTTAAACAAGTGTGGGGACAGAGTCCATGCTATCGACTCGCCGACAAAATTGTAGCAGGCGCTTTATGCGCGAGTAGGGGTAATTTAGTCTTTATTTTCGTAGTTTTGTATTTTACCGTTTTTAGTGTTAATTTTTTATTTTCGTGTGTGTTTGTATAATTTCGTTCATGCCTTAGATTGTTTTGAAGTGAAAATATGTTCCAAACAGTTTATAACCTGCAAATTGGAGTGATTCTGTGGTGAAAAGGGAGTTAAAAGCATTCTGTCCAGTTTTGTCTAAGAAACTGCCAGACGGCGCACGGCCATGCCAAAAACACGCACGGCCGTGCCAAGCGTTGCATCTGCAAAGCACACCCATGCCAGCCCTGGTGCCGGGCACGCACGCCCGTGCACATAGCCTGCACGCCCGTGCGAGCCGAGACTTCAAGCGCACACCGGTGCACTCAAGGGGCCGCACGGCCGTGCCAAACCTCGCACGCCCGTGCGTGTGAAAAGAGCACAGTAGTTTCACCCGGTATAAAAGCCACTTTTTGGTAAAATTGTAAAAAACCCTAACGCAGACGTCTGCAGCCGCTCCAAACCTCCCTTCTCCCAAAACCCATATTTTACTAGGTTTCCTTCAATTTCTTCGAACAAGGTATGAATCCCTTCATAATTTCTCGTTGTAATTATGTTTCTAGTCCAGATTTGGGTTTTAGTCCAAGAACATTTGGGGGTTTCCTTCATAAATACAAATAAACCCTCGTTCTTGGTTTTTCTTGACAAATCGTAAGTCTAATCGCGAACCCGTGGTCCATTCTGTTAAAAAGCACTTTGTTTTGAGATAAATTGGTTGAAATTGGTGAATGGACCAGTTTTTAGCGATCTGCAGCTGATGCACGGCCATGCCGTTTTCTGGCACTACCGTGCAAAGCTTGATGTAGGCTGCACTAGACTAGCGATCTCGGGCCGCACGGTCATGCCGACTACTCGCACGGCCGTGCGCGACCGAGAAATAGCAAACTCTGATCTGTGCTTGTGCGACGCACGCCCGTGCCAAAACCTCGCACGGCCATGCGTGACCTGAACAGCAAAACAAACAGAATGTTCGTAACGCGCTGTTCTGTTGCCGGGGTCTGAAATTTTCTATTGTGCTCTTATTCTTCTGTGTGTTCTTATATAGATGGACCACCCTTTTCTCCAATTCGATCCCGAAAACAACAAAGATCGAAGAGATCGTCAATACGAGGAAGTGGGTATCGGTTTTTTACTGTAAGTTTATTGAGCTCACGATAATCAATGCACATCCGAAAAGACCCATCTTTCTTCTTGACGAACAACATGGGAGCGCCCCAAGGGGAAGTACTAGGGCGTATAAAGCCTTTATCAAGAAGCTCTTGAAGTTGGCTTGATAGCTCTTGCATCTCCGAGGGTGCTAAACGATAGGGAGCCTTCACAACAGGAGTTGCGCCAGGAATGAGGTCAATACGAAAATCGACAGCTCGAGGAGGCGGAGGACCAGGGAGATCCTCGGGGAAAACAGAAGGGAACTCACAAACGACAGGAACATCACTTATGCTAGGACCTTTGTCTTTCTTTTCCACAACGTGGGCGAGAAAGGCAAAGTACTCCTTACACAAGTACTTGTTCGCTTTGATGCACGACATAAGCTTGAGACCCTTAGAAGGTTTCTCACCATAGACGTGTAAAGAGTCAACTTGAGGTAGGGGAAGGCGAATGGATTTCTCAGAACAAACGACTTCAGCACGAACTCGCTTAAGCCAGTCCATGCCTACTATGACGTCAAAGCTACCCATTTGCATAGGTATGAGGTCGATGGAAAACTTATGATCGTTTAAGATTAGGGAGCAACCAGAAAGAACAGAGTCAACGGAGATGGTCTTACCATTAGCGACTTCGAGAGCAAAAGGATTAGGCATTTTAGTTCGTTCGCACTTAAGCAAGGGTTCAAATTCAACGGATACAAAACTTCTATCCGCGCCAGTATCAAACAGACAAGTAGCATAGATATGGTTAACAAGGAACGTACCAATGATGACATCATTCGAACTTTGGGCTTGAGCTGAGGTGAGAACGAAAGCTCGTCCTTTCCCAGGTTCGGTTTGTTGTTGCTGCTGGTTGTTGGTGCGTTTCGGGCAAACGTTGGCGAAATGGTTAGGATCGCCACAATTGTAGCAGGTTCGACCAGGTGTAGCTTGGGTTTGGCAGTTTGGGTTAGGATTGGGTAAAAGGGCTTGGGCTTGCTGGTTCTGGGGTAGGCGACAGTAGTTGGAGAGGTGTCCCAACCTATTACAGTTGGCACATTTTCGGCATGAGGTGCCAACAGGGTGATGGTAGTTGCAAGTGGTACACTTGGGGTGAGAGCCAATGTAACCTTGTCCAGGTTGGTTGGTGTTTTGGGTAGGCGGAGTGACGACAGCAATGTTTTGAGAAGAAGCCTTCCGCTTCTTGTTCTTGTTGTGGGGCTTTTTGGCTGGAGGGGCAGGTGATTCGGTGGTGTTGGCAATGGCTTGGTGCGCATGCTTCGTAGGGACCTTGTCGTAGGCCCCTGAAGGATGCAGTTATGGTTGAGTTGGAGGGTTATGGCATAGGCTTCCTCGAGGGTTTTCGGGTTGGCTGCGGCTACATGGTTCATGATCACCGGTGAGAGGCAACGGATGAGCTTGGCGATTAACTTGGGAACAGTATCGACTTGCCCAGGGCAAATGATACTTAACTGTTTGAAGCGCGCAATCAATCCTTCAGCGTCGCTCCCCTGTTGTGTGAGATTCCAGAACTCGTTTTCAAGTTTCTGGGTCTCATGGGGAGGACAGAATTGCTCCTTCATGAGCTCCTTAAGCTCTTCCCAAGTCATCGCATGGGCTGCTTCGTTGCCACGTGTGTTTCGTTCGGTGGTCCACTACTCGAGGGCTCTCTTGCGGAAGACCCCGGTGGCATTAAGGGTTCGGAGTTCCTCAGGGCAGTCGCTCTGAAGGAAGATAAGCTCCATTGAATCAAACCAATTCGGTAACACCGTCCATGCCAGTGAATTCCACTGGTTTACAAGCCATGAAATGCTTGAATTGGTAAGATGGTTTGGGGGTATCGGCTTTGGAATCAGCGGATGATTTAGGTGTGGCTTCGGCGTGTATGGTGTGGATTTGGCTAACAATGTCGGGTATGATCTTAGCTATTTGCCCGGCCATTTGCTCCGAAACGAGCCCAATCAGTTCTTGCTTCGATATCGAGTCCTCGTTGTTGGATTCCTTCTGGGAATCCATCTTCTTGGACTTCTTGAGGCGGTTCAACGAGTTACGGAAAGGAGGTATCTAGAGGTTGTAAACAAGACAAAAGCATGAGACTTGATTGTAATAAAGAAAATAGGTTTTGCATGCATGAGTATGAATAAAGTTCACATAAGTTTCACATAAGAAGCATGTGTTCATCAAGTATGGTTCACATAGTTTGCATGAGTTCAACAAGTATAACATGTATACTCACGCATGAATACAAATAAAGAGTATAAATTTAGTTTGTTCACGAGGATTAGTATTGTTTTTTATTGCGATAAACGTGCGAGTGTGTAACGGTTTGAAATGAACGAGGTAACAAGTATTAAAACACAAAAAATTTGAGTCACATAAAAAGAATAGGCTCATAAAACATGGGAATGATTCGGGTAGAGAATCGTCGACAATTCCAAAGTGAATCGAAGATCTCGAATTAGAAACGTGCTTTGGCCTATAGGTAAAATGCTCTCATCGAGAAGCGACTAACGACATTTTACCCTTCCAGTTACTACACGTCTCTAACCGATCGGAAAATCGAGACTTTGGCGAGAGCGAAAATCAAGGAATGGGACTTAATCGACAAGGTGCGGGTTTCACCCCTAACTTGACGATTTCGTACCCTAAGTGTGGTTGGTACTTACCAAACGAAGAGCAAATTCCGATTCGTTGGTAAGGGTCCACTAGAGTTTTGAGTTGGAAATTTTCCATCAAGGTTTGGATTTCACTCCTAACTTGATGGCATAATTGCGTGCAAAAAGAATAAGTATAGCGGATTGAGAGTCGTTCACCAAATTGCGGTTTTCACACCTATTTTAGTGAAGTCGTCTCGTTTATATTACGAGTGTCTTCAAGCGTCCAAACGTGTATTGTGTAAAAGTGTCTTAGGAAGACACCATGTATATGTATTAAGACCAAAAGGAAAGAGAGAAGCAAAGTAGGAAGCATAAAGTTTTAAGCATAATCAAGAATGGTCACAACGGGTACTATAGACTAGGTCGAACATGGCAATTCTACCTAATTCCCTATAGTTATGGCTCTTATACCAATCTGTCACACCCAAACCGATGGCGGAAACATCGGGATGAGACGAAAACAAGATTGCTCATTGCTCACAACATTAATAAGTGACAATAATTAATTAAACCATATTTCATTTCATAAGAATTGTCAAATACATCAATGTAACAAAACAAAGAACAACATAACATTTGCAAAGTCATAACAAAATTGAGACATCGACATTAAACCTAACGTCTAATTGTGTGTATCTAGTCCTTGCTATATTGTTTTCATAGCATCATCTCCTTCAACCTGTAACATGTTTTAAAATAATGTCAATGCGAAAGCAAAGGCGAGTACACAAGTTTAGGCATAGCATACGTATACGAATAAGTTTAAACAATCCACATGGCAACCAAATCTATACAAGAGCAATATCAAGGCATGCAATACTAATAATCAAACCCTTAACGCAATCACGATGTTTTAACATGACCTCACGAATAACACGATGGAGGTGGATGCGTGAATTCCTATAGCGCTAAGCATGTCAAACGAAGGCTAAAAATAGTTAATGACTAAAGTATGGCATAACGAATATCCAAGACAAGCATCAAGTATAAGATTCAAGTTTTCATGTATATGGGATCGTTTGTGTGTTTCATAAAGTTTAAGTGTTCGTGATTTTGTATATGGAAACATGTTACACCCGAAAAGTGTTATAAACAAAAGTGGGTCGAGTGTACTCACGGTTTTGCTAAGTCTTTTCTACACTTGACAATCCGTGAAGACGTTGGTTCGAGGATGACGCCGAATTATCCTACAAGAGGAAACAACGCGTATGAGTATAGAGTTTCAACGGGAGATTAGGAGTATTCGAGCATGATTAAAAATAAGTTTGATAAAGTATTATGATACGAAAGTATTCACTAAGATTTAACATTCGTTCTTGACACTATAGTAACTCTTACGAGTTGGATGTGATTTCATAGGTTCGGGACCTATTAGAATCGTGACAAGGAATTACATACTTTAGTGTTAAACTTAATAACTTGATAGGTGATTATAAGTTCATTATCAAGCTTTCGGTTTTAGAATTATAATATATTTATATATATCATTATAATCATGTAGGAGGTGGGAGGATGAACCGTCCACTTTGTAACCTCTAGTGTCATGTATGTTAAGTATGAGGTGGGAGGTTAAACCATCCACTTTGAACCTCGGATTATGTTCACCACTACACAAGTTACCATTGGTAACAAGGAGGGTACAAGAACTATATACTATACAAGAATGATAAGGTGTCATCTAGATACCAAGTAGTCAAGTATTCAACAACCCGACGAGCACACGAGGACAATCGTCAACGGCTTTGTGGGGTTGAGACACTTTAGGTCTAGCAAACTAGTTTGGGATCTTGATGAAAATAATCAAGTGATGTGTGGTCTCAAGTTAGGATAGCCCAAGCTTCCTTGTGGACACACATGAACAAGCATAATAGCTTGCATCACTTGTGAGCTTAATGCTCTTCAAAAACAGAAAGTTTAGGGTGTTAAAACAGTCCTTAGTTCATGTTAACAAGCTTGGTTAGGCTTTACTAATCATAAGCTTGATTGTAAGCACAAGAACACAAGTTTGTTGAAGTTAAAACAAAAGTTTGATAAAAGTTTAGACAAAACAGAAAGTTTGTGGACATTTTGGGGCATTTCCAGGTCTGGATTCTCCATGGAGAATCCTAGGAATTCAACCCAAAGTTTATCCAAGCAAGTAGGAAAAAGAATGGAGTGATTTCGTTAAGAAATGAGGGAGTTACACTCACTTTAGTGAAGATGAGTAATTCTGCTCGAACTTGTAATTTTGCAGCTGATTTGGAAGGTTTTGAGAGAGATTTGAGGGAGATTAAAGTGTAGAAGTGCTTGGATTAGAGGTGGGTTTTATAGGGGAAGGATTAGGGTTAGTTAGGTGGGGTTTAAGTGGGTTATTAAGTGTTAAAAATTGATAAAAAAAACTCAAAAACCAACCCAATCCCGCCCAAAACCCGCTGCTACCGCCCTCCTTTGCGATCAGGTTTGACCCGGAAACAAAGCTTATATGCTTTGTGTTTCCAGGTTCTTCAGATGTGTGGCAAGTGGTGGAGTGGTGGAGCGCTTGGTTGTTGAACCGGAGGTCCCGGATTCGAAACCCGTGGATCCCGGTTTTGGTATATTATTTGTATATATTATTTTTTTTAATTAAAAACCTTTAAACAATTTACCAAAAATGGAAAGATTAGTCCCTGAAGTTAAGAATTCAAGAATTACAATTTAGACCTTGGACTTTATAAAAAATATATATATATATATATGTATTTATTAACCTTTAATCCTAAATGTTGATATATTTATAAAATAGCATTTTTAATTTTTATAAAAATAAATTAATTAATTTTATTAACTAATTTAACTAATTAATTTAATTAATTAACTTAATTAATTAATTTAATTAATTAACTTAATAAATGAATAGATAATTATATTTTTGCAACGAATTTAGTTTAATGATTACAAGTTTCACGTTTAAGTCTTGATTACGCATACATACCATGTTGCAAGTTATCACACGTTTACGATTGAGAGTACCACGAATACGTTTACACTTTTAAAGTATGAACAAGTATAAGTGTAACATGACTATAATTAACATAATATTGTTAAAATACGAGTTTCTCATTACGATTCAAGTCTCGGTTTTCCACGTTTACAACGAAAGACAAATACAAGATACAACGCTTACTAAAAATAGAAGTACGATACAAAGTTTTCAAATATAGAAAGGATAGAAACGCGGGGCGTTACAACGGTCTCACATTGGTTACTCATGGGTATGATGTTGATCTTCGCACACTGAAGTTCATGGGGCTAACGGTGGATACCGACAATGGCCCCAGACTGAGAGGATTGCAAGGAGAGATATGGGACCCTCTACCACCACAGCAAGAAGAAGAAGAAGAGCACGAAGAGAAGCATGAGAATGAACCATTCGTCAGCAACCACCAGACCCGCAGCAGCAGCAGTACCAAGGTTGGCCACCAGGCATCCCATCCTATCCCGAGTTCTACCAGTAGTTTGATCAGACGCGGGTGAACCAGGACTACATGAGGCAGGAGATGCAAGCTGGATTTTCATACATTTTTGGGGGCCTTCAGAGCGCGTTCCCCAACCAGTTCGGAGACCCTCTGCAGTTCCCATTCGGGAACCAAGGCGGGGCGGGATCTTCCGGTGATGGTCATGGTGATGATATGGACGAGTAGTTGGGGAGCGCCGCCGTTTACTGTTTTTATCTATTACTATTAGCTTATTTTGGGGTGTTCATTTTGGTTGTCATCTCAAACACCCTCAGATATGTACTTTCGTTTTCATACATTTGTTTTCTTTATTTCTATATTTTTATGTATGGATGGTATTAGTATTTTTATTGTCTATGTTTTAGCTTTGCGATCAATGTGTTGTCTTTTTGGGTTGTGTTTTGTGGTGATGTGTATATAGGTATTTGGAGTACGCACTGGCGAGGCACATGGTTGCGAGTTGGAGAATAACTCTTGCACCTTCTTCGTCCTCAGGGGAGTATCTTTATCCTTTTTCACTTTATTGGATTTCGCATTGGGGACAATGCGAAGTTCAAGTGTGGGGAGGGGTTACTTGCGTAACTTTGTTTGTCCGCTTGTATATATGCAAAAAAACAGAAAATTAAATATACCGGTTAGTTGTGTTTTAGAAAACATCAGATACGATAAAGAACCGACAAGCAGAATAAAAATCGAAAAGATAACAAAAAAGCGTGACAAACAAAAGAAAGACTTGTATGTTAATTTTCACACTTTTACCCATTCCTTCCGTCATGAGAGCATTGTTTGAGCCTTGTAATTCGTTATATGTTTATTCATTTCAGAATAGGAGTGAGCCGGATGTCTTGCATGATTTAGAACTTGTCATTAGCATACTTATCGAGACCATAAATATGTGGAATTATGTAAAAGTGATGGAGGCACTTAGCACACCATTATTGTGTTAGCCTTTTCCTTTGTTTATATCCCTTACCCGCCATTACCCATTAGTTCACCATGTTGAGCCTTTCCTGTGTTTTTCCGATTGCACCCACTTTAACCCACTTAGCCTAATTTAGCCTTTTTATTTTTAAACCCTTGTGTTAAAAATCGGTCTATATACTGTTTAACTTGCGTTTACTCTTAGTTATTTGCAAAAAAAAATCAGAAAATCGAACACCCTAAAAACAGGGTGAAAACGACAACATCCGAGCAATTTTAAGTGCTAAAACAGTAGAATATTGTCGATTGGCTCGATAACGAAAAATTTGTCATTTTGTTGCATTATCTATATATAGTTGTTATGTATTTACGCTCGTTAAACGCAATTGCCGAGTTTTAACCATTTAGTCACTTTCAAATGCCCATTCCATACCCTTCACCCTAGCCTATCGTTACAACCCGTGAAGACCTCTTGATTTGCACTCTTTCGCATGTTAGCTGGTGGAGATTAGATCTTTTGACAAGCTTATGATATTATGCGATTCATCGTCTTGGCATAGAGCGTTTACACATACACATCTTATGTATGTTTCGTAAAAATATAGCCGAGTGTGTGTAAACATTATGAGATGTGTGAATATTGGCATGCTAAGTCAATCGATAGTGGACTCATGACTTTTTAGTTATCTTTACATATATTTTCATGCGCTTGTTGGATCCGAACTCCTTGACGATGTCTTTCGAAAAACCGGCTTACTGTTATGTGTGTTTATTAGTTATTTCGTTAGAAACTTTTGTTCATTTTGTTTTAGTTTTAGTTTGCTTGAGGACAAGCAAAGTTCAAGTATGGGGAGGTTTGATATTTGTTAAAATACACACAATTTAGTCCCCCGTTTTATCCCCTTTTTACACGTTTTTGGCCGTAAAGATCAATAATTAGATACTTAATCACGTATGTTTTCATTTACAGACCTTAAACAGCGTGCCGGACAAGAAGATGCAGAAAACAAGGATTTTCCAGGCGAAACGGCGAAGTTGCGGACTTTCTGTGAAGATTCAGATAGTGCACGGCCGTGCAGAGGATTGGCACGGCCGTGCCATCCCAGATCAGAAGGTTGCACGAGCGTGCAAACCCTGGTGCAAGCATTGTTAAAGACGCGCACAGCCGTGTGGAAGTTTGGCACGACCGTGCGTTGCTGTTTTCCTCTTGTGCACTGCCAGTGCGACTCCAATGCAAGCTTTGTTCAAGGCGCGCACAGTCGTGCGGAGGTTTGGCACGACCATGCGTTTCTGTTTTCCTCGTGTGCTCTGCCAGTGCGACTCCAGTGCCAGATTATCTCGGTCACGCACGGCCGTGCCAATCTTGGCATGGCCGTGCCATTTTCAAAACCTTATCCGGATAAGATGACGTCACCAAATTGCGCTAATAGTGCACGGTCGTGCGGATAATGTGCACGGTCGTGCGGGGCTGAAATGTTATAAAAACAGGGCAGAACTCACTGATCGCAAACTGGACTTTTTGGGAGCGTTTTATGGCATTTTTGGGCTCCGGTAACAACATGTTTTGCTCCGATTCAAGCCCCCATTGTGCCTAGAAGCTCCATTATCATCCGGTTCTTCAATCTTTAGCTTGTCTATGGTTAGATTCTTGAATCTTTCCATAATTTTGATTATGTTTCAAGCTTTTAGATTGTTGTTTATGTAATATTGTAGCCTCATGGCAAAAACACTTTGAATTCCTTGCTTGTTAAACAACCATTAGATGTTAATCATGTTTGTAATGACATTTAACAACTTTTTATGTTAATCCTTGATGATTGTTTTGCAACCTTGTTATTGATATTAGATTCTTGATTATAGTTAATTGTCTTGGATGATTAGTTCATGGTTAGTTAGGATATGTAAAAGAAGAAGCCTAATTAATCTTGCATTAGTGAACCTTTAGCTTAGTTAAAAATGTTCACCCCATGAGACTAGAAATGGGTATTGGATTAATAAGGGGTAATAAATATTAATCAAGAGTACTTTCCGTCGCGTAAGGACCTTAGCGGGTTAGATGGTGTCGTTATGAATTCTTAACATAAATCATAAGCTTAGTTAGTAGCTTCGGCCAAAATTGCTTTCTTAGTAAATTTATGTTTAAGATTTGTAAAATAGACTCGGTTGTGACTTAATCTAGGTTATGCTTGTCTCAGTGGTTGCATTGTGTTTATCGGTGTAACTTTCCTTGATTAAGTGAGGTTAGAAAACTCTTAACTGATGACTAACTTATTTTTAAGGGATTTTCATAAACATTAATCAATAGGGCGTTAAAGAACAACTTTAGGTGGTTAAAGTGTGTTTATCGTTTTAACTTTCCGAAGAGTTGTCATGTTAGGATTCCCGAAAGGGATACTAATTCTCTTTGAAAAATGGAAAATTGACCAAGTGACTTAGTGGCATAACCGACTTAGTTAACATATTCCGGTTGTTCATAAAGCAAGGCTATACTTATATTTTTCATATTTGGAGTCCTTATGTTTACAAAAGAAAAAGAAACAAAAATATTATGTTTTAGTCATTTTTAGTTTAAACACTTTATCAACCTATCTTTTTATACCGATAGAATATCGACAAAGGTTTAGTATTATCGTCTCTGCCCGCATCCATGGATCGATACTTGGTTCTTACCGATACTTTACTACATATATGACGGGGTACACTTGCCCTTTCGTGTGTGTTTTAATGTTGAAGTATAAATAATTTTTATAAAATTAAAACCGAACCGTGTGTAAAATTCATTGTAAAAAATATGTATATATACGCACACGTCATGCATCTTATTGGTGGCCTGGCATGAAGAACGATATCGCTCTCTACGTCTCGAAATGTCTCACGTGTTCCAAAGTCAAAGCTAAAAATCAACGTCCCTCTGGCTTACTCGAGCAACCAGAGATTCCCGTCTGGAAATGGGAGAGTATCGCCATAGACTTCATCAATAAACTCCCTCGTACCTCTTCTGGTCACAACAGCATCTGGATCATCATTGACCGTTTGACCAAGTCTGCTCACTTTCTCCTTATTCATGAAGATTATAAAGTCAAGAAATTGGCTCGTATCTACACGGACGAAATCATCTATCGTCATGGTATCCCCATTGACATCATCTCGGACCGTGATGGTCGTTTCAATTCGCGTCTTTGGCAAACCTTTCAAAAATCTCTCGGTACTCACCTTAATCTTAGTACCGCTTTTCATCCTCAATCTGATGGTCAAACCAAGCGTACTATTCAAACTCTTAAGGATATGCTTCGTTCGTGTGTAATCAATTTTGGAGGTACTTGGGATTCACACTTACCATTGGTAGAATTCTCGTACAACAACAATTATCACGCTAGTATTCAAATGGCTCCATTGAAGCATTATATGGTCGAAATTGTCGATCGCCTATCTGTTGGCACGAGATTGGTGAAGCTCAACTCACTGGTCCCGAACTCATACAAGAAACAACAGACAAGATCCTACAAATACGTGATAACCTACTCACAGCTCGAAGTCGTCAAAAGAGTTACGCTGACAAAAGACGCAAACCTTTGGAATTCAACGTTTGTGACCAAGTACTTCTCAAGGTATCCCCTTGGAAGGGTGTAGTTCGTTTTGGTAAGAAAGGTAAACTCGCACCTCGCTACGTAGGTCCTTTCAAAATTCTCGAAAGGATTGGCAAGGTTGCGTATCGACTGGACCTACCTGAAGAACTTAACAACGTTCATCCTGTCTTTCATGTTTCAAATCTCAAGAAGTGTCTAGCTGAAGAAGGACTTCCAATTCTACTCGAATATCTTCAAATCAATGAAACTTTGCACTTCGTGGAGAAACCTGTCAAAACCATAGACCGAGGAGTCAAGCAATTAAGGTGCAGTCGAATTCCTGTCGTTAAGGTTCGATGGGAAGGAAAACATGGCGCTGAATTTACTTGGGAACTCGAAAATGATATGAAGACTAAGTATCCGCATCTGTTCGTTGCATCTTCCTAAATTTTGGGACGGAATTTCTTAAAGGATGGGAGACTCTAGCGCCCTGCTTTTCACACTTTCTTTATTTAACAAGTCTTGTTGTACTTTCCTTTTTGGGAAACTTTCTATTTTCAGAAACCTTGTACTTGTATCATCTTTCAATTTCAACTTTGTAATCCGAGACCTTGATCATAATGAAATTCATATTTTATACACACTTGTTATACTTGCAATTTAATGAAATTTTATATGCAATTGATACTTATTATACGTGCAAACATTCGTACATGCATTCGTGATATTCAATTTATACTTACACACATTTATTATACTCGAAAACATGTTAAATATCAAAGATTATGCATAAAATGATGAATTATAGGAAGTTTGGGAGCCAAAATGAAAGAAATCAAACTTTTAACGGAAAACAGGGGCGTCGCTGCACGCGCAGCCTAACCCCTTGGGGCTACGCGCTAAGCCAAGGCCCCCGGTCCGTAGAATGTGTGTTTCAGCTGCGGGATTGGGCAGCTTTGTGTGTTTTGTTGAGTTTGTTTTGTGCTTCTTGCATTTAATACTCAACTACACTCAACCCTAATCATCCCCTATAAAACCCAAGCCTCCTCCACACTTCTCTCACTTTCCTACTCCCTCAAACACTCTCAAACAACTCCATATTCAGCTGGAAATCAGTAGCTTTGCAGATTCATCACAAGTTGCTAAAGTTAGCATAAGTTCACTTCTACCTCTTATTTTGCATTAGTTCTTCTTTCTTAACACTTAGAACAACCTTAGGTATGTTTCCATAGGTTTTCCATGGAAAACCAGCGCTGGAACATCACCATAAAAGGCTCCAAAGTGCCATAAACTTTATGTTTTTAATGTAAACTTTGTTAAACTACTTGAACTTGAGGTAACTCATACACATTCCTATGTCCTAGTGCTCATAATCAAATGTATGGTTAGTTGGGCTTAAAAAACAAGGGTGTGACATCTAAATCTAGAGGTTTAAACCTCACAAACTTTCTGTTTTGATAGAGTTTCTAACTCACAAGTGATGAACAAGTCTTGTACTTGAAGTTGTGTGATTATAGGATAGCTTGGGCTATCCTAACTACAAATCCGTGCATCACTTGATGTTTTCCTAGATTAGTTGTAACTATTTCTTTCCTTAATGTATGTTCATGACCCTCCTTGTCGCATATGGCAACATGTGTAGTGGTGAAACCTAAAGAGGTCTTAAATGGATGGTTTGATCCTCCTACCTCATGCTTGACTTACATGAATCTATAGAGGTCTTAAATGGATGGTTTAATCCTCCTACCTCCTACTTGACTTATATCTATATTATAATCTATATAAAATACCTAAAACCAAACCCTTGATGTTAACCAAATAGCTATTCGTCAAGCTATTAAGTTTAATCATCGAAGTGTTTAGTTTCTCGTTACGATTCTAATAGGTGTTACACCTATGAAATCATACTAACCCTTATGGGTTCCCGTAGTGTTAAAAACGAGTGCTAGACCTAGGTGACTACTTTCTTATATGTATACTTTGTCATACTTTACATTCCAACTTCCAAGTTCTCCATCATCATCCCAATACTCACACACCTTCGTTTACCCCATGCAGGGTAATCTCGGTGTTCCACCTCCAAACTCTTCAACCTTCACGGGATAACAAAGGAAAAGCTTTGCAAAACCGTGAGTATACTCGATCCCATTTTTTCACTTTAAACACTTTGGGTGCAACATGTATAAATCACAAATCACTATAAAACTTGTTTAAAAATTTACTCTATCCATTATTAACATGATACTTATCCATATTCTTAATTATCGCATGCTACGTTAGACTTGTGTTATATGCTCATTAACTTTGCTAGTCTACCTTCACTAATATAGCGCTATAGGAGTAACGCACCGCCCATAAACTTGTGGTATTGTCAAGTAAACTATATTACACCCTTTTCGTTTCGATGATTTGGGTAAACACGATTGCGTTAGACTTTGGATTGACATGTAATTCACATGTTTAGTATGTTATAACAATTATATGCCATGATTACCATGTTGGATATGAGTCAAACTTTATTCACTATTATGCTATGTAAAAAACTTGTATGCTCGCCAACTTTTTGTTGATATACATTATTTTAATCCATGTTGCAGGAAACTAGTTGATGCCGTTGAAGAAATCTATTTAGGGTGGTTTAGATACACGCCTAGATTTAATTTATGTATTTTCTTTCATGTTGTATTGTCATTGAAACTTGTTGTATTTCCACTTCGAAACAATGTATTATCATTTTAGTATGATCGAAATTTTGAGTTATTAAATATTGCCGCAAAGTAGTGTTATAACGTTTTGAGCAATTTGTTCGTCTCATCCCGATGTTTCCGCCATCGGTTGGGGTGTGACAGTTCTCGTTGAGTTCAATCCCGTCTTCATCGAATTCGTCTTCCGACAAACACTCATAATAGATAGGTTCGTAGAACATTGTATAGATCTCAATGCATACACTGTACTACTTGCTGCTTTTTCAATCTTGTTACTAGTTATATACGTGATAAAGCTACATTTCAAATCCAAAATGTATTGCTGTTTCTTGCTATAAATTATATATATAACTGTTTTTTTTTCTGTATCACATATCACTTTGAAGTTTTAACACTAATATATATGTTGCGGGTTAAATGCAGGAACTTAGGGAACATCAAGACAACTGCACTAGTTAATCAATATCAACACAAAGAAATGACTCGGTGATGTTTATGTTGTTTCATGTTGTGGGGTTCCTCTTGAAGACATAAGCACATGTAGGGCATACAAAACTGAATTGATCAAAATATTTCTTTTTTAGTGGTTATTTCTAGCAAAATAGCCTCAATGTGTGTATCAAACATGTTAAACAAAGTGACCCCAAACCTACAATCGGAGTTGTTTTCTAGGACGGGTCAGATAACCAGTCAAAGGCTGATCTATCATTTGTTTACTAGTATTTTTTTTTTGCTGATCTTTTTGCAATTTTTTTGCAAAAAGAACTTGATTAATGAGTTTGTGACACATGATCCAAAAAAAATCGTCTCTCAAAGCTGACTAAAAAACAAGCAGGTTAGGTGTTGCTCTTAAATTAATTAGGCAAATTTGATTTAAATAATCCAATCTGGCTGTTTTTTGCTAATAATAATCCCAACTGATTTTATTCTCGAAAGTGGTCCAATTTAAGGTTTTAGGGCTTTTGATCACAACTAATAAAAAAGGTTGGACCATTGGCTGAAAATAAACTCACTCAGGATTATTAGCCAAAAAAACAGTCAGATTGGGTTATTTAAATCCGATTTGCCAATTAGTTAAGAAGAGACATTTATAGACGGTAATAATTAAATAGATATTTCAAACACTATGAATGAACAAAAGCGTTACAGGAATGAATACACACAAATGCTAAAAGTCATTACATAATTTCACGCTTGGAATCGAAACCTTCATGGGTGCGCTCACCTTTATGGGTGTGCTCACCTTCATGACTGCGCTCACAACACTGGTAACGAATTGCAAACTGACATTCGTGACACTTAAGTATAATCTCGTATCGCAATCTCCCACACATTGCATTCACCATCAACCTCAATCCCTTGAGCAAGTGAGAGAGGATGTGGGTGACTATTAGTCTTATGGATGCTCCCAAACTTCACATTTAAAAACCGGAAAATGTTGCTTTCATCGTATGAATATGTTTCTGTTTCACAACAAAGAATTAAAGGAGCACAAGTAGAATGCATGGATTGTTTGCACTCAACACAATGATAAAAACCAATATGGGGATTCAATTCATTCTCGCATATTTCACAAAAGTATTCACTCTTATGGTTTTCAATTGGGAGGTAACTCAACCGCATGGGATGTTTGTCATAACTATGCCTAATTGTCTCAGGCAACAACAAAGCACACCATGGATGTATATATACATCACAAGTGTTGCAACTGAAGCCACACCAATCATTGAATTTATAGTCAGAATAACTATCATCAAAAGGTAAACTGAAACCAGGCGGACGAAATATGGGTGACTCACACAAAACACTAAAAGGTAAGCGACAAATAAGACATCTATATTCTGAAGGGACATCCTTAACTCTAGAAAGAAGGTGATTTTTATGAGATATGTGAGTGATTTTTCGGGCATAAATGCACAACAAACATCAACATAATACTCACATTTGATGCAGCCGTAAGCATATCCATTGCAACGTAAGAAGCAAATTTGGCAATTAAATATGTTGAACATCAAACCCGGGACTTTCGACATTAAAACGAGGGTATGTTTAGGTGGTTGTTTACTATTGTAGGAAGCCGAGTACACCACTCATGAAGAGCAAAGTTGCAACTCTTCTCTTCATTGGCTCCACACTTGTAGAATGGAATGTCCATGATAGGTCTTACACACCCATTGCATAATAGTTCTATCTTTTTCATTGGGTTATGACAGATGATCAATGAATCAATATTTGAGGAGGTAGACCCTAAGCTATCAAGATATTGGCCATGAACGAAAATAAGATCATGTTGATGTTTGATATGTTGTTGGCTAACCTCACCAGTTTCATAGGTATCAGGACCACTCTGTTTGAAAAATAATTGCTTGGGTATGCTATAAGTTTGATCAGGAAATGGTAAATGGATAAGATCAGAATAGTCGGTGTCTTTAAAATTTTTAACAGATTTTCCTTTGCCTGAAATATTGAAAATGAAATAACTTGGTTATGATATCCAAAATAGTTATTCAATTTCGAGATGAGTTATAACTAAATTGAACGAATGGTATATAAGAAATTTTTACTTACCAACAGACAAGATGGACATGAATGGCTCTCTTCTTGATGTTGCACAATCTACATGGGTATAGTAAATACATTTCTCGCATTTGTAAATCCATAGATTGGCCTCATTAAATATACAACCGCATACCTGACAATAAGGGTTATATTTAGCTATTTTTTCTTGATATGGGAAGGAATAAGAAAGAGTGAGTGGATGGGTATGGCTGAAATTTTCATTTGTTGTCTGCTGTATTAACAAACATTTTGGTAGGAAAGCACAATCAGTGTGTATGGCGAAGTCTAAACATGTGGTACATTGAAAGAAGACCCCTTGGTGTTTCTTCCCACAAGCATTACACTCACCTAAAATAGGTTTGGAGAAGAGAGACACTAGTGGGTGTGGATGGCTAGGGTGATAGATCTTGCTTAGGTCCTCTTTTACAACGCATTTTACATCAATTTTGAAAAAACAAGAATCAGAACACCAGTAACCTATTTCTTGAGAATGAGGTATTTTTCCACAACCACTGCAGATCCAACGGAAATGAACTCTATAGAGGGTAAGAGGATGTGAGTGTAATGTGTGCTTTAACGTTGTTGGGAGCTCTGCACAAAATTTATGAAGATGGTAATCACATGCATGGTGTATACATTTATAGTAGTACCTATAATACTCATTAATTTGTGGGCCACATAGCTTACAGGTACATACAAACTCATCTTGTACAGCTAAAATTTTCTCCTCATTAGATTGATCTTCCGCGTCCTCATCTATGAATTGAAAATCAATGAGCTTGAGTGGATGCTCATGTTCAAAAACCTTCATTATACTTGTTTATATTTCACTCTTTAAGAGATAATGTTCACTCATACTTATAGCAAACGAAAACACAACTATACATGTGGTATTCATTCTTGAAAAAGAATAGATGTACTTTATTATTTGTTCAGTTGCTTAATGTATTATTATTTCAAAAAAAATATATATATTCTACAAAACTTAGTAACAAGAAAAGAATATAGTTAAATAGTTTAGAGCTTCATTTTTTTTAATTTAGCTGCCACTTGCTTGTAGCAAGTAACTTTTATATTATTTTATATTTTATATTCTTTTCATTTTCTTAATCGGGAATCTATTATATTATTTTAAAGTCTTTTAAGTACGTTACTTATGACTTGGGGAAAGAATGTTGTGTGATTGGATTAAACATTAACTAAAGTCAAAGTAAAGCTTAATAATCGAAGTATAAATTAAAGCTATTGTCAAATTAGAGCATAAACTTATTAAAAAAACGCAGCCATGTTGATGCTAATTTTCTTTTGAATTTTCTTTTAATAAAGTGATCTAGTTAAGCATGAATTAAAGCTATTTTTATCATTGAAGCATGCGTAACTTATAAACAAGAACAACATTGCCCAATATAATCCTATTCATAGCCAAATTATTGGTGGTGTCTAGGAGAGTAAGATGTAAAGAAGCTTTTATCCCTACTATGAGTGATAAAGATACTGCTTCCTGTAAGACCCAAATCTAAAGTCACGTCTATCCATAAAAGTCATAGTAAAACACATATAGCTACTCGAAAATTTGCACAAAAGACATGGGTATAAAGCATACGATATGGACAAGTAGCGCGCCAAACAGACACATAGTATAATAACAATAACATGAGAAGGTCGTCTAAATAAACGGAAAAGCTAAGCTACTAACCTAAAGCCCAGAACAACACCTAATCATCCAACTAAAAATCCTTGGCCTTAATCATACATCTTCACGAACTCCAATTCTCGACCGTGTTGTCCTCAGAGAGATAATTCAAGCAAATCATGCCTAATTCGTTGTCCCAAGTAAGTTTAGGTGTATCTCTACTACTTCTCCCCTCCACAATGAGAGTTTCCACAGTTCCTAATAGCAGTTGCATGTCTCCTCCTGACATGCTAAAACCATCTTAACCTCTCATCCCTTATCTTATCTTATCTTATCTAATATACTAATCACCCCATATCTTACCCTACAAACTCATTTCTTATCTTGTATACCCTAGTACGCCCACACATCCACCTCAACATCCTCATATCTTCTTCTTCTACTGTTGCTACAACAAATATAAGACCAAGGATAGTGGATGGACGGACTAGGCAAAAGGGTTCAAGGGTTTCGGTTTGCCTAACACAGGTCGTGAGGTCCCCTCACGTTTGCAATATGTAGGGTTGGATCACTTTGTTATGGTTTGTTTTGAATTCTAGATTGAAAAATATTCAACCCAGAACGTTTGTGTGTAATGTGATTGTAATAAAGTGAGTGAAGAATAGAACATGCAAGGAGCAAATTCTAGAGTAAGAAGTGAGATCTCTCTTGGAGTGTCCAGCTGAATGACAAGGTGTTGTCATTTTTAGAGGAAAGACTGACCATAAGAAGAAACCTTTGACTAGTGATTCATGGTTGTAGTGGAGGGCTTACCCTTTTTGGAAGGTTAAAGGCTTTGCACCTACGGGTCAAAAAAAATAGAAAAAAACCGATTTACTTGATTATACAAATTGCACTTTGGTGCATTCGGAGAAGACGAAATGATACAGTGTTCAATAGGAGACAAGTAAGCTTCCAAAACCTGATGGAGAAGATAAAAATTCTAAGCTTTTTGTGGATACGGAATCGAAGTCATATAGCCTATCGCCCTATCGTGGGAGTAATATGCTTTTAATTTGGTTTGTATGGGTGTGTGTTTTGGTTGGTTGTATTTTTAGCTGAGCTAACTGTTGGGTCATGGTGTGATATTCTACCTAGTGATAATAATAGTCTTTGTTGGCCTTCTAAAAAATATGCAAACTTTGCTCTTAAAGTTATGGCAGGTAATGGGTGACTTGTTATCTCATACTTTGCTTGGTTGTATAGTGTATGTAAATAAGTATTGGGAGATTTATGAGTACTCTATAGTTATGTATAGTGTAATTTTATTTTTTCTTCTTTAAAGCAATATAAAAAAAAATCTTTATATTTTTGTTATATTATTTTATGTCTTATAAGCATATTCAATATGGTATTAATCTTAAAAATCTCACAACGTTTGTATTTTAATATATATTTTAATAAATTATATTCAAAATAATATTCGGTATGATACTCAATTTATAGACTTATAACTTAAATAAATTAAATTATACAGTTCGTGATAACCTAGTCTCTAATATATAATAATAATAATAATAACAATAATAAAAAGTTAAACATAAACAAATCAGAGTGTTCACGTAACAAAATTGAAACTTGAATATCGAAATATGATATTTGTTAAATTCTTTTATTATTTAAATATATATTGGTTGTAAATAAATAGAAATTAGAATATTGCTAAGATTAATTGGAAAATTGAAAATGGATATGAACATGAGCCGAGTTACGAATACGAATAATTGACGGGTGTTACAGTCTCCCCTACTTTAGTAAATTTCGTCCCGAAATTAGGAGTAAATCGCTCGTGTAAGATGGTGTTTTCTCATGGGCGTTAATAACACTAGGAACTTGAATCTTGGGATCAGATTGTTTCTTAGGAATGTCAGGTAACAAGTGTTGAACACCAATATTAGAGATGTTGAGGGTACACTCAAGCTAAGATGGATCAAAAGTAAGGTTTAGATCTGACTGAGGCAGTAGCATTGCTAGCAAAAAGAAGTATTCCTAGACAAAGGAATCGCTTTAATACTAGAGATAAAGAAATGAAAAGTGTTAACGATAAAGTAGGAGATAGCCGGTCATAACTGAGTGTTTGGTGAGTGTTTCTTGTCATTTGATATTTTGTTTGTTGTTATTGTTTATGTAGTATTGTTGTTTGTAGATCTGTTAAGGTTTAATGTTTAGATAAGTTAAATCTTACAAAAAAAGTTATAGGTTTTAGTTTTTTGTTAAACTAGGTACTTGAATTCTTTGAAGTTGAAGGTTGATTCCTTGAAGTGAAGATGAAAACACAATCTAAAAACCGATCTCGAATAGGCCCGAAATATTTGAACAATGCTATGGTTTGTGTGGTCGAAAAAGAAACTTTTGATAAAGTAAAAGATGATGATGTGATGGAATGACTTCAAACTATGAAAACAAGAAGATAACAAATCTACTAGGTATTTGTTTTACTTTGTTTATTATTGTATGATTGTATTGTAATTTTTTTAGCCCTAAGTTGATGGGCTAGCTCTGCCACTGCCACCAACACACAAGAAATATGTGGAAATAAGAGGAGCTGGAAGATGAAAAATGAACAAGATCTAGTGGGCCATTGAAGAAGGGAATTTGATCCACACGCACTTTGATTCGCCCCATAAACGTAGAAATCACAAACAAAACACATGTTAATTGACCCATAAATCGTGTAATCATTATATAAACACTTATATACAAAAATAAATGCATACGACTTCATCGATTAGCCCTGCATTTTCTCCTATATACACCAATTCTAGATTTGAGTTAATTTACAACTAGTTTGAAACCGATATTATATCTTTTGTGTTCATGTGAGTTAATAAGTTTCATGCATGTCTCTCTTCTCTTCGAGAGACATGAACAAAAAAGATACGTTCAACTGATTTTCGACAACTTCTTGTGTGCAACTAAATTCTGACAAACAAAATAGTGTAAGAAGAAAGCGGGAAACAATAATTTGATTTGGTTTAAACAATATTAGTATAAAGACTAAAAATGCATAACTTTTTTATTTTATTTAGAGTTAAATGCCAATTTAGTCCATGTGGTTTCGACTATTTTGTCAGTTTAGTTCAAAGGTTTCATTTTTCACATGTGGGTCCAAAAAGGCTTCACCCTTGCCAATTTAGTCCACTGGGTTAACTTCATCCATTTTTTCTGTTAACGAGAAGGGAAATTCGGTCATTTTATATGTAATTCTGTTAACTAGAATGGCAATTCAGCCATATAAAATAATCGAATTGTCCATCTCGTTAACAGAAAAATGGATGAAGTTAACCCAGTGGACTAAAATGGCAACGGTGAAACCTTTTAAAACCTACAGGCGAAAAATGAAACATGTTGGATCTATTGGACCCTACAAAAGAACAGATGATTGGAAAGCCAAAATAATCTATAACATCTGATCCTTTATAACAATACTTAGAAGATCTGCTCTCCCCAGTGGCAAAGACATTAAACATCTGCTCTCTAAACTCTGCTCATACTTAAAGACTGTTTACAAGACCTGTTAAAGCCAAAGCTCTGCCCAAAGGTCTTCTAAAGAGAAACTCTGATGAAGAATAAATGGTTGTTGAAGCAAAGGTCTACTAAAGACTAACAAAGGTTAATGCTCAACAGAGAATATCTCAGCAATTGTTGTCAGCAGAGTTTTATTATGTAATTCAATGTAACAGTGTTTAGATATACTAGTGGTTAGAGTTTGTTAGAATTGTTAAATATCGTTGTCTAGGTGACGTCAGCTTAAGATGCTTAAATGTTTGAGTTGTACTATAAATATAACAGTGCCTGTACTGTTTTATTCATCACTTTCCTTCTAACATTTTGTACGAACAAATAGGAGTGATCTTAGGCTGAGGGGGAGTTGTAATATTTGCATGCATACATGAATCAAAGTTTACAAAAGCATGTTGATGAAAACAATGTCTCTATTGTTGTGATTTGAAAGTTTATTATTTCCGCTGCATTATTTCATTATTGTTTATCTTCTATCGTTGATTTCCATCTTAAACGATCACAACAATTTCAAACTCAGATCCTAACAAAAACTTTGGACTAAACTGACAAATGGCCCAAACCACATGGACTAAAATGGCATTTAACTCTTTTATTTATTAGTTCTTATAAAATAATCGTTTATCTAATGAACCGATCACTCTCTCAAACAACCTATAATCGACAAAGACTCCCTCAATCCACTAGTAAAAGAAATTAAAAAAAATATATTAGTTCTTATAAAATAATTGTTTATCTAATGAACCTATTACTCTCTCAAACATCTATAATCGACAAAGACTCCCTCAATCCACCGGTAAGAGTAAAGTACAATTTACGTTCCTGAGATTTACACTCGCTTACACGTTCAGTCCCCAATTTAAAAAAAATATTCAAAACACCCGTCCATGAGGTTGTCGATTGCTCGCAATTAGGTTCCTCCCTTTAAATTCTATTAGTCAATTGTTGGTTAACTAAGGGATGATGGTCTTTTTACTTATGAAGAGAAGGGCATGATCGTCATTTTGTATTTCGCAACCTACTGTAACAACTTTCACCCCCTTAAAGCCCCACATCACACTATTCAATCCCCCAATCTTCAACACTAAGGTTCTCTGGTTCAGACGATGTCCAAGTGAGTTGCTTAATAACGAAAATGGCTGGGGGTTTTTGGAGGATCAAACCAGATGATATTTACATTGACCTTAAACATTATTACGGTAAGTTAAAGTGTCTCAATATTTGACTTTTTATGGTGTAATGTCCCTGAATTTGAGAGTGAAAAATCACAAATTATAACAGAGTATGGTTTGCAGCTCATAAAGAAGCGATTTCTTTTTGCTTTTACAGATGAGGATGAACTTCCAAGTTCAGTCTTAATCCTTCTCTGGGTTGGGGTTGAAACCAAGTTCTTCCACAAGATCATCACTTTTTTTTAAGAGGCTTTGCTTCACCTTCTTTGTGTTTGTCTTCAACATCAATCTGTTTGACAGGTTCATCACTGACACCTACACTAGAAGATGAACCCCCTTCACTAACATGATTCAAGCTATCTTTCCACACCACCTTTGTTTTAACACAAACTTTGTTTTCACATAGTTACCTTCACCAACATCCAATAACTGTGATTCAACCTCTATTTCCACACAACCTGCCTTGTCTTTGTTATCTATTACCCTGTTTTGGTGGTTGGAGAAGGGAAGTAACCGTTTTTTTTACCTCGGTTATCCATTATCACTAGTGATTACTGTTGAAATAAAAAAACAACCTAAACATTTTTATTTATAGAACAAATTTCAAAAATTTACCGTTTCATTGCTTTTACTAGCCATTGGAACAAAATACAATAGTTAGTTAGAGTAACAATAAAATGCACAAACACATCACCATATGAGTACACAAATCAGGAACAACAACCATGAAAAACCTAACACAAACTTGAGTCTTTTAACTTCAACCCTTTTCTCAGCAGCTTCTTTTCCACTCAACCACATCAAATATGCATTCTCCCTATTTGTCCTCAACAGGGATGGTAGAATCCTCTCATATCTGGTACATGAAATTGGAGGTTCAATCAAGCGAAGCAACCCACACACATCGCTCTACAATGTTACGATTCAACATATGTCACTGTTTATTTCAGCATAGTCGAAATCAATGATGAAGAAACAAAGGAACACTTACACAACAGAGAAACCTTCTCCCCGAATTAACTTCGGTCCAAGATGTTTGAATGCAAGTAACAGCACCACATGAGCATACTGCATTGGAGGGACCAGTGGAATTGGAATTCCAGGATGAAGCGGATGCCATTTTTTGGGAACTAGAATTGATGATGGTGGTGGTTCTCTTTGCAGACCTTATAAAGAAGACAACAAATATTCAACTTGTTCTTATAGTCCCTAAGGGGCATTATTGTCTTTTAATATAAATCCCAACGTTCAACTAATAGACGTTAGAGGAAGGGACCTGATTGCGAGCAATCGACAACCTCACGAAAGTATTGAATTTTTGAAATTAAAGACTGAACGTGTAAGCGAGTGTAATGAACCTCCTCGTCTCTTCCAAACAACCTATAATTGACACCGGTAAAAAAGAAAAGTAATATATTTTTTCAACAAATAAAACCACCCAGTGACAGAGTTGATAAAACCCTTTGTAAACCTAGACGACATAACCATGGCAAAACCCCATGGCCGCAATAATCTCAAACCCAAAACCAAATCATCAAAAAAACTTAAAAAACCCAAACAAAAACCGCCGCAGCTCCCGCCGCCGCCGCCGCCACCACCACCGGCACCGGAATTGTTGACCACCGCTTCACAGCAGCTGCAGTTTTTCATTCAGCAGTATCAGTCAGCAAATAGGATACAACTCTCTTCTCTTGAACTTGAATCTTTTACTGGTATAATATATATTTATACAAGCTTTTTATGGTTATTAGTTAGTTTGTGGTTTATATATTTACAATGTTGTTGACTGATTATAGTTTACCAAAAGCTTCTTTTATGTTGGTTGCTACACAAAAGAATTTAACATTTTATAGCCTAAGTAATCTTTTATGCCCAACTCAACATAATTAACCAAGCTGAGCTCAAGCTTAAGTTGTCAACGCGCTTTTATGTTCAAGCCGAGCTGGCTTGTTTAAAATATGAGCTGAGCTCAAGCTCGCCTTGGCTCAAAATCTAAGCCGAGTCGCATGGGCTCAGCTGTCCACGGACAGATTTTAGAACCGAGTCGAACTCAAGTTTCAGCTCGGTTTTAAATTAAAGCCGAGCTGAGCGGGCCTGGTTTAAAATCTGAGCTGTGTTAGGGTCTCGGATCAGAGTAGGCTCGAGCGGAAGTGAAACACACACACACACTAACAGAAAATAAAGAACACGAGAATTACATGGTTCGGTCAAGGTGACCTACGTCCACGGGTTGCAACTAGGGTTTCACTTTTATTAGATGCTCACAACTGTTCACAGGATGACACAGCCCATAGTTTTCAATAGCGGCTATAGCGACCACTATAGCACGCTATGTAGCGAGACGACCAAGTGTCATTATCTGGGTCATAGCCACACACACTAACAGAAAATAAAGAACACGAGAATTACATGGTTCGGTCAAGGTGACCTACGTCCACGGGTTGCAACTAGGGTTTCACTTTTATTAGATGCTCACAACTGTTCACAGGATGACACAGCCCATAGTTTTCAATAGCGGCTATAGCGACCACTATAGCACGCTATGTAGCGAGACGACCAAGTGTCATTATCTGGGTCATAGCGAGAATAGCAACAGTGATGCTTTTTTTTATTTTAATTTTTTGATGTAAATAACAGTTAGATTTAGCTATAAAAAGTTGGATTTATAGGTTTTTGTTAAATATACATGTAAAATGGCATATATACTAGGGTATTTTGATATAATATACATATAAAAATTTTCAAAATTCTTTTTCTAGTGTATCGCTATTTATAAAATAGCGGTCGCTATTTGCTATGTAGCATATAGGTCCCTTGTCGCTATTCGCTATTAACAACTATGACACAGACTACAATTACATCATAGGTATTTATAGAACAAGATTAGGGTTTCCTACTTAGTCAACAAGTTAACTAAGTGGGCCTAATAACTGGGCCGGCTACCCAAAAGCCTACGGACCCGACAAGCTGAGCTCAAGCGTGCTCTGGGTTGGCTCAAAATCTAAGCGAAGTTCAAGCTAGCCCTGGCTCGGCTCTTGAACAGCCCTAATCATAGGTGGCAGTCATATGCAGATTGTTTTTGACTGAAATCTTCTCGTTCCAAGAAACGATGACCTGATTTAGTGTTTGAAATGAACAGACCCTGAAATATTCTTAATACATACTATGAATTATGAAACCCTCGAAAAAAATTTGTAACTGGTCAAAAAGCTTCAAGAAAGGCTTTATAAGACAACAACATAGTTGGATTGCATTTTAATTACAAGTTGTTTTATTTGTTGTTCTTTATGCAGATGCATGTACAGTGAAGCTCTCTGAAAGCATACCCCAGGATGTGAATCATTTAAGTGAACATATGAAGGCTTCATTCGGATCATCTTGGAAAGAAGCCTTGTGTAAGAAGCAACTACCTGGGAAAAGTTGTGAACCTGGGAGTCCAACACTGCTTACGATTAGTTTATCTGCTTTGAGATCGCTGGAACTTTTCAGGTGCAAACTGACTCTTTAACTGTACAAAGCAATATTATGATTCTTGTACTGCAAAATACGTCTTATGTTGTTGCCACGTGTTTGATACAATCTATGACTCTATGTAGAGGGTTTTTTTTATTTGTGTTTTGGAACTTATTATGTGATTAAATTGCAATATTCGGTTCTTTAATGTTTGGATAAACAAATTCTGCTTTTAACTTGCTGATTTTCTAGGAATCATATAACAAGTTTTGGATGTTAGTTTTGCATCAGCTTCTGAAAAAGTTGATTATAATATAATGTTAGAATAAGTTCCATTCTTGATCCCTTGTTTTGAGAGACTTGTATTTCAATTTCACTAACAATCTATGTTGTTTTTTTTTAAGTTTTGCCATTTTTGTGTATTATCTGTTGATTTCTAAAACCATCAGAGTTTGACAAACACTTCAAAATTCTCTAGTCATTTTAAACGCTTATGCATTTATCCTCTTTATTGCAAATCTGCAGGGGTTTGAAGGCTTTTACTAAAGCATGTCCTGCTGCAAAACTTTTTGCTAAGCATTTGAAGATTGAAGAACAGGTACTACATACTTTTAAGAACCTTACTGAATGCTTGTTGGTAGCTGATGCTGATTATCAAAAAGGGATTATATTTTTTTTTTTGTAATTATATGTGTGTGTGTTATCGTATTGGTGGGGTGCTGGTGGTGGTGGTGGTTCGGTGATGTATCTGCTAGGTTTGAGTATCACCTTCCGCCTACGGCCTGCCTCAATTAATCCGGCATTAAGGCAAATTTTGTATGTTTTCTCTTCCGTGATTAGTCTATTTCTACACTGGTCTTCATTTTGGGTGTTTTTGCACAAGTTAAATGTTATAACCATCACTCTACGTAAGTTCCCCTTTCTATTTTTGGTTATAGAATCTACACTCTTTGTCAATACGTCTTGTGGTCTTCGCTTCCAAAAGTATTTATCAATTTTCTCACTTTGACCTTAATCACCACAGTTTAAAAAAGCGCTTATTCGGGTGCTAGGCATTGAGGCATTTTAGAAATCACTTCAAAGGATATGAAATAGAGTGATCCCATGAAGTGGCTTGAGGCAGATTACCTAGGTAGAAACTGTTTGTTTTTAAGAATATTGGGCACCTCACATGAGGCTATCATTTATGCCTCACACCTCGGCTTTTAGGACCCTAAGCGCCTCACACTTTTTAAAGCACACCAATTGCTAATCTACATTTGTTGCATGTTCCCAAAACTGTGTGCACTTTTACCGAGAATCGGTATATCATATAATGCATTGATTGAGCGAGATCCTATGTTATCAAAAGCCCAAGGCGCATAGGCTGAGCACGAAGCCCAGAGCCTAGTCGCTTATAAAGCGAGGGCTTTTTTAAGCTACGTGTATAGTATATAATACCCTTTTTGAGGGTTTGACATGTTTTAGGTTTGTTTAGGGCTAGTTTAGGTTGATTACAGCCTTATTGAGGGTTTTTTTTACCATTCTTTGCCGGAAACCAGAAAAATGCCCTAAAGCAGCGCCTGAGAGCATGAAAGCTCACCTTTTGGGGCGCAACGCATTTGGTGCGCTGGGTCACTTGAGCGCCTATGCGGCATTTGACCACATAGCCGGGATCATCGGTGAAATGCCCCCACTCTTCTCGAATTGATTTGGTACCACAACACCCGGGGTGGTGTAGCTTTTGGTACCCAAGTGACACCTCATCATTTTCTTTGGTAGAGATTTCAAAGACCCTCTCATACCCAAGGTTTTAAAAGGCGGAAAGGGGTATCGAGGCGTTTTCCCTTAGCCTCACGAGGCGTAAGACTCGAAACATTATTATATATATATATATATATATAGGGTAGGGATCCTAAGAGAAGAGCACCCTATTTGAGAAACCTGAGAAGAAATCTGGACCACACATTTGTTTAAGCTTTTCGTAATATACACATATGTATAGTTTACATTTGACTATGTACATATGTGTATAATTCAATATACATATATGTATATAGTCACTTTTAAACTATACATATGTGTATATTACGAAAAGCTTAGGGAAAATGTGTGGTCCAGATTTCTTCTCAAGTTTCTCAAATAGCCTACTTCTTCTCACATGATCCTAACCCTATATATATATATATATATATATATATATATCATAAATAGAAAATAGTTCAACAAACAAGGTTAAACATAAAACAAACATCATAAAATAGTTCGAACAACTTAAATTAGTAATGTTATGAGATCTAAATATCATAGAACTCGTTTTCCTCCGCATCATCATCCTCAAAGTTCTCATCTGGCGTATTTAGATCGTCATCTCATCAACCAAATTAATAACTCTTTTTCTTTTTCCTCCTAGATGATGAACTCTCACCTTCTTTCTCGTTTGACCAGCCAACTCCACCAATGCCATCTTCATCCCCACTCGGGTTGGCTATCCACTTATCATCCGACAAAACATAATCGGCAACTATCGGGTCTTCATCATCTTTTAGATTCGTCTTCTTTATAAAATTTTGCTTCAATCTCCTATTGTGCGTGGAGAAGATGGGTGACTGCTTGAAGAATCAGACGTGATTATGTTCTACGTACTGTGTAAGCGATTAGGTTTTTTAACTTAATAGATGTTTTTTAAGTGAACTATTGGGTTGACCCACCATTTAAGTCAATAATAGACACTAAATGGGTCTAAAATAAAGTCCAAGAAACCTAAAATTTTTCAATTTTCACAAGGTCTAGTGAGGCTTAAGCCTCAGCACCTCGGAAAACCTCGGATGACTGAGGCCTAGGTTTCAATTGACCCCTATGAGGCTAAGCCTTTAAGGCATTTTTTTCATAGCCTAAACCGAGGCATAAGCCTCGAGGCGGGCCTCAGAAACCCTTTTTAAACCATGCTCATACCGTGTGGCCTTAGTTAGACTTCAATTTTGAAACTCCAAAGTAGTTGTTAGGGGTTTGAACTTTATTAGCTAAATCCGAAAACCGAACTTTATTAGCTAAATCCGAAAACCGGACTGAAGTTGCATCTGAATCATAAACCTGACAGAAATTAGATCTTCTGTTAAACAATTTTAGTTAATTTGCTCTGATCTGAGATTAAAAAAAGTTAGAACAAATTACAACATAAGATTTGAAGTTCGAAATTTCTAATTTAAAATTAGGACGTTCAATTCAAGGTTCAAAGTTCTAGTAGCCAGTTCTTCACAATATAAGACACCATTTGGTGATTTGACCAAACACATTTATTTGTGTTTTCAACGGTTTAGAGGTGTAGACTCTGTACAATTACAAAAATACAGAGATTCATGTTTCCACTTCCCACTAGATACTATTTGTATTTTATAAGCTGTTATTGATAGATGAATATTATGCACACACACATATGTATATATGAATCAAGTTTGGGGTTTGTTCAAAAGTTGGTCATTTGTAAATCAGGTTTTGGATTTGTGTTGGATCCAAAAGCAGAAAACCAAAAAACCACGAGATTACTAGATTTTCTGAATATCGTGTTAATATTTCAGACTGAAAACTGTGTTAAATTTATATTTGGCTTCTCACGGTTCGCTGCTGCTAATCATGTGCTCCATGTGACCTTGGCTTCAGGTTTCCTGTTTAAAGAATCATGTCAATGTTGCTTGTGGAACACCAAGCAGGTAGGCTTGAGCCGTATGTTTGCCTTCCCCACATTTTTTGGGTCTACTTTTTTATAACTTTTTAAATATACATTACATAAATATTATTATAAACATATCAATAAAATAATGATCCATTTTTGTTGATTAACAAAAGTTGTAAACTTTTGAGTATATTTAGGGACACCTAAACCGTTAAATTATTTTACCCGTTTGATTTATACCAATATTCTTTTACACAAGTTGACCCATTTTAACATAAAAGGTTCAAAACTTCAAATCGACTTTAGTGAATTTGAAGTAATTCTTTTTTGTAAAGGCAAGCCTTTTAGTATCTAAAAGTTTATGTCGACTTTTTTTGTTTGGTATATCAATGTCTACATGTTTCAGGATCAAAAAGTTAATTGACATGGAAGCGGTGGGTCTATCACGATTATCCGTTCTTGTACTTGACATGCATACAGATGTTAAGGGATATTCTCTATTTAGCATCCCTCAAATCAGGTTATATGTCCAACTACTTGTGTTTGATGTTTTTATCGTCTTCTTATAATTTTATCCGCCTCTCTTTGCATTTTCGTCTCATTATCTCAAAATCTTCATTTTTTATCAACATGTTTGGACTCGTATTGAAGTATTGATCGGATTGAATATTAATTTATGTGCAGGGATGAGTTTTGGGAATTGTACACAACCCACTTTCACCAAAGACTCTTAAATGGCAGTCTTCGCATCTGTCTCTACGGTACCATTGATGCTAACAACTTCAAAAGAAGAATGAAGGGAAAATCAGAAGCCGACGATGTGAGCAATTGCCTTATATTCATATAGGTATGTTGGACCTCTGCATTAAGTATATTACTAGAGGTGCAATTTTGATCAGTTTAATGGGTCGGTTTGGACCTTGGATTTAATAAAAAAAAACAAGTCAAATGAGCCCAAGCAGTTCCATTACATGAAAACCTCAATAGCAATACCAAAAGAACTCGAAAATTCTTCTGTGATAATATAGTTTTTGTTATCATGTTCACTGTTTAGCACCCTAGTTATATATAGGGTATGTTTGGCAAAAGTAGTTGTTGGTTGGTAGCTGGTGGCTGTTAGCTGGAAGCTGGTAACTAGTAGCTGGTAGCTGTAGCTTTTTAGATATTTAGGCGTTTGGCAGAGTAGCTGTAGCTTTTAATAAAATCTATAAAATGACCAAAATGGACATAACTAATAAAATATATTTAGGTGTTTGGCATAGTAGCTGGAGCTTTAGAGGTTAAAATAGTAATTTTTTCCCTAAAAGCTTGTAGCTCCTTCTAAACGCTACTAGTAGGAGCGTTCAACCAAAAGCTTCAAGCTCCTAGCCTAAAAGCTTCAAGCTCCTTCAACCAAACAAGGTTTTTTATTGAGTAGGAGCTTTTTCTTAAAAGCTTAAAGCTAGAAGCTCTTAAAAGCTCCTAAAAGCTTCATACCAAACATACCCATAATGTACTTAACAAATGGACAGTAAGGTGTTAGTGGATCGGTCCAATCTCACCCGATGTGTTTTTATTCGCATAGATTACCTCTTTTGACCCGTTACCCAACCTGCCTAATTTTGTTCTTACTTGATCATATTTCAGGTTTACAGTGAATGCTTAAGAGGCTGGATATGTATGATCATGAATGTTATTTGGAATGCATAGAAGACACTACATGACGATGGTCAAAGAAGACCCGAAAACTTGAGAGGTCCTAATAAAAAAACAGAGAAAAAAACTTGAGATGTTTCTTGCTCTCGACACTATTTGGTTAATGGATCTGTTTACATTGTTAGAAGTATTTTAAGCATCATTATTTTGTTTATTTCCATCACATTTCTGACTTTTGTTGATGCAAATATTTTATTTAGAGGTAGAAGCGTGTGATGTTACTGGTTGTTGCCGGAGGTTTGGGTTGGGGGTTTAAAGGCAGCAGAAGGGGTGGTATTTAGGTTGCCGGATATGGTGGTTATGATTGTTGCCGGATTAGGGATGAGGGTTTAAAGGCAACGGAATTAATGATTTTGGTGGTGGGCATAGTGTGGTGGAAGGTGGTGGAGAAAAGGTACAGAGAGAAGGGAGGAGATGAAATAGGGAAGTTAAATGCAATTGTGCCCTCACGTGGGGTCCACGTAACCCCACTTAACGTTTTAAAAATGCAAGGTTTAAAAACGAAAAGGATAACCCTTGTCAATTTAAAAGGTAAACGGCATCTATTGCAATATGATATAAACATAAAGGAAGAAAACTGTAATTTACCCTTCAATAAATATGTATACTTATTTCACGTTGTATTATTTATTCAACCCATCGTAATACATGAGATCAAAGAAGATAGTTCTCTCAATCTATGTTTCATGACGACGATAAATAAAATTCAAGGATAGTTTTCTCTCAATCTATAAATCGTAATACACGTGTGTGCCTGACTCTTTCCGCAGTCAAAACTAGAGATGAGCTTAAATTGTTAATTATTGATAAAGATGGTAATCTTCCGAAATGAACATCATTGTTGTCTACAATAAATTTTTGGAGACATGTAATTTGTATATGTATTGATAGATTTATAAATTGTACATGTAACATTAATTTGTATTTCATTATTACATGTAATGTAATATGTAACTATTTGTTATAAATGTTTTTATTACATTAGTTTTGGTACCCAGCTCTATGTTAGTATTATAATATACATCTTCAACTTTTATATAGGTTAACCACTTAGGCTTTATCCAATCCTTTTTAGAAATGGGTTTTTAACATAACTTTAAAAGGACTGGAAATCACAGGACCATTTAAGTAGAAGTGCAGAAATCTTGTTCTGGGGTCAAACATGGTCAAAATCATGCTTGAAACCTGGTACCAATCCGGTTTCATAGTACTGATCACAACTTCTCGGTTCGGGTTGGTTCTTCTAAATTGGTTCCATCCAAACCGGTACTGGTTCTGATTCTCAACGCGGTTTTTTTCACCTCCACCCGGGCCTCTTACAGATTATTGTCATGTGTAACCTTGTCTACAAAAATATAATGTATTTGTATTAAATTTAATGTTTGAACGTGTTGATAGTTTTTGCGTTGGTTGGTTTGACATTTGACAGAATTTAATTTATTTGTATCATCATCAACTGTAAATAAACGGCTTATTGAGAATGTATTTGTATCATAATCAACTGTAAATAAACGGCTTATTGAGAACAATTTTAGGTTATACGTTGGTTGATACTTCCACCACTAAACCTATGTTGTACTCATTTTTCGTCACTCAACATTTTTAAAAGAATAGAGAAGAAAAAAAAGCCGGTGGAGCTCAGGGACAGGGACATGACGACGGTTTTTCCGAAAATCTTACAGCAAAGGAGCCGCGATGACACCCGACCTTGCTATTAAATGATAAAACGTCTTAGATTCAGTTTTTTCTTTTTGGTTTTTTTTGGTTTTATCTACACTTGACAGAACATGTTTAGCCTTTTCTGCTTCGCCTGCCTAGTTTGCGACAATATGCAATCATCAAACACAAACGAAATAAATATCAACTTAGACACACATACAGAAGACTAAAGTATTAAGAATACAATCTGATGTGTTTATATGACGACCCACATGGTGAAGGAATGTATAGATGCAACTTCAAAGTTTTTATATGCTAAATAAATAAACCACAAACAGAGTATGTAACCAACACTCATTGTCCAGCCGACACGAAACCAGAGAATCAATGGTAGGTTTTCTCAAAACCCTGGCTTATATCAAACTGTAATTACAAAATCCCGAATTAGGAAGCAAACCAAAACAGCAGTATCATCCATCACATGAAATCGTAATCATCATAACCGTCATAACCAGCGTTTACAACGGCTTCATCATCAGGCTTATCCACCAGCAGCTGTTTCTTCTTACCACCTACACAACACAACGTAAAAACTTGAGAAACCGTCTAATAATTGCTACGTCGCAAATGTGTTGGCAATGTTATAAGTTCATTAACTAAATACCTGTTTTCTTTTTACCAGCCGCAGCTTCTTTCTCTGCTTTCAACTTTTCATTAGCAATGGCACTTACAGAAGAAGCAACCTCTTTTGCATCAGCAGCTTTTAAAGAAGTCATTGATAATCTCATTACATGCTTTAGCAGTCCAATATAATGAAAGCTTTTCTGCAAATACATTACAAAGTGAGCAACAAACTCCATAAATAAACAAACCAACATAATAATAAAAGGTTTACCTCAAAGGGACGGAGTTTATTAGATATGAGTTCTGCATATTCTATAAAGTCGTTTTCTGATTTTGGGATAAAAGTATCAATTGTTTTGTCATCACCCTTCTTAGTAGCAAAAAGTTCTGCTGTGTTCTTGTAATCAGCTTCTTCCACGAGCCTGTGATCAATTAGTTGATTACATATAATCAAAGCTACAGATGCCACCCGTATTTGCAGGAGGTTCCTTACCAACTCAGGTTCATATTTTTTTATAAATAAACTATAGTGATGACAGTTTAGACCCAACCATAGATAAATGGGTCGATTTGGGCTATACTATGCTATTAATCAGTCAAATTCAGTTAATAAATATGTTAAATGTACACGGTTCAAGCGTTGCTGATTATGTGATTTAAAAAAATATGTCAAATTCAATTAATATTAATATTTTAAACGGTTATATCTCCAAATTTAGAATATCACTGTAATATAACAGTTTTTTATTCAACTTTAAGAGTGTTTATTATCCAAATCAAACTGGAAAACAAATAAACTTCAAACTATACTCTGAACTTGGTTTTTGAATCTTCCAGACCCACCCATTTTGGTTTCTATAGTTACTGCACACACACATATATATATAGGTGAATAGAAATGTCATTAGGTGTCATTACGTGTAAAGTGCAATATTGCTACAATATAAGCCACAATAGATCATACAAATAAAGGCAGTATGAAACTATCAAAAAGATAACTCCACAGGATGTCATGAACAAGAGTAACCAAATTTATATAATTGCATGGTATATTTGACAAATAAGTGGTTATACTATTAATGGTGCATACCTCTGTTGTCTGAGCTTCTCTGCTAAAGGATCTAATGGCACCTCTTTTGTTGCTTCAACGACTTTCCCTTTTTCTTGGGCTGGTTTGGCTGTTGACTTCTTTGGAGCCTTCACAACAGGAGGAGGTGCTACCACTGGTGGCTGATACATATAAAAAAAAACATTGTAACATCAGATGAAAATAGTTTTCAATTAGAAATACTCCAATCTAAACTAAAGTACACGAAGCTAAATACAGCAAATTTCAAATCATAATGTTCAAAGATATAAAATGTACCGGAGCGGGTTCATCTTCATCTTCCCATGAATCTTTTATACCATCTTCATCAACATCTTCATCATCCCACATGCTTTTAGGGTCCTTATTTATAACAATTGGCTCTGACACATCCTCTGATATTAATTTAAAAGGTTAAAACATGTCACAAAACACATACAATAAAAATTAATTTTGTTGTTAATATGCAAGAAAGTAAAAAGACATGAATATGAAACCAAACAGTATTCTTACTACGCTTAAATACAAACAAATTTATCGTTGTGAATAATTAAACAGTAGATAAGAGATTTCTAAACATTATGCTAAACTAGCGAAGGACTATGGTTCTTCTAGATGCAACAAAAAAAGAAAGAAAAAATCAAATTAAAAAATTGCTAATTTTAGTGCTAACATACAAATACATATGTTTGTGTAACCTCCAGAGATGCTTCATAAGCAAGTTCAAACATAAGCTTAAAACCATTTGTGTTCTTCACCATTTGAATTCAAGCAAAAATCCCAAATCAGATTTATAAAACAACAATACGAACTTAAAATTAACAATTAAAAGATTGGAAAATGTAAGTAAGATTAACTACGTAATGACTAATCTATAACTAACGATAAAAAAACAATCAGAGAAAATTTACCCCAATCTTCCATCTTCTTTAGCTTTCTTTATTCTTCTACAAAACCGTGATCAATTGAAATGAGTCTGAGACAACTCAAGCCTGCTTAACAAAACCAAAAAGAAAATAAAAACTTGAATTCAGAAAAAAAGAACAAAATCTTTATTAAAACAGCTATCATCAATTATTGCCTCCAATATCACAGCTAATTAGACTATGACCCGTTCTTACAGGCTTACAAAACCTCCATCAAAATCAAATCAAAGCAAATCAAACCACTTAACAAATATCTGAAGTTTACCAATACACAAAGAAGCTTAAGGTTCTATCTTCTTATATTATCAATTTCTGTCTCGTTCCTTCAAACTAGGGTTTTTATATTCAACAAACCGTACCTTATAGAGATAATTTTGATTCGAATTAGGGTTTTAATATTCAACAAATTAAACAGGAAAAAACAACTCCATCTGACTAAATCTGATAATAACATAATAATTCCGAATCAACAACTTACAGAAATCATACAAGATATTGCATCAAAAGATCAACGATGTAGGAGTTCTTAATGCAGATGAAGAACAATAAACAGATTGAACAAATCGAATACCTTGTTAAATCGAGAGAGAGGCGGTCGGAACTGTCGGCAGTCGCTGGAGGCAGCGGAGAACGGTGGTCGGAAGTTTAGGTGTGGAGTCGCCGGAGAAGGAGAGATCAGAGACTGGTGAGTTGTGCGACTTCGGCTAGGGTTAGTCGGTTATAGAGTACACCCACCCCTATATAAAATAATAAAATATATAAATTATAAATATAATAAGAAACCGTTAAAATATTTTGATACGTTTAATTATTGTATAAAGTTACGTGTTTTAATATTTTGATGCGTTTAATTATTGTATAAAGTTACGTGTTTTAATAATTATCACAAGTAAATCTCACTCGTAACTTATAAAAAATATTATGTGTTATGGGTGCGGGAAGGTGCCACCTTAGGGCATGTGTAGAAACGCCCGCTTCACCATTCCAGGTGGGCTTGAGATTTGGCGTGGCCCCTTGGGCGGGGGATTTAGGCCGGGCGTTGGGCAGGGCTATCCGAGTGACATGGCGACAGGTAATTGGCGGAGAGCACTAGCCGTTGGTTGTGAAATTTAATTAAAAAAAATTCCTTATAAATACACTAACAAATAACAATTTTCTCACAAAATTTTCTAAAGTCATAAAATACAATGAATTATTCAAGTTCGAGTGAATCGTAATCATCCGACGACGGCGCGAAAATATTTCTACGAACGATCGCGACTGTGGTGAAAGCTACCGTGGAAGAAGATAAGGGAGAGACTTCGCAACCGAAACGGAGGAGGTATAACCCTCGTGAACGGCACACCGCTAACGATTTGTTGGTAAGCGATTATTTCTCAGCTGAACCTAAATACGATGAAAAAATGTTTAGGCGTCATTTTCGTATGAGTAAAAACTTATTTCTAAGGATATGTACAGATCTTGAGGAGAAGTATGATTTTTTTTCAACAAAAACCAGATGTAACCGGCCAATTAGGATTTTGTACGTGGCAAAAGGTCACTGCCGCACTTAGACAGTTAGCGTACGGCAATAGTTCGGACATTGTGGACGACTAATTAAAAATGTCGGCACGTGTAGCTAGAGAAAGTCTTCACAACTTTTGCTCGTGTATTTTAGAAGTTTATAAGAAAAAATATTTGAGAAAGGCATCGTTCAGTGATATGCAACAAATATTGGAACATCACGCCGACTATCATGGGCTACCCCGGATGCTAGTTAGTTTAGATTGTATGAAATGGCCATGGAAACTTTGTCCAACCGCATGGCAAGGCGCTCACACAAGTGGATATCACGGAATGCCATCCATCATGCTTGAAGCCGCTGCGTCACAAGATCTTTGGATATGACATGCGTTCTTCGGTATACCAGGTTCACATAACGATATCACCATCATAAACCACTCGCCCCTTTCCAATGATCGGGTAAATGTTATAGGACCAAAAGGAAGTTTCTTTGTAAATGGGGTTGAGCACGTGTATGGTTACTACCTAATTGATGGGATTTACCCGGAGTGGGGGGTTTTCGTAAAGTCGTTCACAAGACACCACCCTAGATCCACAGAGATTAAAGTTTAACAGGGTCCAAATGGCCGCACGTAAAGACGTCGAGCGAGCGTTCGGTGTTTTGAAGAAGAGGTGGAGAATTTGGGCAACGCCGTGTCGACTATGGGACAAGGATCAGATTGGAAATGTGACGTACGCATGCATCATTCTTCACAACATGATATTGGAGGATGAAGGTCGTGCGGTCGCTACCTACTATGAAGATGACAATGTCTAAGTAGATAACGTAATCGTTACAGACGAAAGAAATCAACAAACGAATTTTTGATCAAATCTAGGAATATACATCACAACCTTTGATCTGATTTGGTGGAACATGTTTCAACGATTCCTGGGTTCGACTCCGACGAAGACGATGATTAGTGATCTTTTTTTATGTATAATTTTGTAATTTTCAAATATTTTTAATATTATGTTTATTTGTAAAAAAAATTGAAAAAAAAAATAAAATACATGTGGCCTACCCACGCGGTCTAGCCACGCCCCACCATACCCACCGTTTGATTGTTTGACCGGCAGTGCCCCTCAAAATCCACGTGTCGGCCCATGCCCCCAACCCCCGCCCCAACATACCCCACGGTCTAAAGCCCTTTGTGTAGCGTTATACGACAAGTGGCGAAACGCGTAAGAAAGAGACTTTATAGAGCTTTATATCACAAGAGGGTGTAGTGGTAAGAAGGTTATATAACCCCTTCAATTATACATACATATGTATGTATATATATGTGTAAGAATTGGGTAAAATGGGTTACGCCGCTATGCTCATCACGGGAGCTTGATTTCAACCCCCCATAGTGCCCCTGTAGTGGTGTTAGGCGACACATGGGGCGCCATAGCCTTCTTCGCCGTGATAAAGCACCCCATTACACAAGACCTTAGCGTGAAGTGTGAGAGAACAACTGCACCTCTTACGTCAAGAGCATGTTTTCAGAGCGAAAAGGGCTCCCTCCTATCCTTCGTCCACCAGTTGTTATTTTCACTAGTACATGTTTGATGAAATCTCCAATACAGTTTTTTTTTTCCAAAGTATTTATCTAAAGGAATAATGGATTTTAATAATCCAAACTATTAGCCGTTGGCCAACAACGGTCCTAACTTAAAAAAAACCAGTGATGGTCCCACCATTTCACATATTGTATACTAATGGAACTTTACTAACATAACATTAATTTTTTTTGTCCCCTTATCGTTTTCGGTTTAGTAAAGGTCCATTAGTTTACAATATGTGAGAAGGTGGGACAACTACTGGTTAGTTTTTAAATTGGGACCGTTGCCAGCCAAGGGCTAATAGCTAGAATTATTAAAATCCATTACTCCTTATCTAAAACACATCTATACATGTTGAGAGAGATGTCAATTAGAATGGTGAAGAAAACTTTGATGGTGTTATATGTTTTAGAGCTCTCCTCAGTTAACTATAACTACCCTATAAGAGTCATTATGAAGAGTGAACCTACTAAAAAGTTTCATCTTAGAATTCTCTTAAAACTTTGAGTAATTGAAATTTGATCTGAAGGGTCATTGAAACCCCTAACCCTTTTGTAGTTACACACGTTTTTTAATGCGTCATTAACATGTTGTAACTTAAAACCCAAAATCGTTTACCCAAACATGAATTTATTAAATTTCATTTCGACTCATGTTCTATTTGCGGGTTGTATCACAGGTTAATTCTATAATTTTTAAAACCATATTTAGCTTAAAAAATATATATTTAACCATCTCAAACTATCTTTGAGTGGATTTTAACTTAACTAAAGTTTTTAATTTGCTTTGCTTTCCTTTTTCCCTAAAACACAAGTATCTTATATCCTTAAGTATTATTAAAATAGTTGACATTAGGTAAAAACATGTGTTATTTTAAGTTAGTAAAATCGCAATACTTAAATTTCCTAAAGTGGAGGTGGAGATATTGTCATAACTCGGATTCTTTTTGAGCTAGAAACTGGGACATCTTTAATAGGAGGTTTGGAATCGAATTGAAATCTATCAATGAGCTTAATAATAAAGGCATTATACCATTAACGGATATGAAAGTAAAAATGTGGGTAAAGGGGATTCAATGGTCTTTTGGCATAATAATTGGATCAGGGTCTTTGAGTTACAAGATAGTTTCCAGGTTAATCTTGTTACAAATTATATTGATCGATGCATTTTTTCGGGTACAAACTCATCTAATTGATGGAACAAGTTGGTTTGGGTAGCGGTTAGTCTTTAACGCTGGCTACACCACACCGGGCTAGCGTTGGCCATGGCGCTGCCCACTTGGCGTGGGATTATGCCTGGCGTGGGGCGGGTGGGCTGGTGACATGGTTAGCTTTGGTTGGCTGACCCAATCTAGCCGGTGGGGGGGGGGGTAGCCGTTGCCAAACGGCTAGTTTAAATAAAAAATAATAATTTATTTACATATTAAACCAATATAAATACCCACTATTTTTTTACATTTTTTTACCAGTTCTCTAATTCTTCTACCATATTTCTTTATTTCCCACAACATCCTAAAATGCACCCTTTTAACCACGGCTACGACCCAAACAACCCCTTGTGAGACCAAGAAAACCCGAATCCTAGCCCGTCGATCATCCAACTGGCCCACAATTGACAATAACGTTGGAAATGAAAGAAGAAATAATGAAAAATATAAGATACAGTAACTTTTTTTTGTAGTTCTTAATTTTATGTTTTTTTTTAGTTTTTTGTAGGTTTTTTTATTTTTCTTTGTAACTTTTAAAAATATTCTATGTAATCTTTTAATATATTTAGTATGTTATTTTTATTAAATGAAATTTTAAATAGTTTTAAAAAAAACATACACATGGTTGGCCACGCTCAGCTAGGGACGTCCCACCACACTCTTAATTTTTTAGTCTTAGCTTGTGGATCCTACTCTCGCCACGTGTCGAGCAATGCCTCTAACCCAAGCCCATCTACACCCCATAGTCTTACGGTGAGGAGACTATTAATGAATCGGTTGCCCACTAAGGATAATCTTTGAACAAAGGTATCGATTTTCTAATATTGTTCTGTGTGTGTTCTGTTCTAACTATGTGGAATCGAATGATCGTATATTCGGAGATTGTTTTATCGGATCTTCGGTATGGAAGAGTGTGTCGAGATAGCTTGAAATTGAGTTGGTTGTGCTTATGGTTTTGAGTAGTATAATGGCTGGGATGGATTCTTTGAAGTTGAAGAAAAGAAAAAAAAAAGAATAGAGTAAATTGTCATTTTTGTCTATGAGGTTTGGACATATTTGCTATTTTTGTTCAAAATGACACATTAGTACCATTTTGCCACCCATGTTTGTAACTTTTTGCCATTTTCGTCCAAATGCCTAACCTAGTTACTTTATAACGTTAGATGTGTTATTTTTGAAAGAGTAAATTGCCATTTTCGTCCCTGAGGTTCGGGCACATTTGCCATTTTCGTCTAAAATGACACTTGTAACTCCGGCATCGTCTCCGGCACAACCTGCAACTCCGGCACTGTCTCCGGCATAACCTGCAACTCCGACACCGTCTCCGACACAACCTGCTACTCCGGCACCACCTACAACACCGGCACAACCTGCAACTCCGACATAAACCTGGCAAGTCCGGCACCATCTCCGGCACAACCTGCAACTCTGGCACCGTCTCCGACACAACCTGCTACTCCGGCACCACCTACAACTCCGGCACAACCCGCAACTCCGGCACAAACCTGCAAGTCCGGCACCGTCTCCGGCACAACCTGCAGCTCCGGCACCACCTGCAACTCCGGCACAAACCTGCAACTGCCGGAGTTGCAGGTTGTGCCGGAGACGGTGCTGGACTTGCAGGTTTGTGCTGGAGTTGCAGGTTGTGCCAGAGACGGTGCCGGAGTTGCAGGTTGTGCCGGAGAGGGTGCCGGAGTTAGAAGCGTCATTTTGGACGAAAATGACAAATGTGCCCAAACCTCAGGATGAAAATGGCAATTTACCCTTTAAAAATAATCCATCTAACGTTATAAAGTAACTAGGTTAGGCATTTGGACGAAAATGACAAAAAGTTACAAACGTGGGGGCAAAATGGTACCAAAATGTCATTTTGGACGAAAGTGACAAATAAGCCCAAACCCCGAAAACGAAAATGGCAATTTACTCAAAATAATATTTTGGATGCATTCGTGTGGATGACATGATGGGTGTTTGAAAGTATAAAAATGAGTTGATAAATATTTCAAGCAGATGATTTAATGTAGTTAATTTTTTATTCCATTTGTCATTTTTCATTCCAATGGATTGTGTATAGAGATCAGGTGGTGCAGTTTTTTTTAAGATCATCTCTTTGATATTTATTTAAGCAGGGGCGTTTTTTTTGTAATTACACAACACCGCTAAAAAGTTTATACAAATGCACTTGGTCATACATGCACCTCTCTCTTTTCAAATACTCAAAGTTCACTTTGAATTTTGTTAGTTTTTTTGAAGGCAACTCTCATTAAAACCACTAAATAAAAACACCAAAGTCAAAGTCAGAAGAAACAAAATCACCAAGGACTTATTAGATAGAAGAAAAGCATCAACATAATTTTTCAAATTAATTTGAAATTTGAAATACTTAATAATTTAAAATAATCTTTTATTTTACCCAACTTGTCATTATTTTTTAGGAAATTGAATTTTAGTAATCTAACTTTGACTTATTTATTCACAACAGTCACAACTAAGAAAATGTTTTGTGATAGACTCTTAACTTTTCTAGTTAATTTAAAATTTGAAATGCTTAATAATATTAAACAATCTTTTATTTTACCCAACTCGTCATTTTTTCTTAGGAAATTGAATTTTAGTAATCCAACTTTGACATATTTGTCGGCAATTGTCACAACTAAGGAAATATTTTGCGACAATCTCAAGTTTTAATTTATTTTCTCTCAGCAATCTCATAATAACTAAAAGTTAACTAAGTTACTTTTTGCTGACAGGGACTATCAAACAATCGGTTCACGTCAATTTTGTCACATAAGCAGTCCACGTCATCAAAGTTTTGCCTCATAAAGAATTCACGTCATCAAAATTCATATATATGTATTAATCCATAACATATATGAGGAATAGTGTCTTTTTTTGTCTTTTGTGTGTTTTTTGGGTTTTTTTTGTGTGAACTTTAATGTTTTTCATTTTTTATCACAAAACTTTAGATTTGTATAACTTTTTCACAAAAGTTAAAATGAGTTTAGTCTTTTAATTAGTTTTTCTTTAGGCTTGTTGTCGGATATGATCGTCGTACGGTAGCTACTTAGTACGGTGTTTAGTGGTCACATTTGATCCGTCAGGTTTTTTTACCCCCTCGATTTTCTAATACGTGTTATATAAATTCTACTTCACTTCGTCTATGTGTTACATTACGTGAGTCGCTTGGTGTTAGAATTCGTTTTTTTATATTATGTTGATTGTCATTCGATTGTTACTTAGCATTTTTTTACACCCCCTCTTCGCAATGCTGATAGCATGGTTTTACACCACCCTCCCGCAACGTGGGGGGCTGACTAGTTTTTACTTATTTACGACACAAGCACTCCACTTTAGAAAATATTTTTTTGCCACATGAGCAGTCCATGTCAGCAAAAACTAACTGTGTTAACTTTTAGTTAGTATGAGATCGTTAAGAGAGTATAGGTTAAAATTTGAGACCATTACAAAATATTTTCTGAATTGAGACTATTGACGGCCAATATTTGAAAGTTGAGATTATTTTATATTTTAATATATTATAGTTTAGCTTAACAAATGCGTGTTTACATATGCATACACACATACATGTATATATGTGTGCGCACACACACATATATTCTTTATCGTGTAAACATTTCTTTTTTAAATAACGCTTGATATAAAAACATATAATATTTAACGGCTAGGTTAAAAAACTGTAGAAAACAACTGTATAGATATTGTATTTCTTATGGATTAGAATGACGATTGACATATTTATAATGTGTTTGAAAATTTGATTTGGTTTTATCTTTTTTTAAATATGTGACCGACCCGACCCGACCCAACCCCAATCAAACCATTATTCTTTATGTTTAGCATTGACAACTAAACCTTAAAAACGTCTACCCCATATATATTCTTTATCATGTAAACATTTTTTTTAAATAATGCTTGATAAAAATACATATAATATATAATGGCTAAGTTTTAAAAATAGAAATCCGTAGAAAGCAGTTGTATGTATAAGTATTGTATTTTTTATGGATTAGAATGACGATTGACGTATATTTATAATGTATTTGAAATTTGCTTTGGTTTTTTTTATCTTTTTTTAAATATGTGACCGAACCGACCTGACCCAAATTAGACCATTTTCTTAATGTTTAGCACTGACAATAGAACCTTAAAAGCTTCTACCCCCATAAAAAAATTATAGGTCCATGTACTCTTTGCAGATTTTTTATTCATGATTACCTATATCATTAAGTTGTTATCTATCATCCTATTATGAATGGGGTCGAACTCTAAAAATATTTTCTGAATTGAGACTATTGACGGCCAATATTTGAAAGTTGAGATTATTTTATATTTTAATATATTATAGTTTAGCTTAACAAATGTGTGTTTACATATGCATACACACATACATGTATATATGTGTGCGCACACACACACATATATTCTTTATCGTGTAAACATTTCTTTTTAAATAACGCTTGATATAAAAACATATAACATTTAACGGCTAGGTTAAAAAAACTGTAGAAAGCAATTGTATAGGTATTGTATTTCTTATGGATTAGAACGACGATTGACGTACATTTATAATGTGTTTGAAAATTTGATTTGGTTTTATCTTTTTTTAAATATGTGACCGACCCGACCCGACCCAACCCCAATCAAATCATTATTCTTAATGTTTAGCATTGACAACAGAACCTTAAAAACGTCTACCCCATATATATTCTTTATCATGTAAACATTTTTTTTAAATAATGCTTGATAAAAATACATATAATATATAATGGCTAAGTTTTAAAAATAGAAATCCGTAGAAAGCAGTTGTATGTATAAGTATTGTATTTCTTATGGATTAGAATGACGATTGACGTATATTTATAATGTATTTGAAATTTGCTTTGTTATTTTTTAATCTTTTTTTAAATATGTGACAGGACCGACCTGACCCAAATCAGACCATTTTCTTAATGTTTAGCACTGACAATAGAACCTTAAAAGCTTCTACCCCCATAAAAAATTTTTTAGGTCCATGTACTCTTTTTAGACCTGCAGATTTTTTATTCATGATTACCTATATCAATTAAGTTGTTATCTTTCATCCTATTATGAATTATGAATGGGGTCGAACTCTAAAATTATTTTCTGAATTGAGACTATTGACGGCCAATATTTGAAAGTTGAGATTATTTTATATTTTAATATATTATAATTTAGCTTAACAAATGCGTGTTTACATATGCATACACACATACATGTGTATATGTGTGCGCACACACACACATATATTCTTTATCGTGTAAACATTTCTTTTTTAAATAACGCTTGATATAAAAACATATAACATTTAACGGCTAGGTTAAAAAAACTGTAGAAAGCAATTGTATAGGTATTGTATTTCTTATGGATTAGAATGACGATTGACGTATATTTACAATGTGTTTGAAAATTTGATTTGGTTTGGTTTTATCTTTTTTTAAATATGTGACCGACCCGACCCGACCCAACCCCAATCAAATCATTATTCTTAATGTTTAGCATTGACAACAGAACCTTAAAAACGTCTACCCCATATATATTCTTTATCATGTAAACATTTTTTTTAAATAATGCTTGATAAAAATACATATAATATATAATGGCTAAGTTTTAAAAATAGAAATCCGTAGAAAGCAGTTGTATGTATAAGTATTGTATTTCTTATGGATTAGAATGACGATTGACGTATATTTATAATGTATTTGAAATTTGCTTTGGTTTTTTTAATCTTTTTTTAAATATGTGACAGGACCGACATGACCCAAATCAGACCATTTTCTTAATGTTTAGCACTGACAATAGAACCTTAAAAGCTTCTACCCCCATAAAAATTTTTTTAGGTCCATGTACTCTTTTTAGACCTGCAGATTTTTTATTCATGATTACCTATATCAATTAAGTTGTTATCTTTCATCCTATTATGAATGGGGTCGAACTCTAAAATTATTTTCTGAATTGAGACTATTGACGGCCAATATTTGAAAGTTGAGATTATTTTATATTTTAATATATTATAGTTTAGCTTAACAAATGCGTGTTTACATATGCATACACACATACATGTATATATGTGTGCGCGCACACACACATATATTCTTTATCGTGTAAACTTTTCTTTTTTAAATAACGCTTGATATAAAAACATATAACATTTAACGGCTAGGTTAAAAAAACTGTAGAAAGCAATTGTATAGGTATTGTATTTCTTATGGATTAGAATGACGATTGACGTATATTTACAATGTGTTTGAAAATTTGATTTGGTTTGGTTTTATCTTTTTTTAAATATTGTGACCGACCCGACCCGACCCAACCCCAATCAAATCAATATTCTTAATGTTTAGCATTGACAACAGAACCTTAAAAACGTCTACCCCATATATATTCTTTATCATGTAAACATTTTTTTTAAATAATGCTTGATAAAAATACATATAATATATAATGGCTAAGTTTTAAAAATAGAAATCCGTAGAAAGCAGTTGTATGTATAAGTATTGTATTTCTTATGGATTAGAATGACGATTGACGTATATTTATAATGTATTTGAAATTTGCTTTGGTTTTTTTTTTATCTTTTTTTAAATATGTGACCGAACCGACCTGACCCAAATCAGACCATTTTCTTAATGTTTAGCACTGACAATAGAACCTTAAAAGCTTCTACCCCCAAAAAAAGATTATAGGTCCATGTACTCTTTTTAGACCTGCAGATTTTTTATTCATGATTACCTATATCATTAAGTTGTTATCTATCATCCTATTATGAATGGGGTCGAACTCTAAAAATATTTCTGAATTGAGACTATTGACGGCCAATATTTGAAAGTTGAGATTATTTTATATTTTAATATATTATAGTTTAGCTTAACAAATGTGTGTTTACATATGCATACACACATACATGTATATATGTGTGCGCACACACACACATATATTCTTTATCGTGTAAACATTTCTTTTTTAAATAACGCTTGATATAAAAACATATAACATTTAACGGCTAGGTTAAAAAAACTGTAGAAAGCAATTGTATAGGTATTGTATTTCTTATGGATTAGAATGACGATTGACGTACATTTATAATGTGTTTGAAAATTTGATTTGGTTTTATCTTTTTTTAAATATGTGACCGACCCGACCCGACCTGACCCAACCCCAATCAAATCATTATTCTTAATGTTTAGCATTGACAACAGAACCTTAAAAACGTCTACCCCATATATATTCTTTATCATGTAAACATTTTTTTTTAAATAATGCTTGATAAAAATACATATAATATATAATGGCTAAGTTTTAAAAATACTAATCCGTAGAAAGCAGTTGTATGTATAAATAAGTATTGTATTTCTTATGGATTAGAATGACGATTGACGTATATTTATAATGCATTTGAAATTTGCTTTGGTTTTTTTAATCTTTTTTTAAATATGTGACTGAACCGACCTGACCCAAATCAGACCATTTTCTTAATGTTTAGCACTGACAATAGAACCTTAAAAGCTTCTACCCCATAAAAAAATTATAGGTCCATGTACTCTTTTTAGACCTGTAGATTTTTTATTCATGATTACCTATATCAATTAAGTTGTTATCTATCATCCTATTAGGAATGGGGTCGAACTCTAAAAAATCCAATATTTACGTTATAAAAAAATCATAAATTTTAAAGAAAAAGAGTTAATTACTGTTTTCGTCCGTGTGGTTTGTCAAAAATCACTATTTCAGTCCATTAGTTTAAAAATTACGATTTCAGTCCCTGTGGTTTCACTTTCATAACCATTTCAGTCCACCTCGCAACCATTTCAGTCCCTGTACTTACAGAATAAATGGATAGAAGTGGTTACAAAAGTGAAACCACATGGAGTGAAATGGTTACGAAAGTGAAACCACAAGACTGAAATCGCAATTTTTAAACTAAAGGACTGAAATAGTGATTTTTGACAAACCACAGGGACGAAAACAGTAATTAACTCAAAGAAAAATTAACACTACAAATGAAAAATGTGAAGATCAAGACACCCGCTGCCCCAATAAAGTTTCGCTTATGCAATCGACCACATTCTGAGTTTGTGACCGATGACAGCAGAGGGGCTAGACTATATTGTGACAAAATATGGTTTGTTTCCATCCATATATAGAAACATATATTTTTTTTCGAAAGGCGACGATTCATCAAAACGAAAAAACAAGCTCAAGCAAGATGCTCAAGCAATAAGGTACAGTACAAGTAGTGGAAAAAGACCAGAAACATACAACAATTTATGCACCCAAACTGAATTCACGCCATTTTGCCCACTCTAATTTAATCGCAGCCGCCCTTGAAGTAATCCATAGGTGATAGAGCTTTAATATCCCCGATTACTTTGAAGACCTGGTACACTTTGTTCTTAAAAATCTTTCGTTGTGAGTCAGCCATAAAGACCAACATACTGCCGTCACCACCAAGTAAATTGCCTCCCTTTTAATGTCTTTCAACCCAATATTCTCAACGAATTCCAGTAACTCTACTACGCTTAAAAGGTAACGCGGTAGAGGAAGTTTTATCCATAGTGAGACTGCCGTCCAAACTTGCTGAGCGAATTCACATGTAATTAGAAGATGGTCTGCAGATTCGATCCCGTTATTGCAGATCATACACCGATCCGAAGGAATTGGGACCCTACGCCTGATTAATGCCACTCTGGTTGGAATTCGATCCAGTACTACCCTCCACAAGAAACAATTGTTTTTTTGGGAACCCAGTTGATCCACAACAGGTTTTTTTGTTTCTGGAATATTAGGGATGCTATCGAGTTCGCATCGTACATCGCACGCCTGGAAATCCGATTTCTGGCCACCCGAAACCCATTGCCATACGTCTGGTTTATCAGTAATATGTTGATTTTCCAGCAGCTGCGCGAGCATTACACGCTCAGCAGTTGCAGCATGATTTATCCCCTCGATGCTTCCATAGTCCCACGAGTCTGAGCCCGCATGATTTGAATATTTCTGTTGCACAGTACTATATTTATTCCGCTCCAAAGAGAAGAGATTTGGAAATGTCTCTTTTAAGGAGTTATCACCAGTCCATTTATCCAACCAAAAGTATGTTTTATCACCTTTACCAATCTGGACTTTCAGCCTATATCAACATCGATCTCATTGTTACTCAGCGCTTGGTGTGCGTTAAGCGTGATATGATTTTGTTAATATTTTAAGTCCGTTTTTACGCATTAGTCAAGTTTTAAATTTATAAAATACGATATTATACTAACACTAAACACATACTTGGGCAAGTGCACCCATCGCAAGCGTAGTATAGTGTTGGTAAGATACCGAGGTCGTCCAAGGACACAAGAGCTTTTAATACCGGTTTATCGTCAACGTCTAATCGTTACAAATTTTTGGGTAAAAGTTTTAAACATAAAAGTAAATCTAAAAACGAAAAGATAAATAAAATGAAATATAAACAGACAAGATAGAATCTCTTGGATCCAACTCATCTTTAATGTATCATTTGAAGATTTTCGTACTTTCGGACTTTTCAAGAGATTATCTTAGTTAAAGTAGTAGGCCCCTCTTTTGAAGGTGACGTTACCCTCAACCAGTGGTTTGAGTCAGCAGGGATACAATCCCAAAGGGTCGGAATATTGAAAGATAATTAAATAAGTTATTAATGTGAAAAGTGGTAGGCCCCTGTTTTGAAGGTGACGCTCCCATCGGCTAAGTGGTTTGAGTCAGCTGGGATACAATCTCAAGAAGCCGGTTTATATTTTTAATAGTAGTTTACATATGAGGGGTTCAAGCTATCGCACCCCCGCCATCCAATAGCCATGGGGCATTTAAGGAGGTCCTAGTAAGCTTGAACCAAGTCCTCGTAGGATTTATACACTGAACGAGACAAGAACATTACCAAACCACCCTTATAACCCCTTCCAAGTAGTTAACGTGCTTTATATTGATCGTAAAGACACGAATGAGCAAATCAATGACATCATGAAGAAATGGTTAGGAAAATTCACTTTCAACATAAGAAACTAGTTATTAAAGTCATTAATACAAACCCTATTAAAAAGTGCCGAAAGATTAAAAATCAAAAGTAATACAATAAAGACTTGTCTTCACCAAGTGATGTAAGAGATTAGTCACGCATGGCCTTTGTTTGATAAGAACTCTTACTATTAATCTTGGATTTCAAGACTACTACACACTCTAAAGATGATAGATAGATAATGGTGGTGGGTGTTGGTGTTGTAGTGGTGGTGGAATGGTAACAAAGTGAGAGAGAAGTGGTTTACCAAGGGATGCTTTTGAAGTGAACCAAACACCCCTATTTATAGTCATAACAGTACCCCAGCCACGGCCCCGTGTCCAGTGGGCACGGCCTGTGGCCGGCCTCTTCTCTTCCTTCATTAATTGCAGCTGTCAGTAGAGGGCCCCACACGACCTAGTGGCTCATGCCCGTGGTCAACTCTTCACTGTACTATCAAGATTCTTCAAATCTTAGAGTCTGACCACGCCCCATGGTGATCTAGGCACGACCCCGTGGTGGGCATAGAAGCTTCTGCATGCTTTGTCTTTAAGTGCAAGGCCTGACCATGCCCCATGCCTAGCTGGGCACGGCACCGTGGTCAACTTTTGTTTCCTTATTTTTTTGTCTTTGGGTGCTGTTGAGGGGTCGGGCATATCGCGTTATTCCTTCTTCTTGTATTTATGTTAGTTTTGGCTGCTTATTTGATTCTTTTGTTCTTTTAAGCTCATTTGGTCCTGTAAATTCAAAAGGAACAAAGAAACGTGCTTTTTCCAACATTAGTACTAGAAAAGGGTTAGTTTTATGCCTCATTTGATGTAATTTATATGTTGCATTTCATACACATCAGCGCTCTACACACATTTGCTATATTTTTCCAAACTTCGCTTATAAAGCTTTTTAACGGGATAGAAAAAAGGCGTCTTGCATTTTGATGAATTGCCGATATGACCCGTACCCAAAGTTGTGATGGCTCATTTTTGAATCTAACACACCATTTAATCAAAAGCGCTTTTTATTTGTTGATGCTAAGCTCCCAATGCCCAACCCCCTTGTTCCAAAGGTGCTACAACCTTAAACCACGGTGCCCAACATATTTTGTTATTATCGAGACATCCTCCCCAAAGAAACTTTCGTCTAATTTTCTCCAAGCGCTTGAGTACTTCCACCAAGGCATTAAAAAGTGAAAAGTAGTATGTGGGTAGGTTGCCTAGCACCGCCTTAATCAAGGTGACCCTCCCTCCAAAAGACAAAGTTCTTGCTTTCCAAAGCGAGAGTTTTTTTTCAAACCGCTCTACAATGGGTCTCCAATTTTTTATTAGGCCCATGTTGGCACCGACCGGAAGGCCAAGTTAGACAAACGAAAAGGCTTCCGCTTTGCAATCAAGTATAGATGCCATACGCAATATCTCTTCATTATCAATACCGACCCCATACAACGAACTCTTTGAAAAGTTAACTTTTAGGCCGGATGCTAGGTGGAAACATCTAAGTAGACGTGCGAGATTGTGAAAATTGGATTCGGACCATTCACCGAAAAAAAGTACGTCATCCGCGTATAGTAAATGTGAGAGTGTCGGCCCCATGTTTGGTGTTTCTATACCTCTAAAGATATTCGTTTCTTTGGCACTTTCCGATGCTACATGAAGTGCCTCCATGGCTATGATGAAGAGTAGTGGGGATAACGGGTCGCCTTGTCTAACGCCCCTTTGAATATCAAATTCCACCGTAGGTGACCCATTGACCAAGACCGATAATCTAGCCGATGATAATAAGCCCATAACCCACTTCCTCCAAAGACACGGGAAGGCCATTTGTTCCATTACCGAATCCAAGAAGTCCCAATTTAGCGAATCAAACTCCTTTTCAAAGTCCACCTTGAAAATCCGTTTTGTCGTTTTGGTCCATGACACAACCTCATTTACTATCAACGATCCTCAAGTATGCTTCGCCCTTCGATATACGCGGTTTGTGTATCGCTTACCGCCGCCCCAATCACCTTTATCAATCTAAAAGCAAGTATTTTTGATACAATTTTTGATATGCACCCTATGAGACTTCTAGGTCTAAAGTTGTTTGTTGTTTGAGGGTTAGCGATCTTTGGTAAAGGGCGATAAAGCTGGAATTACATTCCCTACTCAATGTTCCATGTACATAAAAATGATCCCTCACATTGTACAAGTCCATTTCAAAAATATCCCAAAATGATTTGAGAAATTTGAAAGTGAACCCGTCAGGCCCGGGTGCCTTTTCATTGCCACAACTCTAAACCGCTTCTTTAATCTCTTCTTTCGAGAAACGCTTCACTAGCAGGCCAAATTGTGAAAAAGTAAGCCGCTTAAACCCATTATTAAAAATTTTTGGCCTATGAAAGGAGTCTTCTTCTTTAAACATGGATTGAAAGTACTCTTTTATACCCTTCTTTAGTTCTTCCGGCTGCGAAACCCACACCCTGTCAAAACTGAGCCCCTTGATCCTATTGTTTTATGATGACTTTTGAGCATTCCATGGAAGAAGGATGAGTTTTCATTCCCCTCTTACACCCATTTCACCTTAGCCCTCTGTTTCAAATCCTCCAAGCTATTATCTTCTATTTCATTGATTGCTTTTAGCCAAGATTCTCGTTCTTTGACCTCCACCTTCGATAAAACCGAGCATTCAACTTTAGTATCCAGAATATCAACCTTGTTTTTTATTATCCTTCCACTGTGACTTAACACCCCTCACAAGCCTTCCATCCTATCAATCAAACTGAGTCCACACCATCGTCTCACGTGGTGCAAATGAAAGAAAAATGAATCTAATGCCTATATGAAACATCAGCCTGTTCAACATACTATTAGGCTGGTGGGTGTGGTTTAAAGCCCCTAGGGGCTTTATCATGCCACGTAGACGACACATAAGCAAGGGGCTTTATCGCTAACTTGCATGGTGTGGAATAATGCCCCTATAAAGCCCCTTTTAACTATATTAAAAAAAGAAGAAGAAAAAAAAGATAAATAAAACAAATCTGATTGGTTGATGAAGGTGGCCCCAATTGCTTTCTTCCTCTCACGCCCGCTATTCCTTTGGCAGAGGCCAAGGATGGCGCCCCCATTGGCGTAGGCGGGGTGGTGCAGGGGCGCCATGGGGTGCTAAAACTGATGATGTGGAGGGGGCATGAAACCACACCCACAAGCCTTACTATAACAACCGCATTTAATCCTTCTGCTTATGTTACTCAAAGTTAGCCAAAGATTGTTGATTCGGCATACTATCGATCATCTGTGTGGTAAAAAAGGATCTTCTTTTGTAGATCTCTGGTTTTAACATTAGCTTACAATTGATTATAGACATTATATAACCCTTTATTGTAAACTATATTAACTATGTAAAAAATAAATTTAATAATCGATGAATTAAAATAACAAAATACATTTTAAGTAGTAGCTTTACATTTTAAGTATCAACTGGAAAGGTTATCCAAAGTTCAAATGTGGTGTTTGGACTTGAAATACTAGTTACATGCCTACATTAACTATACTAGGGTCTTCAAAAGTGTTGTTTGAACGTGAGTTTTTGATGATTCACATGGAAATCATGAAGCACTATCTTAGCATGTTAAAGGGGTATGGTCTCAAATCATGCGTGATTCGTTATAAGACATGTGCGCATAGGACCATACCCAGGGTTAGAAAAATAATCATTGATGACCATCAGATCATGCACGCAAGCTCTTGACGGAGCACCCAGCTCAGGGACTGCCAATACAAGTACAAATAGTACGGATGACAGGAGCCGTAGCGAATCAGCATGCGCTAGACCCTAACCAGACAACTTCCACGATGGAAATCATGTAGAAGACATATAGTACATAAGGATAGTGACATCTAACCAATCAAGTTGCGCCGTCCACTGCTCCATGATCTCTACACACATCTAGTGACAGACTCGACATTAAGGACAATTGTCAGGCCACGTGGCACCAATCATCGTGCGTCAACACCTTAATCCTCTGCGCACACTAATGGTCGTGTTAGAGGAGACAAACAGGATATTCCTTTATGGCGATGTCTAACCCAAGGCCCATCAACCTATCTTTTTCTCCACACTCTTCGGCTATAAATAGAGATCTTCACCTCCACGTTTAAGGATCAACTCTCTCACTCTCTTACTCTTTAACACAGACACTCGTTTACTCTCCTTAGACGATCCTTATTTTCACGCTGTAGGGTGGTTACAAAGAGAACCCCCACCTCTCCTCCTTGTAATGAGTCTCACGGTGTTTTGTATTGTTAAAGCACTAGATCGATGAAGAACATCAACATTGCACTTGATTCATGATGTGAAACAATATAAACAAGATAGATGAAGAAGAAGATGTAGGAGAAACTCGTTCATTCATTACAATCAACACGGATTTAGATTACCGAACGAGTATACATCTTCTACAAGCTGGTTTAGATCACAAAGATCTAAACCCTAGCTTTCTCTTACTAACACATGGTCTCTCTCTAGAATGTGCACACCAGGAGGATTACAAGGGATTGTGAGAGGTGCACCAAGCTTGGCTTTAATCTACTCTATACACACATATATATAGGCTAGGGACTAAACCCGGACAAAACACATTGTCCGGAATACACAAACTATCCTATAAAGTTGGACATTACAATCATCATCTAATGAACTCGGACAAGACTTGGTTTATTCTTTGACTTCATTGACTTGGATCTTTGACTTTGTTGACCAGAACTGATAAGCGACAGTTACCTGGCAGGAACTGCATTTACAGTCTCCCCCTTAACTATTGCTATCAGTTCTGTGTGACATCGATAATCTTCAGTCACCAGATACTGCACTTACATGTATTGCAGATCATACTCAGATTGTCATCAAGGGAAGATAAAGAGTTAACCATTCTTGACGAGACCATTCCCACAAGGATAAATCCGTCGGTTTAGACTTGGTGTTTCTTCACTGCGCCCACAGATTTTTATACTACTCATCACCCATTTCTTTCCTTTATGATCATCTACATGGCTGATCTAGGTATGCCTTTCCTGAATTTTGGTTCAAGCTCTCAGCATGCCCCTGGTGTGGACAACACGCAGGTCCAAACCATGTTGACAGGTACACCGAGGGAAATTTCACTGAAAGAGGGATGACACACGCCACTGGTAGTGCTGCGCGAGCTAACCAGCACACTACACCAACGACGTAAAACATGGGCCCCTCCGCCCAGATTGCTTCATCACTTCTAGAGGGGGAGGCTCCCACAATAGACCCCAACAATGCAACCAAGTCGAGAATCCTGGATTACACCTCTCCGCCAATCGATTGCGTGCGGTCGGGGGAAAATAACACCAAAATGACGAGTCATACTATGATGTCAGCACCACTCACAACACAAGGACCAACATCGAATGGCATGACGAAGCTCAATATGAGCACATGTGCATGAGAACTCCCATCTAGGGCCATCTCGGTATCCGCCGTATCACCCACGACGAGTGGCACACGTACTCGGGAGAAACTGGCCCGACGTACAAATAGGGAGACCAATCGAGCATGTTCAAAGAATAGAAGCCAACTACCAGTTGTACAAACCACGCCAAATTCAAATCCTTATAATCAGCGCACATGCGCCAACCCTCGTTTGATTTGCTTTGGGAACCATGACTGGATTGGCGACCCATGTTTGGTACCTGACCTCGCGGAGTATGCCCGTTTTGAAGAGGTCAGTGACTTGTTCATTCATTGCTCGAGTTTTCTCCACGCTAGGGCTTCACTTCTGATGGGCTCAACAGAAGGAAAGTGTTTAGATGATGCTTGTAACGTCGTGGAGGACCCCTACCATGTCAGAATGCGTCCAAGTGAAAATATGCATATTCTTGAACAAGAGTTGTTTCAAGTTAGGGCAGATGTTTTCTGACAGGGTGGGGCCAAGAGTGATCATCTGTTCTAGATACTTAGGGTAGAGAGCCCACATCTCCAGTTCAGTTCTCGGTATGGGCTTGGTGACCTTTGTGGGGTGTGCCTCTTCAGTGGCGAGGCACTCCTTTCTTGTGTAGATAAATGCAACCCTTGTTTCCATTGGGAAACCTATTGCTAAATGTGGCGTTGAGGTCACCATGTTGGAGTCTCTTGTGCACTCTCTACCCGATAGGATGTTGTGTCGAGAATGCGCGGGCAACACCATGAAGTTGACGGTTTCAGTCCTTGAATGTTTTCTATCAGGGATCATGACTGGGAAAGAGATCTGGCCAAGTGGTAGCCATGCCTAATTGCAGAATCTTGTCAATGGTATTTCGACGGGCTCGGGGTGGTCTTTATCTTCTAGGTCAAATTGGTTGAAGCACTACTCATATATGATGTCCGCAATGCTTCCGCCATCAACGAAGACATAATTTGATCAGTAATGACCCAACACCCCTGTGATGACCAATGGGAGTCTGTATATGGACCACCAAGTACCACGAGAAAGGTGACTCGTTGATCACGCTATTCTTCGATTAGTGGGCCTCCGCCTCCTTTAGTTCTTGTGGTTGTTTCTACGGGGCTTCTTTGGTCTGCCTTGAATGTAACACCCCAAAAACGTCGCAGCAGAAGTATAAACGTAAAGGTGACGGAAGTTAGTGCCCATAAATATCTTGGTGGACGATGTTTCATAATTTTTTAGTCATTTAACTTAATTAAAACATATATTAAAGTTCAGTGTTTAAACACAACCACAACCAAAACATAGTTAAGTTGTCTTGATCCTTATGGATCTTAATACATACTTGGTCCCAAATAATTTTAAAAGTTTTTCCAAAATATTATTAAACACTACGTGCATCAACACCACAAGATACACCAAAATCCCGAAGCCGAACTCAAGTACCTGAAAAACACGTTAAAATCAAGTGTCAACACAAAGGAGGGTGAGTTCACAATTGTAAACACGAACTTTTTTTCAGTGTCGCACCATGAGCTTTTAGAAATTTACAAAGAAAATAGGAAATATTAAAGTTTTTACTCCCCCTTTTTCTTTGTAAATTGTCAAGGTCCAACCAAGTCATATTATCTTCTCCTCCTCGCTTGATCCAGCCAAGATAAGTATCCTGGAGCTTTTCAATAATCCGAAGCCGACTTCAAATTCCAAACTACACCCAATTATGACTCTTAGCTAATTATTCGGTACCCCAGGTAACCCGGAATAACTAGAAAAATTCGGAACATGCACAACTCGAAACTTCCTAACTACACAAACTTCTAAACTTAGCTAAAAATCCGGTACCCCAGGTAACCCGGAATTCTTAGCAAATTCGGAACTCGTAAAACCCGGAAGCTCTTGAAACCTCTGATCAGATCATTTGAACAATACTTAGAATACAAAGAAATTCGGAACAAGCAAAAAAATCCGAATAAAATCCAAAAATTCGGATTTTATTAACAAAATCCAAAAAAAAAATTAGTCCGGCTTTATCATAATTTCCGGATTTAACTTACAATTTCCGGATTTAACATAAACTCGGAAATTTTTTTGCTCCCATGTCCGAATTTCACCTTTGTATTCTGAATTTAATGATATATTCCGAATTTATGATCATTTTTTCAAACCCGGACTTCCTTTAGAACCCACAAATCCTGAATGTTAAATCCGGAACATAATTATCTCTTATAACCCCGGAAATCCAACAAATTCGGACCAAACCACACCTTAAAAACCAAATCCGGAAACTTTACCTTCTAAACACCACTCACACCATAAACTCGGAAATATAAACACAAAGCAAATTCAGAATTATGGTATAAGGGTAAACTCGGAGCTCGACAAGATGGTATAGTGTAATCCAAACACCATATTCGGACAAGATCAACACCACAAATTATGACACAGAGAAAATGAGCATATTCAGACGGAAAGATACTCGGACAAAAGTCTAGTCCGTATTTGTAGATCCTCTTCCTGGTTATCTACCAATATGTGACTTCACATAAAGGTCACAGATAATATCGAAAGATAAACACGAAATATAGCAAATCCAGAGCTATTAGCACTTACATATATCCAGACAGAGCCAAAATGATAAAAAACCTAGATCGAACAAAACCCAACATTTCTTCTCCAAACACAGCTCGAATTTCTTCATATCTGAACCAAAAACACCCATTTTTTTCAAGTTTTCTACAGAAAAATCACGTCATCATGATGTTTGGCAGAAACAAACATCAAATCAAGAGCAATGGTGATTTGGAAGGCGATTCTGAATGGGTAAGCATGCTCTAATACCACTGTTGAAGCATTGGATCAATGATGAACATCAACATTGCACTTGATTCATGATGTGAAACAATATAAACATGATAGATGAAAAAGAAGGTGTAGGAGAAACTCATTCATTCATTACAATCAACACAGATTTACATTACCGAACGAGTATACATACTCTACAAGCTGGTTTAGATCACAAAGATCTAACCCTAGCTTTCTCTCACTAACACATGGTCTCTCTAGAAAGTGCACACCATGAGGATTACAAGGGATTGTGAGAGGTGCACCAAGCTTGGCTTTAATATACTATATACACACATATATAGGCTAGGGACTAAACCCGGACAAAACACATTGTCCGGAATACACAAACTATCCTATAAAGTCGGATATTACAATCATCATCTAATAAACTCGGACAACATTTCAGACAAGACGTGATTTATTCTTTGACTTCATTGGCTTGGATCTTTGACTTTGTTGATCAGAACTAATAAGCGACAGTTACCTGGCAGGAACTGCACTTACAATAACACATGTTATTTACTGAATAAAATGGCACTTATACTCATGTTAGTGAAAATTTCATGTAAGTCACCTAAATCATGCGATTTCACCCATTTTACTACTTTTTAAGTTACATGTACAACATGAGAAGCTATCCAGCTTATGACAAAGTTTCATGCCATCATAACACATCAAAAAGTATTATTTTTAGTCTTTATAATATGATTTAATACACTTTTGTCATACCATAACATATCATCAAATCATCTTCATATTACTTTCTAATCATCACTAATGCTTATGTACAAGTATTCAATGCATGACCATCATATTATCATGATCATCATCATCCATGAGTTTGAATGCAATATAAACACACATTTATTTCACTTTCATATAATACAAAACATCATATTCATCTAATCATTCATATCATCATTACCAGATGTATGCATGTATTATTTATGAACTAGTGAAAAACCCACATGTACATATATATACATATACATACATGAAACATGCAGATACATATATGTACTTCCAAAAATTTCCTTTTTTACATGTCCAACTCAAATCACAAAAACCTTTTTAGAACATTCTTTTGATTATACATGCATTCATTTTCCAAGAATCACATCAAAATCAAAACTCAAACTCTAACAACCATACATACATACCTACAGCCATACATGCATCTGTACACACTTCCATTTTATTTTTTTAAAAACCCATTTCTTATTGTTTTCAAGTTTGTGATTAATTCCAAGATCAAGAGAAACCTTCCACTATCATCATCATCACCAAGAATCAAGAATATGGTTTTAAAAGTAAGTTTATACCTTAAAGATTTTTGGTGGGTTTTGATAAGATTTGATGATAGGGAGCTTGTTCTTCCTTGAAACCTCCTTGAAAAATCACTCTTGGATCTTCTAATGAACTTGAAACTAGTTTGAAATGAACTTGAATCTTCAAGATTATGTTCAAAATTTGAAAGTGAAGGAGTATGTGTGTGCATACGGTTTGTAAAGAGAGAGAGAAGGAAAGAATTGAAAAGATTTTGGTGTTGGAAAATGAATATTATGGAAGTATTCTTGAGTTGTAATGATTGCATGCTTCTATAGGCCTACATTTGGCAAAAAGGAAGAAGAATGGCAAAAAGGTGGGCACACCATGTGCCGCCACCTACACACGTGTTAGTACACGATGTATATTGTCTATGTCTTGGATCTAGTCTAAGTGTTTTGAGTATCTAATGTCAAAGTTTAGAGTTAAATATGTATAAGAAAGGTCTAGTTCGCACGAAGTGGTTAATGTAATGTACTAGTTCGCACGAAGTAGTACTTCGTACGAATTAGGTACATGTTGTTTTGGTGTGAACTAGCTTCCCTATAAATAGTCGTCTAGGTTCTTTCATTTGTTAACTTTTGCATTGGAGACAAGGAAGCTCTGTTAGTTTGGATTCTCAATGTACATCTTTGGACATTAATAAACTGACGTTTAAACTGAATATCTTGTGTATATTGTCACTAATTCACGTAATTTATGCATACATGGATTAGATACATCTTAGGCACCTTTGCTAAGGGATTAAACGGTCCTACAACATGCACACACACACTCCATATACATACACACATATATAACATTTAGTTATAACCACGTATTTAACTGACTACCTGGTATTTTATCTAGCGTTTTAATCCCGTTTTAAGTCATTTAAAATTACTTTTTATCATTCTATAAAAATAAACTCGCCATAGTATTGCTGAACAATATTTTATTTGCCTAGAGTAGCTGCATTGTCATTATGACGCCGTATACGCACCTTATTGCGTATTATGCGCTTAAATTCACAAAACAGGGATTTTAAGCGTTTTAATTAATTTTTCCTCACGAATATGATTAAAAATAACATTTTAATCATAACGGAATATTTTTAGGATTTTAACAATAATCGGGCGGTCAGCGTCGTTGGTTTCGCATTCTGTTCGTTACGCGATAGGCGTTTATCTTATTATTGCCAACATAATTTCTAATAAACTTTAAATTTATCAACACCTCAAATATCATCAAATAACGCCAGTATTCAATAATATATTTGCTTTTATTTATTCATAATACACGTCACACTAGTACAGTACAGACTCAAAATAGCCGGGTGTCACAGTCTCCCCCTGTTTAAGGAATTTCATCCCCGAAATTTTTACTCTACAAGTTTCGATTTCACACTAGACGGAAAGAGTTGTGATATTTCTGTTGCATCTGGTCCTGTCATTCCCATATGAACTCGGGTCCACGTTTAAATTCCAGCGAACCTTAACCAACTTAATCCGACTCCTCATAAGCTTCTTAATCTTCCAATCTAGAACTTCAACAGGTTCTTCGATAAATCTCAGTTAATCATCTACTCGAACCTCATCAGGGGGTATGATTAGCGTCTCATCTGACATACAGTTTTCAGGTTGGAAACATGAAACACATCATGAACTCCACTCAATTCTTGCGGTAGCTTGAGCCTATATGCGACTAGTCCAACTCGAGATGCCATTTCAAAAGGACCTATATAATGCGGGCTCAGCTTTCCCCCTTTCCCAAATCTAACAACATATTTCCAAGGTGACACCTTCAGCAGAACACAATCACCGACCTGAAACTACAACGGTTTCCTTCGGTTGTCTGCATAACTCTTTTGTCGATTGGCAGCAGCTTTCAACCTTCCCTTAATCTAGGCAACCTTATCAGTGGTTTCCTGGATAAGCTCGGGTCCGGTTAGTTGCCTTTCACCAACTTCAGCCCAACAAAGGGGTGATCGACACTTCCTTCCGTACAAGGCTTCAAACGGAGCGGCTTTGATACTCGCATGATAACTATTGTTGTAGGAATACTCAACTAATGGAAGGTGAGTATTCCAACTTCCACCGAAATTGATCGCACACGCTCTCAACATATCCTCTGACGTCTGAATGGTTCTCTAACTCGGACCATCCATTTGAGGATGATACATAATACTCATGTCCAATCAAGAACCCAGCGACTCCTGAAGAGATCGCCAAAATATGGAGTCACATCGTCTATCTCTATCAGAGATAATTGACACTGGTACTCTATGTCGGGTTACAATCTTGTTAAGGTACAACTACTATATTTTTTCCGTTTTGTTTGTTTCCTTAATGGGCAAGAATGAGCAGACTTTGTCAATCAATCCACCATTACCCCAAATGGTGTCATGTCCACGTGACCTATGAGGTAATTTGGTGATAAAGTCCATAGTAAGATGCTCCCATTTCCACTTAGGAATCTTTGGTTGCTGCAGAAGCCCAGACGGCTTCTGATGTTCAGCCTTAACCTTCGAGCACGTCAGACACTTACTCACATACACCGCAATATCCTTCTTCATATTCGGCCACCAATATAACTCCTTGATATCCTGATACATTGTGGTAGAACGTGGGTGAATAGAATATCTGGACTTATGAGCTTCGTTCATAACCCGTTCACGCAGGTTACCCCTAAGCGGAACCCAAATCCGGTTCATGAAGTATATCACCTCGTCCACATTTGGTATCAGTTCACACTCCAATCCTCTTAAACCTTCTCTTCTCAAATTCTCATCTCTCAAAGCTTCTCATTGCGCGTTGTGAATCTAACCAGTCAGATTCATCTGTATGGTTAAATCCAAAGCACGAACGCGAAGAGGCTTTTCCTGCTCCTTCCCAGTGAGCGCATAAGCAACAACGTTTGCTTTACCCGGGTGATAGCGAATATCACACTCGTAATCCTTGAGTAGCTCTACCTAACACCGTTGTCTCATGTTGAGTTCCTTCTGATCGAAGATATGCTGGAGGTTCTTATTGTCTCTGTATTTCGTACACTTCGTGCCATACAGATAATGTCTCCAAATCTTCAAGGCAAACACAATAGCTCCTAACTCCAAATCATGAGTTGTGTAGTTCTCCTCATGCACTTTCATTTGTCTGGACGCATAGGCTATTACTTTCTCCTTCTGCATAAGCACACATCCAAGGCCCAAATGTGACGCATCACACTATACAACAAAATCGTCATTTCCCTCAGGTAGGGAAAGAATAGGTGCACTACACAACCTTTCCTTCAACAACCGAAATTTTTTCTCCTGCTTCTCTGTCCAATCAAACTTCTTATCCTTCTGGGTCAATAGCGTCAATGGTTGCGCTATTCTAGAGAAATTTTCTATGAATCTCCGATAATACCCAACAAGTCCTAAGAATTGTCGCACCTCTGAGGTAGTCCTTGGTGCTTCCCAGTTCTTAATTGCTTCTATCTTCGACGGGTCCACATGTATACCATTCTCATTTATGATATGTCCAAGAAAGTGAACTTCTCGAATCCAAAATTCGCACTTAGAGAACTTGGTATACAGTTTCTCGTTCTTCAGCAGCTCCAAAATCGTCTTCAGATGTTGCTCATGATCTTCTTTGGTTCGCGAATAGATAAGTATATCATCAATGAATACTATCACGGATTTATCCAAATAGGGTTTGCATACCCTGTTCATGAGATCCATGAACACTGCAGGCGCTTTAGTTAAGCCAAATGGCATGACTAAAAACTCATAATGGCCATAACATGTTCCAGTCTTTGGAACATCTTCATTGTTGGAATCGAACCGTATACAAAGGGACAGATGATACATAGCCAAATACACTATCCGTGGTTTGGTCCAACTATCAGAGTTTACAATCACTGGTCACCTAAACTCTGTCTTCCTAAGATCTGCTACCTTTACATCATCTACTACAATAACTTGTGAAAGGTCTGATAGAAGAACAGAGATTAGAGGATAAAGATCAGTGTTTTGCTTTTATTAGTTTAATAATCAATGTGACAGTACTTTGCACTATCAGATGATAGATAGCAGAGTTTCTAGTTAGTTATTAGTTTGTTAAATGTCACTATCAACCCCGACGTCATCAAAAGATGCTCAGTGGTTAGATAGTTAGTATAAATAGGTGAATCGTTGTATCAGTTTAACTTGTCTATTTAAAGATAATTCACCAATCATCTTCTCTGAGTTTTCTGTACTATCAAACTGTTGTAATTGGCTGAGGGGGAGTTTGTGAATCACATGCGAAGTTTCTTAACTTGAAAGCATGATGATGATGAAAACAAACGATCTTTACTTGTAGTAAAAGTTTTCCATCTTATTCCGCTGCATTTACTTTACAATTCATTCATATTTCCTTTTTGAAACAAAAACTACAAGTAAATCAAACTCAGATCCTAACAATTTGTATCAGAGCTTGGTCAATCAAAATTTCATTAAATTTAATTTGATTTGAAAGATCAGCTCTCCTTGCTATCTAGTTTGATAGTTTTACTTGAAAGCAGAGTTTTATTACGTTCAAAGTTTTTAAAACACAAATCTGTTGTAAACAAGCAAAAATGTCTCAAAACACATCGGATTCCAACATTGGATCTATGTTCAAACCACCGATGTTGAAACGAAATGAATATTTCACATGGTAACGTCGGATGGGTCACATCTTAGATTAGCAAAACACCGGATGTTGGTGATCCGTTGTGTTCGGACCACATATTCCATTGGTTCCAAGTACAGAGGATCCCAACACTCAAGTGCCAAAAAATCCTGAAAACTACTCTGAGCAGGATTTCCAGAAAATAGAGTTGGATGCAAAAGCGTTTAGCATTGTTGCTTCTGCGCTACCCAACGGAATCTATGCTGGATTGCTCCACTGCAATAGTGCAAAAGAGTTGTGGGATGCACTGAAAGAACAATTCGGTGGAACTGAGGAGGTGATTGAAAATAACAGAGAACTTCTGAATCACCAGTATGAAACGTTTTGTCACGTAAAAGGTGAGTCGTTAACACAACAGTTCGAACGTTTTAGTTGTCTCATCAGTGAATTAAAACTGGTTAACGTGGAATTTTCTAATTCGACTGTCAATAGTCGTTTCTTAAGGTCGTTACCAGAAAAATGGGAGACTGTAGCTTACGTTACTCAAACATCTGTTGGGTTTAAAGAGATGACCCTCACTCAACTTCATGGTCGACTCCTCACATATGAGAGAGAGCTGAACCAGAAAAAGAAGTTGCAAGAGTCAGGGAAAGCAACTGACGACTATGCTTTGGGTAACAGTGCTCTTTATAGTCATGAAGAGGGTTCTGACAGTGGAAAGGATCAGGATTATGATCATTATATTGATATAACTTCTGGAAACAATTTGACATCTGATCCTTACACACCCAATTTTGGTTTTGCTGCAAATGGGGAAAGCCAAAACTTATGTCTTTTGAAATGAATGACTTACAAGATTTTGAACCCACTGATCTGGAAGAAATGGATATTTTAAACCAGCTGGCACTTTTGAGTGTTAGAGCAAGTAAATTTTATAAAAGGACTGGTAGAAAGTTTCCTGGTGGGGGGGTTAAAAGTGGGGTTGGATAAATAAAAATTAAATGTTATAAATGCAATAGGTTAGGACACTTTGCCAGGGAATGCAGATCTCATACTGCAGGTCCAATTGTGACTCACCCATGCCCTAGACCTCAAAGCACTGCTCATTATTCCCATTATACTCCTGACCACAAATGCAAAATACTGCACACTATGCACATCCTGTTACCACAGTTCTTGTCCATTATATCCAAACACCTGCTCCACAGATTCAGTATGTCCAAGCACCACCTCAAGTGCATGTGCAACAAGCTCCACATGTCACTCAAACTATTCAAACCATTGCTCTTGCAAAGGTTAACCAACAGAGCTTTTTTACACAAGGCTTTGTTGATTGGAGTAGTTTGCCTGAGGACTTAACAGATGAAAACTTTGCTCTATTGGCTAAATGATTTTGAAAATGAAAATATTTGCTTAATTGCCTTAGAGAATGTGATTGAAGGTGATGAGTCTGAGGAACAAGTGTCAAAAACTAATGAGGTTCAAAGTTGTGATGAAGCAGTGGTTACACCAGTGGTTTCACAAAACACTATTGATGAAGAAAAGACCTCTCTATCTGATCCATGGGATACAAATGTGTGTGAAGAAGATTGTGATTGTGCTCTGGCTGCTTCCAAGGTATCACCTCAGATCCTTAAGGATCTCTGTTCAGAAAATGTATAATAGTTTTTGCTAACATTAAACAGGTGAATGAAAACCTCAGGAACAAAATCTTAGAAGATGAATTATATTTGGAAAAACTTATCAAAGAGTTAAAAACAAAATTGATTTCAAAAGATTCTGAGATAAGTAGCCTAAAGCATGAAGCTAGCATAAACAAGGACCAACTCCAAACTATGGTAGACAAATACCAAGATTGCAAAAAGGAGTTGGAAGCTACCCAGATCACTTGTGAAAAATGGGTAGAATCTTCCAAAGGTTTTGAAATTATGCTAGACAAACAGATCAAGAGTAACATAAAATTTTGCATAGGTTTTCAAAATGAAGAACAAGACACTGAAAATGTTAGAAAAATTGATTCTGAAAAGGTTGAAGTGATTCCTAAAAATTTGGTTGGAAATGAGATAAAAATCACTGATAAAGATGGTAACAAAATTTCTCTGAAAAAACATGAAGAGTCTTCAACTTTTAAGGAAATAGAGAAATACCAATTCAAACCCACATGGTCAGATGAATGTGATATTCTTGAAAATTTCAAGCCAATGGACTTCTCAACCATTGAAGGTGTCAAAGCACCAAAGGCAAGAATCATTCCCATCAAAGATCTTCCAGCAGAGGTTACAACATCTGCTGAGAAGAAATCAGATAAAAAGAAAAGGGAAAAGATCAAACATCTCTTCTGTGAATTTTGCAACAAAAGAAATCATGTCACTGAAAACTGTTTTATTTTAAAAGCATATGACATAAACAGAACACATGTGATCCCAAATGATTCAAAATGTTTTGTTTGTGGTAAAACCAATCATTTAACTCATGAGTGTGTCTATCTTCAAACATGTGATCAAATGGTAAAAGAGATCAAGGCAAAAGCTCTAGAGAAAGAAAGTTCCAGCTCTGCTAGAAATAAATCTAAGCAGACTTTAGAACTTGTTGAAACATCTGTCATAAAAGCATTGAACAAAACCTCTGTTCCCAGAGAGGTACAAGTGACAGATGCTCCACCTGCAAATAAGTACCCAAGAGGACATGGATAACCTGTTTATCAAAAGGTTCATATGAGCTATGAAGGTTACAAAAAATCTTCAAAGCCCAAAGTGAACAGATATCCTCATGGTTACCAACATCTGACAGGAAATGATTCACAACAGTGGATACAAAGCAAAATTCAAACCAATGACCATGTTCCTGGATTTGAGAATGCACAATCTGTGACCCCATCCAAAGTCATTCTGGCTTTAGAATCTTATCTAAACTAATTGTTTACATATGTGCAGGGAGCTTCTACTTGCCTTGATAGCCTATGGTATGTAGATAGTGGAGGCACATGACAGGATGTAGAGCCCTTCTCAAGGATTTCTTGGCTCGTGGAGGGGGTGCTATATCTTTTGGTAACAATTCAAAGGGGAAGGTGTTGGGGTCAGGATGTGTTCAGGCTGGGAATCTCAAATTTGAAAATGTTAACTTAATTGACAATCTAAAATTCAATCTTCTAAGTGTCTCACAAATGAGTGACAAAGGATATGGATCCTTCTTTACAAAGAAAACTTGTCAAATTGTAGGTTGTTAAAAATATTGATCAAATCATTGCTGAGAGCAAAGCACAACTTGTTGCTCATAGGAGTGGCAATGTGTATGTGGTTGATATGTTGAAAGATAACCCTATGTCTAATGCATGCTTGTTCTCAGTTGCTTCCAGCAAAGAGACAAAGTTATGGTACAAGAGACTTGGACACACAAATCTGAAAACAATCACCACACTCTCTAAAAATTGTCTTGTCAGAGGTTTACCACAAAAACAATTTACTTGTGAAGAACATTGTGTTTCCTGTTTAAAAGGTAAGCAACATAAAAGTTCTTACAAGTCAATTGAAGAGCCCAAAACAACCCAATGTTTGCAATTGCTGCACATGGATTTGTTTGGCCCTGTAAAAATCATGAGTTTAATGAAGATAAGATTTTGTTTGGTCATTGTTGATGATTTTTCAAGGTTTACATGGAAATTCTTTTTACACTCCAAGGATGAAACTGCTGGTATATTGCAAAATTTTGTCAAACAAGTTGAAAAGCAATATGACATTCCAGTAAAAATATTTAGGAGTGACAATGGGACAGAGTTTAGAAACAAGGAGTTGGATGCATTCTGTGAGTCAAAAGGGATTACTAGGCAATTTAGTGTCCCAAGGAATCCAGAACAAAATGGGGTGGTTGAAAGGAAAAACAGAACTCTAGTTGAATCTGCAAGAACTATGCTAGCAGACTCTGGTTTACCCTTGTCTTTTTGGGCAGAGGCTGTAAACACTGCTTGTTATGTTCAGAACATAGTTTTGATTAACCCCATGCATCAAAAGACTGCCTATGAATTGCTTTACAAAATCAAACCTCTAATCTCATATAAAGTTTTTGGCTGTCCTTGTTTCATTTTGAACTTAAAAGATTCTTCTCTAAGTTTGCAGCCAAAGTTGATTGTGGTTATTTTCTGGGATACTCAACCACTGCCAAAGCCTACAGAGTCTTTAACTCTAGGACCGAGTGTGTTGAAGAAACCTTGAATGTGAAGTTCAGTGAACTCTCATCTTTGAAAATCCCAGCAAATCCTGTTGACCTGTTTGATTTGGATAAATTTACATTTGAAGATGTGTCTGTCAAGACTAACCCTGCAGGTACACCACAATCATCAACATAAGAGCAAGGATATGACTGCATACTTCCAAATTTCAAGATCTGTCCTCCAAGCAGAGGAGCAGATGTTAGTAACAATGGTGAAAGCTCCGCTGGTTCAACAATGGTTAATACTCAATCCTCTGCCTGCTCTCAAAATCCAAACACTGTTGATAAAAATCCATAAAATGTGGATAAAAATCAACAAACATTCACAACCATACCACCCATACCACCACCTTCATTCCAATCAGAGGCTGGACCATCAAATTCACCAGCAGAGGTTAGCTCAGATGATACACATTTGCAAGCTTCACCTCAAAATGCAATTGTCCCATATCAAGGTGATTTGATCTTCCTCAAAAGCCATCCATTGGATCACGTTAGTGCAACATTAATGAGGGAGTGCTCACAAGAAGCCAATCTCAAAACATTTGCCTCTTTGCTGGCTTTCTATCACTCACACAACCTGTCAACTACCATGAGGCACTAAATGACAATAGTTGGGTAGAAGCTATGCAGGAGGAACTCCTTCAGTTTAAAAGACCACAAGTTTAGGAATTTGTACCACTGCCTAAGGATGTCAGTCCAATTGGCACAAAGTGGGTCTTCAAGAACAAGAAATATGAAAGGGGTATTGTTGTCAAGAACAAAGCAAGGCTCGTGGTTCAAGGCTACAGACAGGAAGAAGGCATTGACTATGATGAAACTTTTGCTCCTGTAGCAAGGTTAGAAGCCATCAGACTGTTCTTAGCTTTTGCTGCTAACCACAACATCAAAGTGTTTCAAATGGACATCAAAAGTGCATTCCTGTATGGAAAGATCAAAGAAGAACTGTATGTGTGTCAACCTCCTAGATTTGAAGATGCATTTCATCCTGATTACGTTTACAGGTTAAACAAAGCACTGTATGGTCTAAAACAAGCACCAGAGCCTGGTATGAAACTCTATCCACTTTTCTCTTATCCATAGGTTTCTCAAGAGGTAAAATAGATAAAACCTTGTTTTTAAAATGGAAAGGAACAGATTTGATGCTTGTTCAAATTTATACGGATGACATCATTTTTGGATCCACATGCAGTGCCATGTGTGAAGAGTTCAGAAAACTCATGGCAGCAGAGTTTGAGATGAGTGCAATGGGTGAGTTGCAATGTTTTCTTGGTTTACAAGTTAAACAAATGCACAATGCAACTTCCAAGCTGGTCACTATTGAAGGTAAAGATGACCTTGTTGATCAAACACTTTACAGAAGCATGATTGGGTCTTTATTATACCTAACTGCATCAAGGACAAACATCATGTTTGCTACATGTGTTTGTGCCAGATCACAGTCACTACCTAGAAAGTTTGATCTTATTGCTGTGAAAAGAACATTCAGATACATAAAGGGTGCTCCCTCACTTGGTATCTGGTATCCTGCTAATGGGAACATTGAGCTTTCAGGTTATTAAGATAGTGACTTTGTTGGATGCAAGACAACAAGGAAGTCCACACCAGGAGGTGTCCAATTACTAGGTGATTGCTTAGTGTCTTGGGAAAGCAAAAAGCAAATTGCAGTTTCCACATCCACTGCTGAGACAGAGTATATAGCTGCTGCAAGTTGGACAGCTCAAATCTTGTGGCTTCAAAATCAACTTCTGGATTTTGGTATCACTGCTTTAAAGACTCCACTCAAAATTGATAGTCAAGCAGCAGAAAATATCATCAAAAATCCTGTCTCTCACTCCACAACAGAACACATTGACATCATACATCACTTTGTAAGGGATTGCTATGAAAAATGTTTGATTTCTTTACAACATATCCATACTAAGGATCAACTGGCAGATGTTCTAACAAAAGCTTTGGATACATCTACCTTTGAAAGTTTGATCTCTAGAATTGGAATGCTAAACATGGATTATAAACAGTTTTTTGGTGATCCATGTGTAAATAGCATCAAAAAGTTTTCCGAAAATCAAAATCCATCCTTAAAAAATAGTTTAAAATTGAATTTTTCAATAAATCCTCAAAGTCTGTTCAAACCATTGATAGCATTAAACTGTTCGTTTAGTAAAGTCTATCCACTGCCAAAGTGTATCCTCTGATAGTGTTAAACACTGTTCACAACCCACTGCCCATATCTTCAAACAATGTTTTCCAAACAACTTTCTTCCATTGTCAAGCAGAGGATACACGTGGTCAGACGTTGTTCGTCAGTAACATGCATCAGATGCCACGTCATCTTCACTTTTTCAAAACCCTATAAAAAACCCTGTTTTATCCATAACAGAGTTTCCACTTTATGTGTTGAATTCAAAATTCTCAAAATGATTTTTTCTCAATCATGGCACCGAAAGCGAAATCCAAAGCAAAATCTAAACTAGAACCACCACCATTCACCCTCATCATCAAAACTTCTCACAATTACACTGCAATTTTTGAGAAAACCGATTCAAATACAAGATATCATCCGATGATACAAATCTTGGAAGAATTGAAACTTAAGCACATGTTAACTGTCAAAGCCCCATTTATCAAGGGTCACAACGGCAATTTTGGGCAAACGCAGAGGTTCACTCAACATTTGAGGGTGTTCCTTATACTATTCTATCAAGAGTGGGCAAAACCTTGATGCAAATCAGTCCACAATCTATATCTCAAGTGTATAAATTGAATGATATGGCACATCCTGTGTCATTCCCAATAAATGAGGTACAAGCAGAATTTCTGAAAGGGGTTACATTGGGTAACTCAAAGGTATGACTATCTACAATCCTAACTTTCCTGCTGAGATGAGATTCTTTTTCCACACACTTTTAACCTGTCTCTCAGCAAAAACAACTGGTTTCAACAAAATACCATTGAATATCCAGTATCTGGGTTATGCTATTCTAACTGGATCAAATTTTAATTTTTCCCAGATACTGTTCAATGACATTGTGACAAATTTCAATAACATTAAAAAAAGAAAAGCTTTCTTTATACATCTAAGATTTCTGAGTGTTTATCTTCATAATTAGTTACCTGAAAATGATGTTAAACAAGGCGCTGTGACTAACCCAGGCAGCCTAACTCATGAAACTTTTACAAGGATCACAAATCAAGACAAAGTTTCAAAAACACAAGTAAAGGAGGAAGAGCAAGTTTTACCAGAAAAAATGTTCAATTTCAACCTCCTGCTACTGAGCCCACTGCTCTTGGTGATCAGGGCACTAAAACCACTGCCCTGAAACCCACACCAAAAATCACTAAAAAGAAACCAAAGACAATTACCAAAAAGCCCACCAAACCCAAAAGGGTCCTCTGGAAGATGAGATCCCAGAGGTTAACCTAGTGACAACACAAAAGTCACCACAAAACACTGCTGTTACTTCTTCACAGCAGATGTTAGAAAGATCTCCACCTGGCTTTGAAACTCCTCATTCATCCTCACAAAAAGGAAAAGGTTGCAAACACAGGGACACCAAATTATGAAGCTCTAGGACCACTTGGTTCTATCTTCCACAGCGCATCTCCCATGGCAATGTCTCTTTCTACACCACAACCCTCACCAACAAAATCACTACCACCTGCAACGCTGCCTTTGCTGAATGCAATACAATTAGAACAGACACTAACCGGTTCTTCTCACCAACTTATCAATGATAATATACTCCAACAAGTGACTGGGTCTGATTCTCTATTCTTTGCTATCCCATCAGCAACTGAAGAGGATATATCCCTTGGGTTACTTGTAACCCTTGGTGATAGTTCAACAAGAGCAGCCACTACAATTGCTAAACTACCAAGTTTTCAATTGGACAGTGGTTACATACCTAAGACTCTTTTGAAGGCAGCCGCTGTTGAGGCTACCAAGGTAACCTCTGTTCCAGTGGGAAGTCCCTAGTTCCAAGATCAAGGGGCATCTATGTTTGAAACTGGGGTTGAGACCCTTGTTCATGATAATGTAGATATAACTACCACTTTTGGTAGGGGTTTAGATGATCCTATTAAGTTAGATGATGATCTAAAATATCAGGATTTGACGGAAAGAGTAACAAAAATTGAAAAATCTGTTGATGAAATCAAAGATTTATTGAAGCAGATGATAGCTACAAAGAGCCAACCCTCTGTTATAACCACTGATGATCTCAAACAAGCCTTAGACCCTCTGTTTCAACAACAAAGATACTTTGCTGACCTTCAACACAAACATCAAATGCAAGAAATGAGAAACATGGTTGATGCCAGATATATGGATACAGTTGCAGATATTAAGGCAATCAAGGCTCACATTCTTCAAACCACTGGTAAAACTCCTCCTACAGTTATCTTGGTAAACACTGATGATGCCAAAAAAGGGGGAGAAACCTCTACAAAAAGAAGTGCTAAAGCTTGAAAAAGATGCACGACCAACAATAGATATCCCTAAGCCAGATGGATCTAAGAAAATTGATGAAACAAAAAATTTCTTAGCTAGGGAAAGGATGCAGAATAAGATGAGGGCAGTGGCGGAAATTTCTTGGCTAGGGGTCCCTTTTTTCGGTGTTCAAAATTTTCATAACAAAACTTTTAAATTTTCGGGTCGGTCCTCGTTCGGGTTGGGTCAGAGTGAGCTTTGAATTCGATTTAGAAAGAAAGATAGAAAAAACGGGATACACAAGGATTGAACTCATGACCTCTTGTTGGTAAAGAGAGGGATTTACCAGTACACTAGCTTTCCTTTTCTTTCTATGGTGTCCACCTAATTGTATTTATGGGGTCCTTAAAAATTTAATATACCGAATCTACTAATTTTTTAAAAAACACTGGGGTCCGGGGACCCCGACCCGTCCAATGTGGGTCCGCCCTGGATGAGGGTAAGGGATGAGAGCAAAGTGTTGGTTGAGAAAAAGATAGCTCAACAAAGAGAAAAAGAAGAGGTTGATCCTTCCACAAAGAAGTGACCAGTTAGAAAAACCAGGCAACCAACATCCAAATCTTCTAAAACTCAATCTGTTGCTACTCTAACCATTGAAACCTCTGCTCCCACAAAATCTCTTACACCTCCTTCAAAAGCTAAACCTACTTCCACCACAACAGATGTTACAACACCTGGTGTGTCAACATCTGTTGACACAGCAGAGGTTATAGTAGATGTTAACCAATCCACTGCTCTAATCATTTTTCCTACATCCACCCAACCAATACCAACACCCACAAGAATTCCTGATCATCCACCATCACCTGCACTCAGGTTCAAAAGAGAAAGGTCACGAAGGTCATAAATGAAGATGAGATCATTCCTGATCCACTTCCATTGTCATCACAACCTCTGACCTCTACAACATCTGTTCTTCAATCTTCCATTCAAGCACTTGATCAACCATTGAAGGTAGTTCCTGTAGCAGTAAAGTTTCCTCTTGATTTACCAGCTGTAAGAGAAGAAATCAAGTCTTTCTACTCTGAAGAAGACCCTGAGAAAAGACTTATCCAATCTCTGGAGGCCTATCCTAGGCCAACAAACATTGATGAGTATTTATTACTTAAAGCCAAACAAGCAGAGGATATAGCCAAAAGAGATTCAGCAGGTAAAAGTGATAGAGAAGTACAAAACTATATGCAGTTCCAGCTGAGCAAAGTCAGAGTTTTGGAAGATTTTGTTAAAGACTTATGCAAGAAGTTGTCTGAAATGGAAGATCAAAGTTTAAAGCAGGACTACATTGAGCATATCATAACCAACAAGAAGTACAAGGCTACCAGGGAACAATTCAAGGATTGGACTGTGAGTGATCTAAGAGAAGAAATAGAAAGAATGCAAGAAATGCTTAAAATCCTCACAAAAAGCCAACTCCTCCAGACTGGAAGAAATACAAGAAAGTTTTGACTGGCCGAAGAATGAAGGAAGAATTGATCCAGAACAATTATGGATCAAGAAATCAGATCATCAGATGGGGAGAGTTGAGAGTGTTTGACACTTATAAAAAGTTGGAAGAGAGAAGGAAGAAAGATCCTAGCATGCCTCCTAAGCCTGATTACTCATCAGAGGATGTGGTTCAAAAAGCTCATCATTCTAAAAAGTCTGTCTCAACATCTGCCCCTTCCACACTTGCCTTAAATCAATTAAAAAGGCAAGAGGAGATGATTAAAGAAGATAAAAGAGTGTATGAATACATCAAAGAAGGAATCTAGTGCATGATTGACTTTCATACTGATGAAACCAGCAAAAAGCTCGCAGAAGATCTTTCACCGCTGGCTCATCAATCTATCCTACTAACATCAACAATAAAATGCCATCCTAGAAAGCCATCAGACCCAAAAATTCTAAAGTGGAAAGTTGACAAAAACTCACATGAATTGACTTTGCTCAAGTCTAATGGAGATGCTAACAAGATGAGAATGGAGGATGCATATGAGCTTTGTGTAGAAGACCTCCAAGAACTTATGGATCTGGAACTCGAAAAGGATGATGATGATGATGAAGTGTCTCTGAACTTTGAATTGCAATTTAAAGGATAAATCAGAGAGTTTCTGTTGAGGAATAAAGACCAAGAATAAATATGTATTTTGGCATCATCTGTTCCAGGGGGAGATTGTTGGGATTGAACCCTATACAAAGGAACAGATGATACAAAGCCAAATACACTATCCGCGGCTTGGTCCAACTATCAGAGTTTACAACCACTGGTCATCTAAACTCTGTCTTCCTAAGATCTGCTACCTTTACATCATCTGCTACAACAACTTGTCAAAGGTCTGATAGAAGAACAAAGATCAGCGGATAAAAATCAATGTTTTGCTTTTATTAGTTTAATAATCAATGTAACAGTACTTGGCACTATCAGATGATGGATAGCAGAGTTTCTAGTTAGTTATTAGTTTGTTAACTGTCACTATCAACCCTGACGTCATCAAAAGATGCTCAATGGTTAGATAGTTAGTATAAATAGGTGAATCGTTGTATCAGTTTAACTTGTCTATTAAAAGATCATTCACCAATCATCTTCTCTGAGTTTTCTGTACTATCAAACTGTTGTAATTGGCTGAGAGGGAGTTTGTGAATCACATGAAAAGTTTCTTAACTTGAAAGCATGATGATGATGAAAACGAACGACCTTTACTTGTAGTAAAAGTTTTCCAACTTATTCCGCTACATTTACTTTACAATTCATTCATATTTCCTTTTTGAAATAAAAACTACAAGTAAATCAAACTAAGATCCTAACATTCATCAGCAATCTTCAATTGGTGATAACCTGAACGCAAATCAATCTTCGAGTGGTGGCTGGATCCTTGTAATTGATCAAACAGATCATCAATCCTCGGTAGTGGGTACCGATTCTTGATACTTAGCCTGTTCAGTTCCCGATAATCTATACACATCCTGAAGGAACCATCCTTCTTCTTCACAAACAAAACAGGTGCTACCCAGGGTGAAAAGCTTGGTCGAATGAAACCTTTGTCTAGTAGCTCTTGAAGCTGATTCGATAGTTCTTTCATCTCCGAAGGCGCTAATCTATAAGGAGATTTGGGAAATGGTGCTGCACCAGGAACAAGATCAATTCTAAAATCGATCTGTCTCGCAGGGGGCAATCTAGGTAAGTCTTCAGCGAAAACTTCTGGATACTCACGGACTATAGGAATCTCTTCAATCTTCCTACCTTCGATCTTCGTATCAACCACATTGACAAAAAATGCAGGATAACCCTTGCGCAACATCTTATGCATCTTTATAACACTAGCAATTCTCGATTTCCGACTTGTTCGATCTCCATGAACCACTATTACTTCACCACCAGGGCGGGGCATCCGCACTAGTTTCTTCGAACAATCTTAGCTTTTTTCTTGGATAGCCAATCCATGCCAATTACTACGTCGAAACTACCAAGCCCCACTGGTAACAAGTTGATACTAAACTATGATCGCATAACCGAATACTACAACCACGAATGACTTCACTGGTTTCTATCAATTTACCATTTGCTAATTCTATTGAGTACTTTTATCTAGCTTACTTGCTTAAGAACACAAAAACGGTTCAAAGTTTTTCGAAACAAAACTAAAGTCAGCTCCAGTATAAAATAGTATGAACGCATAATGGTTATTGATTAAGAACGTACCGGTAACAACTGCACGATCATCGCCAAGCTTTCCCAGCATTCAGCTCAAATGCTCTGCCTCTAGCACCCTGATTCTTCAACGATGGACAGTTTCGCTTGAAGTGCCCATGCTCTCCACATTGAAAGCATCCTTCGAGTTTAACTCCATTCGATGTGCTTTTAGCATAGCACCCATGACTCTCATGCCCAGATCGACCGCATCTGGTACATCTCCCTTGCTCCTCACCATGAGTCCTTTTCACTGAACTACTCTTGCTATCCTTGATCACATCTTTTCCTGAACCACTGATGTTAGCCACAAACGCTTTACCATAATTGTGTTTCTTCTCACGCTTATCATTGGAATCCTTCCTCGAACTCTCAGACTTTCGCTTCCGCGAATCCCCAGATCATTGCTCAGAGCGTTCCTGTCGGTCGAATGTCCTGTCTGTATTGGTTTTTACTGATGACTTCCTAGTCTCATCCTTTTTGTTATGGATACTCTTGCCAACGACATCATCAGTCCAGAGATTTCGCCAGAGAAGTAGCTTCTAGATAGGTAGTGGTTTCGCTGATGTGACCATACTTCGAATCTACGGTGCCAATCCCCAAATATACCTTTCTATCTTAACATAACCAGGAGTGACCATCTGAGGACCCCACCTAGCCCAATCATTCAATTGAGATGTATAAGCTCTGACATTCAAGCCTTCCATGATCAGATTCCAGAAGTCAGTCTCAATCTTCTGTAGCTCACTACGCGGGCAGTATTCCTTAAGAAGCATCTCCTTCAGTTCGTTGCAGATAAGACTGTAAGCAACGTCTTCTTCCAAAATCTGAACTTGAGCGTTTAACCAGGATAAAACTTCGTCAAGAAATGAACATGAAGCATACCTAACCATCTAATCAGCAGCACAACCACTGATTGGCATCACAGACTCCATCTTCTCAATCCATCTAACAATATGAAGGGGTCCTTCAACACTAGTAAATGATTTTAGGTTACAAGCCTGGAATGTTTTGTATGTACATCCATGCACTATTCACAAGGTTAATGAGAAATCAAGATTACTCTTAGATTATATCATAACACAGGAACTGTTGGGGTTTTAACATGTTTATCAAAGCCATTTTATCCATATAAAATGAAAAACACAACGGAATAATTTTTTAAAACATGTTACTTTTAAGATATAAAACCCATTTTATGTGTAAAACCAAAGCCCGGATCCATATATGAATATGCATGCAAACCATAGGGTGTTATAAGAATACTACCTTCCAAGTAGCAAGATACATGAAGAAGATGATGTTCTTGAATGGAAATCTTCAAAGGAGAAGACTTCAAGCTTGTATACCCCAAGCTTCCAACAAAACACTTTATGATTGCTAGGATTTTCACTTATGAACACCTCTTGATCAACCAACCTTTGGCCGAAAATTCTAGAGAGAATTTTAGTGTTGTTGCACTTGATTTTTTGGTGTGTGTAAGAATGTTTTTAATTCTTCACCAAATCATCTATATATAATATTTTGTAAGATCCTTTATTTGATTATGTGAGATTTGTAAAGATCTCTACAAATCATCCAAGATATAATCTCTTGTAAGATCCTTTCTTGGATTATGTGAGATTGTGTGAGATCTTACCAAATCATCCAAGATATCCATATATCTTACATAATCTAATCTTGGATTGTGTGAGATCTTGTAAGATTTGCAAGATATTGCATGAAAATTCAAATTCTTTTCTTTTAAATTATGTCTTGTATTATTTTATAACTTTTATAAAATTAACATCATATGTTTACAAGACTTTATGCAATATCTCATAACCTTTTATAATGTTATTTAACTCATTAAATAACAAAATAAAATATAGTCTCAAAATAAATTATCCATATAATTTATTAGTTTCTCAAGTGTAATTATTTAGAAAACGAATTTCTAAATATTCTAAGTGTTAATATTTATTTGTTTGATCATATCATAAATAAATATTGTAAGTGTTTGTCTAGCTTGTTATTGGGTATGACCCGACTTGGATCATGACGTACTAGCCACATCAATTTAATATGTGTCTTGGGCATACCGATTCCAACAGGAACTACTAAAACTCTTCCAATCATTACACTACCTTGAGGGGCTCCAATTGGCATTCCACCAAAAATGTGTACATTATCACCACGTCTATGTCCTCCGCCTGTAGTCTGGTTAGCTTCACGCTGCTCCATGGCAGTATTGACATGATGAGCGATAAGTTGCGCCAACTCCTCAGGTGTGGTAGGTAATCCAGTACCATCAGTAGAGGGACCTTGTCTCACATTTGGTGGCATATTGTCGTTTCTATTATTGCAATAATAATAACAACATAAGACAATATTCAAATAAATCAATCATTAAATAATAGTGGACTAAACAATACACATGCATCCACATAATTATGAGAATAGTTTGACCAAAAACCCTTTTGTATTGATAATTTAGCTTAGAAATTACATAGATTGTTTGCGATACAAAAACCAACAAGTGACTAAAATCAAACACCATTGACAAGTCTTACTAAATTTCCTTCTAGAATATCTAATTTGGCATGCAAGCAAAAATAGGGTTACCAAAAGAGACAAACAAACTAAACAAACAACAACTACTTCTTACCCAAGAAGTCTAAAAGCTTCCTAACTAGCTCCTCGAGCTCCACAATCCTCCAGCGCATCTGATCTATGGCACTGTCATCCAGATCCTGAACTTCAATGTACCAGTCCATCTGTCCCTCGAGATCCTTCTTCTTGTCCTTAGTCGTCTCCAAGTCTCCACGTAGAGTGGCGATCTGACGATCACAATGAGAACACCGGTCGACCCACACTCCATTATGCTTTTTCAAAGGAGACTCAGTGGTAGCTCTAGAAGTCGATGCGATATCTCTAGAAAGGTGGAGTCCTCTTCCTACGTCGAGTGTAGACTAGTAGAGGTGTGGTAGAGACTCGTGACTCGGGCTGCCGAACGGACGACTCTGAAATGACTGGCAGAGGGATCTCAGGTGTAAGCTCAACAGTAATGGTGGGCGGGACTACTAAGGGCTCTAAGGGTTGAGTCGTGACAGTAGTGGCGTCCACTATTGGTGCTATCCCAAAAGATCCTCTAATAATAGGGGTACCTCTAACCAGCTTGTCGACAATAGGCGCCGTACCAGATGGCTGTCCTATCTAAAAAATGAGGGAGGAACAGAATAATCATCGTCAATCCAACCATTACTCGTATGAGAGTAACCAGTGTCAACCTGACTGGCGAATGCAGTGGGGCTGACATAGAATGACGAGGTAAGACCGACCATATCAACAATTTGCGGGGTAGTGTGTGGTCTCTCTGGCAGGACTGAGGTCGGTGAGATCTCGAACTCATGCTCGCTTTCTGATTCGGGAATCTCGATAATCTCATGTGTGTGCGACATCTGTGACACAGTATAAAAAGTAAGTGTGTGTTCAAACGAAAAATAACACATATGGCACAAATAAAGAGATTAACAAACATGCACATAAACTCAAAATAGTTTTCATACATGATTAAAATCCATGTTTATTTTAAATTATTGGCTTCACGAATTTTGGGATTTAATTTCTCAAAACTCATTGGTTGAAGTCTAGAGTTTTGCCCGAAAACATCTAGTTCGCTAACAACCATTGGCACTGATACCAACTTCTGTAACACCCCAAAAACGTTGCAGCGGAAGTACAAACGTAGAGGTGATGGAAGTTGGTGCCCATAAATATCTTGGTGGACGACGTTTCATAAATTTTTGGCCATTTAACTTAATTAAAACATAGAATAAAGTTCAGTGTTTAAACACAACCACAACCAAAACATAGTTAAGTTGTCTTGATCCTTATGGTTCTTAATACATACTTAGTTCCAAATAAGTTTTAAAGGTTTGTCCAAAATATTATTAAACACTATGTGCATCAACACCACAAGATACACCAAAATCCCGAAGCCGAACTCAAGTACCTGAAAAACACGTTAAAATCAAGTGTCAACACAAAGGAGGGTGAGTTCACAATTGTAAACACGAACTTTTTTTCACTGTCGCACCACGAGCTTTTAGAAATTTACAAAGAAAATAGAAAATATTAATTTTTTTACTCCCCCTTTTTCTTTGTAAATTGTCAAGGTCCAACCAAGTCATATTATCGTCACCTCCTCGCTTGATCCAGCCAACATAAGTATCCTGGAGCTTTTCAATAATCTGAAGGCGACTTCAAATTCCACACTACACCCAATTATGACCCTTAGCTAATTATTCGGTACCCCAGGTAACCCGGAATAACTGGAAAAACTCGGAACATGCACAACTCGAAACTTCCGAACTACACAAACTTCTAAACTTAGCTAAAAATCCGATACCCCAGGTAACCCGGAATTCTTAGCAAATTCAGAACTCGTAAAACCCGGAAGCTCTTGAAACCTCGGATCAGATCATTTGAACAGTAGTTAGAATACAAAGAAATTTGGAACAAGCAAAAAAATCAGAATAAAATCAAAAAATTCGGATTTTACTAACAAAATCCAAAAAAGAAATAGCCCGGCTTTATCATAATTTTCGGATTTAACTTATAATTTCCGGATTTAACATAAACTAGGAATTTTTTTTGCTCCCATGTCCGAATTTCACCTTTGTATTCCGAACTTAATGATATATTCCGAATTTATGATCATTTTTTCAAACCCGGACTTCCTTTAGAACCCACAAATCCTGAATGTTAAATTCGGAACATAATTATCTCTTATAACCCCGGAAATCCAACAAATTCGGACCAAACCACACCTTAAAAACCAAATCCGAACACTTTACCTTCTAAACACCACTCACACCATAAACTCGGAAATATAAACACAAAGCAAATTCAGAATTATGGTATAAGGGTAAACTCGGAGCTCGACAAGATCGGACAATGAGCAAATCCGGAATAATGTAATTCCAACACAAATTCAGAATGGTATAGTGTAATCCAAACACCAAATTCGGACAAGATCAACACCACAAATTCAGACACAGAGAAAATGAGCATATTCAGATCGGAAAGAAACTCGGACAAAAGTCTAGTCCGGATTTGTAGATCCTCTTCCGGGTTATCTACCAATATGTGACTTCATATAAAGGTCACAGATAATCTCGGAAGATAAACACGGAATATAACAAATTCGGAGCTATTAGCACTTACATAAATCCAGACAGAGCCAAAATGGATAAAAAACCTAGATCGAACAAAAACCAACATTTCTTCTCCAAACACAGTTCGAATTTCTTCATATCTGAACCAAAAACACCCATTTTTCTTCAAGTTTTCTGCAGAAAAATCACGTCATCATGATGTTTGGTGGAAACAAACATCAAATCAAGAGCAATGGTGATCCGAAAGGCGGTTAGACCATTCTGAATCGGTAATCACGCTCTAATACCACTGTTGAAGCACTGGATCTATGATGAACATCAACATTGCACTTGATTCATGACGTGAAACAATATAAACAAGATAGATGAAGAAGAAGATGTAGGAGAAACTCATTCATTCATTACAATCAACATAGATTTACATTACCGAATGAGTATACATATTCTACAAGCTGGTTTAGATCACAAAGATCTAAACCCTAGCTTTCTCTCACTAACACATGGTCTCTCTCTCTAGAATGTGCACACAAGGAGGATTACAAGGGATTGTGAGATGTGCACCAAGCTTGGCTTTAATCTACTCTATACACAAATATATATATGCTAGGGACTAAACCTAGACAAAACACATTGTCTGGAATACACAAACTATCCTATAAAGTCGGACATTACAATCATCATCTAATAAACTCGGACAACATTTCGAACAAGACATGGTTTATTCTTTAACTTCATTGACTTGGATATTTGACTTTGTTGATCAGAACTAATAAGCGACAGTTACCTGGCAGGAACTGCACTTACAATAACACATGTTATTTACTGAATAACATGGCACTTATACTCATGTTAGTGCAGATTTCATGTAAGTCACATAAATCATGCGATTTCACCCATTTTACTACTTTTTAAGCTACATGTACAACATGAAAAGCTATCCGACTTATGACAGAGTTTCATGCCATCATAACACATCTAAAAATATTATTTTTAGTGTTTATAATCTGATTTAATACACTTTTGTCATACCATAACATATCATCATCATCTTCATATTACTTCTAATCATCACTAATGCTTATGTACAAGTATTCAATGCATGACAATCATATTATCATCATCATCATCATCATCCATGAGTTTGAATGCAATGTAAACACACATTTATTTCACTTCCATATAATACAAAACATCATATTCGTCTAATCATTCATATCATCATTACCAGATGTATGCATGTATTATTTATGAACTAGTGAAAAACCCATATGTACATATATATACATTTACATACACGACACATGCAGATACATATATGTACTTCCAAAAATTTCCTTTTTACATGTCCAACTAAAATCACAAAAACCTTTTAGAACATACATGCATTCACTTTCCAAGAATCACATCAACTAGAATCCATCAAAATCAAAACTCAAACTCTAACAACCATACATACATACCTACAGCCATACATGCATCTGTACACACTTCTATTTTATTTTGTTTAAAAACCCATTTCTTATTGTTTTCAAGTTTTTGATTAATTCCAAGATCAAGAGAAACCTTCCACTATCATCATCATCACCAAGAATCAAGAATATGGTTTTAAAAGTAAGTTTATACCTTAAAGATTTTTGGTGGGTTTTGATAATATTTGATGATATGGAGCTTGTTCTTCCTGGAAACCTCCTTAAAATCATTCTTGGATCTTCAAATGAACTTGAAACTAGTTTGAAATGAACTTAATCTTCAAGATTATGTTCAAAATTTGAAAGTGAAGGTGTATGTGTGTGTATACGGTTTGTAGAGAGAGAAGGAAAGAATTGAAATATTTTGGTGTTGGAAAATGAATATTATTGAAGTATTCTTAAGTTGTAATGATTACATGCTTCATAATGGCCTACACTTGGAAAAAAGAAAGAAGAATGGCAAAATGGTGGGCACACCATGTGCCGCCACCTACACATTGTTACGTGGCCATGATGTCAAGCCATGCAAGGCCATGCGATACATGATGGGTTTAATGTCTCTTTTTAAAATTATTATTTGTTTAATTTGTTAAGTGCATAAAATAAAGGAATCTTGGGGGATGCCCCATGTTTCCAAGTAACGTTTATTTTCCACTTTATTAGGATTCTTAGTTTTGACTTTGTAAGTTTATGCTGTTGATGCAGAATGTCTATGTCTTAGTCTTATATCGAGTCTGTATAGAATAGATGTGATTAGGCTAGCAAAATCATGTATTTATGTAATAGGATGTCAAGTTCGCTCATGATGGTTTTGTGAAGTCAAGTTCGGCCGAACTTGACTATGTCATGTTCGCCCGAACTCACCTCCTCACCAGCGCTTACATGCCTATAAATAGCAAGCTTGATCTTGTCAGTTGTAACTTTGGTGCTCTGAGTAGCGAAGCTCTGTCAAACTAGAGATTTGAAGTTTATCAATAAAATTGACGTTTAACTGATTAATTCTTGTTATTTGGTAATCGTGTCATAATATTTCCGCTATTAGGGACATTAGATATCAAATCTAGGTTCCTTTGCTATCAGGATCGGTCCTACAAGTGGTATCAGAGCTAGAATAGCCTGATTTGATTGATATCAAGACATGAGCATCTCTAATTCTACTCTATTCTTCTTATTTTCTTGACTTTTACACTAAAATGAAGAATTTACGGGCAAATTCTGTCCAAATTTGAATATGTCATGTTAAATACATCATAGATAAACCCCTGAGAGTTTGGAAATTAAAATCAAACGAATTGGTGTCAAATTGTTGAAAAAACCATGTTTTCTAAACTCACTTTGATCGAACTTGTAACCCAAGTTCGGCCAAACTTGTCTTAGAAACTCACTTCCTGAGTGATTTTCTATCAAGTTCGCTCGAACTTGAGGGTTTTTGATAGAATTTCTGCTAAGTCCGCCTGAACTTACATCATTTTCATTGATTCTTTATCAAGTTCGCTCGAACTTGATAAAAATCAAGAAAATCATATTAAGTTCGCTCGAACTTGAAAAGATTCTTCATTTTCTCAACCATAAGTTCGCTCGAAGTTCTCAGGACATTTTCAAATCACTTCACATAAGTTTGATGGAACTTATGTGTTAAAACTAAAATTCTTCATACATTCACTACAAGTTCGACCGAACTTGTAGTTGATCTAATAATTTTCAAAGTTTGAACGTGTTTTCAGCGTACGTGTGTCGATATTCGCGATGGATGATCTTCAGAGAGCGTTTATGTCAGGAGTGGGTACATCCAATGCTAATGTGATACAACAAGTCAACCTTGAAAACGAAATGGACACGTCCGTCAAACCTCCAAAGTTAATGAGTATGGACGAGTACAAAGGATGGAAGGAGAAGTTCAGTTATTGGGTTCCAGCCATGCATTTCCAAAGCTGGGTGGCTATTGAGAGAGGTTATGTCGTTCCATTAGACGAAAATCAGCAAGTTCTGGAAAAGTACAAGTACTCAACAATACAAAAGGATGAGTACATTGCTGAGAAAAAAATGATCAGTCTAATTATACAATCCGTTAAAGAGGATATTTTGGTCTTATTGCCCGAATACACGACTGCAAGAGAGCTATGGTTATCAATGCAAAAGAAATACCAAGGAAGCGCAGAGATGATCAAGAGTAAAAAGGCTCTTATCTTGAAGGAATTCGATATTTTTTACCATGTTGAAGGGCGAGACAATGAAACAGATGATTGAGCATTTTTGTCATCTGAAGGTCCAAAGGAGGGGACACGGTCTTGAGAAGACAGAACCAGAGTACATCGATAAGCTTGCTGATGCGTTACCTGATGGAGAATAGACTACCTATCTTATGGTATTGAAAGAAAGTCACACCTGGGAATTCTTCAAGTTGGCTACATTCATCGACAAACTAGAAGGTCATGAGATGGAACTTCTAAAGATCGCAAAGTCGAAGAATGCTAACATTGTTCAAGATGTTGGTCTATATTACAAGAACGGAATGCAAGACAACATTTCAATCCCAAAGATTCAAACAACATTCAATGCAAATATAACTTCTTCGCCACATAATCAGAATCAATCATATCCTCAATATGATTAAAGTCCATAGAGTTCTTCGTTCTCGAGCACTGGTTCAAATTCATCATATCAAAGTCAAGCAAATCAGAATCAACAAACAAATTCTGATCCGAATGTGTATAAATGTAACATTGCTGTCAATCTAAATATTGTTGTTTCTAAGCAAGTTGTTAAGCAACACATGGCACTTCTCACCACAGTTCTTGAATCGTATGAAAGTCTGGTGGCCGGTAAAATTGGCAATCCAGAAATGACTGCAGAAGATTACGATCAGGTGGACGAAGAAGAACTTGAGTTGATGGATATAAAATGGTCTTTAGCTTCTATCATTCGAAGGGTGACAAAGTTTATTGTACTCACAGGCCGAGATATCGGAAATTCAAGCAACAAGCTAGGGTTTGATAAAATAAAAGTCACTTGTTTCAGATGTCGACAAAAGGGCATTTCAAGAGAGAATGCAAAAATCCTGAAGCAACGGGTAATCAGAGTCCTTTTGGAGGTGGTAACGAATACTACAAGAAGTCGCTACAGTATAAACCATTTCCAAAAAAGACTCAAGTTGATATCCAAGAAAAACCATCCAACAATACCGAAAAGGCAATGGTTGCTTCGAATGAGGATGATGGTTTTGACTGGAATTCTTATATTGGGAAGAAGACAGGAGTTGCTTTGATGGCTGAGATTGTCGAAGATACATCTGCTGAAGATGCAGCTCTGGAGAATATTCTACTGGAACAGCATCTGCAACAACAGGAAGAAGAGGAGACTTATCTTCATATGAAGACACAAGGTATTTTAACTCCTAATTCAACTTCTAGTTTTGCAGGTAACTTTGATGGAAGCTCTCAGGAGCAAGTGGTCGGGAAGAAATCGATTGATGAAGAAGTTATTGATGTTGCTCAAGAAGTGAATGCTGAAAACCTCACGGACATTGCCAATAAAGCTATGATGGCGAATCTAACTAATGTAGGTCCAGAGGTAAAGATAGTCGAAAAGGAAGTTGTCAAAGTACAAGTTATGGAGGTTGAGAAACCTTGCACAAAATGTACCGAGCCATGTGCTAAATGTGCCGAAAAATCACAAATCATCGCTAAACTCAATGTACATAATGAACATTTTAAATATGATTATCGTACAATGAAGGAAGCGTATGACAAAATGAAAGATGATTATGGCAGGCTCGATAGAAACAATATCGAACAACACGATACTGTGAGGATGCTAAAAGGAATAGTAATGGATAAACAAAAAGCAATAAATATTTACATCAATACCATTGCTGAAACTAAATAACAACTCTAGGACAGGAAAATTGAAACAGAACGTGTTCAACAACTTTTAAGAAGTTATACAACTAACGCATATGTCATCGATCATATTCTTCCCACGATCTCGTCGGAAGAAAATGATAAAAGGTCTAGAAAGAAAAATGGTAGAGAATGCAGCAGTGCCCTATGCGAGAAATATTGTCGCAAAACTGTTGATGGGATGGATAAGGTACTCAACATTGAGTTATTATCTGAAAAGAAAAATGAGTTACCGGAGAACATTGATGTAATCTATACTACATCAGATGATGACAATAATGCGGTGGTTAAAAATGTGGTTAAAATGTTCTGAATGATTCTGATGATGGCAGCTTTGAGAGCGCCACCTCGAGTTTAAACAGTTCTGACACAAAATCCGAAGATGACGATACATCATCTGAAGATGATCTATGTGATGATCCTAACATTGTCATGTACAAGGTTAAGGAATCTGATAGATTATACTTTGATGACAGTTTTCCGATTCAGAATGTCAAAGAAGATCAACTTGATAAACTGTTCAAACTGGTTGAAGTTACATCAGAGGACCTGGAGAAAAATGAAAAGAAATTCTATTCTAAACCCAAAAGAAATTACAATAACTACCGGAGAAAGGGTGGTGATCATCCGAAAAACCAGAGAGATGGGTTGGGTTTAGATGAGGAAGAAGAACCGGTAAAGAAAAAGTCACCATTTCACGACTACAAAGATAAAAACATGAAATTCGTTTATGGGACAAGCACGGTTCACAAGGAAAGTTTGATTGGAAACAATCAAATGATGAGTTTAAGAAACAGAAGGAACTTCAAGATAAGGCCAAAGCTGCAAGTGGGGTAAAATTCACTAGTGGTCATTCACATGATGATCGGACTTGCTTCAAGTGCAATGAAGTTGGTCATATTGCATGGAAGTGTCCGAAATCTAAGCCAGCCTATCTTTGAAGGAAGGAAAGTTCAGATGTTGTAAAACCAAAGCAACTAGAATTTGTAAAACCTGTAACGATTTTGAAAAGAAATGAATTAAAACCTGAAGTTAAACCTAAAACTGAAAAGAAATTTGAAAACTCAACTTTCAAAAAAGGTGAAACTTCCAGGGCAATCGAAACAAAGTTTTACATTGAAAAGGTAAACATAAAATCACAAGCCTGGATTGCTAAGAAAAAGTCAACGACATCTGAGGTTATTAAGTCTGAGCTTGTTAAGACTGAAAATAAGATAGAACCTAAATCTGAGACCAAAACCGAAACTGTCAAATCTAAAATTGGTAACAAATCAAAAGGTAAAAAGAAAGTGAACTTTGAAAATGTAACTGACAGTGTAGGCTCAGATGAAGATTATGAGGATGATTACCAAGCTTTTATCCTAAATCCAAGACCAAGAAGGCTTGGGTCGCGCTGTTTAACAAGATTTTAATATGTGCAGGGGCTCCAAAGATCCGTTCTTTCAAAGTGGATTTTGGATAGTGGAGCGTCTAGACATATGACGGGGATGAAAGCTCTTTTGTTCGACATTAAAGCCATTAACGGTGGATATGTTGGATTTGCCGGTAATCAAGGTGGAAGGATTGTCGCCGAGGGAAAACTCTCCAACGGCGTAATATCGTTTGATCATGTGAACTACATTGCTGAGCTTGAGAATAATCTTCTGAGCATTTCGCAGATTTGTGACAAACAGTTCACGGTGCATTTCAATGATAAAGAATGTATGATCTTAAAGCCGGGTTTTAAAATACCTGATGAGTGGATTCTGATGTGAGCTTCGCGGAAGAACGATTTATATGTCTTAGATATAGGCATCGCTACCACATCATCAAGATCAGCACAATATTTTGTGACGAAGGCTACTGAGAAAGATTCTATTCTTTGGCATCGGAAAATGGGGCACATTCATTTACGTAAAATGAATTTTCTGGTACATAATGATCTGGTTGAGGGTGTTAATCTTCGGAGCTTCCATATGTCTGATCATTGCTTAGAATGTAAAAAGGGGAAGAAGATCACATCCGAAGAAGATTCTGAATTCAATTAAGCTGCAACTTGAACGTCTCCACATGGATTTGTTTGGTCCTGTAAACGTTCGAAGTATTTCAGGAGACTTATACTGCTTAGTTATGACAGATGACTATTCGCGTTATACGTGGGTTTTCTTCCAAGAATCAAAAGATGAAACATTTGAAAATTTAGTGATTCTTTTCAAGAAGCTAGAAAACCTTTATCATATCCATGTCCGACGAATCCGCAGTGACAACGGCACAAAATTCAAGAATAGTAAGATGAAAGAATTTTGCAACGCCAAGGGAATTCTGCACGAATTCAGTGCACCCTATACTCCGCAGCAAAACGGTGTAGCCGAAAGGAAGAACAGAACTTTAATCGAAACTGCAAGGACTATGCTTGCAGACTCTAAACTTCCCGTAAGCTTTTGGAGTGAGGCGGTTGCAGCGGCTTGCTATACACTAAACAGGGTCTTAACGGTTAAACCATCCAAAAAGACATGTTTTGAAATGATAAAGAGACGGAAGCCAAATTTGAAATATTTAGAGCCATTTGGTGCGCCATGTACTGTAATCGATCAAGATGGTAAATTCGGGGCCAAATCGCTTGAAGGTTTCTTTGTCGGGTATGCGAGTCCGCTACGAAGAGTGTATGTTCCCTCATTGAGAAAGGTAATTGAAGCACAACATGTTGATTGCTTTAACTATACGGATCCTATTCAAAGAAGAGGTGACGCATGGCTGTTCAACTATCAAGACCTTTGGAAGTCATTCGACTTGCCGGAAGAACCGTCTGAAGAAGAAATCGTAGTGTTATATTATCTTCAACAGTCCGCGAATCAGGATCAAATCATTAGACCAATTGTGGTCAACCCAAGTTGGATTCTTCATATTCCGAAGTAGGTCCTAGTAATAGCGGTGTTCAAGTTGAAAATATTTATGAAGCAGAAGCTACACCGTCTATAACTCCATCGAATGTTTCTTCCGAACCAGAAAATGCTACAACAGTGCCAAGTATGTCTCAGAATCAGAATTCTACTCTGATGAAGCGCCGACATTTGATACTGATGGTGAATCCTCATCGGATGAAGAAGTTGAGCAGATATCCAACATGTTAAATCAATCTGCTAGTCCAAGAAATCAGAACGAAGCTTCATCAAGTGCTCCTAATGTTGAAATGAACATCGATCAAAACATCTCAAATCAGCAAAGCTCAGTTGATGTTCCTAGCGAAGAAATGCCAAGGTCATATTCTTACCATCCTTCAACGAATATTATAGGTGAATTACAAACTGGTGTGCGTACACGAAGCCAAATCAACAAAGCACTTAGTTGTTTCTACACCCGAGTTGCTCCTACTCAAGACCACTGCTACTATTCATGTTTCATTTATCAAATAGAGCCAAAAACTGTTAATGAAGCTCTGGGTGACAAGAATTGGGTGATAGCAATGCAAGAGGAACTATTACAGTTTGATAAATTACGTGTTTGGAGGCTTGTAGACTTACCACCGAAGCAGAAAGCTATAGATACGAAGTGGGTCTTCAAGTGTAAAAGGGATGATTGGGGAGTAATTGTCAGAAACAAAGCTCGATTGGCTGTCAAAGGTTTCCACCAACAAGAGGGTATTAACTACATAGAGGTATACGCACCGGTTGCACGATTAGAGTCAATCCGCATTTTCCTTGCGTTCGCAGCTTGGAAAGGATTTAAGGTGTACCAGTTGGATGTAAAATCTGCATTTCTACATGGAAAACTACTCGAACAAGTGTACGTCATCCAACCACTGGGGTTCGTCGATCCGCTGAACAGAAAAAAAGCTTATCTCCTAGAGAAAGCCTTATACGGATTACACCAAGCCCCGAGAGCTTCGTACGAGACATTATCGCAACACCTTGTTGGAAATGGCTTTACAAGAGGTGGACAATACATTGTTTACCAGAGAAGTCGGATCTCATCTAATCATTGTACAAATCTATGTGGATGATATCATCTTCGGTTCAACAGATGATAGTCTTTGCAAAGAGTTCGAAAAGATCATGAAGAAGAAATTCGAGATGTCCTCCATGGGCGAAGTGAAATTCTTTCTTGGATTACAGGTCGATCAGTTACCAGACGGCATATTCATTCATTAGACAAAGTATGTAAATGACATTCTCAAGAAGTTTGAAATGGATAGCTCGAAGCCGCTTTCGACTCCGCTGGCACTGAATCATGGGATTTGCATTGACGAGACGGGAACCAAAGTTGATGACACACTCTATCGATCGATGATAGGATCTTTGATGTATCTAATGGCATTGTGCCCAGATATCATGTATCCTACCTTCCTATGCGCAAGATACCAGTACAGTCCTCAAGTGTCACACATGCAGATAGTCAAGCGAATTTTCCGATACTTGAAGGGATGTCCAAGCACCGGCTTGTGGTATCCAAAGAACGACGATCTTACGGGATACGCTGACTCAGACTTCGGGGGTGGACAAGTTGAACTGTAAATCTACGATCGTGGGTTGCCAGTTCTTCGGAACTCGTTTGGTAACATGGCAATGCAAGAAACAGACCATGGTCTCTCTCTCTACCTGTAAGGCATAATACATTTTTGCTTCCAGCTGTTGTTCTCAAATCCTCTAGATTCAACAACAGATGAGGGATTATGGTCTGCAATTTCTTGATACGCCTCTATTTGTAGATAATAAGGCAGCGATCGATATCACGAAAAATCTTGTTCATCACTCACGCACTAAACACATTGAAATTCGTTATCACTTCGTTCGTGACTGCTACGAAAAGAAGTCGGTGCGAATAGAAAAAATCCACACCGATGAACAAAAAGCTGATTTTTATACCAAAGCATTTTCTTTAACAAGGTTTAAATATCTCACGAGGCTTAACGGTATTAAAAATTTACTGACAGGTGCGGAAGCTGAGGTTGAATACAGATCGGACGATGAGTTCACGTGATCCACATTGGTTTGTTTATCTTTTAGCTTAGTATTCCTTAAAAACTAAAATACAAAAAATATGTTTTTGATTTTAGGGGGAGAATTTTGAGAAAATACAAAAACATATGAAATCAAAAAGTACAAAAACATTGAAAACGACAAAAAGAATTTGTTGTCACAAAAGGAAATGATAGTACATCAGTGGACTATCACAGTATGCTAAAGAAATGGAAAGTTTAAAAGTGATAAACAAGTCTTACTATGGATGTGTCGATAGGCTTTGTTCAGTAAAGTGTTTCTGAGATATAAACTAAATTTAGCAACTGCTTAAACTTGTGGATTAACACATCTTGGGTATATGGACTTAGTACTCCGAATTTTCGATTGAAAGGTTTCCTGATTCTGAGATACGAGGTCTTTATAGATAGTTGATATCTGGGGTATTATACAAGTTCTTCTGATTTTGCGGAAGCAATAGCCTAGAACTTCTATAATACTTTCACTATAAACCCCTATACTGCATGCAAAACTTGAAAAGAATCGAAAGATCTAATCATTTGCAGTGCTTAAAAGATTCCTTAAATGGAACACACCTTTAAGTCGAGCCTTCATCTCTTTGTCTGTACGGTAGTACTAACCTGAGCTCTCAAGGCCTCGCATTAACCCAGATACAGATATCAATTACGCTATATTCACCTGTAAGATGAAATCTAGGGAATCTGGATTCGGGAGTATATTCAAGAAGTGGGAACTATAGTTAAGTCAAGTTTCATAAAATCATACCAAAACATATCTTGGAAAAACTGAGATATGTGTCAAAGTTTAAGTGGACAAATATATCGGCAATCTAAGTAAACGAGTTTAAAACTTAAAGTCATCTAAAGGTCAACGGTACGGGTGATATGTCTCAATCAACTGATATGATCCTTAGACACGAATTCACAAAAATATGTCTGTAAATATGTTTGTACATAGTTTACATTGTTCAGTACATAGTTTATTTGCTTTACAGATTAAAACCAAAAAGATTTTCATGTGTTTTAGCATAAAACTTACAAAAATACAAAAAGATTTTGTTTCTACATTGTTTTCAGCAAACCAATGTTGGAGAACGGGTCTTCGTAGTCTGGTAAGGTGCAAAACTGGTGGGAATCTATTTGACAACGGGCTGGGAGCTAATCTGTAAAATCTGATAAGCTAAAATGATGAAAAAGTTCATTAATTTGAAACTTTGATTTTTGAAAAATTTGAAAATTCAACAGTTTGTTCATAACGGGTCAAACTGGGGTCATTAACTTGGACTCGGCAGACAAATCGGTTAACCAAGGTCATTAGCTTGGACTTGGTCAACTGAGTGCATTTTCAGAACTGGTAAAATGTAAAAAGTTCAGGGACTAAAATTGCAAAATCTTGAAAAAATCAAACTTGATTTAGGCAAGTTCGGCCGAACTTGCTTAAGGATTAAAAGATTTGTGTTAAAACAAGTTCAACCGAACTTGTTTAGGTTTTATTAGGTTTTTTGTAAGTTCGCCCGAACTTACCTTGGGCTTACAAGTTCGGCCGAACTTGCTAGTGTATAAATACAAAGCAAGTTTGGCCGAACTTCAGTATCCATCTTACAAACTCTCTGAGCGGACTTAGCGTTTGTGTGTGATTTTTCAAAATTGTCAAAAATCTGTCGTTGTGTTGCCGAACTTTCAATTGATTGTGGTGATTTGCACACCATAGTCAATGGCTGAGATGAGAAATCACAATTTGAACCGTGAATTGGACCTTAATTGATTAACTCAGATCTGAAACCATTAAAATATGATAGATCTAGGCTTCTTGTGGACAAATTGATCTTAAAAGTATGATAATTAATGATAATTGACCATGTATTTGCATTAATGTCATTCAGAATGGTCATAATTGGATGTTGGTTGTTAAATGGAGAAGATGACAAGTTGGCCCGAACTTGTTTATCAAGTCCAGCCAAACTTGCATCATAAAACAATATAATTCATTTTCAATTGGTAAGTTCGACCGAACTTAGGATAATATATGATTTGAAAATATGTTGAGATGTTCGCTCGAACTTATAGTATTATACTTGAAAAGTGGTAATGATAAGTTCGCCCGAACTTAGGATGTTTATGTTGAACATGTGATTAAGACATGTTCGGGCGAACTTGAAATAATTGGTTTGTAATTTCAACATGAAGTTCGCCCGAACTTGATGTAATGTGTTGAAAATTTTGTAACTTTTTCTCGAAATGCGTGCTAAATATTTTGCATCGATTTTCAGGTTCAAGTACCAGCGCGGGTAATCACGATGGATTTTTCTAAGTTTCACAACACCTGTATTACTCTCGATAAGGCGTTATGTCCATCACTGAAGGAATACGAAAGCATTTTGAAGTTCTTAAAGGATTGTCCGATTCATTGAGCTATTACTGAGCGAATAGTGTCCTATCGATCGCATACTTATCACTTCTGGATGAATGCAAGTCTAAGCGAAGATACAAAGACTATCAGTTCGTCAGTACAAGTCGGAGACGAGAACAAAGAGATCACAGTCACAGAGGAGGATATTCGCAGGATCTTACAGTTTAACGACGACAAAGATGATCCTATTTTTCCAGACGAAAAAAAGTTTGTGGTTGCTTTTATCGAATGGGCTATAAAGGAAGCTTAAATAAGCGGACACTAAAGAAAGGGGAAGTTCCAAACCCCTACAAGCTTCTCATGCATGCAATTATACACACATTCAGCCATAGAAAGGCGGGTCTCGATGATGTACAAGATTATATGGCCTGCATGGCTACGGTGTTGATTCTGAAAAAGCCGTTCAATTATTCAAAGCTTGTTTTTACTCATAAGTCGAAGAATATGGAAGATACGAGATTGTGTTTATATCCGAGGTTTGTGCAAATGCTCATCGATGAAAAGTTTACAGATATTGCATGTGAATTGAATGATATTCTATACTTCAGTCATCTCGATGAAACCACTGTAAAGAAGTTGTTAAAGTTTCAGAAGCAGGATTCAGCACCAGTGGCAAAACCAATATTGGGGCATTAAAGAATGAAAATTATGTTGCGCCGGCTGAAAACAAGTGGAGAAACGACAGTAGTGGTGATGAACAAGAGTAAAATGCTGAAAATGAATGGTTTAAGACGTTCAATCCGAAAGCTCGTAGTGAATGGTTCTTAAAAGCTGAAGTCGAGAAAAAAAAGAAACGAGCGTCCAAGGAAGCTGAGACTATGCTTATAGATGAAGACGAGCCTGTAAATGTGCAAACAGAGGCTGATTCTAGTGCAGCAGTAGTGACATAGTGTCAGGAAGTTGAAAAGACTACTCAAGAGGACGATGTGATTTCTGTAACTTCTGATAATGATGATGATGGCAAAAAGACAAAGAAAGCTCAGAAACATGCAAGTAGGAGATACGTCGGAAAGCCTAAAAGCACAGAAGTCACACAAGAACCTTCTGGTGCACAGGAGAAAGGAGTTACACAAGAACCTTATACACAAGAACCTCCTGTTGTTATTTCTTCTGAAGCTGAACGTCCAGGAGTTACACAAGAACCTCCTGAGGCTGTATTACTTGAAGTTCCGGTGATTCATCCAGAAAGCTCAACTCCAAAGGCTTCTACACCAAAGGCTGATACTCCTAAATCGACACCAAAAATTCCAAAGACAAAGATATTTGGTGATATTCCAAATGTGCCAGTAGATCTTCAATATTCGGATGATTTCTTTCCTAAAACAGATGTCGACTTTCTTGAAAAGCATGTAAAGATCTTAGAAGATAAAGTGGCAAAGAATGAATCTGAAAAGGCCGAGCTAATCAAGAAGGTTAATCAAAGCTCTGTTGAAAAAGAAATGATGGAAGATAAGATCAAGGTGTTAGAAAATGATCGTGAATTCATGAAGGCATTGATTGAAAGCTTACAAGATGCAAATGAAAAGCTGCAGACAGAGATTGCTGATCTGAAAACGATACAAGCTCTAAATGATAGAAGGTTCACAAGAATGCAGAAAGTGTTGTCTAATAGTCTTGGAATCGACTTTATCGCTGAATACGATCGATTGGATAGGCAAGAGGCAAGAGAAAGAGCTGAATTGCAGAAAGTGGCAAAGGTAAAGGTGTTGAAGGTGATGCACCAAAATCTTCTGAAGTTGAAAATCCTGTTGATGAGAATGTTGAGAAAGCTTACGAGTCCGAAATTTCTAAGGTTGACGAATTTGTCAAGCCTTCTGATACATTAACTGCTACTGAAGATAAGGACGATGATGAAGCAGAAAATGAAGAAAAAGATGATGAACCACCGACTGATGATCCTAAAGATGATTCTGACCATAATGGAGGGAATGATGATGATCCGAGTGTACAGGGATTAATGTGGTTGATGCAGCAGTGAATGAAAGCTTTGATTTCTCTAATCTTCTAAATGATGAGGCGAATGCTATGAATGATCAAAATGAGGGGGAGTTAGGGCAAACAGGGCCAACTGATGATATTGATATGTCAGATGCTATTACTATTGCAAATCCTGTTGCTGCAGTTCCGATATTCTCATGCTTGAGCATAACGTTGAAGAGGGAGAATATGTACACAATTACTCCAAAGAAGATTTGGAAAAGCTAATAGACGTTGATGCATAATCATTAGATTTTGATTTCGAAGAGCAAGTGTTGAACGTGAATACATTGAGCCTAATGAGTATCATTATCAGCGTAGATATGAGGCAGATGAGTATAGTAGCGTAATAGTGGAAGATTGGTCTTCTGATGAAGAGAAAGACGATGCTGAGAAGTACGTCTGTCCTTACACAGATTGTTTACCAACTTTTGAAGAAATGTACAAACAACTTAACGAAGACAGGTTAAAGGGAAAGATCGAAGAATCGATACGTGATGGAAAAGTTCCGAAGCCGATGACAAAGGAAGAAATCGCTCAAGCTAAGAAATCCTGGTTTAAAGAAATGCCACGTAAAAGAAAGTTTTGATGTCCACTAGCATTCTTTACCAGAGACAAAGATGTGTCATTAGGTGATATTTTGAGCTGGGGGTGGTTCAAGGAACTGAATGTGTATGCCATCAAACGAGAATTTGGAGTTCAATACTTCAAATATCTGGCAGATTTCAAGACGCTACCTTATTGGGATGTTGAAGAGCTTGTTCAGACGAGGAATGTAACGTACCACATGAAGTTCATTGATCAATTATTGTGGAAAATGATCAAGTTTGAAGCATCACAAGGTATCAAATACTGGAAGCCTTTTATACCGAAGCGTCGTATCAAAACGAACAAGAAAACAGGGGAGAAAGCTATTACATTGATCATGAAATGTCCAAGAGCTATGAGGAACATGTCTTTGATGCCAATCGAACAAGACTTTTATCCATTATTTAAATGGTGGCAGATTGATCCAAATACGTGTGAAGCTGTGATTGTGTTACGATTTGAGGATCATCTGGATATAACGAAGGAGAAGGTTGAAATGCTTGGTGTGCAAGGTATGGGAGGGCTTGTGGAGAACATTCAGGATACTAGACCCGATGTGGCTAGTGAATTGCTCGAAGGAAGACATCAAGTGTTTGCTCTACAACAAGATAGTGTTCAAAGAACGTGAAAAAGAACAAGCTATGCAATATCAAAGGGTCGTCAATGTTTGCTACGCACGTGAAGTGAACTCTGGTAGGATGTAGGAATCGAATTGGAGGGATCTTGAACGTGTAGAATTTTTGAAGGAAGCAAAGCATCTTGAAGAGATACATGAAAGAGGTAGGGCGGCAAGGCTCAGAAGGTTTCAATTTATGAATAAAGTGCCACCTACCGATCAAACACCAGATCCAAAGCAGGAAAGACGAAAGAAGCCGTACAAGAACTTCTTTGGTCGTAGACGTTAAAGTTTTATTGAAGACAGAGGTTTGAAGACTGATAAAAGATGAAGACGATATCCAAGGGGGAGTCTGTTGATTCAGAATGTCTATGTCTTAGTCTTATATCGAGTCTGTATAGAATAGATGTGAATAGGCTAGCAAAATCATGTATTTATGTAATAGGATGTCAAGTTCGATCATGATGGCTTTGTGAAGTCAAGTTCGGCCGAACTTGACTATGTCAAGTTCGCCCGAACTCACCTCCTCACCAACGAACTTACATGCCTATAAATAGCTAGCTTGATCTTGTCAGTTGTAACTTTGGTGCTCTGAGTAGCGAAGCTCTGTCAAACTGAAGATTTGAAGTTTATCAATAAAATTGACGTTTAACTGATTAATTCTTGTTATTTGGTAATCGTGTCGTAATATCCGCTATTATGGACATTAGATATCAAATCTAGGTTCCTATGCTATCAGGATCGGTCCTACATATGTAGTAGTTTATTTGCATTTTCTAGTTAGTAGGTAAAGTGGTGGGTGAGTTTATTGAGTCATATTATCAATAGTGGGTCGGTTGTTTCATGGCTATTTATAGTCACTATGTTAAAGTTTCTAGCATGAATGAAAAGTTAAAAAGAGTTTATCTCAAAGTCTTGCTTCCTACTGTTTTCTTTTGAGCTTAATCCACTCTACGAATTATTTATCTAACAACCAATTGGTTCATATCACACATGCCCACCCACACTCCATATATACATACACGCACATATATATATATATATAATATCTAGTTATAACCAGGTATTTAACTGACTACCGAGTATTTTATCTAGCGTTTTAACCCTGTTTTAAGGTGTTTGAAATTATTTTTATCATTCTATAAAAATAAACTCACCATAATATTGTTGAACAAAATTTTATTTGCCTAGTCTGGCTGTATTGTCATTATTACACAGTATACGCACTGTATTGCGCAGTATGCGCTTAAATTCACAAAGATAGGAAATTTAAGCGTTCTAATTAATTTTTCCTCATGAATATGATTATCACAACGGACTATTTTTAGGATTTTAACAATAATCAGGCGGTCACCGTTGTTCGTTTCGCATTCTGTTCGTTACGCGATAGGCGTTTATCTTATTATTGCCAGCATAATTTCTAATAAACTTTAAATTTATCAACACCTCAAATATCATCAAATAACACCAATATTCAATAAAATATTGCCTTTATATATTCATAACACGTGTCACACTAGTACAGTACTGGCTCAAAATAGTCGGGTGTCACATTGAACCATGGGAGTATCCAAGTTGTAGATCTAACAGAGTTTATGGAGCTATTCGGGAGCTTTACGGAGCAACAGGAAGCAAACGCGATCAACCGGATACGCGAAATGGACAAAATAGGAAGTTGAACATACAAGTCGTGTCTAGGGGTGTAAACAAGCCAGAGGCTCGAGAGCTACTCGTTATCGGCTCGGTCAAAAGCTTGAATGAGCCGAGCTTTAACGAGCCCGAGCTCGAGCCTGAAATAGAGCTCGTTTATTTATCGAGCCCGAGCTCGAGCCCGAAATACAAAGCTCGCTTAGGCTCGCGAGCCTAAACGAGCCCAAACAAAAATTTATTTATTTTATATATAATATAATAATAATGATGATAACATTTGCGAGTCGAGCTCGAGCCGAGCCTTGTCTCGTTTAAGCAATATTGAAGCGAGCTCGAGCCAAGTTTTTAGCTCGTGTGAGGTTGTTCTTAAAATAGCTCGAGTCGAACCGAGCTTGAGCTTTAGGTTTTACTCGTGAGCCAAGCTCCAGCTGAAATAAGTAGGCTCTAACCAAGCCGAGGCTCGAGCTTCATAAAAACATGACGAGCTGAGCTCGAGCTCGAGCTTCATAAAAACATGACGAACCGAGCTCGAGCCAAGTCGAGCTCGGGCTCGGCCCGGCTCGTTTACACCCCTAGTCGCGTCTTTGACGGCATACGTTGATAAGGAACTCGCATAGGCAGTGGAATAACACGTAAGCAAAAACAAAGATTTGCGTGGTACATCGCCGACGCCGAGGGAGGTCGTCGGCGATGCCTTCCCTTGATCCACTTCACTGATTTTGGTTTGTTTAATGTTTTGAACGAGTTTTATACCCAATTTTGGGTCATTAGTTGGGGATTACATATTTTTGAAAGGGGAGCATCATCTTGGGAGCCAAAAACTTCAAGAACACCATCTCCAAACCATTCCAATCATCATCATCACAACCCTTAATCCTAACCCTAATCCACCACCATCATTACCATCATCCAATCCACAATCTGTGCACCATCACAATCCAATCATAAACCCTAATCATCATCCATCTTTATCATCAAGCTTCAAGGTATTCGTGTTCGAGTTTCAAACATAGAGTGATCAAGTTTCGTTCGTCATCAGTGGCTAATCCTCTCGGGTTTCACCCTAACGTATGTTTTTGTATGATTTTAAGGTTTAAACATTTGTTTGGGATTTGATTTGTGACAAATTGTATTTTGAATTTGAAACTTTTGATAATTTTCGTGCATTTGAATTGAATTTGTGAATTGTGAATTGTCACACCCCAACCAGTGGGGGAATTATTGGGGCGGACGTAATTAGATTGCTCGAGGATTCATAACGCTAAACTTGTGACGAGTAATTAAACAACAAAGTTCCATTTCATTTCTAAATTCAAGTACAAGGCTTTTAGAAACAAATACAACAACAAATTCAAAGTACAAGTTCAACATAGATCAAAATTAAAGTGGGTTTCTTAGTTCTTCCTACCAGATTCCATGCGTCCATAATATCATCGTCATCCCGTAATACATGTTAAAGTATAGTTCAACACACAAGGCATTAGCGAGTACATAAGTTTAACTAATAGCATAGCATAAAAGTTTAACAAATCCTCATGCATTAATGTTAACTAAAAACTAACATGGCATAACTATCATGCGACTATACGTGTCAACCCAAAGTTTTCCCGCAAGCGTAATCTAATCATAGCAATGAGAAGACCGTATGTGTTTATCTTAACATGACCTTAAGTATACGGGCGGTGCGTTACTCCTAGAACGCTAGACATGTTAAGGGAGGCTTGATTGAAGTTAATGACAAAGTATAAGCATAGCATGTTTGAATTCAAGTTTGGTACATAAACATGGATAAGGGTTTGTTTGTGATCAAGTATAAGCATGTTTGTGTGATTTTGATAGATTACACGTATTGCACCCAAAGTGATAAAAGTTAAACAGGGTCGAGTAGACTCAAAATTTTGCAAGCTTTCTAGGAAATCCGCGAGTCGTTGAGTTGGAGTGTTGAAGTGATGAACACCGAAGTTACCCTACAAGGGTAAATAGAGGTGTGTGAATATTCTAATTTTGATGAGGGTTTCAGATTTGGAAGCAGAATATATGAAGGAGTGGATGAAAAGGTGCCACTACATATGAAGTGACCACTTCACACGAAGTGACTGTCCACTTCGTGCGAAGTGATTGACCATTTCGTGCCAAGGGACTGTTTCTAGAAGATGTTGCTTGTTAGGCTCTCGTTTTGATAATGAATTCTATTGAACGAGGAGTTTAGGTTCAAGGCTGATTAGTCTTAGTATAGAACAGTTAACCATGGCTCGGTTAGTATCAGGAACTTTACTAAGTGAAAATATAGATATTTCAGTTTGTAATATATATGTCATTATGTCAAGGTTCATCAATTATGTCATAGAGGTCAAGCAAGGGGTACATATACCTCATGATTCACCAAAGCTCGAAGTTTATCAACAAGGTTGATAAACTCAGTTGGTCATGAATGTACAAAAACTAAATACAAAAATGTTCAAGTGAGGTGTGGAACCTAATTCGGGTAGCCAAGGCTCCAAACGTTCTCACACTTGCTGGAACACAAGTTCAATCCCAGTGAGGATGATGAACTTGGTTAGCTACTACACTTGGTACAAGAAAAGTAGAAGAAGAATTATAATCATTACAAAGTAATAGTGAGCTAAAACTCACTCAGTTACAAACGGGTATTCTGCCAGAAATCAGGAACAATTCAAGTGAGAGTGTGAAGATTCGGAAAGTTAGAAGGTGAGAAGTGAGCTGATATTTATAGGAACGAGTTGCTACTAGCTCCACTTCGTGCGAAGTGGGTTCCACTCGCACGAATGGGTTGGTTTGTTGTCTTCGCATATTTTAGCCGATTTTTGAGTATTTCAAGCATGAAGTTGTATCGTAAAGTTATTGCACGTATAATAAGTGTTGGCTTGCATGAAAACAAGTATTTGAATGATTGATTGCATCTACGAAAAGTAATAATAAAGTATAAATTTTATTATAATTGAAGCCTCGATTTGTGATAACGGAGATGGGGTACGATTGTAAGGTTTCTAAAAAAGGAATGCGAAAACAAACTTTCTAAAATTAGGAATACAAAAATACGAGGCGTTACAGTCTCCCCTACTTTAGGAAATTTCATCCCGAAATTTGTTCAAGATGACGACTTTGGAAAAGGTGGCATTTTGGTGCCTTGATGTGTGTGATAACCTATTAAATGTTTTAGCCAGGATTGGGATTTTGAAGTTAAAAGCTTGCTCGGTGTTTATGTATAAGCATGTTGAAAATTTGTGGTTCAAAAGTGTTGGCTAGATTAATGGTTCGTGGCTGATCGGGCTTACGCAGGAAAAATTTGAGGGATAAAAAGGTAGGTTTGTATAGTAACTCGTTTGACTAAGGTGATTTGAGACATCAACAAGTAAGTAAAACGTGTATGTGTGTGTAGGCAACGTGAGTTTAACTGAGTTTGAATAATTTAATGGAGGGAATGTTTTTTAGAAAAAAAGAGGGCGACCTAAGAAGAAGGTTTTAGCATAAATACGGATGTAAGGTAATGTGCGGTGCGTACCCTAGATTGTAAGAAAAGTAATCGGTTCTAAGGTATATAAGTAAAATAACTCGTTGTAGATAAATGCTTATGGGTGAGAAATCAGGGTGATAAACATTTACGGTCTCAAAAGTTTTTGGCGGTAATAGGCCGACTAGTTGGAGGTTGCGCGTCATAAAAATGAAGGATAGTTTAAATTTTTTTTTACTGTAGTAAGTTGCTGAGGATGTTTGATGAAGAATGGAAATTTATTTTGACTGTACCATCTATCACACCCCAATCGATCGCGGAATCATTGGGGTGAACATTTAGGCCGATTTACTATAGATAAGGTTTTGTCAAGGTGTATAGGAATAGTTCAGGATAATCGAGGCATGGGAGTGAGTGGTGCATGTCGAGCGTGATATGATTTTGTTAATATTTTGAGTCCATGTTACGCATTATTCAAGTTTTAAATTTATAAAACACGATACTATACTAACACTAAACACACACTAGGGCAAGTGCACACATCGTGAGTGTAGTATAGTGTTGGTAAGATACCGAGGTCGTCCAAGGACACAAGAGCTTTTAATACCGGTTTAGCGTCGACATCTAATCGATACAAATTTTGGATACAAGTTTTGAAAGATAAAATTAAACATCAAAATGAAAAGATAAACAAAAATGAAATACAAATAGACAAGATAGAATCACTTAGATCTAACTCCTCTTTTATGTACCCTTTGATGATTTTCGCACTTTCGGACTTTTTAAGAGATTCTATTGGTTAAAGTAGTAGGCCCCTCTTTTGAAGGTGACATTACCCTCGGCCAAGTGGTTTGAGTCAGTAGGGATACAATCCCAGGAGGCCGATTTAATGTTTTAATAATAGTTTACATATGAGGGGTTCAAGCTATTCGCACCCCCGCCATCCAATACCATCGGGCATTGAAGGAGGTCCTAGTAAGCTTGAACCAAGTCCTCGTAGGATCTATACACTGAACGAGACAAGAACTTTACCAAACCACCCTTCTAATAACGTGCTTTATATAGACCGTAAGGACACGAATGAGCAAATCAATGACATCATGAAGAAATGGTTAAGAAAATTCACTTTCAACATAAGAAACTAGTTATTAAAGTCATCAATAGATACCCAATTAAAAAGTGCCGAAAGATTAAAAATCAAAAGTAATACATAAAAGATTTGTCTTCACCAAGTGATGTAAGAGATTAGCCAAGCATGCCCTTTGTTTGACAAGAACTCTTACGATCAATCTTGGATCCCGAGACTACTCACACACTCTAAAGATGGAAGATGGATGATGGTGGTGGGTGTTGGTGGTGTAGTGGTGGTGGAATGGTGGCAGAGTGAGAGAGAAGTGGTTTGCCAAGGGATGCCTTTGAAGTGAACCAAGCACCCCTATTTATAGTCAAAACAATACCCAGCCACGGCCCCGTGTCCGCTGGGCATGGCCTGTGGCCGCTCCTTTCTCTCTCTTCATTTATTGCAGCTTGCCAGCAGAGGGTCCCACACGACCCTGTAGCCTCTGGCACGGCCCCGTGGTCAACTCTTTACTGTACTATCAAGATTCTGAAAATCGAAGAGTTGATCACGCCCCATGTCTGTCTGGGCACGTCCCCGTGGTGGGCATAGAAGCTTCTGTTTGTTTTGTCTGCAAGTGCTAGGACTGACCATGGCCAATGTCTGGCTGGGCATGGCCCGTGGTCAGCTTCTGTTTTCTTGTTTTTGCTTTTGGGATGCTGCCGAGGGTTCGGGCGTGTCACAATATTCCTTTTATGTTGGTTTTACCTGCTACATTGCTTCTTTTGTTCTTTTAAGCTCATCTGGTCCTGTAAATTCAAAAGGAACAAAGAAACGTGCTTTTCCAACATTAGTACCAAAAAATGGTTTGTTTTGCGCCTTGTTTGATGTTATTTATATGTTGCATTTTGCACACATAAAATCCCCCACACTTGATTTTTTGCTTGTCGTCAAGCAAAACTCTTTAAATGTGGCTTACACACCCAAATGGAATAGGTAGAGAAGAAGTTTTGTGGCTTGTCTTAGAGTGTCGGGAATCCAAGATCTTTAGTTTATTTTGTTTTTATTTTATTTACAATCTATTCGTCATGATTTATTTAGAAGAATTATAAGAAAACTTATTTATTTAGGCATAACATGCCCATTTAAAATTCCATTTAGTTATATACAAGTTCACATACCTCACAAAAGATCACTCAACACTCGGCCGAAGATGTATCTTTGTGATAACACTCGATCCGGCATGGAATTACTCCTACCATATACTTGACAAGAGATCAAACCTCCTCCTTTTTAACTATAAACCCTTGTAAATATCAAGAGGACTTTGGACTTTGAAAGGGGTAGGCTTGGGTTAAGGGTAGGTGTTTCTGGGTTAGAAGTTAGTAAAATGGCGAAAAGCGTAAAAAGCGTTGGTGTCGTAAAAACTCTTCATTTTGTGACATTTATTTTGAACTAAATATCTTCAAACAAGATTTTTGAAGAACTTGTTTGGTTATCAAAATATATATTTTATGTCACAAGTTTGAAGATAACCATTTTTTTTACTAAAATAAATGGGTTTGAATAAAAGGGTTTTGGTGGGTAATGGTTGATTGTTTTGTGGGTTTGGAAATGAAAAGGTTTAGGCTCAAAGGGGTTAACTAGTGGAGTTTTTTGATGGTGAGTAAAAAGAGAAAAATAACGGTTTTGAATTAAATTTTGGTTAGTCCTAATGCCTCTATCATTTACTTACTTGGGTTTAAGTTGGTAAGGACTGGGAATGTATCGCCTTGGCAAGTTCTAGAGTCCTAAGAATCAAGCGGCTATTCACACAAGAAACAAAAAATGAGCATTTAGTTAAAGATGTTTATATGTATGCTGAGTAAAGGCTCAAAACTCACTTGTCGTGGGAAATGGGTTTATAGTGTGAACATGTACGTATAATCAAATTTTAAAAGCGTTTGTTATGCCCTTTTTATAATTTTTCTATATTTAGTTCTTTTTATCAGGACACTATCGGTTGTAAATTTTCATAAACATAATTTTTTTTGAATTTGTTATTCCCAAATTAAACCAAGACAAGTAAAAAAATGAAAATTTTTGAAAAAGATTTGGGGTGATTAGCGGTTCCAAGGTGAGTTTTGTGTAAGGCTTATTATTAGGACTTACAAGATTCAAGATTTTAACATCCCCCCCACACACACTTAAATTACACTTCCTCAATGTGTCCAAAAATTAGTTTTTCGGTTGATTAGAATGTGTAAAAGTAGGTTTAAAACAAGTCTTTATGTTACTGGGCATCTGGCCACGGGTCCGTGTTGATTGGACACGGCCCCGTGGTCAGATTTCCAGTAACAATACTTACAGAAAGTTGGCCACGAGGCGTGCCTGGTGGCCACGACCCATGGTCAGTGAGTTGCAGACAAACAACAGTTCAGGTAGTTGACCACGGGGGCGTGGGTAATGACCACGGCCCGTGGTGGCAGTCTGCAATTGTTGAGTTTTAGGTTTTTTGCTTCTGGTTCCCGGGCTTAGAGGGCACTAATGCTAAGTGCATTCAAGCCTCCTTTGTACCTGTTTACTATCATTCACACCACATAAAACATAACATAATACCCACATCCTAATTTACGATCGTTCACGTTCACCCTCATCACAACCATCGAAACAAAAGAAAATGCACAAACTAAAATTGTTGAGAAAGTAAATTGTTTAACCACGGCACGCAGGCCGACAAATTGTTCAAAGGGTAAGAGGGGTCAACCTGAGAGCTGCATCTGTCACCTACCACACCACTGCCATCACCTTCGATCAATCCATATCCTCGTCCTCGTCATTGTCTTCCTCCTCGTCATCATTGCGATACGCCATATGTCCCCGGATGTACGTGATGTCTTCTTGCATGGTGGCGATGTCTCGCTCCACCGCTTCGATCCGGATGTTGGCATTGTTAGGTACATTGTACGTATTCCGGGTGCAAAGTAGGTTTTCCTGCAAAGATCAGTCAAACTTTGAAAGTTAGGAAAACCTCCTCCTTAAAAGGAGGAGCCCGGATGGTAGCTTTAATGTTGCGGAGGAGGGCAGTTGGGATCATCTTGGAGGGCTAGGACTTCTTCCGGGCCCCATGTGTTTCATTGGGCGTTACAGAAGCGGAGGGTTCCATCATTCATGTCTTGGATGATGCCCATGGATCGGCATTGGGCGAGGTGTACCTTTCCTGATTTCACACCCTTGTGGAATGCCTTTGGGATGCGGTTGACATAGTTCTTGAATAGGCGATAGATCCACCCACCGAAAAAATCAGTGTGGGATGAGAGGCCATTTGGTTCAAGTGCATGTTCTTGAGGAGGAGGTAGGTGACATCAAGGGGTAGGCGGTTCCGGATGTAATAAAGGCAAGTGAGCTCTCGGAGATTCACCACCCCCGAACTGTCGCACCGCTGACATAGAGAGTTGCTTAGGACCCGATGGATGTAGCGGTATAGGGGGTCCCACAACTGCGAGCTCTTGGTTATGCTTGCGTCATATGCCCCGTCTCCAAGTTGGGCCCATGTAGTTTGGCGCATGTTGAGTGGGAGTTCATGGAGACCACCCGTGGATTCCTCTTCAACAGATTCGTCTTCAGTATACAAACCCACATTAACGCCAAAATGGGCGATGGAGATGGAGAATAATGTTCCCCCACACCTAAACTCGACCCCTTCTGAGTCAAACAGTTCCTCTTTGTTTTTGAACTTGAAAGTGCTATAGAACTCCATGTTATACTCATAAGCGGAATGGAGCTTTGTGTCAAGAGCGGCGCGTAATGGTCCTATAACCAACATCTCATAACATCCCCTTTGTCCAACCGCTTCAAGGGTATCGTAGCATGTTTGCCTTGGTGCTTCCTCATGTCTTTTTTGGAGGATCTCGTAACGGGTTTAGTATTCTAGTTCCGACGACTTGAACCTCAGAAACTTGGTATTCTAGTTACGATAAAATTTCGGAAAAAACTGAAAATAGTAGGCTGGACACGTCCCCGTGGTGGCTGACCACGCACCGTGTTTAGACTATAATCTTGGCCACGCCCCGTAGGGGTGTGAATTTCTGACACGAACCGGAAACCCGACACGAACCTAACACGAAATTCGCGGGTTTAGGTTTTGTCTAAACGGGTTCGGGTCAGTTTCGGGTTGAACACGCGAACCCGTTTAGGTTTACGGGTCAGGTTCGGGTCAACCTGGTCGGGTTGGCGGGTTGACCCGTTTAACACATTTATACTATATTATATTTTTTACAATATATTTTATCTCATAAATTAAATGGGACGTGTATTTTATGCCATGATTATAACTTAAAAAGAGAAATTAACATAGCTTTATAATTTAAATATGATATTATTATATACATTTGTGTTTTTTAAGTAATTTTTAATTTTAATATATTAGTTTAAAAAAAAAAATTAAAGAAATCGGGTTAAACGGGTCGTGTTCGGGTCAACCCACAAAACTTCGGGTCATGTTCGGGTTCATATATATGATACGATTTTCGGGTTCGGGTCGGGTTCGGGTTCGTGTAAAATTTTCGGGTTCGGGTCGGGTTGAACCCGCCAACCCGCGAACACGATCCGTTTAGCACCCCTAACGCCCCGTGGTCAGGTTACTATTATCTCAAATCCTGAATTTTCGAGCCGGTTTCGAAAAGTTTAAAATTTTGGGTTGAGTAGGGGCGGTTTTCCCCGAAAATGAAACCCCAAGTGTTATTTTTTCGAAAACAACACGTTTACCCTTCAATTTTAACTTTTTCGATTAAAAAACAAGGGTTCATGGTTTCTACTCGAAATTGGACGATTCTTTGAACAATATTGGTTGATTACTTCCTAAAACATGTGTGTAAACTACTATTACTAGATCTAAACAAAAATTTTGAGTTTGATCCGGGTCTAGTTCAAGAACCCTAGATTTTTCCCAAATTTTTGGTGTTAATCTACGTGCAAATCGTTAAACTAACTAAAGAAGATGTTAGAATCATACATTGGAGATGTTTGATGGAAGGAAATCGTGAAAAACCGTAGGAAAGTGCAGAGGAACCAGAGGTTTTTCAGGGAAACGGGTCGTGGTGAAATGAAGAAAAAGGGGGTTATACCCGTCTATAGACCGACCACGGTGTGATCGTTTATCCGAAAGGTTCCTTTAGTTTATCTTACCTGCCTTGAAGCTTTCCCGATTATTTGTCGTTTCGTTAATATCTACAAAGTACAATGATAATTTACATACATACAGAAGACTTTCATTTAATCATACCTCTGCCGCTTGCAACGAGATCTCCTCCTCATCATCCTCAATGAATCCTTGGTAGAGCTTAAGCCTTTGTCCGTTGACCTGGAATGGTATGCCATTTTGAGATTTAATATCTATTGCTCCATGTGGGAAGATATGGGTGATGGAGAAAGGTCCCATCCACCTAGACTTTAGTTTTCCAGGTAATAATTGAAGTCGTGAATTAAACAATAGCACTTGATCTCCCTCTCGAAATTCCTAAGGCTTAATATGTTAGTCGTGTAAGTTTTTCATACGTTCCATATAAATTTTATAGTTAGAATATGTTTGATTTCTCAATTTGTCTAATTCGTTTAACTAGTAAAATCGATTTTTACCGGCGATTTCATGGTCTAGGTTTACGTTTTTAATGCCCAGTAGGCTTTATGTGCTATTTTTACTGGCAAGTGACAACTTTTTCCGTAGACGAGCTTGTATAGAGTGGTACCTATTTTTGTTTTATAGGCAGTTCAAAATCGTCTAATTTATCGGCCCATTCTTTTTTATTTAATCCTACGGTTTTTTCAAGTATTCGTTTTAAACCTTGATTGGTCACTTCGGCTTGACCAGTGGTTTGTGGATGATATGCGGTTAAGATTCGGTGATAGACCCCATATCTTGTTAAAAAATTTTCAAGTTGATGGTTACGATAATGGGTATCTCTATTAGTTATTAATGCTTTTGGAGTATCAAAACGAGAGAATAGTTTTTCAAGAATCTTACCACTACTCTTCCATCATTGGTTGGAAGAGCTTTGGCTTTGGCCCATTTTGACAAGTAATTCATGTCCACAAGTATATATTTGTTTCCTTTTGACGGTGGGAAAGGTCCCATAAAATCTAGTCCCCACACATAAAAAATTTCACAAACAAGAATGCCGTTTTGTGGCATTTCGTTTTTGGAAGAAATATTACCTGATCGCTGGCATGCATCACATGTCTTGACAAGACTTTGTGAGTCTTTGTATATTGTTGGCCAATAGAATCCTGAATCAATTACCTTTTGAGCGGTGCTAGTTGCTCCATGATGTCCTCCATACGGTCCTTCATGACAATGGAGAAGATTTTTCTTACTTCGTTACCATGGACGCATCGTCGGACAAGTTGGTCGGCACAAATTTTGAAAAGATATGGATCTTCCCAAAAATAATGCTTTACATCAGCAAAGAAATTTTTTCTTTGATCATGTGGCCATCCCTTCACCACTATCCCACTAGCTTAGTAGTTGGCGTAGTCGGCGTACCATGGTTCTTCTAGATATTCCACCATTTTTAAGGATTCCGCTGGGAATTTTTTCGTTGATGAGCCCATCCCTAGTTGACTCCAAAGCTGGATCTTCAAAGCGAGATAGATGATCGGCCGCGGTGTTTTCAGCTCCTCTTTTGTCTTTTATTTCTTTGTCGAATTCTTGGAGGAGTAGAATCCACCTGATTAAACGTGGCTTGGCATCCTGTATTTTAAAGAGATAATGAATGGCTGCATGGTCCGTATAAACTATTGTTTTAGAAAGAAGAAGATAAGAACGAAATTTATCAAAAGCAAATGCTACAGCAAGTAACTCTTTTTCAGTTGTGGTGTAATTTTCTTGTGTATCATTAAGAGTTTTACTTGCATAGTATAATGGGTGAAAATGCTTATCTTTTCTTTGCCCCAAGACAGCTCCAACTGCAAAGTCACTTGCATCGCACATGATTTCGAAAGGTAATTTCCAATCAGGTGCTATCATGATTGGTGCATTGACTAGCATTTCTTTTAGTGTTAATAATGCTTGATTGCAATCCTTGTCAAAGATAAATGGTGCATCTTTTTCAAGTAATTTTGTTAAAGGTCTTGAAATTTTAGAAAAGACTTTGATAATCGCCTATAAGTAGGGCATGCCCTAGGTAACTTCTGATGGCTCTAATGCAGGATGGAGGTGGTAATCGGAAAATGGTGTCTATTTTGGCTCGATCAACTTCCATTCCTTCGCTCGAGATCTTGTGACCGAGTACTATTCCCTCCGTTACCATGAAATGACATTTTTCCCAATTAAGGGCAAGATTAGTTTCATCACATCGAGATAGCATTCGTTCAAGGTTATCGAGGCATTTGTCGTATGAATCTCCAAAGATAGAAAATCATCCATGAATACTTCCATAGCTTTTTCTATCATATCATGGAAGATGGCCACCATGCAACGTTGGAAAGTTGCAGGGGCATTACATAGACCAAAAGGCATGCGTCGATAAGCAAAAGTTCCATAGGGACATGTAAAGGTTGTTTTTTTTCTTGGACCTCCGGGGCTATCGGTATTTGAAAGTAACCTGAAAAACCATCTAAAAATGATAAAATTTATGACCGGATAATCTTTCTAACATTTGATCAATGAAAGCTAAAGGAAAGTGATATTTCCTCGTTGCTTCATTTAATCGTTGATAATCTATACAAACTCTCCATCCGGTGACGGTTCTTGTTGGGATTAATTCCTTTTTTTATTGTGACCACCGTCATACCTTCCTTTTTGGGAACTACTTGAACGAGACTTACCCAAGGGCTATCGGAAATTGGGTAACTGAGTCAGACATCAAGTAGTGTGATGACTTCGTTTTTAACCACTTCTTGAACATTTGGATTTACTCTATGTTGTGGTTGGATTACTGATTTATAGTCATCTTCCATTAAAATTTTGTGCGTGCACATGGATGGGCTTATGCCTTTTATATCAACAAGTTTCCATGTAATCGCATTTTTATGTTTTTTTTCAAAAGTCTAATTAATTTATCTTTTTCTACACTAGTTAATTTTGAAGAAATAATTATGAATAACTTACCACGCTTGTCTAAGAATGCATATTCCAAACTTTTTAGGAGCTCCTTTGAGCTCGAGTGGTGGGTCTTTAAGAGACTCCTTATTTGTTTGTTCTTTATTTTGGTCGAGAACCAAAAAGGTTGGTTCAATGGCGTCTTCTTCTTCGACGAGCTGGTCGATTTCTTCTTCCGTATCGGGCAATTCATCTTCATTTTCAATTAAGGGGTCGTCGTTGCCGATTGGATATTTCATGGATTGGTTAAGATTGATGGACCTTTTGTCGTCCCCTAATTGAATGGGTAGGTTGTTTTGCTTCCGATTAATCAATGCTTGATGGGTTTTCACAAAAGGTTTCCCAACACAAGTGGAGCATCATCGGGAATGATGAAGTCGGTTGGGACTACCGTTTGTTTGTTTGCACTAACTCATCCTCAACTACTCCCTGATTTTTATTATTTTGCGATTAGAGAAGAAAATGGGGATTTGAAGTGGAGAAAAATCATTAATATTTATTTTTTTTGAAAATATAGTTTGGCATTATATTAACACAAAGATCTTTATCAATTGTGATGTGACTAATAAAAGTGTTTTGAAAAAATCATGGAACCAGTGTTATGTTGATTTCAAATTGCTCATCTCCTATTATCGTAGTTTGATCATTTGTTAATTTAATGCTAACTATTTCGTCAATTTTAGTGTTAGTGTTTAACTCTTTTATAAAATTTAGCATGCTGGTGCGTGTCGAGCGTGATATGATTTTGTTAATATTTTGAGCCCATTTTACGCATTATTCAAGTTTTAAATTTATAAAACACAATATTATACTAACACTAAACACACACTAGGGCAAGTTCACCCATCGCGAGCGTAGTATAGTGTTGGTAAGATACCGAGGTTGTCCAAGGACACAAGGGCTTTTAATACCGGTTTAGTGTCAATGTCTAATCGGTACAAAAATTTTATAAAAGTTTTGAAAGATAAAATTAAACATAAAAATGAAAAGATAAAAAAATGAAATACAAATAGACAAGATCGAAAGTGATACCCAGGACGAAACCAGGTACACCATAATCTGTCCAAAACTTTAAGTATGCTTAAAACAATAATTGTGCGAAAATCCTAAAAACATGTATGACTTGTGTGCTATATTAAACGATATCTGTTATGTCTCGGAGGAATCCGAGAGCACGTCATGGTTAACATAACACTAAGAAGGGCCAACGGAGCGAGGTTAGTGTCCTTAGCCTTTAAAAACGTGTTAAATGGGAGCTTTCCGTTTAACAACGCATTAAACGTTTGACTATGATTATTAGGCCAATGGTTGGGCTATTTAAGATTCTGAGTTTACGAGGAATATTCTGGGAGATTCCAGGGTCGTTTGGACACTAGGGGTGTGTCCCATGCTAGTTCGGGAGAATCCTCGACGGCAAAAACGGAAACTCAATTTTGGGCAACCTAGACTCCCCAAACACCCAAACTCCCTTTTTGAAAAGTTAATCCTTCTTAAATGACCACATGTTGGTACTATTGGTATTCCCGTACCATTATCCGAGTGTGTCAAACAACTGAGTTTGGCTGGCACGCGAATCGGTGCCCAGAAGGAAAACTAAAAAATGATACTACCCTGACATCCATCACCATCCCAGTATCCTATAGGTTCAATCCGGGGTGAAAACTCATAACCAGGTCCAAGTTATAACCGTCACCAAATTAGATGCTGATTTGAGTCCCTACTTGCGTGCCTGCTATTAAAGTTGATCCAGTTAATTAATCACTCCTTGATTGATACTACAACCCTCATTGTGAGTTTCACTCCCCCAGTTTTAAACTGTTTTACTGTTTTCTGGGGTGAATTGCATGTTACCAACTGTGTTAATTGCACCAACTTGTGATGATGTGAATTACCTAACACACGAACTATCCCAAATGCAAGTGATTAACGTAAGCCGTAGGCAGTGGATAGTACTATTGGTCTGACAAACCCAGTTGCCGCCAGACTGGTGTGCCGGCAGCCAGGAAACTGCATGTGTCCTAAACTATGTTATTTTATTAGGCATAACTACACATGGGGCGTTGGATTGCACGTGACGCAATCAGTGTGGGCTGAGGTGTCGAAGGTGACACGACCCGGTGTGCTGAGGTATCAAACGTGACACGGCACGGTTATTGTGGTCAAGGTTTCACTTGTGAACTCGTGTAATTCCATCTGTGATTTGTGACACGTGCAATTAAACTTGTTAACGCATTTGCTGTGAACAACCAAATCAGTGGAACTCACCGACTCGTTTAGTTGACCCTTTTTAAATCAACATGCATTTCAGGTAAAACTAAACAGAAATGAGGAATGTTCGTATGGAATGTTTTGAGTAGGCGAACAATAGTAGAATAAGGGTTGTAGTGGCGTGTAGTACCACACTTGGAATAATGGTTTGTAATATGATAGTTTATGTATGTTGTATCCCATGTTCCCTCTTTATATGATATCATGTTTTTAAATTTTGATGAAATACCATGTGTCTGTCGCACCCCGCAATTGTCTCCCGCTGCGAGTCGGGGTGTGACATAGAATCACTTGGTTCCAACTCCTCTTTTATGTACCCTTTACCTTTGATGATTTTCGCACTTTCGGACTTTTTTAAAGATTCTCTAGTTACAGTAGTAGGCCCTTTTTTTGAAGGTGACGTTACCCTCGGCCAAGTGGTTTGAGTCAGCAAGGATACAATCCCAAGAGGCAGAAATATTGAAAGACAATTAAGTAAGTTATTAATGCGAAAAGTGGTAGGCCCCTCTTTTGCAGGTGGCGTTACCCTCGGCCAAGTGGTTTAAGTCAGCAGGGATACAATCCCAAGAGGCTGGTTTAATGTTTTAATAGTAGTTTACATATGAGGGGTTCAAGCTATTCGCACCCCTGCCATCCAATACCTTAGGGCATTGAAGGAGGTCCTAGTAAGCTTGAACCAAGTCCACGCAGGATCTATAAACTGAACGAGACAAGAACTTTACCAAACTACCCTTCTAACCCCCTTCCAAGTAGTTAACGTGCTTTATATAGACCGTAAAGACACGAATGAGCAAATCAGTGACATCATGATGAGGAAATGGTTAAGAAAATTCACTTTCAACATAAGAAACTAATTATTAAAGTCTTTAATACATACCCAATTAAAAAGTGCTGAAAGATTAAAAATCAAAAGTAATAAATGAAAGATTTCTCTTCACCATGTGATGTAAGAGATTAGCCAAGCATGGCCTTTGTTTGACAAGAACTCTTATGATCAATCTTGGACCCCGAGACTACTACACCCTCTAAAGATGGTAGATGGATGATGGTGGTGGGTGTTGGTGGTGTAGTGGTTGTGGAGTGGTGGAAAATTAAGAGAGAAGTGGTTTTCCAAGGGATGCCTTTGAAGTGAACCAAGCACCCCTATTTATAGTCAAAACAGTACCCTGGCCACGGCCCCGTGTCCGCTGGGCACGACCCGTGGCCGTTCCTTTCTCTCCCTTCATTTATCGTAGCTTGTCTCTAGGCACGGCCCCGTGGTTAACTCTTTACTCTACTATCAAGATTATGCAAATCTAAGAGTTGACCATGCCCCATGTCTGTGTGGGAATGACCCCGTGGTGGGTGTAGAGGCTTCTGTTTGTTTTGTCTTCAAGTGCTAGGATTGACCATGACCCATGTCTGGCTGGGCACGACCTCGTGGTCAGCTTCTGTTTTCTTGTTTTTGCTTTTGGGATGCTGCCGAGGGGTCGGGCGTGTCGCGATATTCCATTTATGTTGGTTTTAGTTGCTACTTTTCTTCTTTTGTTCTTTTAAGCTCATTTGGTCCTGTAAATTCAAAAGAAACAAAGAAACGTGCTTTTTCCAACCTTAGTACCGAAAAAGGGTTTGTTTTACGCCTTGTTTGATGTAATTTATATGTTGCATTTTGCACACATCAGTGAGTGAATGAACGATTTGGTGGGTGCAGGCGAGGGGTAAGAATGGTGTGGATACCAGATTAAATGAGAACTTGAAGCGTTGAGAGATGTGAGTGATAGTTCTACCCGTTGCAGCTAACGATTTTGAGAATGAGGTTTTGCCATGGATAATCTAGTGTCAGGCGCTTCGAAGTGTGTTTAGGTGCATCTGAGGAAAATATATTGCGAGACACCAAAGTTTGTTGTTAGTTAATCTTATTTAATAAGGTCCGGAAATCTCCAAATTACACATGGCATGTTTTATGAAAGTTTGGTAACATGGTAGGAACACTTATATATAGGAAGTACCAGCGGCGTATCCACCATGTTCATACCAGGTTACGTCCGTTTCACTATTCGGTGTCGTGTTATGTTCCATTTTATGATACACAGTAGAACCGCTATGGTTTTCATGCGCCCATCAATATAATCCCGTGTGCACCCGTGATTATTTTGGTCCATGCATGGTCCGCATAGTTTGTACTAGTAGTATAGGTTAGGGTACATTTCGTATTTCAAGTGTGAATGTACATGTGTTTATAATGTATGAAAATTTAGCATGCATGTATGATTGTATTTAAGGGTATAAGTGTGTCTAGCGTAGGCGGAACCACTAGGGTTATGTCTACACATAGGTTTCAAGTACGACTACCAAGTAGTGCGAATATACGAATTCAAGTATGATTTATGATAAGTACGTATAAGATTAGCATGTAGTATTGAATGTATAAGTTGAAGTATAATGAGATTAAGCATTTTTAAGTTACTACGAGCCTTTGAGTGTATGAATACGAAGGGCAATGTTCATAAGTGTAAAATTGTGATGAAATATTGATTGCATAAATTGAAACGTGTATGATGATATGCATATGTATGGTTGTTTGAGTCAAAACATTGAGTTTGTCAAAACAAATTAGGTCGAGTGTGTCGGGAATGAAGGACCAGATTGTGAATGCCGAGAGTATTTTGAGCAAAGTATTAATCTATGATGAAAGACGAGGTTTGTAAAAAGGAAATGCTACTTTTGAAAGTTGGGATTCGCGTATGTCATAGTTTGTCCAACCTAATGAATCTTTCATGCCCACGTGTTTAGGTTTAGACCTGTGCATTATCGATCTGGTAAAAGGTTTTTAAAAGTAGCGATCTTGCTTGGTTTTTATATCGAGATAAGGAAAGTTTATGTTTGAAAATTTCCATATAAAGACTTGGTTTTGAAAAATATTTTAGCAAAGTGAACTTATAGATGGTCGGACATCGTTGGTATAGGAGTGTAGGTATAGGGTTACTATGTCTAGTGTGTGTATTGGGAGTTAGTTTGGTCGATGGGATGGTTGTGGTAGGTTGATCGAATGGTAGTTTGAGGGTAGGGTTCGGGTTCTGACTAAGTGCTTATAGGTTCGGCTCTTGGTGCTCATGGCACGGTGTAAGACGGTGTTACCAGTCATGGGTAATTGGAAGATTTCCTAGGTATGGTTCGTATCGGGTCTCTTGGGTTGTGACTATAGTCGAGGGTTGTAAGGGTCTCCTTCTTGTTCTAAGCCATTGATGGATTTTCCGGTAGGAGAGATGGCTCTAAGTTTGGGATCTATTGTTGAAATCGAAGTCTCGGGGTGTATTGTCACACCCCAATCGATGGCGGAATCATCAGGGCAGACGTATTGTGATTGCTCGAGACATCATAACGCCTATTTTCGCGACAAGTATGTAAGATAACAAAATTTTATTTCATTAATCGAAAACAAGTACATTGTTTTCAAATTTCAAATACAACAACATGGAAAATAAAAATACAAGTACAACAACTTTGCTAATACAAAATTAGATGAAGATCTAAGTCGTCCTACTTGATTCTATATGTATCATCATCAACATCATCCTGCAATGTATGTTAAAGTATAGTTCAACACACAAGGCATTTGCGAGCATACAAGTTTAAATAATAGCATAGTATAAACGTTTAAACAAATCCTTCATGCATAAATGTGTATTCTCGAGGCTAACATACATTAAAATAGCATGCAATTATACAAGTCAACCCAAAGTTTCCCGCTAGTGTAATCTAATCATAGCAATGAAAAGACCGTATGTGTATAAGCTATCATGACCTCAAGTTTACGGGCGGTGGGTTACTCCTATAGCGTTATACATTTTAAGGGAGGCTTGATCGAAGTTAACAACTAAGTATAAACATTCAAGTATAAGCATATGTGAATTCAAGTTTAGCGCATAAGCATGGATAAAGATAGTTTTGTGATTTAAGCAATATATGATTGTGTGATTTCGATAAAGAACATGTATTGAACCCAAAAGTGATAAAAGGTGAACAGGTCGAGGATACTCACAATTTTTCAAAGCTTCCTTTGGTAGTCCGTGAAAAGTTGAAAGATTGGAGGATGAAACACCGAGTTATCCTACACGAGGAAACGTAGGTGTGTGAGTATTCGGAGGTTAACGGAGGATTCAGAATTTAAAGTATGCGAAAGTAAGAATACAAGAAAGTAATTATCTAGACTTTAAACACTAATTTTTGACAATATAAGTCCCGTATGGGTTGATGTGATTTCATGGGTCAAGATACCCATTAGAATCGTAACGAGAGGTTCAAGTCTTAGATAATATAACTTATTACCATGATAAGTAACCATGTTGATTATCATCTAGGATTCGGTTATTTGTGTATATATATATATATAGTATAGTCTGTTTATACAATAATTCTAAGCTAAGTCCATCAAGAATATCATAGATTGTCATATAAGTCAAGCATGGAGGTAGGAGGATAACCGTCCTTTAAGATTCACCAATACAAAAATCATTGCAAGGATGATTCAGATGGTCATGAATAAAAGGAAATACTTCACTAAAACTATGAATCAACCAAGTAAGCAAGCTAGGTGCGTGCATCCCGAACATGGAAACGTTTGGGGTCATGTCGTAGCCTTGTTACTCAAATGAAGGTTGGACAAGTTTTAGAGGTTGAAACATAGAAAACAAAAAGCGAGGTGGTGGAATGAGATTAGGATAGCCAAGGATTCCAAGTATTCACACATATACCAAAACACAAGTATTGTCACAAGAATCATAACAAGCTCGGATGGTTTCATCACTTGTGGATTGTGTAAACCCTTTTCAAAACAGAAAGTTTAGAAGTGTTTACACCTCTTAAACTCATAAGAATCTATGCCCAACAAGTCTCATAACCTTAGATAGGTCTAAGAACATGTAGGGCCAAGTTTAAGTTAAGAAAAACATAATTTGTAAAGGTTTAACAAAAGTTCTTCCAAAACAGAAAGCTTGGACCTCAAAATGGTCATGTTCCACCTTGGTTTGCCATGGAAAACCTATGGAAACACTCCTAGAGGTGTTCCAAGCTTTGTAGTGGAAGGTTTGATGAAGAAAAGATCAAGATAGTGAAGTATAGTGCTCACTTTGGCACTTAGAATAATCTGAGTTTTCTGAGGTTGCAACTGATTTGAGAGTGTTTTGAAGGTATGAAGGAGTTTGGAAAGTGGCAATGGTTGTGTGGAAGCTTGCTTTTATAATGGAGAATTAGAGTTTTGTGATAAATAAGCTTGAATGTTGATTGTAGAAGAGAGAGGTGAGGAAGGGTGGCCAATCTGCAGAAAGGAAAAAAACTTTCTATGGATTGAGGGCCTTGGCGTTACGCTTAGGGTAAGGGGGAGGGCGTTGCGTGACGCGACACTTCCTTATCCGGTTGAAGTTTGATGTTTCACATTTTGGCCCTTAAACTTTGTAATTTTCACCATTTCATGCATAAACTTATGTATTTAAGATATTTTCAAGTATATAAAACGTGTAGAAATATAATTCAAGTATCGGGAGCATATGTACGAATGTTTGCACGTATAATAAGTATCAGTTTGCGTATAAATGAAGGAATTGTAAGCATAACAAGCATGTATAAAGTATGAATTTCATTATGATCAAAGTCTCGGATTACAAAGTTGGAAATGAAATATGAATACGATATGAATACAAGTTTCCAAAAATAGAAATACGATTACACTTTCTAAATAAGGAAAGTACAAAACTGCGAAGCGATACATGTAAGGTCAGTCATTTGTGTTTGTCGGTTGGCTATGGACTTTACCAACTAGGCGAGGTTAATGAAGCGACATCTATAAGACTTATACTTATGCAAGAGAAAGTTTTTGTTGGTTCCCTGTTGGGAACAAAATGTCTTTGGAATGATAGTAATGCGAGTGTGCTCTAGCGATTGGACAATTATGAAAATCGTGGACAAGAGGTTCATTAGACCGACTAAGTTGATGATAGCATTTCGTAAGATTTTGAAAATTGGGTAAGAAACATTTAAAGCGTGATTAGGAATTTCGTGTATGTGATTTACGTAATTAAATTGTAAGGTGAGAAGCACATTTGATAAAATAATAAAGTTCGAGATTCATGCGTAAAATGAGAAAATTGACATTATGATAAAAGGTTTATGTATGCGTTTTAATCGAGTGATTGTCATGGAAATGGTCGAGTTGTGATTCATTCTCTCATTGAGGTGTGGACATGACTCCTATCTCAAGGATAAGATTTCTTCGAGAAACGGGTGGGGCTAATCGTCAAGGTAATGGAATCACTCCTATCTTGATGATGAGACTACCATTTTGGGAATATGTTTATAGTCTATCGTGCGGGTGACATTTTGAAATCGCAAATGTAAGTAGCGTATAGGCATACGAAAAAGTTTAGTATGATATGTGTGTAATCATTGTGAAGATAATTTGAATTTTGAAAAAGGAGGTGTTTAAATTACGTTATGAATAAAATCGATAATAGTAAAATGGCGGTTTTGACTAAAAGTTGAATTCTTCTGAAACGGAACTTTGATTAAACCAAAGTGGTCGAAAGTTCTTTTGAGTTTGCGAATCATGCTTTGGCCTAATAGGTAGAATACTCTCACCGAGAAGCGTTTAACGGTATTTTCCCTTCCAGTTACTAAATGTCCCTAGTTGATCGAAAATTCGAGACCTTGGCGAGATTTGAAAATCGAGGAGTGGGACTAGTTATCAAGATGCGGGTTTCACCCCTAACTTGGTAACATCGTACCCTAAGTGTGGTTGACACTTACTAAACGAGGATCAAATTCCGACTCGTTGTTATGATCCGCTAGAGTATCAAATGAAAATTCCCATCAAAATGTGGATATCACTCCTAACTTGATGGCGAAATTTCGTGAAAGTCGAATACGCGGAATGAGGGACTTCACCAAAAATTGTGGGCCATTGGGGCTATCTTGGTGCAAATCGCTTCGTTAATGAAATATAAGTGTCTCCGTGTCTTCAAGTGTGTATTGTGTCAGCCTTAGGAAAGGCACATAATATTTAATAAACAGGGCTAGATCAGATTCAGAATAGGCAAGTTTAGACGTTTTAATCGAGAAAGTAGTTTACGTCGTGAGAAGTGTCTACCACCTCGTGCAAAGTGACACCCACTTCATGCAAAGCTGTTCAGTTCGCCCAAAGAAGTTCAGTTCGTCCAAAGAGGTTCAGTTCGCATGGAGAGGTTCCAGTTCACATAAAGAGTTTTCAGTTCGCACAAAGGGATTTAATTCGCATGAAGGGGGTCTAATTTGGTGCTTAGACTATAGACTAGGTCAAATCATTCAATTTTCCTAATTCCCTATTGTTGTGGCTCGGATACCAATCTGTCATGCCCCAACCGATGGCGGACTCATCGGGATGGACGTAATTAGATTGCGCGAGACTTCATAACGCTAAACTTGTGACGAGTAATTAAACAACAAAGTTCCATTTCATTTCTAAAATTCCAGGTACAAGGCTTTTGGAAACAAATACAACAACAAACTGACAGTACAACATAGATCAAAATTAAAGTGGGTTTCTAGTTCTTCCTACTAGATTCCATGCGTCCATAATCTCGTCGTCATCCTTCAATACATGTTAAAGTATAGTTCAACACATAAGGCATTGGCGAGTACATAAGTTTAACTAATAGCATAGCATAAAAGTTTAACAAATCCTCATGCATAAATGTTAACTCAAAACTAACATGGCATAACTATCATGCGACTATAGGTGTCAACCCAAAGTTTTCCGGCAAGCGTAATCTAATCATAGCAATAAGAAGACCGTATGTGTTTAGCTTAACATGACCCAAAGAATACGGGCGGTGTATTACTCTTATAGCGCTATACATGTTAAGGGAGGCTTGATCGAAGTTAAGGACAAAGTATAAGCATAACGAGTATAAGCATGTATGAATTCAAGTTTGGCACATAAGCATGGATAAGGGTTTGTTTGTGATAAGTATAAGCATGTTTATGTAATTTTGATAGATTACATGTATTGTACCCAAAGTGATAAAAGTAAAAAAGGATCGAGTATACTCACAGTTTTGCAAAGCTTCCTTTGGTAATCCGTGTGTTAGGATCTGGGTTTGACCTATTGTGTTGTTTTAAACAATTGGACATAAAATAAGATAAAACATATAAAACTTGTAGCAGAATACGATTTAAAACTTTGTAACACAATCAAATGAGAGATTAGCTTTCATTACACAATGTTTTCATTACTTCAAAAGATTGAAAAGGATTACAAGTAATTACATGCATGAATCACTAACTCCCCTCAACCCGAGCTTCACACAGATCAGATTGTACAAGATAAGTGTGTGTGTGAGAGCTAAATAGAACAGTACATGCATTGTCTATTTATAGTACAAATCCTAACATTTGAAGCATCTTTGTTGACATCACCAAGACAATGACATCTAACTAACCTAACAACCTCTAACCCCTACTAATGCTATACTCTGAAACATTTACAAAACACTGATGGTTACCCAAACAGGATGCTAACCACTGATGAGCTTAACCACTGTTGAAGCTTTATCATATGTTCTTCAAAGGGTGATCAGACCTTTGACTTTCAGCAGACTTTTGACTTCAAGTAGAGATTTGGTCTTTAATAGTCTTTACAACCAGTAGAGTTTAGCACTGAGTAGATGTTAGGGCTATCAGATGTTAGGTACCTTGTCATTGAGGGAAGTTGTGAACCAAAACACTGTTTATTTTGGATCATTTAGACCAGACCTGTTTTGGCATTTTATCATCTGTTCTTTTATAGGGGTCTATCCCAACAATCTCCCCCTAGAACAGATGATGCCAAAACTCTTCTTTATTCATGATCTTTATTCTCTCATCAGTTTTTCTATGATTTGTCTCTTGAATTGTAGTTCAAAATTCAGGGAATTTTCATCATCTTCATCCCTGCACAATTGAAGTTCCAAAAGATCCTGAAGGTCAGCTACACCCAAGCCTAGTGCATCCTTCCTTGTTATATAATCAACTTTCCCATTGGACTTGAGCAAAGTCAATTCATGGGTCTGTTTATCATACATCCACTTTAGTATTTTTGAGTTCAGTGGGTTTCTTGGGAGAAGTTTTATTTGTGATGAGTTTGGTGAAGTTAGTTTGCTTGATAAGAATGTGGTAGTGATAGTAGATGGATCCTGACAATCTAATGAAGTAGCATCCATTTTACATTCTTTCATGTTTTCTTCTTCCTTCTTTTCATGTATCTTAACCATTTGATGCTCTTTCCTTTGATTGAAGGCTTGGATGTATTCATCTAAGGCAAGATCTGCACTTGAATTGGTTTTCTTGAACTTGTTCCAGTCTGGTGCAATCTTCCTTATCTGAGGGTCATTCTTCATTCTTTCACACCTGTTTGCTTCTTGTTGAAGAGCTTTGAGAGGCTATTTTTCGAATGGATGCTCTTCAGCTTGATATGGTTTGTTTCTCATGATGATTTCTATGAAGTCTCTTCTTAGTTTCTTTTGAATATTAGCATCATACGATTGAGTTGACCCCTTCTTGTTCAAGTCTTTTGCAAAGTTGTCCAATTTCTTAACTTTACTAAGTGCATGCTGCATTCGACTTGACAACTAGACTTCACATTTCCCTTTACTCTCTTCTTTTGCAATGTTATTGGCTTGTTTGACTTTAATCTCAGATACTCCTCAATTTTTCTTGGAGCTCTGTAGCCAAAAAGAGATGGGAATGTTCTTTTGGATGGATTATCCTCTGTGAAGAATTGTAACATTTCATCTTTAACTGCAAGCACTTCCAAAGGATAATTTACTGCCAGAGGTATTTGTCTTGTTGGATTATGGCCAGTAGGCGATTGAGTAAATGGGTTTGATGTTGGTGATGAAGGAGGGATGAAAGGTTCTGGATTGGTTAGAATGAGTGGTGTAGATGTAAGTATATCATCAGTCACTTTAAATTTTCTTTTTCTTGTATAGACTGAGCTTAGTGAATGAGTTTTGTGGATGTGTGTGTAACGGGGGTTTGGATTTGAGAAGATATGATAACATTGGCTTGGCTAACAATTGATGAAGGAACTGTTGTCTCAACCACTGTTGTTTTAACATCTGTTGTAACTTTTGTAGTCACAACATCTGTTGTAGTGAAATTTGTGATGAAGGTGGTGGTATTGTTTTCTGCTTTTTAGCAGGTGATTTGTGAGTTGGAGTTGTTGGTTTTGGTGTAGCAATGGATGTAGTACCAGCAGTGGTTTTGAGACCAACAGTGGTTTGCTCTTTAGGTTCTTGTAATGGTGATTTCTTTTTGTTTGAAGTGCCAAGTTCCTTTTTAGAAGTCCTTTTTCCTGTATCTTCATCATCTGCTTGAATGTCTAGGATTTCATCAACTCCCTTTTCTTTTCTTTTACAAACGTTTCAGCAGAAGTTACCAAGGATTCTTTTGCAGGTTCTGGCTTTTGCTTTGATACATAATCCACAGACTCAGTTTTCTCCCCTTTTTTTGGCATCATCTTTTTCGAAGATAGGTGCAGAGGAAATGCCAGACTTCTTTGTAAGAAATTCTTTGATACCCTTGAGGTCTGCCTGAGTTTCTCTATATCTCTCATCAACCAAATATTTGAGCATTGTTACACGGATTTCATGTTGATGGTCAACAAGTTGACGTTGTTGTTGAAACAAAGGATATACTTGTTTAATTATATCAGCGGTTTGAAGAGCAGAGGATTGAGCAGTGATTTGAGACTTTGAAGCTTCTTACATCTGTTGCAACATATTTTTTATATCTGCCATTGATGTCTCTATTTTAGTAACTCTCTCCGTCAAATCCTTATATTTTAGATCATCACCTAACTTAATAGGATCATCTGAACTCCTACCAGAAGTGGTAGTTGTTTCTATATTATCATGAACAGAGGTTTCAACCCTTGTTTCAAACACATATGCCCCTTTTTCTTGGTACTAGGGACTTCTTTCTACATCAGAGGTTTCCTTAATAGTTCCAACAGTGGTTTTAACACAAACAGTGGATACCATGGTAGCCTCAGTAGAAATTTCCTTCAAGGGAGACTTACTTATGTAACCACTGTCCAGAGATAGACCAGTGGGTCTAACATCTGTAGTAGTTGCTCCACTTGAACTACCAACATGAATTTCGTGAAATTCAGGTGGTGTAGCCTCCTCATCTGTTTGTGGGTTAACCAATTGAAATGATGCAGACATAGCCCTTGTTGTAGTTGTGCTCTCAGTAATGTGTTGGTGAGAGGGACTATTTTGTGTCTGAGTTTCAATGGTACCAAACAGTGGTTGTGTAGATGGTGGAATTCTAGATATGTGGTGTAGGAAGGAAAGAGAATTTGCCCTGGGAGGAGAGCTATTCAACATACTCTCAAGTGAGGGTAATGTCTCATGTTGTGGATTCCCTTTGCTTACAACATGTTCCTTTTGTGAGGAATCATGAGGAGTTTTGGTTTTGGGTGGAGATCTTTCCAGCTGTTGTGAGGAAGTAGCAACAGTGGTTTCTTGTGACTTTTGTGTTGTCACTGGGTTAACTTCTGGGATCTCATCTTCTAGAAGACCCTTTTTGGTCGGTTTTGTGGGCTTGGTGGATTTCTTTTTGGTCTTTTTGGTGGTTTTTGGCGGGGGTTACACAGCTATGGTTGTACTGCTGTGGTCACCAAGAGAAGTGGGCTCAGTAGCAGGTGGTTGAGTTTGGGCAGGTTGTTCTGATAAAGCTTCCTCTACCACCTCTACTTAGGTTTTTGAAACTTTATCTTGATTAGAAATGCGTGTAAAAGTTTCATGACCCACAGCTCCTGCCTTGCTAACTGGGCCAATTTTAGAATCATCTCCAGGTAATTGATTTTGAAGATATATGCTTAAAAAACTAGGATGTATCAGAAAAGCCTTTTCTTTTGCAATATTATAGTAGTTATTAACAATGTCACTGAACAAGATATGGGAAAAATTAAAATCTGAATCAGTCAAAATAGCATATCCCAAATATTGCATGTTCAATAGAATTTCATTAAAACCAGTAGTTTTTGCTGAGAGACATGTGAAAATAGTATGAAAGAAAAATCTCATCTCAGCAGGGAAATTTGGTTTTTTATATAATCATACCTTTGAGCTGACCAACATACCCTCTTTTAATAAACTCTGCTTGGATTTCATCCAGAGGAAATGTCATAGGATATGACATATCATTCAATTTAAAGACCTGTGAGATTGATTGTGGGGTAATTTTCATCAAGGTTTTACCCACTCTTGAGATTATAACATAAGGTACTCCCTCTGTTGAGTGAACCTCAACATTTGCCCAAAATTGTCGGAGTGACCCTTCATAAATTGGGGCTTTTGCGGTCAGCATCTCCTTGAACTTGGACTCTTTTAGTAGCCGAATCATTGAATGATATCTCGTATTTGACTCGGTTTCCTCCAGAATAGCAGTGTAGTTATGAGGAGTTTTGATAATTAACGTGAATGTTGATGGTACGGGTTTAGATTTTGCTTTTGATTTTGTCTTGGGAGCCATGATTTATGGTAACAACTGTTTTTGGATTTTTGAAATCGCACAGTAAGATGAGAACCCCTGTTATGAATAGAACAGGGTTTTTATAGGGTTTTGAAAAAGTGATGATGATGTGGCATCTGATGCAACATCTGTCAAATAACATATGTCCACGTGTAACCTCTGATGTGTATGGAAGACAGTTGTTTGGCTAAACCACTGTTTGAAAGTTGTTGAACTATCAGAGGATATGGTTAAGCATTGTTTCACTAATATGGTCAGTGGATAGCAAACAGTACCTTTAAGGCAACCAGAGGATACACTTTGGCAGTGGATAGATTTTTCTACTTTAACAGATTTTTATGTTGTCAGTGCTTTGAACAGACTTTGAGGATCTATTGAAAAATTCAATTTTAAATTATTTTTAGGTTACTTTTAATTTTCAGAAAACATTTTTATGCTATTTACACATGAAATACAAGATAACTTGTTTTAATCCATGTTTAGCATTCTAGACCTAGAGATCAAGTTTTAAGGACATATGATTCCAATTTTTTGGTTTCTACATCTCCCAACTGATATTTAGACTGGACATGTTATAAAGAATTCAAACCCTTTTTATAGCAATCCCTCATAAATGATGTCTGATGTCATCAGTGTTGGTGCATAATGTCTATGTCTTAGTCTTATATCAAGTCTGTATAGTATAGAGCTGAATAGTCTAGGTTGTGAAGTATTTATGAAATGTTGTATCAAGTTCGCCCATGGCATCATGTCTAGCCAAGTTCGGCCGAACTTGCTAAGGCAAGTTCGGGCGAACTTAGGTATCACATGAGCGAACTTCTAAGTCTATAAATACCTAGCTAGTGCTCCTCATTTGTAACTTTGGCATTTTGGAGGCGAAGCTCTTTCAGTTTGTAACCAGAACGTTTAATCAATAAAACTGACGATTAACTGATTAATTCTTGTCTATTGGTAAACACGACGTAATATTTCCGTTATTTGGACGTTAGATATCAAATTTGGGTTCCTTAGCATCGAGGATCGGTCCTACAAGTGGTATCAGAGCTAGAACAGCCTGATTTGATAGTATCAAGACAAGAACACTTCTATTTCATCTCCATTCTTCTATTTTTCTTAACTTTTGAACATAAAATGAAGTATTCACGGTCAAAATCTTTTCAAATTTGAATATATCATGTAAAATACAACAAAGATAAACCCTTAAAAGATTGGAGACAAAATTCAACCGAATTCATGTCAAAATTTTGAAAAAACCATGTTTTGGAAAACACTTTCAATCGAACTTGTTAGCCAAGTTCGACCGAACTTGGTCTAAAACATCACTTTTCAAGTGATTTTTTAGTAAGTTCGCTCGAACTTGAGTGGTTTTTGAGGAAATCTTGATCAAGTTCGCTCGAAGTTACTGATTTTTCACTGATTTTATAGCAAGTTCGACCGAACTTGTGTAATATCAAGGAAATTTTGAGTAAGTTCGCCCGAACTTACTAGTGTTTCATCAAAGTCCTATTAGCAAGTTCGCTCGAAGATCTGTTTGTTTGTGTCTCAAGTTCGACCGAAGATAAACCAAAGCTTTCAAAACAAATATCACAAGTTCAACCGAACTTGTGATAATTCAAGAATTCTTCATTCCAAACTACAAGTTCGACCGAACTTGTAATAGATCTAACATTTTCAAAAGTTTTTGAATATTTTCAGTGTACACGTCTCATTATTCACAAAGGATGATATGCAAAGAGCTTTTATGTCCGGAGCTAGTTCGTCGAATTCCAACGTGATTCATCAAGTCAATCTTGATAATGAGATGGGGACGACTGTTAAACCGCCCAAGCTGATGAGCATGGACGAATATGAAGCATGGAAGGAGAAATTTACCTATTGGGTGCAAGCCATGCACTTCGCTGGTTGGGTGTCGATTGAAAGAGGCTACACTGTTCCGGTAGATGAACATCAGCAAGTCCTTGAAAAGTACAATTACTCGACAGTACAGAGAGACGAATACATTGCTGAGAAAAAGATGATCAGTCTCATCCAACAGTCTGTCAAAGAAGATATCCTGATTTTGCTACGAGAGTATACTACTGTAAGAGATCTTTGGTTGTCATTACAGAAGAAGTATCAAGGCAGTGCCGAAATGATCAAAAGTAAAAAGGCGCTTATTCTGAAAGAGTTCGATATCTTCACCATGTTAAAGAATGAGACCATGAAGCAAATGATCGAGCGCTTCTGTCATCTTAAAGTTCAAATGCGAAGACACCGTCTCGAGAAGACAGAACAAGAATACATCGACAAGCTTGCTGACGCACTACCAGATGGTGAATGGACTACTTATTTGATGGTTCTGAAAAATATTGATAAGTGGGATTTCTTCAAGTTGTAAACATTTATCGATAATCTCGAAGGGCCATGAAATGGAACTCTTGAAGAGTGCAAAGTCAAAGAACGCTAATGTAGTTCAAGACGTTGGGTTGTACTACAAAAGTGGAATGCAAGACAACATTTCAAGTCCGAAAATTGGGATAACATTTAGTGCGAACGTGAATGCTTCTCCATAGAACAAGAGTCAATCACAGCCTCATTATGATCAGAGTCCACTGAGTTCATTCTCAAGCACTGGTTCAAATTCATCTTATCAAAGTCAAGCAAATCAGAATCAACAATCAAATTCTTATTCGAATGTATACAAATGCACCATCGCAGTAAATTTGAACAAGTTGTTTCGGAACAAGTCGCTAAACAACATATGTCTCTTCTTGCTACTGTTCTGGAGTCATACGAAAGTCTTGTAGCCGGTAAAATTGGAAATCCCGAAATGACGGCAGAAGATTATGACCAAGTGGATGAAGAAGAACTCGAATTGATGGATATCAAGTGGTGTTTAGAATCTATTATCCGAAGGGTTACCAAGTTTGTTGCTCTCACTGGCCGAGATATCGGAAATTCTAGCAACAAGTTGGGCTTCGACAAGTCAAAGGTTATATGTTTTCGATGTCTCCAAAAGGGTCACTTCAAGAGAGAATGCAAAAATCCTGAAGCAACAGGAAATCAGAGTCCGTTTGGAGGAGGCAATGAGTATTACAAGAAGTCACTACAATACAAGCCATTTCGGAAGAAGACTCAGGCTGAAATCCAAGAGAAACCAAATAGCAGCGGCAATGAGAAAGCCATGGTTGCATTAAACGAAGATGATGGTTTTGATTGGAATACCAACATCGGTAAGAAGACTGGAGTTGCGTTGATGGCTGATACTTCTGCAGAGGAAGCAGCGGCAGAAGCAGCGGCTGTAGAACAGATTCTGCTGGAACAATGCATCCATCAACAACGAGAATAAGAGGAGTACATCCACATGCAGAAACAAGGAATTTTATCTCCTAACTCGTGTGGTAGTTTTGCAGGTCATTTTGATGGAAGCTCTAAAGAACAAGTGGTTGAGGAGAAAACAATTGATGAAGAGATCATCAATGTTACACAAGAAGTGAATGCTGAAAACCTCAAGGACATTGCCGACAAAGCCTTGATGACAAATCTAACCAAGGCAGGTCCATAGGTAAATGAAGTTGTCAAAGTACAAGTTGTAGAGGTTGAGAAACCTTGTACAAAATGTACCGAACCATGTTCTAAGTGTGCCGAAAAATAAAAAATCATCGCTGAAAACAATGTGCATAATGAACTTTTGAAATACGATTATCGCACAATGAAGGAAGCGTATGATAAAATGAAAAATGATTAGGAAGGCTTGATAGAAATAACATCGAACAACATGATACAATAAGGATGTTAAAAGGAACAGTAATGGATAAGCAAAAAGCAATTAATATCTATATTAACACCATTGCTAAAACTAAGCAACAACTTCAGGACATGACAATTGAAACAGAGCGTGTTCAACAACTTTTGAGAAGTTACACTTGTAATGCATATGTCATTGATCACATTCTTCCGACAATTCCATCGGAAGAGAAACCTAAAAAGAAAATTGGTAAAGAATACAACAATGTTCCTCCACCCCTTTGCGAGAAGTATTGTCGCAAATCCGCTGATGGGATAGATAAGGCACTCAACATTGAGTTGTTATCTGAAAAGAAAACTGAGTTGCCAGAGACATTGATGTAATCTATACTAAAACAGACGATGACAATGTTTTGAACAACTCTGATGAAGGCAGCTTTAAAAGCGCCAACTCGAGCTCAAAGAATTCTGATTCATAGTTCGAAGATGACGATACATCATCGGAGAATGATCTATGTGATGATCCTAATGTTGTCATGTACAAGATTAAGGAATCTGATAGATTATACTTTGATGATAGTTTTCCGATTCAGAATGTGAAGGAAGAATTGTTAGAAAAATTCTTTAAACTCGTGGAAGTCACATCAGATGATCTGGAGATTAATGAAAAGAAATTCTATTCTAAACTTAAAAGAAACTAGTACCGAAAGAATCATGGTGATCATTCGGAAAACCGGAGAGCTGGGTTGGGATTAGAGGAATCAGATGAACCTAAAAAGAAAGTGTCACCATTTCATGAATACAAGAATAAAAACATGAATTTTGTATATGGGACAAACATGGTTCATGAGGAAAGTTTGATCGGGAAACAATCAAACGATGAGTTTAAGAAACAGAAAGAACTTCGAGATAAAGCCAAAACTGAAAGTGGTACCAAAACAAGTGGTGTAAAACCCACTAAAGGACATCCACATGATTCTCGGCCTTGTTTCAAGTGCAACGAAATTGGTCATATTGCACGTTACTTTATGAAATCAAAGCCGACTTATCTTCGAAGGAGAGAAAGTTCAAATGTTGTGAAACCGAAGGAACCAATGTTTGAAAAACCTGTAAAATTTTTCTAAAGAAATGAATCAAAAGCTAAAGTTAAACCTAAGTTTGAAAATTCAATTTTTGAAAAAGGTGAAACTTCAAAGGCTAATGAAAACAATTTTACATCAAGAAGGCTAACATAAAATCTCAAGCCTGGATTGCAAAGAAACGGTCAGCAACATTTGAGATCACTAAGTCTGAGCTTGTTAAGACTAGTGATAGCAAGAAAGAATCAAAATCTGAAATCATAATTGAAACCACATCTGAAACTGTCAAAACTACAAGTGGTAACAATTCAAAAGATAAAAAGACGTAAAGTTTTCAAACATAAACATCATAGAAAATTCAGATGAAGAATGGGAAGTTGATTATGTAGATGAGTGTGGATTCGATTATGCTGATGAATGTGAATTTGATTTTGATGATGGTTATCCAAATCAACCCAAGACCAAAAAGGCTTGGGTCTCGCTTTTTAAATAGATTGTTGAAATGTGCAGGGGCTCCAGAGATCTGTACTTTCCAAGTGGATTTTGGATAGTGGAGCGTCCAGGCATATGACGGGAATGAAAGCGTTGCTGCTCGACATTAAAGCTATCAATGGTGGATATGTTGGATTTGCTAATAACCAGGGTGGAAGGATAGTCGCTGAGGGAAAACTCTCAAATGGCATCGTTTCATTCGATCGCGTGAATTATGTTGCAGAACTTGAGAATAATCTTTTGAGTATATCGCAAATTTGTGACAAGAAGTTCACAGTTCATTTCAATGACAAAGAGTGTATCATCTTGAAGCCGGGATTCAAAATACCAGATGAGTGGATTCTGATGCGAGCACCTCGAGAGAATGATCTATATGTTCTTGATATGGGTGTTGCTACCACTTCATCAAAATCAGCACAGTGTTTTGTGACAAAGGCTACTGAAAAAGATTCTAATCTTTGGCATCGTAAGATGGGGCATATTCATTTGCGAAAAATGAATTTCTTGGTTCATAATGATCTTATAGAAGGCGTGTATCTTCGGAGTTTTCAGATGTCTGATCATTGCTTAGAATGCAAAAAGGGAAAGCAGATCAAGAAATCTCATCCGAAGAAAATTATGAACTCAATCAAGTTGCCATTAGAACGTCTCCACATGGACTTATTTGGTCCTGTAAATGTTCGAAGCATATCAGGAGACTTATATTGCTTGGTCGTGACAGGTGACTATTCGAGATATTCATGGGTATTCTTTCAAGAATCAAAAGACGATACGTTTGAGAACTTGGTTATTCTATTCAAGAAACTCGAGAACCTTTATCATCTGCCGGTCAGACGCATTAGAAGTGACAACAGCACATAGTTTAAAAATAACAAAATGAAGGAATTCTACAACGCAAAAGGGATTCTGCACGAGTTTAGTGCTAATTATACTCCACAGCAAAACGGAGTAGCTGAACGGAAAAACATAACTTTGATTGAAACTGCGAGAACCATGCTTGCAGATTCTAAACTTCCAATCATCTTCTGGAGTGAAGCAGTTGCTATGGCTTGCTACACGCTAAACAGGGTTCTCACTGTCAAACCAACAAAGAAAACATGTTTTGAGATGATAAACCGACGGAAGCCAAATTTGAAGTTCTTAGAGCCATTCGTGCGCCATGTACCGTAATAGACCAAGATGGCAAATTCGGAGCTAAATCTCTTAAAAGTTTCTTTGTCGGATATGCGAGTCCGTTGAGAAGAGTATATGTTCCTTCGTTGAGAAAGGTTATTGAAGCACAACACGTGGATCGTTCAACTATACGGATCCTATTCAAAGGAGAGGTGACGCGTGGCTGTTTAACTATCAAGACCTTTGGAAGTCATTTGACTTACCCGAAGAACCGTCTGACGAAGAAGTTACAGCGTTATATTATCTTCTCCAGTCAGCGAATCAAGAACAAATTGTTCGACCAATTGTGGTTAATCAACCCACGTTGGATCCATCTTCTCCTGGCGCAAGTTCAAGTAATAGTGGTGTTCCGGCTGAAAATATTTATGAAACATTAGCAACACCTACTACTCCTCCAACAAATGCCTCGACTGAACCAATGAATACAACAATGGAGCCCATTATGCCTCATAATCAGAATTCTGACTCGGATGAAGCACCAACATTTGATGCTGATGGGGAATCATCTTCTTCAGACGAGGAAGTGGAGCAGATAATAAGTCTTCTTAATCAATCTGCAGGCCCGAGCAACAGAAATGAAGCTTCATTAAGCTCTCCAAACGTTGAATTGGTCGTTGATCTCAACATCACGAATCAGCAAAACTCAGTAGATGTTCCAAGTGAAGAATTGCCGCGATCATATTCCTATCATTCGTCAACAAATATAATTGGAGAACTTCAAAATGGTGTTAGAACTTGAGGTCAAATTAACAAAGCACTCAGTTGTTTCTACACTCGCGTGGCTCCAACCCAGAACTATTGCTTCTATTCATGTTTCATCTCTCAGATAGAGCCAAAGACAGTTAATGAAGCTTTAACCGATGAAAACTGGGTACAAGCAATGCAAGAAGAACTATTGCAGTTGAGAAGTTGGGAGTGGGGAATCTTGAAGATCTACCAGAATCAGAAAGCGATTGATACAAAATGGGTCTTAAGTGTAAACGTGATGATAGAGGGGTTATTGTTCGTAACAAAGCTAGGCTTGTTGTCAAGGGATTTCACCAGCAGGAAGGGATAGATTACACGGAAGTCTACGCACCAGTAGCTCGCTTGGAATCCATTCGAATCTTTCTAGCTTTCGCATCATGGAAAGGATTTAAGGTCTATCAATTGGATGTCAAATCGACTTTTCTGTACGGAAAATTACGCGAGAAGGTGTACGTTGGACAACCACCAGGGTTTGTCGATCCACTCAACAAGAAGAAAGCATACCTACTGGATAAAGCTCTTTATGGTCTACACCAAGCCCCGAGAGATTGGTATGAGACGTTATCGCAACATCTTGTTGGCAACGGCTTTATCAGAGGAACTATGGATAGTACTCTTTTCACCAGAGAAGTTGATGGTCATCTGATTATAGTTCAAATCTACGTCGACGACATCATCTTTGGATCTACAAACGATAGTCTCTGCAAGGAGTTAGAGGGAATCATGAAAAAGAAATTCAAAATGTCCTCGATGGGCGAAATGAAGTTCTTTCTTGGTTTGCAAGTAGATCAGCTTCCGGATGGTATTTTCATTCATCAGACTAAGTATGTTCATGACATCTTGAAGAAGTTTGGAATGGAAAGCTTGAAGCCTCTATCTACGCCTTTTGCTCTAAATCACGGAATTTGTGTTGACGAGACTGGAGCCAAAGTTGACGAGACGTTATACAGATCGATGATTGGATCGCTGATGTATCTGACGGCACCGCACCCAGATATTATGTATTCAACCTGCCTCTGCGCCAGATATCAGTCAAGCCCGAGGATCTTACACATGCAGATCATGAAGCGAATCTTCAGATACCTGAAAGGATGCCTAAGCACCGGCTTGTGGTACCCGAAGAACGACAATTTCGACCTCACAGGCTATGCTGATTCTGATTTTGGTGTATATAAGTTGAATTCAAAATCAACTACAGTGGGATGCCAGTTCTTCGAAACAAGAATGGTAACCTGGCAGTGTAAGAAACAGACTACGGTCGCTCTCTCTACATGTGAAGCTAAGTATATCTCGGCCTCCAGCTGTTGTTAACAGATTTTGTGGATTCAACAGCAGATGAGAGACTATGGTCTGCAATTTCTAGACACTCCACTATTTGTTGATAACAAGGCAGCCATAGATATAACTAAAAATCCGGTTCATCACTCACGCACAAAACACATTGAAATTCGTTATCATTTCATTCGTGATTGCTACGAAAAGAAATTGGTGCGAATAGGAAAAATCCACACCGACGAACAAAAGGCTGATTTTTATACCAAACCATTTTCTTTGTCACGATTTAAATACTTGCTGAGAATTAATGGTATGAAAAATTTGCTGACATGTGCGGACACTGTGAATGTGTCGATAGGCTTAACACGTTCAGTAAACTGTTTTCGAGATATAAACTAAATTTAGCAACTGTTTAATCTTGTGGTTTAACACATCTTGGATTTTGGTGTATATAAGTTGAATTCAAAATCAACTACAGCGGGATGCCAGTTCTTCGAAACAAGAATGGTAACCTGGCAGTGTAAGAAACAGACTACGGTCGCTCTCTCTACATGTGAAGCTAAGTATATCTCGGCCTCCAGCTGTTGTTAACAGATTTTGTGGATTCAACAGCAGATGAGAGACTATGGTCTGCAATTTCTAGACATTCCACTATTTGTTGATAACAAGGCAGCCATAGATATAACTAAAAATCCGGTTCATCACTCACGCACAAAACACATTGAAATTCGTTATCATTTCATTCGTGATTGCTACGAAAAGAAATTGGTGCGAATAGGAAAAATCCACACCGACGAACAAAAGGCTGATTTTTATACCAAACCATTTTCTTTGTCACGATTTAAATACTTGCTGAGAATTAATGGTATGAAAAATTTGCTGACAGGTGCGGACACTGTGAATGTGTCGATAGGCTTAACACGTTCAGTAAACTGTTTTCGAGATATAAACTAAATTTAGCAACTGCTTAATCTTGTGGTTTAACACATCTTGGATATATGGACTTTGTACTCCAAAATTTTGTTTGAAAGATTGCATGATTCTAAGATACGAGGTCTTTATAGATAGTTGATATCTGGAGTATTATACAAGTTCTTCTGATTTTGCGGAAGCAATAGCCTAGAACTTTTATAATGCTTTTGCTATAAACCCCAAATTGCTTGCAAACTTGAAAAGTATCGAAAGATCTAATCATTTGCAGTGCTAAAAAGATTTCTTAAGTGGAACATACCTTAAAGTCGACCTTCATCTCTTTGTCTGTACGGTAGTAATAACCTGAGCTCTCAAGGTCTCGCATTACCCAGATACAGATATCAATTACGCTATATTCACCTGTAAGATGAAATCTAGGGAATTTGGATACGGAAGTATATTCAAGAAGTGGGAACCTCAGATAAGTCAAGTTTCATAAATCTTACCTTAACATTTCTTGAAACAGTTGAGAAATGTGGTAAAGCTTAAGTGGACAAACATATCGACAATCTAGGTAAACGAGTTTAAAGCTTAAAGTCATTTAAAGGTCAACGGTACTGGTAATATGTCTCAATCAATTAATGTGATCCTTAGACACGAATTCACAAAAATATGTCTGTAAATATGTTTGTACATAGTTTACATAATCCTGTACATAGTCTATCAGCTTTACAGATTAAAATCAAAAAGATTTTCAGTGTGTTTTAGTATAAACTTACAAAAATTCAAAAAGATTTTATTTCTACATTGTTTTCAGCAAACCAAAGTTGGAGAACGGATCTTTGAAGTCTGGTAAGATGCTAGAACTGGTGGGAATCCCTTTGACAACGGGCTGGGAGCTAATCTGAAAAGTCAAAACAATAAAAAGTTCATTAAATTGAAACTTTGATTTTGAAAAATATCATCAGTTTGTTCGTAACGGGTTAAACCGGGGTCATTAACTTGAACTCGGAAGACAGATCAGTTAACCAAGGTCATTAGCTTGGACTTGGTCAACTGAGTGGATTTTCATAACTGGTAAAAGGTTGGAAAGTTCAGGGGTTAAAATGAAAAATTGAAAAAAGTTTGAAATTGTGGTTTGGCAAGTTCGGCCGAACTTGCTAAACAAATTAAGTTTAACAAACAGCAAGTTCGACCGAACTTGCAGATGGCTGGTTATTGATAAAAGCCAAGTCCGCTCGAACTTGGATTGGGCTTAAGTTATGGGCTTTGCAAGTTCGCCCGAACTTACCTAGGTATAAATACCTAAGTAAGTTCGCCCGAACTCACTTCTGCAAATACCAAAGAACTTGAGCGAACTTGAACATAGAGAGAGATCTGAGTGAAATTGGCAAAATCATACCGTTACGCTGCCTAAATTTGATTATTTTTGGTGATTTACACACCATCTACAATGGCCGAGGTATAAAATTGATCTTTGAACCATATTTGGACTGTTAACGAGTGAAAAGATATCTGAAAACTTAAAATCAGATAGATCTAGGGCAAATTGAACAAAATTGAACTTAAATTCAGAATCTACATGTTAAATCGACCGTGTAATCAGTTTTGATTGGTTTGTGATGGTCATTAAAAGATTGAACAGATTTGAAGTTGGAGAAGATGACAAGTTCGGCCGAACTTGTTACCAAGTTCGACCGGACTTGCATCAAAAAGTCTTTTTAAAAATTGAATAAAGAGAACAATATCATGTTCGACCGAACTTATAAAATTTAATTGTTGAGACATTTGTAAGTTTGCCCGAACTTGCATTTGAAAATTGTTGAACATGTATGTAACATGTTCGGGCGAACTTGTTAAAAACAAAATGTTTAACACATAATCAAGTTCGCCGAACTTGATGAAAAGTGTTAGAAAAATTTGTGAATTTTTTCTCGAAAAGCGTGCTAATTGTTTTACGTCGTTTTTCAGGTTCAAGAACCAGAGCTTATAATTTCTGTTGAATTTTCAAAGACTCACAACACATGTATTACACTCGATAAGTCGATCTGTCCATCGCTTAAGGAATACGACAGTATATTGAAGTTTTCGGAGGAAAGTCCTATTCACCGGGCTATCACAGAGTGCACAGTATCATATAGATCTCATACTTTTCATTTTTGGATGAACGCAAGTCTTAGTGAAGATTAGAAGTCAATTGTTTCATCTGTGCAAGTAGGCAATGAAGTCAAACCGATCACTATAACTGAAGACGATATACGCAGAGTGTTGCAATTCAATGATAAAGAAGACGATCCTATTTATCTTGATGAGAGGATGGTCAGAGGCTGTTGCTTCAGGATGGGTTACAAAGGTAGTGTGAATAAGCCGACATTAAAGAAAGGGGAAGTGCCAAATCCCTACAAGCTCCTGATGCATGCTATTATCCATACTTTTAGTCACCGCAAGGCAGGTCTCGATGATGTCCAAGATTATTTATCTTGCATGGCAAGGACATTAATTCTGAATAAGCCGTTCAACTTCTCGAAGTTAATTTTCACTCACATGTCGAAGAATATGGAGGATTCAAGGCTTTGTCTCTATCCAAGATTTGTTCAGATGCTTATAAATGAGAAGTATCCAAATATTGCTCGAGATCCGAACGATGTGTTATACCTAGTTCATCTCGATGAGATGACTGTGAAAAAGCTTATAAAGTTCCAGAAGCAAGCTTCAGCTCCTATTGCTAAACCAGTATTCGGGGCGATCAAAGATTCTAATTACATTGCGCTGCCAGAAAATAAATGGAGGAAAGATGGTAGCGACAATGAGAAAGAGCTTAATACTGAAAACGAGTGGTTTAAAGATTTCAAACCAAAGGCAAGGAGCGAATGGTTCTTAAAGGCAGAAGCTAATAAGCCTAAAAAGAAACGTGCTGCAAAGAAAGTCGAAACTATGCTTGTCGATGAAGATGAACTAGAGAATGTTGAAGCAGTTGCTGGATCAAGTGCTGCAGTTGTTATTGAGAGTCAAGAGACTGTAAAAAACAACTCAAGATGATGTTATATCTGCTACTTCTGAAAAAGAAGATGATTCTGATGAAGAAATTCCGGTGAAAGAGCCAGAAAAGATTGAGGCAGAGATTAGAGCAGAGAAAGAAAGAGAATTGGATGCTGATTTTGATCCTAATGCAGAAAAAGAGTCCGATGAGGATAGGCCTAAGAAAAAGGCAAAACGTGTATAGTCTGCTACTATTTCATCAACAAAGACCACCGGATCTCCTCAAGCGAAAGGCAAGAAAAGAAAAGCAGCAAGCAGAAAGTATATTGGAAAGACAAAAAGCACAGAAGCCCCACAAGAACCTTCTGGTGCACAGGAGACAGGAGCCACACAAGAACCTCCTACACAAGAATCTCCTGTTATTATTCATGCTGAGGCTGAAAGTCAAGGAGTTACACAAGAACCTCCTGTGACTAATTTACTCGAAGTTCTTATTACTCAGTCTCCAATTGTTGCAACGACTTCTGTTCCTGAAAGTTCTACTCCAAGGAAGTCAACACCAAAAGCTGCAACACCAAAGTCAACACCAAAGACTCCAGGAGGGCCTAATGTGTTTGGTGATATGCACAACGACCCGATAAGTCTGTAGGATCTAAACGATTTCTTCCTAGAAACAAATGTTGAACTTCTGGAAAAGCGCGTGAAGGCGTTAGAAGAAAAAGTAGCACAGAATGAAGCTGAAATGATTAACAAGATGAATCAAAGCGGTGTCGAAAAAGAAATGTTGGATGACAAGGTGAAGGTGTTAGAGAATGAAAGAGAGTACTTTAAAGCCTTGATTGAGAGTCTGCAGGACGCGAATGAGAAACTACAAACAAAGATTGCAGAGTTAAAGACGATTCAAATCCTAAATGATCGCAGATTCAACAGATTGCAGAAAGTATTATCAAACTCTTTGGGCATCGACTTCATCAAAGAATATGATCGTCTAGATCAACAGGAAGCCAAAGAACGATATGAGAAAGAATTGGCTGAGAGTGGCAAAGGTAAAGGAGTTGAAGGTGAAGCTCCTAAGTCTTCTGATATTACAGAGAAACCAGTTGAAGATGTTTCAAAAGCTCCTGAGTCTGATATTCCAAAGGTTGAGGAATCTGTCAAGCCTTCTGATCCTATTACTGCTTCTAAAGAAAAAGATGATGAAGAAGCTGAGAAAGATGATAAAGAGGATGAAGAGGAAGGAAGTTATGAGGATTGGAATGTTGGTGATGATGATGATGATTACGATCAAGGTGGTGATGATTTTGATCAGGGTGGTACAGTATAAAGATCACTGAAGTGAAAGTCTCTGAAATTTTGACTTTACTTCACTTATGGATGACGAGTCAAATAAAATGGAAGATAAAAGTAAGGGGGAGTCAGGGAAGACAGGGCCTTCAGATGAAATAGATTTGTCAGTTATTGATTGATCTGCTAAGCCTATTACTGCAGTACCCATGAAGCCGTTAATGTTGATGTTAGAACATAATGTGGAAGAAGGGGAGTACGTGCATAACTACTTGAAAGAAGATCTTGTGAGATTAGTTGAAGTTGAAGCTGAAAATATAGAGTTTGATTTCGAAGAAGTGTTGAATGTAAACACTTTCGAGCCAAATGACTATCAGTATGTGAGAAGATTCGAAGCAGATGAATACAATAGAGTTATTGTTGAAGATTGGTCTTCGGATGATGAAACTGATCAGAAAGCAAAGTACATCGGTTCTAATTCAGAAAGTTTTCCTACGTTTGAAGAAATGTACAAGCAGCTTGATGAAGACATGCTGAAAGAAAAAATTGTTGAATCAGTCCGAGAGGGTAAAGTTCCTAAACCCATGACCAAAGAAGAAATAGCTCAAGAAAGGAAGTCCTGGTTTAAAGAAATGCCACGCGAACGCAAGTTTAGACGTCCTCTAGCATTCTTTACCAGAGACAAAGATTTCTTTGGGGGATATTTTGAGTTGGGGATGGTCAAGGAGCTGAACGTTTATGCAATAAAAAGGGAGTTTGGAGTGCAATACTTCAAATACCTTGCTGATTTCAAGACATTACCGTATTGGGATGTGGAAGAATTGGTATAGACAGTGAATGTTACATACCAGATGAAGTATATTGATCAGTTGTTGTGGAAGATGATTAAGTATGAAGCATCAATAGGGTTTAACTATTGGAAGCCTTTTATTCCTAGCCGCAGAATCAAGACAAATAAGAAAACGGGGGAAAAGGACATAACATTAATTATGAAACGTCCAAGAGCTATGAGGAATATGCCGCTAATGCCGATTGAAGAAAACTTCTATCCTTTGTTCAAGTGGTGGCAAATAGATCCAACTACTTGTGAAGCAGTTATTGTTCTGAAGTTTGAAGAACACTTGGATATAACAAAGGAAAGGGTTGAGGTGATGGGTTATCAGGGCATGAGGGGTTTATGGAGGACAATCAGGATTCTAGATCCTATGTGGCTTGTGAACTGCTCGAGAGAAGATATCAAAACCTTGTTCTATAGCAAGACTGTTTTTTGAAGAACGTGAAAAGGTACAAGCTATGCAGTTTCAGAAAGTTGTGAATGTTTGCTATGCGCGCGAAGTCAATTCTGGAAAAATGTGGCAAACGAAGTGGAGAGAGTTAGAAAGAGTTGAGTTTTTAAAGAAGGAAAAAAGAAATGAGGCGATTAAAGAAAGAATGGAAAAAGCGGTAAGGCAAAGTTCTCTAAGAATGGCTAATTTTAAAAAACCACCGCCAACTGATCAAACGCCTGATCCAAAGCAAGAACGACGAAGGAAGCCGTACAAGAATTTCTTCGGTCGTGTGCGTTAACGTTTTTATGAAGACAGAGTTTTGGAGACTGATACAAGACAAAGACTATATCCAAGGGGGAGTCTGTTGGTGCATAATGTCTATGTCTTAGTCTTATATCGAGTCTGTATAGTATAGAGCTGAATAGGCTAGGTTGTGAAGTATTTATGAAATGTTGTATCAAGTTCGCCCATGGCATCATGTCTAGCCAAGTTCGGCCGAACTTAGGTATCACATGAGCGAACTTCGAAGTCTATAAATACCTAGCTAGTGCTCCTCATTTGTAACTTTGGCATTTTGGAGGCGAAGCTCTGTCAGTTTGTAACCAGAACGTTTAATCAATAAAACTGACGATTAACTGATTAATTCTTGTCTATTGGTAAACACGACGTAATATTTCCGCTATTATGGACGTTAGATATCAAATTTAGGTTCCTTAGCATCGAGGATCGGTCCTACAATTAGTGTTTGGATATCCTGTGATCCTAGTGATTTTGATGCTGTTTTGATCAATAACTGTTGAACCAGCAGAGGATGAGCTTTGACAGTTGTTTTAAATATATGTTGCTCTTATAGTGAAAAATGTGAGTATTTGCAAAGTTAGCCTAGACAAGCATAATATGAGATAACCTTTGAACATCAACAAATTTCTTTTGAACGATTATCAAGGAAGAGCAACTCCCTTCTTTCTAAAAATAGAAAGGGTTTACTTCCTGACAGGTTTTGAGCTTTGACTATCTTAAAACAAGTGAAAGCTCAACATGCATTACTTTCCAAGAAAAAATACTGAAAAGAAATAACACATATGCTGATATATATACATGGAATTTTTACTATAAAAAATTAAGTAAAAATTTCTTGATAAATGAATCAATTAGACCTTATTGATGTTCTAAGTCTTTCTTTTTAAAAATTCAACTTGACATACATCAGTTACCTGAATCTACCTGTAAACAGTGGCTGCGCTTAGCTTGTTTGGTAACAGATGTTTGAGCAGAGACAAGAATTTAATTTTAGGTTTTCCTTTTGTAGTACTAGCCTGTGAGCTCTTAGGTGTTTTATGTTTATACTTTTTTCTTTTGTTACTAAAAGTTTTGAGATAAACACACTTTCAGAGTTTTGTGATTTTTCTTCTATTCCCATTTTATCCTTTTCATAGGCAAATGTCGTAACATTCACTGAAAGGCTTTTAAGGAAAGAGTAATCAATCCAGAATCATTTACATTAATGTTTCGGGAACCTTAGACATTTTTGCAAAATGCTTATGCTAAAATTCACATCACTTTTGATTTGGTTTTTTCTAAATATCAACCCATATATTCCTCATATAGATCTTGTTCCTAAGGTTTAAGTTCACCTCAGTCTTTTAAAGACCTTGGATTAGTCCTTAGCAACCGTCACTCATGGAATCATCACAAATTTCGACACAAGTACTGAGATCGTATATAACACGGTTTGGCTCTTACTCTGTTTTCCAACAATTACGAATAACACTGTACCACATAAATTGAGCTGATCTTTTTACATCAAATCGATTGTTAAATCAAATTTGACTGACCTCGCTCTGATACCAATTGTTAGGATCTGAGTTTGACCTGATTGTGTTGTTTTAAACAAATTGGATATAAAATAAGATAAAACATATAAAACTTGCAGCGGAATACGATTTAAAACTTTGTAACACAATCAAATGAGAGATTAGCTTTCATCACTCAATGTTTTCATTACTTCAAAAGATTGAAAAGGATTACAAGTAATTACATGCATGAATCACTAACTCCCCCTCAGCCCAAGCTTCACACATATCAGATTGTACAAGATAAGTGTGTGTGTGTGTGTGAGAGAGAGAGAGAGAGAGAGAGAGCTAAATAGAACAGTACATGCACTGTCTATTTATAGTACAAATCCTAACCTTTGAAGCATCTTTGCTGACATCACCAAGACAATGACAACTAACTAACCTAACAACCTCTAACCCTGCTAATGCTATACTCTGAAACATTTACAAAACACTTATGGTTATCCAAATAGGATGCTAACCACTGATGAGCTTAACCATTGTTGAAGTTTTATCATATATTCTTCAAAGTGTGATCAGACCTTTGACTTTTAGCAGACTTTTGACTTCAAGCAGAGGTTTGGTCTTCAACAGTCTTTACAACCAGCAGAGCTTAGCACTAAGCAGATGTTAGGGCTATCAGATGTTAGGTGCCTTGTCATTGAGGGAAGTTGTGAACCAAAATACAGTTTATTTTGGATCATTTAGACCAGACATGTTTTGGCATTTTATCATCTGTTCTTTTGTAGGGGTCAATCCCAACACCGTGAAAAGTTGGAAGATTGGAGGATGAAACACCGAGTTATCCTACACGAGGAAACGTAGGTGTGTGAGTATTCAGAAGTTAACAGAGGATTCAAAATTTAAAGTGTGCGAAAGTAAGTATACAAGAAAGTAATTTTCTAGACTTTAATCACTCATTTTTGACACTATAAGTCCCGTATGGGTTGATGTGATTTCATGGGTCAAGATACCCATTAGAATCATAACGAGAGGTTCAAGTCTTAGATAATATAACTTATTACCATGACAAGTAACCATGTTGATTATCATCAAGGATTCAGTTATGTATGTGTGTGTATATATATTGTATAGTCTGTTTATACAATAATTCTAAGCTAAGTCCATCAAGAATATCATAGATTGTCATATAAGTCAAGCATGGAGGTATGAGGATAACCGTCCTTTGACCTCAATGTAAGATTCACCAATACAAATCATTGCAAGGATGATTCAGATGGTCATGAATAAAAGAAAATACTTCACTAAAACTATGAATCAACCAAGTAAGCAAGCTAGGTGCGTGCATCCCGAACATGGAAACGTTTGAGGTCGTGTCGTAGCCTTGTTACTCAAATGAAGGTTGGACAAGTTTTAGTGGTTTAAACATAGAAAACAAAAAGTGAGGTAATGGAATGAGATTAGGATAGCCAAGGATTCCAAGTATTCACACCTATACCAAAACACAAGTCTTGTCACAAGAATCATAACAAGCTCGGATGGTTTAATCACTTGTGGGTTGTGTAAACCCTTTTCAAAAAACAAAGTTCAGAAGTGTTTGCACTTCTTAAACTAATAAGAATCTATCTCCAACAAGTCTCATAACCTTAGATAGGTCCAAGAACATGTAGGGCCAAGTTTAAGTTAAGAAAAACATAATTCGTAAAACTTTAACAAAAGTTCTTCCAATACAGAAAGCTTGGACCTCAAAATGGTGATGTTCCACCTTGGTTTGCCATGGTAAACCTGTGGAAACACTCCTAGAGGTGTTCCAAGCCTTGTAGTGGAAGGTTTGATGAAGAAAAGATGAAGATAGTGAAGCATAGTGCTCACTTTGGCACTTAGAATAATATGAGTTTTCCGATGTTGCAACTGATTTGAGAGTGTTTTGAAGGTATAAAGGAGTTTGGAAAGTGACAATGGTTGTGTGGAGGCTTGCTTTTATAATGGAGAATTAGAGTTTTGTGATAAATAAGATTGAATATTGATTGGGGAAGATAAGAGGTGAGGAAGGGTGGCCAATCTGCAGAAACGCAACAACTTCCTATGGATTGAGGGCCTTGGCGTTACGCGTAGGGTAAAGGGGGAGGGTGTTGCGTGACGCGGCACCTCCTTATCCGGCTGAAGTTTGATGTTTCACATTTTGGCCCCTAAACTTTGTAATTTTCACCATTTCATGCATAAACTTTTGTATTTAAGATATTTTCAAGTATATAAAACATGTAGAAATATAATTCGAGTATCGAGAACGTATGTACGAATGTTTGCACGTATAATAAGTATCAGTTTGCTTATAAATGATGGAATTGTAAGCATAACAAGCATGTATAAAGTATGAATTTAATTACGATCAAAGTATCGGATTACAAAGTTGGAAATGAAATACGAATACGATACGAATACAAGTTTCCAAAAATAGAAATACGATTACACTTTGTAAATAAGGAAAGTACAAAAATGTGAAGCGTTACATGTATGGTGAGTCATTTGTGTTTGTCGGTTGGCTATGGACTTTACCAACTAGGCGAGGTTAATGAAGCGACATCTATAAGACTTATACTTATGCAAGAGAAAGTTTCGTTGGTTCCCTATTGGGAACAAAATGTCTTTGGAATGATAGTAATGCGTGTGTGCTCTAGCGATTGGACAATTATGAAAATCGTGGACAAGAGGTTCATTAGACCGACTAAGTTGATAGATAGCATTTCATAAGATTTTGAAAATTGGGTAAGCAACATTTAAAGCGTGATTAGGAATTTCGTGTATGTGATTTACGTAATTAAATTGTAAGGTGAGAAGCACATTTGATAAAATAATAAAGTTCGAGATTCATACGTAAAATGAGAAAATTGACATTATGATAAAAGGTTTATGTATACGTTTTAATCAAGTGATTGTCATGAAAATGGTCGAGTTGTGATTCAATCTCTCATTGAGGTGTGGACATGACTCCTATCTCAAGGATAAGATTTCTTCGAGAAACGGGTGGGGCCAATCGTCAAGGTAAGGAATCACTCCTATCTTGATGATGAGACTACCATTTTTGGGAATATGGGTACAGTCTATCTTGCGGGTGACATTTTGAAATCGCAAATGTAAGTAGCTTATAGGAATACGAAAAGGTTAGTATGATATAGGTGTAATCATTGTGAAGATAATTTAAATTTTGAAAAGGAGGTGTTTAAATTACGTTATGAATAAAATCGATAAAAGTAAAGTGGCGGTTTTTACTAAAATTTGAATTCTTCTGAAACGGAAATTTGATTAAACCAAAGTGGTCGAAAGTTCTTTTGAGTTTGGGAAGCATGCTTTGGCCTAATAGGTAGAATACTCTCACCGAGAAGCGGTTAACGGTATTTTCCCCTTCCAGTTACTAAATGTCCCTAGTCGATCGAAAATTCGAGACCTTGGTGAGATTTGAAAATCGAGGAGTTAGACTAGTTATCAAGATGCGGGTTTCACCCCTAACTTGGTAACATCGTACCCTAAGTGTGGTTGACACTTACTAAACGAGGATCAAATTCCGACTGGTTAGTATGATCCACTAGAGTATCAAATGAAAATTCCTATCAAGATGTGGATATCACTCCGAACTTGATGGCGTAATTTCGTGAAAGTTGAATATGCGGAATGAGGGACTTCACCAAAAATTGCGGGCCATTGGGGCTATCTTAGTGCAAATCGCCTCGTTAATGAAATATGAGTGTCTCCGTATCTTCATGTGTGTTGTATCAGCCTTAGGAATGGCACATAATATTTAAGAAACATGGCTAGATCAAATTCAGAATAGGGAAGTTTAGACGGTTTAATCGAGAAAGCAGTTTACTTCGTGCGAAGTGTCTACCACCTCTTGCGAAGTGACACCCACTTCGTGCAAAGCTGTTCAGTTCGCCCAAAGAGGTTCAGTTCGCACGGAGAGGTTCCAGTTCACACAAAGAGTTTTCAGTTTGCACAAAGGGGTTCAATTCGCATGAAGGGGGTCTAATTTGGTTCTTAGACTATAGACTAGGTCAAATCATGCAATTTTCCTAATTCCCTATAGTTGTGGCTTGAATATCAATCTGTCATGCCCCAACCGATGGCGGAATCATCGAGATGGACGTAATTAGATTGCTCGAGACTTCATAACGCTAAACTTGTGATGAGTAATTAAACAACAAATTTCCATTTCATTTCTAAAATTCCAAGTACAAGGATTTTGGAAACAAATACAACAACAAATTCAAAGTACAACATAGATAAAAATAAAGTGGGTTTCTAGTTCTTCCTAATAGTTTCTATGCGTCCAAATATCATCGTCATCCTGCAATACATGTTAAGTATAGTTCAACACACAAGGCATTGGCGAGTACATAAGTTTAACTAATAATATAGCATAAAAGTTTAACAAATCCTCATGCATAAATGTTAACTCAAAACTAACATGGCATAACTATCATGGGACTATACGTGTCAACCCAAAGTTTTCCAGCAAGCGTAATCTAATCATAGCAATGAGAAGACCGTATGTGTTTAACTTAACATGACCTAAAGAATACGGGCGGTGTGTTACTTCAATAGCGCTATACATGTTAAGGGAGGCTTGATCGAAGTTAAGGACAAAGTATAAGCATAACGAGTATAAGCATGTATGAATTCAAGTTTGGCACAAAAGCATGGATAAGGGTTTGTTTGTGATAAGTATAGGCATGTTTGTGTGATTTTGATAGATTACACGTATTGCACCCAAAGTGATAAAAGTAAAACAGGGTGGAGTATACACACGGTTTTGCAAGCTTTCAAGGAAATCCGCAAGTCGTTTAGTATGAGTGTTGAAGTGTTCCTACAACGGGTAAACAAAGGTGTGTAAACATTATGATTTTGACGAGGGTTTCAGATTTGGAAGTAGTAAATACGAAGAACTGGATGGGAAAGATGCCACTTCGTACGAAGTGACCACTTCGCACGAAGTGACTATCCACTTCGTGCAAAGTGACTGATCACTTCGTGCGAAGGGACTAGTTCTGGAAGATGTTGTTCGTTTTGGCTCTCATTTTGACAATGAATTCTGTTGAACAAGGAGTTTAGGTACGAGGTTGATTAGTCTTAGTTCAGAACAGTTAACCATGGCCCGGTTAGTATCAGGAACTTTACTAAGTGAAAATATAGATATTTCAGTTTGTAATATAGATGTCGTTATGTCCAAGGTTCATCAATTATGTCATAGAGGTCAAGCAAGTGGGTACGGATACTTCATTATATGATTCACCAAAGCTCAAAGTTTATCAACAAGGTTGATAAACTCAGTTGGTCATGAAAGTACAGAAACTAAATATAAAATGTTCAAGTGAGGTTTGGAACCTAGTTTTGGGTAGCCAAGGCTTCCAACATTCTCACACTTGCTGGAACACAAGTTCAATCCTACTGAGGATGATGAACTTGGTTAGCTACTACACTTGGTAAAAGAAAAGTAGAAGAATTATAATAATTACAAAGTAATCGTGAGCTAAAACTCACTTAAGTTACAACAGGGTATTCTGCCAGAAATTAGGAACTATTCGAGTGAGAGTGTGAAGATTCGGAAAGTTAGAAGGTGAGAAGTGAGTTGATATTTATAGGAACGAGTTGCTACCAGCTCCACTTCGTGCGAAGTGGGTTCGACTCGCACGAATGGGTTGGTTTGGGGCTGTTTTCACATATTTTAGCCTATTTTTTAGTATTTCAAGCATAAAGTTGTAGCGTAAGAGTATTGCACGTTTAATACGTGTTGGCTTGCATGAAAACATGTATTTGAATGATTGATTGCATCTATGACAAGTATGAATAAAATATAAATTTATTATGATTAACGCCTCGATTTGTGATAACGGAGATGGGGTACGATTGTAAGGTTTCTAAAAATGGAATGTGAATACAAACTTTCTAAAGTTAGGAATACAAAAATACGAGGCATTACATGAATGAGATAAAATTTGACTTTGCGAAATGAGTTTGTGCACTTATGCCTTATCAATTGGTAGGATTTACATGTTCTTGATAACAAAGTGCATTGCGGTTCGTCGTCTATGATGTTGATAGCTCTTGGAACCTAAACGACGTGACACTAAATTCGTTAATCATTATATGCAAAGCTGTTCAGTTCGCCCAAAGAGGTTCAGTTCGCACAGAGAGGTTCCAGATCACACAAAGAGTTTTCAGTTCGCACAACGGGGTTCAATTCGCACGAAGGGGATCTAATTTGGTGCTTAGACTATAGACTAGGTCAAATCATGCAATTTTCCTAATTCCCTATAGTTGTGGCTCGAATACCAATCTGTCATGCCCCAACCGATGGCGGAATCATCGAGATGGACGTAATTAGATTGCTCGAGACTTCATAATGCTAAACTTGTGACGAGTAATTAAACAACAAATTCCCATTTCATTTCTAAAATTCCAAGTACAAGGATTTTGGAAACAAATACAACAACAAATTCAAAGTACAACATAGATCAAAATTAAAGTGGGTTTCTAGTTCTTCCTACTAGATTCCATGCGTCCCTAATCTCGTCGTCATCCTTCAATACATGTTAAGTATAGTTCAACACACAAGGCGTTGGCGAGTACATAAGTTTAACTAATAATATAGCATAAAAGTTTAACAAATCCTCATGCATAAATGTTAACTCAAAACTAACATGGCATAACTATCATGCGACTATACGTGTCAGCCCAAAGTTTTCCGGCAAGCGTAATCTAATCATAGCAATGAGAAGACCGTATGTGTTTAACTTAACATGACCTAAAGAATACGGGCGGTGTGTTACTTCAATAGCGCTATACATGTTAAGGGAGGCTTGATCGAAGTTAAGGACAAAGTATAATCATAACGAGCATAAGCATGTATGAATTCAAGTTTGGCACATAAGCATGGATAAGGGTTTGTTTGTGATAAGTATAGGCATGTTTGAGTGATTTTGATAGATTACACGTATTGCACCCAAAGTGATAAAAGCAAAACAGGGTGGAGTATACACACGGTTTTGCAAGCTTTCCAGGAAATCCGCGAGTCGTTGAGTATGAGTGTTGAAGTGATCCTACAACGGGTAAACAAAGGTGTGTAAATATTATGATTTTGACGAGGGTTTCAGATTTGGAAGCAGTAAATACGAAGAACTGGACGGAAAGATGCCACTTCGTACGAAGTGACCACTTCGCACGAAGTGACTATCCACTTCGTGCAAAGTGACTGATCACTTCGTGCGAAGGGACTAGTTCTAGAAGATGTTGCTCGTTTTGGCTCTCGTTTTGACAATGAATTCTATTGAACAAGGAGTTTAGGTACGAGGCTGATTAGTCTTAGTTCAGAACAGTTAACCATGGCCCGGTTAGTATCAGGAACTTTACTAAGTGAAAATATAGATATTTCAGTTTGTAATATAGATGTCGTTATGTCCAAGGTTCATCAATTATGTCATAGAGGTCAAGCAAGGGGGTACGGATACCTCATTATATGATTCACCAAAGCTCAAAGTTTATCAACAAGGTTGATAAACTCAGTTGGTCATGAATGTACAGAAACTAAATATAAAATGTTCAAGTGAGGTTTGGAACCTAGTTTTGGGTAGCCAAGGCTCCCAACATTCTCACACTTGCTGGAACACAAGTTCAATCCTACTGCGGATGATGAACTTGGTTAGCTACTACACTTGGTAAAAGAAAAGTAGAAGAAGAATTATAATAATTACAAAGTAATCGTGAGCTAAAACTCACTTAAGTTACAATAGGGTATTCTGCCAGAAATTAGGAACTATTCGAGTGAGTGTGTGAAGATTCGGAAAGTTAGAAGGTGATAAGTGAGTTGATATTTATAGGAACGAGTTACTACCAGCTCCACTTCGTGCGAAGTGGGTTCGACTCGCACGAATGGGTTGGTTTGGGGCTGTTTTCACGTATTTTAGCTTATTTTTAGTATTTCAAGCATAAAGTTGTAGCATAAGAGTATTGCACGTTTAATACGTGTTGGCTTGCATGAAAACAAGTATTTGAATGATTGATTGCATCTGTGACAAGTATGAATAAAGTATAAATTTATTATGATTAACGCCTCGATTTGTGATAATGGAGATGGGCTACGATTGTAAGGTTTCTAAAAATGGAATGTGAATACAAACTTTCTAAAATTAGGAATACAAAAGTACGAGGCATTACAAGAATGAGATAAAATTTGACTTTGCGAAATGAGTTTGTGCACTTATGCCTTATCAATTGGTAGGATTTACATGTTCTTGGTAACGAAGTGCATTGCGGTTCGTCGTCTATGATGTTGATAGCTCTTGGAACCTAAACCACGTGACACTAAATTCGTTAATCATTATATGCAATTGCGTTGAATCTAAAACGCCTAGGAAACCTAGGTTTTCAAGTAATCAAGTTTTTGTACAAAGAAGTAATCAAGTTTTTGTACAATCGAAAGTGCTCAAGTTTTCATAGTTAAGTAATTTAGCAACAAACTCGCAATTTCAATCCGACATCCCTTTTCAAACAAACAAACAATCAAGTAATTACATAGCAAGCTTCATAAATTTGTGACATCGATTATAATCAATCTCGTCCATACACAAACCATAAACTTTTCGTGGTTTGACCCTTTACTACCACTAAGGCGTTGTTAGGGTAATTAGAGCATATAAATATTATCTTTGACCGGGGCGCAACATTCCGATCAAATTTTGGCGTCACTGCCGGGGAGTTCGTGCGCTTTGTGTCTGGACTTTATTTTATTAGTGCTTATATGTTTAAGTGCTTTGTTTTACTTTGTTATAACTACATTCTTTGTTATGCGAGTGTGTTACTTGTGCAGGTTACATGTAGTGCATGCATACAAGGAATCTGGGAGGACCTCTACGTTAATGTTCGAACCGAAAATCGAGCGGGTTGTACGAAGAAACTTAGTCAACCGGTTAGAGGCAACACGTGTCTCTAATCAACCTAACCTAAAATCACCACCTACACCATCTTTTGGACCCATCCAAATGGATTTGGAAAATTCGAACCAACCCAATAACCAAAACCAACACCAATTCCAATACCAAGATTACCCTCGCCCGAATCAAAATGTTCAAATAACCAATCAGGGAGTTGTAACAACTCAAGACCACCACCAACACAACATTTCCAACCCCCGTACCCAAAACCAACACAACAATCAACGTACACCCACACCTCCAAAATCATGGCATGCCACAACGAAGCCCAATTTCTCAATCTCGATGATTTGAGAAGTAATATTCCCGACAACGAACCATATAGCGTCCACGGTTATCAATCACCAGAACATGTGAGTGTTCCCCAGTTATAAAACACAATAAGATAAGACATAAAAGAGATTCGATGTAAAACGTGGAATGTCACGAAACAACACTAAGACTTTTCCAAAGTAATCGAAAATTCTTTTGAGTTAGGGTAGCATGCTTTGGCCTAATAGGTAGAATACTCTCACAGACGAGCGGTTAACGGTATTCACCTTTCGGTTACTACATGTCCCTTGTCAATCGAATATAAAAGACTTTGGCGAGATTGAAAATCGAGGAGTGAGACTAGTTATCAAGATGCGGGTTTCACCCCTAGCTTGATAACATCGTACCCTAAGTGTGGTTGGTACCTATCGAACAAGACAAGGAAATAAATTCTGAGTCGTCGGTAATGATCCACTAGAACATAAATGGAAATTCTCCATCAAGGTATGGATATCACTCCTAACTTGATGGCACAATTTCGTGAAAAATGGATAAACGCGGATTGAGGGATTTTACCAAAAGATTGTCTTCAAGTCTTCATATGTATATTGTGTTTAGTCTTAGGAAAGACTTGTATAATTTTGAGATAAAAGATAAGATATAAGCAAGTAGGAAGAATTTTAGGTTTAAGCATGATAAAAGAATGGTCAAGTATGGTTCCTAAACTATAGACTAGGTCAAAAGCATGACAGTTTTCCAAATTCCCTATAGTAATGGCTCTGATACCAATCTGTCACACCCCAACTGATGGCGGAAACATCAGTGCGGGACGAAAACGAGATTGCAAGAGACTTTATAACACTATTTGTCCCAATATTTAGATAACTCAAATTTCTTTAATACTAAAATGATAATACATTGTTTCGAACGGAAAGGTAGAACAACTTGCAAATAATGAAACGACATGAAACAGAATACATAAGTTCAAAATCTAGGTGTGTTTCTAATCCACCCTAAATATATTTCTTCAACGTCATCAACTAGTTTCCTACAACATGTATTAAAATAACGATCAACAAAAAGTTGGCGAGTATACAAGTTTGATACATAGCATAATAATGATTTAAAAGTTGTCTCATATCCAACATGGTAAATTGCATATATTGTTTATTATCATACTAACATGTGTTAACTATATGTCAAACCCGAGTTGATGCAATCGTTCATGCCATTGTTGCCGGAAACGACAAGGTTGTAAAATAGTTTACTTAACAATACCACAAGAATACGGGCGGTGCGTTAATCCTATAGCGCTATAATTGTTAATGGAGGCTAGCAAAGTTAATGTCATATGGGCACAAGTATACATAGCATTCGATAACAATAATAATACAAGTATCATGTTTTAATGGATAGAGTGTGATTATAACAAGTTTAACGTGATTCATGATTTTTGTATAAGTGTACATGTCGAACCTAAAGTGAATAAAATAGGATCGAGTATACTCATGGTTTTGCAAAGCTTCCGAGTTAAACCGCGAGGTTGTTAAGTTTGAAGATAGAACACCAGAGTTACTCTACATGGGGGAAACGAAGGTGTATGAGTATTCGGAACTTGGAGAGTTTGGATTCGGAAATTTAAATGTATTAAAGTATGTATATGAAAATAATTATCTAGCCTTAAACACTCGTTTTGACACTAATATTTTATGTGATTTGATGGGTCGAAATTGTCCATTAGAATCATAACGTGAGATCTAAAACATAGATAATATAACCTATTTTCGTGACATGTAACCATAAGTTGGTTATATCAAGATTTCAGTTAAGTTATATAATTATATATCAGAGTATATTTTATATTTGTCCTTCATAGATTGTCATATAATTCATGTAAGTCAAGCACGGAGGTTTGTATACCTCATTGTATGATTCACCAAAACACAAAATTTAGCAACATAGTTGGTAAACCCAGTTGGTCATGAATGAAAGTAAATTACATCTATCTAATATTGCTAAGTAGCCAAATAAGGACAACCCGGGCATGGCATACCCAACATGGTAAATGTTGGAGGTGAGGTGGGGTTAACTTACTTTAGATCTTGGAAGCTACTTAGATCAACACATAAAAATAAGCAAGTGTGGTAGTGGAACAAGGTTGGAAACCCAAGCTTCCATGGTTCACACATTTAGATGCATGCAAGCCCCACCATATGAACAATGGTGAACTTGGATGATCACACACTTGAAGGTTACTTGGAACCTTGTCTAAAACAGAAAGTTTAGAGGGTGTTTGCACCTCTAAATCATAAGAATCAACCATACACAAGCTTACTAACCATGAACTTGGTTAGAAGCAATGTAGGTACAGGTTTGCATCATAAGTTCATAAAAGTTAACAAGATAATCTTCCAAAACAGAAAGTTTGGACCTCAAAATGATGATCTTCCACCTTAGTTTATCATGGTAAACTTGTGGAAACACTACCAGAGGTGTTCCAAGCTTTGTAGTGAAAGAAAATATGAGAAAAGATAAAGAAAGTGAGTGTAGCGCCTCGTATCTTCGCATTTCTATTTTAAAAATGTTCGTATTCGTATTCTAATTTAAGAAACCTTACATTCGTATTTTAATTTCAATCTCACAATTTGAGGCGTTAATCATAATAAAATTCATATTTTATACATATTTTTTATTCACACAACCGATCATTTAAATACGTATTTATACGCAAACCGACACAATTTTACGTATAAATACTTATACGCACACCCTCAATACTTGAATTATACTTTTATACTTTTTATATACTCAATTACATAATATGTACTCAAAAAATACAAAGAAATATACCAATCATCTTTCCACCTCATCAATCCTCTTCCACCTTCTTTAACCAATCATATTTCACCATTTTTCACCTCCTTTCTCCACCAATCATCTTTTCAATTCTCTTCCACCTTCTTTAACCAATCATATTTCACTGTTTTTCACCTTCTCTACCTATAAATACCAACCTCCTTCTACCATTTGCTTCACAACTTTCTTCTCTCCATCTCTTGAATTCTCTCAATCTCTCTAAATCAAGAATTCAAAGAATTCTAAAAGGACACTAAGTGTTCCAACCATTCTTCTCTCAACCTCTCTACTTCTCTCAAATCTTCTAAGCAAGGAAGAAAACTATAAGAGTTCTAAAAGAAAACACTAAGTGTTTTAAAGGAAGCTTTGAAGCTCCAACCTCCAACTCTTCACGGAATTACCAAAGGAAACTTTGCAAAACTGTGAGTACACTTGACCCCTTTTGCTTTAAGCACACTTTGGGTGCAATATGTTTTACTTGTTAAAATGCACGATTCACACAAATGTTCTTTATTCGTTCAATCCGTTATACATGCTTTGTTATGCTTCGGTTCATGCTAGAATTCATGCTACTTGTTAACCCATCTTAACAATTATAGCGCTATAGGAGTAGCACATCACCCGACGGGGTTTTTGTTAAGTTATATTCATTACGGTCTTGATATTGCTATATCAAGGGATGCTATTATTTATTCTTTACGGTCTCGATATTGCTATATCGAGGGATGTTATTATTTATTCTTTACAGTCTTGATATTACTATATCGAGGGATGCTAAATTCTTGTGGACATTTTACTTTTAGTTATGCATGATAGTTTGACCTTGTATACCGAATTGCTATGTTGGATTAATAATACTTTGTATACATATGTCACGAGTCTAAAACTAGTGCACTCACCAATACGTTGTATTGAACTATGCTTTTTAAAACATGTTACAGGTTTTGAGATGATGTTGATGATGCATGGAACATAGTAGGATGCCTAGATACACATTTAAAATTTTGTATTCTTATTGTATTGTAATTCTTGTATTTCAAGTTGTTGTATTTGATTTCAATCTTTGTAATTGACTCTTTAGTAATGAAAAAATTCCATTATTTAAATGCTTATCGCAAATATTAGTGTTATGATGTCTTGAGCAATCTATTCTGTCTCACTCCGATGTTTTCGCCATCAATTGGGGTGTGACAGATTGGTATCAGAGCCATAACTATAGGGAATTGGGAAAATTGCCATGCCTTTGACCTAGTCTATAGTTAAGCACCACCCTTGACCCTACTTGATTCGTATGTTAAATTCTTATGTGTTATTCTTGAAATGCCTTTTTACGTGTTCATACTTGTTTTATTATTCAAACATACGCCTTTCCTAAGGCATTTTACTCGATTATACTAAACTCGAAAACACTAGTAACACACAAACGAGAAGACTTCACCAAAATAGGTGTGAAACCCACAATTTGGTGAACGACTCTCAATCCACCTATTCTTTTTACACGAAATCCGGCATCAAGTTAGGAGTGAAATCCTCACCTTGATGGAGAGTTTCCATTTCATATTCTAGTGGACCCTCGTCAAAGTGTCAAAATTAAATTTTGACCCGACGAGTACCAACCACACTTAGGGTATGAAATCGTCAAGTTAGGGGTGAAACCCGCATCTTGTCAACTAGTCCCACTCCTTGATTTTCAAAAATCCGGCCAAGTCTTTCGATTGATTTGGAACATGTAGTAACTGGAAGGGTGAATACCGTTAACCGAAATTTCGGCGAGAGTATTCCACTTATTAGGCCAAAGCATGTTTCTCCAATTTCAAAAGAATTTTTGATCACTTCGGTTTAGTCAAAGTTCCGTTTTGGAACAATCCAAGTTTTAATCAAACCTACGTTTTACTATTATCAATCTTATACGATGCGATCCTCTCTTTTCAAATTCAAATTGTTTTCGAGATTACTTTGTTTTATACACACATCATACTAAATCTTTTCATACATCTATACGTCATTCACATGCATAATTTTAAAAACGTCACCAACTAGATTTGCATTTCTTGTAACCCCAAAATGGAGACATTCTATCAAGATAGGAGTGATTTCCTTACCTTGACGATTAGCTCCGCTCCTTTCTTTTCTTAAAACGACCTCACCATCGGGTTAGGGGTGATTCCCTTACCTAGGTGATCGTTACCCAAAGTTTTCTTCAAAATACTTTATTATGTAAACACGATCATGTTTTACACCTAAACCGTTTACCATTCGTCAAAATCCCTACTTATATCAATTTCAAAATGTATTGTTTTATCAGACGTAGTTCTTACCCTACAATCTATTTTCACATAACTCACATACACGAAATTCTTAATCATACCTTAAAACATTTTATTACTCGAATTTCAAAACCTTACAAAATGCTACCTATCAACTTAATCGGTCCAATGAATCTCTTGCCCATGAACTTCATACTTAACCTAATCACTAAAACACGCTCACATTATATCATCATACTAAAGACTTTTATTCTCAATCGAAATCAAACCAACCTTTCTCACATGCCTATAAGATCTTATAGATATTATAAGATCGTTTTACTAAAACTCCTTTCAAATCAACAAATCATTTTGCTAAAACACTTATTTTCGGCGATCACTAGGTTCATTATGCTAAATTTCTTTTTAAGGATCAACGTTTTCACGAGAACCTCCAAATCTCAAATTCCATATTTTAATGCAAGATCTTTTAAAATGATGCAAACTTACTATTTTTAGAAACCATTTCATACACCACCCAATACGTCATTTAAATTTCAAAACACGCGGGCAAGGAAACTTCATGGGGACCGACCATTTTCGATTTACATAAATTCTTCTAAAACAAGAGTAGCATTTCCGTTCTTTACAAAATACGTCACACATAACCAGTAAGTACTTTATATTCTTTTTACATTCACAAACTAAATTCTACATTTCATGAATTCTCATAACATTGTACACGTTTTAGTCGATATCTCGCGACAATTTCATTTATATTATTCGTTTTTTTACATACTCGAACTTCTCGATCGTTTTATATACTTAAATTCATTGTATTCAATTCATACCATACACTCAATCGTCGTCATTTATACCTACTTATATTCATACTTAGGCACATATTCATAACTCATATGTTTTAATTTCATAGTTATACTCATATGCATACTTATATTTATGCTCACATTCATGCTCATACTTATATTCAAATTCATACATACGTACCTATACGTGAGCATAACCCGAGGGGGTTCGCTCACGTTAGTCTCATACTTATTTGAACGTAAACATGCTTACATACTACATTCTTATACGCACACATTTATGTATACCCTGATTCATACACAACTAGTACAAACTATGCGGATCATGGCGACGATCAATATAATCACGGGTGCATACGGGATTATAGTGATAGGAGCATGAGAATCATAGGGTGTACTACTGTGTATGGTAAGACACATAACATAACATGACATCGAATAACGAAACGAACGTAACATTGTGGATACGCTGCTGGTACTTCCTATATAAGTGTTTTCACCATGTTACCTAAATTTTGTAAAACGTGCCATGAGAAATTCGGTGTTTTGCAGAACTATTTAGACCCGATACAAACTTTAACAACTCACAAACGCAATACTAAAGGGGCGATATCTGATTATCCACGAGAGACCCCATTCTTAACTCATCGCTTTCAATACGCATACCATTATTATAATTCGTTTATAGGTCAATCGTTCAATCGTTCACTCTTATACCTCTATTATTCCCTGCTATTCTTAGCCTTTTATACAAACCCCGTTTGCAATCAATTAGTTTAAACATTCGAACCCTAAAATGCAAACATACTTAGTTGGCCGTTACCTCCAAAACCATTTTTTATTTAAAATACCTAACTTCCTCATTTTTCACCGATAAAGAATTCTCTACAAAACTGAGATTGCCAATGCTATTTAACCAATGAAACTTTTTCTTATAACCAACAACGCGGCCACACTTTTCATCAAAATACATATCGTTTTATACGAAAGCTTTCTTCTTAGGTAACACATTTTAAAATACCTCATCATTGAGTTATTCAAACTTTTTTAACTCGCTTGTCTATACACACACATGCACGTTTTACTTATGCTCAATGCCTCGAATCATTTTACACAAACGAACCCTTTTTACAAACCTATTTTTTCGATCCTCGAAACTTCATACTTTTCAAAAAATTTCAAACTTCCAAGTCTCGATTTTAGACAATCATTCTTCTAGCCAAAATGCTTTTTCTCCAAGGTCTTCCTCTTGAATAAATTTCGGGACGAAATTTCCTAAAGTAAGGGAGACTGTAACGCCTCGTATGTTCGCCTTTTATTTTAAAAATGTTCGTATTTGTATTCTAATTTTAGAAATCTTACATTCATATTTTAATTTCAATCTCACAATTCGAGGCGTTAATCATAATAAAATTCGTATTTTATACATATTTTTTATTCATACAACCGATCATTTAAATACGTATTTATACGCAAACCGACACAATTATACATATACATACTTATACGCACATCCTCAATACTTGAATTATACTTTTATACTTTTTATATACTCAATTACATAATATATACTCAAGAAATACCAAGAAATATACCAATCATCTTTCCACCTCATCAATCCTCTTCCACCTTCTTTAACCAATCACATTTCACCCTTTTCCACCTCCTTTCTCCGCCAATCATCTTTTCAATCCTCTTCCACATTCTTTAACCAATCATATTTCACCCTTTTCCACCTTCTCTACCTGTAAATACCAACCTCCTTCTACCATTTTCTTCACACCATTCTTCTCTCCATCTCTCTAATTCTCTCAATCTCTCTAAATTAAGAATTCTAAAAGGACACTAAGTGTTCCAACCATTCTTCTCTCAACCTCTCTACTTCTCTCAAATCTTCCAAGCAAGGAAGAGAACTCTAAGAGTTCTAAAAGAAAACACTAAGTGTTTTAAAGGAAGCTTTGAAGCTCCAACCTCCAACTCTTCACGGAATCACCAAAGGAAACTTTGCAAAACTGTGAGTACACTTGACCCCTTTTGCTTTAAACATACTTTGGGTGCAATATGTTTTACTTGTTAAAATGCACGATTCACACAAATATGCTTTATTCATTCAATCCGTTATACATGCTTTGTTATGCTTAGGTTCATGCTAGAATTCATACTACTTGTTAACCCGTCTTAAAAAATATAGCGCTATAGGAGTAGTAGACCACCCGACGGGGTTTTTGTTAAGTTATATTCATTATGGTCTCAATATTGCTATATCGAGGGATGTTATTATTTATTCTTAACGGTCTTGATATTGCTATATCGAGGGATGCTAAATTCTTGTGGACATTTGACTTTTAGTTATGCATGATAGTTTGAGCTTGTATACCAAATTGCTATGTTGGATTGATAATACTTTTTATACATATGTCACGAGTCTAAAACTAGTGTACTCGCCAATACGTTGTATTAAACTATGATTTTTAAAACATGTTGTAGGTTTTGAGATGATATTGATGATGCATGGAACATAGTAGGATGCCAGATATACATTTAAAATTTTGTATTCTTATTGTGTTGTAATTCTTGTATTTCAAGTTATTGTATTTGATTTCAATCTTTGTAATTGACTCTTTAGTAATGAAGTAAATCCACTATTTAAATATTTATCACAAATATAGTGTTGTGATGTCTTGAGCAATCTATTTCGTCTCACTGTGATGTTTCCGCCATCGATTGGGGTGTGACAGTGAGGTAGAAGCTCACTTTTATCACTTGGAGTAATATGCCAAAAACTTAAGTTTGCAGCAGATTAGAGAGTAATTTGAGAGTGTAAGTGAGTTGGGAAAGTGAAAATGGGTGATAAGAAGCGTGGTTATATAGTGGAGGATTAGGGTTAGTATCTTAATGAGGTTATAAGGTGATTGGGTGAGTTTGGAGGTGGAAAAGTGTAACAACCCGACATCTCCAATGTGTCTGTTTTACCGGTTATTTTTGTTTGTAACCGTTTGTACTCCGAGATTCCAATGTAAAAAGGTTATTGATATTCTAAATACATTTTCGTCACACTCAGTTACGCAACTAAAATGCTTAATACTTGAACGCTTGTCACAACGCAAACTAAACGCTGTTATTAAAAATGGTTATGTAGTGTTGTGTGTTTATATGTATACATGTTTTATATGAATTATACTCACTTAAATGCTCACACGCTCGCTCGCTAAACTCCATACACAACGCAACGCTTAATGCCTCGCTAAGACGCTTAACGAATGGAAATTAACTAACTAATACCAACGAAAACATCAAACGAACAGCTAACGCATGAACTAGAAACGATTCGCACAAAGCTGGCCAATTCGTGAGAATTGACCAATTCGTGCAAATTGACCAATTCTTGCGAATTGACCATTTCGTACGAATTGCCTTCATAACCCACTCTCCTCCTCTCCTATAAATACCACACTCCCTCACACACACTCCTCGTGCTGCCACAACTTGCACAGAACATCTCCCACTCGTATTTCTCTATTTTTCAAGTAAGCAACAACTATTTTTACGCAAACCACAACAATTTACACGAGTTTATCTCTGATTTCATCCAAACTTATCCTGTTTGCGAAAACCTTCATCTTCTTACATAAAACTTTTGTTTTTACCTTGGATGCACACCTAAATGAGTATATTGGGATTAGCTTTGGCTTCCCAAGTTAGAAATCTTGTTATTTCAACTCACCAAGTGTGTAATCCCAAGAAAAACCGTTTTAAGCTTGATTTTTACACTAAACGGACCAAAACCAACATATGTTTCGTTCACTAGATAGTGGGACGAAGCGGTGTCAAAACCGTCATGAAAAGGACTTGAAATCACATCCGTTTCAGGCGAAAACTCAGTTTCGAATGCACGAAGACGCAAGACAGTCAACTTGTGCGAACTAGACTGGATCGCACGAACTGACCCGTTCGTACGAACCAGTCCAAGTTCCCACAAGTGACTAAACTCGCTCCAAAGATCTCTCCAAAACTAGTTTGATATGTGGCTTAAGGCTGGAGGGATGAACACTCAATTTCCCGAAGAAAGACGTGAAAAACACTCGATTTTTTGACACGAAAAAGACCAGGTCGCACAAGGACCAACTCGTATGAGCTGGACAACTCGTACGAACTGAAATAGTTCGTACGAATTGACCCAGATCATACAAGGCACAACTCGTACGAACTGACTATGTCCCACACGATTCCTCGTTTCGTCCATTTCAGCACTATGGAAGACTGATGGACTTCTGTTCCCGCATGCAGGCTGATCCGGCGCTCTCTCCGCTCCATCTCGCTCGTGTTTAACTGTTTAAGACGCACTGTGAGTATACTTGACCCCTTTTCGCTTTAACACAGTTTTGGGTGTTACATACGTTCTCTATAACAAAAACACAGCACACGACACCTAAAACGCTTTAAACGCAAACCGCTCTCGCATGCTATACGTGAAACTCTGAATTGTTGTGTGCTACGCTTACGCTTGATAGTACTATAGGTTGACCCGCTACTCATAGGTTCAGGGGTTTTAGGGCACGCTCTCGCTTTACTTTTTTATGTACGTGGACACTTCGGTGAACACGTGACGCGCATACTCACACGCGCTCTGTTGGTTTGCTTGTATCAACGCAATTAGCCTATATGATTCACATGTTTCGTTATTTCATGTTGGTTTTGCGAAACGCCTTATTTACTATACTTATGTTAAACCTGTGTACTCACCTTTACATGTTTGTATTGACTTTTATTTTAACATATGTGACAGGTTGAAGGATTGTGTAGGAACGTCCACAATTAGCACGGGAACCTAAATTTGTTATCTATTGTCCGATTAGGCGGAACCTAATGACAAGTTAACCAAATAACAAGAATTACTCATTTAAACGTTGTTTTCATTGATCTAAAGTTCAATACATTCAAGAACCAGATCTGACAGAGCTTCGTCGTCTCTGTGCCAAAAACTCACCCTCTTACAAATGAAATCCCAAGGCACCTATTTTTACTATTGCAAGTTCGCTGGTTAGGGTGGAAGTTCGGGCAAACTTGACTTAGTCAAGTTCGGCCGAACTTGACATCTCATAATCAACCTCGAGCGAACTTGTCACCAAACTAACTTAAATACGCCTAGTTTCTAACAGATTAAGCCCTATTCACTCAGACTCGATACATAATGACGTAGGCAACAGACATATGCACCAACAGACTCCCCCTTGGATGTTGCCGCAGTCACTTTGACTTTTAAAATCTTCTGAGTCTTTCGATCTTTTGTTCTTGTATAAACTTTAACAACTTGATCTTTATATCCTCTTCCTCTTTCTTGAGCTTTGTCTAGATAAAACTTTTAATCAACATGCTCCCCCTAGCTTTAAGCTTTATCCTTCAGACTCCCCTTTGCTTTGATCTTTAAACTTCAAACTTCCCCTAGCTTTAAGCTTTCAAAAATCTTTGGACAATGTATTATCCAGCTCCCCCTCAAACTTTACTACCTGTCTAACATTTAAATAAACATTTCAGATTCACTGTTTTGAAATTTTATTTCAAGTTCAACTTAATGACCTTGAATACATTTTACGTTTTAAGACATTAAACTTTCTCATTTTTATTATTCGATTTGCAAAAATCCACTTAGTTGATCAAGTCCAAGTTAATGACCTTGAATAACTAAATATATCAACCAAGTCCAAATTAATGACCTTAGATTGAAAACCGTTATGAACAATCCGATTTTAAAGTTTCAAGTTAATGAACTTTATAAACATTCATCAGATTTTCTTACCAGACTTCAAAGATCCGTTCTCCAACATTGGCTCGTTGAAACTAATGTAGAAACAAAATCTTTTTAAAATTTTTAGAAAGTTTATGCTAAAACACACTGAAAATCTTTTTGATTTTATCTTGAAAAGCAAGTAAAGTATTTACAAAAATTTTTAACAAGTAAAGAAAACTATGTACAAACATATTTACAGACATATTTTGTGAATTTGTGTCTAAGGATCATATCAGTTGTTTGAGATATATCACTAGTACCGTTGACCTTTTTGAGACTTTATGTTTTAAACTCGTTTACTTAGATTGTCGATATGTTTGTCCACTTAAACTTCATCACGTTTCTCAATTGTTTCAAGATACGTTAGAGTATGATTTATGAAAACTTGACTTAACTGTGGTTCCCACTTCTTGAATATACTCCCGAATCCAGATTCCCTAGATTTCATCTTACAAGTGAGTATAGCATAATTGATATCTGTATCTAGGTTGTGCGAGACCTTGAGAGCTCAGGTTAGTATTACCGTACAGATAAAGAGATGAAGGCTCGTCTTTTAAGGTATGTTCTAATTAAGGAATCTTTTAAGCATTGCAAATGATTAGATCTTTCGATTCTTTTCAATTTTGCATGCAGTTTAGGGGTTTGTAGCAAAAGCATTATAGAAGTTCTAGGCTATTGTTTCCGCAAAATCAGAAGAACTTGTATAATACCCCAGATATCAACTATCTATAAAGACCTCGTATCTCAGAATCAGGCAACCCTTCAATCAATATTTCGGAGTACTAAGTCCATATATCCAAGATATGTTAATCCACAAGTTTAAGCAGTTGTAAAATTTAGTTTATATCCCGAAAACAATTTACTGAACGTGTAAAGTCTATCGACACATCCACAGTAAGACTAGTTTATCACTTTTAAACTTTACATTTCTTTAGCATACCGTGATAGTCCACTGATGTACTATCGTTTCCTTTTTAACAACCAATTCCTTTTGTCTTTTTCAAATTTTTGTACATTTTGAATTTTTTAATGTTTTTGAATTTTCAACTTTTTCATATGTTTTTGATTTTTCTAAAAATTTTCAATTTTTCTTACCCCCCCCCCCCCCTAAAATCAAAAATATATTTTTGGATTTTAGATTTAAAGAAATTCTTCTAAAAATGTAACAAACCAATGAGGATCCCGAGAACTCGTCGTCCGATCCTTTTGTTTTCATATTCTGCATCATTACCTGTCAACAGAACAATCCATCAAGCTTAACATCAACTTATAAAAACCACTTGTAAGAACCACTTGTAGAAACATCAATTTTAAATGTTTTTTCAATATAACAATCAATATTCTGTTTAACAGTGTGGATTTTCTCAATCTTTTCAAAAAAATTCTTTTCAACTTTTCTTTTTCAATCACTTTGTAATTCCAAAACTGACAAATATTATGACTTTCTAGACAAGTTAAATACTCATGGAGCTCTGCTATCCTATATCAACTTTGATAGAGTGGATCTTGGGACGCCTGCACTTGAAACAACTATTTGAAAAATGAAACCCAAACCTTTTTGGTTTTGGGTTTGTACTGATAAGCATCATAACCATATTCTAACTCTTCTTCATAATAAAAATCATCATCAAACATTTCGTCCAATGTTGATTCAGAAAACGTTTTTACCTTTTCTTTATTCGTTTGTTTGATTACTGACTCGGTTAATTTGACATTTTCAGTTTTGTCAGCAACAGACTTTGGTTTTTCTGATGATGAAATCCTTTTCTTAGCAACCCATGATTGTAGTTTGCTTCTTGCTTTCTTGATATATAACCTAGAATCTTTGATTTCATTAAACCTTGAAGTTTCACCTTTTTCAAATGTTGAGTTTTCAAACTTTGATACAGTTTTAGGTTTCACTTCGCATTTATATTCATAGTTTCTATTTGACTCTGTGACATTTTTCACAATCTCTGGTTGTTTTTTTCTTTTCATCTTTTGATTCTGATTTCCTTCAAGGAAACACATGCTTTAGATTCAGACACTTACGAGCAATGTGACCAATATTATTGCATTTAAACCAAGTTCGATTATCAGAACCATTTCCACTAGTGGATTTTACTCCACTTGTGGACTTGGTCTTAGCCTTGTCCCGAAGTTCTTTTTCTTTCTTGAATTCATCATTCGATTTCTTACCGATCATACCTTCTTCCTGAACCATATTTGTCCCATACACAAACTTCATGTGTTTACCTTTGTATTCATGGCATGGCGACTTCTGATTCCTTCTCGTTTCATCTTCATTTTCTTCCAAATCCTGCTCTCCTGTTCTCAGGAAAATCACCACCAAACTTTCGATAATTGTTAGCATTCCTTTTGAGTTTTGAGTAAAATCTTTTCTCGTTTTTCTAAAGATTATCTGATGAAACTTCTACAAGTTTGAAAAATTTATCAAGTTGATCCTCTTTTCACATTCCGAATCGGAAAACTATCATCGAAGGATAATCTATCAGATTCCTTAATCTTGAACATGACAACATTAGGATCATCACTTAGATCATGTTCTGATGATGTATCATCATCTTCAGATTGTGATTCCGAGTTTTTCAAACTTGATTTGGCGCTTTCAGAGCTGCTGTCATCAGAATCATTTCCCAACACATTCTTTACTACATCTTTAACCACCGCTTCATTGTCATTGTTTGAATTCGTAAAGTCTACATCAATGTTCTCAGGCAATTTATTTTTCTTTTCTAACAAAATAAGTAGATTAAATGCCTTTTCAATCTCATCATCTTTCTTGCATGAATAACTTGCAAGAAATGGTGGAGGAACACATCCGTACTCTTTACGCTTTGATTTCTCACCATTTTCCTCCGATTTAATTGTAGGTAAAATGTGATCAATGACATACGCGTTTGTGGTGTAGCTCTTTAGAAGCTGTCTTACCCGTTCTGTTTCTATTTTCATGCTATGAAGCTCACGCTTTGTTTCAGCAATAGTGTTAATGTACATGTTAATTGCCTTTTGCTTTTCAATCACTGTAGCATTTAACATTTTGACATTAGCATTAAGTTCACTATTAGCATGTTCAACATATTTATATTTGCTTGATATTTTGTCATAAGCTTCTTTTATGGTTCTGTAATCATAACGAAAGTTTTCGTTGTGTACAGTCAATTCTCTTATGATTTTCACTTTATCAAGACATGGTTCACAAGGACTTGCGCACTTTGTGCAAGGTTTTTCAACCTCCACAACTTTCACGACCTCCTTTTTAGACACACTTACCTTAGCTTTTACCTTTTATGCCTCTGATTTCAATGCTTCTTGTTTTTGCATCTCAAGGTAAGCTAATTCTTCTTCCTCAGCTCTTTGCCTATAACCTTCCAGAATGGCATTTTCCAAAGCAGCATCGACATATGATGTATCAGATTCGTCCACTAACTCTGCTATCATAGCAACACCAGTTTTCTTTCTGATGTATCTGTTCCAGTCAAAACCATCTTCTTCATGATTAGCAACAAGAGCTTGTTCGGCTTTCTTTGCAGGTTTATCTTCTACTTCGACTTGTGTTCTCTTTGGATATGGCTTGTATTGAAGAGCATTCTTGTAGTACTCATTGTTGCTACCGAAAGGGTTTTGGTTTCCACTTGCTTCTTGATTGCTGCATTCTCGTTTGAAGTGTCCTTTTTGTCGACACCTAAAGCTTGTGACTTTAGACTTGTCAAATCCAAATTTGTTGTTTGAATTACAAATGTCCCTTCCTGTGAGAGCCACAAATTTGGAAACTCTTCTGATAATAGATGCAAGGCTCCATTTGATATCCATTAGTTCTAATTCTTCTTCGTCCACCTGATCATAATCTTCGGCGGTCATCTCTGGATTACCTATCTTTCCAGCAACAAGACTTTCATATGATTTGAGAACAGTAGCAAGAAGTGCTATGTGCTGTTTGGCCACCTTTTCAGGAAATACATTCTTCAAATCAACTGCTATGTTGCACTGGAAAATATTTGAATCAGAACTAGCTTGATTTGTCTGATTTTGGAATGATGAGCTTGAACTTGCACTTGTATATCCAGCATATGGAGAACTTTGACTTGGAGAAGAATTGTATTTGCACTAAATGTTGTTTGAATTTTCAGGATTTGAATCGGAGTATTTGGAATACCTCCTTTGTAATAGAAACCGACATCTTGAACAACAATAGCATTCTTTGATTTCGCAATTTTCATCAACTCCATTTCATGACCTTCTAATTTGTCAATGAAAGATGACAACTTGAAGTATCTCCAAGATGGACTATTCTTCAGCATCGTCAGATATGTTGTCCATCTCTTTCTGGAAGTGCATCAGCCAACTTCTCAATTTTCTTTCATTAGATCTTTTGATATCATGTCTTCGCATCTGGACCATGAGGTGACAGTATCTATCGATCATCTGCTTCATTGTTTCACCTTTAATCATCATGAAGATCTCAAATTATTTATTGATTAAAGCCTTTTTGGTTTTGATCGTTTCATCACTTCCTTTGAATTTCTCACAAAGAGAATTACAAAATTCTTGCAAAGTATCATATTCTGGTAATAATATCAAGATATCTTCCTTTACTGATTGTTGTATCAAACTGATCATTTTCTTCTCTGCAACATAGTTATCTTTGTCGGCATTTGAAAACTTGTTCAACGGAAGATCTTGATCACGTTCATCTTTTGGCCATTTGTAACCATCCTCAACTAGAACCCAGCTGTTGAATTGATTCGCTTGTATCCAATTCACAAACTTTTCTTTCCAACCTTCAAATTCGTCCTTGCTAATAAGCTTTGGCGGTTTCGACGTAGTACCTATTTCGTTGTCGATATTCATCTGGTTTGCCGCAAGAACATTAGCATTTGATGAAGAAGCCATTTGAGAGACGAACACGTTGTGAAAATCTTCCATTTTGTCAATCTGAAGACTTATCTGAGAATACGATAAAAACACTCAAAATTTGATTAGAAACAGACATGTTCGGTCAAACTTGTGTGAAAACAACTGTTTGATTTCAGCTTTCACAAGTTCGGTCGAACTTAGATGAAATAATTTCCAAAGTTTTACCAAACATACTAACTTGATGTGGGTTTTTGAGAAAATTCAACCTTCGAGCGGACTTGAGAATTTTTTAGAAGAAACTGGTAAGTTCGGACGAACTTAGGTATTATTTCAAAGGTTTCTCAAGTTCAGGCGAACGTGTGAGTGAGATATCAATGAAATTTGATCAAGTTCGGTCGAACTTGATCAAAAGTATTGGAAATCTTACAAGTTCGAGCGAAGATCACTAAAATCCCTTGAAAAATATATCAAGTTCTGTTGAACTTGACTAAAATCTTTGAAATTTTAATCAAGTTCGGTCGAACTTGAGGATAAGTTCGACTAAACTTGTTTCCAAAACATGGTTTTTCCAACTTTTTGATATCAATTCGGTTGAATTTGATGTCCAAACTCTCAGGGGTTTACCACAAGTGTATTTTACATGACATATTCAAATTTTAACCAATTTTGTCCATGAAATCATCAAGTATGTGAAAATGTTAAGAACAATGATAGAATGGAGTAGAATAAGAGAGATTCTTGTCTTGATTCCAGCAAATTTAGGTATCCAGGCTCTGATACCACTTGTAGGAACGTCCACGATTAGCACGGGAACCTAAATTTGTTACCTATTGTCCGATTAGGCGGAAACTAATGACAAGTTAACCAAATAACAAGAATTACTCATTTAAACATTGTTTTCATTGATCTAAAGTTTAATACATTCGAGAATCGGATCCGACAGAGCTTCGTCGTCTCTGTGCCAAAAACTCTCCCTCTTACAAATGAAATCCTAAGGCACCTATTTATACTATTGCAAGTTCGCTGGTTAGGGTGGAAGTTCGGGCGAACTTGACTTAGTCAAGTTCGGCGAACTTGACATCTCATAATCAACCTCGAGCGAACTTGTCACCAAACTAACTTAAATACGCCTAGTTTCTAACAGATTAAGCCCTATTCACTCAGACTCGATATATAATGACGTAGGCAACAGACATATGCACCAACAGATTGTACGCATGAAATGGATTAGGATACTAGATACCCGCCTAATTAATTCATGTTTTGTTTTGATTGTTTGAGACAGTTGTATTCCATTTTGACTATTCTGTATGTAAATTTTGTTTGGTATTTATGAAACTGGAATTTAAATAAATTATTGTCATGAAATAGTCGTTATGGAATCTCTTGAGCAATCTCGTCGCTTAGTTACATATCCCGATGATTCCGCCATTGGTTGGGGTGTGACAGATTGGTATCAGAGCCATAACTATAGGGAATTGGGTAGAACTGCATGATTCGTCCTAGTCTATAGTCTAAGCACCAAAATACACCTCTCGGAACAAACGAAAACATTCCGTACGAATTGATGACCTCGTGCGAATTGGATTATTCGTGCGAGGTGAGCACCTCGTACGAAAAGGGCAATTCGCAAGAAGTCAGCAACTCGTACGAATGGACAATTTCTCGATTAGAACGACCGAATTTTTCCTATTCTGCTTCTGATCTAGTTCTGTTAATTAAACTATACATGCTTTTCCTAAAGCTACCACAATACACACTTGAAGACGCTCGTATAACACAAACGAGTGATTGTGTCGAGATTAGGTGTGAAAACCAAGAACTCTTGATAAGATCACTCATCCCGCGTATTATTCTCTGCACGAGATACTACCGCTGAGCTAGGAGTGATATCCATATCTTAACGAAAAATCTCCCTTTCTATCCAGTGGGATTCCCGATTAGTTCGATGAGAACAACCACAGTAAGGTACGAAGTCATTAAGTTAGGGGTGAAACCTGCACCTTAACGACTAGTTCCACTCTTCGATTTTAGATCTCACGCAAGTCTCGATTATTTCGACGACTTGGAGCGCGTAGGAACTGGAAGGATAAATGCCAAGACATTTGTTTATTAGGCCAAAGTGTAACGCTCCGTATCTTTGCGCTTTCTTATTTTAACAAGTCTAGTTGTACCTTCTATATTTTGAAACTTGTACTCTCGTCGTAGTCCATTACTTTTCAATTTGTAATCCGAGACTAGTGATCATAATGAAAATGAATTTATTTTAATCAAGTTTGTGTATTTTCATTAGACATGTGTATAACTATAATCAAATTCATGTATTGGAATGATATATTACCCAAGATTCTTGACTCTTTGTTAAACATGATACTCGATACTCGTTAACCTGATCAATAATCAAATTCGGATCCTAACCCTTGAGACGCGAAAGCTTCGCGAAATAAATAGTCATCGAAGGTTCCTATCCTTAAAACAATTCATTATTAAATATGGTTAACTATTTAATTTAATCGTGTAATTAATTGAATTAAATAACTCTAAAAACTAAAGGTTTTATAATTATAAAATAATCTAGTTAAATTTGTTAAGTTCCATTGTTAGTTAAAACTAATCAAGTTATTAGCCAAGTTATGTTGGTTAGTAAGGTTATTAAATCAAGGACAATCTGGGTATTATTTCTAAAAATTAAAGAAACCGGAGCCACATTGTATTACTTTTAAAAACTAGAATTAAAACAGAAAAAAGGGGGTTGGCCGCGGGATTCGAACCCGCGTGCCTACCCGGTTCGAACAACAAACAACGCACGCATAACCGCTGGGCTACGGCCTTGATATCGGTTAGTTTTGACATCGAATAATACATATAAACAACTTATGTTTAAATCTTTTTCCATTGCCGCCAAAACTTAAACACGTAACAGCTTGCACCTTATCTTTCTGGCCGACCCCTCTGATTATTAGGGATTTTGAGATGATTTCCATGCTTTCCTTTTGATTACCAATTGAAGACTCAGAAACCAACCAACTCCGGTTTGAAAGGAAGAGTCTCAGAAGAAAGGATTAATGACCTGCGCAAATCAAGAAGAACACACTGTTAGCCTCGTCATAGGGAGGGGGCCTCTCTGTGACCAAGCTCGGGCGTGAGAATAAGTATTTGAGCAGGAGTGATTAGAGAGAAAATGGAGACGAGAGAGAAAGTAGGCGTTACCCGTTTTTGGAGTGGATTTAGGGGTATTTATAGTTTACCGATAATCTGACGTGGCAGAGTTTGTTAGACCCGAACCAATCACTATCTCAGCATTAAATGTGTGGGGCTCCCAAATTTAGTTACAAAGATTCCATCGTTGCCAGACGAATCCTTAGCTCGGAGCCCTATTTGTTCGGTGATAATGGTGTTCGGTCCGATATGATGAATCTATCCTCTTCACCAATCAAGAACATAATCCGGGATCACGACTACATTCATAACCGCAACCCCTTATAAATACCGAACCAAACCTCTTGTTTTACCCCTCATAGCCACTCACCACACACCCTCCCACCCTCTCTGTTTCGATAACGAGTCACCGGAAAACCTGCAAACCGCCGCCGCTGCCGTTCGTCGGAGAAGACGACCAGAAACCGATGAAAACCCGTAACACCCCTTGGTTCGGTATAACCCCTTGACCCTTGTCTTTTACGCTTATTATTTCCTGGTCTAAACACCTGTCTCGATTAAAAGAATGCAAGTGTTTTGTTTAACAGTATGTTCGATTTTGTTGATATGGAGAAGATGATAATCACTGATACGTTTTAAGGATAATAAAAACATTGAACCAACACCAAACTGGACTTAGTCCAGTGGTGTTGGTGCGTGGCTGCTTAGCGGAGGGCACAGGTTCGAACCCGGCCTCTCCTATTTTGTGGTTGTTTATCATTTTTGTAAATAAAATCTGATTATAAACACTGTTGTATGAATGTATATGTAATTAAACGCGGATATATCACTGGGTTAGACATGTAGCCCAGCGGTCGGGCTATTTGCACGTAACCAAGAAGACCTGAGTTCGATCCTTACTGAGTGCAGTTAGGGCCGGTTTTTGGGCCATTCTTTTTGGATTTTTGAAAAATTATTTTTCCTTTGTTTAATTATTATTAACATCTAATTATTATTATTATTATTATTATTATTATTATTATTATTATTATTATTAACTTATTATCATTACTATTATTATTATATTTATTATTCACAACTCATGTTAAAAGTTAATGTAATTATTAACGGTTAGTAGAACTCTCACTATTTCAATCCTAATCGAAACCATCTACAATTTAGTTAACAAGTAATTGATTTATAAACAATATACTACTATTCAAATCAATAAATAATAACAAGTTCGCTAACTATATCTAGGTTATCGCTCACTCGATTCTCGCTCTTCATTCGTGCGCTAATTCAAGGAATAACCTTACGTAACCAAAGGTGAGTATACTTGATCCCATTTTGTTTTAACACTTTTGGGTGCAACATGTATTCGTATTCAAACACACGACACTTGAAACTTGTTATTCACAATCTACCCACTTTTAAACATGGAACGATTTGATGCTTGTTAATCTTTTATGCTATGTAAACTTTTCGTGTCTATGTGCTCATTAACTTTGCTAGCCTACTTTAACAATTATAGCGCTATAGGATTAACGCACCGCCATTCAGTATTGGGGTATTGTTAAATAAAACATGTTAACCTCCCGCTAGTCTTTGGGAAAGGCACTTTGCGTTGGAAACTTGGGTTTGAACACATAGCTTACACCGTTTCAGCATACTTGTTAACTTGCATATTGTTATTCATGTTGGATATGATTATTAAACAATTTATTCTAATTATTCTAAGAGTCAAACCTGTATGCTCTCTAACATTTTTGTTGATTTTATTTTAATACATGTTGTAGGTTGATAGACGAAGTGACGAAGAATCAAGTTAGGATGGAAGTAGAAACCCACATTAATAATAAACGATTTTTGATTCTTGGTTTATGTTTGTTATCATTTTGCTTTGTTGAGAACAATGTATTTGAGTTTAGATATCTATGAAATTTGAATTTAATTTATATTGTCACATTTAGTGTTATGATGCTTTGAGCGATTTGTTCGTCTCATCCCGATGTTTCCGCCATCGGTTGGGGTGTGACACAAAGCGCGTGTCCGAACTCAAGGGAATAGTCCAATCACTTTGGGTAGTCGATGTCTCAATACCCAGGACGCTCCGTTGATTTTAAGCCTACAATCGTCATTTTACGCATCATCGAGTTTTATTATGTTTATGTGTTTTAAATTTGTGAATTTTAAAATTTTACGCTTTAACGATTTCTCGTTTTATCTCTTTTCGCTCTACGGAAGTATGGACAACTCGCACAGCTCACGCAATCTAAAACGCTAATTAATCGCAAACAAACTAAACACACAACTCTCATACGCGCATGTCCTCATACGTTGTATTACTCGCTTACGATACACTATATGTGAATTAAGTGAACGCGTGCAAAATATGTGATTAAGTGCTTATATGATTATGTGTCTATGTGACTACGTGATTTTGTGCCTTATGAGAATATTAATAATAAAACATGTTGTATAAAACGCAAAGCTTTTAAACAAAACGCGTTATAATCGAATTTCATCTAATCCCCTCATGTAGCTGGCATCCATGGGATCTCACATCGCAGAACCGCCCAGTGAAACAACACCGACAAACGAATCGCCTCTCTTGTGGCCATTGTGATCCCTTAAATCGTCAGTGAAATACAAGGTATCAGCAACAACTCATCCGTAGACTCTAAGAACGATGCGCCAAAACCCTCGTTCAGCTTCAAACAGTTCAAAGCCTGCAGCCCTATGACTTTTACAGTAGAAGATGGTCCTAGCAAGATGTTTCAATGGTTCGACTCAACCGAAGTTACTTTCCGCCAAAGCGGATGTCCAGAGAACCTCCGCACCGTTAACGCTACTGGTGTATTTCAGTCAAGGGCACTTGATTGGTTGACTACCGAGCGCAACAGTCGCTGAAATGAGGCAGCCTATGGACTTGCATGGGAGGAACTGAGAGAGCTCATGATAAAGGAGTTTTGCCCTCCCCATGAAGTTCAAAAGTTGGAAGACGAGTTCTGGAACATCAAGCAAATTGGGGGTGATAATGCAGGCCTCACCGCCCGATTCAAGCAGCTCAGTATCATCTGTTCAAGTCAAGTGGATACGACAGAGAGGGTTATCAAGAAATACCTATGCGCTCTCCCAGATCGTGTCGCTGATTTTTTTCATGTAGCGAAACCAACAACTATCGAGGAAACTTATAAGCTAGCCGCCGAAATCAACGATAAGCGAGTCTTGGCTGGAACTTTCAAGGTCCTAAGCAAGAATGTTAGTCAACCCACTGTTGAGCCAAGCGCCGATACCCCACCATCTCAAGTCTCCATGTCTAAAGGTCACAAGCGAAAGAACCCAAGCAAGAATTTCGCGGTAGTCGCACCACTGAACTCCCAGTCTCATCAGATCGCTACTCCCAACGCACCGAATACTAAGCGTGCGTATACTAGAAACCATCCTTAGTGCCCCAAGTGCACCTATCACCATGTAGTCGGAGGCAACTGTCGTTTCTGCATCCACTGGAACTGCTATGGCCACTTCACCGTCAACTGCCACACAGGCCCTAGTCAGCAAGCTCCTCAAGCTATCGCAGCATTGCCAGCTCCACCCCGCGCTCCTCGGGTCAACCCAACAGCACAAGCACCAGTCACTCACGCACTTGCTTGCTACACTTGTGGTGATCCTAGCCACTTCAGCAATGTCTACCCACACCGCATCGTGAAACAAGAGCTGCAGCAGCAGCAACCACAGCCACATCAGCAGCAACAACCACAGGTTGCGCGTGGAAGAGTTTTCAACATCAACCTCAGACAGGCCCAGAATGAAAACAATGTTGTCAATGGTACGTTCCTTGTTAATGGTATTTATGCTTCTTGCTTATTTATACTGGAGCCGATAATTGTTTTGTATCGCTTGAATTCGAAAAACTTTTAAAATGTGAACGCGCTAAACTCCCAAAGACCTTCAATGTCGAAGTCACCACTGGAAGAACCGTTACTGTTAAATCCATTCTACGTAATTGTACTCTCGATCTCAACAATCACTCTTTTACGATCGATCTCATACCTATGCAATTAGGTAGTTTTGACGTCATAGTAGGCATGGATTTTCTTCGTAAGAATCATGCTGAAGTTGTTTGTTACGATAAGATGATTCGCTTTCCACTTCCAAACGGTGACCAATTACACGTGTACGGCGAAGGACCCTCGAGAGAATTGAAGCTTATGTCGTGTTTTCAAGCGAACAAGTACTTACGCTAAGAGTACCTCGCTTTCTTAGCCCATATTCTTGAGACGAAGAACAAGAAGAAAACCTTGAGAGACGTTCCAGTTGTATGTGATTTCCTAAAGTTTTTCCCGATGATTTACCTGGTTTACCCCTACTCGTGATATCGATTTTTGTATTGATCTCATTCCGGGTGCTACACCTGTCGCAAAAGCTCCCTATCGCCTTGCACCATCCGAAATGCGCAAGCTATCTAGCCAACTTCAAGAGTTGCTTGATAAAGGCTATATACGCCCGAGCACATCACCATGGGGTGCACCTGTTCTTTTTGTGAAAAAGAATGATGGATCGTTCCGAATGTGCATCGATTATAGGGAACTTAACAAACTTACAATCAAGAGCCGCTACCCACTTCCTCGAATCGATGATTTATTTGATCAACTTCAAGGTGCTACTTGTTTTTCGAAGATCGATTTACGTTCCGGATATCACAAGCTACATGTACATGAGCAAGACATTTGTGGTCATGCCTTTTGGTCCTACTAATGCACCCGTGGTTTTCATGGACTTGATGAACCGTGTTTGCAAAGCCTTCTTAGATCGTTTCATCATTGGGTTTAGCGATGATATTCTTATCTACTCGAAGTCGAGAGCCGAATACGCGCGACATCTTCGTTTAGTTCTCGAACTTCTCCAAGGAAATCGTCTTTACGCAAAGTTCTCCAAGTGCGAATTTTGGCTTTTAATTCCTCGATCACATCGTCAACGACCAAGGAATTCATGTCGATCCCGCAAAGATAGAAGCTGTGAAGAGTTGGAATACACCAAAGACCCTGTTCTTTTCTTGGTTTGGCGGGTTACTACCGTCGATTCATTGCCGACTTTTCGAAGACTGTTGTACCTCTTACCGCATTAACTCACAAGGATAAACCTTTTGTTTGGGGTTCCGAACAGGAGGAAGCCTTTCTAACTCTCAAGCGTATGCTTTGCGACGCTCCTGTTCTCGCGCTTCCCGACGGAAACAATGACTTCGTTGTTTATTGTGATGCTTCTAACCTAGGTCTTGGTTATACGTCTCGACAACTCAAAATCCATGAGAAGAACTACACTACCCACGATCTCGAACTCGGTGCAATTGTTTTTGCATTAAAGATATGGCGACACTACCTATACGGTACAAAGTGTACGGCCTTCACCGACCATGTGAGCTTACACCATATCTTCAACCAAAAAGAACTGAACATGCGTCAATGCAGATGAGTTGAACTTCTCAACGACTATGATTGTGAGATACGCTACCATCCTGGCAAGGGAAACATTGTAGCCGATCCCCTCAGTCGACGAAGCTATGTGTATAGCGTTCGAGACGTTCAAGCCCAGAGCAAGCTCGAAGTCCTGACTCGAGGCGCTCAGCACGCATGTTTCATTGAGAATACCTTGTATGAGGAAATGAAATGTAGTGTCGAAACCCAATTAGTGAATAAGTGGAACAGTATCTATCATTATCTTGATCGCATTTGGATCCCCATTCGCAATAAACTTCGAGAAATACTGATGACCGAAGCTCACAAATCTCGATACTCCATTCACCCTGGTGCCGACAAGATGTACCAGGACCTCCATTCTAGGTATTGGTGGTCGGGCATGAAAAAGGATATCGCTCTGTATGTTTCGAAATGCTTAACTTGCGCGAAATTTAAAGTCAAACATCAACAGTCCTCTAGTTTACTTGAACAACCCAAAAATCCCTATGTGGAAATGGGAAAGTATAGCTAAGGACTTTGTTACGAAACTCCCTCGCACGTCCTCTGGTCATGATAGCGTTAGGGTTGTCTTTGATCGCCTTATGAAATCTGCCTATTTTATTCCGATACGAGAAGACTTTAAGGTTGAACGATTAGCACGAATCTATACCGACGAAGTTATATGTCGACCCGGGATGCCTCGTGACATCATCTCTGATCACGATGATCGCTTTATCTCAAGTCTCTGGGAAACATTCCAATCTGCGCTCGGTACTACTCTTAATCTCAGTACCGCGTTCCATCCTCAAACCGACGCTCAGACTGGGTGCACAATCTGCACCCTCGAAGACATGCTTCGATCGTGTGTCATAGATTTTGGTGGTAATTGGGATTCACATTTACCCTTAACAGAGTTTTCGTACACAACAATTATCACACTAGTAGAGAAATGGTACCCTTTGAGGCACTATACGGTAGAAAATGCCGATCGCCTATTGTTTGGCATGAGATCAGAGATGCACAGATCACCGGCCCCGAGTTAATACAAGAAACGACAGACAAAATTCTCCAGATTAGAGACAATCTCCTGAAAGGTCGCAATCGTCAAAAGAGCTACTCACGACTGTCGTAAGTGTTATGCAAAAACAAACTAACTCTGTAGGTAGGGTAAGTCCGATATCGAACCAGAGAAGGATTGTGGAAAGTGTTATAATACAAAGTATGAATTAACTAATACTGAAATGGAAAATCTATTTGTTTGATTGTGAAGATTGTCTAAATTAACGAATTAAAACGAGGTTGTAATCAAATGAAGGAAGAATGGTTCCTCCAGACTTTAGGCTTTGCAGTTAATTTCAACTATGTGTTCACCCGTAACACCTACATAGACACAAGTGTAAATCTGATTAACTAATTATGATAATCAATGACTAAGTACACCAGTCAATACATAACGAGAGGTTATCAAATGATTATCAATTGCAATTACCAACCCTAACCCCATAGCAAAATATATTCCAATTACTAGAATTCTCAGGAATTGAATGTTTAGAAATTAAGGTTTAAGTGAAAAGAAATTGTTTACAATTAACGAATCAAATCAAAGGTGAAAAGCATCGAATGCTTAGATCACCAAATCAAAATAATTGTATCAACACATAGTATCAACTACTTACAAAACCCTCCATCCGAAAAAAACCATACAAGTTTAGCCGCTCATCTCGTTCACAAAGTCAACAAAAGCTTGGAAAGATGGTGCATTCATGATCGAATTACTGAATGCGTGAAGAATCTCAATTAATTGTGGTGAAAAGCCTTAATCTTTTGAGCTCTGGAAGTGCCTTGGTCGTTCTTAGAAGTGATGATGATGATTGGTAACTTTTCCAAACCCTAATATACCTCCAAAGACCAAATTTTGGTGTTTTTCTGAAACCGGAACCGTCACTGACGGCCAGGGACTGTCGGTGACAATTCAGACTATCTGTTCCATTTACTGACCCTACCATCACTGACGGTGAGTGACCGTCACTGAAGGTCGCGACTTTCTGGTTAATTTCCGAATAACACCACCCAACCGTCACTAACGGTTGGGCCACCGTCGCTGACGGTCGGGGCTTCACTCCTCTTTTTCTTCTTTGTTTCAACTTTCATTGAATGACAATTAAGCCCTAAACTTTTAATCTTTCGTTTCCTTGCTTATAGAAGTCCAAACCACTTTCAATTAATTACCGAATAGTCCCTAAGCTTCGTTCCTTCATATGTCTTGCACTCTCACAACTTGTTAGCAACCGAACAAGCTTCCAAATCACACTTGAGCTACAAATATCATCCTCAAGCATTCCACTTCCGCTTTAACTCCCATAACTTTGCCAAGTTACGTGTTTTACCTGCAAAACAACTATATCTCATAGTCAACTCATTCTAGGCAAGTAAACACATAAAACACACATAATATTCACCATTTAGATACTTTAATGCTTGGGTTTCACCCTCTCCATCACATTCCCACACTTATCTTTGATTGTCCTCAAGCAAACCAACTAGAACTAATCACCACAGCAGTCAACACCTCTAGACCCATGACCAATTCAACCTGTTAAGTTCCCAAGTCATACCCGTCCCATAGACTGACACACTCGAGATTTACGGCCTGACAAGCAATTCATGCAATTTCACAACATAAGACTTGTCTATCTAAAATTAACATGTTTAAAATACTAACACATGCTACACACCTCTCACAATATTCTCTCCTCTCAGTTTAATATCTGAACTAGCTTGTAATGTGCTAGTATATATAAACACTCCAATAAAGCACACGTGAAATCCTGTAATCATAAGCTTGTATGTCAATCACACCTCCACTGTATCATCTAACACGGCACATAGACTTTTCCGGTTTTGGGCTTAGGCTAAGGCAGGGAAAAAATTTGGTTTTTCTTTTCTAATTGGCTCACAAAACAATACCCAGACCATGACAACTTATTCAACTCAACTTGGGTTGGTTTCTACCCAAACAACAAATAACAATCAAACTTCTTTTTGATCTTTTCTTTTTCATTTTCTATATTTTTGCAATTTTTCTGTTTTTCTCTCTTTTTTTCAATATCAACACGGTCGGTCTTCACAAAACAACGGTGAACAAACAAAAGGTAATTAGGCTCAACAGGGCTACTAAGGGAATTTAGCGGACATACAATAACAAACACAAACACAAACGAATAACAAATATCCTAATGCCTTTATCACATATGTGCACATGTCGAACCTACAGTCTCAGCATGCATAAAATCACACAAGTTCTAACACAAGATAACACATAGCCTGCACTCAACAAATGAATTCATCATACAATGCATCCTATCAATCTACAGGCTCAATATCTCACCAAGACAGGTAAAGAGGGTTAACGACATGTAGCATATGCGTTTAGAAACATGTTACCCCTAGATAGACATCTCTTTTCAACTCTTTTCTATAAAAACACTTGCCAAGCCTACTATCATGAAACTTAAAGGGACAACCATGACAAGGGAACTAATCTAGTCTACTACAGGTAAGGAATCTATTAGTGATTGAAACTTTCGGTTTTCATATCTAATTAGCACACTTAAGACAATGAAAATTTTGGCAAAATTTTCAAAATTGTCAATTTTTTCAGTTTTCATCGGTTTCCAATCACTAATTCATCTCTTCAAACTTTATCCACAAACCCCTTCCCGGGCTTCCCATCCCCACACTTGGGATACATTGTCCCCAATGTATGGTACTTTTAAAATATTGCCTGGGAATTCAACCAAACCTACCTGACTGAGCGGCTAACTCCTAAACAAATAATTAACACTCATTCCCATAAACACAACGTAAATAGTTTAAACACCACCAAAATAGAAACACACACCAAAATAAAGCAGTAAATTGTCTAACACAATCAAGAAAAAGCACATGGACCTGATCATGGGCCTGTAATGATGCGGTTAATGTGCTCCGACCGGCATAAATGCATCCCATAGATCCCTTGATATCTCACCGGGGATGTTGCAAAACATCCCCACACTTGAATTATTGCATCCGTGAAGATGGAATCTGTCAAAACACCACCACACCAAAACGAAACAAAACAAGGTACATTACTCTACATCCTCGGGCTGCTTCCCGAGAGCGCTAAGTTTTAGGTCTTCAGCCAGACCGTACCTGACGTGCTCAGGGTGGTTCAGCCACGCACTCCTCCACCCCTTTTACGTTATATGCCTCAGTCCAATATTGCGGGATCGTCATTGCTTCATGCCTATTAGAACAGTCCTCGGCTTCCTCACCTCTAATATCTTCATATCGATCCATATCGTCACCTAACGAACCCCAGTCATCCCAATTACCTTTGCTCACGTCTCGCTCTCCAAGTGTATCCTCATTCCCCTTAGCATCAAATCTGTAACATTCTACCTCACTAGAACTGGATTCGTAAGAACTTCCCACAATTCCAACATGATCACAAGGGTAAAAAAAAACTCATAAGAAATAGTACGTAACAAAACATTAAAATATAGCTTACGAGTTTGGTAGCTTAACGTAACAAACCCACCTCTACAGTCAATCTGTGCATTTGCAGTAAACAAAAATGGACGACCTAATATTACCTGCGGTTGCTTGTTCGTCTGTGCCGGGGCATAATCAATAACGAGAAAATCAACCGGGTAGTAAAACTCACCCAATTTGATAGTCACATTTTTCAACATCCCTCTAGGTTGCTTTACACTCGCATCTGCAAATGTTGTTGTGCTATTGCACTTTTGCAAAGGACCAAAGTCATACTGATCATACAGACTCCCGGGAAGGACACTGACGGATGCTCCATAATCAAATAATGCCTGATGAATTTTAAAACTGCCCACTTGAATAGGAACAACTGGCTCCCCTAAATCAATGCCACAGCTTCCAACATCTGTCTCGTGGATACTGCAACCACATCACACACAGAAGATATTAAACTATGATCATTCAACTCATTATTTGGAACAACACTTACTCCACTAATTGGCACACTCTTCATATTCTTGGTATTCGGTTGAGTGTCACTGGGAAGTTTTCCACTATTTTGCTTCAACTCTCTCATCTCAGTCGCGAGTTGGCCCATCTGTGTAGTCAATGTTTGAATGGCCTTATCTCGCATCTCGTCCATTTGAGTCCTCTTCTGTAAATCTTGCTGGATGGTTTTTAACATTTCCATTACATCATTGCTTCCAGCGTCATTAGAAGGCCCCTTAGGTCCTCCTTGATTATTCTAATAGCCTCCTTGAAAATTACCTTGAAACCGGTTTCGATTGAAATTCCGTTGACCACCAGATTGGTTATTTCCTTGAAATCCAGGGTTGAGCAGATTGTTTGCATTCCCATAGCTCAAGTTTGGATGATTCATAAGGCCCGGATGATATGTGTTAGCTTGCAAGGTAAAATTTCTACCACCACCTCCCCTTGAACAAAGTGGACATCATCACTTCCACCCAGAACTACTGTATGCTGATCTGCTATATGCCCGAGATCTCACAAATACCCACAAAAAGGCATTGATCCACTAGCTTCGGGTGGATTTTCTACGGCTTGTACTACCGAATGTCGCGTACTTCTCAAAGATTGTGCCTTCCGCTTTGAATTTCTAGCAGTTCGCTCGAGAAATTCCCAATCTACCAATTCATCGTTAGTACCAAATGTGTCATTTGATGTGGAACTAACTTCTCGCGCATCTTCTTCAGTCAGACCCTCATGGAATGCATTCAGTAATTCCCACAGCTGAATTCCGTGATGTGGGAAATTCTTGAGCATCATCTTAAAATGATTCAGTGCTTCGTGGAAGAGTTCACCCTGTTGTTGTCGGAAGCCCCGAATATCTTTCCTTGCATTATTCGTCCGCAAGGCAGTATAAAATTCGTCTAAAAACAATTGTTGCATTTCAGGCCATGTAAAGATCGATGCCAAAGGAAGGGAATGAAACCATTTCTGAGCTTTATCTTCAAGTGTAAATTGGAAGAGTACCAATTTCACATCATCAGCTGTAAACCCTTGACCTCCTATTGTGTTGCAACGAGCGTCATATGCTGCCAAATGGAAGTATGGCTCCTCGTGGGCTTGACCATGATACTTTGGTAGACTGGCTATTGATTGTTCACGTACTTCGAACGAGCTACCCCCTCGCGATTGCGGGACTACTACCGGTGAAGGGTGTCACACCCCAACCGATGGCGGAAACATCGGAGTGAGACGAACGAGATTGCTCACTGCTCATAAATTCTAATTGGTGACAATATTTATATAAAATCCATATTTCATTCTTAGTAACTTTGTCATACAATACAAGAATTTTCAAATACAACAATAACAAAGGCAAAATTGGATACAACATTTTATGAACCTAACGTCTATATGTGTATCTAAGCATCATCTCTACTCCAATTTCATGGCAAAGCTTCATCAACCTGTAACATGTTAAAAATACGAGTTCAATGCAAAGGCAAAGGCGAGTACACAAGTTTTGGTGATACATAGCATAAGTATAAAAGTGTAACTCGAATCCACATGGTAATTGTAAGCAAGGTTCATACTAATCATGCAATACTAGATCAAACCCCGAGTTTCCACAAAAGTTTTACAAGATCGAGCTTCCTTGTCACAAAAGCGACAAGACTAGAATCAGTATGATAATCTTAACATAACCCCGACGGGTGGTGTGCTACTCCTATAGCGCTATATATGATAAGTTGGGCTAGCTAAGTTAATGATTAAGCAAGTATAAACGAGCATGTATCTAGGCATAAAAGTATTCATGTATAAGGATTGAGCATGTAAAGAATGAGTTTGTGGTATGTGCATTTTGATAGATAAACATGTTACAACCCAAAAGTGATTTAAAACGGTAAGTAGGTCAAGTGTACTCACGGTTTTAGTTGGGTCTTTTCTACAAGTCAAGTCCGTGAAAGAGGTTGATTGCGGGACGAATGTCGAGTTATCCTACAAGAGGAAACGAGGGCGTATAAGTAACGAGTTTAACGGAGAATTGAGAGTATTCGGGAAAATGTAAAGGATAAGAGTATGAGAAAGTATTGTAGCATGAAAACAATCACTAGACATAGCACTTGTCAACGACACTATAGAAAATCCCTAAGGATTGAATGTCTTTTTATAGGTTCAAGATCTATTAGAATCGTGACAAGGAACTACATACATTAGTGATGAAACTTACTAACTTCACGGATGAGTCATTAGTCATTATCAAGATTTCGGTTTCTAGGGTTTATTATAGTAGTTCATAAATATAGTTATATAATCATGTAGGAGGTGGGAAGATGAACCATCCATTTTGGAACCTCTTGATGTCATGTAAGTCAAATAGGAGGTGGGGGGATTAACCATCCACTTTGAGACCTAGAGTAGTGTTCACCGCTACACAAGTTACCATTGGTAACAAGGAGGGTACAAGAACAATAACATTAACAAGAATGACAAGAATAATAACTTAGAATAATAGTGAAATCATCAAGTAATGTGTGGTCTCAAGTTTAAAGATAGCCCAAGCGAACCATGGTGGACACACATGAACAAGTTCAAGAACTTGCATCACTTGTGAGCTTAAAGCTCTATGAAAAAAGAACGTTTGTGATGATAAATCCTTTATTTTGAATGTCTCAACCTTATTTTTAAGCCTAACCAACCACAAGAAGTGTTGTAAGCATTCAGACATAGGTTTGAGATGGGATAAACCCAAGTTGGATGAACATAAACAAGTTATGAAAGATTTTGAAAACAAACAGAAAGATTTGGACATTTTCAGGGCATTTCCAGGTCTGAATTCTCCAACTAGATACCATGGAATCATGCCCAAAGGAAAACTAAGCATTTAGGAAAAATAATGGGGCAATTTCGTTGAGTGTTGAGTGAGTTATGCTCACTTTAGTGTAGAGGAACAAATTTGCCCGAAAATTGGATTCAGCTACGAACTTGGAGTGTTTTGGGAGGCTTGGAGGCTTTGTAAAGTGAAAAAAATGCTTGGAGGAGGCCTGAGTTATATAGGGGATGGATTAGGGTTTCATTGGGTTGGGCTTTGGACAAGATTTGGGGGAGTTTAGACTTGAAACTAGTCCACTAAACCCAACCCAAAGCTGAATTATAGGGCTGCCATTTTTTATTTTTTTCTTATTTTTTTGTTATTTAATGTTATATATTAGGTTAATAGATGTTATATATTATGTACATAACATGTATTATCGTGTGACAAGTTATTTCGGGAGTATGAACCTTATAAGTTGGAGTTTTATTTGCGAAAAAACGGGTTTTAACGTTTAACTAAGGTGTTTTATGAATATTTAAGGTATGATAACATATGTAACATGTCACATGGTATATGTATGTATAAAATGATCGAGATCGAGTATCCACATTGCGTATAAAGTACGTATCAAGTATAAACACCGCGTATTAGCAAATATGTCATGTATTCGAGTATGTATATCATGTGTATGCATTGTATGGACAAGTATGATTGTGTGTAACAAGTATAAAGATGAACATGTTTATTCCATTACGATTCAAGTCTCGATTACAACGATTTCCACAAAATGACGAATACGAATACAATGGTTTCCAAAAATAGAACTACAATGCCAGATTGCTATAAATAGAAAGTATCAAAACGCGAGGCGTTACAGTCTCCCCTCCTTTAGGAAATTTCGTCCCGAAATTTAGGAAGATGCAATGAAGAGATGCGGATACTTAGTCTTCATATCACTCTCGAGTTCCCAAGTAAACTCGGCGCCACGTTTCCCTTCCCAACGAACTTTACGATAGGGATCCGATTGCGTCGTAGCTGCTTCACTCCTCGGTCCATGATTTCGACCGGTTTTTCCACTAAATGCAATCGTTGATTTGAGGATCTTCGAGCGGAACTTGAAGTCCTTCTTCGGCTAGACATTTCTTAAGATTTGAAACATGAAACACAGGATGAACATTGTTGAGCGTTTAAGGTAGGTCCAGTCGATATGCTACCTTGCCAGTCCTTTCCAAGATTTTGAAAGGACCCACGTAGCGAGGAGCGAGTTTGCCTTTCTTACCAAAACGGACAACGCCTTTCCAAGGGGATACCTTGAGAAGTACAGGATCACCTATATTAAATTCCAAGGGCTTGCGTCTTTTGTCGGCGTAGCTCTTTTGTCGGCTTCGTGCTTTGAGGAGATTATCACGTATTTGCAGGATCTTGTCCGTTGTCTCTTGTATTAGATCGGGACCGGTGATTTGTGCATCTCCAATCTCGTGCCAACAAATAGGCGAATGGCACTTATGACCATACAATGCTTCAAATGGAGCCATTTGAATACTAGCGTGATAACTATTATTGTATGAGAATTCAACCAAGGGTAAGTGCGAATCCCAATTGCCGCCAAAATCGATTACGCATGACCGAAGCATATCCTCCAAGGTTTGGATAGTATGCTCGGTTTGACTATCAGACTGAGGATGAAAAGCGGTGCTAAGATTAAGCTGAGTGCCAAGGGCGGAGGTGAAACGAGCATCGCGATCGGAGATAATATCAAGTTCAAGGTCGTGGGTAGTATAGTTTTTCTCATGAATTTTGAGTTGTCTCGACGCGTAAGCGATTACTTTGTCCCGTTGCATGAGAACGCAACCGAGACCCTGGTTAGAGGCATCGCAATACATGACGAAATCGTCGTTCCCATCGGGGAGAGTGAGGATAGGTGCATCACAAAAAGCATGTCCTTGAGCGTTTGGAAGGATTCCTCTTGTTCGGGACCCCAAACAAAAGGTTTATCTTTTTGAGTCAAAGAAGTCAAAGGAATGGCAATTTTCGAGAAGTTCGAGATGAAACGGTGATAATACCCAGCTAGGCCAAGAAACAGACGAATTTCAGAGGGCGAGTTAGGTGCAGTCCAATTCTTCACAGCTTCTATCTTTGTAGGGTCAACGTGTATACCGAGTTCATTGACGGTGTGACCTAAGAATTGAACCTCCTTTAGCCAAAATTCACACTTGGAGAATTTGGCATAAAGACGTTCGGTTTGCAAAAGCTGAAGAATGAGATGCAAATGTCGTCCGTGCTCTTCTTTCGTCTTGGAGTAGATTAAGATATCGTCGATGAATACAATGACAAAATGATCGAGAAAAGGCTTACACACGCGGTTCATGAGATCCATAAACACTGCAGGTGCGTTGTTCAAGCCAAAAGGCATGCCCACGAACTCGTAGTGTCCATAACGTGTGCGGAAAGTGGTTTTGGGTACATCTTCCTCGAAAACCCGAAGTTGGTGATAACCAGAACGGAGATCAATCTATGAAAAGCACTCCGCGCCTTGCAGTTGATCGAAGAGATCATCGATACGAGGAAGGGGGTATCGGTTCTTGACTGTAAGCTTATTGAGTTCACGATAGTCAATGCACATGCGAAATGACCCATCTTTCTTTTTTACGAAGAGAACGGGAGCGCCCCAAGGGGAAGTACTAGGGCGTATAAAACCTTTATCAAGAAGCTCTTGAAGTTGGCTTGATAGCTCTTGCATCTCCGAGGGTGCTAAACGATAGGGAGCTTTCGCAACAGGAGTTGCGCCAGGGATAAGATAATACGAAAATCAACAGCTCGGGGAGGCGGAGGACCAGGAAGATCCTTAGGAAAAACGGAAGGAAACTCACAAACGACAGGAACTTCACTTATGCTCGGACCTTTGTCTTTCTTTTCCACAACATGGGCGAGAAAGGAAAAGTACTCCTTACACAAGTACTTGTTCGCTTTGATGCACGACATAAGTTTGAGACCTTTAGAAGGTTCCTCGCCATAGACGTGTAGAGAATCACCTTGAGGAAGAGGGAGGCGAATAAACTTTTCGGAACAAACCACTTCGGCACGAACTCGCATGAGCAAATCCATGCCTACTATGATGTCGAAACTAACCATTTGCATGGGGATGAGATCAATAGAGAACGAATGATTGTTAAGAATCAAAGAGCAACCAGAGAGAACGAAATCAACGGAGATGGTTTTACCATTAGCGACTTCAACGCGAAAGGATTAGGCATTTTAGATCGTTCGCACTTAAGCAAAGGTTCAAATTCTAGCGATACAAAACTCCTATCGGTGCCAGTATCAAATAGACATGTAGCATAAATATGGTTCACAAGGAACGTACCAGTGATGACGTCGTTAGAGCTCTGGGCTTGAGCGGAGGTAAGCATGAAAGCTCGCCCCTTTGCAGGCTCAGGCTCATGCTGCTGCTGATGCTGGTGTTGCTGGTTGAGAAGAGGACAAACATGTGCGAGATGGTTGGGATCGCCACATTTGTAATATGCTCGCACAGGAGCATTTTGACGCTGGGGTTGAGTTTGGTTCAGGTTAGGGTTAGGGACGATGGCTTGGTTGCTTTGGGTTTGACGACAATGGCTAGCGAAATGCCCCATCCTGTTACTGTTGGCGCATTTCCAGCATGGGGTAGAAGGGAGATGATGATAAGTGCAACGATCACACTTAGGCCAAGTGCCGGTGTAGTTTCCTTTGGGTGGATCGTTGTTTTGGGTGGAGGAGATGGCATTTAAAGGCGTAGGGGCAGGCAGAGTGACAACCGCGTTGTTTTGAACCGAAGCCTTCCGCTTCTTGTTCTTGATGGGGTTCTTTTTGGGTTGAGGGGGAGGCGATTCGGTAGCGGTGGTATTGGCGGTGGCTTGATGAGCATGCTTCGTAGGAACCTTGTCATAGGCCCCCTGAAGGATGCAGTTGTGGTTAAGCTTTATGATGGTGCTATAGGCTTCTTCGATGGTTCTGGGGTGTGAGGCGGCTACGTGGTTCATGATCACAGGCAAAAGCGAACGAATAAGTTTAGGTATCGCTTTGGGAACTGTATCCACCTGTCCAAGACAGATGATACTCAACTGTTTGAAGCGAGCGATCAACCCTTCAGCGTTGCTCCCTTGTTGCGTGAGGTTTCAGAATTCGTTTTCGAGCTTCTGGGTCTCGTGGGGAGGACAGAACTGATCTCTCATAAGCTGCTTGAGCTCGTCCCAAGTGAGAGCGTGAGCTGCTTCGTTGCCACGCTTGTTGCGTTCCGTAGTCCACCACTCAAGGGCTCTCTGGCGAAAGACCCCGGTAGCATTAAGGGTTCGAAGGTCATCAGGGCACCCGCCCTGAAGAAAAGTAAGCTCCATAGCGTTAAACCAATTGATCATGGCGGTAACACCGTCCATGCCAGTGAATTCTACTGGTTTACAAGCCATGAAATGCTTGAATTGGAAGGACGTTTTGGGGTTGTCGGTTTTAGAGTCGGCAGAGGATTTTGGTGTGCCTTCGGTATGGATGGTTTGAAGCTGGCTAACGATATCTAGTATGACACGGGCCATTTGATCGGCCATTTGCTCGGCGACAAGACCGACGAGTTCTTGCTTGGAGATGGAATCCTCATTGTTGATGTTGTTGTTGGAACCCTTGTTGGACCTCTTGGATTTCTTGGATGAGTTAGGAGAATTCATCTAGAGATTCAACATAGAAAAAGGGAATGAGACTTGATCATAATATGGGGAAAAACAAGTTTTGCATGAATAAGCATGTATGAGGTTCAAGCATGGTTTACATAAGTTTGCATGGGTTCATCAAGTATAGTCCACAAAATTTGCATGGAAATATCAAGTATGGCATGTATAATCACGTATAAATTCGAATAAGGAGTATAAATTTAGTGTGTTCACGAAGATTAGTATTGAAACATGATTGCGATAAGCGTGCGAAACGTGTAATGGTTCGAAACGAATAAGGTAACAAGTATCAAATCACATATAAATTGAGATAACATTAAAGAATTGGCTCATAAAACATGGGTTGTTTCGGGTAGTGAAACGTCAACAATTCCAAAGTGAATCGAAGATCCTTTCTAATTTATAGAAACGTGCTTTGGCCTATAGGTAAAATACTCTCATCGAGAAGCGACTAAAGGTATTTTTTCCAATTACTACACGTCTCTAATCGATTATAAAATCGAAACTTTGGCGAGAGCGAAAATCAAGGAACGGGACTTAATCGACAAGGTGCGGGTTTCACCCCTAACTTGAAGATTTCGTACCCTAAGTGTGGTTGTTCCTTACTAAACGAGGAGCATATTCCGACTCGTTTGTAAGGTCCACTAGAACATGAAATGGAAGTTTCCATCAGATGTGGATATCACTCCTAACTTGATGGTATAACTTCGTGAAAATCGAATACGCGGAATGAGGTATTTCACCATAAATTGTAAGTCATTGGACCTATCTTGGTGCAAATCGCCTCGGTTGCATCATCAGTGTCTTTAAGTCTTCAAGTGTATTGTGTAAGATGTCTTAGGAAAGACATTATGTAAATTTTAAGACCAAAATATAAGGAAGAAGCAATGAGGAAGAATAATGTATTCAGCATGATATAAGAATGGTCAAAAATGGACACTTAAACTAAAGACTAGGTGGAACATGGCAATTCTACCTAATTCCCTATAGTTATGGCTCTGATACCAATCTGTCACACCCCAACCGATGGCGGAAACATCAGAGTGAGACGAACGAGATTGCTCATTGCTCATAAATTCTAATTGGTGACAATATTTAAATAAAATCCATATTTCATTCATAGTAACTTTGTCATACAATACAAGAATTTTCAAATACAACAATAACAAAGGCAAAATTTGATACAACATTTTATAAACCTAACGTCTATATGTGTATCTAAGCATAATCTCTACTCCAATTACATGGCAAAGCTTCATCAACCTATAACATGTTAAAAATACGAGTTCAATGCAAAGGCAAAGGCGAGTACACAAGTTTTGGTGATACACAGCATAAGTATAAAAGTGTAACTCGAATCCACATGGTAATTGTAAGCAAGGTTCATACTAATCATGCAATACTAGATCAAACCCCGAGTTTCCACAAAAGTTTTACGAGATCGAGCTTACCTTGTCACAAAAGCGACAAGACTAGAATCAGTATGATAATCTTAACATAACCCCGACGGGTGGTGTGCTACTCCTATAGCGCTATATATGATAAGTTGGGCTAGCTAAGTTAATGATCAAGCAAGTATAAACGAGCATGTATCTAGGCATAAAAGTATTCATGTATAAGGATTGAGCATGTAAAGAATGAGTTTGTGGTATGTGCATTTTGATAGATAAACATGTTACAACCCAAAAGTGATTTAAAACGGTAAGTGGGTTGAGTGTACTCACGGTTTTAGTTGGGTCTTTTCTACAAGTCAAGTCCGTGAAAGAGGTTGATTGCGGGACGAACGCCCAGTTATCCTACAAGAGGAAACGAGGGCGTATAAGTAACGAGTTTAACAGAGGATTGAGAGTATTCGGGAAAATGTAAAGGATAAAAGTATGAGAAAGTATTGTAGCATGAAAATAATCACTAGACATAGCACTTGTCAATGACACTATAGCAAATCCCTAAGGATTGAATGTGTTTTAATAGGTTCAAGACCTATTAAAATTGTGACAAGGAACTACATACATTAGTGATGAAACTTACTAACTTAACGGATGATTCATTAGTCATTATCAAGATTTTGGTTTCTAGTGTTTATTATAGTAATTCATAGATATAGTTTTATAATCATGTAGGAGGTGGGAGGATGAATCATCCACTTTGGAACCTCTTGATGTCATGTAAGTCAAATAGGAGGTGGGAGGATTAACCATCCACTTTGAGACCTCTAGTAGTGTTCACCGCTACACAAGTTACCATTGGTAACAAGGAGGGTACAAGAACAATAACATTAACAAGAATGACAAGAATAATAACTTAGAATAATAGTGAAATCATCAAGTAATGTGTGGTCTCAAGTTTAAAGATAGCCCAAGCTAACCATGGTGGACACACATGAACAAGTTCAAGAACTTGCATCACTTGTGAGCTTAAAGCTCTATGAAAAAAGAAAGTTTGTGAGGATAAATCCTTTATTTTGAATGTCTCAACCTTGTTTTCAAGCCTAACCAACCACAAGAATTGTTGTAAGCATTCAGACATAGGTTTGAGATGGGATAAACCCAAGTTGGATGAACATAAAAAAGTTTGAAAGATTTTGAAAACAAACCGAAAGATTTGGACATTTTCGGGGCATTTCCAGGTCTGAATTCTCCAACTAGATACCATGGAATCATGCCCAAAGGAAAACTAAGCATTTAGGAAAAATAATGGGGCAATTTCGTTGAGTGTTGAGTGAGTTATGCTCACTTTGGTGTAGAGGAACAAATTTGCCCGAAAATTGGATTCAGCTACGAACTTGGAGTGTTTTGGGAGGCTTGGAGGCTTTGTAAAGTGAAAAAAATGCTTGGAGGAGGCCTGAGTTATATAGGGGATGGATTAGGGTTTCATTGGGTTGGGCTTTGGACAAGATTTGGGGGAGTTTAGACTTGAAACTAGTCCACTAAACCCAACCCAAAGCTGAATTATAGGGCTGCCATTTTTTATTTTTTTCTTATTTTTTTGTTATTTAATGTTATATATTAGGTTAATAGATGTTATATATTATGTACATAACATGTATTATCGTGTGACAAGTTATTTCGGGAGTATGAACCTTATAAGTTAGAGTTTTATTAGCGAAAAAAAACGGGTTTTAACGTTTAACTAAGGTGTTTTATGAATATTTAAGGTATGATAACATATATAACATGTCACATGGTATATTTATGTATAAAATGATCGAGATCGAGTATCCACATTGCGTATAAAGTACGTATCAAGTATAAACACCGCGTATTAGCAAGGATGTCACGTATTCGAGTATGTATATCATGTGTATGCATTGTATGGACAAGTATGATTGTGTGTAACAAGTATAAAGATGAACATGTTTATTCCATTATGATTCAAATCTCAATTACAACGATTTCAACGAAATGACGAATATGAATACAGTGGTTTCCAAAAATAGAACTACAACGCTAGCTTGCTATAAATAGAAAGTATCGAAACGCGAGGCGTTACAAAGGATTATTTTCTATGGCCGGTTTAAAATGACTCTCTACCCTTCTAAGTGGTCCACGATTGTATCTAATAGGGATGCCCTCTGGAGGGTTAGCCTAGTGAACTAGATTTCTAGGAAGAGGTCTTGCTTGACCCGGCATCTGAGGCACTGGTGGTGGTATTGGAATGTCAAGTCTGTAAGGTTGTTGATTTAATGGCTCAGGCTGCTGCACTTGTTGTTGTTGTTGGAGTGGAACTTGTTGAAACTGTGGCAACCTGTTACCTGATTGCTGATTTGCCTAATGTGTCGCCTGAACTGATTGTTGCTGCCCTGCTGTTTTGTAATTTCCCCTATTATTTGTTTGAATTCATGTGCCATTCCCCATCTGAGTTCCTAATCCCATCATCTGTCCATCATACTGATTTCTTCCATACCCTTCATATCTGTCATAACTCTCCTCATATCCATACATACCCTCCTGTGGATTCAACATATTTGTTCTTGCCGAATAGTATTGAGGCAGCTGTGGAGGCTGGAAATATGCATGTTGTGTTGATTGAGGAAGATTAGCAGTTGAACTGGAGGGTCCAGTTTGATCTGGTGGAGCCGCATTATTATCAGCAATCACCCGAACATAAGGTGACGAGTGCTGAAAGGTTGACGTTTGTTCGTATGTTTGGCTGGGATAAGGTGGAAGGTTACTAAGGTTCGGGAATGGTGGTGGTGGCATTGGTGGCATCTTTGTAATAGCAGGTTGCGTTGTTTATAACTGTGGTATAGGTTGTAATCTTGTATTTTGTGCTGGTTGTGTCGGTGTCGGTGAGAACTGGGTTTGTTGAGACGGGGTGACTGGCTGAGTTTCGTGACCACTTGAGTTTTCCATTGCCTTTGATGTTGTTACTGGTGATTGCAGAACTCTGTTTCCTCGATGTCAAACCGAGTATGTCGAGCTGTTCTTTACATTTCTGGATCAAAGACTAACGTTGATGAGTTCCCGGAGTTCCTAGTATGATGCATACACAATCACGATCACCTGCACACACAAACAAAAGAAACCTCGCATAATTCTGAATGAAACAAAATAAAACAGAAATATTTTTGGATTTTTATTTATATCTAACTAAACTTAACACTTAAACACTTTGTGCACGCCTCCCCGGCAATGGAACCATTTTGATGACTGTCGTTGATGTCATGCAAAAACCAACTAACTCTGTAGGTAGGGTAAGTCGGATATCGAACCAGAGGAGGATTGTGGAAAGTGTTATAATGCAAAGTATGAATTAACTAATACTGAAATGGAAAATTTGTTTGTTTGGTTGTGAAAACGAATCAAAACGAGGTTGTAACCAAATCAAGGGAGAATGGATCCTCCAGACTTTAGGCTTTGCAGTTAATTTCAACTGTGTGTTCACTCATAACACCTACATAGACATAAGTGTAAATCTGATTAACTAATTGTGATAATCAACGACTAAGTACTCCGGTCAATACATAACGGGAGGTTATCAAATGATTATCAATTGCAATTACCAACCCTAACCCCATAGCAAATATATCCCAATTACTAGAACTCTCGAGAATTGAATGTTTAGAAATCAAGGTTTAAGTGAAAAGCAATTGTTTACAATTAATGAGTCAAATCAAAGGTGAAAAGCATCGAACACTTAGATCACCAAATCAAAACGATTGTATCAACACTTAGTATCAACTACTTACAAAACCCTCCATCCGGAGGAAACCATACAAGTTTAGCCGCTCATCTCGCTCACAAAGTCAACAAAAGCTTGGAAAGATGATGAATTCATGATCGGATTACTGAATGCATGAAGAATCTCGATGAATTGTGGTGAAAAGCCTTGATCTTTTGAGCTCTGGAAGTGCCTTGGTCGTTCTTAGAAGTGATGATGATGATGATTGGTGACTTTTCCAAACCCTAATATACCTCCAAAGACCAAATTGTCACGTTTTTCTGAAACCGGAACCATCACGGACGGCCAGGGACCGTCGGTGACGGTTCAGACTATCTGTTCCATTTACTGACCCTACCGTCACTGACGGTGAGTGACCGTCACTGACGGTCGCGACTTTCTGGTTAATTTTCGGTTAACACCACCCAACCGTCACTGACAGTTGGGCCATCGTCGCTGACGGTCGGGGCTTCACTCCTCTTTTTCTTCTTTGTTTCAACTTTCATTGAATGACAATTAAGCCCCTAAACTTTTAATCTTTCGTTTCCTTGCTTATAGAAGTACAAACCACTTTCAATTATTTATCGAATAGTCCCTAAGCTTCATTCCTTCATATGTCTTGCACTCTCACAACTCGTTAGCAACCGAACAAGCTTCCAAATCACACTTGAGCTACAAATATCATCCTCAAGCATTCCATTTCTGCTTTAACTCCCATAACTTTGCCAAGTTACGTGTTTTACCTGTAAATCAACTATACCTCATAGTCAACCCATTCTAGGCAAGTAAACACATAAAACACACATAATATTCACCATTTAGATACTTTAATGCTTGGGTTTCACCCTCTCCATCAGCTACACCAATAAACGACGCAAGCCCCTACAGTTCAAAATTGGAGATCACGTCCTCTTAAAGGTTTCACCTTGGAAAGAGGTGATCCAATTCAGAAAGAAAGGGAAACTAGCACTACGATAAGTACGTCCCTTTAAGATTCTGGAAAGAATTGGCAAAGTGGCCTATCGACTCGAATACCGGTAGAACTCAGCAACATGCATCCGACTTTCCATGTTTCAAACCTCAAAAAGTGTCTTGCCGAAGAAAATCTTCGCGTACCTCTTGAAGATTTACAAATAATCGAGACACTGCACTTCATGAAAAAGCCAGTAGAAATCATGGATCGAGAGATCAAGAAACTTCGATGCAGTCGCATTCCCATTGTGAAAGTCAGGTGGGAAGGCAGACGCGGCGCCGAGTTCACTTGGAACTCGAAAGTGATATGAAAGCTAAATACCCACATCTCTTTGTTACATCTACTACTTGAATTTCGTGACGAAATTTCCTAAAGTAGGGGAGACTGTTCCGATGTCTCTGTTTTACCACTTATTTTTGTTTGTAACCGTTTGTACTCCGAGATTCCAATGTAAAAAGGTTATCGATATTCTAAATACATTTTTGTCACACTCAATTACGCAACTAAAACGCTTAATACTCGAACGCTTGTCACAACGCAAACTAAACGTTGTTATTAAAAATGGTTATGTAATGTTGTGTGTTTATGTGTATACATGTTTTATATGAATTATACTCGCTTAAACGTGTAACACCTCGTAAAATCGTGTCCAATAATATGCTGACATGTGTCCCGCTGATCCTCGAATATGCCACGTGTTGGCCGAAAGGGACTAATATTGTCGTTATGTTATTTTATAAACTCTGAACGACAATTGAATAGTTAAGGGATAAAAGGTGTCAACATGCCATTTTAATGGCCCCTGAGTGACCCTTTACGGACCGTAAGCCTGGGTGCTTATGGACCGTAAGAGATTTGAAAACTGTGGGCTCCAGAGGTCCTTACGGACCGTAAGACTTAACCCTTACGGTCCGTAAGGGACTGCCAGTGGCAGTTTTGTTTGGAGGCCAAGAAACTCTGCCCTTGTGTCCCTAGCTCACAAATGCCACCTTCTTGCAGCTCATGCCATGACCCTAGACACCTGTTATAATCTCACAACAGCACCTAACACTTGTCTTCATCCCAATCATCCTCCTTTGCTATAAATAACAACCCTCATGAGCTTGAAAACCCGCTCATTAAATCTTCTTCTTCTCTATTACACTCTCTAGATGTTACTGATCTAAATGAGCATCCTAACTGAGTTTCTTTTCATCTTTGGATCACTTGTAAGTGCTCCATCCTTCTCTTTTTATTTTATAGGCTTTTAAGCCAAAAGTCAAGCGTTATCATAATATCACTTTAACTATCGGCTAAGACCTTTATGGTCCATCCATTGTTCTATTCGAACATGGCTATGTGATCGTAATAAGGTAGGTGTTAATCCCTCAAAAGGGTACCTCCTGAGAATCACGTTTGCTTGGTCAATTGACGGGTCAAAGTTATATTAACTAAAAGTCAAACGGGCCAGTTTGAAAATAATCATAAATTAATAATTTAGGAGTTATAAAATATGTTTTAACACTTTAATAACTTGGTAATAATTATTAGAACATGTGTAAGCATGTTCGGCTTGTCAATTCCAGGCTTAAGGTCGGTTCGCAACCGAAAGTCGCAAAGTTTGACTTTTGCTTTGACTTTCGATTCTGTCCCGAATTAGCAACTTTAGCTGCTGATTCTAAGTTGCATTATGACCATATTATATTATAGTATAACCCTCTGGAGTTATATTATATGGTCATGTAGTAATCGAGTTTATATAGCAAGTTCCGTTATTATGCTTATGTTGACTAAAATGCCTTTTTAATTAAAAATAAGGTTTTTGACATGAATGAGCATGCAATTGAATTAGGTACCGATATGTTAATATGTTTAACATATTTTGATGTTATTAATCTGATCAAAAACTGAGTTTTGCTTAAATATCGTAAATTATGCTTTTAAAGGACCAAAATGCCCTTTCGGCATCTAGAATGGTTTTAAATATAATTTCTTCACCAAAACTCATTATCTACTGATAAGATATCATAATTAGGATTATTTGAGATGCTAAGTCAGATTGTAAACTGAGTTTAACTTCAAGTTCTTGTATGATGTTGGTAAATGACGATAATGCCCTTACGGCACTTAAAATGTGTTTTAACCATGCTTTATGTACAAAACTTTTTACCCACTGATATGTTATAATAAATAACATATTTTGATTATATAAACCTAATCAAGACTTCAGATTTCATTAAACATCTCATAAATTGTCATTTAGCGACTTAAACGCCGTTTCAGCGCATAGTATGGTTTTGAATAATACTTATCAACTAAGACTTGTTACCTACAGACTATATAACATATTGTATATATTTATATCAAAACTATGTGTGAAATGACCAAAATGCCCTTTTACTGCATAGTTTGGTCTTAAACTATAAACCACACTTTTATTTGATATCCTACTGATATTGTTTCATAAATTAAATAATTTCCCAGAATGTTTATGATCATAACGTCATATTACATGCAAGTCTCTTTTATAAGTCACATAATGACCAAAACGCCCTTATGAGGCATAGTTTCATTTTAAAACCTTAACGGGCATTTAAATTGATATCATACTGATATCATAACTTCTTTAAAAACATAATGACATATGGAACTTGTTCATGACTCATCCGGTTACCCGGTATCGCTTATATGAGTACGGTTAAGCTTATGTAACTAGTTTACGTAATTTAATCAAAACAGGTTTAACCTTATCATTTTTATCAAATTCCAGAATGTAAATAGTATATCCATATTATACAAGTCTTAGTACTTGTCGGGTTTAAACTACATTCAATTCTGGTTATCACTTAATCTAGCGTTTAGTACCGTTAATTATCCTTTAAGCTAGCCGGTCCAAGTCTATGACTTAAATAGGACCCGTTAGCATTCTAATTGGTTATTTATACCATCATTCCAGACTATAGCCTTCCAGTAGATTGCTACTTATACTTATCTATTGATTAAACGGCTGAGTTAATAAAACTTTGAAGTGCTAGCTTAAGTAAATACTCTTAACCTATTTACCCTATACGGGCTTGGGATACGGTATAATATTACCGCTTGGTCGGGTGTGGGATCACTTAACCGGATTGTGGTTATAAAATCTTCATAACTTGTTTTAATCTGTATTATCTGATAACTTAAGCATAGCGGGTTAATTCGACCGTGTCCTGGATATCCTCAGCTCATTTACTAATGGCCACGACCTAAGCACGGGGTGTAGGCATACACCTAACAGATACTGATGCTAAATTATTTTATATACTCATTGTGAGTTTTTAAGTGGCGTGTAGGTTAATCATGTTATTCAGTTTTTGCACCGGACCCTATATGTATTGACAGACCTGTAAAACTGTATACAAGATCATTTTGAATTGTCCCAAGTTATTTTTTTTAAACGTGTCGGTTATTTATATTTATCAATGTAAACTTGATGTGTGAAATGTGTATAGTAAAAATCAAACAAGTTTTAAAAGGGAATCACAACTTAAACCATACACAATCGGCAAGTGCATCGGTCGCAGTGTAGTGTAGATGGCAAGATCGGATATCAATCCGTGGACACTATATGCAAACTCTAGATACTGAACCTCTGTCGAATACAAAGTCAATTTTAAGTTGATTTTCAGTGTTTATCTAATAACCTAATTAATTGAGAAAGTGGCGAACAAGACAAGCAAACGCAACACAAACATGAACTCGGGAGCTAGGTGTAGAACAAATATGATGAGAAAAGACTACCTAGGCGTCGAATCCCTAGAATCATGCAACGCTATCTTGACTATGACACTGGCTAAATATCCTAATCTATCCGAATAACCTCCCGCTAGATATGATCAATCGCAAGATATGGACAAAACATGAAGTGCTAGAACGAACCAGCTCGACCTATCGATACCAAATCCCACGAATATTAACCAGTGAAAGCTAAATTACCCCCAAAACCCTCTATTCGCGAAGCAAACCCAACCTTGATAATTGAAATCCTAGGAAACCCTAAACGCGATAAAATAAACGAGCCCGAGCTATCGGTCACCCAATCTACCCAACAACGATTAGCTAATAACCTAGCACACCTAAATCGTCTCTCAAGTCACTAGATGAGGATGCAAGTTTTAATGATGATTTTAATTATTGATTAACTTGATTTATTTCTAAAGTCAAGATTCAAACCGAAAACTCTAAGAATTCATGATTCGAATTAAATCCTAAGTCTATGGTGTATTTCTACGTTCCTAAACCGCTGAATTCATCAATCAACAACCAACACAAACACTTAAACATGCAATATAAAGATCAATTTTAAGATAAAATTATGTAAATCGCATAAAATAGCCAACCAAGTCAAAATAACGTCACAAACATCTAGTTCATCTCAACCTAAGCAGTTTAGCTACTCATAATCAAGAGTAAAACAAAATTAATTTTAAAAACAATGGAGTTCAACAACCATATCTAAATATTCAAGTTCAAATGAAACAAGTAATAAATAAAAACCTTTCTCTTTGAACAGCCCCTAATTCGTGACTTATGCTCCCAATTCGTCTATTGCTCCCCAGCCGTCAAATGATCTCTGTCGTATATGGTCCCCCTGTCTTGTGGCTGCCCTCTTTATATTTATATCACATTTTTAATAACTCCCGTGAAACGCACATGGCCCTTTAGCGTTTACCACCCATCAAGTCGGCCAGCTTTTGTTTATTTCCAACTGGCCCAACTCCAATTTTTGTTCTTTTCTTGCTTTCGAATAGCTCTGGCCTTCTGATGTATATGCTTACCCATCAGGATTCCCTTGTTATCCCTTAGCAGCCAATACTAATCTCTTTTTTACTCAATTCCTCCACAAGTCTTTCTTAATTTCACCTCATATTTCTCTGCGTCACCTTTTCCTTTAACAAAATGTTGTCCACATTCAAATATGACAAATTCCATCTCCACGCCTTAATTCTTGAGTTAACTGCCACAAAATAATTTCCAAACAACCTCAATCAAATTCTCATTTAATTCTCATGACAAAGCCACCATTTATTATGTAGACCACATTAATTCATTTGGCAAATAGTTCATGCAATTTCAACGTAGCAAAATGCAATTACTATATGGTGAATTAATTGTCATTAACTCAAAAGCTTTTCATGTTATTTTTTTTTATATCTAAAAATCTATCATTTTACTTGTTTTCAATTTAAACCATTAAAATCCAAATATGAACCAATTAAGGGTAATACTCAATAAAAACCACCCCCAAACCTATTAAAAGTGTAGGAATATTTAGATAAAAAATATGTATATTTTAGAGCACATTAAATATCCCCACACTTGAAACTTTTTCGTCCCTAAAAAAGATATATGCTACAGAATCATCGCCAAAGGAAATATTCGATCTCAAAATTTAAATTATTTAATTACCAACCAAGCACATGCTAACTAACGATTGCGGGTATACGATCCACTTAAACTCAATACCGGTTCCTAGGCCCTTATCATGTAATTATGTTCAAGTTCGGTTAATCAACCTAGGGTCTCACACTAGAGAGTCACGATTCCACCTAATCTCGCCTCACGCTTATGAAATAAAATGAACAACCTATTGGCTATTTCCTAACAGTTTTATACCAATACTCAAAAAATTTAAAATCAAGCTCTTTTTTCCATGAGCACTAGACTTTTTTGCATACCCAACATAGAGGCTGTCTCAACCAGAGTCACCATCCCCAAGAGCGACAACATGAGCTTCGGTAATTTAGCATTTTTCTAACTTAACTTAGAGGGATTCTAGATCAGAGTCACCTCCCCAAGGGAGATTCCATAGGCCTTGTTATTATTCAATCCAGCTCATTTATTCATTGTTGCACAATTTTTTTATTTTTAATTTTTTTGATTAAAAATTCTAAGACTTTTAGCTTTTAAGGGTATTTCTTATACTATTATTAGCGGTTTCGGTTTCGGTTTCTCTATTTCTCCTAGATGAGTACTCACTGGTGTCCCTAACATATTAAGTATTTTCAGCTCAAAGGAACCTACAAACCGGAAGAGCCTACCCACATATCCCAAATCAGACACATGCTCAACTTTTTATACTCATGAGAACCGAAAATACATGACTTTACTATCGTTTTCCGTATTTATTTGCAAACTCTAGAACAGGAACATTTTCTAATTTTTGCAACTTTTTTTTTGAGTTTTTCGATTTTTTGAATTTTTTGATTTTTGAATTTTTTTTTTTACTCAACTCTATCTAAAAACGTAGTTTCCCATCCCAACACTTAAACTCTACATTGCCCTCAATATAGGATGGAAGACCACTAAAAATAAATAAGAAATACAACCTAAAATAATATACAAAAAATACGAATTGGAAAGGACTTAGTTGGTTAGGATAAAAATCAGTGCCAGCTGAGCGCGTCTTCAATACGAACCAATACAAGACCATATAGCATTTCCTTCGCGGTCGTCCAAACTGATATGCTAGGGCCGCCCTCTACAATATGATATAAGCTCGAAATCACCGCCCGAATGGAGATTGAGTACGGACGGGTCAACCAAACCTGCACAAACAAAACAAAGCAAACCCAAGCGTAAAACTGACTCAAAGACAAAAACTGACTCAAACCAACTAATTTAGACTCATAGTACACAAACGATAAAAGTAAAGTAGAAACTACAAAGACTATACAAACTCTACAACTCGGGAAAAACCCAAGTGTGCTACGCTAATCCTCACGTGCTAACAAGCGGGATGTCAATCACCTTCTCCTCTCTCTCCTCAGTCGGTCCCTCGATGAAATGTTTTAAACGGTGACCGTTAACTTTAAACCACTGACCATCCTCATTCTCAACCTCTATCGTTCCGTATGGGAACACCTGCGTAACCACATACGGTCCACACCAACGCGATCTCAGTTTTGCCGAAAACTTCAACCGGGAATTATATAACAACACCTTCTCCCCACACTTAAACTCTTTCACCTGTTTCAAGTGTTTATCGTGCAACTCCTTGGTGCGCTCCTTGTATGCCCATGACTTCTCGTACGCCACGTCGGGTAACTCCTCCAACTCATGAATCTGAAGAAACCGTTCTTCCCTGCGGCCGGCAAGTCAAGATTGACTGCCCTCAACGCCCAATAGGCCCTATGCTCCAACTCCACCGACATATGACACACTTTCCCATAAACCATCCTAAAGGGAGTAGCCCCAATAGGTGTCCGATAAGCAGTCCGAAAAGCCCACAGTGCGTTATCTGTAACGCTCCAAAATTTGTATATTTAACCCGCTAATGTGTAACACCCCAAAAACGGGTTCGATAATTTAAACTCGGTCAATATAAAGGAACGGGTAAAGTACCGTTAATGGTAAAGGTGAACCCGTAAACAAAATGACTAGGAACATATTACCCTAGTGGTAACATGAATATAAGTAATAAGATGTGGAGTTTTAGTCTCATTTATAATTGAAACGAAATTAGAGGGACTAAAGTTGAACAAGTGAATGAAAGTTATATTAATATAAACAAAACACACAACACACATTCAGTATGTGTGCTAGAGAACGACCAGGAGGAGGAGCAAGAACAAGAAAACCCTTGTTTTCTGAAATCCACAAAATTAGAAGGAAATTTGAAGACAAATCAGATGCATGAACCTGATTTCTTGATAATCTAGTACTCACAATCATGTGGTAAGTCAAATTTTATGTTCTAGTGATTGTTGATGAAAAAGGGTTAGAATGAATCCGTGAATTTGATTGAAATTGGAATGAATACTTGTTAATGCTATTGTGTTCAAGTTGATTCAAGGTTGAATTTTGAGTACCTTGATGATTTAGGATGAAACCCATGTGCATGAGTATGAAGATGATTATGATGAACATGTAGATGGGAAATTAGTGATTGTGTTGATGCATAAGATGTTATATGATAATTTTGATAGTTAAACAAGATGTAGAATTAATGACAATGTGACTTTGTTTGAATGTAATGGTTCATGAGATGAATTTGGGAAGAACATGCTTAAAATACTCGTACATTGTGCTTAGAGAGTGTACGCACGCCAAGTGTTTGATGAAATGCCTAGTATAGGTTAATATATGGAATTACATGTTAATCAATGGGTAAATATGTTAAGAAAGTAATAGTGATGAAATGGTTAGAAAACTAATACGTGAGGTGTGTTTTAGATGGAGTTCATGTGGAATTTGAATTTTTAGTATGATGTGGTAGAAGCATGCATTAGGAGCTTATACTCTATGCTCGAAGATATTGTACACCTTATGCGTCTAATTGATCTTGTGGTAGGGATCAAGAGGCGAAAGTGGTGCCATCGTGTAACATGTAGAATTACTAGTAAAGATAATGTTAATTTAGTTTATCTCGAATGAAGTCGTTAGTTGTGAAATGAAAAGATGCGACTTCTAGCTTATACGTTGTAATGTTGGAATTCGACAAGTAAAGTTCAATGTAGGATATGAATGTGAAATGAATGCAATACTAGAATGTGTGTTTGTACTAACGAAGTAGTAACTATGATGACATGAAAGTATCGGTTCATGTCAAGATGGGGGAAAGCATGGAGGCTAATGGAAAGGATATGAGGAAGCATGTACGAAACGGACACTCGAGGTAAGTGATTTCCGAAATCACTTCTTAGTATTTATTTCTAACAAAGTTCAATTATGTATAATTGATTGAAATAAATGAGCTTAACGCATACCAGATATCGGGTGCATAAATCCATGTACGGAACTCCGGGAAATGTAAAACTACTATGGTTATAATATTCATGTGAGTTTTGAGTATAAACAAATGGGTTATTTGATAAAAACATGAACGGGTCGAATAATTCATAAAAGAATATTAAGACAAAAAGTATAAGTCTAGAATGTTCTTAGTCCGGATGTTAGATTTTGAGTCCTTATGATAGAGGACCAAATTATGATCAAGTAGGAAGAAACGTGAGGATAAACGGGTAAACGGTTTAAAAGTTATGCGAGTTTTAGTGCGTACGAACCACGAAAATGAATATTAAGCCAAAAACGTATAAATCAAGAATGTCCTCAATATGGAAATTATATTTTGAGTCCATATGATAGAGGACCAAATTATGATCACGTAGGAAGAAACGTGAGGATAAATGGGTAAACGGTTTAAAAGTTATGCGAGTTTTAGTGCGTACGAACGATGAAAATGAATATTAAGCCAAAAACGTATAAGTCAAGAATGTCCTCATATGGAAGTTAGATTTTGAGTCCATATGATAGAGGACCAAATTATGATCACGTAGGAAGAAACGTGGGGTTAAACGGTTAAACGTTTCAAAAGTTATGCAAGTTTTAGTGCGTACGAACGACGAAACAACACAGTAGAAAAATGGCATTTCTAGAGGATGTCGCCGACGCACGAGGTGAGTCGCTGACGCACTCTCCTTTTGCTGCCGACGCACTAAGTTGCTGTCTACGCGGGTTCGATGCCGGAAACTCTTTTTTCGCATTTTTCGCACTTTTGCTTTATTCCAAGGCCCATATAGCTTCCCGAAATGTACCCCAAGCTTATCCTAAAATTTATATAGGGTTCGGGTAAGAACGGAAGCATATGGAACGTGTACGAAGACGTGATATGTACAATAGCTTATGTAAACATGGTTTGATACGATTTGGTTAAGTCTTATAAGTAAGATTCTTATCATATAAACATGATGTTACGTTTATGATGCACTTAATGGCTAAGTAAGTATGTAGGATTTGTGTAAGAGATTTGGTAGAGAAGTATGTAAGTTCGTAGAAATTCTTTATACACGAATGAGTTGGATTTGATGGTTTGTACATGTGTTAGTAGTTTATACGTTTCCAAAGCATGAGACTCGTATGAAGAAGTTCATGGTGTTAATATATAAGGAATTATATGCTAACCGAATTGTTTGAGAATGAAATGATGTGCAGGTATATTACCGTATACTTCTCAAAGGATAGACTTTGGGAAGAAATGCTCTACTCTATTAATGCACTTTTGGTGATAAGTGCAAGGACTTCCGATTGTTAGGGTCTTTATTGTACATGTCTTGAAAGTTAGTCCAAGGTTTAACCTTGGACAATTTTGTCCAAGTTTGTGTCAAGGCTTTGTCAGGGTTTATGTTTAGGACAAAGGTCAGGGGTTTTGGTTTAGGACTAGAGAAAGGGTTTATGTTATGTTTCTCTTGTCCGAGTTTTTTGTATGATGATTTGTCAGGACTTCCATTATGTCATGGAGTCCGAGGTTATTCTTGTATGGGCTTTGGGCCCTTGTCTCTGGACAATGTGTTGTCTGGAGTTTGTCTTGTATTTATACCTTTATATGGAATAGACAAGACAACGTTTTCTTTTGTGGAAATCTGTTCCCTAATCATTGTGTGTGTTTTGTCTGGCGGCTACTGTGTGTGTGACGTCACTCATCTCCTATATCAAGAATACTCTGTGTATTCTTGATTTCTCTCACAAATCTTGCATTCTTGTTCTACATCCTACAGTGGTCGATCATCAGGTGGATTCCGCACACCTGTTGGTAGTCTTTGTTGAGTGAGATTTTGCTCTGATACCAAGAATGCAGTTGAGGCTATTGTTCACGAACTCGTGGTTGTTCAACCTCAGGTTGATCTTCAACAACCACCGGTTATAGTTCCAGAACCTGAACCTGTGGCCTATCAAGTGATAATTGAACAAATTGATGATGCTCTTGTTCAAGAAAACATTATTATTGATGCACCAGTTTCTACGTCTTCGGCAACAAGTGTTGTTGTAGAAACTGATCCGATGATTCTAGAGATTGATGCGGCTCTAGAGGCAGGTCCGTCTTCTCGTGTTATTGATAAAGGGAAGCGACCTATCGAAGAGATTTCTATGGTAGAATCTGATGATGATATGCTTACCGAAAAGAAATACCTCTAGTTAGTTTTGAAGAATCTTCAAAATCGTATCGCTCCTTCTGAAAGTGAAAACTTGATTTATTTCGCGCAAAGGTTGCTTCTTTCGGTCCCTCTTCCGACTGGAGTTTACGTCTAGAGGCTTGGAATGATAGATTGAACGACGTAGATTCAATTGTTCTTAGTTCTTCTTCTTCTGATGATGATGATGACCATCATCATCCTGATGCTGGTGCTGTTCGTATCACACCTCCTCTCAAGACATACAAACGACGACGCTTGGTTAGAAATTCGGTTGCTTAAGTATCGAGTTCTGAGGTTTCTTCCGTTTTTGTTTCTTCTGGTGTAGTTGTTTCCTCAGTATCTCTGCCATTTGTTACTGCTTCTATTCCAGTTCCTCCCTTGGTACAGTCCACCAATATTGCTACTTCTATGGGAACATCATTGTCGGGGTTATCTTCTGCTATACCCTCTACTCCGTTGTTTGAGTCTCTATCTTCTATGGGCTCGGGTAATTTGTTTGCCTCGTCGGGAAGTTCTACGCAGCCTCCTTTGCCTCCAGTCTTCTTGGGTATGCCTCTAGGTGCATCTTAAAGTTTTGTACGACCGAGTTCACCGAGCGTTCAAAGTTTTTCTGGCACCAAGAAGTCAAAGCAGATGCCTCCTAAGTCTGGAGCGGCTAAGGTTCGTAAAGTTCGTCCAAAGGTGGCTTTCGGTCCTAACCCTTCTGGGCAAAAGAAGCAACGTGTGCTGAATTCAACTGTTCCTCAACCATCTCGTTCCAGACCATCTGTCCCTAGACCGACAGAAACCACAGATTCTGGTCATGAACAAAACTTTGAGGAGTTTGCTCGTGCAAAGTTTAGGGAAGCTGCTATTGTGATGTGGGTTCATCAGGATCAAATCACTCGTCAGCAAAAGCAACTTGATTACTTGAAGAAAAAGGATTCTGTTCGAGATCAGCGAATGACGCAACTGTCTCACCTAACTAAGGAACAAAGTGTTCATTTGGGAAATTTCAGTCAACAAGATGCTTCGACTTCTGCCCGGCAAGAGACTTTGGTCAGGGCAACAGATCAGCTTCTCCAAATTGTGAGGGATCTCGTGTCACTCCTTGCTGCTCAGGGGAGAGTATGGATTTCCAGGTTCAGGCTCAATGCAAGATCGATGAGCTAAAGAAAATCCGAGATGATCTCGACAAGGACAAAGATCCCGAAGCAGGGATGCAGGGGGAGCAGTTAAGGAGCGCACGTGCTCCTGAAACTGCAACCTCGGCTTAAATTTAGGGGGAGTCTTCGGGTACGGCCGCAGGGGGAGATAAAGGTCCTGTAGATGCCTTATCTGATTCCGAATGTCACACCCCGACCCGCAGCGGATAAGGTGATCGGGGCATGATTGGGTTATCATCAAAGCTCATGACATTTATTAAATGTTTCATATTCATTAATACAAATTAAATGAAAGTTTACAATAGTGATACAACATGATCTAACTAACAATCTAACTCCTTTGTTCTCTTCTAAGGCATATCCTATGTTATCCTTGCTTCAACCTGTTCACCTGTATCATGTGTAAAAAGGTTTTTGGATCAACATAATGTTGGCGAGTGAATCCTATGGAAAACATTTGAACAATTTATTTAAATTGATTATGAAATATGTGCACAACCAAACATGAGTAAAATTAGATGTAACTTGATCAACAATCATAAAATGTTAAATGAAACACTCATGAATAATAATGGAAACAATTAAAGGCACGCGATGCTCAACTCGTCTCTCACGAGGAACTGAGGGGCCTGATGAATGAATTGCATAAACATGATAATATGAATAACACAACTACAAACAATATAAACTCAATGAAAACACACATGAACAATAATGAATTTGAATTGAAGCACGCGATGTTCTACTCGTTTTCTCACGAGGAACTGATGGGCTTAATGTATGAGTTTCATGTAATTCGACAAACGGAATATAAATAAATCACAACAATAAATCAATCTAAGTTTAAGTCATGATGTGGTATGGCACAAGTTTAAATAAATAAATTAATTAATTCATAACACATGACACACCCCAAAACGTGTAATTTAAAAGGGGGAATTGTAAGATTCACTCACAGTGGGTGCGTTCGGTTGATGATGATGAATGCACGCGAAGTGGTTTTAACCACGAGTGAGATTTAACCTAGATAAATCGCATTATGGTTTGGTGAGTAAACGGATTTTATTAAACTTTTTTAGTAGGATTGTTGGGTGTATTTTTGTGAGTTTGAAGCTATTTTCTAATCTTAAAAATGTTATTTTTAAGTATTTATAATTGATTTTTAATTAAAATAATTAAATAAAAATAATAAAAATATTTATTTTTTTCTGCTACAGTTGACCTTGACTTGTTGACTTTGACTGGTCGTTGACCGGTTTGCGGAATATTGTTGTGCGCTCGGTGAGGCTCGAACCCGAGACCTCCCGTACGCGTGCACGCAGCTCTACCAACTGAGCTACGTGTCTAACCCGTTATATATCCGATTTTAATTATATATATACATTAATTAGAATTTAAACAGAAAATCATTTTTATTTTAAAAACAGTTTAAGGCGAAACGGTCATGCACACCACAGGTCTCGAACCCGGGACCTGTGGGTTAATCTAACACACAGTCCACCGCTGGACTGTGTGTTCAACATGTTATAATATTCGGTTTTTATTATACTTAAATACAAAATAGATATTTCCTTTTCTGCCTTATTTAAAAGAAAAGATAATTGTCCGAGTCGGTGCTGAGGACCGGACTCGAACTCGTGACCTGTGATATAAACAAACACACAGTCCACCGCTGGACTGTGTGTATAACTTGGTTATTATTCCGGTTATTAATATACTTAACATATAACTAAGGCGACTCCGGTTCAGTAATAAAAAAAAAATAGATTTTATTAAGGCAGCGTGTGAGACGGGAATCGAACTCGAGACCTTTGCATAATTAACGTCTTATGTGCACACAGTCCACCGCTGGACTGTGTGTCTAACCCGATTAAAATCATGATTTATAATATACTTATATGATATGGAAGTGCGTCGTCTTCTTCGACAAAGTTGAACCAGAAATCGGGTCTGACTGGTTCGAGTTTTTATTCAAGTTTCAATAGTGTTTTAGGTTAATTACTGGTGAGATAGAAGTGAAAAGGAAAAGAAACTGAGCGGAGAATATACCGACTGAACTCTCTGTTTTCCGGCAGAAACTCCGGCGACTGAATTCAACTCCGGCGACGTGTTCCTTGTAGCAGCTAGTCTCCGAAAAGTTTGGAAAAGGTAAGGGTATCACCGGTATAAGCTTCAGAGGTTCAGAAAAGCTCGGCAATGGGGAAACCGGTTTTCCGGCGACGAACAGGTTTATTCCGGCGAGAGAAATTACGCCGTGAAAAGATGTGATTTTTAGCGAAAAAGTTTGCAGACGATTGTGGTTGAATTTATAGGGAATAATCGAAATGTATTTGGTCTGATTTTGAACTGTATTCATCAATTTAAGTTTTCCGGCGGTTTTGAAAAGTGTCGCGGACTTCAAACATCGGTTATAACCGACGTCTGATTAAAGGTTTACGTTATAACGTAAATCGTAGTTAAGGCTCGCGAATATTCCGGGATTCCGACGACTGAACCGTTTGGGCGCCGGTTTTGAATTTGTAAAGTCACTATATCAATTAAATGATTCTGTTATTCATCAAACATAACAAGCGGCGCAGTGGTTTGTGGGTGAGAGTTAAGACTTGATTCTGGTTCGGTACAGACCCGGGTTCGAAACCCGGCAGATGTATTTTATTTTTATTTTGCGATTTTTGACGGTTTTTCAAAAACTAAATATATATTCCCGTATAATAATTGATTACGGATCGTTTAAAAATATTTTGGGCATTTAATTCGCAACGAAAATTTTGACTGACTGTTCGGTTGATAAACGGAGCGGGTTTGGTAAATCCGTTTTTTGACGGATGTTACAGTATCCCCTGCTTTTTAGAAATTTCGTCCCGAAATTTAAATAATGATATATTTTGACTAAAAAGGATGATGACGTTTTGTTTGACAGTTGTATGCTCAGAAAAATGAGGGTTTAAGTTTTTGTTCGAGGCGGTAACGTTCCTTGTAAGGGTTATGTACCCTATTCAGGAATCGCTTTTTGTTGCCTACTGTATGAATATTGATAAACAGGAATGATTCGCTAAAAATGATATCATGCATAAGAGTTTAGATACGTTTGGGAAAAATATGGTTATATCCTAAGGCAAAACTTCTAACACTACAATCTACATGGAACATAAATAAAAACACAACAGCTGATATCCAAACATGAATGAACACATCAGCAAATATTTGAACATAAACATAACAGCAAATATTCGAACATGAATGAACACATCAGCAAATATTTGAACATGAATAAACACAACAGCAAATATTCGAACATGAATAGACACATCAGCGAATATTTGAACATGAATAAACACAACAGTAAATATTTGAATCCACATTCTGATAACATATATGTTTGAACGATGGAAGTTCCTCTCTCGTTTGTTATGATGGAGAGGTTAATTTATGTAGAAATGGAACACAATCCAATCTCTTTAAATAACATGATGATATAAATGTATCACAAATTCCAACCAAGGCAATAATAAATCCTACCTGGAACTTCTCATAACCGCCTGATAATGCCTCTGATCCTTTGGCAAGAATACTTATATATAGGAAGTACCAGCGGCGTATCCACCATATTCTTGCCAAATTTTCATTAGTTTTATCCACAAGTTATGATTGGTTACCAAGAAACTAATAAATCCTACATAGAACTTCTCATAACCATCCGTTAATGCCTCTGATCCTTTGACAAGAATACTTATATATAGGAAGTACCAGCGGCGTATCCACCATATTCTTGTCAAATTTTCATTGGTTTTAACAGTGAATTATGATTAGTCCTATAACTCTACAATCAATACAACAAACATAAATTACTGAAATGAAATATATCTGTGCGATCAAGGCTCAATCGAACGGAGCCGATCGTATTGCATGTACTGAAAATAAAATGGATGTGCGCTCAAGGCTCAATCAAACGGAGCCGAACGTATTGAATGTACTGAAATTGAAATTGTGTGCTCAAGGCTCAATCAAACGGAGCCGAACATATTGAATGTACTGAAATTGAAATTGTGTGCTCAAGGCTCAATCAAACGGAGCCGAACATATTGCATGTACTGAATATGAATAACTTAACCACACAAACAGCCTATGCATGGAACCTCTCATAACCGCCTGATAATGCCTCCGATCATTTGACAAGAATACTTATATATAGGAAGTACCATCGGCGTATCCACCATATCCTTGTCAAATTTTCGTTGACTTTATCCGAAAGTTATGGTTAGTTCGATGCAACTCTACTACAAACACCACAACCACAAGATACTGATAATGAAATTGTATGTGCGCTCAAGGCTCAATCAAACGGAGCCGAACGTATTGCATGAACTTGAAATGTAAATTGAAATGTGCGCTCAAGGCTCAATCAAACGGAGCCGAGCGTATTGCATGAACTTGAAATGTAAATTGAACTGTGCACTCAAGGCTCAATCAAACGGAGCCGAGCGTATTGCATGAACTTGAAATGTAAATTGAACTGTGCACTCAAGGCTCAATCAAACGGAGCCGAGCGTATTGCATGTATTGAAATGAAATATTACGTAACCGATCAAGGCTCAACAAACGGAGCCGATCGTGCGGGCACGCCAAGATCAACCACATAATAAAATGGGGATCCAACTCAACCTCGATGGATGGGGAGCCACGGCCTCGGCAAAATCGTATACTGAAAACAATATATAATATATAATATACCATAATTACTCTAACAGTCTACCCATGTGATAAAGAAAAACATAAGACTAAACAATAGAAGTTGAATCTGGATCTTCGGCGAAAAGGACTAGCTGAGTATCTTCATCAGGGCCGTCATTATCTTCGACAGGGTTGGCGTTGATATTGAAGACTCTTCCTCTTGCTGGTGGCATAGTGGTTGGGTTTTCTTGGTTTACTTGGTTAACTGGGTTTGATTGGGCTTGAGTGTTGATAACATTAACCAATTGAGGGCATGTGTTTCTAAGGTGGGTAGGGTCGCCACAATTGAAGCAAGCTCGAGCATATGGGAACATGGGGTGTTGGGGTTGATGATAAGTTTGGGCCATGTTTTGTGTAGGGGAAAAGGTTTGGTCTTGAAAGGTGCGACAAACGTTGCTCAAATGACCATAACGTCCACAAGTTGTACATAGCCGGCAAGGTAAAGTAAGGGAATGGTGATAAAAACAGTTGTTGCATCGAGGGTGAGGTCCGAGATACGGTTTCTTATTTGGGTAAGCTGAGTTGGGTGCCACTTGGGTGATTGGGACAGCTCGGATGGGTATAGCGTGAAAAACGGGTTGATTTCGTTGGGTAGCAGCGAAAAGTCGCCCGACTCTTCTTCTCTTAGGTTTGGGTTGAGAAGGGGGTTCGGGTTGAGAAGGGGATTTGGGTTGAGAAGGGGATTCAATTTGAGTGGAGTCGGAGGTTTCAGTCGATTCTTTATCCTTCTTCTTCTCCTCCTTGAAGTCTTTGTTTCGGATTCGGTTCTCGGTGAGCTCTGTTGCTAGCTCCATTGCTGCTTCCAAAGTTGCAGGCTTGGTACTTATCACAGGGTCTTGAATCTTTGACGGAAGACCACGAATGTAGTGCTCGATCAAACGGTAGAGGGGAGTAAACATGTTGGAAACCATTTGATGTAATTCGAGGAACCTTTTGTTGTAGGTGGTGTGGTCTCCTTCCACTTGCTTCAATGAGTAAAATTCATCTTCTAGCTTCTTGATTTCGCTCCTTGGACAAAATCGTCTGGTCATGATTTCCTTCAACTCGTTCCAAGTTAGGGTCATAGCATCTTCCACACCTCGTTTGGCCTTCTCTGTGTTCCACCAAGTAAGTGCTATCCCATATAGTCGACCGGTAGCATAACGCACTTTGCGATCATCAGGGCAATCGCAATTTAGAAAAGTATTCTCCATTTCTTCAAACCAATGGAGGAGTGCGGTGACACCTTCAGTCCCTTTATATTTCGGAGGGTCGCATGATTTGAAATGCTTGTAGGTGCATTTAGTGGTATTTGGGGAAGAGTTGAAAATGTTTTGGTTTGCTTGATTGACAGGATTATGGGTAAGTGCTTGTTGAACTTGGATTACAATGTTGGGTATTACGGCAGCCATTTGTTGAGCGATTAAGGCAGCCATGCGTCCGCGGGCTCTTCTTGCTCTCGTCTTCCTACGGGCGAGGTTAGAAGACATCTACAATGAATACATGACAAGGGTATGAGTTGGATGCTTTTGAGATCATGGGTCGCATTAGGGATGAACATTCATAAAATAATTATACAAAAATACTACATCCATAGGATGTCTTTGGCTTTGCTCGCTGTTAGGCCCGTCATGCCGCCATACTTTACCTTATGTAATCATGTGGGCCCCCATGAATTACCGGTTTTTCATATGGTTCGCACGGTTTCTGCCTGGTTGCGTACACAAAACCCGGTGAAAATCGAGAAATATGTATACAACGTGTGATGTTCGGAATGTGTCCAGGTGTAGACACGGTGACACCTCAAAGTAGGGTTAGTTCGAACGACGTTTGGTGTGGCATGCTTTGGCCTAATAGGTCCTTCGTACTCTCATCGTTGGTCCCCAGGTAGGCAAACTGGTCCGTTATATTGGATTTATACGAATGCCAGCCTAGACAGGACGTTCCGACTACCGGTACTTGTACCCTTCCAGTTACTACATGCCCGTCGCAGAACTTACTTTGATGAGAATTGAAATTTGCATAAAATCTTTGGATAATGAGAATATGAAAATAAATTGAATACATGAACATCGATATATGTATAATGAATATGTATATATGTATAATGAACATGTATATGAGCATGTATGTTTGACTGAAATGTAAACAAATATGAAACAAATAAATATCACAAGTTTGTATGTAACCACCTAATCAATTTAAAATTTAGGCAGACTATAGTATAGGCTCTAAGGGTCTAATAACCTATCCTATATCCCTATAGTCATGGCTCTGATACCAATCTGTCACACCCCGACCCGCAGCGGATAAGGTGATCGGGGCATGATTGGGTTATCATCAAAGCTCATGACATTTATTAAATGTTTCATATTCATTAATACAAATTAAATGAAAGTTTACAATAGTGATACAACATGATCTAACTAACAATCTAACTCCTTTGTTCTCTTCTAAGGCATATCCTATGTTATCCTTGCTTCAACCTGTTCACCTGTATCATGTGTAAAAAGGTTTTTGGATCAACATAATGTTGGCGAGTGAATCCTATGGAAAACATTTGAACAATTTATTTAAATTGATTATGAAATATGTGCACAACCAAACATGAGTAAAATTAGATGTAACTTGATCAACAATCATAAAATGTTAAATGAAACACTCATGAATAATAATGGAAACAATTAAAGGCACGCGATGCTCAACTCGTCTCTCACGAGGAACTGAGGGGCCTGATGAATGAATTGCATAAACATGATAATATGAATAACACAACTACAAACAATATAAACTCAATGAAAACACACATGAACAATAATGAATTTGAATTGAAGCACGCGATGTTCTACTCGTTTTCTCACGAGGAACTGATGGGCTTAATGTATGAGTTTCATGTAATTCGACAAACGGAATATAAATAAATCACAACAATAAATCAATCTAAGTTTAAGTCATGATGTGGTATGGCACAAGTTTAAATAAATAAATTAATTAATTCATAACACATGACACACCCCAAAACGTGTAATTTAAAAGGGGGAATTGTAAGATTCACTCACAGTGGGTGCGTTCGGTTGATGATGATGAATGCACGCGAAGTGGTTTTAACCACGAGTGAGATTTAACCTAGATAAATCGCATTATGGTTTGGTGAGTAAACGGATTTTATTAAACTTTTTTAGTAGGATTGTTGGGTGTATTTTTGTGAGTTTGAAGCTATTTTCTAATCTTAAAAATGTTATTTTTAAGTATTTATAATTGATTTTTAATTAAAATAATTAAATAAAAATAATAAAAATATTTATTTTTTTCTGCTACAGTTGACCTTGACTTGTTGACTTTGACTGGTCGTTGACCGGTTTGCGGAATATTGTTGTGCGCTCGGTGAGGCTCGAACCCGAGACCTCCCGTACGCGTGCACGCAGCTCTACCAACTGAGCTACGTGTCTAACCCGTTATATATCCGATTTTAATTATATATATACATTAATTAGAATTTAAACAGAAAATCATTTTTATTTTAAAAACAGTTTAAGGCGAAACGGTCATGCACACCACAGGTCTCGAACCCGGGACCTGTGGGTTAATCTAACACACAGTCCACCGCTGGACTGTGTGTTCAACATGTTATAATATTCGGTTTTTATTATACTTAAATACAAAATAGATATTTCCTTTTCTGCCTTATTTAAAAGAAAAGATAATTGTCCGAGTCGGTGCTGAGGATCGGACTCGAACTCGTGACCTGTGATATAAACAAACACACAGTCCACCGCTGGACTGTGTGTATAACTTGGTTATTATTCCGGTTATTAATATACTTAACATATAACTAAGGCGACTCCGGTTCAGTAATAAAAAAAAATAGATTTTATTAAGGCAGCGTGTGAGACGGGAATCGAACTCGAGACCTTTGCATAATTAACGTCTTATGTGCACACAGTCCACCGCTGGACTGTGTGTCTAACCCGATTAAAATCATGATTTATAATATACTTATATGATATGGAAGTGCGTCGTCTTCTTCGACAAAGTTGAACCAGAAATCGGGTCTGACTGGTTCGAGTTTTTATTCAAGTTTCAATAGTGTTTTAGGTTAATTACTGGTGAGATAGAAGTGAAAAGGAAAAGAAACTGAGCGGAGAATATACCGACTGAACTCTCTGTTTTCCGGCAGAAACTCCGGCGACTGAATTCAACTCCGGCGACGTGTTCCTTGTAGCAGCTAGTCTCCGAAAAGTTTGGAAAAGGTAAGGGTATCACCGGTATAAGCTTCAGAGGTTCAGAAAAGCTCGGCAATGGGGAAACCGGTTTTCCGGCGACGAACAGGTTTATTCCGGCGAGAGAAATTACGCCGTGAAAAGATGTGATTTTTAGCGAAAAAGTTTGCAGACGATTGTGGTTGAATTTATAGGGAATAATCGAAATGTATTTGGTCTGATTTTGAACTGTATTCATCAATTTAAGTTTTCCGGCGGTTTTGAAAAGTGTCGCGGACTTCAAACATCGGTTATAACCGACGTCTGATTAAAGGTTTACGTTATAACGTAAATCGTAGTTAAGGCTCGCGAATATTCCGGGATTCCGACGACTGAACCGTTTGGGCGCCGGTTTTGAATTTTTAAAGTCACTATATCAATTAAATGATTCTGTTATTCATCAAACATAACAAGCGGCGCAGTGGTTTGTGGGTGAGAGTTAAGACTTGATTCTGGTTCGGTACAGACCCGGGTTCGAAACCCGGCAGATGTATTTTATTTTTATTTTGCGATTTTTGACGGTTTTTCAAAAACTAAATATATATTCCCGTATAATAATTGATTACGGATCGTTTAAAAATATTTTGGGCATTTAATTCGCAACGAAAATTTTGACTGACTGTTCGGTTGATAAACGGAGCGGGTTTGGTAAATCCGTTTTTTGACGGATGTTACACCGAATTGGATCCTGCTGTTGATTTGGTTTTAGGAGATGGTGAAGTGGTTGAGGATCTGGTTGAGGATCTGGTTGAAGACTGGCGAACGGATGACGAACTAGCTTGTAAGTTCGAATTCATAGAGACTGGTAAAGGTTAAAGGATCGAGTATGAATCCCTTAAGGTTAACATTGATTGTCTCAGGAGCTTCGTGTTTCGTTATGAAATGCCAGAAGAGATCACGAATTCGATTCGAGTTCCAGAAGAAGTTAGCTTGGCTGCTCGCAGATGATTTAAGCCTCTACCCGACGAAACTCAAAGGAAGAGGTATATCAACACCAGAGGTGAGTATTCGGGTCAGATTCGAAGTTGGGATTTTGATGAACAACACAATTTGGTGATGATCAAAAGGACCGATGGGGTACAGTATTTCAGGCCTTGGGCCAAGTTCCTTCAGACTCTTCCAGCTCGTGATCTCCATCACATTGCTCAGTTAGATCTCAACAACAATACGAATATTGCTAGCATCAGAGGATTAATTCCTCACCTCGTTGCTGAGAGTCGATCAAGTAAATGGAAGATTTTCAAGCCAGCAGTTGGCCAGGGTATTAAGTTCTTCAACAAGTTCAGCGGCAAAGAAGAATGGAAGATGGTCTATCCTCCAGCGAGATGCCTCTGTAAAATCCCTATGCGCAAATTTGATCTCGATAAATTTGACAGCTCAGGTTATTGGTATCTTGATGGCAAGCCCGGGGAAGTGGTGATTACCGAGAAGATATTGCGAGAATTTTGGATCCGTTTTGGCTTTTCAACTTAAGGGAAGCACATCTGAAGAAGCTTCGACGTCTGCCTCTGAAATACCTTAAAGAAGATCGCGAGTTGGCCGTTCAATTCATCAAGGTAGTACAGTTCTGTGTGAAAAACAAGGTTTGGGCAGGCAGCGAATACTCGAATCAAGGATGAAGATTTCAAGACACATGAAGACCATGCACTAATCAAGGGGGAGTTTGTTAATGCACTTTTGGTGATAAGTGCAAGGACTTCCAATTGTTAGGGTCTTTATTGTACATGTCTTGAAAGTTAGTCCAAGGTTTAACCTTGGACAATTTTGTCCAAGTTTGTGTCAAGGCTTTGTCAGGGTTTATGTTTAGGACAAAAGTTAGGGGTTTTAGTTTAGGACTAGAGAAAGGGTTTATGTTATGTTTCTCTTGTCCGAGTTTTGTGTATGATGATTTGTCAGGACTTCCATTATGTCATGGAGTCCGAGGTTATTCTTGTATGGGCTTTGGGCCCTTGTCTCTGGACAATGTGTTGTCCGGAGTTTGTCTTGTATTTATACCTTTATGTGGAATAGACAAGACAACGCTTTCTTTTCTAGAAATCTGTGCCCTAATCATTGTGTGTGTTTTGTCTGGCGGCTACTGTGTGTGTGTGACGTCACTCAGCTCCTACATCAAGAATACTCTGTGTATTCTTGATTTCTCTCACAAATATTGCATTCTTGTTCTACATCCTACAGTGGTTGATCATCAGGTGGATTCCGCACACCTGTTGGTAGTCTTTGTTGAGTAAGATCTTGGGTTAGGTGACCTTATAAGTGTTATCAGAGCAGTGTGCTCATACTACTGTAGGTGCTTCTTAGTTTGAAGGTTTTGGAGAAAAGTTCAAACTTTGATAGGGTTTAGTGTTAGTTTAGTGTGTTTTTTTATTTATTCATGATTCTTTATTCATTTCTAGTGATTTGGTGATGGATTTTGAGTCGTTTAGTGATTTTTAGTGTTCATCTTCATCTGGGTTTTCACAGAGTGTTCATGGTGTTCATTCTGTGTCTTGGAGTTTTGTGAAAGATTCCTTGTTTGATCTTTGGAAGAATAGTCCGTGTTTTAAATTTAGTGTTTGTGTTTGCGGGGTATTGGTGAACCACTGTGAAGTCACAGTGGGGAGATAATCCGGAAGCTGGTTTCTTGAGCTTGTCCGAGTTTTACACTTCCTTACTTGGTCCGAGTTTTCCTTGATAAGTATAAGAGGTCCGAGTTTCTTATAGTTCCAAGGTTTGAGTTTTCTAATATTGTCAATTGATCCGAGTTTATTAGAACTCTTAAGGTCCGAGTTTAGTCCCTGTTACCAAGGTCCGATTTTTAAGCTTTAAGGTCCGAGTTTGGTCACTAAGGTCCGAGTTTTAGTTTCTTAAAAATCTGTCCGAGTTTGAATGAGTTAGGAGTCTTCAAGTTGGTCCGAGTTTTTTTTAGGTGGTGATCCGGGTTCTACACTCTGATAATCTCTCAGTCATTGCACTCCGTATTTTTCTCTCCGGGTTTTGGACTTAGAAATTCTTTCAGTAACTGTTTGCTTGGAAACCTACTGTTAACTTCTGTGAACTTACTGTTGCTTTCAAACATTGTTCAAATGGCAAACAATCTCACTGCAACAGTTCAGAAGCTCAAACACAATGCCGAAGTGGGAAGCAGCGACAAACCTCCTCTTCTAATTAACGAATTAGACTTTCCTGAATGGAAGGAACGTTTTGAACGATATGTGAGAGCTAAGGATATCAAGATATGGTTGTGTATCGTCAAAGGCTGTGGAGCAACACCAATTCTAACTTTAACGAATGATACCTATCTAGCTCTGACAGATGAGCAGAAGAAGTTTTACGAATGTGAAGAGAGAGCTATGTCCATGATAACTATGGCTCTTACTCAATCGATACTTCATACTTTTCGCAAAAGAAGCACTTTGAAAGAATTATGGGATAGTATGATTGAGCGTTATGAAGGTAATGCTATGTACAAGAAGAGACGCTTAGAACGGCTAAAAACGCAGTTTGTGGTGTTTAAGGCATTAAAGGGCGAGTCTTTTGATGATACTGTGAATCGATTCTATCACTTGCTAAGTGAGCTTGACCGAAGTGAAGAGAATATTTACACAAAATTTGAGAAAGTTGAGAAATTTCTAAACTGCCTTTCTCGGGAGTGGAATATGTACACTGCGTTAATCAGGGAAAATGTCTTGTTTGATGAACTGGCATTAGAAAATACAATCCAGAAACTAAAGGGTTATGCTTGGAACATGGAGGATCAAGCGTCTGACTTTGAGAAGATTCAGGATCCTCAATTGTATAAAGCCTCAAAGCCTACAGATAAAGGTAACGCAAGTGGTGCTGGAGTTGCACTACTTTCTGAAAATGGAGATCAAGCTACTCATCAGGCCTTCATAAGTAACAATGCAAATGCCAGTGGTTCGAGTGGAACTGCAAGTTCGAATCAAGGAATGTACTCTTCGGGAGGATGTCAAAAGTCACAAGCAACAAACTTCAACATTCCTAAGATTGATCCAAACTGTTTAAAATTGATAGAAGACAACATGAGTCTTCTAGCGTCATTTATGACGGCCTATGAACTTTTGTCTTGGGAAGCTTGTTGAACAATCTAGCCTTGATGAAGACTTTGACCAAATTGATCAAGATGAAATGGAAGAACTTGATCTTCAACTCAATATGGCGTTATTGGTTAGAAGAGCAAAGAAGTTTCTTTTGAAAACGAGTAAGAAGTTTATCGGTGGTCAAACCAAGACACGAATGGGTATTGATATGTCAAAGGTAAAATGCTACAATTGTGGTATCTATGGACACTATACCCGAGATTGTCGAAAGCCGAAGATGGAAAGATCGAACAGAGAAGGAAGTTCACTAAATGGAAGCAACTCAAGAAATCAGTTGAATGGCAAAAATGGATCCAACTCAGCTTCTCGTTCAAACACTTCAGACAATCTTGCTCCTTCTTCAAACAACGCCTTAGTTGCCCAACCGTTACAAGGTGTAACTGAACCACATGATTGGGGTTGTGCATTAGAAGACTTGGCAGTGGCCATTGTTTCACAAGCATTCATGGCAGAAATTATAGAAGATGAAGTTTGTGAGGAAGACGTCATGGAATAAGTATGTGTGGAAGCTGTCGAAGAAGCTAGCATGGCAGAACTTGCGGTTGTAGCAGAAGCTATAAGTGACGAATTGGTTGCTGACAAGGTTGTTGAAAAGGAAGAAACAAAAGGAACAGATAGCAAAGGTGAAAGCTTTGAGTTCAGAATCTCTACAGCCGAAATGCAGAAATTTGCTGATGATGAAGCTCAAAAGTTGATTGAAAGACCCACGGCAGATGAGGATTGCGCTTTCATGGCTGGTGTTGAGGTATAATCGAATACCGTAGATAAGCGTTGTGCAAGATGCGTTGAATTTGTTACAAAAATTGATAGATATGCTCTACACAACACAAATCTAATTGCTGATCTTGAAAAATCCAGAGAACTCATTGCTGTTCTGTCTTGTTCGGATAAGGAACACCGAATTAAGATAAAATCTCTAAAGAATGACATCTATGAATTTGAAAGACGTGTGGCTCAAGCAACTCTGAAAAATCAAGAATTAAGATCAGAACTTGAATTGAATCAAAATTGTGTTTTGGAATAGAACAAAATCATTTTAGAAAAGGATAATCGGATTCTTGATTTGGAGAGAAAAATTGAAAAGTTTGGAAGTTCATCTGAAATGATGAATTTCTGTATCAATAGCCAACGTATTAAGAACACTGAAGAGGAAATGTTTGGCGTTGGGTATAGTACGGTTCCTCCACCAGTTAATCACAATTGTACTTCGATGGCAAGCATTGAACCAGAGATTGCTAACTTTGTTCCAACGACTCCTCTGACCGTTGATCCGCCATTTGGGTTGGATATTGAGCTTGAGATTTCCTCAGACTCAGAACACTCGAAGTTTGATGAAGCATCAAAGAAAAGTGAATTTAATTTTGAAAACATTGAAAACTTAATCAGTAACAAAATTTTGGATATTTTTAATCAAGTTCAGAATGTTACTGAGAAACCCAAACCTTGTGGGAAGTCTCAAAAGAAATCGAAAAATGTTTCCAAAACTGATTTTGTCAAGGGAGGAAACTTTCATACAGAAGTCGAGAAAATTGAGACAATATCTAATTCACAATTTGTTTCACAAATCTTAAAAAATCCAACAAATGCCTCATCATCTTCAAACAGTCAAGAGGAACGTCCAAAGAAGACGAAGAAAGTTAGAAAGTGTTACAAGTGTCGTGAGAAAGGACACCTAGCTGCTGAATGTCCGAACAACAATGCTAAACCCCTTGTTGATCCTGATCTAAGAAAACCATTTGTTGAAAAACCTGAAATTGAGGTAAAAGTTGAAAAGAAAAATAACAAACCTCAAAAGGTTGAGAAAGCAGTCGTGATTAAACAAGTAACAAAACCTGTTGTTAAATCAAATGTTAAATCACAACAACATCAGGATAAACGCGAGGAACCACTGGATATGCGTCCAAAACATGAATTGGAAAGTTCATCACAAACACACGATGCTCGTGAGAAAACGCCTCACCGACGCCAAAATCGTGTTACTTTCCAATCACAAGAGAATGAGAAACGTTCTGGAGGAACTAATGGAGACTATGTTAGACCTCATGCTCAGAACCGGTTTGTGAATGACCGAAGTGCCTCCCCCCCCCCCCGATATCACAATCAAAGAGCACATTCGGTTATCAAGAAATTATGAAGCGCCAAGGTTTAATCGAAATTTCGAAACTCCGAGAAGTCAAAATTTCGGTTATCAACATCATGGTGGGCAAAACTTTGAAAATTCTAGTTACATGAATCGATCGTCAACTCCATACAATTCCCATTTCGATGGGAACCACTCCAACAACTTCCGAAATGGAAATGGAGGACGTGGTGGTGGTGACGGTTATTTCAAAGAATTTACGTATGTTGATGAAATGGGACGACCCAAGACCGTTATGGCTTGGGTCCCACATTCTAACCGATTTCCTTTGCTAACTGTAGGAGCAGCTGAAGAGGGCTATCTATATTTGGTATATCGATAGTGGCTGTTCCAGACACATGACAGGAAATAAATAGTTGTTGCAAAACTTCAAGTCGATTCGTGGTGGTTATGTGAATTTTGCTGGTGAAAAGGGAGGTTATATCACTGGTGAAGGTTCTATTTCAAATGGAAAGATTACGCTGCACAAAGTGAATTTTGTCGAAGAGCTAAAGCATAATTTGATGTCGGTATCTCAAATCTGTGACAACAAGTATACGATGTTGTTCACTGATAAAACTTGCTTCGTTTTGCATCCTGGATTTGCTGTTCCTGAAGATTGGATCGTTATGAGGGCTCCTCGGGTGAATAACACATATGTCATGGACATGCGCCCATTGGTCAACTCATCTGCTCCAGTAACATGTTTACTATCGAAAGCGACTGAGGATCAATCATATTTATGGCATAGACGAATGGGCCATGTGCATCTGCGAAAAATGAACCACTTAGTGAAAAACGACTTGGTGTTGGGGGTTCCTTTACGTAGTTTTAATATGCATAAGAAATGTGAATCATGCGAAAAAGGGAAAATCAAAAGAAAGCCTCATAAACCGAAAACTGTTAACTCGATCCAAAAACAACTTGAATTGCTTCACATGGATCTTTTCGGCCCTATCCATGTTGCTAGCATTGGTGGTATGTCCTACTGTCTAGTTGTCACCGACGATTTCTCACGATACTCGTGGGTATTTTTCTTAAAAACTAAGGATCAAACACATGGTATTTTAAGAGATCTTTTTAAACAACTTGAGAAAAATTATTCACTACCTATTAAGAAAATCCGAAGTGACAACGGGTCGGAATTTAAAAATCAACATATGGATGAGTTATGTCGGGAAATGGGAATAGTTCATCAGTTCAGCGCTCCTTATGTTCCTCAACAGAATGGAGTTGCAGAACATAAGAACTGAACCCTTATTGAGGCGGCCTGTACTATGCTATCTGAATCAAAATTACCTATTTTCTTCTGGGCTGAGGCAGTAAACACATCATGCTATGTGCTTAACCATGTGCTTACGGTCAAAAGGGAAGATAAGACTTGCTATGAACTTCTCAATAATAAGAAACCTAATTGGTATGGGTTTCAACCCTTTAGGATCAAATGTGTTATTAGACGCACTAAGGATACTCCTAAGATGGGCGAACTTGGAGAGATTGGTTTCTTTCTGGGTTATGTTAACGGAGCTCCAAATAAACGTGTGTATAACATTAAAAACGGGCAGTGGAGGTTGTGTTTGATATTACTCCTTTAAGTTATGATCCTCCACCGTCCGAATTTGGTCCAAAAAATGGGTATGACTATGAGAAATTATTTGATTCTTTTGGTCTTCCTGATGTTACAGAAGCAGATTCGGAGGTTATCTACACGCAGTTGGTGGATAAGGACGAAGTGGATGCTAGCTGGAGGGCAAGTATTCCAACAGACGTAACTCCAAATGTCGCATCAGAAGATCCAGTCGCTGATCCATCGATAGTAAACAATGTTGTTGCTGGTCAGATTCCCAATGAAGCTGGTCCCAGACACTCTGAAGCGAGTAGCAGTGCAAGTGCTGAGGGGGAGATTCAATCTAATTTGGGAAGCAATCTCCAAGCTCCGGCTATCCCTGTTTCGAGAACAAATATATATCATCCTGTTGATAATATTCTTGGGAATCCAAATGCCAGAGTGCAAACTCGAAGAAGTCTTTCAGAAATGCAGTGTCTGTTTATAGAAATCAAACAGGAACCGATTTTCAATCTATGCCATCATGAATGCTTTATCTCTCACGTTAAGCCGAAAAATTATCAAATGGCTTTGAAAGATAGCTCATGGTGTGAGGCAATGCAAGAAGAGTTAGCTCAGTTCGACAAATTAAATGTGTGGAATTTGGTCGATCTTCCTAAGGGTCAACACACAATCAACACTAAGTGGGTTTTTAAGTGCAAAAAGGATGACAAAGGTGTGGTCGTCAGAAATAAAGCACGGTTGGTTGTTCAAGGCTTCAATCAGGAAGAAGGGATTGATTACACAGAGGTTTACGCACCCGTAGCTCGACTGGAAGCAATTCTTCTGTTTCTAGCATTTGCAGCTCACATGCGTTTCAAGGTTTATCAGTTGGATGTCAAGAGTGCATTCCTTTATGGGAAGCTTTCAGAAACTGTCTATGTATCTCAACCGCCTGGGTTCGCTGCTCCTGAGTCCGACAATAAGGTTTATAAGTTGGATAAAGCTTTGTATGGTCTTCATCAAGCTCCTCGTGCCTGGTATGCGACCTTATCAAATCATCTTTTTGAGCATGGATTCAAGCGTGGTACGATCGACTCCACATTCTTCATTTTGAAGAAAGGGGGAGATTTTCTGATTGTGCAAATTTAAGTGGACGACATAATTTTCGGTTCTTCAAATGAAGAGTTGTGTCGCTAGTTTGAGAAAGTAATGAAGTCAAAGTTTAAAATGAGTGCGATGGGAGAGTTGTCATTCTTTCTTGGTCTCCAAGTCTCTCAGGAGAAGGAGGGGACATATGTGCATCAAACAAAGTATGTCAACGAGGTTCTCAGGAGATTCGGTTTGGAAGATAGCTCACCTTTCGACACACCTTTGCCAACAAATCATAAGCTGTCAACTGATAAAGAAAAGGATCCTGAAGTGGACCCAACTCTATATCGGGCTATGATTGGATCTCTTATGTATCTAACTGTGTCACGTCCCGATATTATGTTCTCTGTTTGTTTGTTGCTAGGTACCAGTCTACTCCAAAGGAATCTCATATGGCGGCTGTCAAACGCATCTTCAAATACCTGAAAGGTAAACCTAAGCTTGGATTGTGGTATCCAGCTGAAGGTGGACTGGATTTGATTGCTCATGCAGATGCAGACTTTGGAGGGTGCCCAGTCAACAGAAAATCAACCTCAGGCAGCACATAACTGCTTGGAAACCGTCTTGTGTCTTGGCAATGCAAGAAACAAGTTGTCGTGTCGCTATCCACATGCGAGGCTGAGTATATAGCAGCGTCGAGTTGTTGTGCTCAGGTTTTGTGGATCCAGCAACAACTAAAGGACTACGGTTTGAATTTTACTCGAATTCCAATTTTGGTCGATAATAACTCTGCCATTTCCATAACAAATAATCCGGTTAATCATTCACCCTAAACACATAGATGTTAGGCATCATTTTATTCGTGATTGTGCTGAAAAGGTTTTAATCAAGGTGGTTAGGGTAGGCACGTTGGATGATCTTGCCGACCTTTTTACTAAGACTTTCGACTGAGCTAGGTTTAAGGATCTGGTTCGAATGATCGGCATGATCAACCCAGAGTCAAATGCTTTTAGAAACTCACATAGAAACTTTATTTTAAATTTCATGTACAGTTCTTACTGCTTTTCAAAATGCAAAAATCCAAAAATATTTTACTTAGTTGTAGGATTTTTCTTTAAAGAAAATTCAAAAACATCAGAAAAATGAAAAATGAAGTTTTTTTGAGGAATAGGAGAAATGATAGTACATCGGTTGTCGTATCTGTTGCAGGTCTATGGCAAAATATATAATAAACGTTAACTGTAACAACTTCATCATATGTTGCTTCGATAGGCTTTATACGTAAATAAGAACCTGCTTTTGGTATATAAACATAATGAACTGCGTAATTTGTGTGACGCATCCCTCGGATATATGGTCTTGGTACCGTAATTTCATTTGACAAATTGCCAAACTTCTAAGATACTAGGTCTTTATGTTTGTTAAATCTCTAGGGTATTATACTTGGTCTTCTGATATTGTGTGAGCAATGGCCTAGACCTCGTATAATGCTTTGTTCAGCGCTTCGTTTGTGCGCAAACCCTCTTGGTGGATTTCTTTTCTGCCTCAATAATCATCACCGGATGATCTGTTCTAAAGTTGTCATCATCGGATGTATAAATTGCAAATATATGCTACCACCGGGTACATAGAATAAACTGCTAAAAATTATGCAGAAAAAGATACCAAACGATGGTACACCACCTTAAGTCGAGCCTTCATCTCTTTGTCTGTGCGGTGGCACTAACCTGAGCTCTCAAGGTATCGCATTTAGCCGAATACAGAGATTTTTTGGATATACTCACCTGTAAGATGCAATGTTTGGCAGTTTCGATACGGGAGTATATTCTGGGGTGGGATTACATAGTTACAGTCAGAAATTAATACACTTAACGCATATCTCGAAAGCAGTGTTCGAAAGCGTGCTGAAGTTTAAGTGGACCACAATACCGTTGAACGTCTTGAACTATTAATATCATACTAAGTGCTTATCCAGAAATCTATAGTTTTGTAATTGGATATTGACAGAATAGCCGATATGATCTCCTAGCTCCAACTTCGCAAAAACATAGTTAGTGTAAATATCAGTCGTACTGTTTCAATTTACTTCCTTCTTGTCAAAAATGAAAAATATCAAAAAGATTTTCGTTTCACGTTTCTATATGCGAGTTATATTTTGAACACTATGATGGGTTGTGAGCATTCATTAAATAAGGTGAAAAATTCATCAGTCGGGTAATTTGTCGCTAAGTCTTTTTATAATAAAAATCTTGGTCGTGCACGTTTTATCCAAGTGTGTGCTTAGTTATTTTCGTCTAAAGGGGGTTATTTAAAAACAAGATCAGTTGTGATATCTTTTATAGTTTAGGTTTGAAATGAAAGTTTGATAAATTTTGGGGGGGTTTTAAGGTGAACAAGATAAAGCAATTTAGGGACGTGTCTGGGTTTACGCTGTGATCCGGGTTTAAAATATGTCTCCTACTTTAAGAGACGTGTCAGGTTTAAGAAAGTTGTCCGAGTTTAAGATACAAAAGTATCTACGGGTTTATCTTGAATGGGTTATCGGGTCCGGGTTTGTGAAACCGAGTTTTGTTAGTCCGTATTTAGGGTCTCCCACCGAGTTTCTAATGTCAAAGTTTGAAGTTTTCTCCCCAAACGGTCTCCTCTCTTCTCTCTGTTTCTTTCTCACACAAAACCCTCTTCAAAACCCATCTTCTTGCATAAATCCCTGATAAGAGAAGACTCATTCTTGTGAATCAAGCTCATAAACCTCAACGGTATGTTCCTTCTTTCATGTTTTTATGCATCTTCACATGTTTGTCTCTTAAATTTCTAGGGTTTGGAAGTTTGAAATTGGGGCTTTTGTTTGATGGTACAAGAACTAAGTGTTCTTGTTTGGGAGAAACATGATTTTAGAAAGAAATTTTGCTTACTACAAGATCATACTCACTAATTTGGTTAATTTTCGAGTTCTTGGATGTCTATAAAACTTGAAATCATGTTTGAAGAAGCTAATCGATATACTTGATGTTCTTGGCGGGTTTTTGGAGTCGAGTTGTCTTGAGGAAGATGAATAATATTTTGAAAAAGGGGCTTTTTGATCTAAAATTTTTTTGAAATATTTAGAGTCTTTATTTCTTTGAGAAACCTAAATTTCTAGCTCTGTAAGTTCAGAGTTTTGATACTTGTGTTTCTATGATAAGATTCAAGGCGAGTCCGGGTTCCAGATGTTATAGTCTCCGGGTTTTCGGTCCGAACCGATGTTCGGGTTTCAACATATCGAGTTTTCTTGTTAAACTCTTAGTCTTTGAGATGATGTACAAACCAGGTTTCAAAACTAGTTCAGGCCTTTCGACATTTATGTTTCCGAGTTTTGTTTTTAAACGTGTCCGGGTTTTCGAAGGTTTGAAAATCTCTGGGTTTAATCTAGGGACTGCTTTTTCTTCGATTCATGTTACACTTCAAACAGTTTCCGGTTTATAAGATCTCCGGGTTTTAACTGTTCCATTTTGTTAAAAAAGCGATTCAGGGTCTGAAAACAACTTTGGGTTCCAGTTTTTCTTATAAATTGTTTCGGGTTTCAGCTTGTACCTGGTTTCACAAGTAACTCCGGTTCAATTCCCTTAAACCTACGTCCGGCTCTTTGTTACCGGGTTTATAAGTTTTAACACCGTTTCCGGGTTTAACTGTTCACCGGGTTGTCACATGCTTTCTCCGGATTTAAATTCTTATCAATTACATGGGTTGTGTTGTTTGCATCAGTCAGTTTGTATAATCAGTTTATATACTGCTTTTGTTAATTCATTAATACCATTTTCAAAACTGATGCATGTGTTTCATTTCTGTTTTGATTTCTAACAGATATGCAGATCAACCAGTTGAACAGGCAGGTGAAAAAGGAGAACAACCTGCAGCTGCTGTGGCCGTTCCTCCTCGTCCGGTTCGACTCTTTCATAGTCATCACAATCAAACTGCATTAATTAATGAAAACGTTCGGTGGGGCCGAATATACTGACATTATGCGGTTTCTTAGAAATTCAAGAATCTGTTTCGCGATTTCAGAAAATATTCACCTAGTTCAAGAGTATATTCGAGACTTTTAGCGTACGGCTCGAATTGTTGATAATTCTATCGAAGCTACTATTCACGAAAGCCCTATTGTTATCACAGAAGCTGTTATTTGTGCGGCGTTGCGGTTTGGTAACTTAGATTATGGAAACACTTGTTATGTAAGGCAAATTCGTGAACGTGGGGCCAGATCTTTCGGTTATGTGGGATGTTTTACGAAGAAACAAATCGCCAAAGGTTTGGTTTTGGGGCAATGGAGATATTTTTTTCATGTGTTGTCGCAGTGTTTAGCTCCGCGTAAATCAGGTATGGATAGCATGGCTAACGATCTTCTGTCAGCAATGATCGGGTTAACTTATGACCAGCCGTACAATTTCTCACTGATGATTCTCCAAGCTTTCAAACTTCATATTGGTCTAAAGGAAAATGATAAGCGATTGATGATTCTGTATCCTCGTTTTCTCTCGCTTATTATTCGACATTTGTCGCCGACTCTTTCGTTCGATGCCAATAATCCTGCGTTTCCTCTAGCTCCCATGTATACTCGTATTTTCACCGACTGCGCCAAGGTTAAGGAGACAAAGCACTCTACAGTTCGTCCTATTCTGACTCCTTTGCGGGGTGCAATTGTTCAAGAGAACTACAATCCGGAAAATGATCCCATTTGGTTAAACATTCGGAATGGTGTTTCTCAAATCTTTAGTGGAGGAGAGAATGCAGTTGAGGCTAATGTTCACGAATCCGTGGTTGTTCAACCTTGGGTTGATCTTCATCAACCACCAGTTATAGTTCCAGAACCTGAACCTGTGGCCAATCAAGTGATAATTGAACAAATTGATGATGCTCTTGTTCAAGAAAACATTATTATTGATGCACCAATTTCTACGTCTTCGGCAACAAGTGTTGCTGTAGAAACTGATCCGTTGATTCTAGAGATTGATGCGGCTCTAAAGGCAGGTCCGTCTTCTCGTGTTATTGATAAAGGGAAGCGACCTATCGAAGAGATTTCTGTGGTAGAATCTGATGATGATATGCTTACCGAAAAGAAATACCTCCGGTTAGTTTTGAAGAATCTTCAAAATCGTATCGCTCCTTCTGAAAGTAAAAAACTTGATTTATTTCGCACAAAGGTTGCTTCTTTCGGTCCCTCGTCCGACTGGAGTTTACGTCTAGCGGCTTGGAATGATAGATTGAACTACATAGATTCAGTTGTTCTTAGTTCTTCTTCTTCTGATGATGATGATGACCATCATCATCCTGATGCTGATGTTGTTCGTATCACACCTCCTCTTAAGACATACAAATGACGACGCTTGGTTAGAAATTCGGTTGCTCAAGTATCGAGTTCTGAGGTTTCTTCAGTTATTGTTTCTTCTGGTGTAGTTGTTTCCTTAGTGTCTCTGCCATTTGTTACTGCTTCAATTCCAGTTCCTCCCTTGGTACAGTCCACCAGTATTGCTACTTCTATGGGAACATCATTGCCGGGGTTGTCTTCTGTTATACCCTCTACTCCGTTGTTTGAGTCTCTATCTTCTATTGGCTCGGGTAATTTGTTTGTCTCGTCAGGAAGTTCTACGCAGCCTCCTTTGCCTCCAGTCTTCTTGGGTATGCCTCTAGGTGCATCTCAAAGTTTTGTACGACCGAGTTCACCGAACGTTCAAAGTTTTTCTAGCACCAAGAAGTCAAAGCAGATGCCTCCTAAGTCTGGAGCGGCGAGGGTTTGTAAAGTTCGTCCAAAGGTGGCTTTCAGTCCTAACCCTTCTGGGCAAAAGAAGCAACGTGTGTCGAATTCAACTATTCCTCAACCATCTCGTTCCAGACCATCTGTCCCTAGACCGACAGGAACCACGGATTCTGGTCATGAACAAAACTTTGAGGAGTTTGCTCCAAAGTTTAGGGAACTGCTACTGTGATACGGGTTCATCAGGATCAAATCATTCGTCAGCAAAAGCAACTTGATTACTTGAAGAAAAAGGATTCTGTTCGAGATCAGCAAATGACGCAACTGTCTCGCCTAACTAAGGAACAAAGTGTTCATTTGGGAAATTTCATTCAACAAGATGCTTCGACTTCTGCCCGGCAAGAGACTTTGGTCAGGGTAACATATCAGCTTCTCCAAATTGTGAGGGATCTCGTGTCACTCCTTGCTGCTCAGGGGGAGAGTATGGATTTCCAGGTTCAGGTTCAATGCAAGATCGATGAGCTAAAGAAAATCCGAGATGATCTCTACAAGGACAAAGATCCTGAAGCAGCGATGCAGGGGGAGCAGTCAAGGAGCGCACGTGCTCCTGAAACTGCAACCTCGGCTCAAGTTGAGGGGGAGTCTTCGGGTACGGCCGCAGGGGGAGATAAAGGTCCTGTAGATGCTGATACAGGTGCCTTATCTGATTCTGAATTGGATCCTGCTGTCGATTTGGTTTTAGGAGATGGTGAAGTGGTTGAGGATCTGGTTGAAGACTGGCAAACAGATGACGAACTAGCTTGTAAGTTCGAATTCATAGAGACTGGGAAAGGTAAAAGGATCGAGTATGAATCCCTTAAGGTTAACATTGATGATCTCAGGAGCTTCGTGTTTGGTAGTGAAATGCCAGAAGAGATCACGAATCCGATTCGAGTTCCAGAAGAAGTTAGCTTGGCTGCTCGCAGATGGTTTAAGCCTCTACCAGACGAAACTCAAAGGAAGAGGTATATGAACACCAGAGGTGAGTATTCGGGTCAGATTCGAAGTTGGGATTTTGATGAACAACACAGCTTGGTGATGATCAAAAGGACCGATGGGATACAGTATTTCAGGCCATGGGCAAGTTCCTTCAGACTCTTCCAACTCGTGATCTCCATCACATTGCTCAGCAAGATCTCAACAACGATACGAATGTTGCTTGAATTAGAGGATTAATTCCTCACCTCGTTGCTGAGAGTCGATCAAGTAAATGGAAGACTTTCAAGCCAGCAGTTGGTCGGGGTATTAAGTTCTTCAACAAGTTCACCGGCAAGGAAGAATGGAAGATGGCCTATCCTCCAGCGAGATGCCTCCGTAAAATCCCTATGCGCAAATTTGATCTTGATAAATTTGACAGCTTAGGTTATTGGTATCTTGATGGCAAGACTGGGGAAGCGTTGATTACCGAGAAGATAGTGACTGAAGATATTGCGAGAATTCTGGATCCGTTTTGGCTTGTCAACTTAAGGGAAGCACATCTGAAAAAGCTTCGACGTCTGCCTCTGAAATACCTTAAAGAAGATCGCGAGTTGGCCGTTCAGTTCATCAAGGTAGTACAGTTCTGTGTGAAAAACAAGGTTTGGGCAGGCAGCGAATACTCGAAGCAAGGATGAAGATTTCAAGACACATGAAGACCATGCACTGATCAAGGGGGAGTTTGTTAATGCACTTGTGGTGATAAGTGCAAGGACTTCCAATTGTTAGGGTCTTTATTGTACATGTCTTGAAAGTTAGTCCAAGGTTTAACCTTGGACAATTTTGTCCAAGTTTGTGTCAAGGCATTGTCAGGGTTTATGTTTAGGACAAAGGTCAGGGGTTTTGGTTTAGGACTAGAGAAAGGGTTTATGTTATGTTTCTCTTGTCCGAGTTTTGTGTATGATGATTTGTCAGGACTTCCATTATGTCATGGAGTCCGAGGTTATTCTTGTATGGGCTTTGGGCCCTTGTCTCTGGACAATGTGTTGTCTGGAGTTTGTCTTGTATTTATACCTTTATGTGGAATAGACAAGACAACGTTTTCTTTTGTGGAAATCTGTGCCTTAATCATTGTGTGTGTTTTGTCTGGCGGCTACTGTGTGTGTGTGACTTCACTCATCTCCTACATCAAGAATACTCTGTGTATTCTTGATTCTCTCACAAATCTTGCATTCTTGTTCTACATCCTACAGTGGTTGATCATCAGGTGGATTCCGCACACCTGTTGGTAGTCTTTGTTGAATGAGATATTGGGTTTGGTGACCTTACAGAATCCAGAAAGTTATGTAAATGGAATCTACAGGAGGATAAAACACGACGAGATCTTTTATTTATATACTTAGATCGTATAATGTTTCAAGTACTAATAATGTGAATGTATGTGGTGAATGCAGGTTATACAGAATCGTCGATTTTCGTCAAAAAGAGGAAGCGGTTGAAGATCGAGTCATAACACGGATTGTACGGGAATGAGTGGACTTGCGATTATTAAATATATGTTATGGTTATTGTATTTAATGAAACGAAAGTGTAATTATAGTTAAAGATTTATCATAGAAAGGACCTTAACTAGGTTGGGATGTTTTTCTTAATAAAAGAAATTTTATGTTACGCATTTCTGCTGCGTCTTTTTTTTATTAAAACCTATTGGGTGTTACAAGTTGGTACCAGAGCCCTGGTTTGAGAGAAATCAAGTACGAGAAGGTAAATACTTGAACTCAAACTCGTGTGCTCTTGTGACAAGGAACCGTACAATCGAAGACTCGATCAAGATCCGAAGGTAGAAGCGAATGTAAGTATGTACTTAAGTATGCATATAAAAAAACTAACAGTATGTTATGTGTAAGGTAAGCAAAAGTTGTTGAAGAGGATGATCCGCGAATGCGGTCTAGGACCGACACAAAAGCATGTTGTAAGACAAATTGACCCTAGGTACGTAAATTCAGTATGTGGGTACCGGTGATGGTAAAACCTCCCGATGGAAGGAAAATTTTAAATGAAAAACAAAGATGATATAGTGATTAAGTTTTGAAAATGTTACACGTGCTGAAACCTGATTCTTCGGACATAAGGCGATGATTACATGAAGGCACGAAACTAGTATGTGGATTGCGCACCTGGCCAGTACGCAAGAATCATACGACGTTCGTGAGACCGTGGTAATTATCGCAGGTATGTCCGGTATAATTGGGTAATAGGTGGACGTGCGGGTGAAATGGGTAGTAATACTCTCAGAAGATTGAGAGTACTATGTAAGAATGAAAAGCATGAATGATAAGAATGAAAAATGTTGAATCCGTAAGCAAGTACGGAACAATGAAAAGTATGAATGATGTGTTTGAATCCGCAAAACGGATTCAAAACGTAGAATGAGTGAAAGGTACGAATGATATGTTTGAATCTGCGAGACGGATTTAAGACATAAAAGGATGAAATAAATCTACCTAAGAATGTGTTGACAGGTTGACCATGATTGAGTCAAAACGGGTCATATAAGTAAGTATAAAGTAAATGACTATTGCATCACAAGAAAGTATTTATGATTGGCATACAAACTTAAAATTTTGATTGTAAGGAAGAAGTATTGAGTAAGTTATGTGCTAGTAATTGACTCTTGGGAGTCGGAATGTATGACAGGCTACGACCTGGAGAATAACTTAAGTATGGAAGGAAAATGGTAGGTTTTGGCAAGAATACTGAAATGATGTAATAAAGACTTTGCAAGTAAGAAAGAACGGAAAGAAGTACGAATGTGTACTTCAATCCATCTATGATAAGTAAGAAATGTTAGTTTGACCCTGAAAAGTTAAACTGCAAAAAGTTGGCAATTTAACTAACAAAATGAAAGAATTATATGTACGAAATGGAATGTGTGATATATTATAGCATGTACGTTGGAAATTTGTATAAGAAGTATAGGTGAATAATCACTTAGTAAGAACGAATGTTTGAATGAAATGTGCTAATCGTCAATTTTGTAGAAGATAATGGTAGAACTCTTAATGAGATGAAACCAATTGAATTGGCGAAAGGATGTGCACGAGCGAAAGCTTATTACACATATGAATGAAACTTTGATCTGGTACAGTGAGTACTCGTGAAGAATCGGATCGCTCTGGGTTACAGATCGTGGAATCATGCAATGAAATCGAGGTTAGTAAAACGTCTAACTCATGTTGGATCGGAATGAATTGGTAGATTGAAAATGACCTACGAAATGAATGATAGGATGGGTATGGTATGGTACGTTTAACCTTTAACTGGCGACACAAGGACAAAATTTCATCAATACAAAGGAAAGTCTCGAAGGTTTTGAGTGAAAGTTCCGCGTATTGATTAGACTCTTGTAGAATGAACTTGCACGATGCGCGTACTTAAGTAGAATAAGTAATTCATAAAGTGAGAGCTATAGTAAGGTGATATGAATAAGATGATTTGAGCTTAACGTAAAGGCATGCATGGTACCAGTAACTGTAGAAATGTAGAATGATGTTTAACTTTGGAATTTAGCACGAATGTGTGAGTATGAAATAGCAGTTTTGTTACAATAACAAAAACAAGAATCAAATGTTATATAATATATGTATGGAATGAAATATTAAGAGATGAGATGAAGGTATTAGATTCGTTGTAAACGGGTTGTACGCATGTAGGTACTATTACAAGATTGAAAAAGTATGTATATTGACCCGTTACTAACAGGTCAAGGAAATGAGAAAATTATGTGAAAGTATGATATAAAAAGTATGGACTTGTTAGAAAGAAGTCAATTATATGAATAGTTTATAAATCGAGATTGGATAGTCACTTTATTATTATGATGTATTATCGAAGTTAAACATAGATGTGTATGTATAGATAACAAAGTAAGATTGTATAGTCGAGGAGAATAATATAAAATTTTAAATAAACTAAAAAAAGGGATGTTATAATGGGATGTTGGGATGTGTTTTAAGTAAACAAAATAACATATATATTGTACATGATATACGAGTAGAATGAAATAAATCGAATAAACTAGTTTATTACGATTAGTAAGTGTATAAATGCGTTATGTTTAACTTCAAAGAAAGAAACCAGCCGGAAGCTTAGGGTTATACGAGCATTAGAATGATGAATGAACTGCTAGTGATGAAGTGTGTTAGAAACTAGCGATATAGAGTGAAAGAGACTCTAATGAGAGTTCTGGGTAGATTCCGACTTTATGTGAAGATGAATGTAAAATGTTAAGTTTAAGAAGGTAGGGTCAATGCATATGATTATGTTTGTTTTGTTAGGAACTAGCATTATACAATGATGACGACACTAACAAGAACTTCGGTTGGGTTCTTGGAGTTAGAATAGACGAGCTTGTGATCAAGTTGAGGGGGGGAAGAATATAGATAGGCATTAATTAAGCATAGATGAACCAGGTTTCGGGACGAAACCTCCTTTAAGGGGGGTAGACTTGTAACGCCCCAAAATTTGTATCTTTAACCCGCTAATGTGTAACACCCCAAAAACGGGTTCGATAATTTAAACCCATCAATATAAAGGAACGGGTAAAGTACCGTTAATGGTAAAGGTGAACCCGTAAACAAAATGACTAGGAACATATTACCCTAGTGGTAACATGAATATAAGTAATAAGGTGTGGAGTTTTAGTCTCATTTATAATCGAAACGAAATTAGAGGGACTAAAGTTGAACAAGTGAATGAAAGTTATATTAATACAAACAAAACACACAACACATATTTAGTGTATGTGCTAGAGAACGACCAGGAGGACTAGCAAGAACAAGAAAACCCTTGTTTTCTGAAATCCACAAAATTAGAAGGAAATTTGAAGCCAAATCAGATGCATGAACCTGATTTCTTGATAATCTAGTACTCACAATCATGTGGTAAGTCAAATTTTGTGTTCTAGTGATTGTTGATGAAAAGGGGTTAGAATGAATCCGTGAATTTGATTGAAATTGGAATGAATACTTGTTAATGCTATTGTGTTCAAGTTGATTCATGGTCGAATTTTGAGTACCTTGATGATTTAGGATGAAATCCATGTGCATGAGTATGAAGATGATTATGATGAACATGTAGATGTGAAATTAGTGATTGTGTTGATGCATAAGATGTTATATGATAATTTTGATAGTTAAACAAGATGTAGAATTAATGACAATGTGATTTGGTTTGAATGTAATGGTTCATGAGATGAATTTGGGAAGAACATGCTTTAAATACTCGTACATTGTGCTTAGAAAGTTTACGCACGCCAAGTGTTTGATGAAATGCCTAGTATAGGTTAATATATGGAATTACATGTTAATCAATGGGTAAATATGTTAAGAAAGTAATAATGATGAAATGGTTAGCGAACTAATATGTGAGCTGTGTTTTAGATGGAGTTCATGTGGAATTTGAATTGTTAGTATGATGTGGTAGAATCGTGCATTAGGAGCTTGTACTCTATGCTCGAAGATATTGTACACCTTATGCGTCTAATTGATCTTGTGGTAGGGATCAAGAGGCGAAAGTGGTGCCATTGTGTAACATGTAGAATTACTAGGAAAGATAATGTTAATTTAGTTTATCTCGAATGAAGTCGTTAGTTGTGAAATGAAAAGATGCGACTTCTAGCTTATATGTTGTAATGTTGGAATTCGACAAGTAAAGTCAATGTAGGATATGAATGTGAAATGAATGCAATACTGGAATGTGTGTTTGTACTAACGAAGTAGTAACTATGGTGACATGAAAGTATAGGTTCATGTCAAGACGGGGGAAAGCATGGAAGGCTAACGGAAAGGATATGAGGAAGCATGTACGAAAATGACACTCGAGGTAAGTGATTTCCGGAATCACTTCTTAGTATTTATTTCAAACAAGGTTCAATTATGTATATTTGATTGAAATAAATGAGCTTAACGCATACCAGATATCGGGTGCATAAATCCATGTACGGAACTTCAGGAAATGTAAAACTTCTATGGTTATAATGTTCATGTGAGTTTTGAGTATAAACAAATGGGTTATTTGATAAAAACATGAACGGATCGAATAATTCGTAAAAGAATATTAAGACAAAAAGTATAAGTCTAGAATGTTCTTAGTCCAGATGTAAGAATTTGAGTCCTTATGATAGAGGACCAAATTATGATCAAGTAGGAAGAAAGGTGAGGATAAACGGGTAAACGGTTTAAAAGTTATGCGAGTTTTAGTGCGTACGAACGACGAAAATGAATATTACGGAAAAAACGTATAAGTCAAGAATTTCCTCAATATGGAGTTAGATTTTGAGTCCATGTGATAGAGGACCAAATTATGATCACGTAGGAAGAAACGTAGGATAAATCGGTAAACAGTTTAAAAGTTATGCGAGTTTTAGTGCGTACGAACGACGAAAATGAATATTAAGCCAAAAATGTATAAGTTAAGAATGTCCTCAATATGGAAGTTAGATTTTGAGTCCATATGATAGAGGACCAAATTACGATCACGTAGAAGAAACGTGGGGTTAAACGGATAAACGGTTCAAAAGTTATGCAAGTTTTAGTGCGTACGAACGGTGAAACAACACAGCAGAAAAATGGCATTTCTAGAGGGCGTCGCCGATGCACGAGGTGAGTCGCCGACGCACTCTCCTTTTGCTGCTGACGCACTAAGTTGCTGTCTACGCGGGTTTGATGCTGGAAACTCTTTTTTCGCATTTTTCGCACTTTTGCTTTATTCCAAGGCCCATATAGCTTCCCGAAATGTACCCCAAGCTTATCCTAAAATTTATATAGGGTTCGGGTAAGAACGGAAGCATATGGAACGTGTACGAAGACGTGATATGTACAATAGCTTATGTAAACATGGTTTGATACGATTTGGTTAAGTCTTATAAGTAAGATTCTTATCATATAAACATGATGTTACGTTTATGATGCACTTAATGGCTAAGTAAGTATGTAGGATTTGTGTAAGAGATTTAGTAGAGAAGTATGTAAGTTCGTAGAAGGTCTTTATACACGAATGAGTTGGATTTGATGGTTTGTACATGTGTTAATAGTTTATACGTTTCCAAAGCATGAGACTCATACGAAGAAGTTCATGGTGTTAATATATAAGGAATTATATGCTAACCGAATTGTTAGAGAATGAAATATTGTGCAGGTATATTACCGTATACTTCTCAAAGGATAGACTTTGGGAAGAAATGCTCGAATCCAGAAAGTTATCTAAATGGAATCTACAGGAGGATAAAACACGAAGAGATCTTTTATTTATATACTTAGATCGTATAATGTTTCAAGTACTAATAATGTGAATGTATGTGGTGAATGCAGGTTATACAGAATCATCGATTTTCGTCAAAAAGAGGAAGCGGTTGAAGATCGAGTCATAACACGGATTGTACGGGAATTAGTGGACTTGCGATTATTAAACATATGTCATGTTTATTGTATTTAATGAAACGAAAAGTGTAATTATAGTTAAAGATTTATCATAGAAAGGACCTTAACTAGGTTGGGATGTTTTTCTTAATAAAAGAAATTTTATGTTACGCATTTCTACTGCGTCTTTTTTTGATTAAAACCTATTGGGTGTTACATCATCTAACTTGTCGAACCAGTCGATGCGACTGTTTCTGACAGTTTTCTCAGGATTCTCTTAGTTCCCATGTTCGAATTCTCCACCTGCCCACTGGTCTGAGGATGATAAGTCGTTGATAGCCGAAGGGTGACCCCATAGCGTTTCAAGACTTTCTCCATCTGTGCATTGCAAAAGTGGGTCCTCGATCCGAAATCAAGGACTTCGGTGTCCCTAACCTAGCAAACAATCTCCTCAAGAATCTCACAACAACCATCGCGTCGTTCGTAGACAAAGCCTCTGCCTCAACCCACTTAGAAACATAGTCGACCGCGACTAGGATGTATCGGTTCCCTCTCGACATGGGGAACGGACCCATGAAATCAATGCCCCAAATATCAAAAACTTCCACAACCTGAATAGGATTCTGGGGCATCTCATTCCAGGATGAGATATTTCCTGTCCTCCGACAGGAATCACAACTCCTCACAAACTTGTCTGCGTCCCTAAAGATGGTCGGCCAATAAAATCCCGCATCAAACACCCGTTTGGCTGTGTAAGCTGCACCATAATGACCACCAGTCGGTCCCTCATGACAATGTCTCAATATACTGCGAGACTCGGACCCAAACACACATCTCTTAATGACCTGGTCCGCACCGATCCTAAACAAGTATTGATCCTCCCAAATGTAGTGCTTGACATCCGCAAAGAATTTCTTCTTTTGCTGGTACGTCATGCCCTCCACAAGGTCACCTCTGGACAAGTAATTTGCTAGATCAGCGAACCAGGGAAAGCCTTCCTCATGGGCTTTCAAGAACATCAACACCTCATGGGAAAAATCATCCCCAATCCTATCCTCCCGAGTCCTCTCGATCTCGGGACTCTCCAATCTCGTTAAGTGGTCAGCAGCCACGTTTTCAGCACCCTTCTTATCCCTAATCTCCAGATCAAACTCCTGGAGCAGCAGAATTCAACAAAATAGGCCTTGGCTTCATATCCTTCTTCGCAAACAGGTATCTAAGGGCAGCGTGGTCCATAACAATGATAGTCTTCGTAAGCACCAGAGACGACCTAAACTTATCACACGCGAAAACGACTGCTAGCAACTCCTTCTCTGTCGTGGTGTAAGTCTCTTGGGCGTCGTTTAGGGTCTTGCTAGCGTAGTAAATGGGATGAAAGTGTTTCTCCCTACGCTGCCCTAAAACGGCCCCTACAGCAAAGTCGTTAGCATCGCACATAATCTTAAACGGGAGGCTCCAATTAGAGCAATCAAGGGAGCACTCACTAACCTTTCCCTAATATACTCAAAGGCCCTCAAACACTCATCGTCGAACAAGAATGGCCTATCCTTCTCTAGCAGCTGGGACATCAGGCGAGCAATCTTCAAGAAGTCACGGATGAAACGTTGGTAGAATCCCGCATGACCCAGGAAACTCCTAATCGATTTCATAGAAGTAGGCGACGGGAGCTTGGAAATAACATCAACTTTGGCTTGATCAACCTCAAGCCCCGCCTGTGAAATCTTGTGCCCTAGCACAATACCCTCTCGAACCATGAAATGACACTTCTCCCAGTTAAGTATCAGGTTCGTCTCCTCACATCGCGTCAACACACGCTCTAGTTACACATACAGTGATCGAATGAACTCCTAAAGACAGAAAAATCGTCCATGAACACCTCCATGGAGTCCTCGATCAACTCGTGAAAGATCGCCACCATACAGCACTGAAATGTGGCTGGAGCGTTACATAATCCAAATGGCATTTGTCGATATGCAAAAGTGTCGAAAGGGCATGTAAATGTGGTCTTTTCCTGATCCTCTAGTACAATGGGGATCTGGAAGTAACCTGAGAATCCATTGAGAAAGCAATAGAGCTGCTGTCTCGACAGTCGCTGCAACATCTTATCAATAAAAGGCAAAGGAAAGTGATCCTTGCGCGTGGTGTCATTGAGTCTACGTTAATCTATGCAAACTCGCCAGCCGGTGATGGTCCGGGTGGGTATCAACTCATTCTTCTCGTTGACGACCACTGTCATAACCCCCTTCTTTGGGACCACCTGGACGGGGCTCACCCATGCAGAGTCTGAAATCGGGTAAATCAGCCCTGCATCCAACAGCTTAATCACCTCCTTCTTTACGACGTCCTGCATATTCGGGTTTAGCCCTCTCTGAGGCTGAACCACTGGCTTGAAATCCTCTTCCATCAAGATCTTGTGCATGCAAAACGAAGGGTTGATACCCTTAATATCCATCAGCTTCCATGTTATCGCCTGCCTATGATCTCTAAGAACACTCATCAGCTTCTTCTCCTCCTCCGTCAATCCAGTAGAAATGATGACGGGTAACTGAGATCCCTCGGCCAAGAACGCGTACTCCAGGTGAGACCTCACCGGCAACTCCTTCAACGCTAGGGGCGGGGGTACCTCAACAGACGGCCTCTCCTTAGGCATTTCCTCCTCGCCGATAACCTCAAACACCTCAATTATAGGGGAAGCCTCGGTAGCCTGCGATAAAGGGTCCTGCTCAACATCAAACTCAGTGACCTCACTCCCCTGATCATCCACACTCTCAACCTGCGTATCAGACGCATCTCTCTCGCAAATCTCGCTGAGGAGTCTATCCACATGTGACATAAGAGTATCGATAAAGTATAGAGTGTCATCATGCTGTTGGGTATGCCTCATAGAACGCTGAATGTCGAATGTGACCTCATCCTCATCAACTCGAAGAGTTAGCTTGTGTCGTGCACATCAATGAGTGCTCATGTAGTAGCAAGGAATGGACGACCTAAAATCAGCGGGACCTCGAGTCCTCGTCCATGTCAAGGATGACGAAGTCAACTGGAAATACGAATTTATCGAACTTCACAAGCATATTCTCTACGATCCCCCTCGGAAACTTCACTGATCGATCAGCTAGCTGAAGACTCATGTGCGTAGGAAACGGCTCGCCAAGGTTGAGCTTAGAAAAGATGGAATACGGCATGATATTTATGCTAGCTCCTAGGTCTGCCAGCGCATTGTTGACGGTAAGATTTCCAATCAGACACGGAATCGTGAAGCTACCAGGATCAAAAATCTTCTTCGGTAGCTTGTTCTGCAAGACGGCAGAACACTCCTCGCTCAATGTGACAGTCGCAAGATCCTCCAACTTCTTCTTGTTCGTGAGAAAATCCTTCAGAAACTTTGCGTACTTCGACATCTTCGATAGAGTCTCTACAAACAGGATGTTCACGTGAAGCTTCTTCAACATCTCAAGGAACTTGCCGTACTGCTCTCCATCCTTACGCTTCACCAATCGACATGGGTAAGGGGGTGTCGGCTTATACATCCTCATCGGTTCCTTCTCTGACTCCTTCTTCTCCCCTGAAGACCCGCGGAGCTGTGATGTACTTGTTAGGCATAGCCTATAGTGCACTTGCCAGCAAGGGTCTCCATCTCAATCTCCTCATCGACCGGTTCCTCATCAACTACCGGTTCGATCTCAACAGCTCCTCTGCCACTCCTTGTAGTCACCGCCTTAGCTGTGGCGTTTGTATTTCCTACGGTACTACTGGGAAGACCACCCTGAGGCCTCTTGTTCAGCTGATCGGCTAGCGAACCTACCGTTCTCTCAAGATTCTGCAATGCTGTGCTCTGACTCTTCATGAAGGTCTCGTGCTCCATGAACCTCGACTGTGTCTCCTGATGTCGAGTATCCTCACGTGTGATAAACTGTGTAAGCAACTGCGTCTGCTTCGCTAACGTCTCCGGGTTCTGTCTCATCATCTTCTCCATTGTCGGGTTATTCGCATTCGAACTCGATCCTGCTCCTGCTCCTGCGTCCTTAAACAAACTCTGACGTGGCTGAAACCCCGGTGGGTTGTTGTTCTTTCAACTGAAGTTCGGGTGGTTCTTCCAATTCGAATTGTAACCACCCCTGAAACTGCTCTGATTGCGATTACTCACAAACTCTACCTGCTCCTATAGCTCCTTAGGGTCAATAGGACACGCGGCCGTGTCATGCCCTCCAGTGCATATCTGGCACATCTGCTCCTTTTTCGTCTACATGTCCCTAACCTGATTCATCAAAGCATCAATTTGTGCCTGCATGGCAGTAATATCATTGACTTTATGCACACCTCTCTGTGCAGCAAACGAGTCTCTGGACTCAGGAAACTCATAGCTACTCATCGCTATATCCTCAAACATCTCAGTACACTCCTCTGGTGTTTGCGGTCATCAGATTTCCACCGGCAAGTAGCGTTCAGCATATTCCTCGTGGTGGGTGTCACTCCATGATAAAACTTCTCAACTAACGCCCAATCCTCGAACCCGTGATGAGGACATTTAACCAACAGCTCCTTGAAACGCTCCCATGTCTCGTAGAACGACTCTCCCTCCTTTTGACAAAACTCCTGAATCATGCTCCTCAGACGAGCAGTTGTAGCAGGGGGGAAATATTTGCCTAAGAATTTATCCCGCATCCCAGCCCAGGTAGTGATGGATCCAGTAGGAAGAGACTCTAACCAAGCATGGGCTTAGTCCGTGAGTGAAAATGGGAATAGGCGCAGCTTGCAGGCGTCCTCGTTGACGCCTTGCTCCTGAAACGTATCACAGATAGCTGAAAAGCGAGAGAGATTAACATTTGGGTCCTCGGAAGGTAACCCATGGAACTTGACGGTGTTCATAACCATCGTGATGATCTGAGGTGGAATCCGCCAGCTATTAACACCGATAGCGGGGCGGGTGATGTTGGATCGAGCATTGGTTGCATTTGGCCTGGCGTAGTCTGCGACAACCCTCCTAGCTGGGACATTATTGTCAACATTGTCACCCATAGTGAAAGCAGAAGATGGAGTGTGTAACTCACTAGCTCGGATGGTGCGAAGACGCTCGTGGAAATCTCGCTCGGGCTCGGATGAAGCAACAAACGAAGGTGGCCCTGTGAACGAGTATGGCGCATACAATGGTATGGAAACTAAGTTAAATACTAAAGAAGATCTAACCCTAAAGGCATAAATTGCAAGCAAAAGGCAACTAAAGGAAATGAAAATCTAAGAAACCAAGTAAACAACTAAATAGATGACTCGGATCGTTCTCTAAAGTGCCAGTGTCCCCGGCAACGACGCCAAAAACTTGATGTGTAAAATGTGTATAGTAAAAATCAAACAAGTTTTAAAAGGGAATCACAACCTAAACCACACACAATTAGCAAGTGCATCGGTCGCAGTGTAGTGTAGATGGCAAGATCGGATATCAATCCGTGGACACTATATGCAAACTCTAGATACTGAACCTTTGTCGAATACAAAGTCAATTTTAAGTTGATTTTCAGGGTTTATCTAATAACCTAATTAATTGAGAAAGTGGCGAACAAGACAAGCAAACGCAACACAAACACGAACTCGGGAGCTAGGTGCAGAACAAATATGATGAGAAAAGACTACCTAGGCGTCGAATCCCTAGAATCAATCAACGCTATCTTGACTATGACACTGGCTAAATATCCAGTCTATCCGAATAACCTCCCGCTAGATATGATCAATCGCAAGATATGGACAAAACACGAAGTGCTAGAACGAAACAGCTCGACCTATCGATACCAAATCCCACGAATATTAACCAGTGAAAGCTAAATTACCCCAAAACCCTCTATTCGCGAAGCAAACCCAACCTTGATAATTGAAATCCTAGGAAACCCTAAACGCGATAAAATAAACGAGCCCGAGCTATCGGTCACCCAATCTACCCAACAACGATTAGCTAATAACCTAGCACACCTAAATCGTCTCTCAAGTCACTAGATGAGGATGCAAGTTTTAATGATTGATTTTAATTATTGATTAACTTGATTTATTTCTAAAGTCAAGATTCAAACCGAAAACTCTAAGAATTCATGATTCGAATTAAATCCTAAGTCTATGGTGTATTTCTACGTGCCTAAACCGCTGAATTCATCAATCAACAACCAACACAAACATTTAAACATGCAATATAAAGATCAATTTCAAGATAAAATTATGCAAATCGCATAAAATAGCCAACCAAGTCAAAATAACGTCACAAACATCTAGTTCATCTCAACCTAAGCAGTTTAGAAGTTTAGCTACTCATAATCAAGAGTAAAACAAATTAATTTTAAAACAATGGAGTTCAACAACCATGTCTAAATATTCAAAGATCAAATGAAACAAGTAATAAATAAAAACCTTTGTCTTTGAACAGCCTCTAATTCGTGACTTATGCTCCCAATTCTTCTGTTGCTCCCCAGCCGTCAAATGATCTCTGTCGTATATGGTCCCCCTGTCTTGTGGCTGCCCTCTTTATATTTATATCACAATTTTTAATAACTCCCGTGAAACGCACATGGCCCTTTAGCGTTTACCACCCATCAAGTGGGCCAGCTTTTGTTTATTTCCAACTGGCCCAACTCCAATTTTGTTCTTTTCTTGCTTTCGAATAGCTCTGGCCTTCTGATGTATATGCTTACCCATCAAGATTCCCTTGTTATATCCCTTAGCAGCCAATACTAATCTCTTTTTTACTCAATTCCTCCACAAGTCTTTCTTAATTTCACCTCATATTTCTCTGCGTCACCTTTTCCTTTAACAAAATCTTGTCCACATTCAAATATGACAAATTCCATCTCCACGCCTTAATTCTTGAGTTAACTGCCACAAAATAATTTCCAAACAACCTCAATCAAATTCTCATTTAATTCTCATGACAAAGCCACCATTTATTATGTAGACCACATTAATTCATTTGACAAATAGTTCATGCAATTTCAACGTAGCAAAATGCAATTACTATCTCATGAATTAATTGTCATTAACTCAAAAGCTTTTCTATGTTATTTTTATTTTTATATCTAAAAATCTATCATTTTACTTGTTTTCAATTTAAACCATTAAAATCCAAATATGAACCAATTAAGGGTAATACTCAATAAAAACCACCCCCAAACCTTTTAAAAGTGTAGGAATATTTAGATAAAAATATGTATATTTCAGAGCACATCAAAACTGACGTATTTTCAAAAGAATAAGCTACATGTACAACACGTAAATAGGCTGGGAGCTACAGGTATCGACATAGGAGGATCTTGCAAGTCCTTAGTTGTGCCTAAAGTCTGTTGGCCACCTTTGTATATTTTTACGATGCGCCTGTGGATCTTTATTACGAACCGTCTGTATATTATATTTTGAACTTTGAACACTTCGGTTTGTAATAGTAATTTCACTCCAAGACTTCCGCTGTGTTATTCTATGTATATTGACTATGAAGATATCAATCTTACGTCACGATACTCCCCACCGGACCCCCCGGGATCCATGTGGAAATCGGGGTGTGACAAAACGCTCACACGCTTGCTCCTAAAATCGATACACAATGCAACGCTTAATGCCTCGCTAAGACGCTTAATGAATCTAAAGCAACTAACTAATACAAACGAAAACATCAAACAAACAGCTAACACGCGAACTGGAAACGATTCGCACAAAACTGGCCAACTCGTACGAATTGACCAATTCGTGCGAATTGACCAATTCGTGCGATGCCTTCATTACCCACTCTCCACATCTCCTACAAACACCACACCCCCTCACACACATTCCTCTTGCTGCCACTTCGCACAGAACATCTCAAACTCGTATTTTTCTGTTTTCCAAGTAAGTAACAACTATTTTACACAAACCACAAGATTTCCATAACAATTTACATGAGTTTATCTCTGATTTCATCCAAACTTATCCTGTTTGCAAAAACCTTCATCTTCTTACATAAAACTTTTGTTTTTACCTTGAATGCACACCTAAACGAGTATATTGGGATTAGCTTTGGCTTCCCAAGTAAGAAATCTTGTTATTTCAACTCACCAAGTGTGTAATCCAAAGAAAAACCGTTTTAAACTCGATTTTTACACTAAAATGGACCAAAACCGACATATGTTTCGTTCACTAGATAGTGGGACGAAGCGGTGTCAAAATCGTCATGAAAAGGACTAGAAATCACATTCGTTTCAGGCGAAAATTCAGTTCTGGACGCACGAAGACGCAAAATAGTCAACTCATGCGAACTGGACTGGCTCGCACGAATTGACCAATTCGTACGAACCAGTCCAAGTTCCTAGAAGTGACTAAACTCGCTCCAAAGACCTCTCCGGCACTAGTTTGATCGGTGACTTAAGGCTGGAGGGATGAACACTCGATTTCCCCAAAAAGAAGACGCGAAAAACACTCGATTTTTAGACAGGAAACAAACCAGATCGCACAAGGACCAACTCGTATGAGCTGGACAACTCGTAAGAACTAACATAGTTCTTACGAATTGACCCAGTTCGTACGAGACACAACTCGTACGAACTGACTGTTTCCCACACGATTCCCCGTTTCAACCGTTTCAGCACTATTGAAGACTGATGCACTTCTATTCCCGCATGCAGGCTGATTCGGAGCTCTCTCCGCTCCATCTCGCCCGTGTTTAACTGTTTAAGCACGCATTGTGAGTATACTTAACCCATTTTCACTTTAACGCACTTTTGGGTGTTACATACGTTCTCTATAACAAAAACACAACACGACACCTAAAACGCTTTAAACGCAAACCGCTCTCGCATACTATACGTGAAACTCTGAATTGTTGTGTGCTACTCTTACGCTTGATGACTCACACTACCACCCTTAACATGATAGTACTATAGGTTGACCCACCACCCGTAGGTTCGTGGTTGTTAAGGCACACTCTCCCTTTACTTTTTTACGTATGTGGACACTTCGGTGAACACGTGATGTGCATACTCACACGCACTCTATTGGTTAGCTTATATCAATGCTATTAGCCTATATGATTCACATGTTACATTATTTCATGCTGGTTTTGTGAAACATCTTATTTACTATACTTATGTTAAACCTGTGTACACACCTTTACATGTTTGTATTGACTTTTATTTTAACGTATGTGACAGGTTGATGGATTGTACGCCGGAAATGAATTAGGATACTAGATACCCGCCTAAGTCATTCATGTTTTGTTTAATTGTTTGAGACAGTTGTATTCCATTTTGACTATTCTGTATGGAAATTTTGTTTGGTATTTATAAAACTGGAATTTAACTAAATTATTGTCATGAAATAGTCGTTATGGAATCTCTTGAGCAATCTCGTCGCTTAGTTCCACATCCCAATGATTCCGCCATCGGTTGGGGTGTGACAAAAAGATGGCCAACTCGTATACAGCAAACCAGCTGCTACGGATTACTGGCCTTCGCATTACGTGAAAGTGAAGAGAGGGAGGGGGTCGCGTAGCGCGGCACCCTTTGGTCTGTTTGAAGTCTTGTTTTTAACACTTTGGCCCCTATACTACCTTTTGCTTGTAACTATAAACAAGAATTTTCATAATTACCATGTTTTCAAGTATGAAACGTGTATGCAAGTATAATTTGAGTATCGTGAGTGCGTGTACGAGTATTTGCAAGTATAATGAGTATCAAACATGTATTTAAACGAATGATTGCATGTGTAACAAGTATGTAATGTTTGACTGTAAGTATACCATGCATGTATAATCTGTGAATTGCAATATGATCAAAGCCTCGGATTACAAAGTTGGAATCGGAATATGAATACAATATGATTACAAGTATCCAAAAATAGAAAATACAAATACACTTTGTAAATAAGGAAGGTAGAAAATGTGAAGCGTTACATTCCCGATCCCTTCCCGATCACGACTCGAGTACTAAGGATCGGATTGCCACTTTAGAGCAGGAATTGTCCCGTATGAAGAAGAAGGATGTTGTAACGCCCTGGTTTTTCATACTTTCCATATTTAGAAAGCTCGTGTTGTAATTCGATTTTTGGAAACTTTGTAATCTTGCATTCGTTCTTCGTTGTAACGGTTGTAATCCAAGACTTGAATCATAGTGAAACTCGTATTTTATTCCAATTCATGTTATACATATTCATACATTCGTACATATGATACATAATTCGTGATACTTGTAAACGTGCGATAAACTTACCAGTACGTGACATACATACTTCATGCAATACTTATACGCAAATCTTATACTTAATCATACTCGTTTTATACTTGTGTAGTCTTTAGTACATGCTACTTACACTTAAAAAACTTGAGTTAGTCATAAAACAATCAATATGTAACATTTGGATAAGCTTTTAATCAATATAAATCAAAAAAATAAAATAATTACTTTCTGACCAAGCCTTACGAACTGCAAGGCTCTTTGCTTAGGGTCCGTAAGCAAGTCTGGGCGGGCAGAAACTTGAATCAGCCGCGACAATGCACGGATCCACACAGTTTAAACTCACCCAATCACCTCCAAGCCCCCATTAAATACCTCCCAACAAACCCTAATGCTTCCCCTATAAAACCCAAGCATTCTTCAAGAATTTTTACACTTTCATCACTCTTTAATCTCTCTCAAACACACCATAATCTATGTATTCTCAAGAACATTGACAGATTCATCAATCTTTACCAAAGTGAGTATAACTTCTTCCATACATGGTCTTTTTACTTGATTCTTCTTTCTAATTACTTGGATGAACCTTAGGCTTGATTCCACGGATTCTCCTTGGAGAATCCAGACTTGGAAATTCACCAAAAAGGCTCCAAACTTTCTGTTATGAACAAAATCTCTTTAAACTTATGTTTTACCCCCAAACAAACTTGTGTTCTTATGCTCCTAATCAAGTTTATGGTTAGTGAGCCTAACCAAGAGTGTTCTACATGAAATATGGGGTGTTTTAACACTCTAAACTTTCGGTTTTACATGAGCTTTAATCTCACAAGTGATGTCAATCCTTGAACTTGAAGATAGTGTGACTACAAGGTTAGCTTGGGCTATCCTACATCCAAGTCCGCACATCACTTGATGATTTCTCATCTCCATCCTAAGTAGCTTTCTAGATTGAAAGTAACACAACCACGTCTAGCCTTCGACTTATGTCGGCATCAGCTCACCGGGTTGTAGATTACTTGGCTACTTAGTATAGTGATAACATGTAATTTCATTTCCTTTATTATCCTTGGTTTTGAACCTCCTTGTTGTCGATGACAACTTGTGTAGCGGTGAACTTACATGAGGTTCCTAAATGGATGGTTATACCACCTACCTCCTACATGACTTCCAGGTTATTATTGTTAGCTAGACTTATGATATATATATATATATATGTATATATATATATATATATGTATACATGTATATATATAATATATGGACTATATAATATACTTAAAACCGAAACCTTGATAATGACAAAATAATCATATGTCAAGTTACTATGTTTAATCACCAAAGTGTTTAGTTCCTCGTTATGATTCTAATAGGTGTTATAACCTATGAAATCACATAAACCATAATGGGTTCTCATAGTGTCAAAACGAGTGCTAGACCTTAGTGAGTATTTTTGTATACGTTATTTGTTATGCTTTATTCCAAATTCCGAATCTTCCATCACCATCCAATGCTCACACCCACGTTTTTCCTCTTGTAGGATAACTCGGTGTTCCTCCCGCAACCAAACAACTCTTCACGGATTCAACAAGTTGGAAATCTTGCAAAACCGTGAGTACACTCGACCCATTTTCTTTTATATCACTTTGGGTGTAACATGTTTACCTTATACAAAAATCACTAAACTTATTCTTTGTGCAATGCAAGAAACAATCCAATATACATGAACACTTTGATACATTGCTTGATGCTTATATTTGGACCATTCTTATGTAATACGATAGTCATTAGCTTATCTTAAGCCTCCATTTGACATGTAACGCACCACCCATGAACGAGATGTCATGTTAAATTATCATTAATATGCGTAAGCAAGAGGGTTGACTAGAAATACTGCATGCCATGTATAATGCTATTGTATAAACTTAGTTGCCATGTGGATTCGTTTTAAAGTTTATGCTTATACGTATACTTATACTTAAACTTGTGTACTCGCCTTTGCTTTGCATTGTACTTTATTTTAAACATGTTACAGGTTGAGAAGGATTATGTTATGAAATTATCACACCCCGATTTCCACATATACCTGGTGGGCTCTGTGGGGAGTATCATGACGTAAGATTGAAATCATCATAACCAAACAACACAGAGCAACACATCGGAAGTCTTGGAGTTAAGTAAACTATTACAAACCATAAGTGTCCAAAGTTCAACACAAATATACATACAAGGCTTGTAATAAGATCCACAGGCGGATCGGAAAATGTACAAAATGATAACAGACTCTAAAGGCACAACTTAAAGGGTCGCAACTCCTCAGTATCAATGCCACGCAGCTTCTGGCCTATTTACGTGTTGTACCTAATACTTAATCTTTTGAAAGTACGTCAATTTTCACTGGTAAATACAATCAACCGACTCATTTGAAAATCTTTTCAAAAATTATTTTAGGTGCACTAGGCACATGTTCATAAATAACTTTGGACAGTACAGGTGACCTTGTACACAGATTTACAAGCCTGTCAATACATATGGGGCCCAGTATGAAAATCGAGACATTATCGACTGACACACCACTTCTGAACTTTCACACAGAAAGCAGATAATAATAATAATGCAATTGACAGATGTATGCCTACACCCCATGCTATAAGTTGTGGCCACTAGCACTTTAGTGAACCAAGGATATCCTTGACACGGTCAAGCCCACCCCAATGTTTAAGTTATCAGGCAAAACAGATTAAAACGGGTTATGTGATTTGGTTAATTATCACAACTGGACAAAACATGATCCCATACCCGACCAAGAGGTAATAGTTTACCGTATCCCAAGCCCGTATAGGGAAAATAGGTTAAGAGTATTTACCTGAGCTAAATCTTCGAGAAAATCACAACTCAGCCGTAGATTAAAAGGTAAGTACAGGCAAAATCTACCAGAAGGCGTCTAGTCTGGAATGATGGTATTATTAACCAACTAGAATGCTAACGGGTTCTTAGTTAAGTCTTAGACTTGAACCGGTTAGTCTTACGTTAAACAAGTACGGTACAGTACGCTAGATTAAGCGATGACCGGAATAGAATGTTATTTGGACCTAACAAGTATCTAGACTTGTATAAGATGGGAATACCCATAACATTCTATATTTTGATAAGGAAACGACAAGGTTAAACCCGTTTCGGTTGGATTACGTAAACTAGTCACGTATGCTTTACCGTAAGCGTATAAGCGAAACTGGGTAACCGAAAGAGTCATATACAAGTTCCATATGCTATTATGTTTAAAATATATTATGATATTATGTATGCCCGTAATGATTTTAAACCCGAATTACAACCCATAAGGGTATTTTGGTCATTTTATAGTTTATAAAAGATGTTTATGAGAAATATGATATCAAGGTCCATAACCTTCTGTAAAAATATAAGTTTTATGATGTTATATCCGTAGGATATCAATTATATGTGTATTTGATAGTTTTATACCAAACTATGTCCCGTATTTCACACATATCCTTGAAGTCATATTTGGGATTTTGAGTTCGGGACTGGTACCTGCTGTAAAGTTAGTGAAAATAAGTTTATAAATCAGTAGGTAACAAGTCTTGGCTCATAGTTATGGTTTTAAACCACGCTATGCGCCGAAAAGGCGATAAAGTCAATGAATGCCGATTAATTCAATGTTTAATGTAAACTGAAGTGATGATCAGTTTTATAATACCAAAATAAGTTACTTATTATGATACAATAGTAGGTAAAAGGTTTGGTTATAAAAAGTTTAGTTAAAACTATTTTGTGCGACAAAAGGGTAATTTGGTCTTTAACGGCATTTTACGATTCTATAGCATCTACTTAGGTTACATTCTGTTTTAATATCCCAACATGTCCTACATATGATATTACATCAGTAGGTATGAAGTTTGAGCAAAGAATTTATGTTTAGTCCTTCTAAAATGCCGAAAAGGGCATTTTAGTCTTTTTAAAGCTTTATTAACTGTATTTAATCAAAACACAGCAAATGATCAGAATCATGACCTCAAAAAAATTTAATTACGTTTACGAATCAGTTTATAACTCATCTATATGTTGGTTAATGTTTAAAACCTTAGTTTACATAAAAAGGGCATTTTAGTAAAAGTTAAAGCATAATAACGGAACTTGGATATAAACTCAGATTACTAATGAACCATGTCGTATAACTTTAGGAGGTTATACTATACTATAACATGGTCCTAAAATGACTTAAAGTCAGTTGCCTAAGTATCTAAATCGGGTCAGAACTAAAAGTCAAGGCAGAAGTCAAACTTTCATGACTTTCGGTTGCGAACATACTCTAGACCGGGACTTGACGGTTCGAACATGTTTATACATGTGCTAATACTAATTACTAAGTTATTTATGTGCCAAAACATATTTTATAACACCTATATAGCTAGTTATGATTTTTTATAAAAACTGACCCGTTGACTTTTTATGAATAAAACTTTGACCCGTCAATTTGGTCAAGCAAACGTGGTAATCAGGAGGTACCCTTTTGAGGGATTAACACCTACCTAATTACGATCACGTAGCCACGTTCGTAACGAACAATGGCTGGAGATTAATGGTCTTGCTCAAGGTCAAAGCGTTTTTACGTCAAACACTTTGACTTTGGCTTTAAGCCTAATAAAAACTACTACAACGAGTTGGAACACTTAGAAGTATCCAAGAAGACTTTATAAGCTCTAAGATTGTTCCTATAACTTCACAAACTTCCCAAGTGAGCTAGAAAGGAGGAAAATGAGAGTGAGCAAGTATGTGAGGCTCCAAGGGTGGCCTTTTATACTTGAGGAGGAGGTAGGAGGGCATGCCAGGTGTTAGAGGGTCTCCTTGTACTAGCACAAGTGTCCCAAGTCGTGGCAAGACTAGCTAAAGGGTGGCAATGGCGAAAAAAGCGGCAGCACATGAGGCTGCCACAAATTCAGTTGCTGGCAGGTCCTTGCGGACCGTATGGGTTTAATCATGCGGTCCGTAAGGACCTTCAGGCGCCCCAGGTTTTTGCCCTGGTTACAAACTGTAACCATAAAGGCTTGCGGTCCGTAACCGCCTCGCAGAACTCAAGTTTTTGGCATTTTCCATACTAGCCCCTCAACTTTAATCACTATTACATAGTGATCATGATTTAGCGTTTCGATGACTTTGGTCCCTCTCGTTTTAGCACACGGCATACGAGAATTAGCGGGACACGTGTCGGAAAATTATTGGAAGTAAAAACACCAGGTGTTACATCCTCACCCCCTTAAAAAATCTCGACCTCGAGATTTTAATCAAACAAATGAGGGTACTTCTGCCGCATAACGGACTCGACCTCCCATGTGTATTCAGGACCTCGACGAGCATCCCATTTAACCTTCACAATCGGCACATGCTTTTTACGAAGCTTTTTAACATGTCGATCTTCAATCGCCACGGGTTTCTCCATGAACCGCAGGTTTTTATCAATTTGTACGCCTGGCATAGCCAGTGACTCATCCGCCAAACATTTCTTCAAGTTAGAGATGTGGAACACATCATGGATTCCATTGAACTTTTCAGGTAATTTAAGTTTATAAGCTACAGATCCGACACGTTTGACAATCTCGAACGGTCCTATGTATCTTGGGCTCAACTTGCCCTTCTTGCCGAATCTCATAATGCCCTTCCAAGGCGACACTTTCAATAGTACCTTTTCCCTATCTCGAACTGAAGAGGTTCACGCCTCTTATCTGCATAACTTTTCTGCCGATCACGAGCGGCTTTTAGAGATCACGGATTTGCAAAATCTTATCCGTCGTCTCTAGGACTATCTCGGGTCCTGTCAATTGAGCTTCCCCAACTTTAGCCCAGCAAACGGGCGCTCTGCACTTTTTTCCATACAAGGCTTCAAACGGAGCAGCCTTGATACTCGTATGGTAACTCTTATTGTAGGAGAACTCGATCAAGGGTAAGTGACTATCCCAACTTCCACCTAGATCGATCACACATGCTCGTAACATATCTTCCAATGTTTGTATAGTACGTTCACTTTGTTCATCCGTTTGTGGATGATAAGCTGTACTAAAGTTCAATCGTGTGCCCAAGGCTTGTTGGAAGCTTTTCCAAAAGTGTGAGGTATACCTTGTGTCTCTATCGGACACAATGGATACCGGTATGTCATTTAAAGATACAATCTCGTCCACGTAAAGTTTCGCTAATTTGTTGGAGCTAAAAGTTTCCTTGATAGGTAAGAAATAAGCCGACTCAGTCAGCCTGTCCACGATAACCCAAATCGTGTCATTACCGCGATTTGTTCTTGGTAACTTGGTAATAAAATCCATAGTTATACATTCCCATTTCCACAAGGGAATTTCTAGTTGTTGTAGAAGTCCTGACGGCTGACGGCTTTTGATGTTCAGCCTTAACTTGTGAACACGTCAGACACTTAGCTACATGTGTGGCTATGGATTTCTTCAAACCCATCCACCAATAGTTAGATTTCAAATCTGTATACATTTTGTCACCTCCCCGGTGAACAGAGTACCATGAATTATGCGCTTCCTAGAGGATCAAATCCCTAAGTCCTCCAAAGACTGGAATCCAAATTCATCCATTGAGCCTGGGAATTCCATCATTTCCGGGTACCAACTGTTCAACACTTTTACCCAATTCTTCACTTGGAATGTTAGCCTCTAACAAGGCTTGCTTCTGCGCATCCAAGATCTTTTCATTCAAACTGTTCTTTAGCTCCATACTCTTGGCGTTAACCCGAATGGGTTTAGTCCTTTCCTTGCGACTTAGGGCATCGGCAACTAGGTTTGCCTTGCCTGGATGGTATCTAATTTCACTATCGTAGTCGTTAAGCATTTCCATCGATGGACGTTGTCGCATATTCAAATCTTTTTGATTAAACAAGTGTTGGAGGCTTTTGTGATCCGTGTATATAATACACTTCGTCCCATAAAGGTAATGTCTCCACAATTTGAGCGCAAACACCACAGCACCTAATTCCAGATCATGTGTGGTGTAATTTCTTTCGTGTATTTTCAATTGTCGTGATGCATAGGCGATTACCTTGCCTCTTTGCATAAGAAACCCCATGCTTGTGTGTGATGCATCACAATAGACCATGAAGTCTTCAATATCTTCTGGTAATCATAATACTAGAGCGTTACTCAATTTCTGCTTCAAAATCTCAAAGGCTTCCTGCTGCTTGGGACCCTAGTTAAACTTAACATTTTTGCGATTCAAAGTCGTCAGAGGTGTGGCTATCCTCAAAAAGTTTTCTATAAATCTTCTATAGTAACCAGCTAAACCCAAAAAGCTGTGAATTTCTGATGGAGTTTTAGGAGCCTGCCAATTCATAATGGCCTTGATCCTGGCGGGATCCACTTGGATTCCGCTTTCACTAACAACATGTCCTAAGAACTAGACTTCACGTAGCCAAAACTCACACTTAGAAAACTTGGCGTAAAGCTTCTCTTGTCTCAACAACTCCAATATGCACCTTAAATGTTTCTTGTGATCCGACTGATTATGAGAGTAGATAAGTATGTCTTCTATGAAGACAATGACAAACTTATCCAAGTAGGGTTTGCAGACTCGGTTCATAAGATCCATGAATGTTGCAGGTGTGTTTGTGAGCCCAAAAGGCATCACTAAGAACCCGTAGTGACCATATCTCGTCCTGAAAGCCGTCTTTGGAACATATTCCGTTCTAACTTTGAGCTGATGGTAACCTGACCTCAAGTCAATCTTTGAAAAGTAACTTGCCCTTAGATCGTCGATCATGGGCAACGGATAACGGTTCTTAATGGTTATCTTATTGAGCTTGTGGTAATCAATGCACATGCGCATTGATCTGTCCTTTTTTCACAAACAAGATCGGAGCTCCCCACGGTGATGAACTAGGCTGTATAAAACCTTTTTCTAAGAGTTCGTCGAGTTTAGTCCGAAATTCCTTCATCTCCGAAGGTGCTAAACGGTATGGGGCTCTTGCAACAGGTGCAGCACCAGGTAGGATATCAATCCTAAATTCCACTTGTCTGTCTAGGGGCAAACCAGGCAAATCTTCAGGGAAAACATCTGCAAACTCAGAAATGGTTGGTAAATTTTCGATCTTTGGCTTTGCCGCATCAATCGTTACTTGTGCCATATAGATGACACATCCTTTCTTCATGCATCGAGATGTCTTAACCAACGATGCTTTCTTAGACAATCCATAATGTAGGTCCCCTTGAATGGCGAGTATGTCACCAGTTGGGGATTTGATTTTGATGAGTTTCTTATCGCAAGCGATACGGGCTTGGTTTGTGACAACCAATCCATGCCCAATACTACATCGAATCCCATTAATTTCATTGGTAGGATAAAGATAGAAATGGAATGATTCTTCATAGATATGAAGCATCCATCCAGAATTGTAGAAGCAGTTTCAATAGTTCCGTCAGCGAGTTCTACATCATATGTTATGTCTAGAGTTCTTATGGGCAAATTTAACAAATCACTAAACTTATGGTCCACGAATGACTTATTTGCCCCTGAATCGAAAAGAACTCTAGCATAAGTATCATTATATAAGAATGTACCCGTTATAACATTATTATCATCGACTGCTTCCTTTTCATTCATCTAAAAGATGCGTGCATTTGGTTTCTTCGCTCCTCCAGGTTTCTCTGTGTTATCCTTTTTATACTTATGGCAGTTTGGCTTGATGTGCCCTTTCTCGCCACAGTTGAAACAAGTGGCATCCTTCAAGTCCTTACAATCTAGGGCCTTGTGTCCCATTTTCATACAAATCCCACATGGCTTAGATTGGGGTTCATTTCGACACGAACCATTGTGTCATCGGTTGCAACTATTGCACCATGGTCGGTTATCAAATTTGTCATGGTTCCGACTTGACCCAAACCTCCTGTTCTTATTTGAGTGGTGGTTTTTATCATCTTCTCTCTTCCTCTTTCCATCACCCTCAGTCCTGATGGACCTTTATCTTTTCGGGTCTTTGGTTGGTGCCATAGCTAGGTCCACAGCAGACCTGTATGTTTCTGGCTTTGAAGCCCTGACTTTTCCTTTTATCTCGGGTTCTAAACCTCCGATAAAACGTGCGATGCATTTAGATTCTGGAGTAATCAAGTATGGCACTAACCTAGACAAGGAGTTATATTCAGAGACAAACTATCCAAATTCTTCATTTGTAGACCTAAAAAGTCAGACTCGATCTTTTCCACCTCGTGAGTTGGGCAGTAAGCATCTTTTATCATCTCCACAAACTTATCCCATCTCAGATTGTACAAGTTTACCTTTCCCGCGTATTGGATCATAGACTTCCACCAAATTAGGACATCGCCCTTGAATGACTGAGCTACGTACTTAAACACATCCTTCTCAGAACACCCACAAATCTCTACTACGGTCTCGATCTCGTCTAACCACCTCAAGATTTCGACTGCCCTTTCTCGCTAGTAAAATCACGGGGCTTACACGATACAAAGTACTTGTAGGAATAACCTTCCTTCGAAAATTGAGTTTTCTTCTGACATTCTTGCCTTTCCTTCCTCACGTTTGAGGAGTGTCAGAGTTTTCCTTTTTATCCAAAGAAGGATGCTTAGAATGCTACTGAGTGGTATGTTTTGAAGTGTGTTTAGAGTGAGAAGCAACCGACTCACGTTGCTTCTCATCATAAGCTTTAATCGCCTTCCCAACCTCTGTGGCTACCAAAGCTTGCAGATCACCTTTGGTTATAACAATATTTTCATTTGCCTCACCATCCTTGCGTCGACTACTAGCTTCATCATAATTTGTCATCTTGTCCGCTTGGAGCTAAATAGTGGTATAAGTTTAATTAGTCATACACGCTTGATGACTTACAATATAATGTATGGTATCATAGAACCATAAAACTTGTAAAGTTTCGGATATATAAAATTCTTCGCCTTATAGGGCTAGTGGTCACAGTGCCACTTTTGCCAGGCGTTAAAAGTGCGGTACAAAAAGGCCTAAATTAGGGGGAGTGAATAAATGTGGAACAAAAGGCCTATCACAAAAGAAAAAATAGAAGTAGCACAAGTGGCTTGTCATAAGGACTCAAACTATATGAGTTGAGATCACAAAAGGATCATAAGGCTTCGAGGTTTGAACGAAATCTATTACCTCGAGACAGGGAGTCGTAGACTACAACTGTCACTGTCACTAATGGACATAAATATAACCAGTAGGCAGTACATCACTAATAGATGTTATAAGTAACACATCACTAACGGATGTTTATAATATGGCCCGTAGGTATTACACCACTAATGGGTGTTTAAATAATATGATCATCGCACTGATGATACATAGCCAAGATCAAATTGATCACATAGGCTTATTAGGTTTTGGACATAGTCCATTACCTAGATCGCTCGTGTGGTTCCTTAAGTCTAGGAGGTTAACACTTTGAAGATGTTAACCTTTAGAATAAAATCTTAAAATGGTTTAAGGAGCTAGTCTCGATCGGGCAGATTAGGAGGCTTAGAACGTAGTTCACCACCTCTTGGATAGAAGGGATTCCTCAAAGGAATTTCTCAACCTTAACTATCATGGTAGAAGGCTTTACATCTTAACTACCATTTTGCCAATATATGTGACCTTATAACTCGGCTGGTGTAAACCATTAAGAGGATCTTTTGGAATTACTATAGCTGATCATAAATTTAGAGTTAAAATCGAGACGATCGCTTGAACTACGGATGAAGCAGAGTTCATAAATAAATAAATTCCAAAATTCTTCATTAAAATAAAAACTTGTTATTACAATAGTGCCTAAAATTAGGGCTTTAATTACAAAACTTGTCCTCGTATGGGACTATTACTTAAAAAGAAATATGTCCATGCAGGGACTAAATAAAGATAATGTCCACGCAGGGACTTCTTGGAAATAAAATTACATAAACAAAATACAAAGGTTTAATCCTCCTTTTTCCCTCTAACCATCCTTATAAATTTCTTTAAATATTTGTTATTTTTCTTCTCAAATTTTTCAGCTTTCCCCTGAAGTTCCTTCATCCTCTCCAGTGTTTCTTGCATAGCCTCAAGTACTGGTGGTTGAGGTTGAGGTTGTGGTTGCGGTGGTGGTTGAGGTTGCGGTTGCGGTTGTAGTGCACTCGGATGTTGATATACATAGGGTGGAGGTGCAACCGAAGGGTGATATCCATAAAAGGGATATCCACCAGCTGAGTACGGTATAGTGGAATATAGTGGAAATGGAGAAGGGAAAAGATCATTGTATGGTGCTGCTTCCATATATGGATCCTGCGAAGGTTCCTGGTGAAGATAATTAGGCAAACCAGAAGAAGAAGCAAAGGGTTATATCCAGAAGTATCTGGATATGAAGAAATTGGGTTTTCAAAACCCGGTGGTGGTGGTGTTGGTTGAGGCAAAGGCTCAACAGTAGGGTGTGGTGGGGATTCCGCCACAGGGGATATGTTGAAGGGTCCACCCATTTGTGGGTCCTCAGGTATTGTTGGGTAAGGGCTTGGTAGGGGTGGAAGTGACCATACCCTTGGTCCTAGGAGCACCGACATGCGCACACCACGCCTTCATGGCGGTTGTGGTTCAGGCGGTGGTTGCGGTTGCTCCACCGGTTGCATTTATACTTCCTTAAGCGGAGGTAGTTCCTGCTGAGGAGCATGATAGGAGGGAGTGGTGGTATGATGGGGTATTGTAGAAGACATACTGCTCCCACCTCTGTTGAAAGTCGTCGGGACCTTGATATGGGGTCCCAGCATAGGAGTTTGAACCACTGGATAGTTCAATAAGATGACCGGGAGACCCGATCGGAGGCATCTCAGGATCAGAATCCTCGTCCATAGGGTCCGGCGAATCTACCGGAGGGGTAATGAAGGGTGAACGCAAGTAAATGTTGGAGTTGTAGTCTCCATGAAAAGAATGTGAATAGGAGTGGTGCGAGTGATGGGATTAATGGGTATGGTGAGAATGGTGAGAGTGATGTGAATGGTGAGAATCTGGTGGTGGTGAGTATTCGTGGGAAATTGAATGCCGATATGGTTCCCACGGCGAAGAAGAGTAACCCGACCCTTCGTATGGGTTGTAATTATGAATATTCGAGGGACCTATCATTGACGGTCCGCCCCTCATGGGTCCCTTACCCTTGCCTACCTAGCCTCTAACTCTTGGCGGCATTTTTCCTGCTTCAAAAATATGTTAAAACAAAAATAACACAAGAATAAAATAATACAATGTAAATGAGTTATCTTAGGTCAAAGCCTAGACTCGAGAGTCTAAGGAATGTGTGACTGTGTCGTTTGAGATCAAACAATAAAGACTAGTGTTGAATTCCCTCAAACGTTGGCTCTGATACCAACCTGTCACACCCCGATTTCCACGTATACCCGGTGGGCCCAGTGAGGAGTATCGTGACGTAAGATTGATATCATCATAACCAAACAACACAGAGCAACACAGCAGAAGTCTTGGAGTTAAGTAAACTATTACAAACCATAAGTGTCCAAAGTTCAACACAAATATACATACAAGGCTTGTAATAAGATCCACAGGTGGATCAGAAAATGTACAAAATGATAACAGACTCTAAAGGCACAACTTAAAGGGTCGCAACTCCTCAGTATCAATGCCATGTAGCTTCCGGCCTATTTACGTGTTGTACCTGTAACTTAATCTTTTTGAAAATACGTCAGGTTTCACTGGTAAATACAATCAACCGACTGATTTTGAAAAAAAATCGAAAATGATTTTAGGTGCACTAGCCACATTTTCATAAATAACTTGGGACAGTACAAGTGACCTTGTATACAGATTTACAAGCCTGTCAATACATATGGGACCTATTATGAAAACCGAGACATGATCAACTGACATACCACTTCTGAACTTTCACACAAAAAGTAGATAATAATAATAATGCAATTGATCGGTGTATTCCTACACCCCATGCTATAAGTCGTTGCCACTAGCACTTTAGTGAGCCAAGGATATCCCAGACACGGTCAATCCCACCCCCAATGTTTAAGTTATCAGGCAAAACATATTAAAACGGGTTATGTGATTTGGTTAATTATCACAACTGGACAAAACATGATCCTATACCCGACCAAGAGGTAATAGTTTACCATATCCCAAGCCCGTATAGGGAAAATAGGTTAAGAGTATTTACCTGAGCTAAATCTTCAAGAAAATCACAACTCAGACGTAGATTAAAAGGTAAGTACAGGCACAATCTACCAGAAGGTGTCTAGTCTGGAGTGATGGTATTATTAACAAATTAGAATGCTAACGGGTCCTTAGTTAAGTCTTAGACTTGAACCGGTTAGTCTTACATTAAACAAGTATGGTACAATACGCTAGATTAAGCGGTGAACAGAATAGAATGTTATTTGGACCCAACAAGTATCTAGACTTGTATAATATGGGCATACCCATAACATTCTGGATTCTGATAAGGAAACGACAAGGTTAAACCCATTTCGGTTAGATTACGTAAAATAGTCATGCATGCTTTACCGTAAGCGTATAAGCGAAACTGGGTAACCCAAAAGTCATATACAAGTTCCATATGCTATTATGTTTAAAATATGTTATGATAAATCAGTAGGATATCAATATGTATGCCCGTAATGATTTTAAACCCGAATTACGTCCCATAAGGGTATTTGGTCATTTTATAGTTTATAAAAGATGTTTATGAGAAATCTGATATCAAGGTCTGTAACATTCTGTAAAAATATAAGTTTTATGATGTTATATCCGTAGGATTTCAATTATATGTGTGTTTGATAGTTTTATACCAAACTATGTCCCGTAGGGACATTTTGGTCATTTCACACATATCCTTGAAGTCATATTTGGGATTCTGAGTTCGGGACTGGTACCTGCTGTAAATTTAGTGAAAATAAGTTTATAGATCAGTAGGTAACAAGTCTTGGCTCATAGTTATGGTTTTAGACCATGCCATGCGCCGAAAAGGCGATAAAGTCGATGAATGTCGATTAATTCAATGTTTAATGTAAACTAAAGTTATGATCAGTTTTATAATACCAAAATAATTTATTTATTATGTTACAACAGTAGGTAAAAGGTTTGCTAATAAAAAGTTTAGTTAAAACTATTTTGTGCGACAAAAGGGTAATTTGGTCATTTAACGGCATTTTACGATTCTATAGCATCAACTCAGGTTACATTCTGTTCTAATATCCCAACATGTCCTACATATGATATTACATCAGTAGGTATGAAGTTTGAGAAAAAAGTTTATGTTTAGTCCTTCTAAAATGCCGAAAAGGGCATTTTAGTCTTTTTAAAGCTTTATTAACGGTATTTAATCAAAATGCAGCAAATGATCAGAATCAAGACCTCAAAATAATTTAATTACGTTTACAAATCAGTTTATAACTCATTTGTATGTTGGTTAATGTTTAAAACCTTAGTTTACATAAAAAGGGCATTTTAGTAATGTTGGCATCGGTATGCCCAAGACACATATTAAATTGATGTGGCTAGTACGTTATGATCCAAGTCGGGTCATACCCAATAACAAGCTAGACAAACACCCATAGTATTTATTTATGATATGATTAAACAAACAAATATTAACACTTAGAATATTTAGAAATTGGTTTTCTAAATAATTGCACTTGAGAAACTAATAAATTATATGGATAATTTATTTTAAGAGAATATTATATATTGCTATTTAATGGGTTAAATAACATTATAAATTGTTATGAGATGTTGCATAAAACCTTCTATTATGTTATGTTATATTTTATAAAAGTTATAAAATATAACTACAAGAATTTAATAAAAGGAATTTTGAATTCTTGGATGAGAAAAGAAGACGTTGGCCGATTTTTTGGAGTCTTCCCAAGAAGATTTTGGTTCAATAAAATACATGCAAATCTCTTACACAATCTCATCAAATCCAAGAATGAATCTTGCAATATTATATGGGATTTTGGTGTTTAATTGAGTCTCTCTCACATACATACATTCTCTAACAAAAAAAAAATCAAGTTGCAAGAACTTCTTTTGAGCTCTCAATTTTCGGCCAAAGTGGTTTTGTCCAAGAGGGTTCAAGTTTGAGTTCATAAGTGTAGAAATCCTAGCATAATCATAGTGTTTGTTGGAAGGCTTGGGGTATACTAGCTTGAGGTCTTCTACTTAGAAGATTAACATTCAAGAAGCATCATCTTTTTCATCTATTTGTTCTTGAAAGGTAGTATTCTTCTAAACACCCTATGATTGTGTTTTTGATAGCATGCATGTTCATATATGGATCCGTATTTGGGTTTTGCATACAAAATGAGTTTTGTATCAACACAAGTAACATGTTTCAAATAATTATTCCGCTGCATTTTTTGTTTTATATGAGCTTAAAATAACTTTGATAAACATGTACGAAAACCCAACGGTGGTATCAGAGCCGCTTATATGAATGCATGCTTCATATGATTTAAAATTTCGGGTTTTTGGTTTTGGTTAAAACCCCATGACCGAAATTTTAGCCATGGTTATTCCTTGTTTTTCAAGACACTTTTACTAACATGCATAAAGGTATCTTAAAAAATTATGTCATATGGATGATTTGTTTGTTTGGACAAAAACCCATCTTTTCGGTTTTTCTCTTGGCCGAAAATTTGGATACAAAAGGGAAACCATTTTTGCTCTTGAATTTAAATATATATGTGGATATATATTTTTGGTGTTCATAACCTAGCCATGACCTTGTGTTTAAATATGTTGAATGATTGTGTGGTGATTTATTTGATTATTTCAATGGGGTTGTAATAATTAATTATCTTTGTTGTTCCATTTGTGAAAAAATGTAATTTATTTATTTTTCATTTGGCATGTAAAATAAATAGATTTGGTTGCATTTTATTTTATTAGAAAAAATGTATTAGGACATTCTATGTAAAAGAAGACACACACAAAATGCGTTTTTGGTTTTAGCCAATTTTGGGCCTAAAGGACTTCATAGTTCTTAACGGGATTTTAGCCCAATAACCAAAAACATATTTTGGAGCCCAAAGGAGTTTGGAGCTGAATTTTAAGATCATTTGGAAGCCCAAAGAAAGTGGAGAAATCGCAACACAAAAGGAAGACTTGAAGCATTTGGATGTGGGTTCAAGTGGGAGTTCAACGACACTTTTTTTGTGTCAATATTCACCTTTTTGGAAGGATCTTTTGGCACACTTGTTTCGGCTAACAAGTATTGTCAAAAATAGTTGGCTATGGGTATGCACCTATTTTTGTGTGATATGCTTGTATGGTTGTTTTATTTATGGTTGTTTAGATGATATTTGGATATGCATGCTTAACAACTTATAATCCATAACAAGCTTAAAATTGGTTCTTTTAAAAATCATTAAAGTGGTTAATAAAATGGTTTTATTAAAAATTAATGATTTTATAATAAAATGGGTTTTATTAAAAAGAACCTCGAAAAAATTGGTTTTCACTAAAGTACCATGAATTTGAATGCATGCAAATGTATGGTACATAAAGTTTTCTAAAACTAGAATTTTGAAAACATAAAATCCTTTTTATAAAACAAGTCAAACACCATCCTTTTACACAACACTCGAATCATCTGAAAATTCTTTGTGGGATAAAGGTCACCTAACCACATTTGAAGGAACTTGTGTGTTTGAGGTAGGCTTACCATATTTGTGGGATAAAGGTCACCTAACCACTTGTATGTGTAAGCTTACATGTGTGTGTAAGTAGGACGACTTGATTTGGAAACCATGTGATTAGGGTCACCGAGGCATGGCGTACAAAGGTGTTGATGGGATTAAACATGCCAACTAAACATAAAGATGTTTAACCGATCCCATATGGCTAGAAATTGCAAAGGGTTGCAATTGTCAAACGTTGACTACCTTGTTAATTTAAATAATGGGATAAATGTCACCTAACCAATATTTAAATGTAATGTTGGATTCTAGATTTTAATTATTAATTGTCTATGAGACATAAAAGGGTATTAATGATTAAAAATTTTATAATATCGAAAATACTAAAATTGAAACTTTGTTAAAATTTTGTAGATGGCCGCTAACAATGCAAACACAATTACCCAAACCGTCCGTAACCTATCATTAAGAACCATCCTTGAAAAGGATCGTCTCAACCATAAAAAACTTCATGGATTGGTATCAAAACTTGAGAATCTTTCTCAAGCAAGAAAAGATATCTTATGTGTTGGACGATCCTATTCCCAATGAACCCAACGTTGAAAATGTGGAGGCCTGTAACGATTGGGTTAAGTATACCGAGGACTCCATGCAAGCCTCTTGCCTCATGTTGGGAACTATGATTCCCAAGATTCAAAAGGATTTTGAACATCATGGGGCATACGACATGATTACCCAATTGAAGGAAATGTTCCTTCAACAAGCAAGGGTAGAACGCTTCGAAACGGTTCAGGCGCTTCATGCATGTCGAATGGAGGAAACCCAATCAGTCTCATCTTATGTCCTTAAGATAAAAAGCCACATTGATCGCCTCGAAAGGCTCAATTGTCCCATCTCTAAAGAGTTAGTTACGGATTTGATCCTCAACTTTTTAACAAAGAAGTTTGAGACTTTTGTCATGAATTATAACATGAACGGATGGGACAAGAGCATTGGTGAGCTTCATGCGATGCTCAAAACTGCCGAGGCAGGCATGGGTAAAAAGGCTTTACCCGTTCTAACGATCAATGAGGGAGGCAACAAGAAGAGGCCCCACCCCGACTCCAAGCAAGTTTTGCCAAAAGGAAGGGTCACGTCAAAGGGAAAGGGAAAGGAAAGGTTAAAGCGTAACCCACGAAACCAAAGGAAAAGAAGCAAAAGGTTGCTTCGACTGACCCATGCTTTGGGTGTGGAGAGATAGGACATTGGAAAAGAAATTATCCAACCTATCTCAAGGAGTTGAAAACCAAGAGGGATGTGGGGCAAACCTCAGGTACAATCTTTATGATACATATTAACCTTAATGTTATTTCTTCAAGCACATGGGTATTGGATACCGGATGTGGAATTCATATTTGCAATTTGTTGCAGGGGTTCAAAAGAAATAAACATTACAAGAAGGGAGACATTAGTCTCTTCATGGGCAATGGAGCAAAGGTTCAAGTTGAAGCCCAAGGAGACTATGTTTTGAAACTTCCAAGTGGTTTGGAAATCACCTTGAAAAATGTTTTGTATGCTCCTAGTTTGACTAGGAACATTATTTCAGTTTCCCTCTTGCTACAATATGGTTTTAATTTAAAGTTTGTAAACGATGACATTTATGTTTTGATGAATGACATGTTTTACTTTAAAGCTATGCCTTCAAATGGTATTATGAATTGATTCATGATAATACATCATTTGATAGTTCAATGTACCAAGCAACCACCAAGAAACTCAAATTAGATTTGAGTGATTCCTATCTTTGGCATTGTCGCCTTGGACATATAAACAAAAATCGCATGCAAACACTTCGAAAGAATGGTCTTTTGGAAACAAATGGAGATGATTCATTTGATGTATGTGAATCTTGTTTACAAGGCAAAATGACTAAGGCACCCTTCAATGGCACCTTTGAAAGGGTAAAAGACTTATTAGGTATCATACATTCGGATGTATGTGGTCCTTTTAAGCCAATGACTAGGAATGGTGAAAGATACTTCATTAGTTTTACCGACGATTATAGTCGTTACGGTTATGTGTACTTGTTAAGACACAAAGATGAAGCATTTGAAATGTTCAAAGATTTCAAAAATGAAGTAGAAAATCAACTCAAGAAAACAATCAAAGTCCTTCGCACCGATAGAGGAGGTGAATACCTTAATGATGCTTTTCAAGATCATCTTAGGAGTTGTGGAATTATCTCACAACTTACTCCGCCCGGAACACCACAACATAATGGTGTGTCTAAAAGGAGGAATCGAACTCTATTGGATATGGTTCGATCTATGATGGCTAGAAGCACATTACCTCTAGTATTTTGGGGTTACGCTTTGCTCTCCGCGGCCCGTATACTGAATATGGCCCAAACCAAGAAAGTGGATAAGACACCTTTTAAAATATGGCATGGAAAGGCTCCATCATTATCATATTTGAAGGGATGGGGTTGTGAAGCAATACACCCCAAACAAATTGGAAGTACGATCCACTAAGTGTATCTTTGTAGGATATCCTAAAGATGATATAGGATATTACTTTTATGATCCAATAGAGCAAAAAGTATTTGTTGCTCGAAAGGGTAAGTTCTTGGAAGCTAAGTTCCTTATGGAAGGAACTAGTAGTAGAACAGTGGAACTTGATGAGGATCAAGAACCACAAGCCGATACACGTTTGGTTGATACTAGCACTCAACAAGAGGTTGTTGAAGAGGATCAAGTGGTTGATCAATACACACAAAACGTTTGCAGATCTGGTAGAATTAGTAATCACCCGAAAGATATGGATTTTTCATGGATGGGTGCTACGTGGTAGATTCGGATGAACCAACCACATACCATGATGCAATGTCACAATCCGATTGTGACAAATGGCTTGAAGCCATGAACGTAGAGATGCAATTCATGTATAACAACCAAGTATGGGAATTGGTTGTGCCACCTCTTAACTCCAAAGTAGTTGGAAGTAAGTGGGTTTTCAAGAAGAAAACGGATATGCATGGTAACTTGGATACTTATAAAGCGAGACTTGTAGCAAAAGGTTTCACTCAAACTCAAGGGGTTGATTATCATGAGACCTTCTCGCCCGCGACAACGCTAAAGTCAATTAGGATATTATTTGCCATAGCTGCATATTACGATTATGAGATTTGGAAAATGGATGTCAAACAGCTTTCCTCAATGGATATTTTGATGACGATGTCTATATGGTTCAGCCTGAAGGTTTTGTCGATCCAAAACATTCTAACAAAGTATGCAAGTTAAAGAAATCAATATATGGATTGAAACAAGCATCTAGAAGTTGGAATCATCATTTTGATGAAGAAATTAGGAATTTTGGATTCATCAAGAACGCCAATGAAGCTTGTGTGTATAAGAAAGCTAGTGGGAGCATCATCACTTTCCTAGTATTGTATGTCGATGACATTCTACTATTTGGAAATGATGTTCCAACCATGGAAGGTGTTAAAACCTGGCTTGGAAGTTTTTTTTCCATTAAGGATCTTGGTGAAGCCGCCTATATTTTGGGAATAAAGATCTATAGGGATAGATCAAGGCGCTTGATAGGTTTGAACCAAAGTGCATACATTGACAAAGTCTTGAAAAGGTTCAAGATGGAGAACTCTAAGAAAGGTTTGGTACCTATTCAAAAGGGAACGATATTGAATGCGTCTCAATGTCCAAGCTCAAAGGATGAGCAAGAAAGAATGAAAGAAGTCCCATATGCGTCTGCTATAGGATCCATCATATATGCAATGATATGCACTAGACCGGACGTGTCATGTACCTTAAGCATGACAAGTAGATACCAGCAAAATCTAGGTAACAGTCATTGGATGGCTGTTAAAAGCATATTGAAATACCTTAGAAGGACTAAGGATATGTTTCTAATATATGGATCTGGTGAAGAGGAACTCGTTGTAAAGGGTTACACGAATGCGAGTTTCCAAACTGACCGAGATGGTTCTCGATCACAATCTGGGTATGCCTTCATTTTGAATGGAGCTGCAGTTTCTTCGAAGAGCTCAAAGCAAGATGTGGTAGCATTGTCCACTATAGAATCAGAATACATCACCGCTTCATTGGCAACACAAGAAGCTGCATGGTTGAAGAAATTCATTGCCGACCTAGGGGTAGTCCCTACCATTCAGGATCCCCTAGAAATCTTTTGTGATAACGAGGGTGCAATTGCACAAATTAAGGAACCTCGTGCACATCAAAAGACTAGGCACATTGAGCGGAGATTCAACTACATAAGGGATGAAGTTGAAAGGGAAAGATATGTATTCGCAAAGTTCACACCGATCAAAACATTGCGGATCCTCTCACGAAGCTCCTTGAACGGCCAAAGCATGAGGGTCATACTTGTGCCTTAGGACTTCGATATTCTAGTGATTGGATTTGATCTATTTAGTATTTGGATATCGGAACAATTATTATTATGACTCATTTAATGATTATGGCATTTTGAGTTATGTTCCATTTTAGCATGTTTAAATCCATGAATAAGTTAATTATTCTAAATGTTGTGGGAACAATATGAAGGTAAGACTATTATGAACTTGGATTGGTGGATATTCATTAGGTATGAATATAGAGCAAAGTGTTGCTGCCAAAGTTCATAGATATTTGTGGGATACAAATATTGGACTGACCCGCTCTCAAATATTACTACATGGAATCTTTGTGATTGATCATAAGTAATTTTTGAGCAAAGGCGAATATCATAGTATCCTCTGACATGAGATACATATTGGGTCTTGATATTCACCAAATGTTATACTTTGACTTAGTTCTTTGCTGTTCTGAAACATGGCAGTACATAAGGCTAAGTTCAGGTGTGGTACAAGGTGATTGTAAGAGATGTATGTAGTCAAGATGGGATTTGTTCCTCTTATTCGTTGAGAGTAAGATGTCTAAGGCCTGCTAAAGTTAAATCAACAGAGAATGATCACTCTATGTCTCTGGATTTGACATGACATCTGTAACGAAAGGATAAATGATCGTTTCACCTAAATCATGTTCAAGTAAGAGACTTGAAGGGGATGATGTTATTGAATGGCACTTTGTCATAAGTATTAGGGGTAGTAAACCATTGTTAGGCGGTATTTGCTACTTGCATCAATCTTCTATGTATCTTGTGCAAGTGGGAGATTGTTGGAATCGGAATGCCTAAGACACATATTAAATTGATGTGGCTAGTACGTTATGATCCAAGTCGGATCATACCCAATAACAAGCTAGACAAACACCCATAATATTTATTTATGATATGATCAAACAAATAAATATTAACACTTAGAATATTTAGAAATTGGTTTTCTAAATAATTGCACTTGAGAAACTAATAAATTATATGGATAATTTATTTTGAGAGAATATTATATATTGCTATTTAATGGGTTAAATAACTTTATAAATTGTTATGAGATGTTGCATAAAACCTTGTATTATGTTATGTTATATTTTATAAAAGTTATAAAATATAACTACAAGAATTTAATAAAAGGAATTTTGAATTCTTGGATGAGAAAAGAAGATGTTGGCCGATTTTTTGGGGTCTTCCCAAGAAGATTTTGGTCCAATAAAATACATGCAAATCTCTTACACAATCTCATCAAATCCAAGAATAAATCTTGCAAGATTATATGGGATTTTGATGTTTAATTGAGTCTCTCTCACATACATACATTCTCTAACAAAAAAAATCAAGTTGCAAGAACTTCTTTTGAGCTCTCAATTTTTGGCCAAAGTGGTTTTGTCCAAGAGGGTTCAAGTTTGAGTTCATAAGTGTAGAAATCCTAGCATAATCATAGTGTTTGTTGGAAGGCTTGGGGTATACTAGCTTGAGGTCTTCTACTTAGAAGATTAACATTCAAGAAGCATCATCATTTTCATCTATTTGTTCTTGAAAGGTAGTATTCTTCTAAACACCCTATGATTGTGTTTTTGATAGCATGCATGTTCATATATGGATCCGTATTTGTGTTTTGCATACAAAATGAGTTTTGTATCAACACAAGTAACATGTTTCAAATAATTATTCCGCTGCGTTTTTTATTTTATATGAGCTTAAAATAACTTTGAAAAACATGTACGAAAACCCAACAAGTAAAGGTTAAAGCATAATAACGGAACTTGGATATAAACTCAGATTACTAATGAACCATGTCGTATAACTTTAGGAGGTTATACTATACTATAACATGGTCCTAAAATGACTTAAAGTCAGTTGCCTAAGTATCTAAATCGGGTCAGAACTAAAAGTCAAGGCAGAAGTCAAACTTTCATGACTTTCGGTTGCGAACATACTCTAGACCGGGACTTGACGGTTCGAACATGTTTATACATGTGCTAATACTAATTACTAAGTTATTTATGTGCCAAAACATATTTTATAACACCTATATAGCTAGTTATGAATTTTTATAAAAACTGACCCGTTGACTTTTTATGAATAAAACTTTGACCCGTCAATTTGGTCAAGCAAACGTGGTAATCAGGAGGTGCCCTTTTGAGGGATTAACACCTACCTAAATACGATCACGTAGCCACATTCGTAATGAACAATGGCTGGACCATAATGGTCTCAACTCAAGGCAAAGCGTTTTTACGTCAAATGCTTTGACTTTGGCTTTAAGCCTAATAAAAACTACTAGAACGAGTTGGAACACTTACAAGTGATGCAATAAGACTTTATAAGCTCTGAGATTGCTCCTATAACTTCGAGAACTTCCCAAGTGAGCTAGAGAGGAGGAAAATGAGAGTGAGCAAGTATGTGAGGCGCCAAGGGTGGCCTTTTATACTTGAGGAGGAGTTAGGAGGGCATGCCAGGTGTTAGAGGGTCTCCTTGGACGAGCACAAGTGTCCCAAGTCATGGCAAGACCAACTAAAAGGATGGCAATGGCGACAAAGGTGGCAGCACATGAGGCTGCCACAAATTTAGTCGCTGGCAGGTCCTTGCGGACCGTATGGGTTTAGCCACGGTGCGTAAGGACCTTCAGGCGCCCCAATCTTGCCCTGGTTATGGACCGTAACCTTAAAGGCTTGCGGTCCGTAACCGCCTAGCAGAACTCAAGTTTTTGGCATTTTCCATATTAACCCCTCAACTTTAATCACTAATACATAGTGATCATGATTTAGTGTTTCGGTGACTTTTGGTCCTTCTCGTTTTAGCATACGGCATACGAGAATTAGCGGGACATGTGTCGGAAAATTATTGGACGTAAAAACATGAGGTGTTACAGAAATCGAAGTAGCGTTGATGCTAGATACACACATAGACGTTCTAGGTTTATTAATGTTGTGTCAATTTTGTCTTTGTTATGGTTGTTATTTGAAATTTCCATGTATTGCAATGATAATTTACTTATGAAATGAAATTCAGTTTTGATTAATTATTGTCACCATTAGCGTTGTGAGCAATGAGCAATCTATTTCGTCCCGCCTCGATGTTTCCGCCATCGGTTGGGGTGTGATCGATTGGTATCTGAGACATAACTGTAGGGAATTAGGTAGAATTGCCATGTTCGACCTAGTCTATAGTTAAGCGTCCCATTTTTTACCATTCTTATAACATGCTTAAAACGTTATTCTTCCTACATTGCTCCTTCCTTTCTTTTGGTCTTAATACTTACGTAACGTCTTTCCTAAGACGTTTACACAACACACTTTGAAGACTTGAAGACACTCATGATGCAAACAAGGCGATTTGCACCAAGATAGGCCAATGGCTTACAATTTTTGGTGAGATCCCTCATTCCGCGTATTCGATTTTTCACGAAGTTACACCATCAAGTTAGGAGTGACATCCACATCTTGATGGAAAACTTCCCATTCAAACTCTAATGGAACCTCGTCAAAGTGTCGAAATTAATTTTGACCCGACGAGTACCAACCACACTTAGGGTACGAAATCGTCAAGTTAGGGGTGAAACCCGTACCTTGTCGATTAAGTCCCGTTCCTCGATTTTCAATCTCGCCAAAGTTTTGAATTTTCGATCGACTAGGGACATGTAGTAACTGAAAGGGTAAAATACCGTTAATCGCTTCTCGACGAGAGTATTTTACCTATTACACCAAAGCATGTTCCCTAACTCGAAAGATCTTACGAATCACTTTGGAATAGTCGACGTTTCTCTACCAGAAACATTCAAATGTTTTATTGAGCCTATCTTTTAATGTTATCTCAATTTTATGTGATTTTATACTTGATACCTTGTTCATTTCGAAACCGTAACACAATTCGCACGTCTCTTGCAATCAAAAACAATAATAATCCTCATGAACAAACTAAAATTACACTCTTATACGTATTCATACGTGATTATACATGCCAATACTTGACGAATACATGCGAACTATGTGAATCATACGTTAACATACCCATGCTTATACATGCAAAACTTATTTTTACATTATGATCAAGTCTCATCCTTTTCCTTTCTATTTCAACCCTAGATGTATTCTCCAAGTTCATCAAAGAAATCCAAGGGTTCCAACAGCAATGGGGACTCTATATCAAAGTAGGAACTCGTAGGTTTAGTCGCTGAGCAGATGGCAGAACAGATGGCTAAAATTATCCCCGACATCATTAGCCAGATTCAAACCCTCCATGATACCCCCAAATCCTCTGTCGATTCCAAGGTGGAAACACCTAAAGCGTCGTTCCAATTCAAACAATTCATGGCCTCTAAGCCTTTGGAGTTTACCAGCGAGGATGGAGCTACATCCATGATGAATTGGTTCGATGTGATCGAGCTTACCTTCCTGCAAAGTGGTTACCCCAACGAACTCCGAACCCTAAATGCCACGGGGGTCTTTCGTCAGAGAGCCCTCGAATGGTGGGCCACTGAAAGGAACAAACGTGGTAATGAATTAGCCCATGCTCTACCTTGGGACGAGCTTAAGCAGCTCATGAAGGACCATTTCTGCCCCTCACATGAGATCCAAAAGCTAGAGAACGAATTTTGGAATCTCACGCAAAAGGGGAGCGACATAGAGAGAATGGTCACGCGCTTCAAACAGCTTAGTACCCTCTGTCCTAGACAAGTCAACACTGTTCCCAAGAAGATAGCCAAGTTTATTCGTTACCTCGCACCCATCCTGATCAACCATGTAGCTTCAGCCAGCCCAAAAACCATTGAGGATGCCTACAGTATCGCCATAGAGCTGAACAACAACTGTGTGCTTCATGGGGCCTACGACAAGGTCTCTACGAAGAACGCACACTAAGCCACCGCCGATCCCACCGCCACTGTTGAACCCTCGCCCAAACCCCCAAGAAACAACAACACCAAGAACAAGAAGCGGAAGGCTTCTAGTCAAAATTGCACGGTTGTTAATCTGCCAAACCCTCAACCCATCCAAACGGTAGCAGCCATTACCCCTGCCAACCCCGAGCAACCAAAACGAGGCTACACTGGATCTCACCCCCAGTGTGCTAACTGTACCTACCATCACCCTACCAACGCTCCATGTCGCAAGTTCACCCAATGTCAAAGGTTATGGCACTTTGCTAACCGTTGCCAAAACTTCCCTCAACCCCAACAACCCCAAGCCATTGAAGCCCGAAACCCTAACCAACCTCAAGCTGCTCCGGCGCGAGCATGCTACAACTGTGGCGACCCTAAACATTTCGCCAACGTTTGCCCCCAGCGCACCACCAACCAGCAACCGCAACAACAACAACAACAACAACCTCAACCATCTCGAGGCAGAGCCTTCGCCCTCACTGCCACTCAGGCGTAGAATGCGAACGATGTTATAACCGGTACGTTTCTTGTCAACCATGTCTATGCTTCTAGTCTTTTTTATACTGGCGCATATAGAAGTTTTGTGTCTAATGAATTTGAACCCATGCTTAAGTGCGTACGTTCAAAGTTGCCTGATCCATTCGCAGTTGAAGTCGCTAACGGGAAGTCCATTACAGTTGATTATGTCCTTTCTAATTGTTCCTTGAATCTTAATGATCATACGTTCTCGATTGACCTCATACCCATGCAATTAGGAAGCTTCGATATCATAGTAGGCATGGATTAGCTTAGGCGAGTTCGTGCTGAAGTTGTTTGTTCTGAAAAGTTCATTCGCCTTCCTCTTCCAAACGGTGATTCCTTGCACGTCTATGGTGAGAAACCCTCTAAAGGTCTCAAACTTATGTTGTGTATCCAAGCAAACAAATATTTGCGCAAGGAATACTTCGCCTTTCTGGCCCACATTGTGGAAAAGAAAGACAAGGGTCCGAGCGTAAGTGACGTTCCTGTTGTTTACGATTTTCCCGATGTCTTTCCAGAAGATCTTCTTGGTCCTCCTCCCCCTCGTTCGGTTGACTTTCGTATTGATCTCATTCCTGGTGCAACTCCTGTTATGAAAGCCCCTTATCATTTAGCACCCTCAGAGATGCAAGAGGTATCAAGCCAGCTTCAAGAACTTCTTGATAAAGGCTTTATACGTCCTAGTACTTCCCCTTTGGGCCCTCCCGTTTTGTTCATAAAAAAGAAAGATGGATCAGTTCGGATGTGCATTGTCTATCGTGAGCTCAACAAGCTTATTGTCAAAAACAGATATCCTCTTCCTCACATTGACGATCTCTTCGATCAACTTCAAGGTGCGACCTATTTCTCAAAAATCGATCTTCATTCTGGTTATCATCAACTTCGAGTTCTCGAAGTAGATGTACCAAAAACTGTTTTTCGCACACGTTATGGACACTATGAATTCGTGGTCATGCCTTTTGGTTTGACTAATGCACCTGGAGTTTTCATGGATCTCATGAACCGCGTGTGTAAACCTTTTCTCGATCGTTTCGTAATCGTTTTCATTGATGATATTCTCATCTACTCCAAGACGACAGAAGAACATGGGCGACATTTGCAACTTATCCTTCAGCTTTGCGTATTGAACGTCTTTACGCCAAATTCTCCAAGTGTGAATTTTGGCTAAAAGAGGTTCAATTCCTTGGTCACACCGTCAACGAACTCGGGATTCATGTTAACCCCGCAAAGATAGAAGCTGTGAAGAATTGGATTATACCTAAGTCTCCTTCTGAAATTCGTTCGTTTCTTGGCCTAGCTGGTTACTATCGTCGCTTCATCTCGAACTTTTCCAAGATCGTTGTTCCTCTTACGTCTTTGACTCAAAAAGATAAACCTTTTGTTTGGGGTCCCAAACAAGAGGAGTCTTTTCAAACCCTTAAGGACATGCTTTGTAATGCTCCTATCCTTACACTTCCCGATGGAAACGACGATTTTGTCGTGTATTGCGACGCCTCAAACCTATCACACCCCGACCCGCAGCGGAATAAAAGTCGGGGCATAATTGGGTTATCACCAAAGCTCATGATATTTACTAAGATGTTTCATAATTATTAAATTCAAATTGCAAACTTAAATATCCAAAACAAAATTCATACAATTACAAAGGAAAATGAAACTATAGATTTATTCCAAAGCATGAACTTGTTTATTCTTCTAGGCCATCCTAAGTGTTTCCTGTCTCGGCTGGATCACCTGTATCATGTGTAAAACGGGGGAGATTTTGGGTCAACAAAAGTTGGCGAGTGAACCTTGATAAAACATTTTACTAATTTCTTGTTTTATTTAATAAAGAAAATTCGTGCATTAATCACATGTGAGAAAACATATATATATAAACAATCACAAACCACTTTGGATGAGTATATGACATGAATGATGATGTATTTGAGATCAAGGCTCAATCAAACGGAGCCGATCTAATGAGGCTCCTGATGCTCAACCCGTATCCCACGGGGAACTGATGGGTCTAATGAAATGCGTGCACTGAAATGATAAATTTAATCTACATATAATTCACACAACAATCAATACACATTTGATCACGGATATGATGTATGCACAAGTGTTTAAATAAAATAAAAAAAATAGTACGACACATGATACACCCCAAAACATAATTAAAGCAGGGAATTGGTAGAGATTCAATCACAGTGGATGCGTTTCTTGATGACGATGAATGCGCACGAATTTATGATTCAACCGACGAGGGAAAACTAACCTAAATAATAACGAAATGATTCGATAAATAAATAAATTTTTATTTGAGATTATTATTTTTAATTAGTGCTCTTTAATGAGATTTTTAGATTTATTTTTGTGAGTTTAATGCAAATTTTTAACTTTAAAAACCTTACTTTTAAGTATTTTTAAATAATTTTTTCAATTTAATAAATAAATAAAAAGAAACAAAAATAAATAAAACTGGGTTGACTTTGTCAGGTTTGACCGGGTCTGACCGGTCAGACAGCATGTATTCCAGGCGGCGAGTGAGGTTCGAACTCGGGACCTCTCGTATACGTGCACGCAGCTCTACCAACTGAGCTACGTGTCTAACCCGAAATATTCTCTGTTTTAATTATATATATACTAACTAACGTTAACCTTATTTAGTTTTTATTAAAAATGATTTAATATGGCCGAACCGGTTACAGAAACCTGGAATCGAACTCGGGACCTTCGGTTCGAGTGCACCCAGCCCAACCAGTTGGGCTATGTGTCTAATCTGTATAAACACTGGATTATATTAATTATATATATATGCTGTGATCTGATCTGAATAAGTTTAAAAATGTTGGTTTTATTTCAGAGTGTCGGAAACATGTGTGATTCGAACCCGGGACGTGTGTTTTGCATTTGCACACAGTCCACCGCTGGACTGTGTGTCTAACCCGGTTAAATACCCGATTTTAATTACATTAATATACAACTTAGGCTTCGTCTTCTTCACTAAGAAAAACACAGAACAGTGAACCCGACTGTTTTGCTTAATCGACCAACAAACTTATACTCGATTAAAATAGAATAGAAAAATAAAGATTAAGTAATATGATATACCAAAACATAGAGTTTTCTTCAGATTTCCGGCAAGTTTCGTCGACCCTGATTTGCGATTTCCAGCTGGCGCAGCTGCTTTCCGGCAGTCAAGACTTCGATCAGAGGGAATTATCGTGAGTTTTCGAAAAGATTGAGCGAGTCTTTCATCGGTATTTATAGTGATTCTGAATCATAGGATTTCCGTTTCGAAGCTTGATTTATGGATTGACGATTTCAACTATGAACGGTTTGGAGTTTTAATTCGATTTTGATTTCGAAATCGTAACTGTTTTCCGTTCTAAAACAGACCTCTTGATTGCAGTTGGCGGTTACAATCGCGATTCAAACAGATGATATGCGAATCTTTATATAAAACTTAATTGTTTTCAGTTTTAATCACAAATGTGTGTGTAGTGTAGTGGTGAAAGTTGTGTGTGTATAAGTGGGAGATCCGGGTTCGAGACCCGGCTACCCCATTCTGTTTTATTATTTAATTTTTATTATTATTATTTATTAATTGTGGTTCTTAACTCTAAAATATTTATTAATTATGTATTATTTTAAATAACCGGCACAATAAATACGCAACGAACTTTTAACCGAATGTTTGATTATTAAACGAAGCGGGTTTTGAAACCCGTTTTACGACGAATGTTACAGTATCCCCTACTTTTAGAAATTTCGTCCCGAAATTTAAGTAGTAGTGGTAACCGGAAAAAGATGCGGGTATTTTTCGCGCATTGAGTCTTCACGTTCCCTAGTAAACTAGGGTCCTCGCTTTGACTCCCAACGTACCTTGACAATCGGAATACGACTTCGCCTCAAACGCTTCTCTCTGAAATCCATGATTTCTACTGGTCTTTCAACGAAGTGCATCGATTCATCGACTTGAATGTCTTCTAGAGGAATATGGAGGTTTTCATCGGCAAGGCACTTTTTCAAGTTTGATACGTGGAATGTGGGATGAATTCTGTTGAGCTTTTCTGGTAGGTCAAGCTTGTATGCTACAGGACCTACTCTTTCGAGTATCTTGAAAGGTCCTACGTAGCGTGGTGCTAGCTTGCTCTTCTGGCCAAAACGAACCACTCCCTTCCACGGTGATACTTTTAACAGTACTTGATCACCAATGTCAAACTCCAAGGGCTTTCGTCGTTTGTCAGCATAACTCTTTTGACGACTTTGAGCCGCTAGAAGATTGTTTCGAATTTGAAGGATCTTGTCGGTTGTTTCTTGAATTAATTCTGGTCCAGTGATTTGCGCTTCCCCAATTTCGTGCCAACATACTGGAGATCGGCACTTACGTCCATATAAAGCTTCGAAAGGAGCCATGCCGATACTTGAATGATAGCTATTGTTGTACGAAAATTCAACTAATGGTAAGTGAGCGACCCAGTTCCCTTTGAAGTCTATGACACATGCTCGCAGCATGTCTTCAAGGGTTTGGATGGTGCGTTCAGATTGACCATCAGTTTGAGGATGAAAAGCGGTACTGAGGTCTAATCGTGTACCCAAAGCGGTTTGTACGGCTCGCAATGTTCGTGAAGTGAAACGACCATCACGGTCTGAAATGATGCTTAATGGTACACCATGATGGCTTACGATCTCGCTGATGTAGATACGAGCTAACTTCTCGTTCTTGAAGTCCTCGCGAATCGGAATGAAATGAGATGACTTTGTAAGATGATCGATTATTACCCATATGGTATCATACCCACTGGAGGTGCGAGGTAACCCGGTAATGAAATCCATGGTTATGTTTTCCCACTTCCATACAGGTATTTCGGGTTGGACTGGAAGTCCTGAAGGTCTTTGATGTTCAGCTTTTACTTTGGAACAGGTAAGGCACTTGGAAACAAAAATAGCGATATCCTTTTTCATGCCAGGCCACCAGTAGGTGAATCGTAGGTCTTGATACATCTTGTCGGCTCCTGGGTGTACAGAATATCGTGTTTTGTGCGCCTCATTCATGAGGAAATCACGAAGGTTATCGCGATCAGGAATCCATATGCGGTTTAAATAGTATAGAATACCATCGGATTTGGTTTCGATTTTGAGTTCAGCTCCACATGACAGCTCATCGCGTACGTCATTTTCTGTTACAGAAACATGTTGAGCTGCCCGGATTCGATCTTTAATGTCGGTTATGATTTGCGAACATAGAAGATGAATGGAGTTCGCATAACCTTTTCGACTGAGCGCATCGGCCACCACGTTTGCCTTACCAGGATGGTACCGAATTTCACAGTCGTAGTCGTTGAGCAGTTCGACCCATCTTCGTTGCCTCATATTCAACTCTTTCTGGATGAAGATATGTTGGAGACTCTTGTGGTCAGTGTAGATTTCACACTTGGTACCGTAGAGGTAATGTCTCCATATCTTGAGAGCGAACACAACGGCTCCAAGTTCCAGGTCGTGGATGGTGTAATTCTTCTCGTGAACCTTGAGTTGCCTAGAGGCGTAGGCTATCACTTTTCCTCTTTGCATCAAAACACAGCCTAGCCCTTGCCCTGATGCGTCGCAATACACCACAAAGTCATCGCAACCCTCGGGAGTCTGAGGATAGGTGCGTCATAAAGTTTTTGCTTTAGAGTTTGGAAGGCCTCCTCTTGCTTAGGTCCCCATATGAAGGGTTTTCCTTTATGAGTCAAGGTCGTGAGTGGTACAGCAATACGGGAAAAATTAGCAATGAAGCGTCGATAGTAACCAGCCAAACCAAGAAATGACCTAACTTCGGTAGGGTTACGTGGCGCTTTCCATTCCTGTACTGCCTTGATTTTTGAAGGATCGACATGAATTCCCTTGTCATTGACGACATGTCCAAGGAATTGTACTTCTCCTAACCAGAATTCGCACTTTGAGAATTTAGGGTAAAGCTTTTCAGTCCTTAAGAGTGTAAGGATGAGTCGAAGGAGTCGCTCATGATCAGATTTAGACTTGGAGTAAATAAGGATATCATCGATGAAGACTATGACAAAACGGTCGAGGTAGGGTTTGCATACTCTATTCATCAAATCCATTAAGACAGCGGGGGCGTTGGTTAAACCGAATGGTATAACCATGAACTCGTAATGACCATAACGAGTCCGAAAGGCGGTTTTTGGGATATCTTCTTCGTGCACCCTGAGCTGATGATAACCAGAACGAAGGTCGATTTTTGAAAAGCAGGTGGCGCCTTGAAGTTGGTCTAAGAGGTCATCAATGCGAGGCAGTGGATAGCGATTTTAACCGTTAACTTGTTGAGTTCTCTATAATCAATGCACATGCGAAACGTTCCATCTTTCTTTTTCACAAAAAGAACAGGTGCACCCCAAGGCGATGAGCTAGGACGTATGAATCCTTTGTCGGTCAGCTCTTGCAGTTGACTGGCCAGCTCTTGCATTTCGGATGGGGCTAACCTATAAGGAGATTTTGCGACTGGTGTAGCACCAGGTACAAGATCGATGCGAAATTCGACTTCTCTCACAGGAGGAAGTCTTGAAATGTCGTCGGGAAAGACTTGTGGGAATTCTTTCACAACTGGGATATCTTCGAGTTTCCTCTCCTTGTTTCCCTTTTTGACGACGTGAGTTAGGAATGCGACATAGTTCTTGCGGAGATATCTTCGGGCTTGAAGGCAGGACATTAATTTGAGTCCTTTCGAAGGGGTTTCCCCAAAAATACGTAGTGTCTGACCGTCTGCAAGAGGAATGCGAGTGAACTTTTCGTGGCACACCACTTCAACGTGATACTGGCTGAGCCAGTCCATACCGATTATAACATCGAAACTTCCCAACTTCATAGGAATAAGGTCAATTGGAAAATCGTGATCGTTTAGGGTGAGAGTACAATTGCGTATAATAGAATTTAATGAAACGGGTTTTCTGTCAGCAACTTCCACCGTTAGAGATTCGATAAGATTAACACGAGGTTGGTCGAGGATAGGTTCAAATTCTAAGGACACAAAGCTCTTATCCGCACCAGTATCGAATAATATGGATGCATAACTACCATTGATGAGAAACGTACCGTTGACCACATTGTTGTCAGCCCTGGCTTGGTTGGCATTGATGTTGAAAGCTCTCCCTCTGGCAGGTGGGGGAGCTTGGTTAGCTTGGTTTACTGGGTTTGCGTGAGCTTGGGCATGGATGATGTTCACTAGGCGTGGACATGTGTTCCTGAAGTGGTTTGGGTCCCCACAGTTGAAACAAGCTCGCATGGGTTGCATCATGGGGTAGTTGGGTTGGTAGTAAGGTTGGGCTACGTGTTGTGAAGGTGGTAGAAGTAAGGGTTGTTGCGTTTGGCCCACTATCTGATTTTGGGTTTGGGTTGGAGGTTGATTGCGGTTCATTCGTTGAAGGGTACGGCAGGTTTGGATGGTGTGACCCGCACGGCCACAACTTGTGCAATGTTGGCAGGGATTTTCGGGAGGGTGATGGTATTGACAGCGGTTGCATTTTGGGTGTGGGCCAGTATATGGATTTTTGAATGGTGCAGCTGGAGTAGCAATTTGGGTGATTGGTGCAATAGTGATAGGAGGGTTGGTTTGAGTGACAGCAAAATTCTTTCCATTTCGCTTCCTTTTACCAGCAAACTTCGAGGATGAGACTGGGTGGTTTGGAGTTGGGGTCTCAATGGGTGCTTTCTTCTTCTCATCTTTGAACTTGCCGTTTCGAATGCGATTTTCAGGGAGTTCTGTAGCTAACTCCATTGCGGCTTCAAGCGTTGCAGGTGAAGTGCTTAAAACCGAATCTTGGATTTTCGAGGGGAGGCCTCGAATGTAGTGTTCAACTAAGCGGTACAAGGGGGTGAACAAATTTGGGATCATCTGGTTCAACTTGAGAAATCTCTTATTATATGAAGTGTGGTCTCCTTCCTTCTGTTTCAGTGCGTGGAATTCGTCTTCCAGCTTTTTGATTTCGCTTCTTGGACAGAAGCGTCTTGTCATGAGTTCCCTTAACTCTTCCCATGTTAAGGCCATTGCATCTTCAACTCCTCGCTTACCCTTTTCCGTGTTCCACCAGGTAAGGGCTACCCCAAACAGTCTTCCAGTAGCGTAACGTACCTTACGGTCCTCGGGACAAATGCAATTGAGGAAAGTGTTTTCCATTTCTTCAAACCAGTGAAGGAGGGCGGTAACACCTTTGGTCCTTCATATTTTGGGGGATCGTTGGATTTGAAGTGTTTGTAGGTGCACTTGGGGGTTTTGGAAAGAGGGTTGGCAACGCTCTGGTCTTCTTGGTTGGGAGGGTTGATGGGATTAGCGGTGAGAGCTTGTTGAACTTGAAGCATGATGTCAGGAAGTACTACGGCCATTTGTTTAGCAATTTGTGTGGCCAAGCGTTCGCTTGACTTTCCTGACTTTCTACCTCCACGTAGTTGCCTAGCCGACATCTACAGGAACATATATATGAAGATTGTGAGTTTAAGAATTTTCTAGGTATCATGTGTCGTAAAAAGAATGAAAATCAACATAACTGGCAATAATTTAACTACATCCATAGGATGTCTTGGGTTTGCTCATGTTTGGGCCTCCAAATGTCCCCCATACCATTGCCCGTGTAGTCATGTGGGCCCCCATGACTATTGGGCTTGGTAGGATTCACATTGATGTCGGCGGGTTAACACTCGCATCACCCGAATGAAAATCGTAAAACATGATTGCGAGATGTATGGTAGGAGGGTGTCCAGGTGTAGACACAATGACAACTCAAAGTGGGGTTAGCTCACACGACGTTTGGTATAGCATGCTTTGGCCTAATAGGTCCTTCGTACTCTCATCGTTAGTCCCCAGGTAGGCAAACTGGTCCTTTATTTTGGATTTATACAAATGCCAAGCCTAGACAGGACGTTTCGACTACCGGTACTCGTACCCTTCCAGTTACTACATGCCCGTCATGAGAACTCACTTTGATGTGATTTGAAAATACAAAAATCATTGCAAAAATCATGGAAATCGTGAGGTGTGTGCTCTCATGGATATGATATGTTATGAGGATATGATTTATGATGAGCATTGCATAATAACATGTATTTGTGAGCGTGCTTGCATAACATTGGGTGTGAAAATAAACATGAAACATATAAACATCATGAATTTTGCATGTAACGCATAAACAATTAAAATTTAATTAACTATAGTATAGGCTCTAAGGGTCTAATAACCTATCCAATATCCCTATAGTCACAGGCTCTGATACAAATCTGTCACACCCCGACCCGCAGCGGAATAAAAGTAGGGGCATAATTGGGTTATCACCAAAGCTCATGATATTTACTAAGATATTTCATATTTATTAAATTCAAATTACAAACTTAAATATCCAAAACAAAATTCATACAATTACAAAGGAAAATGAAACTATAGATTTATTCCAAAGCATGAACTTGTTTATTCTTCTAGGCCATCCTAAGTGTTTCCTGTCTCGGCTGGATCACCTGTATCATGTGTAAAACGGGGGAGATTTTGGGCCAACAAAAGTTGGCGAGTGAACCTTGATAAAACATTTTTACTAATTTCTTGTTTTATTTAATAAAGAAAATCCGTGCATTAATCACATGTGAGCAAACATATATATATAAACAATCACAAACCACTTTGGATGAGTATATGACATGAATGATGATGTATTTGAGATCAAGGCTCAATCAAACGGAGCCGATCTAATCAGGCTCCTGATGCTCAACCTGTATCCCACGGGGAACTGATGGGGCTAATGAAATGCGTGCACTGAAATGATAAATTTAATCTACATATAATTCACACAACAATCAATACACATTTGATCACGGATATGATGTATGCACAAGTGTTTAAATAAAATAAAAAAATAGTACGACACATGATACACCCCAAAACATGATTAAGCGGGGCATTGGTAGAGATTCACGCACAGTGGATGCGTTTCTTGATGACGATGAATGCGCACGAATTTATGATTCAACCGACGAGGGAAAACTAACCTAAATAATAACGAAATGATTCGATAAATAAATAAATTTTTATTTGAGATTATTATTTTTAATTAGTGCTCTTTAATGAGATTTTTAGATTTATTTTTGTGAGTTTAATGCAAATTTTTAACTTTAAAAACCTTATTTTTTAAGTATTTTTAAATAATTTTTTCAATTTAATAAATAAATAAAAAGAAACAAAAATAAATAAAACTGGGTTGACTTTGTCAGGTTTGACCGGGTCTGACCGGTCAGACAGCATGTATTCCAGTTGGCGAGTGAGGTTCGAACTCGGGACCTCTCGTATACGTGCACGCAGCTCTACCAACTGAGCTACGTGTCTAACCCGAAATATTCTCTGTTTTAATTATATATATACTAACTAACGTTAACCTTATTTAGTTTTTATTAAAAATGATTTAATATGGCCGAACCGGTTACAGAAACCCGGAATCGAACTCGGGACCTTCGGTTCGAGTGCACACAGCCCAACCAGTTGGGCTATGTGTCTAATCTGTATAAACACTGGATTATATTAATTATATATATATGTTGTGAATTGATCTTAATAAGTTTAAAAATGTTGGTTTTATTTCAGAAAGTCGGAAACATGTGTGATTCGAACCCGGGACGTGTGTTTTGTATTTGCACACAGTCCACCGCTGGACTGTGTGTCTAACCCGGTTAAATACCCGATTTTAATTACATTAATATACAACTTAGGCTTCGTCTTCTTCACTAAGAAAAACACAGAACAGTGAACCCGACTGTTTTGCTTAATCGACCAACAAACTTATACTCGATTGAAATAGAATAGAAAAATAAAGATTAAGTAATATGATATACCAAAACAAAGAGTTTTCTTCAGATTTCCGGCAAGTTTCGTCGACCCTGATTTGTGATTTCCGGCTGGCGCAGCTGCTTTCCGGCGGTCAAGACTTGGATCAGAGGGAATTATCGTGAGTTTTCGAAAAGATTGAGCGAGTCTTTCATCGGTATTTATAGTGATTCCGAATCATAGGATTTCCGTTTCGAAGCTTGATTTGTGGATTGACGATTTCAACTATGAACGGTTTGGAGTTTTAATTCGATTTTGATTTCGAAATCGTAACTGTTTTCCGTTCTAAAACAGATCTCGCTTGATTACAGTTGGCGGTTACAATCGCTATTCAAACAGATGATATGCGAATCTTTATATAAAACTTAATTGTTTTCAGTTTTAATCACAAATCTGTGTGTAGTGTAGTGGTGAAAGCTGTGTGTGTATAAGTGGGAGACCCGGGTTCGAGACCCGGCTACCCCATTCTGTTTTATTATTTAATTTTTATTATTATTATTTATTAATTGTGGTTTTTAAACTCTAAAATATTTATTAATTATGTATTATTTTAAATAACCGGCACAATAAATACGCAACGAACTTTTAACCGAATGTTTGATTATTAAACGAAGCGGGTTTTGAAACCCGTTTTATGACGAATGTTACAAAACCAAGGTCTTGGTTGCGTCCCTTTGCAACGGGACAAGGTTATCCCCTACGCGTCGAGACAACTCAAAATCCATGAGAAAAACTATACTATGCACGACCTTGAACTTGGTGCAGTTGTTTTTGCATTAAAGATTTGGCGACACTACCTTTATGGTACGAAGGGTACGTCTTCACCGACCACAAGAGCCTTCAACATATCTTTGATCAAAAAGAACTTAACATGCGTCAACGTCGTTGGGTAGAATTGTTAAACGACTACGACTGTAATATTCGCTACCACCCTGGTAAAGCGAATGTTGTAGCCGATGCACTTATTCATAAAACTCATGTAAAGAGTATTCGTTGTTACCAGACCATGGGAAAACTTCACGAGCTGATTCGCCATGCGCAATTCTCAGTCATTAACGAGGGTAACCTCGATAACGAGTTGGATTGTGGAGTCGAAAACCCACTCCAAGCTAAGCCTGATGGTATTCTCTACTACCATGATGCATTTGGATTCCCAATCGTCTCAACCTTCGAAACACCTTGATGGATGAACCCCACAAATCCCGGTACTCTATTCATCCTGGCGCCGACAAGATGTACCATGACCTTCGAGCATCGTATTGGTGGTCGGGGATGAAGAAGGGTATCGCTCTTTACGTCTCGAAGTGTCTTACTTGTTCCAAAGTTAAAGTTGAGCATCAACTTCCCTCTGGTCTACTCGAACAACCAGAAATTCCTGTCTGGAAATAGGAGAGTATTGCTATGGATTTCATTACAAAGCTTCCTCGCACTTCGTCTGGTCACGATAGCATCTGGATCATCATTGATCGATTGACCAAATCCGCCTATTTCCTCGCCATTCGTGAAGATTACAAAGTCGAGAAATTGGCTCGTATCTACACGGATGAAATCATTAGTCATCATGGTACCCCCATTGACATCATTTCCGATCATGATGCTCGTTTCACCTCTTGCCTTTGGCAAACGTTTCAATCCGCCCGTGGCACTCGTCTCAATCTTAGCACCGCTTTTTACCCTCAGTCTGACGGTCAAACCGAGCGTACCATCCAAACCCTAGAGGATATGCTTCGCTCATGCGTAATCGATTTTGGCGGCAACTGGGATTCACACTTACCCTTGGTAGAATTCTCGTACAACAACAGCTATCACGCTAGTATTCAAATGGCACCTTTTGAAGCATTGTATGGTCGTAAGTGTCGTTCACCGATTTGTTGGCACGAGATCGGAGACTCTCAAATCATCGGTCCCAAACTGATACAAGAGACAACGGACAAGATCCTACAAATTCGTGATAATCTCCTCAAAGCCCGAAGCCGACAAAAGAGTTATGCTAACAAAAGACGCAAGCCTTTGGAATTCAACGTAGGTGATAACATACTTCTCAAGGTATCCCCTTGGAAGGGAGTTGTTCGATTTGGTAAGAAAGGCAAACTCGCACCTCGCTACGTAGGTCCTTTCAAGATTCTTGAAAGGATTGGCAAGGTTGCGTATCGACTGGACTACCCGAAGAGCTCAACAAGGTCCATCCTGTCTTTCATGTTTCAAATCTCAAGAAATGTCTAGCTGAAGAAGGACTTCAAGTTCCACTCGAAGATCTTCAAATCAACGAGACATTGCATTTGTGGAAAAACCAGTCGAAATCATGGACCGAGGAATCAAACAATTGAGGCGCGGTCGAATTCCTATCGTCAAGGTTCGATGGGAAGGAAAACGTGACGCTGAATTTACTTGGAAACTTGAGAGTGATATGAAGACTAAGTATCCGCATCTCTTCGTTGCATCTTCCTAAATTTCGGGACGAAATTTCCTAAAGGAGGGGAGACTGTAACGCCCTGCTTTTTCATACTTTCCATATTTAGAAAGCTCATGTTGTAATTCTATTTTGGAAACTTTGTAATCTTGCATTCGTTTTTCGTCGTAATGGTTGTAATCTGAGACTTGAATCATAATGAAACTCGTATTTTATTCAAATTCATGTTATAAATATTCATACATTCGTACATATGATACATAATTCGTGATACTTGTAAACGTGTGATAAACTTACCAATATGTGACATACATACTTCGTGCAATACTTATACGCGAATCTTATACTTAATCATACTCGTTTTATACTTGTGTAGTCCTTAGTACATGCTACTTATACTTAAAAACCTTGAGTTAGTCATAAAACAATCAATATGTAACATTTGGATAAGATTTTAATCAATATAAATAAAAAATAAAATAATTACTTTCTGACCAAGCCTTACGGACCGCAAGGCTCTTTGCTTACGGTCCGTAAGCAAATCTGGGCGGGCAGAAACTTGAATCAGTCGCGACAATGCACGGATCCACACACTTTAAACTCACCCAATCACCTCCAAACCTCCATTAAACACCTCCCAACAAACCCTAATCCTTCCCCTATAAAACCCAAGCATTCTCCAAGCATTTTTTCACTTTCATCACTCTCTAATCTCTCTCAAACACACCATAATCTCTGAATTCTCAAGAACATTGGCAGATTCATCAATCTTAGCCAAAGTGAGCATAACTTCTTCCATACATGGTCTTTTTACTTGATTCTTCTTTCTAATTACTTGGATGAACCTTAGGTTTGATTCCATGGATTCTCCTTGGAGAATCCAGACTTGGAAATTCACCAAAAAGGCTCCAAACTTTCTGTTATGAACAAAATCTCTTTAAACTTATTTTTTACCCCAAACAAACTTGTGTTCTTATGCTCCTAATCAAGTTTATGGTTAGTGATACTAACCAAGAGTGTTCTACATGAAATATGGGGTGTTCTAACACTCTAAACTTCTGTTTTACATGAGCTTTAAGCTCACAAGTGATGCCAAGTCTTGAACTTGAAGATAGTATGACTACAAGGTTAGCTTGGGCTATCCTACATCCAAGTCCACACATCACTTGATGATTTCTCATCTCCATCCTAAGTAGCTTTCTAGATTGAAAGTAACACAACCCCATCTAGCCTTCAACTTGTGTCGATGTCGGCTCACCGGGTTGTAGATTACTTGGCTAGTTAGTATAGTGACAACATGTAATTTATTTCCTTTATTATCCTTTTTCTTGACCCTCCTTGTTGTCTATGACAACTTGTGTAGTGGTGAACTTACATGAGGTTCCTAAATGGATGGTTATACCACCTACCTCCTACATGACTTCCATGATATTATTGTTAGTTAGACTTATGATATATATATATATGGACTATATAATATACTTAAAACCGAAACCTTGATAATGACAAAATAATCAAATGTCAAGTTACTAAGTTTAATCACCAAAGTGTTTAGTTCCTCGTTACGATTCTCATAGGTGTTATAACCTATGAAATCACATAAACCCTAATGGGTTCTCATAGTGTCAAAACGAGTGCTAGACCTTAGTGAGTATTTTCGTATATGTTATTTTGTTATGCTTTATTCCAAATTCTGAATCTTCCATCACCATCCAATGCTCACACCCACATTTTTCCTCTTGTAGGATAACTCGGTGTTCCTCCCGCAACCAAACAACTCTTCACGGATTCAACAACTTGGAAAGCTTGGAAAACTGTGAGTACACTCGACCCATTTTCTTTTATATCACTTTGGGTGTAACATGTTTACCTTATACAAAAATCACTAAACTTATTCTTTATGCAATGCACGAAACAATCCAATATACATGAACACTTTGATACATTACTTGATGCTTATATTTGGACCATTCTTATGTAATACGATAGTCATTAGCTTATCTTAAGCCTCCATATGACATGTATAGCGCTATAGGAGTAACGCATCACCCGTGAACGAGAGGTCATGTTAAATTATCGTTATTATACGTAAGCAAGAGGGTTGACTATAAATATTGCATGCCATGTATAATGCTCTTGTATAAACTTAGTTGCCATGTGGATTCGTTTTAAACTTTATGCTTATACTTAAACTTGTATACTCGCCTTTACTTTTGCATTGAACTTTATTTTAAACATGTTACAGGTTGAGAAGGATGATGCTATGAAATCGAAGTAGTGTTGATGCTAGATACACACATAGACGTTCTAGGTTTATTAATGTTGTATCAGTTTTGTCTTTGTTATGGTTGTTATTTGAAATTTTCATGTATTGTAATGACAATTTACTTATGAAATGAAATTTGGTTTTGATTAATTATTGTCACCATTAGCATTGTAAGCAATGAGCAATCTATTTCGTCCCGCCTCGATGTTTCCGCCATCGGTTGGGGTCTGACAGATGTACGGGCGGTTCAATTTGCGGTTTCTGAAGATTGTGGGGATATTGGTCACTGGACCAATGAGTGCCAAGTAAACATGGCACAAGCCACTAAGGAGGTGAATCAAATGTTTGGAGATAGAAAGCAATACGACATTTATCAGATGTTGTTTTATTTTTTGTTAAAACTAATTAATTGAAAGATGTTAAATAGATAAGTTTAATATAAATTAAAATAATTAAGTTTTGGGAAATATGGGACGACACCATGCAAATCTAGGGAAATCTGGAGAAATTGAGAAAAATGAGAAAAAATTGATGTGATGTTGATATGTCACACGGAGAAATTTGAGAGTTTTGAGACAACTACTTGCGTCTTGATGATAATAGTTTTTTTTTGGTAAAATGGGTTTGGTTTGTATATAATGAGGTCCCATCATTTTATACTAATCAACCAAACAATAGAAAGAAAATTGAATAGTACTTATAATAAATTTACAAATTAATGTAGGGAAAATATAAAATATATCATTTAAATGTTTAAATCATAATTCCGTATATATTATATTATTATATATAATATAAAATTCATACACTATTACAATACATGTGAGGAGAAAAAAATATAAATTTTCATAACTTTAAGACTTTAAGTAATTACAACTTTTAAAACAAATTGGACAACTTTTTTAAACCAACCACCCCACAATTTTTATATAACCATATTATTTTTCTTGTGTTCATATTATATATATATATATATATATATATAGGGTGATGTTATTGTAAAAAAGTGTTTTTTGTGAGAAAGGTAAGAAAGAATCTAAACCATTAGATCTTTAATCTAATGGTTGAGATCTTAATTGCAATCTTGTAAATAGTGTTTACCATTAACATAAATAATTTTCTAGATTAATGTATAAAGGTAAATTTAACATTTTTAAATTTAGAAAGTCACATGCAATGCACATGCAAGTTCCCCCTTTCTTTTTTAAACGTCAATAACTTTTTATTCGTAACTCGTTTTTTTTAAATTACATCATAATAACGAGTGTTTTTTATCTTTAATATGAGTAACATATTGTTATACTTATGTAGAGAAAAAAATTACGTTTCGATTGGATGCTTTAGTCCATGGTGTTTTTTTCTATGTTTATACAATTATGTTTTAATTGTATTGTGATTCAAGGTGTTGTGTTTTACATTAAAACACCATGACGTAAATAAGACACCATAGCATTGCAAATAATGAATTATGATTCAAGTCATTGTGTTTTAACGTCTAGAGTATGTAACATTTTATTGTGATTATCATTCTAAATGTTAAAACACCACGACTGTATTATGATTCAATTCATGGTGTTTTTGGAATTTGTATGGTGTTTTATACCTACAAAAATAACAAAAATCATTATAGATGTTAGAACACCATGGTTGTATTACGATTCAAGTTGTGGTGTTTTCTGGTATTCGTATGGTGTTTTATACGAACTGATGATAAATTCCTAAAATAACTGATTAATTCCTAAAATAACTGATGAATTCGATTACAAGATTATATCTTTAATTATATCATTAATTAGGATTATGGGTTAATTTACCATCTTACCCTTAAATTAATAACATAGATAAGGACATGTGTCATCACCATAATCTTTCTTATCCTTCTCACACTTTTAGTCTTTTTTACAAGATCCTCTATCTATATATATATATACATACATAATTTTGCCCACACCATAGTTTTTTTAATTCTAAAAAAAATTAACATGTTACATAATCACTGGTGTTTATGTTTGCCGTCGCATTGTCTGGCAAGTGCGAACCCACACTATGGGGGCCAGGGTCCCCAAACCCTAATGTTTTCAAAAAATTTATTAACGGCGGTGTGTTAAATTTTTCATGAACCCCATATAAATAATTAGATGGAACCCATTAAAACAAAAGTAAGCTGGGTGTGGTGGTAAATTTCCTAACTTATATATGAAAAGTCACAGTTTCGAGTCACATTATAACCTTTTTTGTGTTTGTTTTTAGTTCCAAATGTAAACAAAACAACAGCCGCCTTTACCCTTGTGTGCATCAGGTTCAAAAGTACAACACCCTTGTTGCCTTCCTCTCTTCATTGTGTTTGTTTTTAGTTCCAAAATAAACAAAACAACAACCGCCTTTACCCTTATGTCCATTAGGTTCACAACACCCTTGTTGCCTTCCTCTTCATTATTTATAGAATATTGGATTTTAATAATCTCAACTATTTGTTTCTAGCTGCCAACAGTCTAAACTTAAAAGAATAATGGATTTTAATAATCCAAACTTTTAGTCATTGGCCGGAAAGGTCCCAACTTAAAAAATAACCGGTGGTGATCCCAACTTTTCGTATATTGTAAACCAATGGACTTTTACTAAAAAAAACTTTAATTTCTTTTTATCTCCTTATCCTTTTCGGCAACTTTTTCGTATAATGTAAGCCAATAGACCTTTACTAAACCGAAAAGGATAAAAAGACAAAAAGATATTAAGGTTTTTTTTTAGTAAAAGTCCATTTGTTTACAATATGTGAAAAGTTGGGACCACCACCAGTTATTATTGAAGTTGGGACCGTTGCCGGCCAATGACTAAAAGTTTGGATTATTAAAATCCATTATTTCAAACTTAAAAAATAACCACTGGCAGTCCCAACTATTAAAATATTGGCCACCAATGAACCCTGACTAACAGAACTCTAACACCATTAGTCTCTGATCACCGGAAAAACGTTTTTTTTTTTGCCTAGAAAACTCATTTTTTTGCCGGAAAAGTCAACTTTTCGTCTGAAACCTCTTTGTAACCTTATTACGGACATTTAGGAACCTTTTTCTAGTAAAAGCCCCAATTATCAAGGTCGCTGGGAAACTCACTTTTTGTTGGAAAACTTCTTCTTGGCCGGAAAACTCAACATTTTCGTCCCAAAGCCCTTTCTAACCTTGGATCCGACCTTTAGGACCCTTTTCTGGCCAAAAACGTTTTTTCGACTACTAGAGACTAACGGTGTTAGGGTTCTGTTAGTCACGGTTCATTGGAGGCCAATATGTCAATAGCTGGGACAACTAGTGTTTTTTTGAAGTTAGGACTGTTGACGGTCAACGGCGAATAGTTAGGATTATTATAATCCAATATTCCTTATTATATATTTTTAGGCTACTTTCTGTTAACGCATACCATTTATGCTGTTATGATGAATATATTAATCTAGTAGATTTAATAATTTTATTGGTTTTCGTCACACATGATGTTATGATGAATATATTAATCTATTAGATTTAATGGTTTTGTTGATTTTCGTCACACAAGGTTGAAGATAATGTTGTTGATTACGTAGGTAACCATGAGTCCATGACATCGTATTCTTAGATTTAATTTGATTTTGTATTTTTTTTCTTTTCATTTCGAATGACATGGTATTTTTATTTTACGATATTGTATTTTATTATGTTTCTCGCCTCGACCCCTGACCCGAATTATGACCAACCTGGAAATTCTAACATGAAAAATCTTAACGCTGGAAAATGGGACCCCATTGGATAAAAATCTAGGGTCCACCGCTATTGTCTGGGCACATCTCTAATACACACATATATATATTTAATATTAAATAAAATTGTATAAATAAAAAGTTGGTTTAGACTTGTAAACCAGTTCGAGCTCAATATCTGAAGCTCTTGCTCGTTTTACAAATGAGCCTATATAAAAGCTTGAATTAAATAAAATTGTATAAATAAAAAGTTGATTTAGACTTGTAAACCAGTTCGAGCTTAATGTCTGAAACTCTTGCTTGTTTAACAAACAAGCCTGCATAAAAGCTTAAGCTTGAACTCATGCTCATTTTAGCTCGGCTCCATTTAAATTCTTACCAAGCTGATCTCCAATAATATGTAAGCATCCTTTGCACCGTTGCGAATTTACATTGGGTTCAGGTTAACTAATACTAAACGGTGTGGGGGACGGCCTAGGGCCAACTTGGTGCGGCGCTGTGCATGCATACCGCCCCTAGGCCCGTCCCCATCCTCTTCGTCTTCCTTGCGACGTCAAAGCCGGGTCACCAAATTCAAAAATGCAGCCATTATCAAGGCTACCTTTTTAAAAAAAATTAATTTTCTTTATAAATATATACCATTTATCCCCCATTTCAAACCAAATATACTCAATCTCTCTCATTTTTTATATACTTCTTTAAATTTTATAAAGTTTTAGCCATGTCCTCTTCATCGTTGTGTTCATCTTCGGGTGAGGGCGATTTGTTTTTTGCAAACGCTGTAATGCAGGCAGCACAGATGATCATCGAGGAGGAAGAAGATGAAGAAACCCCGTCACAACCACGAACTAGGCAAGCCGCCATAAACCGAGACCGATAAGGTAATATTTTTTTCGGTGTTAATAATTTATTTATATTATTTTCCGGTGTTAATAATTTAGTTTTATTATTTTTCGGTGTAAATAATTTAGTTTTATTATTTTTCACGTGTAGGTGCCCATGATACTGTGTACATGACCGCGATGTTTAGACGTTGGTTCCGATTGAGTCGTCGACTGTTCTTACGTATAGCAGATGACTTGTCGCGGTCTGATCCGTAATTTACACTACGATACGACGCTAGAGGCAAAAGGGGATTCACTACTTTACAAAAATGCTCAGTGGCCATTCGCCAACTAGCACAGGGGACGACACCCAATTCGTTGGGCGAGTATTTAAGGATGGCCTAAAGAACTGCATAATAATGTTTGTACAAGTTTTGTGAATGTTTATATCTTGCTGCATAACATGATCATCGAAGATGAAGGTAGAGCGATTTGGGAGTACGACGAAAAATGCGTCTAACGGGAATTCTAACGAACCCAATGACGACATGCCAAATGAAGACTAGTAGTTTTTTTTATTAAGTTTCAGTTGTTTTTTTAATGCATTATATATAAGAACTAATATTAAGTGAGTTAATGCTTGGTTGGTCCCTGTGGTTTGCGAAAATTGCAGACTTGGTCCCAATGGTTCACTAATTACAGAGTTGGTCCTAATAGTTGTAATTTTTGCACTCCGGTGGTCCTTATCACTAACCTCTGTTAAATTTCTCAATTAAGTTGATGTTAAATGACCAAACTACCCTCAACAACTAAAAAAATAAAAGTAGAAATAAGAAACAAAAGAAGAAGAACCCACCCATCATCTTCTTCTTCACCTCTCTCTCTTTCTCTCTCTCTCACTGAAACACCAATAATCACCCGTAGCCGATCATACTTGAATCCCACAAAACCCTCCTCCTATAAATAAACACCCAGAAAAACCAAACCCCACAAAACCACCAACAAACCCCACAGATTCCGGCTAGATTCCGGCGACCAAAGCCGCAAGAAAGTCAGCTCCGGCGATCGGAACAATGAAAAAAACCCACAGATTCCGGCTAGATTCCAGCGACCGGAGGAGTGAAAAAATCCCACAGGTTAGAGCTCTGCTGTTGCTGCGTTGCAAGAAGCTTCTGAAGCTTTTCTTGTTGTTGCTCTGCTGTTGCTGTGTGCGATTCATACGAAGAGGGTTACGATTATGCCGAAAGATATGCAACTTGCGAGGAAGATTAGGGGTGAGAGGGCTTAGATGGTTGTTGGTTATGGTACGGTTTGAGGTTTTATGTATATTTCAGATCTTGTGAAGTTGTGTTAGATTTGGTTATGGTTTATGCTTTAGTTATGTTATGAATGGTTGATGGTGGTTACCGGTGTTTGAGAGAGAGAGAGGGGGGTGAAAAAGAAGATATGGGGTGGGCCATCTCTTTTGTTTCTTAATTTTTTTCTTTTTTAATTGTTGAGGGCAATTTGGTCATTTAACATCAACTTAACTGAGTAATTTAACAGAGGTTAGTGATAAGGACCACCCGAGTGCAAAAATTACAACTATTAGGACCAACTATGTAATTAGTGAACATTAAGACCAAGTCTGCAATTTTCGTAAACCACAGAGACTAACCAAACATTTAACTCAATATTAATTTTAGAGGGTAAATTAACTTTAGTATATTTTTTACTTGCAAAAATTAAAAAAAAGGGAGGCGGCCCATTCTTCGTATCCTCCTTGGGTCCTTTTCCTTTTCAGAAGTCAAACCTCTGTAGATCTACCGACACCCTCTGTCCTGAATATCCGTCGAATAAGCTATAACCAGGTATCATCGTCTCCTTGAATCTACAATGATAAATCTCTGCAGTTTCTGTTTAAGTTTCTCATTGTTTGCTTCTGATTTAGTTGTTTTAGGCTTTTCAACTCCTTAATTAACATGGAGTTGGAGCATGATATTAGACATGACCCATTTAATCACTTTGCAATTTTGATGATTAAAGATCATGTAGAAGAAGCCATTGATGTGATTAGTCATAGCTGAAAAAAGGAATATACAAAGGTTTTAGTTGTTAATTGCATGTCCGAGTATCATTAGTGGCGGAGCTAGACCAAAAGTTTTGTGTGGGAAAGTCATGGGACCAAATTTTTTCTTCCTATTTATATGTTCGGGTCGGCTCAAACAATAATAACTCTAAATTTAACTACATAATCTTCAATTCATTTAAGTGAGGCATTCTTACATATAAAAATGCTAAATATTGTTTAACAGAAAATAAAGACCAAATATTTATAATGATGCGAGAAAAATGTTAAGTACTTGGACGAAAAATTACAACTCAGCCCAACGATCTTTAAGATAAATGGTAAGTACCTTTAAGATAAAAAAGAACCCTCAACTTTGATTTATATATAAAGTAGTAACAAAATTTACTTAAAGTTTATAAACAATTATAAAACTTACAAATAGCCCGTTCTTCACATTTTTTTAACTCAATACGATAATCAAGAATGGATCCCTTCATGAGTATCATATGAACGTGTATAGTGTTTTGTTATAAGATAATCAAGAATGGATCCCTTCATGACCAACTATCAACTGGGGAAGACAATTGGTAGTGGAACTTTTGGAAAAGTGAAGATTGCTAAGTATACCGAGACCGGGGAAACTGTGGCTATCAAGATCTATAACAAAAGAAAAGTTGTTATCCGTGATATGATTGAACAGGTTACTTCAACTCTCACAATCTCTTATGATATATACATATTATTTAAAGCTTTTTGAAAGTTGATGAATGATTTCGGAATCTTTACACTACTGCCCTTCTGGTTAGTCAATTTCGGTTGATTTACTTTCCTTTATATGTATAATCTCGGCAATGCAGATAAAAATGGAAATTGCAACTATGAAGTTGCTAAAGCATCCAAATGTGGTCCGCTTATACGAGGTTTTGGCAACATTCTATTTTTTTTTAAATATTAAGATATGTGTCTCCTTTAATAATGTTTTGTTTCTTCAGGTTATAGGGACCCCTTCAGACATATACGTCATACTGGAGTATCTCCGCGGGGGAAATCTTTTGGATAAAAGTGTAATCTTATGATCTTCATATATATAGTTTTTCTTTGAGTTATTTGAAAATTTTAAAGCTAATACAGCGTGGAAAGATGATACATAACGTTACAGTTCTATTATGTAGGTGGAACATAGACGAATGAATGAAGATGAAGTCAGATATTATTTTCAACAGCTCATCAATGCTGTTGGTTATTGCCATAGTAGGGGCATCTATCATAGAGATCTAAAGGTCGTAAACGTTCATTTATAATACTTATTACCAGGTCTTTTTATGCACCTGAATCTATAGTCTCGCTACTTTCTAACCTTGTTATCCCTGCAGCCAAAAAATTTGCTTCTGGATGCATCTGGAAACCTCAAAGTTACAGATTTTGTATCGAGTGCCCTTGCTCAACAAGTTGAGGTAAATAAAATATTTGAACTTTTAATTGTTTTTTTTGTTGTATCTTATATTAAATTTTAGGGATCCTTTTTTGCAGGCCGACGGCTTGCTTCACACGAAGTGTGGAACTACAAATTATGCCGCTCCTGAGGTGCAGGCAAACTGTTAATTCTATCCTATTTCTTTATTATGCATACGATAGGTGGCCGGCCGACAAGTCGGATAGGTTGTGTAACATGGTCAAAATGGGTAATTTTGGTAGGGGCTAAAACACTTTTTGTTCATATATACATTCAACTTTATTTGCCCATTTAACCTAGTAGATATAATCATCATCATCTTACTCAATAAATCCCACCAATAGCAAATCTAAGGTAGGGCCTAAGGAGGGTAAGATGAGACAACCTTACCTCTACCCTGTAGGAATAGAGAGGCTGATTCTAGTGAGACCCCCGACTCGATAGTAGTTTTGCATCAAGCCTTGGACATAAGGCACATAACACTCAGCAATCGAGACAAAGGCCGATTAGTGCATGTACCCTTTTCTCTTTCGGCTATCAACGCCACCACATGATGCATGATTAACAGTTCGCCGCTTTTAACGTTATTTTCACAAAATTAGTAAAATAACGTTAAAATTAGTGCAATTTCACTTTTGGCCCCTAGAGGGCCCACACATATATACATTATATGCGCACGCCGCAAGCGGGGCTTAACCAGTAGATATAAAATGTAAACAAAATCGCTACCCATTTGTAAATGGGTCAAAATTGCCACCTTGCTTACTCATCTTCATCCGGTACTTGTTCATGTAGTATTGAAATTCAATCCTTTTTAGGTATTGAGTGATAAAGGATATGATGGGGCAGCTGCAGATTTATGGTCGTGTGGAGTCATACTCTTTCAATTACTTGCAGGTTACATGCCATTTAATGATTCTAATCGTGCGAACCTAGTTAGAAAAGTGAGTACTGTATTAAATTGTGTTGTAAATTTGATTCCTTGTTGTCATAATCTTGTTTTGAGTTACCTTGGGTGTTTTTGTATGTAGATTAAAGTTGCAGAGTTCACTAGTCCTCCATGGTTCTCCTTAGATACAAAAAGTTTGATACATCGCTTATTGGATCCTAACCCCTCTACTGTAAGTGTCTGTACTCACGATGGTATTTTGTTATTGAGATCATGGCTTCATTATTCCGGAATAAGACACATGCGTTATAAGATATAACTACTTGAGCATTAAAACTGTATCCAAGTCCCATTTCACTGTTTGTCCATTACAGTTCAAGTTATGCCTGTTTAAACACCGATTTTTTTTTTGTGGCAGCGGATAACATTACCTGAGCTTTTGAATGATGAGTGGTTCAAAAAGGATTTCAAACAGCCTGAAGTTATGGAAAAAGAAGAGACAAATTTTGATGATGTGAAAGCAGCTTTTCAAGTTTCAGAAGTGAGTTTATCATCTTTATTATACTACATAAAGTCTTTAAACCATTTCCAAGTGGATATGATAATTAGATGTAAAGGATGGTTGACCTTCCTTATTAAATGAAAGAGTAACACATAACTCTTAGCAGTGATGATACGGGTGTATATGAAAACACTCAGACCAAGAATAAAGAGACGGGCATAGGTCAAAAGTCAAAACGTCTTAGAATAATCCACTCCTTTGGCAACTAATCAGGTTTCTAACTCGGGACGAGAATTTTATAAATTAACTTTTATCATGAATAGCCCATTTGCAACCGATTGCCTTATATGGGAAACACATAAATATACTAACATTCAGGTGTCTTTCTGATCAAGAGTCCCCATCTTCTCAATCATAACATTACGTAATCCAGTGTGAGCCAAAGCCTCAGGAATAGTTTCAGGAACAGAGACAAAATCTAGGGTGGCAACAAACGAATGATAAGTTATTTAAGAAATATATAAAGCAATAGGATAAGTGCAAGTGTGTTTTATCATTCCGTAGGGGGAGTAGGAAGATGTATTGCAGGTTTTCAGATTATGTATTACAGGAATGTGTTTGTCATTTATGGAATCCATATAATCGACTCACAAGTATATTTTAGGAATAATGGATTTTGATAATCCAAACTATTAGCCATTGGCCAACAACGGTCCCAACTTCAAAAACAACCAGTGGTGGTCCCCACCTTTTCATATATTGTAAACCAATGAACCTTTACTAAACCGAAAAGGATAAGGAGACAAAAAGAAATTAAGGTTCTGTTAGTAAAGGTCCATTAGTTTACAATTTTGAAAAGGTGGGACCACCACTGGTTATTTTTTAAGTTGGGACCATTGCTGGCCAACTGCTAATAGTTTGGATTATTAGAATCATTATTCCTATATTTTAAAGAAACCATTGCTTTTGCAGGAAGAGTTAGGAGCTTCACTTTTAGCACACAAGGCGGCACTACAGTTTTTAGAAGGCATACAGGTACTGCTGCCTGCCTTTAACTCTTGCTACCTTGAAATAGACAAGACTTACATGCTATTTGAGCTGGGAAATCGACCAGAGGCATAAAGGGCTATATTATCTCTTGATATACAAACCGGTCAAAATTATCTATTCGAATCAAAATTGGCATTAATTCATGAGATTGTGAGAGTGTATGCCCTTAATAGTCATAAGTATGTACGATTATGGATTTGTATCGGGATATATCATTTCTCTTTGTACAAAAAGTGATGCCTACTTTTTTTGATGTTGAGAAACATACTTTAAAGAGTAAAATGCACGGATAGTCCCTGTGGTTTGTCAAATAACACCTTTAGTCCCCAACTTTTGAAAATTACACTACTTCCTGTGGTTTGCTCGGTTGTTACTCGGATAGTCCCGGAGTGGATGGAGGTTAGTTTTCTCTGTTAAGTCCACGTAAAATGACAAATTTACCCTACAATTTAAAAAACAATAAAGAACTATTTAATCTTTTAAAAACTTAAAAAAGTCTTTTAGTTTATTTGTGGGACCCACCCATAACCTACTTTATCTTCCTCCACCATCACCACCACTACCACCACCACCACTCCACCTTCAACCTCCACAAACTTCGCTTGATTCAGATGAAGGGGAGAGAGTTGACCGATGCGCCCATCATCACCCTCGCCTTCTGTTATACACCATTATTCACACCGCCGTTCAGATTCGGATAAAAGGGACCCGTCGCCGTTCGATTTCAGATGAAGGGGATTTGTCATTGTTCGATTTCAGATAAAGGGGACCCACCGCGTTTCGATTCAGACGAAGAGGATCTTCGTCTTTCTGATTCAGATGAAGTGGGCCGTTCACGTCGTTGCCGGAGCTCCTCCATCTCTGATCTCCCATCACTCACTCTCTCTAACATTCCAGGTTTTCTCTCTCTCTAACCTTCTTTCCCCGTATCCGACTCTCTAGATTTTCCAGATTTGTAAAGAGTGTGTGTGATGGGGGTGGGTGGAAGCAGGAGGTTGAAGATGATCTTGGTTGGTGAAGGTTAATAAAAAAGTGGGTCCCATTTAATTTATTAAACTTTAACTATATTTATTTTTATATTTAAGTTATTTATTTTAATGATAAGGGCATTTTAGTCAATTTATTTCCACTTAACAGAGAAAGCTAACCTCCGTCCACTCTAGGGACTATCCGAGTAACAACCGAGCAAACCACAAGGAGCATGAGTGTAATTTTCAAAAGTTGAGGACTAAATGTGTTATTTTGAGAAACCACAGGGACTATCTGTGCAGTTTACTCTACTTTAAAATAAATGTTATATGTATTTTAATAAACATCATTTTAGCCCAGTTTGTAACCAGGTACTAAAAGATATGCTCTACCCTAATAAGTTTAAATATGCAGTTTTAGAGTGGATGACTAGTTCATTAGATATTTAATAATTATTATTTGTTATTTATCAAAAGTGGTATATTCGATACGATATTGTCATTCTTCATTAGTTTATTAGCTTTTGTATTTAACTTTTTTAGATACTGTTTTTATAAATATGTATAATCTTTCTTGCTCTGCGATTACTTAGGACTACAGATTAGAAGATATATTATCTGCCACCAACAACTTTTCGGATGGAAATCTCATTACGGAAGGTAGATTAGGAAAGGTGTACAGAGGACAACGTTTGCAGTATGGGAATTTGATGAACTTTGCTGTACGAAGGTTAGATCGTAAATACGGGCAAGGAGACGAGTTTGAGACGGAGATTTCAATGCTTAAGAGTCTCCAACATAAAAATATTGTTTCCTTCTTTCGGCTTTGTGATGAGAATAATGAAAAGATGATAATTTACAAACAATCAGTTCATGGAACTCTTGACCAACATCTGAATGATCCAAATCTCACATGGTCTCGAAGACTTCAAATATGTTTAGGTGTTGCTAATGCATTGAACTACATCCATTATGATTTCATACATTGTGACATCAGTAGCTCTAAAATATTTTTAGACGATAATTGGGAACCCAAGATGTATGGTTTTGAACTTTCTACAAAATATCCTCAAAGTTGGAGGCATCGCCTTCTCTTCTTTCGCTACTTTGGTAACAACAATATGACACCCAAATATGATGTTTGCTCTTTTGGTGTGTTATTGTTTGAAGTCCTTTGTGGGAGGAAACCAATGATTACAAATGAAGGTGTTCAGGACGAACTTGATAAGATCATCAATCCTAATTTAAGGAAACAAATGGACACACATTCGTTGGAACTCTTCACAGACATAACTTATAAATGCTTGAATCAACAACTTGTGCAGCGTCCTACTATGGATCAGATTGTCAAAGAACTTAAGGAGGTGTTGGAACTTCAATTGAAACATGCAAATCTTGTAAGCCCATCCTTTTGTTTTTTCATCCTTTTCTGATTATTACTTTTATGTTTACGCGTTTATTTTTATGGCCGCAATTTGTTTTAAAGGAACACTCGATAGCTGCAGATGGAGGTACATCATCCAACAATTCGAAGGTAACTACTTTATTGTAATTAGTTTTAGGTGATTATAGTGTTCATGAAGTTGTATTTTTACCATAACCCAAGCGACATAGTTGACTAAATTTGGTTTTGCATAGTCTGTTTGTAGTCCATGGGATATAAAATTTAATAGTTGAACTAAGTAAGTTATTTTATTTAACAAAAAAATGCAAGGAAAAAGGATAAAATAAGAAAAGCCCCATACCCAACGAGACTAGACCAAAAAAAGATGTCATTTTGAAAAATGATGACCTTGTTATTTTTGTTACACTTGACCTTGGTTTTATAAAAGTGCAAGGTGCTTCAACGCATTTAGGTACAACCAAAAGTTGCATATCTTTTATCTCTTTACATAGCTGTCATTTTCATCAAATAAACCATTCATAATCTCTTCATTCTTTGTTTGGTTTTAATCTATAAGTATGAGGTCTTTCCCACACACACACACACATATATATATATAGAGAGAGAGAAAGAGTACTGTACAATTGGCCTTAACGTACGAGTGTATGCGATGAGTATTCTGCACGTTATAAAACCTCAAAACTATAAATCGGCATGTTGGAATTTGTCCGAGTTTATGAACCGCATGTTGGGAGTGTCCGAGTTTGTGAAACCGCATGTTGGAAGCTTCCGAGTTTGTGAACCGCATGTTGGAATCTTTCGAGTTTGTGAAGTCCGCATGTTTCAATCGTCCGGTTTTGTGAAGTCCGCATGGTGAATCTTACGTATTTGTGAGTCTTTCGAGTTTGTACGTTAAAATCCGCATGTTATATGTTCATCGCGTACGCATCGTACGTTAAGCCCAATTGTACGTTAACTAAACCCTATATATATATATATGTATATATATATGGATTAGGATCAAATACAAAGGGTAAGAAGGATTATACTCCAATGTGAACACAACCAAAATACTTAAAAACACACATTTTTTTAATAATCTTTATATAAAAATCGCTACTTTTCATCAAAAAGAAAAAAAAAAAACGTTTTTTTAAATACGGAAAGTTGCGGTTTTTTTATAAAGATTATTAAAAAAAATGTGTTTTTTTAGATTTTTAGGTTTTTTGGGGGTTTAGTTTTTACTTTTTAGCATTTAGCTTGGGTTGAGGGGGGGGGGGTTGGTGGTTTAGGTTTTTGGGGGGTGGGGGGTTTAGGTTTTTGGTTGGGGGTGGGTGTGGGGCGGTTTAGGTTTTTGGGTTTTTGCATGTGCATGTTCTTTTTCTCGTATGGACAAAACTATGGACACTTGTCACTCTATGGTGGCTTCTTACACTTCTTATTTTTAAACCCCTTTGTATTATAACTCAACCCAAATATATATATATATATATATATATATATATATATATATATAGCGGCCGGTTATTGTACAAATTGCCTTAACGTACGATGCGTACGAGATGCAATATCAACATGCGAGTGGTTTTTTTGAACAACATGCGACTTTTTTTTAACATGCGATTTTTTTAACATGCGACCTTTGGTTTTTGCAACATGCGAGATTTCCTTTCTAGGATTATAACGTGCGAACTTGACATTGCATACGCTCGTACGTTAAGTCACAATGTACAATACACTTTCACTATATACATATATATATACATATAAATATATATATATAGGGTTAGGATCATGTGAGAAGCACTATGCTAATTGAGAAACTTGAGAAGCATTCTGGACCACACATTTTCTCTAAGCTTTTCATAATATACACATACGTATAGTTTAAAATTGACTATATACATATATGTATAGTTCAATATACATATATGTATATAGTGAATTTTAAACTATACGTATGTGTATATTACGGAAAGCTTAGAGAAATGTGTGGTCCAGAATGTTTCTCAAGTTTCTCAAATAGGGTGGACTTCTCTTAGGATCCCTACCCTATATGTGTATATATATATATATATATATATATATATATATATATATATATATATATATATATATATATATATATATATATATATATATATATATATATATATATATATAGCGAGAGAGAGAGAGAAAGTGTATTGTACAATTGGCCTTAACGTACGATGCGTACGCGATGTGAGTTCCGCATGCTATAATCCGCCAAAACGAGGATCCGCATGTTATAAACCATAAACCAGCATGTTATAAATCCGCATGTTATAACCCCATAAATTCGCATGTTATAAGCCATAAAACCCGTATGTTATAAACCCACAAACCCGCATGTTATAAAACCCAGTAACCCGCATGTTATAACCCCATAAATTCGCATGTTATAAGCCCATAAAACCCGTATGTTATAAACCCACAAACCCGCATGTTATAAAACCCAGTAACCCGCATGTTATAACCCCATAAATCCGCATGTTATAAACCCACAAATCCGCATGGTGTAAACAAAAACCGCATGTTATATTCTCATCTCTTACACATGGTACGTTAAGGCCAATTGTACGTTAACTAACTATATGTATCTTTGAAAGTCTAAAGATACATGCCCCACTCTGTTGTACTTGTTATTTACTTTATAAAATTAGTTTTTCTCTTCCGATGCGTCTATGTTTTCCTGTGATACTAGATAGGGATGAACATAGTATGAAGGACACTAATCTTTATCTAATTTATCATCCTTGCTTGCATGTACAAGCTTTATTACTCCTCTTCTTACTTGACGTTTAATTTTGCAGATCGAGTTTTTGAAGATCCCACTTAGGGAAATAAGGCGAGCCACAAATGATTTTGATGAAGCAGGCTCTGTTGGGTGGGGCGGGTATGGCATAGTTTACAAGGCAAAACTGGACGTTTTAGACATCCAAAGTTTGTCATCTATAGAAGGGAAGTGTAAAGATGAACTGCGCAAGATAAACAAAACTGTAGCCATAAAGCGCATATTTAGTAGAGAAGATGAGCAAGGTAAACAAGGGTTTTTAACAGAAATTGAATTGCTTACTAGCTGTAAGCATTCAAATATAGTATCTCTTCTTGGATTTTCTAGAGAAGCTCGTGAAATGATTCTTGTCTACGAGTATGCTTTTAAAGGAAGCCTCAGTGATTATTTGGGAAGCAATAGTAAAATGGTTACACTTACTTGGGCACAAAGATTACAGATTTGCCTTGGTATTGCACATGGAATTAATTACCTTCATACCAACACAGAGGGAAAACCAAGGATAATACATCGAGATATAAAGAGTGAGAACATTCTGTTAGATGAAAATCTGAACGCAAAGATTGCTGACTTTGGTCTCTCAAAGTTCCATCCTATGAAGCAACAAGCTAGCACTATTTATACAAGAAATATTGCAGGCACAGAGGTATACATGGATCCAGAGTATTTGACTACATTCAAATATAAAAAGGAATCAGATATTTATTCATTTGGAGTAGTTTTATTTGAGGTCCTATCCGGGAGGTTGGCCTATGACCCAATTTACCTTGGTGAGTATGACATGGGCCTTGCACCCATTGCAAGGAGACGATTCAATGAGGGAACGTTAAAGGAATTGATAGATCCTAAAATGTTAGAAGGAGATGATGATCACATTTTTACTTTAAATAGAGGACCCAATCAAGATTCTTTGGACACGTATTCAAAAATTGCATATCAATGTTTGGCAGAAACTCAAGGCAAACGTCCAACAATGGAAGTCATAATCAAGGAACTTCAAAATGCATTGAACTTGCAAGTAAGTCAACCTTTTCTTTTTATAGAAAATACAATTTTGTTTCTTCATATCATTGACCCGTTTTAAACTTAGCGTGCTCATGATTTTCTTTGTAGAATTTCAATCTGCACTCAAAATATACAATACTGATGCAAAATTGCAAATGGGGATGTATCAGTATGAAAACGTTGTGCTGTAGTTTAAAATAGTAATGTCCTTTTTATACATGGATATGCTAAGATCCTTTTTGCATTAACCCAACCGTTCACCACACATTACATGTGTGTGCGCGCGCATGTCTTGCAATTCTAAAAAGACAAACAAAGGGAAAGGACAATTCCGTTTTTATTTTGTTTTCATTCTTGCCAGCATGTACAAATTTCTTAAATATTTTAACACACAATGTTGTTTCAGGGGGATACCATGGAACTATCAAGATTTGAACTCAGTGATATAGTGTTGGCTACTGAGAACTTTGCTGAAACATACTGCATTGGTGTAGACTCAAATGGGATGGTGTATAAAGCTGAACTTGAGCATTTTGGCAACGAAAAAAAAAAAAAATAGTTCGTTGGAAACACAAGGGAAGGATAATGGTGAACCATCCAAGAAACGCATTACCGTGGCTATAAAACGCATCACAAGTAGAAAAGGTGCGCAAGGAAAAGAAGGATTCTTTTCAGAACTTGAAATGCGTGCTAGTTATAAGCATCCAAATATAGTTTTTCTTCTTGGCTTTTGTGACGAAGGTGATGAAATGATCCTTGTCTACGAGCATGCAACTAAGGGAAGCCTCGATGATTGTTTGAAAAACGTTGGTTACATTGATAATCTTACATGGACCCATTGTCTACAGCTATGCATTGAGATTGCACGAGGACTCAATCACCTTCACACTAAGATGGGCATCCTACATGGTGACATAAAGAGTGCCAACATTCTGTTAGACAAAAACAGGAAGGCAAAGATTGCTTACTTTGGGATCTCTAAGTTACATCCAACAAATCAAGAGGCAGGCATGAAAGTGTTCAGGGATCTAGAATATGAAACAACAGGTGAATTGAAAAGAGAGTCAGATGTTTTCTCTTTTGGGGTGGTTCTTTTTGAAATCTTTTCTTGGAAGTTGGCATATGACCCAGGTTACAGCGTAGTAAATGACAAAAGGCTTGCACGCCAATGCATCAATATTGACGGAATGATACAAAGCCTAATAGATCCTGAGCTAAAGGAAGAAACTGACAAAATCACTCCAAATGGAGGACCCGATGAAGATTCTTTGTACACATTTTTTAAAGTTGCATGTCGATGTGTTGGAGAAGCTTTTGAACGCCCTACAATGGAAACCATCATTAAAGAATTTGAGAGAGCATTACACTTACATGTAAGTCAATATAATTAAAAAGTACAACTTTCTTTTTTCTCTTTATATTCTTGATCACTTGCTAAGAGTATTATGCTCTCCTATTATCTTACCTGCTCTCCTTATATGCATGAAAACTTTTCAATGGGTTGGGCATTGTAGCAAACATCCAATGCAAATTTAGCAAAGCCCCTTTACTCAACTATCAGGGCCAAAAGCTTCTTTTAATGCTATGATTTTGAAGCTCCTCAATATTCAAGATTTTCACTATTGTTCTGATTAAGTTTTTTGAATTGCTTACAACAAGTGATTTCATTACATCACATGATCTCTTATATGTTTCATGTTTGTTTTGCAAGAATGAATCCACAAACCATGACGAAAGCAAAGAATGACAAATTCTTAAAAGGCTTAAGAGATGTAAATGCACAGCAACAAGATTTCCAATCAAATAGCAGTGTGATATTGTCACATACATCACCTTTCAAGTCTATTGCAAGGACGTGAGATGCTCAAACGCGAAGAAATATTGTTCAAGGAAGCATGTGGGTGAATGTGTAACTTAATTTCCAGTCACGTGATCCACTATAGATACTAATGTTTGGTTCAGTGTGATCTTTGTGTTTGGTTTAGATGCGCAATATCTAGTCACTTGTGTTTAGAATGCGCAATATCAGGTCGTCATGCAGAGTAAGGGGAGCTCTGGCATCCGTATTTTCTTAACCATTTTGTAATATTAATCAATTATGTAAAGATTACCCAAAAAAATGATCCCAAAGTTTCGTGGAAGACTTTTCAAAAGGATTTAGGATAATACTAATTTACAATTACTGTGGGGTACAAGTAACCTCGTCCAAAGAAACTCTACCTAAGTACAATATTAATAATATTACAAGTCTTGGTTCGTCCATTCTGAGGCTCATTGGTCTTATTTCTGCTTAGGAGTCTTGCCTAAAGGTACACACAACACATTAACAAAGCTTAATGAATACATGAGATGTTAGTCTTCAAAACGAGTGTAAAACCTCTTTCAAAAATAGAGTTTAAAACTAGAATTACCAGTAGCACAACCGAATGCTAACTTGTAACACACAGCTATGCTCAGCATAGGACATAACCGTGTGGTAAGAATTCAAGGCACTACAAAGCTAAAGTGTTGTCTGTATCAAAGCAGGGTTATGTGCCCTTTTGGTTCATAACCATGTGCCCTACATTTTCATCATTGAACATGATTGTTCACGCTGCCTTACCCATTTCAATTCGCCTTTCGAGCAGATAGTCGTGTGTCCTACAACCTTTATCACTCATTACTAATTCAGAAATCATTAATTTCATATTAGGGTATGTGAACTCGCTAACCATTGAGGTAGGCTTGCCTAAAGTTCATCAAGCAACTGACGGTTAGCCTGTACAATTAGTTATGCTTAACTAGAGTTTATGACCAATTTATTCTTTATTTTTCATCGCCATCTTCCATCCCATCTAAACAAAATTCAGGTATCGGTATTCAACCCGATCCAACCTGTTCATTTTAAAATCAACAAAAATGAAGTTGATCACCTAATATATGGATAATAATGTTAAAAATAACTATGAATTATGAAAGTATAACTGATCAGTCAAAATAAGTTTGACTAATTTGGTCAAGCAATTGATCCAAATTGTCATTCGGGTCAAGTTTATTCAAAATCATCATTTTCACAATAATCTTACTTTGGATTTTCATATAAGTCAGTGTCAGTGGTGGTTTGAATTAGTTTCAAATCCATATATAGTCAGTCTCACTTTTTATCAAATTTACCAACAACCCACAAACCCATATTCTGCTGCCTTACATTTCGACAAAGCTTGCATAGTTACCCTGCAACACACCATTCGAACCCCTGAAAATTACAGAGCTGCAAACAACAAAGAAATTAAATTGATTCCATAATTATACTTCATATATGATATATCATAGTGACAGTACTAGTCTATTGACAAAATGCACGTGTACAAAGTATGTGCATAAAAGAGAAAAGAGTAAAATGCCAAAATGGTATCTTAGTTTAGGTCATTTTTGTCACTTCAGTCCAAAAATGAAACTTTTTGTATCTAGGTCATGAGGTTTCATTTTTGTTGCCATTTCCATCAAAATCACTAACTCAGTTAAAATGTATCGTTGACTCATGGACGGTTTTGGCAATCACCACTAGCACCGCCACAACAACCCCGTCTATCTCCGCACTCGTACCTCAACTTCCCTCGTCGACCCATTGTACCAAACATTAGTACCACTTGTCTCTCCCGTCGTATCAAACATCATTAATTTATTATTATTATTTTTTATTTAAAGGTAAAAAAGTGTCACACCCGAACCAATGGCGAAAACATCGAAGTGAGACGAAAACGAGATTGCAAGAGACTTCATAACGACTAATTGTGACAAGTATTTAAAGTAACGATTCTTCATTTCATGCTAAAAAGGAATACATTGTTCGAAAATGGAAATACGACAACTATAACATACCAATTAAACAACAAAACATAATTTAACCTAAGTGCGTTTCTAGTCTTTCCTACTAGATTTCTTTTCGACGCATCAACATCATGCTCATGCAATATATATTAAAGTAACATGTCAACACAAAAGCATTGGTGAGCATACAAGTTTAGTGTAGTAGCATATGTATAAAAGAATTTTAACGAGATCCACATGGCAAAAACGTATACTAACGGATAAAATATCATGAACTAGCATACATCACATACGTGTCAACCCAAAGATTCCACTAGCGTAATCTTATCGTCGCAACAACAAGACCGTTTGTATGATTACTTAACATAGACCCAACAAGCGAGGTGTGCTACTCCTATAGCACTATACCTGTTAAGGTAGGCTCGTACGAAGTTAATGACAAAGTATAGTGCAAGAATGGCTTCTAGCATGCATGTATTTCTAAGTATAAACGTATAGAGCATGTATTATGGATTTGTTTGTATAAAAGGTATTTGCATATGTGTGAGTTTTTATATGGTAATATATATTACACCCTAAAGTGATAAAAACGGAAATAGGGTCATGTATACTCATGGTTTGCGAAGTAATTCCACGTAGCGAGTTTGACGAGTCTTGTGTTTATAGAACCTAAGAGGGAAACAAAGGTGTGTGAGTTGCGATTTTTGTTTAACGAAGAGGATTCGAAAAATTAAAAGTTAACATTTTAGGAATGTAAATTAAAGCACCATGGGAATGGTCGTGCAAGGAGGTAGGATGAATTTCATCCATTTAACCTCATTATATGATTCACAAAAGCACAAAATCATCAACTTTGTTGATGATTTCGGTTGGTCATGAATATGAAAATAATAAGAATTTAAACCTACTAAATCTATAAACAACCAAGGGAGCTAGCTAGATGCGTGCATCCCAAAAATGAAAAGTGCTTAGGAACGTGATGTAGCATTGTCCTTTTGATGGAAATCGTTTGAGACTTAGTAGTATGAAGTTAATAAAACAAGTAAGGTAGTGGAACAAGGTTGAAGAGCCAAAGGTTCTATGGTCCTCACTTTTACCAAAATACAAGTTCAACCATATGAATGATGGTGAACTTGGATGGTTTCAACATTTGTAGGTTATTTGAAACTTTACCAAAACAGAAAGTTTAGAAGGTGTTTGAACCTCTAAACTCATAATAATCAACCATACACAAGCTCCTTTAGTACATTTCATCACTAAATATAATACCTACTTTAGTATACTCCTTTTCATCATTTTATTATTTTAAACTATATTTTATTAAAATTATATCTAACATAAAAACATATATAAATCTGTATCTATCATCCTCCAAACCAAACCTTGATACCCAAGATTTACCATAAACACATATTAACTTATATCTTAACATGTTAATCCATGATCACCATCAAACATCATCATCACGTTCCATAACCACTTTTATCTTTCTAAAACTCCATTATTAGCAAAAATAACCATATGAACACAAACATCCTTTTAGACTATATTTTTAGCATGATGTTATCACATGAACATAACCATTCTTATCAAAAATCATTTTACACCAAAATACGTTCGTACATATATTTATATCATACTAAAACCAACAATAAACACATAAAAGCATCTACACAAACCTATGGAAAAAAGAACACACACACACACACATATATATATATATATATATATATATACATAGAGAGGCCGGTTATTATACAATTGCTCTTATCCTACAAAATGTACACGATCATTCCAGCCGTACGATCTGGTGCGAATTCACCCGTGTGATTTCATCTTCTCATGCGAAAATACCATGGCCATGCGATTTTATTGCATGTTGTATCAACATGCGATTTTGCAACTCCCATATATGCGATTTTTATAACATGCGAAATCACGGTCGCGTACACTCGTGCGATTTTGCAACTCCCACATATGCGCTTTTTATAACATGCGAAATCACGGTCGCGTACGCTCGTACGTTAAGGGCTCTTGTACGTTATACTTTTTCTATATATATATATATATAAATACACCATTTTTTACTACGAGTTTTACTTGTTAAATCCAAACACTTGTTAACATCTCTTTTGGTGATTATACTTGTACAAGTACACACTAAGCAAGATATAAATTTAACAAGTTTAGGATCCATACCTAAGCTAAGAAAACTCCTTAAAATTAGATAAATGAAACTTGTAAGTTGAGATGTAGCTCCAATTTTCCTTCTAAAACACATCAACTTTTAGGGAATTTTAGTGTGTTTTTAATGTTAAAAATAATTAAAAAAAGTTGGAGGCGGTGGGGTCTTGGCCGTATGAGAGTGAGAGTAAGAGAGGATGTTTTTGTGTTTAAGAAAAATGGAAATGAGGAGATAAGGCTTATGTTCTTATAAGTTTGAAAATATCTAAAAGTGAATCATGGCTTTTCAAACTTCAAGGCTATCATGTCTCTGCATGGGGATAGACGTAGGATATCGGTACGGGAAAGATGCGTCCTACCATATACATCAAATATTTCTTTTTATCATGAAATTAATAAATTTAAATTTGTGTTTTTTTTATAGCTTTCGATATATAAAGTTTCATAAAAAAACGAATACGGTTTTGCGATGTACTTATTTTTATCTACGTTTTGATATAAATTTTATAAAAAACGGAGGTGTATCTAATATAACGTTTTATAAATCGTTATAAAATTTTATATTCCGTCTTTTATAAAATTTATACCAAAACGTAGATGAAAATGAGCACTTCACAAAACTGTATTCATTTTTTAATAAAACATTATATATCGAAAACTATAAATGAAAACACAAATTTGAATTCATTAGTGTCAAATCTCTTGGTGTAAATAACAAAAAGTTGGGTGGAAATAGAATCACCCGGGAAAGATTTGATTAGAAGTTTGAATAAAATAATACAAAAGTAAACTGCCAAAATCGTCGCTGAGGTTTGGATACAACTGTTAGATCTATCCAAAACACTTTTTTTTCTCAACTGAACCACTGAGGTTTCAAAATTATTACCAGATCCATCCACTTTTCTAACCTTGTTAAAAAATAATCTTAAATGAAGGATATTTTGGTAATCAATGCATATTTTGAACAACCACTGATTTACAACACAAAAACATATATGCATATTTTATTGTTCAATTCATCCAGACATTGAATTTATATAATTACTTGAAAGTGATATTAAAACATAGAGATATATTACATGGATTGTTGAAATTTGGAAATACGCAGCCAATTCAAAAGAGACAATAAGGATACAATATTAAAGGTGTCCTATTTAGTCTTGGTTCTAAATATATATACCAACCGCAGAAGTTGGTCAACCAATTAATAAGTTTGTTTTTGAAAGGTAATTAATAAGTAAGTTTGATCTTTATATCAACTCACAATCTTTCTAGCGTAACAAATACACCAATTTAAAGGTGACCTCTTTCATGATAATTTACATTGCCTCCGGTTTCTGTACCCTTCCAGTGTGTATTAACCTGATTTGCTAGGATCACCCAATGTGAAGGAATGAAAACCAAATATAGCAATCGTATTAAAGTGAACAAGAGTTCCAGCTACTCTTGAAAAAATATGTTTCATATATATGTTTTCAATAAAGGCATTTAGATTCTTTGCATTATTTTGTATTTATATATAACGAAATTATAAGGTTTCTTAAAGTCATTATCAATTAAAATGAGATAATCAAACTATCTTGTTAACCGGAGGAAATAATGGGAGATCGGCGGCAGCGACTTACAAAAATTTTCGTCACAAACCTACCGGATCGTTGTCGCGGCAATGATTTGGCCGGAGTCTTACGAGAATACAGTATTATTTACATTTACAATATTTACATAGCGAAGAAGAGAGACAAAGGCGGCAACCGCTTTGGGTTTGTTTCGTTTCTGGACGTCAAAAATAAGATCGAACTGGTCAGGAGCATGTCTAACATCTGGCTGGGAGCTTTTAAGTTATCGATCAATATTGCACGGTTTGTTCTGGAAGATGGGGAGATCAACGAGAGACGGATACCGGAAGCACCAAGGAAGACGAAGATACCGACTTCACATGGTTTTGGTGGACAGTTTACAAATTTTACCAGGAAGGGTTCATTGTCCTTCAAAGATGTGCTCACGAGAGATAGAGGCATGGATAAGGCGATAAAGAAAACTTTGGCACTCGATGATAAATTGTCTGGTTTTGAGAACCTTCTTGGTAGGTCTCTTGTTCTTAGGGCGGCCTCCTTTGAAGTTCTTAAGAACATCAAGATTTTTGTGAAAGATATGGGATTGTTGACATGAGGGTTGAGGTATTTGGGAGGAATGGACTTTTTATTATCGTATAAGACAAACGAGCAGGCTGTGATGGCAAGAGATGAGTTCACGGGTAGAGGCGAGGATTTTAAATCTGTGATGATTTGGGATGGACAGGAACTTGCGTTCGAAAGGATCGCTTGGGTCAAAGTTCAAGGAGTACCGATTTAGGTGTTGTCGAACGAGGTCATTGACGATGTAGCCAACTTGTTTGGGAAGGTAGTCCATAAAGCGCAGCATGCAGCCGACGATGCAGACGTATCTTACTATTACATGGGGCTGGCGGTCAATGACGGTTGTCCGATTCTTGGTAGGTTTCCATGACGTGGAGAAAAAAGACGTTTAGTGTCTGGGTTTCAGGAGACGCCGGGGATTGGTTGCGGGGTTTTTTGCAGCCGGAAAAAAAGCCACTCATTCGTCGACGGAGGAAGAAGACATGACTGAAACGGGTTCTCAGGTTGCTACCAACGCTTCGCCGGAGAATGGTCAGGATGCCGGAATTGTGCCGCCGGAAAAGATATGGAAGGTAATAATGACAGATATTTGAATGTTGATTGTTAGTTTTCTAATTTGGAGGAGTTTCCGTTATCTCAAGAGGGAGGACCTAGTGGGGTTGACTTAGATGTCGAAAACAATAACAACAAAAACAAAAGAATAAAGAACATGTTGATGTGGGACAGGATTCGTTGGAAAATTACAAAAGTAGTAATGATAGACCTCATAAAGAAACAAGACTAAACATGGATTTGGGTTGGACCCAATCATTATGGGTTCCAAGGTTACTACTAAAAGAGGTAAAGATAATGTTGTTGGGCCTATTATTTTAATGATTTGGAATCTGAGGATCATATTGCTAGTGATAACGAGGTGGAAAACAATTATGAGTTGGGATTAAATAATTCAAGAAGGATTGAGAGTAATGATGAAACTCACATCACGCCTTCAGTCGAAAGAACTGATGTAAGTTTGGATTTAAATTGTGAACCTGCTTTAGTGGGGGATTGTGCACAGTCAGAAGAGGCGAGGCCAGTTTGTCCGGATAAAATTCAGTCCTCGAGGTCGGTTGGTTGTGAATCAGAAATGTGTGAAATAGAAGCCACAAAAAATCTTGGTGACAAAGTAGGTGCGAGATTGCCAAACTTCGATTACATGATTATGGACTCGATTGTCCATGAAAGGGTACAATTATGTAAGTCATTAATTTTATTTCAATTAATATTTGTGGGCTTGGGGTTGTTGATAAGGCGGGTTGGATAAAGAGGATTAAGTCGGATTTTGGAGCTTCGTTCTTGTCGCTCCAAGAGACGATGTGTTCGGATCCTAAAATAGAGGTGTTGGCTGATTTTTGGGGTGATTATGGGTTTGAGTTTGACTGGGTTAACGCGGATGGTAGATCAGGGGGGTGGTCAGTATGTGGGATTCAAAGGTGTTTCAAAAGGAAAGTTCGATTAAACATGACATTTTTTTGGTTACATTCGGTTGGGTTCGAGATGGGAATCACAGATTGAACATAATGAATGTTTATGCCCCTCAGAATAATACAGTTAAAAGGGTTCTATGGCAGGAGATTATTCAGGTGATTCAATCGGGGTAGGAGTGGTAGGTTGTTTTGGGAGATTTTAATTCAGTGCGCTATCCCGAAGACAGAAAAAATACTTTGTTTGATCCGGTGGGGGCCATGGATTTTAATGATTTTATTTTTGAAGCAGAACTCAGGGAGCACAACATGAAAGGTATGAAATATACCTACTTGGCTACCAGGGAAGGTTGCAAATTAAGTAAAATAGACAGGGTGTTTGTTTGCTCTGGGTTTTTCAACAAATGGCCAAACGCCAGTTTGGAGCCCTTCCTAGAGTACGACCGGATCACTCGCCTTTGGTTCTTTCTGGAGTTGATAATAATTTTGGTCCGAAACCTTTTTGTTGGTTCAATTCTTGGATGGATATGCCTGACTGTGAAGAGGTTGTCAGTAAGGCGTTGGACGGGTATGTTTGTGATGGTCCTCCGGATGTGGTTCTTTTAAAAAAAATTCAAGAGGCTCAGAGACAGGCTTAGGAAATGGTCGAAGACTATTATTCTAAGGAAAAGGAAGAGATGGTGATTCTTAAAGCGGAAAAAGAAGATCTTGAGTTGCGTATGGAAGAGAGAGATTTATTAGAGGAGGAATTGTGGGTGTGGATGGAATGTAGAAAAAGCATCGAAGAAATTGATATTTTCAGATGTAAAGATATGAAGCAAAAGTCTCGGGTCAGATGGGCTTCTTTTGGAGATGACAACTCAGCTTTCTTTCACAGTATGGTTAATGGGAGAAAGGCTAGGAATGCGATTCCTGGCTTGGAGATTGGGGAGTGGATCTCTAAACCGTCCCTAGTTAAGAAAAATATATTAAAATATTTTAGAGATCATTTCAAAGAAAAGTTTAAAGTGCGACCGCCATTGGATTGTGACGATATTACTAAGGTGCCGGTGGAGTTCAAGGAGAGTCTAATCGAGCCTTTTTTTTTCTAGAAAAGAGATTAAGGATGCAATTTTTTAATGTGGGGCAAATAAGGCCCCCGGGCCGGATGGTTTTAATTTCAAGTTCGTGAATAGATTTTGGAGTTTCTTTGAGGATGACTTCTTCAATATTTTTTCTTTCATGAGGCAGGTTTGATTAGTTTTGGTTGTGGGTCGGCTTTTATAACTTTGATTCCTAAAGTTTGCACCCCTTTGGGTCTCAAAGATTATACACCTATTACCCTTATAGGGATTATTAGTAAAGTGATCTCTAAGGTCCTTGCTAATCGTCTTAAAAAGGATTTGGGGTTCGTGATCTCGTAGAATCAATCAGCGTTTTTATATGATCGTTTCATTTTGGATGGGCCTTTGATTGTAAACGAGCTTTTGGGATGGTTTAAGAAAAAAGATAGAAAGGCATTTTTATTGAAGATCGACTTTGAGAAAGCATAAGATAATGTGAATTGAAACTCTCTTTTATCCATAATGTTGCAAATGGGTTTTCTGGATCGATGGGTTCCATGGATTAGAGGGATTTGGAGTCGGCTCGATCTGCGGTTCTAGTTAATGGTTCACCGACTTTTGAGTTCAAGTGTGAGAAAGGCGTCCGACAAGGAGACCCTATCTCCCCGTTTCTCTTCTTGATTGTGATGGAAGCTCTTTCGTAGGTTCTAAAGAAAGCAAAGTCGGTCGGTGAGCTTTCTGGAGTTCAACTTTCAGAGAATGAACAAGATGTTTCTCGTTTGTTTTATGTGGATGAAGCACTTATCTAGGGGGAATGGTCGAGAGAAAACTTGGAGAAGACCGCTAGAATTCTTCGGGTTTTTTACCTATGTTCGGGGTTACGAATCAATCTTCATAAATCTAATCTTTTTGGCATAGGTACGACTGACACCGAGGTGGATAATATGCTTGGCGTGTTGAGATGTAGAAGAGGTATTGTTCCTTTTAATTATCTCGGTATAAAAGTGGGTGTTGGGATTGAACCCTACAAAAGAACAGATGATAGAAAGCCAAAACAGGTCTACTCTATATGATCCAGAATAAACAGAGTTTAGATTCACTCCTTTTAAAGACCAGCTACCAAACCGCTGCTAGTTCTAACAACTGCCTTGTGACAAAGCTCTGCCAATTATAAAGTCTGCTGTTTTACCAAACCTCTGATGGGTCAAAGGTCTGATCATCCTTTGAAGAACATTTGCCGGTACTACATCAGGCTTTATGCTTATCAGTGGTTAGGGTCATCAGTGCTTTGCTATCAGTGTTTAGGTTAGGCAGTGGTTAGAGTTGGTTATTGCTGTTAGATGTCACTGTCAAGATTGTAACATCCGTCAAAAACGGATTTACCAAACCCGCTCCGTTTATCAACCGAACAGTCAGTTAAAATTTTCGTTGCGAATTAAATGCCCAAAATAATTTTAAACGATACATAATCAATTATTATGCGGGGATATATATTTAGTTTTTGAAAAACTGATAAAAAATCGCAAAATAAAAATGATTTGCTTCTGCCGGGTTTCGAACTCGGGTCGGTAACCGGCTCAACAACAACTTATCACCCAGCCAATCAACCGCTCCGCCGCTTTGATTTTATGTTAATAACAGGAAACAATTAATTCAAATATTCAAGTTCGGAAGTCAAATTCGTCAATTTGCGCCCAATTAGCAGTCGTCGGAAATCCCGACGACTTCGCCGTTTAATTACGTTTCCGCTCAAATTAACCGAAGACTTAACTCTCACAACGGTTATAACCGACGTCTGAACCCGCGACATCAGCCATAACCGCCGGAGAACGGCTGACTTCGAATTGGGACCAAATTCAGACCCCATACATCTCGATACTACCCTATAAATTCACCCACAACTCGCCAGAAACCTTTCACACTCAAATCGCACCCTTTCTCGGCGAAAACTCACTCGCCGGAAATATTTTATACGTCGCCGGAAAACCGAGTTTTTAATCTCTGAGCTTCACTGAACCCCCTAAACTTATACCGAAGTCACCCACACCCTTTGTAAACTTTCTGAAGATTCTCTGCTTGCTGTCGCCGGAGTTCTGCCGGAAAACAGAGGAGAACCAGTCGGTACTTTTCACGCCTAAATTCCTTTCTTTTTACTTTTATCTCGTCTGTAATTGATCATTAAACGCTAAAGAAAACTGAATCAACACTTCGAATCAGTCAGTCGTCACTTCCGGTGAAAACCAGTGAAGAAGACGAAGTTTCGGTAATAGTTAAGTATAATTAAAATCAAGTTATTTACCGGGTTAGACACACAGTCCAGCGGTGGACTGTGTGCACTTTGAACGCTAAGGTCTCGAGTTCGAGTATTGTCCCTCACACGCTGCCTTAATAAAAATTCCTTTTTCCGCAAAACTGAACCGGATTGTTTTAGATATATGTTAAGTATATTGATAACCGAGTTTATAACCAAGTGAGACACACAGTCCAGCGGTGGACTGTGTGTACGCTAACCCACAGGTCCCGGGTTCGAGACCTGTGGAGCCCACCGGTTCGCTGGATTTAATTCGTTTTTAAAATAAAGGATTTCTGTTTAAAATCTAATTAATATATATATATAATTAAAATCGGATATATGACGGGTTAGACACGTAGCTCAGTTGGTAGAGCTGCGTGCACGCGTACGGGAGGTCTCGGGTTCGAGCCTCACCCAGCGCACAACAATATGCCTTCGAACCGGTCAACAGTCAGTCAAAGTCAACGGTCAAAGTCAACTGTAGCAAAATCAAATATTTTTTTTTATTATTTTTATTTAATTATTTTAATTAAAAATCAATTAAAAATACTTAAAAATAACATTTTTAAGGTTAGAAAATAGCCTCAAACTCACAAAAATACACCCAACAATCCTACTAAAATAGATTAATAAAATCCATTTACTTACCGAACCAAAATGCTATTTATCTAGGTTAATTTCACTCGCGGTTAAAACCATTTCGCGTGCATTCAACCTCATCAACCGAACGCACCCAATGTGAGTGAATTCTTACAAATTCCCCTTTTTATTCATGTTTTGGGGTGTATCATGTGTCGCTTAAACTAATTCTATTATGCAAATTCGTGCTATACCATTATATGATTTAAATTAGAATGTAACTATTTGGTTGTGATGTATTACATATTGTCAAAGTTGTATGCAAATTATTTAGGCCCATCAGTTCCTCGTGGGAGACGAGTTGAACAACGCGTGCCTCAAAACTCATTCATTAGGCCCATCAGTTCGTAAGAACAACGCGTGCCTCAAAACTCATTCATTAGGCCCATCAGTTCGTAAGAACAACGCGTGCCTCAAAACTCATTCATTAGGCCCATCAGTTCCTCGTGGGAGACGAGTCGAACATCGCGTGCCTCAAAACAATCATTTGGCGTATGTGTGTGAAATATTCAATATTGTTAGTTGTGTGAATAAATTTACATCTACATTTACTCATATGTGGTTATGCACATTATTTATAATCAATTGGATAAACTTGTTCAAATGTTTTCCATAGGATTCACTCGCCAACTTTATGTTGATCCAAAAACCCTTTTACACATGATACAGGTGAACAGGTTGAAGCAATGAAAACATAGGAAATGCCTTAGAAGAGAACCAAGAAGCTTAGATTGATAGTTAGAACATGTTGTATCAATTATTGTAAATTTCCATTAAATTGTATTAATGAATATGAAACATATAATAAATGTCATGAGCTTTGATGATAACCCAATCATGCCCCGATCACCTTTTCCGCTGCGGGTCGGGGTGTGACAGATTGGTATCAGAGCCTGACTATAGGGATATAGGATAGGTTATTAGACCCTTAGAGCCTATACTATATAGTCTGCCTAAATTTTAATTGATTAGGTGGTTACATACAAACTTGTGATATTTATTTGTTTCATATTACAGTCAAACATACATGCTTATATACATATTCGTTATACATATATCAATGTTCCTATATTCAATTCATTTTCTCATTATTCAAGGATTTTGTTACAATTTTCAAATCTCATCAAAGTAAGTTCTACGACGGGCATGTAGTAACCGGAAGGGTACAAGTACCGGTAGTCGGGACGTCCTGTCTAGGTTGGCATTCGTATAAATCCAAAATAACGGACCAGTTTGCCTACCTGGGGACTAACGATGAGAGTACGACGGACCTATTAGGCCAAAGCATGCCACACCAAACGTTGTTCGAACTAACCTCACTTTGAGATGTCACCGTGTCCATGCCTGGGCACATTCCGAATATCATACGTTACATATTTCTCTATTTTCTCCGGGTTTTAGTGTACGTAACCAGGCTAACACATGCGAACCATATGAAAAACCCGGTAATCATGGGGGCCCACGTGATTATGAAGGTGAAGTATGGCGGCATGCAAGGCCCAATTACGAGCAAAACCCAAGACATCCTATGGATGTAGTAGAGTTATTTTTCTATATTTATTTTATGAACGTTCATTCCCAAACACGACCCACGATTCTAAAGGCATCCAACTCATACTCTTGATATGTATTCCTTGTAGATGTCTTCTAGCCTCGCTCGTAGGAAAATGAGAGCAGGAAAAGCCCGTGAACGCATGGCTGCCCAGATCGCTCAGCAAATGGCGACCGTAATACCCAACATCGTAGTTCAAGTTCAACAAGCCCTTACCGCTAATTCCGTTAACCCAACCCAACAAGAAGATCAAAACACTATCAATCTTTCAGTCACTAAATGCACCTACAAACATTTCAAATCCTGCGATCCTCCAAAATACGAAGGTACTGAAGGTGTCACCGCTCTCCTCCATTGGTTCGAAGAAATGGAGAACACTTTTCTAAATTGCGATTGCCCCGATGATCGCAAAGTGCGTTATGCTACCGGTCGTTTACTTGGAACAGCACTCACATGGTGGAATACAGAGAAGACCAAACGAGGTGTTGAAGAAACTATGACCTTGACTTGGGAAGAGTTGAAGGGAATCATGACAAGACGGTTTTGCCCAAGAAGCGAAATCAAGAAATTGGAGGATGAGTTCCATGCTTTGAAACAAAAGGAAGGCGACCACACCACATACAACAAAAGATTCCTTGAGTTAAATCAAATGGTTCCCAACTTGTTCACTCCCCTCTACCGTTTGATCGAGCACTACATTCGTGGTCTTCCATCAAAGATTCAAGACTCTGTAATAAGTACCTCGCCTGCAACTTTGGAAGCAGCAATGGAGCTAGCAACCGCGCTCACCGAGAACCGAATCCGAAACAAAGATTTCAAAGAGGAGAAGAAGAAGGATAAAGCATCAACCGAAACCTCAAACTCCACCCGAACCGAATCCTCTACACCACCTATTTCTAAGAGGAAACGAGATGGGCAAATTTTCGCCGTCACCCAACGCAACCAACCAGCTTCACAAGTTGTACCTCCTCAAACTATCCCAAACGCTCAAGTAGCACCCAACTCAACTTACCCAAATAAGAAACCTTACATTGGACCTCACCCTCAATGCAACACCTGTTTCTATCACCATCCATCTACCTTACCCTGTCGACTATGTGCGAATTGTGGACGCTACGGTCATCTGAGCAAAGTTTGCCGCACCTCTCAAAACCAAACCTCAACCCCTACTCAACCCATGATCCAAACATATCAACAACCTCAATACCCCATGTACCCATATGTTCGAGCTTGTTTCAATTGTGGCGACCCTACCCATTTTAGAAACACGTGCCCTCGTTTGGTTAACATCATAAACGCCCAAGCTCAAGCAAACCCAGTTAACCAAGCAAACCCAGCTCCACCGCCAGCAAGAGGAAGAGTTTATAACATCAACACCAATCCTGTTGAAGATATTAACGGTCCAAACCAACCACTTAACTAGCCTTCTCTCACCAAGAATCAAGATTCAACTCCAATCACTTAGTTTTTATGTTTTTCTTTATGTTATCTCAATTTTCACGTATCTCAATTGGAAATTTATCCAAGAATTTTAATGCAAATTACTAGTTCAGTTTGTTTTATACTCATTAATTTAATATTCATAACATCATACTTCACGACATATCTCAGTTTCATCATTTAAAGAAGTTGAGTTGTGTCTCACTTCTACATAGACTAACCTCTCCATCATATTAAACGAGAGAGGTATTGTCAAACACGGATACTATTAGAATTAAGACTCAAGCGCTGGTTGTTGTGTTTGTTTATGTTCTAGAGTCACATAGAACTAATCATAACTTACTGATAAAACCAATGAAAATTTGACAAGAGTATGGTGGATACGCCGCTGGTACTTCCTATATATAAGTATTCTTGTCAAATGATCGGAGGCATTATCAGGCGGTTATGAAAGGTTCCATGTTTAGGCTGTTGGTGCGATTGTTGTTTAGATTAAGTTTATCATTTTCAGTACATGCAATACAATCGGCTCCGTTTGATTGAGCCTTGATCACACAGACATTTTCATTCTCAGTACATACAAAACGATCGGCTCCGTTTGATTGAGCCTTGATCGCGCAGACATTTTCATTTTCAGTACATGCAATACGATCGGCTCCGTTTGATTGAGCCTTGATCGCACAGACATTATCATTTTCAGTATTTATGAGTTGTTGTATTGGTTGTAGAGTCACATAGGACTAATCATAATTCACTGATAAAACCAATGAAAATTTGGCAAGAATATGGTGGATACGCCGCTGGTACTTCCTATATATAAGTATTCTTGCCAAAGGATCAGAGGCGTTATCAGGCGGTTATGAGATGTTCCATGTAGGATTTAGAATTGCCTTGGTTGAAATTTGTGTTACATTTACATCATCTCACTATTTAAAGAAATTGGATTGTGTTTCATTTCTACATAAACTAACCTCTCCATCATAACAAACGAGAGAGGAACTATCACCATTCAAACATATATGCTATCAGAATGTGGATTCAATTATTAGTTGTTGTGTTTATTTGTGTAGATTGTAGAATTTCTGCCTTAGGATATAACCCTAAGCATATTCAAACTTTTATGCATGAAATCAAATTTAGCAAATCAATTCTGCTTATCAATACTTTTACAGTAGGCAACAAAAAGCGATTCCTGTATTAGGGTACTTAATCTTTACAAGGAACGTTACCGCCTCAAACAAAAACCTAAACCCTTATTTCTTCTAAGTATGTAATTGTCAAACTAAACACCATCATTCTTTTAGTCAAATATATCACTATTTAAATTTCGGGACGAAATTTCTAAAAAGCAGGGGATTCTGTAACATCCGTCAAAAGCGGATTTACCAAACCCGCTCCGTTTATCAACCGAACAGTCAGTTAAAATTTTCGTTGCGAATTAAATGCCCAAAATAATTTTAAACGATACATAATCAATTATTATGCGGGGATATATATTTAGTTTTTGAAAAACTGATAAAAATCGCAAAATAAAAATGATTTGCTTCTGCCGGGTTTCGAACTCGGGTCGGTAACCGGCTCAACAACAACTTATCACCCAGCCAATCAACCGCTCCGCCGCTTTGATTTTATGTTAATAACAGGAAACAATTAATTCAAATATTCAAGTTCGGAAGTCAAATTCGTCAATTTGCGCCCAATTAGCAGTCGTCGGAAATCCCGACGACTTCGCCGTTTAATTACGTTTCCGCTCAAATTAACCGAAGACTTAACTCTCACAACGGTTACAACCGACGTCTGAACCCGCGACATCAGCCATAACCGCCGGAGAACGGCTGACTTCGAATTGGGACCAAATTCAGACCCCATACATCTCGATACTACCCTATAAATTCACCCACAACTCGCCAGAAACCTTTCACACTCAAATCGCACCCTTTCTCGGCGAAAACTCACTCGCCGGAAATATTTTATACGTCGCCGGAAAACCGAGTTTTTAATCTCTGAGCTTCACTGAACCCCCTAAACTTATACCGAAGTCACCCACACCCTTTGTAAACTTTCTGAAGATTCTCTGCTTGCTGTCGCCGGAGTTCTGCCGGAAAACAGAGGAGAACCAGTCGGTACTTTTCACGCCTAAATTCCTTTCTTTTTACTTTTATCTCGTCTGTAATTGATCATTAAACGCTAAAGAAAACTGAATCAACACTTCGAATCAGTCAGTCGTCACTTCCGGTGAAAACCAGTGAAGAAGACGAAGTTTCGGTAATAGTTAAGTATAATTAAAATCAGGTTATTTACCGGGTTAGACACACAGTCCAGCGGTGGACTGTGTGCACTTTGAACGCTAAGGTCTCGAGTTCGAGTATTGTCCCTCACACGCTGCCTTAATAAAAATTCCTTTTTCCGCAAAACTGAACCGGATTGTTTTAGATATATGTTAAGTATATTGATAACCGAGTTTATAACCAAGTGAGACACACAGTCCAGCGGTGGACTGTGTGTACGCTAACCCACAGGTCCCGGGTTCGAGACCTGTGGAGCCCACCGGTTTGCTGGATTTAATTCGTTTTTAAAATAAAGGATTTATGTTTAAAATCTAATTAATATATATATATAATTAAAATCGGATATATGACGGGTTAGACACGTAGCTCAGTTGGTAGAGCTGCGTGCACGCGTACGGGAGGTCTCGGGTTCGAGCCTCACCCAGCGCACAACAATATGCCTTCGAACCGGTCAACAGTCAGTCAAAGTCAACGGTCAAAGTCAACTGTAGCAAAAATCAAATATTTTTTTTTATTATTTTTATTTAATTATTTTAATTAAAAATCAATTAAAAATACTTAAAAATAACATTTTTAAGGTTAGAAAATAGCCTCAAACTCACAAAAATACACCCAACAATCCTACTAAAATAGATTAATAAAATCCGTTTACTTACCGAACCAAAATGCTATTTATCTAGGTTAATTTCACTCGCGGTTAAAACCATTTCGCGTGCATTCAACCTCATCAACCGAACGCACCCAATGTGAGTGAATTCTTACAAATTCCCCTTTTTATTCATGTTTTGGGGTGTATCATGTGTCGCTTAAACTAATTCTATTATGCAAATTCGTGCTATACCATTATATGATTTAAATTAGAATGTAACTATTTGGTTGTGATGTATTACATATTGTCAAAGTTGTATGCAAATTATTTAGGCCCATCAGTTCCTCGTGGGAGACGAGTTGAACAACACGTGCCTCAAAACTCATTCATTAGGCCCATCAGTTCGTAGAACAACGCGTGCCTCTAAACTCATTCATTAGGCCCATCAGTTCGTAAGAACAACGCGTGCCTCAAAACTCATTCATTAGGCCCATCAGTTCGTAAGAACAACGCGTGCCTCAAAACTCATTCATTAGGCCCATCAGTTCCTCGTGGGAGACGAGTCGAACATCGCGTGCCTCAAAACAATCATTTGGCGTATGTGTGTGAAATATTCAATATTGTTAGTTGTGTGAATAAATTTACATCTACATTTACTCATATGTGGTTATGCACATTATTTATAATCAATTGGATAAACTTGTTCAAATGTTTTCCATAGGATTCACTCGCCAACTTTATGTTGATCCAAAAACCCTTTTACACATGATACAGGTGAACAGGTTGAAGCAAGGAAAACATAGGAAATGCCTTAGAAGAGAACCAAGAAGCTTAGATTGATAGTTAGAACATGTTGTATCAATTATTGTAAATTTCCATTAAATTGTATTAATGAATATGAAACATATAATAAATGTCATGAGCTTTGATGATAACCCAATCATGCCCCGATCACCTTTTCCGCTGCGGGTCGGGGTGTGACAAAGATGATGTCAGCATAGACTATCAGTGGTTAGGATTGTACTATATATAGACAGTGCTTGTACTGTTCTATTTGGCTTTTCACACTTTCACTTTATTGTACATTCTTTCTGTGTGTAAGCTCGGTCTGAGGGGGAGTTTAGTGGTTCATACATGTAAGTTATCTGGTAATCATTTCAATCTTTTGAGTAATGAAAACATGTTATGATGAAAACTTTCTCTCGTTGATTGTGTTATAATGTTTTAACTGTTCTTCCGCTGCAAAGTTCTTTATGATTTATCATGTTAGTATCAAATTTGTTAAAACAATACAATCAATACAAACTCAGATCCTAACAATTGGTATCAGAGCTTGGTCAATCAAATTTGATCTAATCGTCAATTTGACATAAGATGATCAGCTCGATCTCATTGATATTGTGCTATTCTTATTTGTTGAAAACAGAGTCGAAATTGTGTAGAAATTCTCAATTCAGTTGGTTCTATTTTTTGTGCTCGAGTCTATGTTGATTTCTGTCACACCCCGACCCGCAGCGGAAAAGGTGATCGGGGCATGATTGGGTTATCATCAAAGCTCATGACATTTATTATAACGTTTCATATTCATTATTACAATTTAATGGGAAATATACAATCATAATTACATCATGTCCTAAACATCATTCTATACTTCATTGTTTTCTTCTAAGGCATTTCATATGTTTTCCTTGCTTCATCCTGTTCACCTGTATCATGTGTAAAAATGGTTTTTGGACCAACAAAAAGTTGGCGAGTGAATCCTATGAAAAACATTTGAACAAGTTTATTGAATTGATTATAAAATAAAGTGCACAACCACACATGAGTAAAAATAGATGTAAACTTATTCACCAATCATTTAAGATTAAATAATGCACACACGAACAATAATGGATTTGTTTTGAGGCACGCGTTGCTCAACTCGTCTCCCACGAGGAACTGATGGGCCTAATGAATGAATTGCATATAACTTAACAGTATGAAATACATAACTACAAACAATATATACAATCTAAGTTTAGATCACAATATGGTATGGCACAAGTTTAAATAAACGAGTTAATTTTAGTGACACATGACACACCACAAAACGTGTAATTAAAAAGGGGAGTTGTAAGATTCACTCACATTGGGTGCGTTCGGTTGATGATGTTGAATGCGCACGAAGTTGGTTTTAACCACGAGTGAAACTAACCTAGATAATGGCATAATGGTTCGGTAAGTAAGCGGATTTTATTAATCAATTTTAGTAGAATTGTTGGATATATTTTTGTGAGTTTAAGGCTATTTTCTAACCCTAAAAATGTTATTTTTAAGTATTTTTAATGTAAATAATTAAATAAAAGAAATAAAAAAAATGTTGATTTTTGACTGTTGACCTGTTGACTTGTTGACCGTTGACCGATTTAATTGTGTAATTGTGCGCGCCGGGTGAGGCTCAAACTCGAGACCTCCCGTTCGCGTGCTCGCAGCTCTACCAACTGAGCTACGTGTCTAACCCGAAATATTTCTGTTTTTAATTATATTTATATACTAATTGAGTTAATCCGAAAATCATTTATTTAAAAACGATTTTAATTATCATGCTCGGTGCTCTCCACAGGTCTCGAACCCGGGACCTGTGGGTTAGGTTAACACACAGTCCACCGCTGGACTGTGTGTCTAACTTGGTAAATACTCTGATTTTTATTATACTTATATACAAACTACATTATTTCATTTCTGCCTTATATAAAAAGTTTGATAATTGTCCGGACCGGTGCGGTAGTCTGGACTCGAACTCGTGACATGTGATTTAAACGTTCACACAGTCCACCACTGGACTGTGTGTCTTTCTTGGTTATTATTCCGGTTTTTATTAAACTTAACATCTATTTGCAATGAATCCGGTTCAGTTTAAAAAAGGAACATTTTTATTAAGGCGAGTGTGCGTGGGACAAGAATCGAACTCGGGACGTAAGCGTGTTTATTTGCACACAGTCCACCGCTGGACTGTGTGTCTAACCCGGAATATATCTTGATTTTAATTAAACATATACAATACTAAAACTTCGTCTTCTTCGTTAGACTTAACCAGAATCGGTGTCTGACTTGTTCAACGATTTTAATCATGTTCCTTAGTGTGTTGTGATTAATTACATGTGCGATAAATAAAAAGAACGAGAGATTAAGTGTAAGATATACTGAACAGTGGCTCCTCTGTTTCGCCGGCGAAACTCCGGTGATAGCAAGTTATTCCGGCGACGTGTGTCCTGCGGCAGAGGGTCTTCAGGGAGCTTGAGATGAGTGTGGGTGGCTTCGGTATGAGCTCTGGGTGTTTAGTTTTTAGAGTAATGCACAGAGGTGAAAGGGTTCGTTTTCCGACGAGTTGCAGAAGTTTTCCGGCGAGTTTATTCTTGCCGATTAAGGACTTGTAGAGGGGTTTACGAGTGTATTGAGGGCTGATTCGAGTGAATAACAAATTGGGATTTTCCTGACTGAAGGTATCTTTACGTGAATGTGAAATTAAGTTTTCGGTTATGAATTTTATGACTCATGAATGCAATTGAGTCAAGTCTTCGGTTATAACCGGCGCTTGTCATCCGTTATACTTGCTTGATTCCGGAGTCAAAGGAAAACGGTCGAAAATCGCGTATTTTCCGGCGACTGCGGATTTGGGCGTGTTGAGTGACAGGATTTGACTTCCAGTATTATTATATGTATTAAATGTTTTAATAAATCAACAAACATCACAAGTGGCGGAGTGGTTGAGTGCGTGTGTGTTAAGGCATTGTGCTGAATCCGGTTGACCCGGGTTCGAAACCCGGCAGCAGCCTTTTATTTTTATTTCATTATTTTTAATACTTTTTCAAATATAAATTATATATTCCAATATACTTATTAATTATGTATCGTTTAAAAAATAATTTGGGCATTAAATACGCAACGAAATTTTTAACTGATTGTTCGGTTAATAAACGGAGCGGGTTTGGTAAATCCGGTTTTTGACGGATGTTACAGTATCCCCTGCTTTTTAGAAATTTCGTCCCGAAATTTAAGTAGTGATATATTTGTCTTAAAATGATGGTGTTTAGTTTGACAGTTACATACTTAGAAAAAGAGTAAGAGTTTAAATTTTTGTTTGAGGCGGTAACGTTCCTTGTAAGGGTTGAGTACCCTACTACAAGAATCGCTTTTTGTTGCCTACGGTAAAACATTGATAAGCGGAGTTGATTCACTAAGTATGATTTCTTGCGCAAGAGTTTTGATATGTTTGGAAAGATAGGGTTATATCCTAAAACAAAATTTCTAATACTACAACCTACATGGAACTTCTCATAACCGTCTAACAATGCCTCTGATCCTTTGACAAGAATACTTATATATAGGAAGTACCAGCGGCGTATCCACCATATTCTTGTCAAATTTTCATTGGTTTTATCAGTAAGTTATGATTGGTTCTATGATGTGACTCTAGAACATAAATAAACGCCACAACCAATGTACCAAGAAATTACTAAATCCTACATAGAACTTCTCATAACCGCCTGACAATGCCTCTGATCCTTTGACAAGAATACTTATATATAGGAAGTACCAGCGGCGTATCCACCATATTCTTGTCAAATTTTCATTGGTTTTATCATAAGTTATGATTGGTTCTATGATGTAACTCTAGAACATAAATAAACACAACAACAAATATCTGAGTCCAAATTCTGATAGCATACATGTTTGAATGGTGACAGTTCCTCTCTCGTTTGTTATGATGGAGAGGTTAATTTATGTAGAAATAGAACACAATCCAATTTCTTTAAATGGCGAGATGATATGAATGTAACACAAATTTCAACCAAGACAATACTATATCCTACATGGAACTTCTCATAACCGCCTGATAATGCCTCTGATCCTTTGGCAAGAATACTTATATATAGGAAGTACCAGCGGTGTATCCACCATATTCTTGTCAAATTTTCATTGACTTTATCCGCAAGTTATGATTAGTTCTATGTGACTCTACAACAAACACAACAACCAAAACTTGAGTCTTAATTCTGATAGTATCCATGTTTGAATGATGACAATACCTCTCTCGTTTGTTGTGATGGAGAGGTTAGTTATTGTGGAAGTGAGACATAGCTCAACTTCTTTAAATGATGAAATTGAATACACTGAAATGTATGATGAACAAACTTCGACCAAAACATACTAAATCCTACATGGAACCTCTCATAACCGCCTGATAATGCCTCTGATCCTTTGACAAGAATACTTATATATAGGAAGTACCAGCGGCGTATCCACCATATTCTTATCAAATTTTCATTAATTTTATCCGCAAGTTATGATTAGTTCTATGTGACTCTACAACAAACACAACAACCAAAACTTGAGTCTTAATTCTGATAGTATCCATGTTTGAATGATGACAATACCTCTCTCGTTTGTTGTGATGGAGAGGTTAGTCATTGTGGAAGTGAGACATAGCTCAACTTCTTTAAATGATGAAATTGAATACGCTGAAATGTATGATGAACAAACTTCGACCAAAACATACTAAATCCTACATGGAACCTCTCATAACCGCCTGATAATGCCTCTGATCCTTTGACAAGAATACTTATATATAGGAAGTACCAGCGGCGTATCCACCATATTCTTATCAAATTTTCATTAACTTTATCCGCAAGTTATGATTAGTTCTATGTGACTCTAAAACAACCACAACAACCAAAACTTGAGTCTTAAATCTGATAGTATACATGTTTGAATGATGACAATACCTCTCTCGTTTGTTGTGATGGAGAGGTTAGTCTATGTAGAAATGGAATACAATCCAATTTCTTTAAATGATAAGATGCTATAAATGCTAAATCAGTAAGTACAAAACAAACTTCAATCAAGACAATACTAAATTCCACATGGAACTTCTCATAACCGCCAGATAATGCCTCTGATCCTTTGGCAAGAATACTTATATATAGGAAGTACCAGCGGCGTATCCACCATATTCTTGTCAAATTTTCATTGCCTTTATCCGTAAGTTATGATTAGTTCTATGTGACTTTAAAACAAAAACAAACTGAAATAGTAACCGCATTAGGATCCTTTGATAAGATTCCAATTTATAACTGGGATATGGGAAAATGGAGATAACATAAAGAAAAAAAAAACATAAAAACTAAGCGGTTGGAGTTGAATCTTGATTTTTGGTGAAGGGGACTAGTTGGGTAGTTTCGTTTGGGCCGTCATTATCTTCGACAGGATTGGCGTTGATGTTGAAAACTCTTCCTCTTGCTGGTGGCCTAGTGATTGGGTTTTCTTGATTTACTTGGTTAACTGGGTTTGATTGAGCTTGAGCGTTTATGATGTTAACCAATCGAGGGCACGTGTTTCTATAGTGGGTAGGGTCGCCACAATTGAAACAAGCTCGAACATAAGGTAACATGGGGTATTGAGGTTGTTGATATGTTTGGATCATATTTTGAGTAGGGGGTGTGGTTTGGTTTTGAGGGGTGCGGCAAACCTTGCTCAAATGACCATAGCGTCCACAATTCGCACATAGTCGACAAGGTAAGGTAGATGGATGGTGATAAAAACAGGTGTTACATCGAGGGTGAGGTCCAAGGTATGGTTTCTTATTTGGGTAAGTTGAGTTGGGTGCTACTTGAGTGATTGGGATAGCTTGGATGGGTATGGCTTGTGAAATTGGTTGATTACGTTGTGTGACAACGAAAAGTTGCCCATCTCGTTTTCTCTTAAAAGTGGGTTGAGAAGGGGATTCGGTTTGGGTGGAGTTTGAAGTTTCAGTCGACGCCTTATCCTTCTTCTTCTCCTCCTTGAAGTCTTTGTTCCGGATTCGGTTTTCGGTGAGTTCTGTAGCTAACTCCATTGCTGCTTCCAAAGTTGCAGGCGTGGTACTTATTACAGAGTCTTGAATTTTTGACGGAAGACCTCGAATGTAGTGCTCGATCAAACGGTAGAGGGGAGTGAACAAGTTGGGAACCATTTGATTTAACTCGAGGAATCTTTTGTTGTATGTGGTGTGGTCGCCTTCCTTTTGCTTCAACGAATAGAACTCATCTTCTAATTTCTTGATTTCGCTCCTTGGGCAAAACCGTCTTGTCATGATTTCCTTCAACTCTTCCCAAGTCAAAGTCATAGCATCGTCAACGCCTCGTTTGGCCTTCTCTGTATTCCACCAAGTAAGTGCTATTCCATATAAACGACCGGTAGCATATCGCACTTTGCGATCATCGGGGCAATCGCAATTTAGAAAAGTGTTCTCCATTTCTTCAAACCAATGGAGGAGAGCGGTGACACCTTCAGTCTTTTCGTATTTTGGAGGGTCGCAGGATTTGAAATGCTTGTAGGTGCATTTAGTGGTATTTGGGGGAGGGTTGATAACGTTTTGATCTTCTTGGTTGGCAGGATTAGCGGTAAGGGCTTGTTGGACTTGAATTACAATGTTGGGTATTACGGCAGCCATTTGTTGAGCGATTAGGGCAGCCATGCGCTCGCGGGCTTTTCCTGCTCTCATCTTCCTACGGGCGAGGCTAGAAGACATCTACAAGGAATACGTATCATGAGTATGAGTTGGATGTTTTTGGGATCATGGGTCGTATTTAGGAATAAACATTCATAAAATAAATATAGAAAAATAAATCTACTACATCCATAGGATGTCTTGGGCTTTGCTCGTAATTGGGCCTTGCATGCCGCCATACTTCACCTTCGTAATCATGTGGGCCCCCATGAATACCGGGTTTTTCATATGGTTCGCATGTGTTAGCCTGGTTACGTACACTAAAACCCAGAGAAAATCGAGAAATATGTATATAACGTATGATATTCGGAATGTGTCCAGGTGTGGACACGGTGACACCTCAAAGTGGGGTTTGTTCGAACGACGTTTGGTGTGTCATGCTTTGGCCTAATAGGTCCTTCGTACTCTCATCGTTAGTCCCCAGGTAGGCAAACTGGTCCGTTATATTGGATTTATACGAGTGCCAACCTAGACAGGACGTTCCGACTACCGGTACTTGTACCCTTGCAGTTACTACATGCCCGTCGCAGAACTCACTTTGATGGGATTTGAAAATTGCGACAAAATCTTTGAATAACGAAGGTATGAAAATGATTTGAATATATGAACATTGAAATATGTATGATGAATGTGTATGTAAGTATGTATGTTTGACTGTAAGTATAAACAAATATGAAACAAATAAATATCATAAGTTTGCATGTAACCACATAAACAATAAAAATCCAGTCAACTATAGTATAGGCTCTAAGGGTCTAATAACCTATCCTATATCCCTATAGTCATGGCTCTGACACCAATCTGTCACACCCCGATCCGCAGCGGAAAAGGTGATCGGGGCATGATTGGGTTATCATCAAAGCTCATGACATTTATTATAACATTTCATATTCATTATTACAATTTAATGGGAAATATACAATCATAATTACATCATGTCCTAAACATCATTCTATACTTCATTGTTTTCTTCTAAGGCATTTCCTATGTTCTCCTTGCTTCATCCTGTTCATCTGTATCATGTGTAAAAATGGTTTTTGGATCAACAAAAAGTTGGCGAGTGAATTCTATGAAAAACATTTGAACAAGTTTATTGAATTGATTATAAAATAAAGTGCACAACCACACATGAGTAAAAATAGATGTAAACTTATTCACCAATCATTTAAGATTAAATAATGCACACACGAACAATAATGGATTTGTTTTGAGGCACGCGTTGCTCAACTCGTCTCCCACGAGGAACTGATGGGCCTAATGAATGAATTGCATATAACTTAACAATATGAAATACATACTACAAACAATATATACAATCTAAGTTTTGATCACAATATGGTATGGCACAAGTTTAAATAAACGAGTTAATTTTAGTGACACATGACACACCACAAAACGTGTAATTAAAAAGGGGAGTTGTAAGATTCACTCACATTGGGTGCGTTCGGTTGATGATGTTGAATGCGCACGAAGTTGGTTTTAACCACGAGTGAAACTAACCTAGATAATGGCATAATGGTTCGGTAAGTAAGCGGATTTTATTAATCAATTTTAGTAGAATTGTTGGATATATTTTTGTGAGTTTAAGGCTATTTTCTAACCCTAAAAATGTTATTTTTAAGTATTTTTAATGTAAATAATTAAATAAAAGAAATAAAAAAAATGTTGATTTTTGACTGTTGACCTGTTGACTTGTTGACCGTTGATCGATTTTATTGTGTAATTGTGCGCGCCGGGTGAGGCTCGAACTCGAGACCTCCCGTTCGCGTGCACGCAGCTCTACCAACTGAGCTACGTGTCTAACCCGAAATATTTCTGTTTTTAATTATATTTATATACTAATTGAGTTAATCCGAAAATCATTTATTTAAAAACGATTTTAATTATCATGCTCGGTGCTCTCCACAGGTCTCGAACCCGGGACCTGTGGGTTAGGTTAACACACAGTCCACCGCTGGACTGTGTGTCTAACTTGGTAAATACTCTTATTTTTATTATACTTATATACAAACTACATTATTTCATTTCTGCCTTATATAAAAAGTTTGATAATTGTCCGGACCGGTGCGGTAGTCTGGACTCGAACTCGTGACATGTGATTTAAACGTTCACACGGTCCACCACTGGACTGTGTGTCTTTCTTGGTTATTATTCCGGTTTTTATTAAACTTAACATCTATTTGCAATGAATCCGGTTCAGTTTAAAAAAGGAACATTTTTATTAAGGCGAGTGTGCGTGGGACAAGAATCGAACTCGGGACGTAAGCGTGTTTATTTGCACACAGTCCACCGCTGGACTGTGTGTCTAACCCGGAATATATCTTGATTTTAATTAAACATATACAATACTAAAACTTCGTCTTCTTCGTTAGACTTAACCAGAATCGGTGTCTGACTGGTTCAACGATTTTAATCATGTTCCTTAGTGTGTTGTGATTAATTACATGTGCGATAAATAAAAAGAACGAGAAATTAAGTGTAAGATATACCGAACAGTGGCTCCTCTGTTTCGCCGGCGAAACTCCGGTGATAGCAAGTTATTCCGGCGACGTGTGTCCTGCAGCAGAGGGTCTTCAGGGAGCTTGAGATGAGTGTGGGTGGCTTCGGTATGAGCTCTGGGTGTTTAGTTTTTAGAGTAATGCACAGAGGTGAAAGGGTTCGTTTTCCGGCGAGTTGCAGAAGTTTTCCGGCGAGTTTTCTTGCCGATTAAGGACTTGTAGAGGGGTTTACGAGTGTATTGAGGGCTGATTCGAGTGAATAACAAATTGGGATTTTCCTGACTGAAGGTATCTTTACGTGAATGTGAAATTAAGTTTTCGGTTATCAATTTTATGACTCATGAATGCAATTGAGTCAAGTCTTCGGTTATAACCGGCGCTTGTCATCCGTTATACTTGCTTGATTCCGGAGTCAAAGGAAAACGGTCGAAAATCGCGTATTTTCCGGCGACTGCGGATTTGGGCGCGTTGAGTGACAGGATTTGACTTCCAGTATTATTATATGTATTAAATGTTTTAATAAATCAACAAACATCACAAGTGGCGGAGTGGTTGAGTGCGTGTGTGTTAAGGCATTGTGCTGAATCCGGTTGACCCGGGTTCGAAACCTGGCAGCAGCCTTTTATTTTTATTTCATTATTTTTAATACTTTTTCAAATATAAATTATATATTCCAATATACTTATTAATTATGTATCGTTTAAAAAATAAGTTGGGCATTAAATACGCAACGAAATTTTTAACTGATTGTTCGGTTAATAAACGGAGCGGGTTTAGTAAATCCGGTTTTTGACGGATGTTACAATTTCGGGGTTATTTGATGAAGAGGATCCATATCAGTCTCATATGAGTGATTGAGATGAACTTTAAATCATAAATTCTTCAAAAGAACTGCTGGAAGTCTATCAGATCTAATTGATTCACATATCACGAAATTTTCTACGAGTTTTATAGTAGAAATTTCATGTTTATATCAGGTCTTGTATTGCTCCTCTGAATTTTTGTTGAAGATAATACACCTTGAGTTTTGCTTGTTTTTTATAGACAAAACTTAAGTACCTGCCTGAAGTAGAACCCTATTTTTAGAAAAGGGAAGATACTTCCTCTGATAGAGAATCAAGAGGACTCTGGATGATAACCAGTTCAAATCAGATACAAGTGTCCTTGAAAACCTGTCCCTACAGACAAAATAGTTGTACCATCTGAGATATTCAACCTCTGCCAAAGCCTGTAAAGTGTTTATACACAAGGACGAGCATGTAAATGAAGCTTTGACTGAAAAAGGTTAAAATCTTATGTCATTGAAAAATCTCAGAAAGACATTTGAAATGGTCTGTCAAAACTAACCTTGCAAATTATCAAAATTTTTATCAAACACATTGACATCAGACATCACTTTGTGAGGGATTGCTATGAAAAAGGTCTGAATTCTTTACAACATGTCCATACCAAGGATCAACTAGCAGATGTGTTGATAAAAGCACTTGATGCTTCCACATTTGACAGTTTGATTTCTAGGTTTGGAACGCTAAACATGGATCAAAATCGAATTATCTTGTGATCCATGTGTAAATAGCAATAAAATGTTTTTAGAAATCCAGAAATCCATCCTTAAAAAATAGTTAAAATTGAATTTTTCAATAAATCCTCAAAGTCTGTTCAAAGCTTTGATAGCACAAAAACACTGTGGTTTAGAAAACTCTATCCACTGGTGTGAAACCTCTGATAGTGTTAACATTTGGTCACAACCACTAATAGGTCAATCTGTCAGTGGTTAGCCAAACAACTGTCTTCCATTGTCAATCAGAGGTTACACGTGGACAGATGTTATTCGACAATTGTTGCATCAGATACCACGTCATCATCACTTTTTGAAAACTCTATAAAACCCTATTTCATCCACAAAAAGAGTTTTCACTTTTACTGTGCCATTTCAAAATCTCAAAATCATTTCATCTGATAATCATGGCACCCAAAGCGAAATCAACACAGGAACCACCGAAACACACTCTCAACATCAAAAATCCACATAATTATCTCTGTACTCTTGAGAAGACAAAGAAGAATACCGAGTTTCACGAAATCATTGATATACTGTCTTCCTCAAAGTACAAGAGTTTGTTAACCTGTAATGCACCAATTTATCAAAATGCCCTTAGAGACTTCTGGGCAAATGCTGCGATTGAAAGTCTGAATCAGAAACCTTGGGCAATCACGTCAAAAGTGTGAGGGATCTTGGTTCCAATAACCCCACAAACCATCTCAGAGGTTTTTCAGATGAACGATTTAGAAGATAAAACCTCTTTCCCTAAAAGTGATTATCAAATTGTTTTGAAAAACAAAGGGTATACAGGAGATTTATCAAAAGCTACTATGAAAAAGGGAAAATTCCCTCCTCCTATGAAATTTTTGTTTCATACCCTGCTCACATGTGTTTCCAATAAAACCACTGGATTTGATGAAATACCATTGAAAATTCAATACTTGCCATTTTGTCTAAATCTGATTACAATTACTCCCAAGTATTATTTAATGATTTGGTAACCAATCTAGAAAATATGAAAAACAAAAGGGAAAATGCTTTTATGCTATTTCCTAGATTCATAAGTTATTATTTACAAGAGAAAATCCCAAAAGAAAGTGCACATGCTCTTGTTCAAGGTGTGCCTTTTCAAATAAATAGCTTATCATCTGAAACATATACTCGCCTTATGGCTAAAGAGTCAAAAGTTTCAAAAACACAAGCAGGGGAGTCTGAGCAAAATTTAGATGAGTCCACATCTACTCCTCAGATTCCAGCTGCTGAGCCCACTGCTCTTGGTGACCACAGCAGCAAAACCACTGCTGTGCAACCCACACCAAAAACCTCTAAAAAGACCAAAAAGAAAACTTCAAAACCCACCAAGCCTATCAAAAAGGATCTTCTGGAAGATGAGATCCCAGAAGTTAATCCAGTGACAACACAAAAGTCACATAAAACCACTGCCGCTACTTCCTCACAGCAGATGGTAGAGAGATCTCCACCCAAAACCATGACTCCTCATGATTCCTCACAAAAGGAACATGTTGAAAGCACAGGGATCCCACAACTGATAACATCACCCTCATTTGAGAGTATGTTAAAATGTCCATCTCCTAGGACAAACCTGCTTTCCACACCACTCTCCACATTTCAAATCACAACAACCACCACATCACTGTTTGAAGCCTTTGATAGTCAGTCACAATAAGGCCACTCTCACCAACACATTACTGAGAGTAAAACTTACACAATGGCTGTGTTTGATAAAAATCAAATGGTTATCCCACAAACAATTGAGGATGCTACATCACTTGGATTTGACAAAATCCTTGTTGATAGTTCAATTGGAGCAGTTACTACAGATGTTGAATCCATTGATTTACATCTGGACAGTAGCTTCATATATAAGTCTCCTTTGAAGGCAACCACTATTGAGGGTACCAAGGTAACCTCTGCTTCAGTGGGAAGACCCAGTACCAAGAAAAAGGGTATCTAAGGTTGAAGCAAGTGATAAATCACATGCTCATGATACCCTAGATAAAACTACCACCTCTGGTAGGAGCTCAGATTATCCTATTAACTTAGGAGATGAGCTAAAACATCAGGAATTGACGGATAAAGTCACAAAGATTGTGGCATCAGTGGGAGATATAAAAAATGTGCTGCAACAAATGTTACACTCTGCAAAATCTCGAAACACTGCTCAATCCTCTGCTCAAGCCACCAGAACTGCAACACAAGTGTATCCTCTGCTTCAACAACACATTCAGCATGCTAATCAGTTATATGATTCAAAAGTGCAGACATTCAAAGAAGAAGTTGAGGCAAGGTATAAAGACACACAGGAAGAGCTTAAAGTGATCAAGAAAATTCTCACTACCCTGCACCTATCTCCGAAAGAGTTGATGATGCCAAAAAGGGGGAGAAAAATGACTCTGAGGAAAATCTCTTAGTACCTTCTGCTGAACATCTGTCAAAGAAAAGGAAAAGGGAGGTGATGAAACCCTGAAAATTCAAGCAGATGATGAAGATACACAAATGAGGATCGTTCAAAGTCATGTCAGGATAAAAGAGAAGGAGATGAAGGATACCACTGCTGGTCCCAAAACCACTGCTGGTATTAAAAGGCCAACCACTGACAGTTCGATTGTATTGCCTTTCTCATCTCAGCAACCACCTGTCACAGTAGCAGATGTTGATACTACAAAAAGTACATCAGATGTTATGAAAGCAGTGGTTTGCACAAATGCCCCTGCACCAAAACTGGTTTATGCTAGAAAAGGAAGAAGAATGGCTACAGTGAAAAATGATGATGTACCATCTTCACTTGTTGTCCTAACAAATCCAAAACCAGTTATCACCCATTCACCATCACTACAAATCAGCCTTGCTGAGTCACTCAAAGGTCAAAATCCAAAAAGAAATATCCCTATGGAAACATCATATCCTTTAGAGTTGGCAGCAGTAAAAGGAGAGATGCTACAATTCTATACAGAAGCTGATCCATCCAAAAGAACCTTCCCATCTCTTCTTGGTTATAGAAATCCCAAAACCCTTGAGGATTATCTAAAACTAAAGACTAGACAAGCCAAAAACATTGCAAAAGAAGAAAGCAAAGGGAAAGGTAATACTTACTTAACAAGATTGGAGCAGCATGAGCTAAGTAAAGTTAAGAAATTAGAAGAGTATGCAAAAGAGCTTAAAGAGAAATGGCAATAGAATCTCCAAAAAATGATCCTCAAAGGAAGCTAAGGGAAAATCTCATAAGATTTATCATGAAAGAAAAACCCTATCAAGCTGAGGAAGATAAATTTAAGGAGTGGTCCATCCGAGCTCTCAAACAAGAAGCAGATAGAATTGATAGGATGAAGAAAGACCCTCAAATAAGACAGACTGCACAAGATTGGAAATATGTTAAGAACCTAAGTGCAGATCTGGTCTTAGAAACAACCAGTCAAGCCCTCAACCAAAAGAAGAGGCATCTGCAGATGGATATGCAAGATCAGCAAAGGGATGCTAACAAAAGTAAGCAGGCTATCACAAAGGAACCTTTGCCTGACTTGAATAAGGAACCTTTGAAGCCTTTAGCTAAATCTGAAGATCTTTTTCAAAGGCTTTCAAAAAGTTCACCTTTTCAATTCTCATCTCAAATAACTCCTCTCCCAAGAAACCCATTGAACTCAAAAATACTAAAGTGGCTCTCTGATAAAAAGACTCATGTATTGACTCTGCTCAGGTCCAATGGGAAAGTTGTGAGTTTATCAAGGAAGGATGCACTAAGCCTGGGTGTAGCTGACCTTCAAGATCTTTTGGAACTACAACTGTGCAGGGATGAAGATGATAAAGATTCCTTGAACTTTGAATCACAATTCAAAGTACAAATCAGGGAAAAACTGATGAGACATAAAGATCATGAATAAAGAAGAGTTTTGGCATCATTTGTTCTAGGGGGAGATGTTGGGATTGAACCCTACAAAAGAACAGATGATAGAAAGCCAAACCAGGTCTGCTCTATATGATCCAGAATAAACATAGTTTAGATTCACTCCTTTCAAAGACCAGCTACCAAACCGCTGCTAGTTCTAACAACTACCTTGTGACAAAGCTCTGCCAGTTATAAAGTCTGCTGTTTTACCAAACCTCTGATGGGTCAAAGGTCTGCTAAAAGACAAAGGTCTGCTGGAAGTCAAAGGTTTGATCATCCTTTGAAGAACATCTGTCAGTACTACGTCAGGCTTTATGCTTATCAGTGGTTAGGGTCATCAGTGCTTTGCTATCAGTGTTTAGGTTAGGCAGTGGTTAGAGTTTGTTATTGCTGTTAGATGTCACCGTCAAGATGATGTCAGCATAGACTATTAGTGGTTAGGATTGTACTATATATAGACAGTGCTTGTACTGTTCTATTTGGCTTTTCACACTTTCACTTTATTGTACATTCTTTATGTGTGTAAGCTGGGTATGAGGGGGAGTTTAGTGATTCATACATGTAAGTTATCTGGTTATCATTTCAATCTTTTGAGTAATGAAAACATGTTATGATAAAAACTATTCTCTCGTTGATTGTGTTATAATGTTTTAATTGTTCTTCCGCTGCAAAGTTCTTTATGATTCATCATGTTAGTATCAAATTTGTTAAAACAATATAATCAATACAAACTCAGATCCTAACAGTGGGTGCGAACATGAATCGCATCACAAATTGGTTTCCGGTTATTAATGTGATAGAGACGCGTTTAGCATCTTGGAAATCCAAACTATTGTCTATCGGGGGGGAGGGTTACACTTATTAGATCGGTGTTGGAAAATCTCCCCATATAATATTTCTCGCTTTTTAAAGCCCCGTGGCTGTGATTAATAAATTGGAAGGTATTATGAGGAGGTTTCTTTGGGGTGGTACGAGTGAAGACAAAAAAATAAATTGGGTTGCGTGGGATAGAGTTGCGAGACCTAAAAAGGCGGGTGGTTTGTGAATTAACCGTCTTAAAGACATTAACGAAGCTTTGCTTCTTAAATGGCATTGGAGATTCAAGAAAGAAGCAAACAGTTTGTGGAAGCGAGTCATTGTAGAATGTCACAGGACTAAAACAATTGGTTGTCACTTCCTCTCGCCTCTAATTCTTTCGGTTGTTGGAACGAGATTGTGAAGGTGGGAGAAAGATGTACTTCGGATGGTAGGAAGCTGAATTCTTTTTTCTATGGTTCGGTTGGAGATGGCAAGTCTATAAGGTTTTGGTGCGATTTATGGATTGTGGAAACGCCTCTTCGAGAATCATGTCCTAATCTATTTAGATTAGAAAAATGTAAAGATTGTATGGTTGAAAATAGAATCACCCTTGGAAGCACCGTTAAAAATTTGAAATGGAATTGGAAAAGAGAGCCGACGACAGCTGAGGAGGTTGGAGAACTTTTTGGGCTTTTGTAGCAGATCCATGATTATGTTTGGGCTCATGGAGTGGATTCGTGGAAATGGGTAGGTGGTGGCCCGGCTAATTTTATGGTATATGCAGTTAAACAATTATTTATTTCGGCTCAGAATTATAGCGATTTATAAAATGAGATGGAATGGATGGTGTGTATCTTTCGCTGACGATTTCCAGGTCTCATCCTTCTTGTTAAGATTACTCCTACGAATGGCATCATCGGTCTGTGATTTTGCCAAAGAAGTAGCTTCCAGATAGGTAGTGGGTTTCGCTAATGTGACCATACTGCGGATTTGTGGCGCTAAACCCCAAATGTACCTCTCTATCTTAACATACTCAGGAGTGACCATCCGAGGAACCAACCTAGCCAAATCATTGAACCAAGACGTGTAAGCTATGACATTCAAGCCTTACATGGTCAGATTCCAGAAATCAGTCCCAATTTTCTGCAGCTCACTATGCAGGAGTACTCCTTAAGAAGCATCTCTTTCAGTTCAACCCAGGTAAGACCGTAAGCAACGTCTTCTCCCAAAATCTGAATTTGAGTGTTCCACCAGGATAAAGCTTCATCAAGAAATGAACACGAAGCATACCTAACCCTCTGATCAGCGGCACAACCACTGATGGCCATCACAGACTCCATTTTCTCGATCCATCTAACGATATCAAGGGGTCCTTCAGCACCGGTAAATGATTTTGGGTTACAACCCTGGAATGTTTTGTACGTACATCCGTGCACTATTCACAAGGTTAATGAAAATCAAGATTACTCTTAGATTATTTAATAATGCATGAAACTATAAAAACTTTTCCAATCATTACACTACCTTAAGGGGCTCCGATTGGTGCTCCACCGAAACCAGGTGCATCACCACGTCCACGTCCTTGCCCCATCGTCTGGTTAGCCTCACGCTGTTCCATGGCACTATTGACATGTTGAGCGATAAGCTGCGCCAACTCCTCAGGTGTGGTAGGCAATCCCGTACCGTCAGTAGAGAGACCTTGCCTCGATTTTGGTGGCATATTGCCGTTTCTATTATTGCAATAATAATAACAACGTAAGACAATAATTAAACAATCAATCACTAAATAAAAGTGGACTAAACAATACACATGCATCCACATAATAATGAGATAATTTAACCAAAAACCCATATCGTTGATAGTTTAGATTAGAAAATACATCGCTTGTTTGTAGTACAAAAACAACAAAATTTGGTGTGAATAAATCAAACACCATCAACAAGTCTTACTGAATCTCTCCTAAAATATCTAATGGCATGCAAGCCATAATAGGGTTACCAAAAGAGAATAATCACAAAAACAACAACAAATCACTTCAATCCCACGAACTCCAGAAGCTTCCTAACCAGCTCCTCAAGCTCTACCATCCTCCAATGCATCTGATCCATAGCACTGTCATCCAAATCCTGAACCTCATTAAACCAATCCATCTGACCCTCTAAGTCCTTCACCAGTCCCTTCGTCGTCTCAAACTCTTCGTGCAAGTTTGCAATCTGACGATCGCAACGAGAACACCGGTCAACCCATACTCCTTTCTGCTTCTTCGAAGCAGACTCCATGGCGCTCTAGAGGTTGAGGCAATCTCTCTGGCAGGTCGAGTCCTCTTCCTACGGCGGTAATAGACTATCATAGGTGCAGTGGAGACTCGTGACTCTAGCAGCTTTACGGACGACTCTGACGTAACAGGCAGAGGGATCTCGGGTGTAGGCTCAGCAGTGGGAATGGGCGGTACTACTGATGGCTCTAATGGACGAACCGTAACAATAGTGGCGTCCACCACTGGAGCTATCCCAAAGGATCCTCCAATCAACAGGGTACCTCTACCCAGCTTATTAACAATAGGCACTGTACCAAATGACTATCTGATCTCGAAATCGAGGGTGGAACAGAGTCATCATTGTCAATCCAGCCGTTACTAGTATGCGCGTAACGGAGGTCGACCTGGCTGGAAAATGCAGCAGGGCCAACATAAAATGACGAGGCAAATTCGGCCATGTCAACGATATGAGGGGTCATGTGGGGTATCTCTGGCAGGACTGAGGACGGTGAGATCTCGTATTCATGCTCGCTATCTGAGTCGTGAATCTCTATGATCTCATGTGAGTACGACATTTGTGACACAAGGTAAGCGTACTAAGTAAGTGTGTGTTCAAATGAGAAGTAACACGTAAGGCCCAAATAAATAGATTAACATGTATGAATATAAACTCAAAATAGTTTTCATACATGATTAAAATACATGTTTATTTTAAATTAATGGCTTCACGAATCTTGGGACTTAATCTCAAAATTTCGTCGGTTGCAGTCTAGAGTTTTCCCCTAAAAACATCTAGTTCGCTACAACCATTGGCTCTGATACCAACTTCTGTAACACCCCAAAAACGTCGCAAGAGAAATACAAACGTAATGATGATGGAAGTTGGGGCCCATAAATATCTTAGTGGACGATGCATCGTTAATTTTGGACATATTACTTAATTAAAACATAGTTTAAGTTTAAATACAAGTCACAACTATAACGTAGTTAAGTTGTCTCGATCCTTATGGATCTTATTACAAACATGGTCCCATTTTAGTTTTACAAGTTGTCCGAAACATTATTAATGGAAAACATGCATCACAACCACAGATACGCCAAAGGTTCCCGAAGCCGAACACGTGTACCTGAAGAACACATTAAAATCAAGTGTCAACACAAAGGAGGGTGAGTTCACGTATTCAAATTTAAAACAATTTGATCTGAGGAAAACTTTCAAACTATGTGTTTAATTACTAAAGCATCCATATAATATTAAGAAAGCCACTTTCATTTCCTTAATAACACTTCAAGGGTCAGCCATCGCAAGCGTTTTCCAAAAACCTTCGATACAAAAAATCTTCCTAAGTTTTCCATATTAAATTGATAGCATCAACTGTTCAGACTCGTATGTTTGCAAGACAATACGAACTATATATTAACAATAAGGACATAATCAACGTTAGACAATAAGAGGACATAAGTTCGTCGCTTGACTTGACGCGGAGCTCACGACGGGGTGGTCAACCCGATAGATCTATCAACAATTCCACGCATATCGATATTAATGATTAACTTGCTAATTTCGCGCTATGTGCCCGCAATGGGTCACCCAAGGTGCCAACCATGAACAATATATATATCCTACTAAAATGATAAATTTAATATATAACGAGTTGTACGAATTTCCCCGAAGTCCCCACCGAAACGTAAACCATACTCGGTACTTACTCTCTTGAGACAGAGCGAATTCGTCACAACTTTTAGATTTAAGCAATTTTAAATCTACACGTTCGTTTTCTCTTAAACACCTTAATAACACCCGTTTCTTCCCGAAACATATATTCACATTTATCCAAAAATCCGTTTCTCCCCAAAACATATTTATATCAAAACCATATATTTTCCATGAAAATATATCCATAGTTTAATCAAAGGTATATTTTACACAAAAAGGTATATTTTATACAAAAGTGTATACTTATCCTTTTAAGGTGTGTTCTTCCCCCAAAACAGTTATAAAAATAGCAAAAAGTGGGGTTTAGTGACACTTACATTTGGGTGCGTATTATAAATAGCGCAATCCCACAATTGTTTCTACACGTCCTAATATACGTAGGAACGATTTATCAAACAATATATCACAAAATTCCTAAGTTTCTCCAAATCTTGGAATTTTCACATAACTTTGAGATTTTCTTGAAAAGTCATTATTTTTTATTATGTTGGCACTTGAATATATATGAGTTCATGTATATATATTTTAAGATTTTGCGACTTGAAAGATTTTATTGGTGACCCTTAATATGTTATATCCGTTATCACTCCCGTTTATAAGTACTATATATTTACGATTTGCGCGTCGTAATTTATATACACAAACGTACACAATATTCAATATCGTAACACGCGAAAACTCGTTATGTTATACATTTTATCATTTTTAAAGCATGCATACATGAAATAACTTATTAAGTTAACATATGTATCAATTTTCATGCTCGACAAATAAGTTACACATTTAACGCGATTTCACCGATTCTACCGCTTTAAACACACAAGTGTACATGCATAGTCTAAATTCCCGCTATCATGTCAACACTTAACATATCATCATATCACATATTTAAATAACATAACACTTTTAAACACACGAGGTTCACCTATGAACAACCCATTCTAGTGTACATTGAAAAATGTGTATTTTAGTGATTCGGTAACGTTTTCGGGCGTCGAAAGTCACGTATGACTAACCAAACACCAAGTAAACTTAATATAAGTTAAAATACTTATATTTATCTCAAAAATATTAGTTTACTTACTGATCTAAAACAGTTTTATAAAAATCTCTTAAAAAGACAATTTTGCCGTTTTTATCGCATAGTTTGCATCAAACGTTACCATAACCATCCCAAATCGAAACGACTTGATATTTTAACATAATCCATGTTATTTACTGATTAAAATGATGGTTATATTCAGATTAGTGCAGTTTTTGTGTAAGCCATATAAATCATACGATTTTATGTATTTTACAACTCTTTAAGCACATTGTACTACATGCAAAGCTAGTAAACTTTATGACAAGTTTCATACCACTCTATTACATCAAATAACCTTATTTTTAACGTTTATAATCTGATCAAAAACCATTTTCATCATAACAAAAATTAATCATCATTTCATGACCATTTTAACTTCATGTATGCTCATATGAAGCACCTAATGCAACTATATCATAGCATCATCAACATGCATGAACTCAAATACATCCAACATTCATTTAATTCATGTTCAACCATTCAAGAACATTCTCATCTTCATATGATCATCATCCAATCATTTATCATAAATGCAAGAATTTCATTCCTACATATTTATGAACTAACATCAAATTTTCACATGCATGCATATATACATACATATATATACACGCCCACATATATATATACATACATGCTTCCAAAACTTCACTTTTCACTTTCATCTCAACCACAAAAACCTCTTTTAGAACCTTCCAAAGATTACATGCACATCACATTTCAACATCTTATCAAACAAGACTACATCAAAATCAAAACAAGAACTCCATCATACATATATACATACGTACGGCCTCACATATATACATATACACATCCATTTTCATTTTCTTTAAAAACCCATTTGTTATTAGTTTCAAGTTTATGCTTAAATCCAAGAACAAGAAAAACCTTCCATAACCATTGATATCACTATGAACCATGAACAAGATTTAGAGAAATGATGTTATACCTTCAAGGTTCTTAGTGGGTTTTGACAAAAACAATGATATGGAGCTTGGTTCTAGCTTGGTACTCCTTGAAAACACTCTTAAATATTCAAAACACTTGAAAACACCTTGATATGAGCTTAGATCTTCTTGAACAAGATTTAAATTTTGAAAATGGATATGTTTAAGGGAGTGTTCGGCCGAGATATGAAAGAAAGAGAGTGAGATTTGGTTTTATGTTTGTATTGGAAGATTATTTGTGTGTTTATATTGACAAAATGATTAGTGCAATTCACCATACCCACACTTGGCAACAAATTGAAAAAGGTGGCCTTGGAGGCCGCCACCTTGTCCCCATCTCTCATTATATACACGCACATATACATATATATTACACTAGATTATCACCAGGGACTGCTTCCCGGATTTGAGAAAGTTATATATGTTATACTTATGGTTAATATCTTAATTTAAAAACATAAAATAACTTATACAAATACATATCTGAAATGATATGTAAATAAACAATAAACCAATAAAACAATTGAAAATGTTGAAATAGTTAAATAAAAAAGTGCCGCGATTACTAAAGAAAAGATAATAATGAGATTAAATTTCTTGTTCTGCTGCAAACAAAAGCTTCCTTTAGCTCTTGGATCTTTGAAAACAACCATTTTGTCCCATGGAATGTTCCGTTGTTTCATGACATCAACCCAATCGAGCACATTATACCTATAAGAAACAAAATTAATAATTTGAGATGACAACTAAATAAAAGTTAAAACAAACACTATATATTAACTAAAAATCCTTGTCGTTTCGAAATCTCCTTCTTCGGTTGATATCTTCGGTTCTCATTCACCTCCACCAATCATTCTAGATTATTCGTGAAGCATGTTAGTATACCTTGTTTTAAAAGAGGTGATCTCTTCAAGATCAGAATTGATGAAAATTCTAGTAACTTTATAATTGTTAGTATGACCACGATTGCCTAAATTAAAGAAGTAATAAACAATTTTTTTTACCATACTAAAGACGGAACTAAAATTTAGAACGTACCTTTGTAAAGGTTCAACGCACCAAAGTGACAAAGAATCACAACATGATTATCCAGTTTTTATCATTCATGTACCTAAACAATTCAATTGCAAAATCATCCCACCTTACCAGGACACTTTTGACCTCTACAAAAATGACATATGATTGTAATTATATTTGTAAAATAAATAACCAAAATCTAATTGTAAAATAAAATATGTAGAAAGAGTTACTAACTCAAGATCGCCAAGTTTAAGATTCAGTCTCTTGCCCTTGCTTCCATCTTTCTTTGTTGTATCCTCAAGATTGAAACAAACTTTCACATAACCAATAAAAACCCTAAAAATATTTGTTTGTTAAAATTTCAAATAAAAACAATGTAAAACAATTAAACCGTAAAAAAACATTTATAAGTTGTATTAACTTCAGCCTTATTTTGAACCACATCCTTAAAGTTGACGAAAGAGAAACTCTATTTTGGTCCTGACCAATCAAGGCATTTCTCAATTGAAGTATAGAAATACAAAGATAATTTCTTCTTTCTTTTGATATACTTATTTGCGACATCATTATCGGCAAGAGACGGTTTGGTTATATGAACACATTCATCAAGCTTAAGAAACTTTTCAAATCTCTCCAACATTTTGTTCATATAGCTTGCTTATCATATTACCCTAATCAAGTGAAACATATTAAATACAATAAACATTTACTATAAAAAAATAAGACATAATATTCACTTTATAATACCATCTCATCCATGAAAATCATGTCCATATGGTAAGTTTGACTCTTGTCATTATTCATCATTTTTCTCCACAGGCTAATGATCTCGACCTTAACGGTGTAGTTGTTTGAAAAAACATTAAGATCATTTAGATAGCTAATCTTCGTGACCTCCATCTCAAGACTTGAAAGAAAAAGTTAAATATAATAAATTTATAAACAAATGAATTAATAGCGGTCACACCGATTTTTTCATAAAGCAATGTTTGAAAATAATGCAACCAAGGTGGTGAGATGAATAAACGGATGTTCATCACTATATATAATGTTTGCACAAAATTTAAATTTAGATAGTTTGAATTAAAAAAAAGGCAAGAAAGGTGCATTTATTAATATTGTTGCTTGATTTGTACTGAGATTTCTTCATCATCATGTTAACATTTAGATTATGCATAATTAAAGGAAAGTATACATTGTAACATGTGAAATACAGCTGGAAAATATTAATATTTAAAACAATGAGTAACAACTTCCTTAAAACTTACATTTGTAATTTTGAAATTCAAAATTAGTAAACAAAAGAATCAAACTAATCTATTACATACCAAGATTTCTTAGTTTTTTGGGTCCAACCCAATATGATTGTACAGAAATAAAGCAAACGAAATGTAATATATCCTTCATTTTATGATTAGTTAGATTTTTTTAAATAGTATAATATGGTTGGTAGAAAATTCAAAAAAGTATAATAGGTAACAACTTTCCTATTTTGATTAGTCATCAGATTTAAAATGATATGAAGAAATTAAATATAGTTTTAATATAGTAACGTAAACTCAATCCAAATATTGGATTCGAAATTCGTTGTTTACAATATTTTCGGTTTATAATATAATAAATAAATAATTATAGTTACAATTTAGTTCAGAGTACTTATAATTATGGTACGTATACTACAGTTTGTTTTGGTTTTGTATAAGCAACAACTAAGTTGAAATAATTATTGAAAACAATGCAGTTACAAAGGATAATGGAAAAAAATAAATCGAAAAGACGGTAAGCAAATACGATAAAAAACCAGTAAAAATCACAACAAACACATTACATCAGTTACTTAAAACCCAAAATAAAACCAAAAAAGGATCAAAAGACGTTTAAACAAAAAACATTACCTATTTTTGATGATTCCCAGTAATGATCGGTTTGTGTAGACGATGTTATGCAAAAACAAAAAAACATCGGTTCATACACATACGAATACGGATGTAAATAAACAAAATCAATGTTAAACGACTGTACATAAATCATAGCATATTAAAAGATTAAACGTAAAAATATCAACCATACCTAAATCCTTTCCGAATAATCCAAACACATCCAACAATAAAAAAAGACAAAAACCTTCAGAATCGGATGATCAATAAAAAGAAAAAAAAAGAACAATCGAAGATGAATGTTATACCTGGATTTGATCGGATCTTCAAAGAAATATCGCCGATGGTAATAGATGAGAGAGAAAAATAGGAGACGAAGGGTTTAGTGATTGATACAAAATAGTAAAGCATGTTTTGGAATGATTTAATATGGATCCAAATAACCAAAATCGGGTAGAAAAGGGCTTCACTAAAGAAGAAAAAAGACCCATATATTTTCCCGTCTAAACCACACCTAAGAATCTCTAATTAAGCAACACGTGTCCCAAATTTTTTCCGTTTATTGTATAAAATAATAGATAATAGATATGTAGGTCATAAACTTGTATTTAACTGGTTACCGGGTGTTTTATCTAGCGTTTTAATCACGTTTTAACGTATTTTAAATTATTTTTAACGCTCTGTAAAAATAAACTCACCAAAATATTACCAAACAATATTTTATTTGCCTGGACCGGCTACGTTGTCGGTATTTGGCAGTACGCGCGCTGTGTTGCGCAGTACGCGCTTAAACTCGAAAAATAGAGTTTCTTAGCGTTTTAAATTATTTTTCCTCACAAATATGATTAAAAATATTATTTTAATCATAACGGACTATTTTTAGGATTTTGACATTAATCGGGTGGTCACCGACGTTCGTTTCGCATTTTAACCTTTACGCGATAAGCGTTCATCTTAAAGTTGCCAACATAATTTCCAATAAATTTTAAAGTTATTTACACATCAAATAACATCATATTCATAAAATTTTGTCTTTTATTTATTCATAACACGTGTCACATTAGTACAGGCTCAAAATAACCGGGTGTCACAATATGGCGTATCATGATGAGGATGACGAGGACATGGACTAGGTTGTGATAATGACAGTGGTGCGGTGGTGATGGTTGCAGCTTCAGGTTAACCCTCTTCCCTCCATTACATTTTATGCACTTTATTTTTCTTTTTGTGATGTTGGTGGATCTTAAACAATCGTAGGACTTGGTATTGTGTTGTGCTTTGTGTGGTATGGTATTGGTAAAACAGGTACATGAGGCTTAAACGCAGTAAACATTAGTGCCATATGAGCCCGGAAAGCAGACACAAAACTCAGAACCCTAAAATCCAGCATTTGCAGACTGTCACCACGGGGTCGTGGTCAGTGACCACGCCCCTGTGTCCAGCCCCCTAACCTGCTCCTTTTCTCATAACTTTGACCAAGGGAAGTGGCCACCAGACACACCCTGTGGTCAGCATTCTGTAAGTTTCAATACTGGCAATCCGACCACAGGGTCGTGGTCAGCAAGCACGGGCCCTTGGCCAGGTGCTCAGTATCATAAAATCTTGTTTTTAAACGCACTTTTATGCATTTGAATCAACCGAAAAACTTATTTTTAGACACATTTAGTACAATGTTTAGTTTAAGTGTGAGGGGGAGCTAAAATCTTGAATTTTGCAAGTCCTAATAATAAGCCTTACACAAAACTCCATTGGAACCGCTAATCACCCCAAATCTTTTCAAAAAATTTCATTTTTTTTTGTCTTGGTTTAAATCAAGAATAACAATATCTAAAAAGGGTATGTTTTTACAAATTTACAACCGATAGCGTCGTGATAAAAAGAATATAACAAGAAAATTATAAAAAGGCATTACAAATCTTTTTAAAATTTGATTATATATACTTGTTCACACTATAAACCCATTTCCACAATAAGTGAGTTTTGAGCCTTTATTGAGCATATATGCATACATCTTTAAACTAAATGCTCATTTTCGTTTCTTGTGTGAATAGCCGATTGGTTCTCACGACTCTAGAACTTGCCAAGACGATACATTCCCGGTCCTTACCAACTTAACCCAAATAAGTAAATGATGGAGGCATTAGGACCCATTTTGTTCAACACCATTATTTTCCTTCTTTTTACTCCATTACCATTAATCCCCCTAGTTAACCCCTTTTGAGCCTAAACCTTTTCGTTTCAAAAACCCGTAAAACAAACAACCATTACTCACCAAAACCTTTTTCTTACAAACCCATTTGTTTTAGTAAAAAACTCGGTTATCTTGTGAAAAAAAACACACAATTCTTTCAATAACCAAACAAGTTCCTTAAAAATCTTGTTTGAAAGAGTTTAGTTTGAATAAATGTCACAAAAACAAAAGTTTTACGACAACCGACGCTTTTTACACTTTTCGCCACTTTACTAACTACTAACCCAAAAACCACCTACCTATAGCCCTAGCCTAACCCTTTCCCAAGTCCTCTTGATATCTACAAAGGTTTATAGTTAAAAATGAGAAGGTTTGATCGCTTGGCAAGCATATGGTAGAAGCAAGTTCCATACCGGAACCAAGTGTTATCACAAAAATACATCTTCGGCCGAGTGTTGAGTGATCTCTTGTGAGGTACGTGAACTTATATATAAATAAATAGAATTTTAAAAAGGCATGCTATGCCCAAATAAATAACTTTTCTTAAAAATTTCTAAATAAAATCATGACGAATAGGATTGTAAATAAAATAAAAAGAAAAACTCAATAAAAGATCTTGGATTCCCGACACCAAGACAAACCACAAAACTTCTTCTATACCTATTCCATTTGGGTGTATAAGCCACATTTAAAGAGTTTTACTTGAGGAAAAGCAAAGATTCAAGTGTGGGGATATTTGATGTGTACAAAATGCAACATATAAATTACATCTAATGAGGCATAAAACTAACCCTTTTTTAGTACTAATGTTGGAAAAAGCACATTTCTTTGTTCCTTTTGAATTTACATGTCCAAATGAGCTTAAAAGAACAAAAGAAGCAAATAAGCAGCCAAAGCCAACATAAATACACAAAGAAGGAATAACGTGGCATGCACGACCCCTCAGCAATACCCCAAAGACAAAAAAAAAGACAGAAGGTGACCACGGGGTCGTGCCCAGCCAGGCATGGGGCATGGTCAGCCAATGCACTTAAAGAAAAAACCTGCAGAAGCTTCTACGCCCACCATGGGGCCGTGCCCAGCCCACCATCAGGCGTGGTCAACTCTCAGATTTGAAGAATCTTGATAGTACAGCAAAGAGTTGACCACGGGGTCGTGCCTAGGAGACACGGGGTCGTGTGGGGCCCTCTGCTGACAGCTACAATTAATGAAGGAAGAGAAGAAGCCGGCCACAAGCCGTGCCCAATGGACACGGTGCCATGGCCGGGGTACTGTTCTGACTATAAATAGAGGAGCTTGGTTCACTTCAAAGGCATCATTTGACAAACGACTTCTCTCTCACTTTGCCACCATTCCACCACACTACAACACCAACACCCACCACCATCATCCATCAATCATCTTTACAGTGTGTAGTAGTCTTGGGATCCAAGATTGATAGTTAGAGTTCTTGTCAAACAAAGGTCATACTTGGCCACTTACATCACTTGGTGAAGACAAGTCTTTAATGTATTACTTTTGATTTTTAATCTTTCGGCACTTTTTAATTAGGTATGTATTAATGACTTTAATAACTAGTTTCTTATGTTGAAAGTGAATTTTCCTAACCATTTCTTCATGATGTCATTGATTTACTCATTCGTGTCTTTACCGTCTATATAAAGCACGTTGACTACTTGGAAGGGGTTAGAAGGGTGATTTGGTAAAATTCTTGTCTCGTTCAGTGAATAGATCCTGCGAGGACTTGGTTCAAGCTTACTAGGACCTCCTTCAATGCCCCACGGGTATTGGATGGCGGAGGTGCGAATAGCTTGAACCCCTCATATGTAAACTACTATTAAAACTTTAAACCGACTTCTTGGATTGTATCCTGCTGACTCAAACCACTGGGTTGAGGGTAACGTCACATTCAAAAGAAGGGCCTACTACTTTAACTAAAATAATCTCTTCAAAGTACGAAAATCATCAAAGGGTACATTAAAGAGGAGTTGGATCCAAGTGATTCTATCTTGTCTATTTGTATTTTATTTTTATTTATTTTATCATTTTTAGATTTGTTTTTATGTTTAAAACTTTTATCAAAAAATTTGTAACGATTAGACGTTGAGGATAAACCGGTATTAAAAGCTCTTGTGTCATTGGACGACCTCGGTATCTTACCAACGCTATACTATGCTCACGATGGGTGCACTTGCCCAAGTGTGTGTTTAGTGTTAGTACAATATCGTGTTTTATAAATTTAAAACTTGACTAACGCGTAAAACAAACTTAAAATATTAATAAAATCATATCACGCTTAACGCACACCACCCCTCCACAACAAACTTATCATTCTTATACGTATCCTTGCCATATCTTATAAACTATACTGTTTTACAAAAAACCGAAAGTACAATGACGGCCTACTCATTTTTGTGGACGTTTTGATACTTGTCTTGGTCAGTATTGACATGTGGATTAAAAGGTACAAATAGATTATGACGTAGTGTATAAGTAATTAAAGCCCAACATACTTAGTCATTATCCCAGAATGTTTAATAGCTACAGAATGTCAAGTGATAAATACCGTCAATTAATCCTCTCATCTGGATTATACTTTAATCTCTCATCTTTAAAACAATTATAGATAATTAGTTGGTAGTTACACTTTATTCTCTTATAAAAAACTAACTCCTCGCCCCCACGATTTTTAAATGGTCATAACTTGTTGGTACATTAATTTTTTTAAATTACACATCTAAACAAGTATTTTATTCTCTTTAATTCTAGTATAATATTGCTATAGTTTTTCATTAAAAAATTGATATGTTACGTGATTAACAGTGTCTAAGGATAAGTAATAACTGAATCGTTAAACAAAACCGAACCAAAATCAACCAAAAACTGAATTAATAGAAAAACGATTGACTGAAACCCAAATTAACCAAAAATAGTTATCGACTTTTTTGTACCCTCATTTAACAAAAATTAATTGAACCGAACCATTCATATTTTCATATATTTCTAGCTTTTATATCTTCAGTTCATATATTTCATATTTATACTCCCATTTTATGTATTTATACTTCCATTTCAAGTATATGTATATATATATATATATATATATATATATATATATATATATATATCCATTTTATGTATTTCTACCTAAATTTCATGTATTTCTAATAAAAAAATTAGCCTAAGTTTGGTTTTGGCTATTAACAGAAATTAAATGAATCAAACCAAAAACCACTAATCTAACTGAATAAACCAAACCGATTAACTGAAAACGGATTGGTTAATAAAATAGACTAATCGATGACCTCGATTTCGGTTGAGGATAATAATCTAACCAACTGACTAATGCACACGGTGGCAATGTCTGTGTTTCCCGCCGCATCGCGGCCTATAGGTTATTAACCAAACCGGTTATCGGTGAGCAATAACTAAGTCGTTAACCTAAACCAAACCGAAAACAAACGAAAATGAATCGAAATCAACCAAAAACTGAATTAACTGAAAACTAATTAACCAAAAACCGGTTATCAATTTTTTGTACTCACGTTTAATAAAAATTAGTTGAACCGAACTGAACTGAATCATTCATATTTTCATATATTTCTAGCTTTCATACCTCAAATTCATATATTTTATATCTCCATTTCATATATTTATACTTACAATTCTTGTATTTCTAAGCAAAAGTTTTAGCTTGAATTTAGTTTTTGCTATTAACTGAAATTAAATGAAGCAAACCAAAAACCGTCAATCTTACCAAATAAACCGAATACTGATTAGTTAATAAATAGACTAACCGATGACTTTGGTTTCGGCTTCGGTTGATTATAAAAACCTAACCATGCACATCACAATGAAATGGATTACCCGATTACTTCGCTTTTGATGTATATCTATCACAATGATGCTACAAAAAACTACAAAAAAAAAAACGAGTATCGCAATGCGATGTGTCGTTCCCAAATACGATAAATAGTCGGAAAATAGTATTTTCAGTATTATTTATGTATTTATTGAAAACCAGTTCGTTGACACGAACATTCTGGTCACATATTGTATACACATATTCACATTTATGTATGTTTATATACAATAAGCACTTAACAATCCACGTTTGTTCACGTGTATATATATATATATATGTATACTACGAACATGCCATTTTTTCGCTAAGCATGCAACCTATATAATTCTTGGAATTCGTCTAACCTATCGATCACACTTAGCCAATTTATTACCCGTTTTCCGGAAAATATATCCCAAAATATGTTACGATCCGAAAATATATTTTTTTTATTTTAAAATACTTGTAGGTAAAAATATATATAGTTTTCGTAACGACGACAAGACTTGGTCATTTATATCTAAAACTCAATTTTTGTAGGAACGATATATACTAAAATACTTATATGTTTTGGAATACCCGAATTTACATAAAACGTCATTTTTACTAAAAATCTCCCAAGTCTTGTTTTTAAATACGAATTTTATCATACATTTCATCACTAAACATAATACCCACTTAGTAAACTCCTTTTCATCATTTTTATATGTTAAACTATATTTTATTAAAATTATATCTAACATAAAAACATATATAAATCTGTATCTATCATTCTCCAAACCTTAATACCAAGATTTACCATAGACACATATTAACTTATATCTTAACATGTTAATCCCTAATCACCATCAAACATTATCATCACATTCCATTACCACTTTTATCTTTCTAAAACTACATTTTTAGCAATAACCTTATGAACACAAACATCCTCTTAGACTATATTTTGAGCATCCTGTTATCATATGAACATAACCATTCTTATCAAAAATCATTTTACATCAAAACTTGTTAGTACATATATTTATATCATACTAAAACCAACAATAAACACATAAAAGTATCTACACAAACCTATGTAAAAAAAAAAAGAACACACATATATATATTTTTAAAGAAACCATTTAACTCTGAGTTTTACTTGTTAAATCCAAACACTTTAACATCTCTTTTGGTGATTATACTTGTACAAGTACACACTAAGCAAGATATAAATTTAACAAGTTTAGGATCCATACCCAAGCTAAGAAAACCCCTTTAAATTAGATGAATGAAGCTTGTAAGTTGAGATGTAGCTCCAATTTTCCTCCTAAAACTTCTGACACCTCAACTTTTAGGGAATTTTAGTGCGTTTTTAGTGTTAAATGGAATTAAAAAAGAAAAAAGATGGAGGTGGTGGTGTCTTGGTCGTATGAGAGAGAGGGCAAGAGAGGATGTTTTGTTGCTGAAAGAAATGAAAATGAGGAGATAAGACTTATGTTCTTACAAGTTTTAAAATTTCTAAAAGTGAATTATGCCTTTTCAAACTCAAGGCCATGAGCATGTCTTTTTACCAAGCCAAACACTCAAGAAAATATAAGGACATGGGGTAGACGTAGGATATGGGTATGGGGGCATATTTGATTAAAGTTTGAATAAAATAATATAAATGTGTCTCCTAATTTGCAACACATAATTTGGTTATAATTTAGTTGATTTATGGATCTAATTTGTCTAGTTACATGAAATGAAATTGTAGGAAACTATACTAGACAACATTAATACCCACAAAAAAAATATAGTTTGGGTGAAATATTATAGTATAGATGTTAAATTGTGGCTAAAATAACATTTTACGCGATAAAATCGGAAGATACGATACGATACTTTCGTATCCGTAATAAGTTTTCTCTATTATTCATACAAAACATATAATAATACCATAAATTTTAAACTTATAGGCATATTGGAACCATGTCAGCATCATTTACAGTGTACCGGATAATCCACCAACGTTTGTATTTTTTATATACCTTTATCGTGTAACACGATAAAACGATACCGAGCGACATCAAATGCGAACCCATGCATTTACCCGAACATCTCTAGACTTTATGGACTCAATTAATCATATAATTAAGTCTAAATGCACGTAATTTAATAAATAAATAGTGATTAACCTGAAAATTTTGCCGGTTGCCACAGGCTGTGTTATGTGTCAATTTATTTGTTACTATCCAAGCATGTCAATGGGCCTTGAGCCGAGCGTAGCCAACAAGGAACATCCGCTTTGTCCCTTGAACGACATGTAGTATTTGCAGAGGTGGAGGGACGTTGGTGCACGGTGATTGGTGCCACGTCGCCTGCTAAGTGTACTTGTCGTCGAGTATGTCATCAGGTGTGAGTGGAGATCATTGAGCAGTGAATGGTGCACGCTGATTGGCTACACGTCACTGTCCATTTGTATTATTTGTCCCCATGCACGATTGTTCATCGTGGGGATTGTCAGGGCAAAGCCTGACGCATGTTGATTGGCAACAGGCTGCTGCCTCTTGTACTGGATATACGTTTATGAGCTGTCCAGGTTGCACGTACGTGGGTAGGTCTCTACGCAGGAACTCTTGAACAAGCTGATTGTTGTTGTAGTCAAGTGTAGGTATGGCCCTGTGTGCACATGGCTTGCATGGCATTTGGAACCATACCCTTTCAGCGGTGAATGAAAGTACACCTAAATTTAGTGTATTGTTGATAATGAAAGTGGTTAAAGATGAATGAAGTGTGGCTTTGAATTGTTTGCATACCCCAATCGACTTTGACCCAACATCACATTTGGGAGGACAATCCTAATCTGGATTATTTTAACACATTAATTATTTACAACCCTTATAACTGGGAATCCTTCAAACTTGCAAAATTACATATTTTCACAAAATATAAATTTTCAATGTATGATATACAATGCCCTTTCAAAAATGTATGAACGTATGATAGGAAATCCCCTTCAAGCATGATTTAAGTAAAATTGTAATTCTACAAGTAGAGTAGGAGATACATGAAAAAGTGTTTATAGTTCAGTTGCCCATTACCAGCAGGGAGACGCCATAAAATCATCAAGTTGGCAAACTACAAGTGAATGAAAAAAACGTCATCTTAAAACCTTAGTAACACTTTAAACCAAAACCAAGCCCTTGTATAACAACCAAGCCGGTTTCAGGGTTTGGGCTAACAAAACTGTAATAAAAAAAATAAATTTATCATACAAAAATAGATAATAAAAAACCGGGTCCAACTTTAGTAGAGCCCAGTTTGAAGGTCCAGTTTGATTCCTAAAATCCATATGAAAAATGACCAGACGTATTTTCATGATTACCAAACGGGAGGAGACTTAGGAGTGTGAATGGGTCGGTATGGTTCGGTTTTTACCATTGACCATAACTATAAGAGTTAGCTTTGGTTATGGAATTCCTTAACCATAACCATAACCGAACTTCGGTTATGGTTAATCGGTTATGAAGTCAGTTATGGTTCGGTTTTGGTTATTTCGGTTATCTAACCAATCAAGGTTTGAAATAAATAGGGGTGCGCATGGATTGGACTTAGCTTTGTCCTTTTTATACGATAACAAAGACTACACTTTTTGGTTAAACTACCGATGTAAGATTCTTTTTAATAAGGTAATTCACAACAAAACAAGACTACACCATAACACCTCAATTTCTCATCAATATAAAGGACATATACATCAAAATTATTTTGTTACTAATATACTTTTATCTTAGTAAAAGACTTCTATATGGTTAATGTAAAACATGAATCAATTATATAGACTTAACATTACAAGTTCTGTTCGGTTTTGGTTATACCGGTTAACCGAAGCTTCAAAACCGTAACCATAACCGATTGGTCGGTTAAACAAAGTTTCATAAACCATCGGTTATGTCAGTTATCGGTTAATAGTGGTTCAGTTATGTCGGTTATTGGTTATGACACTTAATTTGCTCACCCCGGGGAGCCGATTTGTGATCGAGCAATTTAAGCCCAAATCCATTTTTGGTATCTAAACATGACCAAATTAAATAAATGCAATGGTACTGTATATCGTACAAAGAAGAAAAGGATGTCATGCACAAAACTATCCAACTTGACATCACTTCATTGTATATTTCTTAGAAAGATAACTGTTTATACCATTAAATGAAGCAATAACGACCTTCCCTCTTTTGCTTCTTCAACAACGACCTTCCATCTTTTTCGGTTGCTTTAACTTGTTGACTTCTTCATGGCCTTCACAACAAGAGATGGTGCTACCACTGGTGGTCGATACACATAATTTAGTGACAATGTCAGAAGAAAATGATAATACCATTCAAAACCTTGTGATACTTTAATAAGCATCAAATGAGTTATTCGGAAACTTGGATTCAAACAAATATACATACGAGTCTGAAAAATAAGAACCGAAAGGTACAACTGTAGCTAACTGCATATAATAGAAAGGTGCAACCGCTAGCTACACATAATAGAAAGGTACAACTGATGCTAATTGCATAACTCCCAAAATCACATTTGGGCACGCAACAGGGCGTGTTGACCTACGACCCATTATGGTGATAGCCATTGCCAACTAGCACTATGAAATAAAGGCTGGATCCGGATGTAACAAGTATAAACAAATCGGATTCGTATTTAGGTAAGAATATTAGCACAAGTATAAAGGCTGGATCCGGACTTAACAATGTTATTGTGGTGGGAATTCTAATTAATCAAACCAAAACACATCCCAAAGAAACTACAACATATGGATAGATACTTGGTTTAAATAAGCACGAGGTGCTCCAAGGCATTTTGGTCCCAAAAGCCCAGACGCGTGCATCAGGTACGTGAAAAGCGTCTTAAGTACAACCAAATAAGTTGTACTTACAACCAAAAACTGCACCTCTCATTTGTTTTACATAGTATTTATCAAGTAAACCATTCATTATTTTTTCATCCTTTGGTTGATTTTAATTTTGACCCAAAACTATATGAGGCGTGCCTTTTTGGCCCTGATGTGTTTTCCTCAATGTCTTGCGCCTCAAGAGCGTCTCTTTAAACCAAGGGTAAATAAACGTGCTAAACAAAAGAAATAACATGTTGCAACCGAACAAATAAATAAGACATCGGAATTCAGCATTTGAGACTACTCTGGTATCAGTTTCAATCAAAACACATAAAAAACAAATCTAATACTATCTATTTCTTATCTACACTAAAAATACCCAAATTATTCTGATAATTTGACCAAGCTTAGTGTCACCAGATTAATATCTATCAAACAAAAGATCAAATGGGCGACGTAGGTTATGAAGCTAAGTGAATACCAAATAGCTTTAACCTGGGTGAGAAGCATCATTATTCTCATCAAGAATGAGCTTGACTCCATTGTTCTTAAGAGAATTGATAACAGCCCAAACTTTTGTTCGGTTTTTAAAATCTTTTTTCTCGAGCTCTTTGTTGACATCTACATGAATCCCTCTTTCTTGACCTGATTCAAGACCTTCAACCTTGAGCCGCATAGCCAACACCTCACCCACAACGGTTGCAGCCTTTGCATTACAGGTTCGACCACACTCAAGTGAGTTCTTTATAGAATGTTCTACTGTTGAAGCCGTTGCAACTATCCGTCCGTTGTTTCTGTCCACTACATTCGCTGTAATGTATTTTAATGACATGAATAGCCTTAACACGTATCTCTTTAACACTGTCATCCTTTTGTGCAATCCTACGTAAACACATGATGATTAACGATTCAAATCTGCTAATGCATTTTTAATCGAATTTTTATTTTTGGATATCTAGTCCTCTGTTTTTTAATGTTAATATCCATTATTCAAACCTGAAGCAAAAAATGTTTAAACAATCTCACCAGAATTCAAGATTATATTTATATAATCAAATAATGTATAAATTTAAGACGCTAATTACCAATAAAATTGCCAAAAAATGTCTAATTAGAAATAGTAAACATACCGAGAGGAGTGAAGCACCAAGGATCCCTGCAGATGCAGCTAAAGGGGGGGGGGGGGGGGGGGGGGCTGGGTGCACCGGACGAGCAGGGGCAAGAACCAAAGGCTGTTTCAGCTTAATCTGGTCTAATCTAGGCTGAGCTACTGAAAGCGATTGCTGATTTTCTAAAAACACGTTATGAATATTCATCAGATTACGGCATTAAACTAGAAACAGATCATGAGTGTTCAACAGACCAAACCTAGTTATATATCTTCCATATATAAATAAATTATAAATTTACAACAAATTAATCACACTAATTCTAAAGATAACAGCCTAATTCCAAAGCAGCGACAAAACTTTGACAGAAATTATATAAGAATAGCAGTTCACGAGAGACGGAGAGAAAAAATACCATGAGGCAGCTCAACCATTTTGGGGCCCAAACAAAGTAAAAATCGGGGCCCCTTTAACTTTTGAGTTTTTACCCGATCAGAAAATGTTTTTACTCAAAAAAAACTACAAAGCCTAACTTGATTTTTCTCAAAAATTTTGATTATTTACTTGGCACCTACCACAGTTAAGATATGTAAATGTATTGCAATTTTGGAGGAGTGTGAATGTTTCCAGAGATCAGGTATAATCGACTTGTCCCTTTTTAAAAATTGTCATTTTCATCACTATGCATTAACCACCAAACCTAAACCATATATCCAATGTTGTTGACTGCATTCTGGGAAAGGGTTAAGTTTTAGGAAGATAAACAGAAAATGGTTATTCATGCCTTAATACTAAACCAAGCAGTTTCAATCAGGTCACACGTAGACTACGCACTCATCTCTCATCTTTCAAGTCTCACACTCTCAACTCTCAAGTCATAATAAAAGGCGCCTTTATAACCTATGCTTCAGACTAAAGTTGAGTTTAGAATTAGTGCTTGTGATTGTTGCGAATACCATTTTCTTTGAACTTCATTTCAGTAAGTTAATTTTATCAAAACGTTATTGCCTACGCTATTAGCACAAGTCACACCCAAAATACTAAGCAAGTCTCACCTAACAGATATCAATTAATTAGCAAAAGTGTCACCCAGATCACTAAATTGTTCTCACAGTTCCAAAAAATTGGAGTAAATAGATAACAAAATATGATTGACGGAAATCAATTAAGTCTAAAGTCTGGACGGTTTCAAAAATAGTTAACAGAGATCAAGTATGGTAGGGTATCCCGGAGGTGAACTGGAACTGAGAACACTAGGATACAGGCCGTTTTAAGGTTGGAGTACAGGCCATACACCGATACACGAACACTGCAGCAGCTGCTGCAGAGGCCAACATACGGCACAAAGCTGTCGGCGGTGTTGACTATGGCGGCGGTTCTGGGATTGTTGGCCAAAAACTGACGCACGCACACAAAAGTTGTCGAGATTAGCCTAACTAAATCAAAATCTTCAAACAATTAACACACGGAAGAGGATTTACAACTTCTAGCGCAGAACATACAAATCAGACTCTTAATGAGGTGAATAATAAAAAAATAATTAAAGTTTTCAAGAACTTCAACATCAAATTTGACGATTTATCATCAAAAGATTAATTAACACAGCAGCTTAAATGAATTACCATATTCGTTCACTAAAATTAAGCACCAAACTTCATAAACTCAATAACACAAACAAAATATTCAAGAATTTAGATATCAAAACCCTAACTGTAACTAAAATCAATCCTTCACAAATCTGCTTGCATGAATTTCAACTAAGAAAACTCATCAGAGATAACAATAACTGATCAGAGATAAACTTTTTCTTAATTGTTATTCAAATCTGATATCTTTATGTCTATGGTGTTTTACAATTTGATGTTGAACTTCAACTAAAAATTGGGGATCTTTGTATGTAAAAACACGTTTTATGATCAGGATTTGTACAGCAATACCTGAAATCGATAGAGAAGACGATACAATAACAGCGTAGGTCTTTGATTTGAGTGGTGTAGGCGTGAGTTTTTACAGTTTTTGATGAAAGATTCCACGACCGATAACTGAGTGGGACTGAGTTAGTGAGTTTTGCGGAGATGGGACTAGGGTTAGTCGGTTAGAATCGAACCAGCCAATCTTATGGTTAGACCGGTTCAATCAGTTTCAAAAAACGAACTAATTAAAATCACCGAGCTACATGGTGGGAATTTAGGTTAGGTTAGCATTGGTTTAGTTTGTTATGGTATTAGATTATAGTCCCGTTTAAAATTATATAATAAAATGTGTTTAGAATTATATTATAACTTACACTATTTAAAAATTTATATTAGATACAACAATAAAAATAAAATTACAATTACAATGTACAAATCTTTAAACACTTTTTTGTACGTGACATTTGTTTTTTTTATTTGACCATTTTTATTTTTACATTATCAACAATAATCTATGGTTAGTGGTAACTATGTGTATTTTTAAATTGTTTTGAAAATATCAGAGTTACCAAACATATCAGTTTTATATCTTACGAGAAAGTTTTAAAATATAAATTAAAAAAATCTAAATTAGCGGGACTCTAAGAGCGAGATTACAAAAGAAAATGTCACATGACATTAATTGTAATCGTTCATTAGAAGTACAATATCTTGAAATAACAATTATAAGTATATAATGTTATTTAAATAAAAAAGAAATAACAATTATTATTATTATATATATGTTTTTGAAAAGTACTTAATCATTTTGAATTACGTAAATAATACAAAATTTAATAGTTATTTAATTTTAGTATGATCAAATAAAGTGACATTAATATATATATATATATAGGTCAAAACTTTTAAAATATCTTTTTAAATACAATTTATTTTTTAATCAACATGTGAAGAAATTAGATTTCTTATAGTTATCTCTATCCCTAATATTAGTTTAGATAAAAAGAATAAAAGACAAAAGTTTTTACTTAAAATTTGAATATGTTTTTTTAAAGTTATCTTCTTTATAGGTTAAAGGAAAGAATGTCACGTGGCATTCTTTGTAGTCTTTTATTATAATAGGGTTAGCACTCGCTATAACAATCGAATAGAAAACCAAAAAAGGTTGTTATGACGAAAATGATACCGACGCATGTTTTACGTTGATAGAGAACAATTAAAACGAATATCGGTATTGATATTGTTCTATCAGAATTGAGTTCGGACCGTCTGGATACTGACACTCGTATAACCTACAAATATAAAAAAACACTCTTTTTTCGGTTTGAATACAACTTCGTATTTATTACATTTAATAACGAAGATCGAGAAAAATCAAACACAATGGCTTAGTCAAATTATTTAAAAAGTTAATAAACGCAAGTTATCTAAGAAAAATCAAATTAAATAAAAACTAAATGTGATAAAATGCTCTTATTTAAAGTAACCCTAAAGTATAAACAATAAGGAATTGGATTTGTTATATTAATAAAAAAAATTATAGAGTATGAACTAGTAAACAAATTAGTTAATGAATTGTTTTAAGAAAAAGGAATAGAAAAAGAAATTTGGTCTAGTTCACCTCATACCCACTATCCATTTTCGTTTCAAATGAACACTATGTTCGGTTTCTGGTCCAACTAGTGAGACTATACGCATTGTGGAGCCGTGAGCGTGGGGCGCTAGCCACGCAGCTGCAACGGTGGCTTGCGAACACCACAACAGCCAAGCGAGTGGGGGAGCGGGTGAACAAGGTAATGAGTAGGCAATATTACAGATCTTGACAAAAGAATATAAAAAGGTAGAAGCTCTAAGAGGCTATGTCACTATAATTTGCAAGAACCTACCCCATGATCACATAACTGATGCAGATCTTAAAAAGTTGCTCAGAGAAGATTACCTTAATTACATCATGGAGAAGAAGCCATATGATGTTGATAAAGAACATCTTATAGAGTGGCCAACTGAATCCTTGCTAGATGAAATAGTAAGGATTGAAAAGTTAAAACTATTCCCGGACATCAATCCTTCACCCCCAAATTGGAAAGATGGCAAAAACCCATATGACAAAAGGGCTCTCAAGATGAGAAAAATGAAGGAAGAACTGGCTGCTGCAATAATGGGCACTATGAAGACAATGGCAAAATGGATTGAATCAACAACTCTTCAAAGCTACAAACAGTTAGAAATTATAAGAGGATTAGATCCCTCATTACCAAGAAAGTCAGAGTATGAGCAATTAGACCTTCTCATCAAAACCTTGATTGAACCTTTTGAGTTCCCATCAGCAAGAAACATATCAAGAGCTGCAAGGGAGTTTCTAAAGAGAAAAATTGAAAAGAAGGAGATCAGGAAAGAAGTGCCAGCTGACACAATCATGGGAAGACCAATATCTCCAAACTCATCAGCAATAACTTTGGTCTCAGCAAATCCTCCAAGCCTTAAAATTCTAAAATGGAAGTCAAACAAAGACACCCATTAATTGACCTTACTCAAGGAAAAGTTTTCAATGAAAAGTGCTTCTGAACTAAAAATTGAAGATCTACAAGACTTGATTAGTATACCACTAGAGAGGGACCCAGGAGACACTGTTTCTCTAGACTTTGAATTACAATTCAAAGGTCAAATAAGAGAAAAGTTGATGAGAAAATAAAAGTTGATCAAATAAACCTCTATTTTGGCATCATCTGTTCTAGGGGACTGTTGGACCTACAAAAGAACATATGATATTCAAAAGCCAACACATGATTCAAGGATCGATAAACAAATAGTTGATGAAACAATTCTCTCCTTAAAGATAGTGAATATTGAACACCAAAATCAGAACATCTGTTAAAGACAAAGAAAACATCTGATCAAGCCTTGGAACCACTGTTCAATAAGAAACAATTTCTCTTGAAGCCAAAGGTTTAATGAAGAAGACCAAACATCTGTCTGGCCAAATAGATGTTTCGATCAAAGCAACAGAGGATAGTCTAAACTGTCACACCCGGTCAATAGCTGAAGCGCGCGGTGTGAACTTGATTAATTTTCATCGCATACGATATAAGTAAACAACTATATGATTTAAAACAAACATAATGTTCATCCATTAATATAAGTAAGAAATACACACCATAACTTGTTAAAATACATGACATCATAAGTTATAAGTTTTCCAAAAGACTAATTCAACTTAGTTTTTAAAAGCGAAGGCTTTGCGTCCTACATCTCATTAAAGATGAGATATACGAACCAAGCCCTTCAAAACATGGATGACATCGACTACTTGATAACCTTGAAAGCTTGTAACCGACTGCACCAAGATCCACTTAGTTTCCTGAAATACATGTAAGTTTAAATACATCAACAAAAGTTGGCGAGTTCATGTGTTTTGTATGCGCGCCAAATGAATCTTAAAAACATTTGATAGTTCGTAAGTAAGAATATGTGGTATGTAAAGCGTCAATCAACTTGTTGATCATTAATGTTTTGCAAGGACATTAATATGTGTGACGACATAGGAAGTACTCAACCCTAGACGATTTCCTCCGGTCCATCCGGTTGGGACAACAAAAGTACTACATGTGGCCACACAAGGACCATGAGTGGGGCTCCCCAATACCCGATAGATCTACCACTCTTGTTCCACGGTCTTAAAAAGATTAATGGTACTTAAGTTACACCCTATTCGCACATGATCTAATATTTCATTCCATAGCTAAACCATACCATCGAAACATGTATTTCCCCCCGAGAGTTTGTAAAACCGAAAACGTTTAAGAGAAAGGGGGACATGAACTCACAGTTTTGCGTCCGTGCAAATGTGCTAGCGAGAGGGGTATCCAACGACGCGTGATAACCTACAAGTGCTCTAACTCATTAGACACTTGGGGATTATGATAAAAGTGTGTATGTTGTTCATCTTGAACGTTATAGTATTTGGATTCCTTTAAGTATTTTAAATATGTTGGCATTTGTTTTGTATGTTCTTTGTTAATATGTATATATATATATATATATATATATATTCCTCTTATATATATTTCATATTCATCCATAGTACGAACGGGCCTTGCCCTTCGTGAGTCTTCGTGCCTCGCACGATTATGAGTGGGCTTAGCCCATATGAGTCTTTCTGCCTTGCACAAGTATGAATGGGCCTAGCCCATTTGTGTCTCCATGTTCCACACGGTATGAGTGGACCTAGCCCGTGAGAGTCTCCGTGCCACACACGGCTTACGTTTATTATATGTATTCTCAAAAAAATATATATATATTTCAAGTCTAGTGAACCTCGTTCACTTGTAATGTTACGTTCGATTGGAGTAGGAGTACTTGTTCTTTGACTTGTATTTGAATGATTATTAATGTTAAAAATATTTATTTTTAACTTCATATATTTGTCGATGCATTTGTACCGTATTTATATCGTATTTATAACGTATTTATAAGGTACTTATACCGTATTTATATCGTATTTATATTGTATTTATACGTGTAGGTATACCGTATATATACCTTAGTATTTGGTATTTTTATATATTTGGGCTTAGCTCAAATAAGTTAAGTGTGAATGGGCCTAGCCCAAAGAAGTTAAGTATGAGTGGGCCTAGCCCATTTAAGTTGTGTAGGTGGGCCTAGCTCAATGTGTTAGGTAAGTGGGCCTAGCCCAAAGTGTTATTTGACGATGGGCCTAGCCGAGTTGATGTCTTAATGGGCCTAGCCCAACTTATTATACAAATGGGCTTTTATTAACCCATTATAAGTTTCAAGAATTCTAGTATTATTTTAAGTGTATGTTGAGCGTATTTTAAGCGTATAAATATACTTATATAATTTTTACTTTGTGCACGAGTATATACTCTTAGACACTTCGTCTTATATTTTCCGTGATTTCATAAATGTTGATATACATTTATACTTTCTTGTTTAAAAATAATAGATAATATTATTTTTAGAATTTTGATGTATAGTCGAGTAAGTATATGTTCGTGCCCCAAGTGATTATGTGCCGTTCGTGATGAATACACGTTTCGGGTCAATACGCTAGAGTGGTCGTTACGATGTCGACGCGCTTTGTTCGGTAGAACGTTTATTATATATATATTGTGTCGGTTCCGAATATATGAATATATGTTAACTTGTATTTTTCCGAGTGAACCGTATTTATATGTTTAGTGTGTATTCTTCCTATGACTAGCATATACACATAAAGCGCAAACAATATTCATCAAAATTGTGTTTTAACACAAGTTTATGTAACTTTATAAAAAATAATACTTCAAGTCATTTTTTATGCTTTTTACCAATTTATTATTTACAAGAAAATATCTTTTCAAGTTCTAGTAAACTCCTTGAATGATTAATACTTAACCTTTGTCATTAAGGTTCGTCTAATCATGATTAGGGCCGTTAATCACAATTAAGATTACTAATCGTGATTAACCATGCTAATCACCCGTTAACTACTTTTTAATCGCGATTAATATTTTAGAAAATTTCGCCATAGTTTCTCCTAAACTATGGCGTTTTCCACGTTTATAAAAAAACGTATTTTAAACATGTTTAAGCCCCTTAATCACAATCTAACTCAAATCAAGTTTCAAACCCCAGTTTTGCAAGTAATAATTTTTACATAATTATTCTCATAATCCTTGAACTTTATATATATTTTTAACCACATTTTTTTTCATAACGATGTGATGACACTTTTAAATCTTTTAACAAGATTACTTACACCATCATTTTTAACACACTTTTAAAAACACCTTAGTGTAAATCATGATTTTTAATCTCTATAAAAGTTTTAAAATGTTAAAAAAAACATCACTTTTATTTTGTAGTAAAGTTCATGGATTATGTGAATGATGAACTTGTTAAGATTTAAACATCAAGTTGTTTAAATCACCATTTTTAATCAAGTTCCATACAAGATCATCATGCTAATCAACTTATTTTAACATAATCATCAAGAATATATATAACTAGTTAGCATTAAACTACATTATCAACACAAAATACATCACATTAGTAGACTTTTAATGTTGAGGTTAGTGTTTTAATCTTTGATTTAAGTTAAGTTCAAGATGATTAACATGTACTTTCATAATCTACACAATATAACACGTTTAAAAAATGTAGAAGACGATCTTACAAATTTGCAAAGTTTTAAGGACCTTTAGATGAAGATTAGGATGATAAGAAAGCTCCAAAATGCCTCCTAATGCTTCTTTGTGTCTTGAACTTGTTTAAATCATCTTGGAATGATTTTCGAAGCTTAAATTGTAGTGTAAGTTAAAAAGAAAAATTGTGGTTATGGATGGGCTCTTGGAGCCGTTTACAAAAGAGAGCAAAATGGAGGTTATGTTATGAATTTTTTTTTTAATGGAAAGAATGATAGGATAGAGTGTTGGTAGTGTTGTATAATATGCAATCTTTTGAAATCAAAGAAAATCTTTCACATGCCATACCTCCATACATCATAACCTCATTGTAGGTTGAGAGGGTAGACCCCCATATGACCGAAATTTGAGGGTATGGCCTAAGGGTTTTTTTTGTTATACATATATATTTATTAATATGTTATACTTAGATATTTAGGTAATTAGTAAAGTTTTATATTATTAGGCCACTAATTATGTTTAGGGTGTTAAACTAGTCTTAACTAGTTCACTAGTTTAGGGGTATTGATTTTGGATGGTAAAAATACCAATAGTTCCCTCGTCGGTTCGATATCGGGTAAGATATGAAAGGTGTAATTTAGTACCGGAAGCGATGATTTTAATTTACCATCAACGCTATAGTGTTTATTCAAGGCGTCTACGACGCCAAAATATGGCTAACTAGTTCGCTAGCTTTTTAGTTTAACCAATTGGATAGTAAAAATATAACTTGTTCGCCTAGCGGCTCGAATTTGGGAAATGTGTAAAAGTTGCGGTGTAACACCGGGAATTTATGTTTCGGGTATCCCATTGATATCCCTAATTTTATTTAGGATGTAAAATATTATTTACAAGTCCTACGGACATAAAAATGCCGAATTTTTAATGTTGCGGACAGTTTATTTTTGTTATAAATTAGTGCAGGTCGTACGAATTTTAACGACACGTACTTTTTTTTCCTGAAAGTTTAAAGTTTTCTTATGTTCCGTGTCCCTAATTAGGGATTTTTATTTGTACTCCATACATCAATGCTTGCGTGCCATTCGTAGTTCGTTCGGTAAATTTTCTGAACTTGCTGGCATGAATAGTGTGTTCAGGTGAATAGTGCTTTCAGCACTTTACCAACATATTTGGACATAGTTTGTGGTTTCTCGCGACGCGACGAATGTAATAACATTTCGTGACATATTTAACCATGTTCTATGATTGCTAGACTTTTCGTGACCTAACCATGCAATAATTAAGTCGAAATAAATGCAATTAAATGTATAATTAAGTTGTTAAGTTGTACGGATTACCATTATTTTGCCGGTTGTCACATAAACAGATGTTTCCCAATGTAACAATACTTATCTTGTATCAGTGTTTAGATTAGTTAGAACATATGTTAGATTTGCACAGGTGTTTGCAACATATGTGGAATCTTTTCGGTTAGCAATGTTAGATGTCACTATAATGGTGATGTCAGCCTATCACGAACAGAGCTTTAGTACTTAGTATAAATAGATCTCACATGTTAGAGATCTATTTCATCATTTCACACATTCTCTTTTGTACGAATAGTTCTAGTGAGTGATCAGGCTGGAGGGAGATTGTAGAATCGTTATAGTAAAACTATTGAATAATTTGAACAATTGTTGATAATATCTATCCACTTGTGAATTATATTGTTTTAATCAGTATTTGTTTACAAGTATCAAACACGGATCCTAACATAAATCCTTATCTAAACTTATGAATAAGTTGGACACTAAAGATATTTTTTGGGATATGTCTAAGTAACTTTAGATAACTATGTCTTAAGTTACTTAACTTTATTTATCGTATGGTGCTTTTAGCAGACTTGTTGTGTCTTGAATTCTTGATTTTCGGTTGTATTTGACTACATGTGTCGGATGTTTAAGGTTAATAGTGCTTTTTATATATTTGTCGATGTATTTGTACCGTATTTATGTCGTATTTATACCGTATCTATAACGTACTTATACCGTTTTTATATCGTATTATACTGTATTTATACGTGTAGGTATACCGTATGTATACCTTAGTATTTGGTATTTTTATATATTTGGGCTTAGCCCGAATAAGTTAAGTGTGAATGGGCCTAGCCCAAAGAAGTTAAGTATGAGTGGGCCTAGCCCATTTAAGTTGTGTAGGTGGGCCTAGCCCAATGTGTTAGGTAAGTGGGCCTAGCCTTAAGTGTTATTTGACGATGGGCCTAGCCCAGTTGATGTCTTAATGGGCCTAGCCCAACTTTTTATACAAATGGGCTTTTATTAACCCATTATAAGTTTCAAGAATTCTAGTATTCTTTTAAGTGTATGTTGAGCGTATTTTAAGCGTATAAATATACTTATATACTTTATACTTTGTGCACGAGTATATACTCTTAGACACTTCGTCTTATACTTTCCGTGATTTTATAAATGTTGACATACATTTATACTTTCTTGTTTAAAAATAATAGATAATATTATTTTTAGAGTTTTGATGTATAGTCGAGTAAGTATATGTTCGTGCCGCAAGTGATTATGTGCCGTTCGTGATGAATACATGTTTCGGGTCAATACGCATTCATAATTGATTTTTCATCCCCATCTTTATAATTATACTAAAAAACATCCTTTTATTACTCATTTTCAATTAAATACCATTTTTTTTCTCTTCCACTCAACGATTTTCAAAAACATGATGAGCAGTTTTTCTCTAATTTTACTGATGAATAATAGTATTTTCTTTCTACTCCACTCACAACCAGTTTATATAATATAAAGAACCCACTTACATATAATAAATATGGAACATCGAATATGAATACTCTAAAGTTACATAAAAAGATGTATATTTTAATATGTCTAAAACTATTGTTTTTTGAATCTAATCTATGGAAATTTGTAGGCACGGTTTATGGCCATCTCCATTTTCCATGAGTCCATGACACCCTTTTCCTTGCATCGTGAAAAGCAATTGTGTGTCGACGTGATTGTTTATTTGTGTCTTCGTTCTACAGAGTTTTGGTACTTGTAACCAAGTTTATAAAACCATAAACAATATTTGGAATTGTTTTTGTTTTAATTTGTATTTGCTTATGAGCCTTATTGGATTTGTATTTTTTCGCCAATAAAGTTGAATAACTTGATGTTTATAGACCATTCTCACTATGGTTGATTTTTAATTTGTCATACATTGTATTTTGTTTGGTATCCGGTTGTTTAAAAGTCTTACACGACCCAATGGTGTATAGTGTTTCTCTGGATGTAATTACTTTTAACCATATTTTATTTTTATGGCATTTCTTTGGACAAAGTTTCTCAGACAATCCTAATTCCCAAACATTGTTATGACCCATACAAAATTAAGGGGGTCGAGGCATAAGTCAAATGTACCCGAAATTTCATCAATCAAGCATTGCCAACGATTTTTACCCTAAATTACTCCAAAACACATTATTGGTGGCACCACTACCCTAACCATAGATCCCACCTTTTTACACTACTCTTTATCTCCTTATACACTACTCTCTCTATTTCTCTCCTACCCACACACCTTGCCATTCGATAACTACAACACCAACCCCTACCCGATTTGGGGTACCCGAATAGGTGGCAACGATGCTACCAACTCGGGTACCCTATCCTAAACCCAAATCGACAAGTGTTGCCACCTCCTTATATGAGTTGTGCATTTATTAAAAGGCTATTTTGTCACTATCACCCATAAACACCCCCATCTACTTTAGTTTAAATTTTGTTTACACCCTTTGAAATTTAGTTGGTGTATTCCACACCCCTGGCACTTTAGTTTAATTTTTGTTTACATCCTCTACAATTTACCTGGTTGCTTTTTTTCTTTAACCAATTTACACTGCCACCCCTAAACTTTAATAAAACTATCATTTTGAGTTTTTAACGAACTTTCAGTAACGTGATTTTTTATGTGTTTTGTTTTTATCAACGCTCCACGCGAGTTATTTTTATTTACGTTTCGACTTGAATTTTTGAAACATTATTTTTAAACCAACTAGTTATTTTAAAGTGAATGTTTTTTTATAAACCGCCTGACTCGGGGGAAACTCTTTTTGTCAAAAACATCAAGAAGCTTTTGCCAAAGGCTCAGTGATTCATATTCACTTCAACCTAAGATAGATGAAAGACATTGTTCCATATTTGCAATGTAACATAGACACCAAATCCACCACTTCATTATTCGGGACCCCTAAACCATACAGTATCCTCTTATTCAAATTGATTTTTAAAACCCAAATCAGATTGAAGCACTTAATAAATCTCGCCAAGAATTAGGCATTATCAACCGACCAATCACCAATGATTAAGGGGTCATCCGCATGATGTAAGTGAGAAACAAGTGTCCCATTATGGGGAGGTACGGGGCCTTTAAAAAAGTTCAAGTTACAAACTTTATTGAACATCACTGCAAAAGCTTCCATCACCATATTGAAAAGGAAAGGAGATATAGGATCTCCCTGACGAATACCTTGAGAATACTTGGTTGGAGACCCATTAACAAGGATCGACAGGTGAGCGGACGAAATCACCTCGTAAATCCGAAATCACCATCTATCCGAGAGTTTCATATGCGTCATAACCGAGTCTAAGAATTCCAATCAACATGATCACAAGCCTTCTGAAGTCAATTTTAAATAATAATCCCTTACTTTTCTTCTTCTTCTTCTTCTTCTTCTTCATCCATGATATGATTTCATTTATAATTAGAGGCACGTCCAATGTCGACTTATCTTTAACAAAAGCCATTTGAGTGTTTAAAATAACAGACCCAAGCACAACCTTAATATCGTGTGCTAAAATTTTTGAATTTAGACACTACCTTCGCAATAAGCCCAATCAAATTAACAGGCTTGAAATCTTGCACCAACATGGGTTCCGAATCTTAGGCACCCAAGCAATGGATGAGGAACCACAAACCTGACTCGGAGAAGCTGAATTGTAAAACTAGATCATAAGGCTGCCAAAGTCAGTTTCAAAGAAATCTTAAAAATCTCTTTATGACTTTAAAATTAAAGACGTCAGGTCCCAACGCCTTGTTATATCTCCACACTCCCAAACCGCCCTCTTAATCTCCATTGTCGAGAGTTGAAGAATAAGCGAGTCGGCCTCACTGTCAGAGAGACACTTAATTCTACCATCATCCAGTGGCTCTTTAAAACGGTCTCTAAAGTGGGGAAAAAACTCCTTTTTCACCCTACTAGGATTGTTGTACCAACGCGCTTTGATTTCCATCCCATGAATTTTATTGGAAATTACCTTATGCTTAATAACCCGATGGAAACATGTAGAATTTTCATCTCTGGGTGTAGCCCAAATCGATCTAGATTTTGATGTAAATATTTTGTGCGTTTAAGCTCCAGGTCAGTGACGCCTTTCAAGTATTCCAATCTAACTCGTTCCTCCTCCTCCTCGTCAAGAAGTCTTTCTTCCATCACAACATCCATCTCATTCAACTCAACCCAGGCTTTGTCATACTTCTTACTATCTTTGGGCGGTTTAACCTTGACCCACTTGTTGATAACCTCCTTGAGACATTTTAACTTTGCTGCCAGAACCACATCACGAGTACACCCGGACCAAAAAAAGGCGAACCTCGCCTTTCATCGCATATACGGTTTATTTAGTTATCTGTTCTTTTATCTTCTATTATCACTAATGACTCTAGCTATTAAAGTGGTAGCACACCGGTCTTCACTCTTCTCGCTAGTTTCCACAATTTTCAACAGATCATGTTCATTTGACCTGTTAACACTACTGGATGATGAAGATGAAGATGAAGACTCAGAGCTTCTCTGAACAACAACACGTACACGTGTCATAAAAAGCACAAATATTGTGTTTAACACGATGTAACACAATTAGACCCCGACCCCCACCCTTTAACACAATTTACTTAACTTATCTGTTCTTTATCTCTTATTATCACTAATGACTAGTTATTAAACTATGCAACTCACTTGACTTTATAGTTGACATGAGTGTGAGATTTGTATCCCGGTCTTAAAAGATAGTCGGATCAAAGAAGAGAGTGAGAGGTTCGTATGGACAATTACAACATAAGATTAGAGACTTGAAAATTAATCATTTATTCACAAATATGAGTTTTTTTACATAGTTGATACACTCATTTATGATGTCATAATACCCAGTTAAATTAACTTTATTATACACCAGAATATTGGTATATTCAGAGGACAACACAAGTAAAACGACCCTTTTTCTTCCCACTTAATGTAGACTTGGTTCTTGATGTTGAGTCCATGCTATCTTCTTCCCTTCGTCTTCTTCTCCTTCTGTAAACATATGTTTTGTCACATTTGTTAAATCCACATGATGTGTTCTTATATAAAAAACATTAGTGGCAAAAGAAAAACATGAATAAAACATGTCACATTTTATTTTATGCTTTTGGTACTTTGATGTCGAAACACGTTAGGCCCTCGTTTCATGCGTATTCCTTTCAAGAAGCGGACATTACCATGCTTGACACAGTCCCCATGAGCTTAGAATAATATGAGTTAAGTTGACTCGGCTCACAATCTTCAATACAGGCTTAGAGTTGGCTCATATGCAACTCGAGCAGACTTGTATGTTTTTCACATAAGACTCAAATAATAAGTTAACAAGTCTCAAGTACCAAAACCATCAATACACAATGAAATTCAAATGTAAATTTATTCGAGCAAGCTACCTTTTTAGCTTGAACTCGACTTAAAAGTTTACACGAGACAATTAGCCAAAATTACTATCAAGCATGTCTTTACCGAGTTGGCAGATAATCATTATGACCCTATATAGTCACGAATATGGCGTTTTGTTTGCATCCTGAAAATCGTTGGCAAATAGTATTACCAATGAAAATCAATCAAAACAAATAATAGACAAAAAAATGATAGTCAAAGGTACACCAAATCAAGTAAATGTGTACATAGCAGTCAAAATAGCACTATAACCAAGTTACAAGGAAATTTATTTCTGCTCAAGAACCAGATCCTAAGTGCAAGAAATGCTACATCTTTGAATAAAAGATTAATCCTTATAAAACAAATGAAACTCAAAGTGAGTTTTCCCTACCTGAATAACGAAATTATAGAGCGAAAAAACCCAATTTAACAAATATATCATGGATGAATTATCAAATTGTTCTAGCAAGCACAAAGAAACTACTCAAAAGCTAAAGTGCAAACAGGCAGGATAAACCGAAAAGAACCAAAGAAATATTTAAAACATGAAATGAATCCTACCAACAAGCAAAACTAGAAATCTTGTTTAACTTTTTAAAAATATTTTTCAATTAATGTTTTGAGTTTCGGGTTCAAGATCCTCACTTGGCCATCATGATCTTGACAAATTCCTCATAGTTGATCTTTCCATCACCGTCAACATCAGCCTCACGAATCATCTCATCAACTTCCTTATCCGTCAGCTTCTCACCAAGATTGGTCTCATAACATGACGAAGCTCGGCTGCAGATATGACGCCATCTTGGTTCTTATCGAACACCTTAAAAGCCTCCTTAAGCTCCTCCTCAGAATCGGTGTCCTTCATCTTCTTGGCCATTAGACCAAGAAACTCAGGGAAATCAATGGTACCGTTTCCATCAGCATCAACCTCGTTGATCATGTCCTGGAGTTCAGCCTCTGTCGGGTTTTGTCCAAGAGACCTCATAACGGTTCCAAGCTCCTTCGTCGTGATGTAGCCTGTAACACCATACACACAATTTCTTCCATTACAAATTTCACATGTTAATTCTTCATAGTTTTTTTCTACCAATAGATGTTAAAAATTGGTTTGAAATAACATGAAAGCTTGTTTTTCATCGGATCTTAAGCACATTCCATGAATCTTTAAAAAACAAAACTGAGTTCACACAGGGCTGTTAAAAAAGCTCGCGGCTTGCTAAAAAAAAGCTGGTTTGTGAACGAGCCGAGTCAAAGCAAGGTAAACCGGCTCATTTAAAGTAACCCCCAAATTTAGTATGTACAAATTGTAACACTTTATAAATTTTGCATGTTCAAATATTATTATTTTTTATATAAATCTATATGTGAAAAAAATGGAAACCTTTAAAAATTACAAGAAATAACAATAAACGAGTTGGCTCTAGCTCGACGAGCCACAAGCTGGCTCGAGCTCAACATTATGTGTGCATCTTCATCGGATAAAATTTAACCCTCTTAGTAAGTCCTAAACTTAACCACATTACATAAAGTAACTAGCAATGATCTAAGCTAACAAAGTACAATTTACAAATTACAAACCATTTTGTATGTACCCAAAAACTTTAATTCATGACATACATATAAAAAAAACAAATATAAAACAAGAGAACTGACCATCTCCATCCTTATCAAACAGGCTAAAAGCTTCTTTGAACTCAGAGATTTGATCATCTGTGAGCTGATTAGCCATTAATTTGTGAATTTAAGATGAAAATAACAGGAAATAAAGAGGGGATTTTAGGGGTTCTTTGTGTTTTTAGAGATGTAGAGTATATATAGAAGATTGTCTTTTGAAAGAATATGATGCTTCCTTCCCCCCACTCATAAATGCATGCATTTTACTATATTGCCATTGGCTTTATTTTATGAATTGTGACCTACATGATTGATAAATATGCTATTCCTTGATAAAACGTGTTCTTGCACAAAGTAAGATTCTTTCTTAAACCTTGGTTTTTAAATTTGAGAATAATTAGTGTTATGTTCATATATTTATGAAAAAATATATTATTGTTGTAGTTACGTATGTACTTTTCTCTTTTCCTCAAGTATTGTGGAGAATGGTTTCTTAAAATTTTCTTCATACGTAAAATTACCTTCATGTATCACTTTTTTCATTAAGTATAATCAGTTAAACTTTTTTTTCTTTTTGTTTATGAAGTTCAATTCCCTATAAATTTTAATTTTTTAATGGCGGAGTTTGTTAATAATACACATCTAGCAAGTAACTAGATGCGAACACTTGTAACGACATAATAGTTTACATTATACCAAGAATACAACAACAACAACCGTACCTAGTAAGTCTCACAAATAGCAAAGTTATTGGTGGGTCTGGGGAGGGTAGGATGTAGATAAACCTTACCTTTATCCATATGGATAGAGAGACTGCTTCCAAAAAGACCCACGGCTTGAGACCAAACATCAAGCAAACAATACAACTACATATATAGCAATAGGAATTCACCAATCACAGAATAAGTGGTAACAGACTAACATAGTAGAATTGACATAGACAGCTATAGCCCCTAAAGAAACATATATATATATATACACACACACACACACACAAGATAATAAACACATGTAAAGTCCCCCTAAAAAGTAGAAATATTAACCCCTAATCCAAAAGTCTCAAACACCCACCTCATTACTTTATCCTAAAAATCCTTAACCTTAATCCTACATTTCCAGGAACTCCTATCTTAACCATGTCCTCAAAAAGGTGCAACTCTAGCAAATCTAGCCTAATTATACCAAGAATCTTAATCTAATTTAAAGATGGGAATTTTGCTTTATTTTATGATCCATATGTATCTGTCATGTCAAATTTTGTTAAAGTTGTCTGGATCTTGTTATCATGGTTTGATTTTATGTGTTTAGTACAAAGATCTGATACGGATTCGCCAATTTGATAGAAAACAAAGAAAATTAATTGAACCATAAAATACTTTATATTTAATTAAAGGTAGTTTTACAGCTTGGAATTTGCTTGGAATTTTATTAGGGGGATTTCTTTGACTTCTTTGAGAAAAAGAATTTGAATAACTTCGTTTTTCTAAAGGAGTCGTCATTTAGGAGGGCTATGCCATTTACAAGTCCGGCGTATTTCGGATGCTTGAAGGCCCCGCTGACCCGAAGTGATTTAGAAAGATTCATGTGCAATATTAGTTTTTATTAACTAAATAGTGCTAATTCCCGTAAACTTCACTGGATGGAATAAATAATACTTTGTGAAATAAAAAATAAATACTTAAAATATTTTTAAGGGCGGAATAAGTAACACTTAATTGGGTGATTTTAATGGTATGGTAGTTTAATTCGGTTCTGAGTCATAAACATAACAAAAACTAAAATTTTCGGTTCGGTTTAGTTTTGAACCGGCTTATTGTTTATAAACAAAATAAGTCATTATCCGCGTGTTGTGACAGGATGCGTTAAATGCATTACATGCCCAAATTTTACTGCTAATATACACAGAACAATCTTCTAAAGCTTAGAGTAAAATCCCAAAGACAAATCTATCAAAACAAATTGTTGAACACTTATTGGGCATTAACAAAAACCCAAAAAAGAGCCAAAGTCTAAACAAAAATCATATAATAAAGAACAAAACCATAGATTACGAGACCGAAACTAAGGCATAGAAACCCGTTGCTAACCTGAAAAAAAAACCGCAGAAGAAGAAGCTCCCAAAACCATCGTAGGCTATACCACCAAAATACAAATAGACTACCGGAGAAAAAAAGAGCATAACATAAAGCTCAACATCAAGATAAGCCACACGTCACACACAAGCACGGCGATGGGGCTGGTTGTTTTCAGTGGTGAATGTAAGTCAAGTCTTGAAGACCGGCAGAGGCCGGTCATGAGAAACCTGGAAACGCCAATTGATGATACATCCATTCAACATTTGTTTGTTATTATATTAAAATATGAACCCTAAATTCAAAAACACATACTAGATCTGCCATATGGTCGTCTTCATCATATTATTCACCATCATCCTTATCAGCCACACTATTGAATGAAGTTGCTGTGAAGACAGCTCTTCATCAAATATATTATATATCTACATAACCATCTTCTTGCATCCGGATTCTTAAATCTTTTGATGTGTAGTTACTATCAACTATGGCTTTTAAAAAATACACTAACAACATCTTTGCCTAATGCACATAATAATTCATTAGATTACTAAAAAAAAGAAAAAACCTATTTCTCTACACAATGATGACACCAAAATCTCGAAAACTTAGAAGTTTCAAAGAGAAACTAGCATATTCAACCTAAGAATCTTCGGAATCCCACCAATATGTAAAAATTTAAAAACCACGGGCACTATTTGTAACTTTCCATATAAGTTGAGGGGTTCGATACTTGCTGCATTTTAGCCGATGAAAGGATTAGGAGAAAACTCACCATTAAACCCTCACACTCCGCTTTTTCATCAATATTGAAGGCACAAATGCGTACTGATTGAAGATGAGTTGCTGTCAATTCTCGAATCATCTTCTTAACAGCATTTGCAGAACAGGAGGAGCTTTTCAACGAATTATAGAGCTAGAACACTTGTTTCTCTTCACGCAATCGATTTACGAAGGTATTTCTCACATTTAACCAGTTTATATGCGCCATTTTGTGGAGAAATGTGTTTATTGATTGAGAAACTATGATTGTATGCTTTTAATCGGTATAATATGATGTTATCATGTTATAATTAGGGATTTTGGAGGTCTTAGGGTTTGAAAATCTTTGTAGAGAGAGAAAGTGTGATATCAAAAAGATATGTATTTCTGTTAATAATGATTTAGTTACAAATGGCTACTTATGTATACACTAAGTAGAGGATTAACTGCTCTAACAAACACAACTTATTAGCATAACTAACTAACTAACTAACTGAATACAAGTATACAACCGACTCGATATTATTGATTCATAATACTCATCATATGTCAATGACTGCTTATGTATACACCAAGTAGGGGAGTAACTCCTCTAACAAACGCAACTTATTAACATAACTAACTAAAGCAATACAAGTATACAGCCGACTCGCCATTATAGATTCATAATGTAGATGATACTCATCATATGCCAAGTTTCTCTCCGGAAGGTTTTGGAAGAAAAGATTTTATGCATTTTGTTGTGAAGTTTTTGGTTTTACAAAGCGCGCCTAGGCGCAAGGTCCTTTGCTTTTGTGTGGATAAGGCGCAGGTAATGCGCAATGAAAATCGGCTTAAGGTGCAGGTGAGGCGCGTGCCTCATGTAGATTAGAGTTTTTGTGCAACAGGAAGACGTACATATAGCTTTTTAGGTGGTACATGTAGGTATGTATTAAATCGTATATAAAGCTTTTTTACAGCTAAATTTTCAGTAGGGGATGCTAAAAATCTATGATATATTTAAAAAAATGTATATAATAAGTTGCGCCTCCGTGAAAAGCTGTGCGCTTTGCGCCTCGGTTTTAGACTTCGTCGCCTTTGTGCGCTTCTCGCTTTTTAAAACCAGGGTGAAGTTGGCAAACATAGTGTTTGGTTCAATTGCTTTCGGTTTTGAAATTGGTTACTGTTAGAAACTTAGAATGCGTATATTGGTCTAAAGTCTCTTAGGTCCTCGGGCTGAATATATATGTATCAAGCTTGGAGCATTTGATATATATACTCCAGCTTGAGGGGGAGTGTTAGAATACATATATTAGGGTTAGCCGTCATAAGCCCCTTAGGGTTGTTGAAACATCTATATGTATGTGTACATGGTACATTGTATCATAGATATTACATCAGTTAAATATCTCTCTTTTACCTTCACAGTTTCCCATTTGACATCAACATTTGAACTGTGTAACATCAGTGTTGAAATTGGTTACCATGTTTGAAGATCATAGTTCATTGGTTCTCACATTTTTGGTCATCGAAGTTGACATGTTCTTGATGATGTTTATAAATAAATTTTAGTCTGTCATTGGCGGTGTGATAACAATGTACCTTAGAGACGGCGAATAGACAGTCTTTCTATGTTGATCTGAATATTGACTATTGTACTTGTTATACAGGGTTACTGCAAATTGTCGAGTTCTTTGAAGTCAGAACTATCTGGAACTGCTCCTGCTTTTTCTCAGAAAAATTTGGGAACTGTTGATGGAGAAGCACCACCACATGAAAGTACCTCCTCTGATTCTTCCCAGAAAACAGATAATTTAGTAAATACTGATCCTTCAAATGGTCGAGTGATGCTTATTGATGGCACTTCTATCATTTACAGATCTTATTACAAACTTCTTGGTAAGACTTTGTATTTTGTTCTAATGATGTATATGTGCTCAATCATTCCATGAGTAATCACATCTTTTTAAAAGTTAATGAACCAAACGAGTATATTTTCTTCTGAGTTGTACATTATGTAAATCTTAATTAAAGCTCTTTTGCTATACAATTCAATATTTCAATGTATGTTTGCTTTTCTAACATTTTGGTATGCAGATTGAACTCTTATCAGGCCTGCTAATATGTTTTCTTTGTTTATTGTGGGTAGCTAAATTACATCATGGGCATTTGGCTAATGCGGATGGCAATGGAGATTGGGTCTTGACTATATCTACAGCTTTGTCACTCGTAAGTCTTGCTCTTATTTTTGTTGTTTTTTATGCGTGTAAGGGGGGGTGTCATAATTAAATTCACAGTTGATGATCCTGGAAGTTATGAATTTGGTTTGTTACCATGATAATAAAGACATTACAATTGCAATTCATTGTGAGGATTTTATTCATCAAAGTTGTTCTTTTGGTCAACCCTGACTTTTTGGTCTACGTTGACTTTCCAGACAAATTGAAAATTTTGCTTTTTCTATGCTTTGTATTGTTCCTGTTCCATATCACATAACTTCTCTTCTCTCTGTCATTATTCTTTTCCAAGTTGTCAATAACCAATAATTTGAACTCTTTTAACCGTAACTACCTCCTTTAATCGTTGTTCCCTCATCAGCCACAGTTATCAAGTTGACACAAAATTTTGAATCTACACATCAGCCAACTATTGCCATGTCAGCCAGTTTGACTCTGTTGTGTTCCTTGACCAATCTTTGCAATAAATTGTTATGATCAAAGCCCAACTATTGTATTTGACTTCAGCTTTGACCATCTTCTTTCCATGTTAACCGAGTCCTGCAAACTTTTGATCTTGTTTATTCTGTCACCTTTTGTTGATTTCCATTCATGTTTTGACTTTTGTAACTCTGATTCCAATCCCAGCAGAAGATAAAGTTAATCAGTATTAACATGTGTGGTTGAACTCCAATTGCTCAATATTTTGGGTTATAATGTGCTATTTAGGCTCAAGTTATATATTCAACCTGAAAAAAGTTATTTAAGGTAATTAATATCTGATTTTATAAATCACATAATCATCCTTGAATTCTTATGTTCACTGGAATCAACATTAAACATCCGATTTTTGTATGCCATAAGATTGCAACAAACTGTTCTTAAACGTTCCCCATTGGTCATTATAGAATTAATAAAAAATGACAAAGGTGGAACACGTCTACCTAGTTTAACAACTAAATTGGCATGACAGTTCTTACAGAGACCAGTGTGAAACATTTGAGAAAGTATATTGCTAATTTATGGTATTGTCTCATTTAATAAATAAAGAAGCAACTGATTCTTACTCCTTTTGTTATTCGCTTGGCAGATAATTGATGTTTTGGAATTTACTCCATCACATGTCGCGGTACATATCTTATTTTTATTTCTTTTATTCTAATCAAGTGTAACGATTATGCATCCTCAGTCTCTGTTTAAGTCTGATGGTCCAGTTTTTGTCAAGTTTTTTCTCACAGCTCTAATGTTATTTAATTTATGTGGTTCTGAGACTCATCTCATTTCTTTTGTTATATGCAGGTGGTTTTTGATCATGATGGTGAGGCTCAAACCTTGAGGAGTCTATTTTGATATTAAGTACTGTCTTCAGTTTTGGTGGTGCAAGTACTTTAGTTCTTTTATGATTATCATCCATCATCTTTCTTGTGACATTTTTTGTTACTCTATTTGTACATGTGAGCTTGGATTATCTTTTCTTGTTTCCATATGACATTCATGTCAGTTTAGCATGCTTGATAGAGGATCACAGGAACCACTTAAACTTGAAGCTAATTTACTTCTTTTTTTTTTTTGTCTCTGAGCTTTATTTTGATGAGAAATTTGGTAATCTACAACTAAATCTCGTCTAGATATACTGTTCGCTAGTTTATTACTTATAATGTTTGCTAATTAGCATAGATCTAGGCCATATTAATAACTTATGTTTTCAGGATTTTGCTTTGGTAATATGCCTCAGTCGTCCAGACATAAATTTATGGCAAAAGGTATGCTTTTCCTCCCTTACTTTTTCCCCTCAGCCTGGTCTTTTTTTAATTCCATATTCCTGTTTTTTAAATGTCAAATTATTCTTGAAATTGGAATTCAAATTTATAAAATCGTCCCCGCTGGTTTGCTTTCTATGTTTCTCTTTCATTAGAGTATGAAAACAAGTCATGAATGTATTCAGATAGATTTTCCAAGTTTATGTGGTATCACGAGTCGCGTGTGATGAATTTGTCTGTATCAGACATTCTGAACTACAGTTTTCTTTCATTTAAGTTGACCAACTGTAGTCAAGATGACTGTCTTGCTATTTTTTGAAATTTGTTTGATTCTAGACTTATATGCCCTTTGCTATAATTGCATTCATATAATGATGAGAAAAACTAGTAAGTTTCTTCGTGACGTGAGTCTAATATTGGTTTAATACATGTTTCGTTTCATTTAGGTCAGACTTTTCGGCACACTCTCTACCCCTCATATAAGAGCAACCTTCCACCTACTCCAGATACAATAGTGCAGTGCCTTCAATACTTGAAAGCACCCATCAAAGCCATGTCCATCAAAGTCATTGAGGTAAGATGGGTGGGTTGGATAACGGGTTAAAACAGGTTTGTAATTGAAGTAGATCATTTTCACTTCAATATTATTTGTCATTTTCTAAAATAGCTGATGCATTAGTTTTGCTTACGAAAACATTATTATTACCGAAATTATCTACGTTTTTGATAAAAATAATCTAGGAAGTGGTATGCATTAAGGTAGACTTTGGGCAACTTTCAACCCATTTGACCAGTCCCTTTTAGCTAGTTTTTTATTTGATCTTGATAAAAGAAAAAAAGGACAACTGAGATCCATTCATAAGTAAATGGGTCGAATAAAAACAACTTACTTGAAATCTATTAGTTATGGTTAATTGTATTGATGATATGTATATTAATTAAGGTAGGTTTCTGGTGTTGAAGCTGATGATGTTATTGGGACGTTGGCTGTCCGCAGTGTAGATGCTGGGTTCAAAGTAAAATTTCTGCAACTCTTTCAGATGCATGATATAACTCTATCAGATTTTCTTAGAAAGTGAAATTAATGAACTTAACTCTTTAAATGTAGACGATATTAAAGCTAAATTACTTCAGAATCTTGTATGAGACTTGTTAAATAGGTTCCATTTGTTACAGGTCAGAGTTGTCTCTCCTGACAAAGACTTTTTCCAGATATTATCTCCTTCGTTACGTCTTCTTCGAATTGCACCTCGTGGTTTTGAGTTAGTATTAATAAATTATTTCTTTTTTGTTGTCAAGTTTAAAGAGTCTATAATTATGATTTAGAGACACTTTTATCTTAAACTTTCTTGTCAGAATGGTTTCTTTTGGAATGGAGGATTTTGCTAAAAAATATGTAACACTACAACCTTCTCAGTTTGCGGATGTAATGTCACTTGTCGGTGACAGATCTGACAACATACCAGGTTGTTTTTCGATCACATTATGAGAATAATACATGTTCATTTTACTAGGCTTCTTACAATGGGTTGATCTTATGTGTTGGATGCTACTTATTAAAACAGGGGTTGATGGAATCGGGGATGTACATGCTGTGCAGTTGATATCAAGATTTGGTATATAAGGAGTTTTCTTTTAGTTATCATATTTCCTTCACTGTGATTGTTTTCTTTACCATCATATGCTTATCAATTTTATTTGTAATATTTTCATATCTATCCCATTCAAAACATGGTATAATACCATAGTACCCAACAAATAACGATAAACCAAAAATAGCTATTTTCAAATTTATGACGTGTATACATTTTCCTTGGAACTTGCATTAGGATATGGGTGTATGGAGTGTAAGGGGAAAGCAAAGGGTACATATTATAAATTGTACTTAATGAAATTTTAGGTATTTTGATTGGGTATATTTTTATATCAGTTTTTTTGGTTGGGCAATGCAAGTTTTTCAAGGGTATATATGAAATTGCCCCATTTCACTTTTATTCGAGGCGTAAGCCATGATGTTTCTAACTTATTGCTTGTGTACATGAATTTATAAAGGTTCATTGGAGAATTTGCTGCAAAATATTGATCAAGTTGATGAGGAACGAGTTAAAAGGTTTGAAAATTTTCATGCTTCTATTGAATTGCATATTCGAAACAAACTACTTTCACATGTCTGTTATTCTTAAACTAATTGGATATATATCAATATCATGGATGTAAACTTGTGACAAAAAAATTGTTCTATTGAGCTTAAATAGTGTTTCCAGAATTTTAAACACAGGCAATGTTGCTAGTATGATAAATAAGTACATTTTTAATCTGGATAATACTTTTGGCGTGAATATGACCTAATGTTGCTGCTCTTTTGGTTAGCTAGATTTGTATATATAATGGTGGGTTTAAACGAGAACCATTAAATATTTGACTTTTAATTTTTGTGTTTATATTATACTAGAGACAGTTAATAGCGGATTTGTAAATCTCAAATGCAGGCTTTGATAGCAAACAAGGAGCAGAGGCCTTATTGAGCAAAGAACTGGTATGTGACTAGCAGTATGATCATTTGCGTTACAAGTTTACAACTTACCAACTGTAGGTGGTTGATTGTTTTCTGCACATGTGTAGAATAAGAATCGTGGGCATTTCAGTCATTTATGTTAATTCTGACCCTAATGTCTTTCTTGGCTTCTGTTGTATTCTTAATAACACTTTTTGTTTGATTGCTAAGCTATTTGTGATGTAAGTCATTATTTTTCAGGCAGGCCCTCTTACGTTCTGATCTTCCTCACTAAATGGTCCCGTTTTCTACCGGTGATCTTGTATTTAGAAAACCAGAGGTTGGTGCATCGTACATGCTGTATCCTTGAACCTTTAGTTAGAGGTTATAAAATGGGCGGGTCGGGTGGGTTGGTTAATGGGTCAAACTTGTATTTTTTTAGAACGGGTTGGGTTGACCTAGAAACACTTTTTGTCCAATTTTTTATTTCTATGATTGTTTAGGTTGTCAAATTTGAATACAAAAAATATATATAAAAATGATTCAAGGTTTCATCATTCTTGTATTAAAATACACTTTGGCATTTTCATTGTAGCAAAGTTTTTTTTATTTAACCTGTTTGACCCGTTAGAGACCTAACATAACCTCAAGCATTTTATTTTCTACTGGTTTGATGAGATTTGTATTGATACAGGATAATGGGGAGAAATTTACAAACCTCTTGACAGCAATTGGTGCTTATGCAGAAGGTTTTTCACTTGATTCGGTTATTAGAACGGCGTTCTATATGTGGAAGAAGCTCGAGAAGACTTGACTTTGAATAATTTATCATTTGTTTTGGCAATTTAACCGGTTTTAATCGATAATTTGGTGGCCAAAGTTCCAGAATGAGTAAAAATTTCAAGATAGATCATGGAATGACTGTTTTGGCATCACTCTAGGCTAGATCTGGTATAGTCAAAAGCTATGTGTCAGTCCATGGCTTTATAGCCTAGTGACATCTTGGTGGTGAGATAAGGCTTTAGGACTAATAGGTCCTGGGTTTAACTCTTACAAGGAGGGTTTTCCCATGTTTATTGGGTTTCCTCCTGAATTGGTGTGACATTATGCCTAGTGAAGATGGATATGATCGGGTGGTTCCTCTGGTGGTACGATGATACTCCAGTGATCTGTCAGTGATCCAAATTTGCCGTTAAAAAAAAAAAGCTATGTGTCAGGGGGACACTATTAACTTAACACAAAAGGTTGATCATGGGCACAATTGGACATATGAAACAATATGCTTAGTTGCAGAGAACTGGGGTGTTTCTTGAAACTTTTTAGGGAAACTAAAAAATCAGAAAACATCGTTCAAATACAGAAAACTTTTTTTATATACTTTACCAATACAGTTTGGAAAACATAATTTGATCTTTGCTTTCTTTAATGATTTTCATGCTTCGGACATATAACCACCATCCACCACTGCGCTCTGTGTGACTGTTGACTGCAACACTTCATGACAGGCGGTCCCAATTCCGTGCCATCTCCCACCTCTGTAGGCTGCTAGTCGCACATATCATTTGCTACCCATAAAATCACACATTTTATAACTAAAGTGCCACCGCGTTGTGTCGGGGGCGTAAAACCGTGACAAATAGCATTGATGACACCCATTGGTAGCAACTACCAACACTAAAGTTGCGGCGTGTTAATGCGAAGAATTAGACCAAAACGTAAAACATAGAAAATAATAATTAAGTCAATTTAGGACCCACACCTTTCGACAAACCTGGCAAACAGGAAAAAAATAGACAATGTAAAAACGCTGAATCACATACGCACTGTTGCGCCATGTTAACTTGCAAAATTTAGAGCGTAGCGTAAAACAAAACGTAAAAACGTCGAACTAGACACGTACGTTGCGTCGTGTTAAATCGTAAAATTTAGAACAAACGTAAAATGAAAATTTTGAGAAGCATATAAAGTATAGGGGACCAAAGTTGAAAGTAAAAAAATTGTGAGGTTAAAATGAAAAAGATGAAAACTTTTGGGTTGAAAGTAAAATAAATAAGGAGTTTTGGGTTAAAAGTGTAATATGTTATTTTTTGTTGGAAATCCCCCAAAGCATGGGATACAACACTTCTATACACTTATATGTTGTTAATTTATAATATGTTAATTATAGATTGCAACACCCCGTAAATTTGTGTCTGGTAATATAACGACACGTGCCCATACTCTCATATGTACCTAATATTAGTCGATAGGGACTAATTGTGTAATATGGTGACAATTTGAATGTGGAGGGACTAAAAATGTCAACATGCCAAAGGTTTGGCCTTTGAGTGACCCTTACGGACCGCAAGGCTTAGTCCTTATGAACGGTAAGTTAAATAAGTTAATTGTAGCTGGTAAGCGATTACGGACCGCAAGGCTTAGTCCTTACGGTCCGTATGGGATTCAAAACCAGGGGCGCCAAAAAGGGCTTACGGACCGTAAGCCCTTGCCATATGGTCCGTAAGGACAGAGCTGGCAGATTCTTTGTTTGCAACCCAAGTATTTCTTCATTGCTGCACATAGCTCGAACTCTGCCACATTTGATCAGTTCATTACACCTTAGAAACACCTTTAATGATCTTATTAACCTCCTAGACACTTGTAATGATCCTATGCATCCACTCCAGGTATAAATAGCAAGCTAATCTTGTATTCTTACTTGTTCATTCCTCATATTTCTTCTCTACTCTATATTTGGAAGTTCCTGATCATAAAGGAGCATCCCTCTGAGTTTCAAACATTCTAAGGATCACTTGTAAGTGTTCCTTTCCAGCTCTTTTCATTTTTATAGGCTTTTATAGTCGAAAGTCAAGCAAATTGACTTTTGCCTTGACTTTCGGTTTAGACCATTATGGTCCAGCCATTGTTCAAATCAAACATGGCTACGTGATCGTAATAAGGTAGGTGATAATCCCTCAAAAAGACACCTCCTGGAAATCACGTTAGTTGGTCAAATGACGGGTCAAAATTAAGTATAATAAAAGTCAAACGACAGATTTTCGGGAACTTTATAAATGAACTTGAAATTGTTTTAACTCATGTTTTTAACACTAAACTAGTTGGTAATTAATATTAGAATATGTATAAACATGTTCAGCCTGTCATTCCTAGTTTATGTGTCGGTTCGTAACCGAAAGTTAAACAGTTTGACTTCTGCTTTGACTTTCGATTCGGACCCGATTTAGCATAGTTAGCTACTGAATCTAAGTTGTATTATGATCGTATTATAATATAGGATAACCCTCTGAGGTTATAATACATGATCATAATCAGATTATGAGTTTATATGCAAGTTTCTATACTATGTGTTGGTGTATAATGTCTATGTCTTAGTATTATATCGAGTCTGTATTGTATAGAGCTGAATAGGCTAGGTTATGAAGTATTTATGAAGTGTCTTAGCCAAGTTCGCCCATGTGTTAACATGTTCAGGCATGTTCGGCCGAACTTGCATAGGCAAGTTCGGGCGAACTTGTGTCCTTCTGGGCCGAACTTGTAATGCTATAAATACCTAGCTTGAGTGTCTCATTTGTAACTTTGGCATTTCAGAGGCGAAGCTCTGTCAGTATGTAAACAGAACGTTTGATCTATAAAACTGACGTTTAACTGATTAATTCTTGTCTATTGGTAACACGACATAATATTTCCGCTATTATGGACGTTAGATATCAAATTTAGGTTCCTAAGCATCGAGGATCGGTCCTACAAGTGGTATCAGAGCAAGAACAGCCTGATTTGATAGTATCAAGACAAGAACTCTTCTATTTCTACTCCATTCTTCTTTTTTCTTAACTTTTGATCACAAAATGAAGAATTCATGGTCAAAATCTTTTGAATTTTGAATATATCATGTAAAATACAACAAAGATAAACCCTTGAAAGATTGGAGATCAAATTCAACCGAATTCATGTCGAAATTTTGAAAAAACGATGTGTTTGAAAACCCTCAGGAACGAACTTATTGGCCATGTTCGGCCGAACTTGCCCTAAAACATCACTTTTCAAGTGATTTTTTAGTAAGTTCGCCCGAACTTAGGTGATTTTTGAGGAAATTTAAGTCAAGTTCGCTAGAAGATACTGACTTTTCATTAATTTTACATCAAGTTCGACCGAACTTGTGTAAAATCAAGAAAGTTTTAAGTAAGTTCGTCCGAACTTGCTTGTATTTCATCGAAATTGTGGTGACAAGTTCGCTTGAAGATCTGTTTGATTGGTGTATTAAGTTCGACTGAAGATAAACAAATTTTTTCAAAGTAGATCTAACAAGTTCGACCGAACTTGTTAGAAAATCAGAGAATTCTTCATTTGTTGCTACAAGTTCGACCGAACTTGTAGTAGGACTAATCATTTTCAAAGTTTTTGAAAAATTTTCAGCGTACACGTTTCGTGATTCACAATGGAAGATCAATTAAGAGATTATATGTCCGGAGCTAGTTCGTTAAACGGCAACGTAATTAATCAAGTCAATCTTGATAACGAATTGGGAACGACCGTCAAACCGCCCAAGCTGATGAGCATGGACGAATACGAAGCATGGAAAGAGAAATTTACCTACTGGGTTCAAGCCATGCACTTCGCTGGCTGGGTATCAATTGAAAGAGGCTACACTGTTTCGGTAGACGAACATCAACAAGTTCTTGAGAAGTACAACTACTCGACAGTTCAGAGAGACGAATACATTGCAGAGAAAAAGATGACCAGTCTCATCCAACAGTCAGTAAAGGAAGATATTCTGATTCTGTTACCAGAGTATACTATAGCAAGAGAACTTTGGTTGTCGTTACAAAAGAAATACCAAGGCAGTGCTGAAATGATCAAAAGCAAGAAGGCTCTCATTCTGAAAGAGTTCGATATTTTCAGCATGCTAAAGAATGAGACCATTAAGCAAATGATTGAGCGTTTTTGTCATCTCAAAGTGCAAATGCGAAGACACGGTCTTGAGAAGACAGAACAAGAATACATCGACAAACTTGTTGACGCACTACCAGAGGGTGAATGGTCAACTTATTTGATGGTTCTGAAGAATAGTGATAAGTGGGAATTCTTCAAGTTGTCAACCTTTATTGATAAACTCGAAGGTCACGAAATGGAGCTTCTGAAGATAGCGAAGTCAAAGAATGCTAATGTTGTTCAAGACATTGGTTTGTACTACAAAACTGGAATGCAAGATAACATTTCGAGTCCAAAAATTAGAACTGCTTTTAGTGCAAACATGAATGCTTCTCCCCAGAATCAGAACTATTCACAGCCTCAGTATGACCAAAGTCCACAAAGTTCTTACTCGAGCACTGGTTCAAATTCAACATTTCAAAGTCAAGCAAATCAGAACCAACAACAAAGTTCTGATCCGAATGTTTACAAATGCAACATCGCAGTGAATTTAAACAATGTTGTTTCAGAAGAAGTTGCAAAACAACATATGTCACTACTTTCTACCGTCTTAGAGTCTTATGAATGTCTTGTTGCCGGTAAAATCGGAAATCCCGAGATGACCGCAGAATATTATGACCAGGTAGACGAGGAAGAGCTCGAACTAATGGACATCAAGTGGTCATTAGCTTCGATCATCAGGAGAGTGACAAAGTTCGTAGCACTCACAGGCCGTGACATAGGAAACTCCAGCAACAAATTGGGTTTTGACAAATCCAAAGTCACATGCTTTAAATGCCGACAGAAGGGACATTCTAAAAGAGAGTGTAAGAACACCGAGGCAACCGGAAATCAAAGTCTTTCGGAGGAGGGAATGAATATTACAAGAGGGCACTTCAATATAAACCTTTCTCGAAGAAAACTCAGATTGATATCCAAGAAAAGCCAAACAGTAGTACCACGGAGAAATCCATGGTTGCATCCACAGAAGATGACGGTTTTGATTGGAACTCTTACATTGGGAAAAGACCGGAGTTGCTTTGATGGCGGAGATAGTCGAAGATAATTCCGCAGAGGAAGCAGTGGCAGCAGCAGAAGCAGCAGCTTTCGAACAAGCTATTCTGGAACAATACTTGCATCAACAGCAGGAAGAAGAAGAATATATCCATATGCAGAGACAAGGAATTTTATCCTCTAATTCTTGTGACAGTTTTGCAGGTCATTTTGATGGAAGCTCGAAAGAACAAGTGGTCGAGGAGAAAAAGATTGATAAAGTGATCATTGATGTCACTCAAGAAATAAAAGTCGAAGACCTCAAGGACAAGGCAGATAAAGCTTTAATGGCGAATCTAACCAAGGTAGGTCCAGAGGTAAAGGTTATCGAGAAAGAAGTTGTCAAAGTACAAGTTGTAGAGGTTGAGAAACCTTGTACAAAATGTACTGAACCTTGTGTCGAATGTGCCGAAAAATCAAAGATCATCGCTGAAAACAATGTGCATAACGATTTGTTAAAATATGATTATCGCACAATGAAAGAAGCGTATGATAAAATGAAAAATGATTATGGCAGACTCGCCAGAAATAACATCGAACAACATGATAATATAAGAATGTTGAGTGGTACACTTATATCAACACCATTGCTGAAATCAAACAACAACTTCAAGACATGACAATCGAAACTGAAAGAGTTCGACAATTGTTAAGAAGTTATACCACCAACGCGTATGTTATCGATCACATTCTTCCGACAATCTCATCGGAAGAAAAACCTAAAAAGAAAGCGGGCAAAGAATATAGCAATGTTCCTCCACCCCTTTGCGAGAAATACTGCGTTAAATCTGCAGACGGGATGGACAAGGCACTCAATGTTGAATTACTTTCTGAAAAGAAAAACGAGTTGCCAGAGAATATTGATATAGTCTATGCTAAATCTGATGATGATAACAACGTTGTGGTTAACAAAGTGGTTGAAAATGTTTTAAGTGATTCTGATGACGGCAGCTTCAAAAGCGCCAACTCGAGTTCAAAGAATTCCGGTTCATAGTCTGAAAATGACGATAAGTCGTCAGAAGATGGTCTAAGTGACGATCCTAATATTGTAATGTACAAAATTAAGGATTTAGATAGACTATACTTTGATGATAGCTTCCCGATTCAGAATGTGAAGGAAGAATTGCTTGATAAATTCTTTAAACTCGTGGAAGTCACATAAGAGGAATTGGTAATCAATGAACGAAAATTCTATTCCAAACCTAAAAGAAACAATTACCGAAGAAACGGTGGTGATAATATGCCTAACTTTGACCAAAATGTCCTTTTTGCATAAAACATGGTTTTAATTGACAATGAACTTGAAAATGCTTTACCTACTGATATGTTAATATAATTAACATATTTTGGTATTAGGATTCTGTTCATAACCTGAGTTTTGATTAAAGATCGTAAATGATGTTATGATATGATTGAAACACCCTTTTTAGCACATAGTATGATTTTTAACCACAACTAACAATCAAAACTTATTACCTACTGATATTATGACATAATTAAACTTTTACAGAAGGTATTTGATCATAACTCATATTTTTATGCAAGTTCTTGAACTATGTCACTTAATGACTAAAATGCCCTTATGGTGCATATTTTTATTTTAAAACCTTAATGATCATATAAGTTGATAACCTACTGATGTTAAAACTTATTTAAAATATCATGGCATATAGAACTTGTTTATAACTCATCCGGTTACTCAGTATCGCTTATATGCGTATGGTTAAGCTTGTGTAACTAGTTCACGTAAGCTTACCGAAATGGGTCAAATCCTTTCAATTTTATTTCAAATTCTCGAATGTATATTGTTTACCCATATTATACAAGTCTTAGTAATTGTGGGGTTTAAACTACATTCTATTCCGATCATCGCTTAATCAAGCATATCGCACCATTTCCGCTAATTTAAGTTAGCCGGTCCAAGTCTACGACTTGAATGAGACCCGTTAACATTCTAAATTGGTTAATATACCATTCATTCCCGACTAAGGCCTTCCGGTAGATTACAACCAACCTTAGTTCATTGATAACGGTTATGCTCACTTTATTATCTTGCATTGTAAGACATACTTAAGCCAGGTAAATACTCTTAACCTATTTTCCTTATACGGGCTTGCGATACGGTAAATTATTACCACTTGGTCGGGAATGGAATCATATGTCGGATTGTGACTAGAACATCCGCATAACCCGTTTTAATCTGTTTTGTCGATAACTTAAATATTGTGGGTTAACGCAACCGTGTCCTTGATATCCTCGGCTCATTTAAGTTGTTAATGGCCACGACTAAGCACGGGGTGTAGGCATACACCTGACAGATGCTAATGCGATTTAAAATGTTTTCTTATCCATATTGGTGATACCCCTTTGTGGGTTAAAGAGGTGTGTCGGTTAATCATGTTATTCGATTTCTGCACCGGACCCCTTATGTATTGACTGTCATGTAAAACTGTATACAAGATTATTATAATTGTCCCAAGTTATTTATGAAATTGCAGGTGCCTTGTGCACTTAAAAATCAAATTTGGAAATATTTTTCAAAAGAGTCGGCTATTTGTATTTACCAGTATAAACTGACGTATTTTCAAAAGACAAAGTGACAAGTTGCAAGGTTACGAAATAGGCTGGAAGTGCTCGGTAATGCTTAAGGAGAATTTGCAACTCTCTTGCATAGAAGCCCACAGTCTGTTGTTTCATTTTGTAACTTTCGATTTGCCTGTGGATCTTTTCATATACTATCCGTCTGTATAATATTTTAAACATTCAGACATTTTGTATTGTAATAATTTAAATCCAAGACTTCTGCTATGCTATATTGTGTTTTGATACAACTTTGTCACATATTCCCCAATCGGGCCCACCGGGCGATGCGAGAAATATCGGGGTGTGACATAGATGTAAGGTGGGAGTTGGCTACAAAGTGTAAAAAGTCATAAAACACTATAATGTCAACCATAAAATACACTCAAAACCCCCCAAATAACAAAGTGAAGATTGCTAAAACGCCATATTTGTGGGTTTTGTGTTGTGCTTTGAATGACAAGGCTTTCCTTATCGAATGACTAACATTAGTGTGTGTTATGTTGATTATCATGTTGTGTTTTATATTCATAGTTTGACGATGGTGTGTTTGAAGTTTTTATGGACTGTTAGGATTCGGATATTGTGTTTTAGAGATCTTCATTCTATTTTTTGTGGCTTTTGAATGTGTTTTATGGCTGAAATTGTGATGTTTTATGACTTTGTACACTTTGTAGGAAAAATAGAACTTTGTAGCCAAACCCCACCCGATATTATTAAGCTCATTAAGTCTAACGACCTTCCAAATCCATCTCCACCATCGGATTTTGCCGAGATTAAATCTCAGCCGCTTAAACTCACAAAAAAGCTCGCTCCCATGGCGGTTCGGGGCAGTTTATCAGCCAGTGGTTTTGCTCCACATTATTCTAACCATGACCTCCACTTCTCTGGTGGTTATCAATTTATTTACGGCCCATTATCTCCAAACCAGTTCCTACAAAACATACCAACATGTGATCAGGTCGATATCTCCAAAATTTGGCGCTTTTTTCTAGCATAGCAGTTAGAGCTTTTCCTAAAAAAATCTCCCCCACAATTGGTTTTTACCAACAAATCACTTTTTTATTTTACCTAAATAAATGCCCCATGTTCTCCACCTTCCTTATTATTAATAATAACAATTATATCTCTGTAAATAAATATTCAGATATGACCATAAACAACTCCAGCCTACGCAATTATTAGTCTGATTTTCTCTCAATTATCTTTTAAACCCAATTGACGAGATTATAGTAAGTGGACATGGAGCAGCACATCCTAGACGCAACAAAGGATAAGGATGTCAAAGTAAGCTTGTTACGTACCCATGAATTGCAGTTGTTTGCCAACTCAACCTTTCTTATTTTTTTCTTTCATGTTGCATCCATGGACAATATATTGGTTCGCCAGCAGCCGATCGTGTGTAAACCTACATATGAATTGGAAAAGGTAAGTGCATGTTTTATAGTCAGATTATATTTTTTTATACCTATGATATTATTGTTATTGTTTGTCCTGTTCTCATATATTATTTTTTGTAAAACAATCAAGAATAAAATGACGTATTTGAATTGGAGTTTGAGGCATTGGATGGTTCTCACAATGACATAAGTATTCCATCCATTGACATAGACCACCTTTTGAATGAAGTAAAGGAAAAGGATTCAAAGTAAGTCGATACATACCTATGAATCTCGGTTGTTTCCTAAATGGCCAAATGATTTTCACATATTCACCTTTTGAGTTGTCTTTTTCCCAGGTCGCAGCCATGGACAATTGTGGATACCCAGCAACCAATCATGTTTAAACCTTCGTATGAATCAGCAAAAGTAATTACATATGTCACTAAATTTATTTTTTACACCTATTATTATACTATTATTTTCATGACTGAAATGTATTTTTTAGGTTTGCAACTTTGAAAGAATCAACAAAAGGAAAAATACACCAAATAACTGGAAGTGAGATGTGGTGATACACATTAATAGTTCTGCCGAAGATTTGAAAGAGGATGTTACGCTTGTGATAAATAGAGCTATGCATGCTTGTGTTTCGGTGCACGGTGTATAAGAAGTTGATCGCGCTTGAATACTTTCTGTTTGAATTTTGTCTTTTTTTTTTGTTTCATGCAAGGAATTTCAACTTAACATTGTGTTATTTACTTTTCTAAGTATGTATGAACAGCCACGGTTTTACATCGTGTTATTATTAGCAGTAATCAATTCTTATATTTGTTTCAAGTTACATGGGCTACAGCTGGTTTTTTCAATTTTTGTGTAAATCTATGGCAGAAAGTTTGAATTAGTACTAATCGAGTTCTATTTTTCGTACTTGTATTAATTGGATGTATGTTTTTGAAACAAATCAATGGCAGAAGTCTTAATTTATTGTATGAACCTGTTAATAACCTGCCTTGGCATCTCGACACTTTGTTACTTTTTCTGTTCACAAATTCTCATAATTCATTAACTGATTGATAAATAAAATGTTCAAAAATGATATATATATATATATATATATATAGAGTGATGTTATTTATCAGGTGTTACATGACAATTTTGTTTATGTCAACTAATATTAAATGTTACGAGTAGTTTTTAACTTTATATCACCCAAATTCTAGCAATTATTCCTTTTCTTTTGTAATTGTGTTATTAATAGACGGTGATAAGTCTATGGAATAAGGTATAGAAAGGGGTAAAAAGGAAAGGAACTGAAGAGGGTCGCAACTCGGAAATTAATCCACTCTTGATGAATTTGTTGTATGAAGTGTGCATGCTATATGACCCCACCTTAAAAATTTTAAAAATAGGTTTATCGTCTCTAATAATATAATAATGAATTTCTAATTATTTGTAGAAAACATAGAGATTAAGTGAATAATCTCCTCTTCATGTGAAGTATTTGCATACTATTGTTGAGTGCCTTTGTATGCTTGACAAAGTTGCAGCTGCTGCTGGCACTATAATCAGGTATTCAGTTTATCTATGCATTCTCTTTTCAAATCTTTTTGTTCTTAAAATATTACATCGATATTGTAATTTTTTTATATATTTCATGTACAGCTAAAGATGGAGACCAACGACTCATGATATCATCACATCAAAGATCAAAGCTCATGCAGAATATGTAAATTCTTCTAGGCCTGCAGTGGGCCATGCTGCCCGAACTACTGCAACATATCTTCAATATGTAAAAGAACAACACTCTCAGAATGACTCACATCGATTTTGTTTAAAAATACTTTTGTAGGCTTTTCACCAGCTAAGGCAGATGTCATAAGAGATGTCCTAATTATTGATCTATTTCATACGGTGAATAATTTGTGCTTTTCAAATAGACTGGTAAAAGAAAATGTCGACCTACAAAGGGTCTATAAAAATCAAAGAAACGGTTGAAGATAACGGGCTGAAACGGACTGCTGTTGCTAATGCCTTTAGACCAAATGCTCAACTCATGATCTCAACACTCGTTCTTACTGTTTCTTCTATCACGTTGTCAATGCTAAAAAAGGGATATGAAGAAAGGTGCGATGAAGGATGGTTCAATGTTGTGTAGTGAGGAAGAGGTTTGTCAGGATCTAAGTTTAAATTACTTGTAGTTTTTGTTTTTAAGAATGGAAAATGGATTGAATTAGAAAGATATGCAGTCGAATTAATGGAAAACTTTTACTAGAAGCAATTAGTCGTTTGTTTTCATCACCATCATGCTTTCAAGTTTGATAAACTTTGCATGTGATTCACAAACTCCCCCTTAGCCAATTACAATCGTTTGATAGTAAGAAATGAAGAAGATAAAGTGCGAAATGATCTTTTTCAGGAAGACAAGTTAACTGTTACAATCGATCACCTATTTATGCTAACTATCTAACCACTGAGCATCTTTTGTGAAGTCATGGTTGATAGTGACTGCTAAGAAAATGTAACTAACTAAAACGCTGATCTAATACTACTATCAGTGCATAGCATTGTTACATTGAATAAAGAAAAACTATACTAAGCTCTGATCTCTATCCTCTGATCTTGATTCTTCTGTTAGACCTTTGCCTCTTGAACTAACAGATGATAGGAACAGATGTTTAGGGAAAGCAGTGTAAAGGTAGGTCAGAGGTTGTAACCTCTGATGGTTGAACCAAAGCTCGGATAGTGTATTTGGCTTTGTTATCATCTGTTCCTTTGTTAGGGTTTGATCCCAACAATCTCCCCCTGGAACAGATGATGCCAAAACACTTGTTTATTCTTGGTTTTTATTCCTCAACAAAAGTTCTCTGATTTGGCCTTTAAATTATAATTCAAAATTCAGAGAAACTTCATCATGATCATCCTTTTCAAGTGTCAGATCCAAAAGATCTTGAAGGTCTTCTGCATTTAGCTCATATGCAGCCTCCATGCTAATCTTGACAGCAGCACCATTAGACTTGAGCAGAGTCAATTCGTGGGAGCCTTTTTCGACTTCCACTTTAGAATTTTTGGGTCTTCTGGCTTTCTAGGATGATTCTTATTGGTTGAGGTTTGATGAGCTTGTTGTTGAACTATCTTTGTCAAATCAGCCCTGAGCTTTTCACTAGCTTCATCTGTGTGATAGTCAACAACGTTTTTGATTCCCTCTTTGATGTGTTCAAACACTCTCTTGTCTTCTTCATCCATCTTTTCTTGCCTTTTTAGTTGATTGAAAGCAAGGATGAAGGGGACAGATGATGAGATAGACTTTTTGGAGTGTTGAGCTTTATGAACATCATCTGATGGAGGGTAAATTGGTTTAGGAGGCATGCTTGAATCTTTCTTCCTCCTCTCTTCTAGCATTTTATACGTATCAATCACCCTAGTTTCTCCCCACCTTATCACTTGATTTCTTGAACCATAGTGATTCTGTATCAATTATTCTTTCATCCTCTTAAGCTTTAAGGCTCTTTCTGGCATGTCTTTCTTATGTTTTTCCCAGTTAGGAGGAGTTGGCTTCTTGAGAGGGTCTTTCAACATTTCTTGCATTCTCTTAATCTCATCTCTCAGCTCATCTATACTCCACTCCTTGAACTGTGCCTTTGTTGCCTTATATTGCTTGTTCTTCATGATGTGTTCAATGAGTCCACCTTTAAGAAGCTGATCTTCCTTTCTGACAGCTTGTTGCTCAGATCTTTGATAAACTTTTGCAATGCTCTGGCTTTGCCTAGCTGGAAAGACATGCTGGTTTGTATCTCTCTATCACTTTTACCAGCAGAGTCTCTTTTGGCTATATCCTCTTCTTGTTTCAATTTGAGTTCCAAGTATTCATCAACATTTGAAGGTGTTGGATAACCATCAAGAGATAATATATTTCTTTTATCAGGGTCTTCTTCAGAATAAAAGCTTAGAATTTCTTCCCTGACTGCTGGTAAATCAAGAGAATATTTCTTTGCTGCAGGAATGACTGTAAGGGAATCAGTGCTTAGATTTGAGGATGCTGGAAGCATTGATGTGGAGGTCAGTGGTTGTGATGATAAAAGAGTAGGAGCAGGAAAGATCTCTTCTTCATTTACAACTTTTGTTGTCCTTCTCCTCTTGAATTTGACTTCTGGTGATGATGGATGAGTTGGAATTCTGGTTGGTGTCGGTAAAGGTTGGGTGGATGTATTGAATATGACCATGGCAGTGGATGGGTTTGCATCCGCTGCAACCTCTGCTATGCCAACAGATGTTAGCACAACAGTTGTTGTAACATCTGCTTTGGTGGAAATGGGTAAGGAAGTTGAAGAAGGTGTGCTTGATTTTTGGAGAGCAGAGGTTTTAATGGTTGGATTTATAGAAACCTTAGTTTTGGAAGGTGTGGATGTTGGTTGCCTTACTTGTCTAGCAGGTCTCCTCTTTGTTGAGGTACCAACCTCTCCCTTTTCTTTTTGTTGCTTAATCTTTTGCTCAACCAATACCTTGCCATCAAGATACACTTTTCTCTTCTGCTTCTCATTTTCCCTGGCCAAGATATCATCTGCTAGATCTTTTTTCTTTGAACCATCTGGCCTGGGTATATCCACTGTTGGCCTTGCCATCTGATTATCAATTTTAAGCTTCTTCTGACCCAAAGGTTTCTCCTCCTTTTTGGCATCATCTTTAGTGTTTACAAAAATAACTGTGTATGGAGCAGTACTAGTGGTTTGTAGAAGTTGAGCTTTTATAGTTTAATATCTGCCCTGGTATCCATGAATCTTACTTCAACCATGTTTCTTACTTCCTGCATTTGATGTTTATGTTGTTGATATGAGAAGTACTTTTGTTGCTGAAACAGAGGGTTGGCTCTTTATAGCTAACAACTGCTGCGCAAGATTTTTGATCTCACCAACAGAGGTTTCAAGCGTTGATATCTCTCCGTCAAATCTTTGTATTTTAGTTCATCGCCTAATTTAATAGGATCATCTGAACTCCTACCTGAGGTGGTAGTTGTATCTAAGGTATCATGAGCATGTGTTTTAACACTAGCTTCAACCTTAGATGCCCCTTGTTCTTGGTTCTAGGGACTTCCCACTACATCAGAGGTTACCTTGGTAGCCTCAGCAGTGGTTGCCTTCAACAGAGACTTAGAAATGTAACCACCATTCAAAGGAAAACTAGGTAGTTTTGTAATTGTAGTGGCTGCTCTAGTTGAACTATCACCAAGGGTTACATGTAACCCAAGGGATGTAGCCTCTTCATTTGCTGATGGGCTAGCAAAGAATAGAGAATCAGACCCAACATCATGTTGAAGTATATTCTCATTGATAGGTTGGTCAGAAGTGCTGGATAATGTCTGCTCTAAGTCTATTGCATTCAGCAAGGGTATAAAAGTTTGTGGTAGTGATTTGATTAGTGAAGGAATAGGTGCAGAAAGAGACATTGCCCTGGGAGAGGGGCTGTGGAAGATAGAACCAAGTGGTCCTAGAGCTTCATAATTTGGTGTCCCTGTGTTTACAACCTGATCCTTTTGTGAGGATGCAGGAGGAGTTTCATAGCCAGGTTGAGATCTTTCAACCATCTGTTGTGAAGAAGTAGCAGCAGTGGTTTGTGACTTTGGTGGTGTCACAGGGTTAACCTCTAGGATCTCATCTTCCAGAGGACCCTTTTTGGGTTTGGTGGGTTTTCTGGATATCTTTGTTGGTTTCTTTTTGGTGATTTTAGGTGTGGGTTTCAGAGCAGTGGTTGCAATGCTCTAATCACCTAGAGCAGTGGGCTCAGTAGCAGGAGGAAAGATTGAACATTTTGTTCTTGTAAAATTGGCTCATCCTCCTCTACTTCTGTTTTGGAAGTTTTTTCAAGATTTGTTAGTCGTGTAAAAAAGTTCATGAGTTAGGCAACCAGGTGTGGACACTGCGCCTTGTTTACTTGCTTCAGATCTGATCTGATCTTGCAAATAAATACTCAAGAATCGAGGATGTATCAAGAAAGCTTTTCTTTTTGAAGTATTTTTAAAATTATTGATAAGATCATTGAACAACACCTGGGAATAGTTAAAATCTGATTCAGTCAAAATTGCAAATCCCAGATATTGCATATTCAAAGGAATTTCATTGAAAGCAGTAGATTTTGCAGAGAGACATGTTAAAAGAGTATGGAAAAAGAATTTCATCTCTGCTGGAAAATGGGGTTTAAAGATTGTCATACCTTTCAACTAGCCAGTGTAACCCCTTTCCACAAACTCTGCTTGTATCTCTCTTAAAGAAAAGGACACAGGGTGTGTCATATCATTCAGTTGGAAAACTTGAGAGATCGATTGTGGTGTGATTTTCATAGGAGTACCCCCAACCTTTGAGATTATAGCATAAGGAACATCATCAGGGATGTTTTGACCTTAGCATTTAACCAGAAATCCCAAAGAGAATCGATATAAATCTTGGTCTTGGCTTCGAGCATGTATTTAAATTTTGATTCTCTTAGAATATGAATCATTGTATGGTATCTTGTGTTGACATGGTTTCTTCTAAGATTGCAGAGTAATTGTGTGGGGTTTTTATGATTAGGACGAATGGTGGTAATTCTAGCTTTGATTTCGCCCTTGATTTTGTTTTGGGAGCCATGATTTGAGTGAAAACTGTTTTGAGATTTTTGAAATCGACAAACTTTTGGTGAACCCTCTGTTCTTGATAGAACATGGTTTTTATAGGGTTTATGAAAAAGTGATGATTACATGGCATCTGATGCAATAACTGTCGAATAACATCTGCCCACGTGTAACCTCTGTTTGACAATGGAAGACAGTTGTTTGGAAAAACACTGTTTGAGAATATGGGCATTGGATGTGAACAGTGTTTTAACACTATCAGAGGATACACTTTGATAGTGGATAGACTTTTCTAAACGACCAGTGTTTTGATGCTATCAGTGGTTTGAAACAGACTTTAAGGATTTATTGAAAAAATTCAATTTTAAACTATTTTTAAGGATGGATTTTGATATTCTAAAAACATTTTATTGCTATTTACACATGGATCACAAAGAAGTTTTGTTTTTAATCCATGTTTAGCATTCCAAGCCTCGAAATCAAACTGTCAAAAGTGTGAGCATCAAGTGCTTTTGTCAACACATCTGCCAGTTGATCCTTAGTATGGACATGTTGTAAAGAAATCAAACCTTTTTCATAGCAATCCCTCACAAAGTGATGTCTGATATCAATGTGTTTGGTGGTGGAATGAGAGACAAGATTTTTGATGATATTTTATGCTGCTTGACTATCAATTTGAGTGGTGTTTTCAAAGCAGTGATACCAAAATCCAGCAATTGATTTTGAAGCCACAAGATTTGAGCAGTACAACTTGCAGCAGCTATATACTCTGCCTCAGCAGTGGATGTAGAAACTGCAACTTGCTTCTTGCTTTGCCAAGACACTAGGCAATCTCCTAGAAATTAGGCTCCTCCAGATGTGGACTCCCTTGTTGTTTTACATCCAACAAAATCACTATCAGAATATCCTGCAAGCTCAATGTTACCATTAGCTGGATACCAGATACCAAGTGTGGGAGCACCTTTTATGTATCTGAATATCCTTTTTACAGCAATAAGATCTGATATTCTTAGCAATGACTGTGATCTGGCACAAACACATGTTGCAAACATGATGTCTGGCCTTGATGCAGTTAGGTACAGTAAAGACCCAATCATGCTTCTATACAATGTTTGATCAACAAGGTCATCTTTGCCATCAAATGTGACTAGCTTGGATGTTTCCATGGGTGTACTGCAAGGTTTACAATCATCCATATCAAATTTCTTAAGTAGTTCTTTCACATACTTATTTTGATGGATGAAAGTGCCATGTTGCATTTTTTGACTTGTAAACCAAGAAAACATTGCAACTAACCCATTGCACTTATCTCAAACTCTGCTGCCATGAGTTTTCTGAACTCTTCACACATGGCAGTGCATGTGGATCCAAAAATGATGTCATCCACATAAATTGGGATAAGCATCAAATCTTTACCTTTCCATTTTAAAAATAGGGTTTTATCAATCCTACCTCTGGTGAAACCAATGGATAAGAGAAAAGTGGATAGATTTCATGCCAGGCTCTGGGTGCTTGTTTTAGACCATAGAGTGCTTTGTTTAACCTGTAAACATGATCAGGATGGAATGCATCTTCAAAGCCAGGAGGTTGACACACATACACTTCTTCCTTGATCTTTCCATACAGGAATTCACTTTTGATGTCCATTTGATACACCTTGATGTTGTGGTTGGCAGCAAGCTAAGAACAGTTTGATGGCCTCCAATCTTGCAACTGAAGCAGATGTTTCATCATAGTCTATGCCTTCTTCCTGTCTATAGCCTTGAACCACGAGCCTTGCTTTGTTCTTGACAACAATACCCCTTTCATCTGTTTTGTTCTTGAAGACCCACTTTTTGCCAATAGGACTTACATCTTTGGCAGTGGTACAAGTTCCCATACTTGTTGTCTTTTAAACTGTAGGAGCTCCTCTTGCATGGCTTCTACCCAACTGTTGTCTTTTAGTGCCTCTTGGTACTTGACAGGTTGTGTGAGTGATAGAAAGCCAACAAAAAGACAAATGTTTTGGGATTGGCTTCTGGTGAGCATCCCTCATTGATGTTGCCAATAACTAGATCCACATGATGGCTTTTAAGGAAAATCAAATCACCTTGATATGGGACAATGGCATTCTGAGGCGAGGCTTGCAAATGTGTATCATCTAAGCTATCCTCTGTTGGTGAATTTGATGGTCCAGCCTCTGATTGGAATGGTGGTTGAGGAATTGGTAGAATGGGTGTGAAAGTGGGTCAACTTTTGTCCATTTGTTGTGGATTTTTATCAATAGATGTTTGGTTTTGAGAGCTGGCAGAGGTTTGAGTATTAACCACTGTTGACCCGGCAGAGCTTTCACCATTGCTACTAACATCTGCTCCTCTGCCTGAAGGATAGATTTTGAAATTTGGAAGAATGCAATCATATCCTTGCTCTTGACTTGATGACTGTGGGGTACCTGCATGATTAGTCTTGACAGACACATCTTCAAATGTAAATTTGGATAAGTCAAACAGTTCAGCAGGATTTGCTGGGATTTTCAAAGATGAATGTTCATTGAACTTTACATTCAGAGTTTCTTCAACACACTTGGTCCTAGAGTTAAAAACTCTGTAGGCTTTGGCGGTGGTTGAGTATCCCAGAAAATAACCACAATCAACTTTAGCTGCAAACTTGGATATTGAATCTTTTAAATTTAAAATGAAGCATGGGCAGCCAAAGACATTAAAATAAGAGATCAGAGGTTTGACTTTATAAAGCAATTTATAAGCAGTCTTTTGATGCCTAGGGTTTATCAAAACTCTGTTCTGAACATAGCAAGCAGTGTTTACAGCCTCTGCCCAAAAAGTCAAGGAACCAGAGTCTGCTAGTATAGTTCTTGCTGATTCAATCAAAGTTCTGTTTTTCCTTTCAAGAACCCCATTTTGTTACAGAGTTCTAGGGATGCTATATTGCCTAACAATCCCTTTTGACTCATAGAAGGCACCCAACTCTTTGTTCCTAAACTCTATCCCATTGTCACTCCTAAAGATTTTTACAGGGAGATCAAATTGCTTTTCAACTTGTTTAACAAAGTTTTGCAAAATGTTTGTTGTTTCATCTTTGGATTGTAAAAAGAAAGTCCATGTGAACCTGGAAAAATCATCAACTATCACCGGGCAATACCTTTTGTGTTTTAAGCTCATGATTTAACAGGTCCAAACAAGTCCATATGAAGTAACTGTAAGCACTGACTTGTTTTGGACTCTTCGGTTGACTTGTAAGAACTTTTATGTTATTTGCCTTTTAAACAGGAAACACAATGTTCTTCACAACTAAATTGTTTGTGAGGCAAACCTCTGACAAGACTTTGTTTTGAGAGAGTGGTGATGGTTTTGAGATTTGTGTGACCTAGTCTTTTATGCCATAATTCTATTTCTTTGCTTGAAGCAATTGAGAACAAACATGCATTTGACATAGGATTATCTTTTACCATGTCTACCACATACACATTTCATACCCTATTAGCAGTAAGTTGTGCGTTGCTCTCATCAATTATTTGATTAATCTTTTTGACAACCTCTAGGCCTACTATCTGACAAGTTTCTTTTGTGAAGAAGGATCCATAACCCTTATCACTCATTTGTGAGACACTCAGAAGATTGAATTTTAGATTATCAATGAGATTCACATTTTCAAACTTGAGTTTTCCAGCTGAGACACATCCTGACCCTAACACCTTCCCTTTTGAATTATTTCCATAGGATATATCACCCCCTCCATAAGCTTTAAAATCTCTGAGCAGGGCTTTACATCCAGTCATGTTCCTGGAGCCCCCACTATCTACATACCAAAGACTGTCAAGGCAAGTAGAAGCTCCCTGCACATGTTTTTGAAATAATTAGTTCAGGTGAGTTTCCGAAGCCAGAATGGCTTTGGATGGGGTATTAGATGATTCAGACTCAAGTTCACATGAATGAGCAGTGGTTAGAGCAGGTTTTTGTAACCACTGTTGTGAGCCACTTCCTAACAACTGTTGGTAACCATGAGGATGCCTATTTACCTTTGGCTTAGAAGACCTTTTGTAAGTCTCATAAACCATTGGCACCATTTGATAACTAGGCTGGCTTTTACCTTTCGGAAACTTGTTTGATGGAGGTGCATCTGTCACTTGAATTTCTCTGTGAACAGAGGTTTGATTTAAAGCTTTTGTGACAGTGTTTCAATTGATTCAAATTTTTGTTTGTTTAAAAAAAAACTTGCATTTTCACTTTCAAGAGCTTTTGCTCTAATCTCTTTTACCTTTTGATGATATGTTTTGAGATAGGCACACTATTTGGTCATGTGATTTGTTTTGTTGCAGATGGTGCATCTAGGAGATTTGGGTATAACACAAGTTTTGTTTATGTCATAGGCTTCTAAAAGAAAACAATCTGCAGCCACATGATTTCTTTTTTCACAAAATTCACAAAATAAGTATCTAACCTTTTCTTTCCTTTTCCTATAAGACTTTTTGAGAGCAGTGGGTGTAACCTCTGCTGGCAAGTTTTTGATAGGGATCACCAGTGCTTTTGGTGCTTTTATACCATCAGTGGTTGAAAAGTCCATTGGCTTGAACTTTTCCAAAATATCACATTCATCTGACCAGGTTGGTTTAAACTGATATTTTTCAATTTCTTTATCTTTTGCTAAAACCTCTGGTTTTTCAAGAATGATTTTGTTTCCATTTGTATCTGTGATTTTAATTTCTTCACCAGCCAAGTTTGTTGGGACTATTTCAACTGTCTCAGAATCAATTTTTGCAACATTTTCACAAATCTGGTCATAGTCTCTAAAGCCTACCCCAAACTTTATGTTGCTCTTGATTTGAGCATCAAGCATAAGCTCATAACCTTTACAAGACTCTACCGATTTTTCACAAGTGATCTGGGTAGTTTCAAGCTCCTTTTTGCAAACTTGGTATTTTTCTACCATAGTTTGGAGCTGGTCTTTAGTTATGCTTGATTCATGCCTTAGGCTACTCATTTCAGAATCTTTTTCACTTAAATTAGTTTTCAACTCTTTAACAAGTTTTTCAAAATTAAGTTCATCTTCTAAAATTTTGTTTCTCAGGTTTTCATTCACCTGTTTTATGTTTGCAAAAGCAATAATGCATTTGTCAAAACATAGATCTTTAAGGATCTGAGGTGATACCTTCGAAGCAGCCATAAGAGCACAATCACACTCTTCTTCCTCACACACCTGCTCATCCCATAGGTCAGATAGAGGGTCTTTTTCAACATCAACAACTTTCACTTCAACCACTGGTGTAACCTCTGGTATTACCACTGCTTCAGAACAATCAACCACATCAGACTTTAACTCATGCTCCACAAATTTATCACCCTCAACAATGGTCTCCAAAGCCATTAAACAAATATTTTCATTTTCAAAATCATTTTTGGCTATGAGAGCAAAGTTTTCATCAGTTAAATCCTCAGGCAAACTACTCCAATCAACAAAACCTTGTGTGAAAAAGCTTTGTTGATTAACCTCTGCTGGTGTAGCAGTGGTTTGAGTAGATTGAATAACTTGTGGTATTTGCTGCACATGTACTTGAGTGGTGCTTGGATATATTGAATATGTGGTGCAGGTGCTTGGACATAATGGACAAGAACTGTAGCTACAGGATGTGAAAAATGTGCAGTGTTTTGCATTTGAGGTGCAGGGGTATATTGGGAATAATGCAAAGTGCTTTGAGAATTGTTGCCAGGATGTGTTACAAATTGGTCCTGCAGATTGTGATCTGCATTCTCTGGCAAAGTGACCCATCTTGTTACATTTATAACTCTTGATTTTAGACTTATCCAACCCAACTTTCAACCCCCATGCAATCCTAGAAATCTCCTACCAGTTCTTTTGTAGAATTTACTTGCTCTAACACTTAAAAGTGCCAGCTGATGCAAAATGTCCATTTCTTCAGGGTCAGTGGGTTCAAAATGTTGTAAGTCATTCATTTCAAAAGACAATTTGTCAGAGGTCTGGCTTTCACTATTTACAGCAAAGGCAAAATTAGGTGTACTAGGATCAGAGTTGAAATTGTTTCCAGATGTTATGTGAATGTAATGATCATAACTCTGATCCTTTCCACAGCTAGACCCCTCCTCATGACTATATAAAGCAGTGTTTCCTAAAGTATAGTCATCAATCATTTTCCCTGACTCTTGCAACTTCTTTTTCTGGTTCAACTCTCTCTCATAAGTGAGAGGTCGTCCATGAAGTTGTGTTAAGGTCATTTCCTTGTAACCAATAGCTGTTCTGGTGACATAAGCTACAGTCTCCCATTTCTCAGGTAAAGATCTCAAGAAACGACTACTGACAGTCGAATTTGGAAATTCCACATTTACCAATTTGAGCTCACTGATGAGACAGCTATACCGTTTGAACTGTTGGGTTAATGATTCACCCTTAACGTGGCAAAATGTTTCATACTGTTGATTTAAAACCTCTCTATTATTCTCGATCACCTCTTCAGTACCACCGAATTGCTCTTTAAGAGCATCCCATAACTCTTTAGCACTATTACAATGAAGTAATCCCGCATAAATATCATTGGGCAAAGCCGAAGTAACGATGCTTAAGGCCTTAGCATCCAATTCGATTTTAAGGAAATCCTGTTCAGAGTAATTTTCGAGTTTCTTAGGGACCTGAGTGTGGGGATGCTCTGTACTTGGAACCATGGGGACATGCGGTCCAAATACAATGGATCTCCAACATCCAGTGTTCTGTTGGGTGAGAATATGACCCATCCTACGTTGCCAAATAAAATATTCATTTCGTTTCAACATAGGTGGTTTGAACATGGATCCGATATTGGATTCCGGTGTGTTTTGTGCCATTTCTCTTGTTTACAACAGATTTGTGTTTTAAAAACTTTTGTAGTAATAAAACTCTTTATTCAAATAAAACTATCAAATGAATTAGCACAAAGAGCTGATCTATTCAAATCAGTTTGACTGTTAGATCAAAATCGATTGACCAAGCTCTGATACCAATTGTCAGGATCTAAGTTTAAATTACTTGTAGTTTTTGTTTCTAAGAATGGAAAATGGATTGAATTAGAAAGATATGCAGCGGAATTAATGGAAAACTTTTACTACAAGCAATTGGTCGTTTGTTTTCATCACCATCATGCTTTCAAGTTTGATAAACTTTGCATGTGATTCACAAACTCCCCCTTAGCCAATTACAATCGTTTGATAGTAAGAAATGAAGAAGATAAAGTGCGAAATGATCTTTTTCAGGAAGACAAGTTAACTGTTATAATCGATCACCTATTTATACTAACTATCTAACCGCTGAGCATCTTTTGTGACGTCATGGTTGATAGTGACTGCTAACAAAATGTAACCAACTAAAACGCTGCTCTAATACTACTATCAGTGCATAACACTGTTACATTGAATAAAGAAAAACTATGCTAAGCTTTGATCTCTATCCTCTGATATTGATTCTTCTGTCAGACCTTTGCTTCTTGAACTATCAGATGATAGGAACAGATGTTTAGGGAAAGCAGTGTAAAGGTAGGTCAGAGGTTGTAACCTCTGATGGTTGAACCAAAGCTCAGATAGTGTATTTGGCTTTGTTATCATCTGTTCCTTTGTTAGGGTTCGATCCCAACAAGGTTAGAGAGTTGTGTGGGTTTAAGCTTGGTGCCAATGGTCACGTGGAGGTCATGTGCGTGGGCACTAGCAATTGATATGACTATCATCAAATTAACCCATACTTTTTTACAACATTCCGGATTAAAAGTCATTAGTATATGATGGTCATAACTTCTAGCTCTTAGTGCTTTCCTGTTTTGAAAATTATAAAATGTTTTTTCTTTGATCTTTTGTTCCTCTAATACATGCTGCGAGATGTGTTCAAAGGTTATGTACATGATTTGATAGTTCTAAGTTTTAGAGTTATGATTTTTGTTGCTTGACATGGTCATTTCACTTGCGTGTTTATGCTCTTATGTTTTAGTAGTCAATTGCTTATTAAAGATTTGGTGCAATTTGAGAATTAATTTATTTGAAGATTTGGTGTAAATCCAAGAACCTTATAATTCTTTCCAAGTATTATTTTCTTAAAGATAACTGATTAACCAACTCATCACTCTACTAACCCCATGGTTCCACTAACTCCAGGGTACTTTACAACCCATGACATGTTTTGATTATAATTTGTTAGGATCTGAGTTTGATTTACTTGTAGTTTTTGTTTCAAGGAATGAAAATATGATTGAAATTTAAAGTAAATGCAGTGGAATAGAATGGAAAACTTTTACTACAAGTAAAGGTCGTTTGTTTTCATCATCATCATGCTTTCAAGTATGTAAACTTTGCATGTGATTCACAAAATCCCCCTCAGCCTATTGCAAACGTTTGATAGTACAGAAAATGGAAGAAGATGATTGGTGTAAAGATCTTTTTAAGAAGACGAAGATTACTGTTACATTGGCTAAACTATTTATACTAACTATCTAACCTCTGAGCATCTTTTGATGACGTCAGGGTTGATAGTGACATCTAACAATAAAATAACTAACTCTAAACATTGACTCCTAACAACTGTTAGTGTAAAAGCACTGTTACATTGAATATAATACTAATAAGACTAAAACTCTGATGGCTAAGCTCTGCTCCTTTTCTTCTGTCCGACCTTTGGCAATTTGCATAGCAGATGATGCATAAGTATCAGACTTTAGGAAGGCAGAGTTTAGGTGATCAGAGAATCTAAACTCTGATAGTTGGACTAAACTACGGATAGTATATTTTGGCTTTATATCATCTGTTCCTTTGTAAAGGGTTCAATCCCAACAATCTCCCCCTGGAACAGATGATGCCAAAAACCCTTTTATTCTTGGTCTTTATTCCTCAACAGGAGATCTCTGATTTGACCTTTGAACTGCAATTCGAAGTTTAGAGATTCCTCCTCATCATCATCCTTTTCTAGTACCAGATCTAAGAGTTCTTGGAGGTCTTCCACACATAGCCCATACGCATCCTCCATTTTCATCTTGGTAGCTGTGCCATCAGACTTGAGCAAAGTCAATTCATGGGAGTTTTTGTCAACTTTCCACTTTAGAATTTTTGGGTCTGATGGCTTTCTAGGATGGAAAGTTATTGTTGAGGTGAGAAAAGTTGATTGATTTGCCAACTGAGAAAGACCTTCTGCAAGCTTTTGACTGGTTTCATCAGTGTGGAAATCAATCATGTTTTGGATCCCTTCTTTTATGTGCTCAAACACTCTCTTGTCTTCTTCTACCATATCCATTAGCCTCTTTTTTGATTTAAGGCCAAAATAGATACATCAGATGTTCTAGTTTGCTTTGAAGAGTGTTGGGTCTGTTGAGCTGTATCCTCTGATGGATACACTACTTCTTAGGTAGTGTTGGATCTGTTTTCCTTCTTTGTTCAAGTGATCTGTATGTATGAACTACCTTAATCTCTGTACCTCATGATCTGGTTCTTCGACCCATAATTAGCAGCAATCAACTCTTCCTTCATTCTCCTTATCTTCAAGTTCTTTTCAGGCACTTTCTTATGTTTGTTCCAATCTGGAGGAGTTGGCTTTTTTGAGGATCTTTCAGCATTTCTTGCATTCTTTGCACCTCTTCTTCCAACTCTCTCACAATCCAATCTTTAAATTGTGCCCTTGTAGCCTTGTACAACTTAGTTTCCATGATATGGTTTATGTAATCTTCTTTAAGGCTTTTATCTTCTCTTTCTGACAAGTGTTTGCTCAAATCTCTTGCTTAATCTTCTATTCTTCTGACTTTGCTCAAGAGATATTGCTAGTAATTTTGAATTACTCTGTCAAACTTTCCCTGGGTATCCCTTCTTGTGATATCCTCAGCTTAAGCTTCTTGTATTCTTCTAAGTTTCTTGGTTTGGGATAACCTTTCTTGGTTTGGTTTGACACAACAGGTGTTGTAACATCTGTTGTGTTTGGTGTATCAACTGCTTTTGAAGATGAAGGTAAGGAGTTTTTGTGGAAGCAGAGAATGAGATTGGATTAGCAACTGGCTTAGGTTTGGAAGGTGTGGATGCTGATTGCCTTGTTTTTCTAACTGGCATTTTCTTTGATGAAGGACCAACACTTTCCTTTTTGTTTTGCAGAGCTATCTTTTTCTCAACCAATGCTCTGCTCTCAACCCTTACCCTTTTCTTTGTGTTCTCCTTTTCCCTTGCCAAGATAGTATCTGTATCATCAATCTTCTCGGAACCATCTGGTTTAGGGATAACCACTGTTGGACGTGCATCTTTGGTATTAAGCTTTAACACTTCTTTCTTTAAAGGTATCTCCCCCTTTTTGGCATCATCAGTGTTGACCAATATTACTATAGGAGGAGAAGCACCAGTGGTTTGAAGGAGATGAGCCTTGATTGCCTTAATATCTGCAGCAGTGTCCATATATCTGGCATCAACCATGTTTCTGAGTTCTTGCATATGATATTTGTGTTAAAGATTAGGAAAATACTTTTGTTGTTGAAACAGAGGGTCTAAGGCTTCTTTGAGGCATTAGTGGATAGGACAGAGGGTTGGCTCTTTGTAGCTATCATCTGCTTCAGCAGATCCTTGATTTCATCAACAAAGCTTTCTATTTTGGTAACTCTCTCTGTCAAATCCTGATATTTTAGATCATCACCTAATTTAATAGGATCATATGAACTCCTATCAGAAAAGGTAGTTTTATCTATGTCATCATGAACAAGAGTCTCAACCCCTGTTTCAAACATAGATGCCCTTTGATCTTGGAACTGGGGACTTCCCACTGGAACAGAGGTTACCGTAGTAGCTTCAACAGTGGTTGCCTTCAAAAGAGTCTTATATATGTAACCACCGTCCAATTGAAAACTTGCTATTTTAGCAATTGTAGTGGCTGCTCTTGTTGAACTATCACCAAGGGTTACATGTAACCCAAGGGATGTATCCTCTTCAATTTCTGAGGGGTTAGCAATGAGTACAGAACCAGACCCAGTCACTTGTTGAAGTATATTCTCATTGATGGGTTGTTGAGAAGAACTGGTTAATGTCTGTTCTAAGTCAATTGCATTCAGCAAAGGCAATATTGTTGGTGGGAGTGATTTTGTTGGTGATGGTTGTGGTGCAGAAAAAGACAATGCCCTAGGAGAGGGGTTGTGGAAGATGGAACCAAGTGGATCCAGAGCTTCATAATTTGGTGTCCCTGTGTTTACAACATTTTCCTTTTGTGAGGAAGAAGGAGGAGTTTCAAAGCCAGGTTGAGATTCTAGCATCTGCTGTGAAGAAGTAGCAACAATGTTTTCAAGTGATTTTTGTGTTATCACTGGGTAACCTCTGGGATCTCATCTTCCAGAGGGCCCTTTTTGGGTTTGGTGGGTTTTCTGGAAATTTTCTTTGGTTTCTTTTTGGAGATTGTTGGTGTGGGTTTCAGGGCAGTGGTTGCAAAGCCCTGATCACCGGGAGCAGTGGGCTCAGTAGCAGGAGGTTGAGTTTGAACATTTTGTTCTTGTAAATCTTGCTCAGCCTCCTCTACTTGTGTTTTGGGAACTTTATCCTGATTTGTTATTCTTGTAAAAGTTTCATGAGTTAGGCCGCCTGGTTGTCTAACAACGCCTTGTTTAACATCATTATCAGGTAATTGATTTTCAAGATAAACACTCAAGAATCAAGGATGTGTCAGGAAAGCTTTTTGTTTTTTAATATTATTAAAGTTTGCCACAAGATCATTGAACAGTATTTGAGAAAAATTGAAATCTGATCCAGTTAAAATAGCATAACCCAGATACTGGATGTTCAATGGTATTTCATTAAAAGCTGTGGTCTTTGCTGAGAGACATGTTAAAAGAGTATGAAAGAAAAATCTCATCTCAGCAGCAAAATTGGGTTTGAAGATTGTCATACCTTTAAGTTGACCAATGTAACCCCTTTCCAGAAATTCGGCATGCATCTCATTTGTAGAGAATGACATAGGATGTGCCATATCATTTAATTCGAATACTTGAGAAATCGATTAAGGGCTAATTTTCAACAGTGTTTTGCCCACTCTTGATAAAATCACATAAGGAACATCCTTATGAGAATGAACCTTAGCGTTTGCCCAAAATTGCCGTGTGCTTCTTCATAAATTGGGCCTTTGACTGTTAACATATGTAAAAATTTTGATTCTTTCAAGATTTTTATCAATGAATGATATCTTGTGTTTGAATCGGCTTCATCGAGGATTGCTGTATATTTGTGAGGAGTTTTGATTATGAGAATGAATGGTGGTGGTTCTGGTTTTGATTTTGCTTTGGGAGCCATGATTTTAGAGAAAACCGTTTTGAGAATTTTTGAATTCAACACGGTGAAGTGAACCTCTGTTATGGCTAAAACAGGGTTTTTATAGGATTTTGAAAAAGTGATGATGACGTGTCATCTGATGCAAGCAACTGACGAATAACGTTTGTCCACGTGTAACCTCTGTTTGACAATGGAAGACAGTTGTTTGGACAAACACTGTTTGGGAATATGGGCATTGGATGTGAACAGTGTTTTAACACTATCAGAGGATACACTTTGACAGTGGATAGACTTTTCTAAACGACCAGTGTTTTGATGCTATCAGTGGTTTGAAACAGATTTTAAGGATTTATTGAAAAATTCAATTTTAAGCTATTTTATGGATGAAAATTTTGATTTTCTAAAAACATTTTTATGCTATTTACACATGGATCACCAGAAAACTGTTTTTAATCCATATTTAGCATTCCAATCCTAGAGATCTAACTTTCAAAAGTAGTTGTATCCAATGCTTTTGTTAGAACATTTGCTAGCTGATCCTTAGTATGGACATGTTGTAAAGAAATCAAACTTTTTTCATAGCAATCCCTCACAAAGTGATGTCTGATATCAATGTGTTTAGTTGTGGAGTGGGAGACAGGATTTTTGATGATATTTTCTACTGCTTGACTATCAATTTTGAGAGGAGTCTTTAAAGCAGTGATATCAAAATCCAAAAGTTGATTTTGAAGCCACATGATATGTGCAGTGCAACTTGCAGCAGCAATGTATTCTGCCTCAGCAGTGGATGTGGAAACTACAACTTGCTTTTTACTTTGGCAAGACACTAGGCAATCACCTAGGAATTGGACACCTCCTGATGTGGACTTCCTTGTTGTCTTGCATCCAGCAAAATCACTATCTGAGTAACTTGAAAGCTCAATATTGCCATTAGCAGGATACCAGATACCAAGTGTGGGAGCACCTTTTATGTACCTGAATATCCTTTTGACAGCAATAAGATCAGACTTCTAGGTAATGCCTGTGATCTAGCACAAACACATGTTGCAAACATGATGTCTGGCCTGGAAGCAGTTAGGTATAATAAAGACCCAATCATACTTCTATAGAGTGTTTGATCAACCAAGTCATCTTTATCAACAATAGTGACCATATTTGAAGTTGCCAAGGGTGTGCTACAAGGTTTACAATCATCCATATCAAACTTTTTAAGTAGTTCTTTGACATAGTTGTTTTGATGGATGAAAGTGCCATTGTGCATTTGTTTAACTTGTAAGCCAAGAAAACATTATAACTCACCCATTGCACTCATTTCAAATTCTGCTGCCATGAGTTTTCTGAACTCTTCACACATGGCAGTGCACGTGGATCCAAAAATGATGTCATCCACATAAATTTGGACAAGCATCAAATCTTTTCCTTTCCATTTTAAAAACAAGGTTTTATAGATTTTACCCCTTGAAAAACCTATGGATAAGAGAAAAGTGGATAGAGTTTCATACCAGGCTCTTGGTGCTTGTTTAAGACCATATAGTGCTTTGTTTAACCTGTACACATGATCAGGATGAAATGGATCCTCAAATCCAGGAGGTTGGCACACATACACTTCTTCCTTGATCTTTCCATACAGGAATGCACTTTTGATGTCCATTTGAAACACTTTGATGTTGTGGTTAGCAACAAAAGCTAAGAACAGTCTGATGGCTTCTAACCTTGCTACAGGAGCAAAGGTTTCATACATAGTCAACGCCTTCTTCCTGTCTGTAGCCTTGAACCATGAGCCTTGCTTTGTTCTTGACAACAATACCCCTTTCATCTGTTTTGTTCTTGAAGATCCACTTTGTGCCAATTGGACTTACATCCTTAGGCAGTGGTATAAGTTCCCAAACTTGTTGTCTTCGAAACTGAAGGAGCTCCTCTTGCATAGCTTCTACCCAACTATTGTCTTTCAGTGCTTCTTGGTACTTGACAGGTTGGGTGAGTGATAGAAAGCCAGCAAAGAGGCAAATGTTTTGGGATTGGCTTCTTGTGAGCACTCCCTCATTTATGTGGCCAATAACTTGACCCAATGGATGGCTTTTGAGGAAGATCAAATCACCTTGATATGGGATAAGTGCATTTTGAGGTGAAGCTTGCAAATGTGTATCATCTGAGCTAACCTCTGTTGGTGAATTTGATGGTCCAGCCTCTGATTGGAATGGAGGTGGTGGTATGGGTGGTATAGTAGTGAATGTTTCTTGATTTTTATCCAGATTTGATAGATTTTTATCAACAGTGTTTTGGTTTTGAGAGCAAGCATAGGATTGAGAATTAAGCACTGTTGAACCAGCAGAGCTTTCACCATTATTACTAACATCTGCTCCTCTGCTTGAAGGACAGATCTTGAAATTTGGAAGAATTCAATCATATCCTTGCTCTTGTGGTGATGACTGTGATGTAACTGTAGTATTAGTCTTGATAGACACATCTTCAAATGTAAATTTATCTAGATCAAACAATTCAGCAGGATTTGCTGAGATTTTCAAAGATGATAGTTCATTGAACTTCACATTCAGAATTCCTTCAGCACACTTGGTCCTAGAGTTAAATACTCTGTAGGCTTTGGTAGTGGTTGAGTATCCCAGAAAATAGCCACAGTCAACTTTGGCTTCAAACTTAGAGATAGAATCTTTTAAGTTCAAAATGAAACAAGGACAGCCAAAAACTTTGAAATATGAGATCAGAGGTTTGATTTTGTAAAGCAATTCATAAGCAGTCTTTTGATGCCTAGGGTTAATTAAAACTCTGTTTTGAACATAACAAGCAGTGTTTACAGCCTCTGCCCAAAAAGACAAGGGTAAACCAGAGTCTGCTAGCATAGTTCTTGCAGATTCAACTAGAGTTTTATTTTTCCTTTCAACTACCCCATTTTATTCTGGAGTTCTTGGGACACTAAATTTCCTAGCAATCCCTTTTGACTCATAGAAGGCATCTAACTCCTTATTTTTACAGGAATGTCATATTGCTTTTCAACTTGTTTGACAAAATTTTGCAATATAACAGCTGTTTCATCTTTGGAGTGTAAGAAGAATGTCCATGTAAACCTTGAAAAATCATCAACAAGGACCAAACAAAATCTTTTCTTCATTAAGCTCATGATTTTTACAGGGCCAAACAAATCCATGTGCAGCAATTGCAAACACTAGGTTGTTTTGGACTCTTCAATTAACTTGTAAGAACTTTTATGTTGTTTACCTTTTAAACAGGAAACACAATGTTCTTCACAAGTGAATTGCTTATGTGGTAAACCTCTGACAAGACAATTTTTAGAGAGAGTGGTCATTGTCTTTAGATTTGTGTGCCCAAGTCTTCTATGCCATAACTCTGTCTCTTTGCTTGAAGCAACTGAGAACAGGCATGTATTAGACATAGGGTTATCCTTTAACATATCAACCACATACACATTTCCACTCCTATGAGCAACAATGTTGGTGCATATGTCTGTTGCCTACGTCATTATGTATCGAGTCTGAATGAATAGGGCTTAATCTGTTTGAAACGAGGTGTATTTAAGTGTAATATAGGACAAGTTCGCTTGAGATTGATTGTGAGAGGTCAGGTTCGGCCAAACTTAACTAAGTCAAGTTCGCCCGAACTTCCATACCCTCCAACTAACTTGGACTTCTATAAATAGGTGCCTTGGTTATTTCATTTGTAAATTGGAGAGATTTTGGCACAGAGACGGCGAAGCTCTGTCGGATCCGATTCTCGAATGTATTGAACTTTAGATCAATGAAAACAACGTTTAAATGAGTAATTCTTGTTATTTGGTTAACTTGTCATAAGTTTCTGCCTAATCGGACAATAGATAACAAATTTAGGTTCCCGTTCTTATCGTGGACGTTCCTACAAGTGGTATCAGAGCCTGGATACCAAAATTTGCTGGAATCAAGACAAGAATTTCTCTATTTCATCTCCATTCTATCATTTTTCTTAACATTTTCACATATTTTAAGATTTCATGGACAAAATTGGCCAAAATTTGAACATATCATGTAAAATACACTTGTGGTAAACCCCTGAGAGTTTGGACATCAAATTCAATCGAATTGATATCAAAAAGTTGAAAAACCCATGTTTTGAAAACAAGTCTTGGCCTGACTTAACATCAAGTTCGACCGAACTTGATTAAAAGTTAACTGATTTTAATCAAGTTCGACCGAACTTGATAGAATTTTCAAGAGTTTTATTGAAGTTCTCTCGAACTTGAGAGATACTCCAACATTTTTAAGCAAGTTCGACTGAACTTGAATAAATTTTGTTGAATTTCTAACACAAGTTCGTCCGAACTAGAGAATCTTCTTGACAGATCTCATAAGTTCGACCGAACTTAGTGTTTTTTCTTGAAATTTTCTCTCAAGTCCGCTCGAAGTGTAATTTTTCTCAAAATACACATCAAGTTCGACCGAACTTGAGTGTGTGTGATAAAATTTGGATTTTATCATATAAGTTTGACCGAACTTGTGAAAATATGAAATCAAAAACTGATTTTCACACAAGTTCGACCGAACTTGTCTGTTACTAATCAATTTCCGAGCGTTTTTGATCGTATTTTCAGATAAGTCTTCAGGTCGTCAAAATGGAAGATTTCCCCAACGTGTTCGTTTCTCAAGTGGCTTCCTCATCAAATGCTAATATTCTTGCGGCAAACTAGATGAATATCGACAACGAAATGGGTACTACGTCGAAACCGCCAAAGCTAATGAGCATGGACGAATTTGAAGGGTGGAAGGAAAGTTTGTGAATTGGATACAAGCGAATCAATTCAACAGTTTGGTTGCAATTGAGGATGGTTACAAATGGCCAAAGGATGAGCGTGATCAAGATCTTCCGCTAAACAAGTTCTCACCGACCGACAAAGATAACTATGTCATTCAGAAGAAAATGATAAGCTTAATTCAACAATCAGTAAGGAAGATATCTTGATACTGTTTCCAAAATTTGAAACATCACAAGAATTATGGCACGCTCTTTGCGATAAATTCAAAGGAAGTGATGAAATGATCAAAAGCAAAAAGGCTTTGATCAAGAAAGAATTCGAGATCTTCACGATGATTAAAGGTGAAACAATGAAGCAGATGATCGATAGATACTGTCACCTCATGGTCCAGATGCAGAGACATGATATCAAAAGATCTAATGAAGAGCAAATCGAGAAGTTGACCGATGCACTTCCAGAAGGAGAATGGACAACATATCTGACGATTCTGAAGAATAATCCATCTTGGCGACATTTCAAGTTGTCATCATTCATTGACAAACTAGAAGGTCATGAAATGGAGTTGATGAAGATTGCAAAATCAAAGAATGCTAATGTTGTTCAAGATGTCGGTGTCTATTACAAAGGAGGTGTTCAAGATACTCCAATTCAAAGCCCGAAAATCCAAACAGCATTTAGTGCTAATACAAATTCTTCTCCAAATCAGAGTTCTCCATATGCTGGATATACAAGTGCTAGTTCAAGCTCTTCATTCCAAAATCAGACAAGCCAAGCCAGTTCTGATTCAAATGTTTCCAGTGCAACATAGCAGTCGATTTGAAGAAGGTATTTCCTAAAAAAATGGCCAAACAACACATAGCATTGCTTGCTACCGTTCTAGAATCGTATGAAAGTCTTGTTGCTGGAAAGATTGGTAATCCGGAAATGACCACCGAAGATTATGATCAGGTGGACGAAGAAGAATTGGAGCTCATGGACATCAAATGGAGTCTTGCATCCATCATCAGAAGAGTCTCTATGTTTGTGGCACTCATTGGAAGGGATATTGGTAATTCAAGTAACAAGATTGGATTTGACAAGTCTAAAGTCACATGCTTCAGGTGTCGACGAAAAGGACACTTCAAACGAGAATGCAACAATCAAGAAGCAAGTGGAAACCAAAATCCTTTCGACCGCAACAATGAGTACTACAAGAAAGCTCTTCAATACAAGCCATATCCAAAAAGAACACAAGTAGAAGTAGAAGATAAATCTGCAAAGAAAACCGAACAAGCTCTTGTTGTTACACATGAAGAAGATGGTTTTGACTGGAACAGATACATCGGGAAGAAGACTGGTGTTGCTATGATGGTAGAAGTAGTGGATGAATCCGATACATCGTATATTGATGCTGCTCTAGAGAATGCCATTCTGGAAGGTTATAGGCAGAGAGCTGAGGAAGAAAAATTAGCTTACCTTCAGATGCAGAAACAAGAAGCATTGAAATTAGAGGCAGAAAAGGTAAAAGCTAAGGTAAGTGTGTCTGAAAAAGAAGTTGTGAAAGTTGTGGAGGTTGAAAAACCTTGCACAAAGTGCGCAAATCCTTGTGAACGTTGTCTTGACAAGGTCAAAGTCATAAGAGAATTGACTGTACACAACGAAAATTTTAGTTATGATTACAGAACCATGAAAGAAGCTTATGACAAAATGAAAGGCACATATAAATATGTTGAAAAAGCTAATCGTGAACTCAGTTCTAATGTCAAAATGTTAAATGCAACAGTAATTGAAAAACAAAAGGCAATTAACATGTACATTAACACCATTGCTGAGACAAAGCGTGAGCTTCATGACATAAAAATTGAAACAGAAAGGGTATGACAATTGCTGAAAAGTTACACCACTAATGCTTATGTCTTTGATCACATTCTTCCTATGATTAAGTTGGAGGAAAATGGTGATAAATCAAAGTGTAAAGAATACGAAAGTGTTCCTCCACCACTTCTTGCAAGTTATTCCTGCAAGAAAGATGATGAGATCGAAAAGGCATTTAATATACTTATTTTGTTAGAAAAGAAAAATAAATTGCCTGAGAACATTGACTTAGACTTTATGAAGTCAAATGATGAGAATGAAGCGGTGGTTAAAGATGTGGTAAAGAATGTGTTGGGAAATTATTCTGATGACGGCAGCTTTAAAAGCGCCAACTCAAGTTCAAACAGTTCTGATACACAGTCCGAAAATGACGATACATCTTCAGAAAGTGACCTAAGTGATGATCCTAACGTTGTCATGTACAAATTTAAGGATTCTGATAGATTATATTTCGATGATAGCTTTCCGATTCGGAACGTGAAAGAAGATCAAATCGATAAACTGTTTAAACTTGTAGAAGTTTCATCAGATGATCTTGACAAAAATGAAAGGAAATTTTACTCTAAACCGAAAAAGAATTTTAACAACTACCATAGGAATGGTGGTGATTTTCCTGAGCACAGGAGAGCAGGATTAGGTTTGAAAGTTGAAGAAGAAGAACCGAAGAAGAAATAGAAACCAACGTTCCAGGAATACAAAGGTAAGAATATAAAGTTTGTGTATGGAACGAGCACAGTTGAAGAAGAAAGCATGATAAGTAAGCAATCAAATAATGAATTCAAGAAAGAGAAAGAACTTCGGGACAAGGCTAAGACCAAGTTCACAAGTGGAATAAAAACCACTAGTGGACATGCTCATGATAATCGGACTTGCTTTAAGTGCAATGCTGTTGGTCACATTGCTCGCAAATGTCTCAATCTAAAGCCTGTGTTTCCACGAAGGAAAAATGAGTCAAAAGATGAAAGACAAAAACAACCAGAGATTGTAAAATCTGTCACAGAATCAAATAGACACTATGAATCCAAACAAGAAGTGAAACCTAAAACTGTGTCAAAATTTGAAAACTCAACATTTGAAAAAGGTGAAACTTCAAAATTAAATGAAAACAAAGATTCTAGATTCTACATCAAGAAAGCTAGAAGTAAGCTACAATCCTGGGTTGCTAAGAAAAAGTTTTCATCATCCAAAAAATTAAAGTCTGTTGCTGACAAAACTGAAAATGTCAAATCAACTGAGTCAGTAATCAAACAGATAAAGAAAGAAAAGGTCAAAATGTTTTCAGAATCGACATTGGACGAAATGTTTGATGATGATTTTGAATAAGATGATGATTTTGAAAGTGTTTATGATGCTTATCATGTCAAACCCAAAACCAAAAAGGTTTGGGTTTCCTTATTCAAATAGTTGCTTTGTTGTGTAGGAGTTCCAAAGATCTAATTTGTCAAAGTAAAATCAGGATAGCGGAGCTCCATGAGTATTTAACTTATCTAGAATGTCATAATCTTTGTCATTTTTGACATTACAAGTGGTTGAAAAAGAATGCTTGAATATTTTGAGAAAATCCACACCGTTAAACAGAACACTGATTGTTATATTGAAAAACCATTTAAAATTAACGTTTCTACAAGTTGATGTTAACAAAGTTTAATGGTTTGTTCTGTCAGGTGATGATGCAGTAGATGAAAAAAAGGATCGGACAACGAGTTCTCGTGATCCACATTGGTTTGTTACATTTTTAGAAGAATTTATTTAAATCTAAAATCCAAAAATATGTTTTTGATTTTAGGGGGAGTAAGAAATTTTCAAGAAATTTTTAGAAAAATCAAAAACATATGAAAAAGTTGAAAAATTCAAAAACATTAAAAAATTCAAAAAGTACAAAAACATTAAAAAAAGAGAAAAAGATTTCGGTGTACAAAAAGGAAATGATAGTACATCAGTGGACTATCACAGTATGCTAAAGAATTGTAAAGTTTAAAAGTGATAAACAAGTCTTACTGTGGATGTGTCGGTATGCTTTACACGTTCAGTAGATTGTTTCCGGGATATAAACTAAATTTTACAACTGCTTAATCTCGTGGATTAACACATCTTGGATATATGGACTTAGTACTCCGAAATTTCATTTGAGAGATTGCCTGATTCTGAGATACGAGGTCTTTATAGATAGTTGATATATGGGGTATTATACAAGTTCTTCTGATTTTGCGGAAGCAATAGCCTAGAACTTCTATAATGCTTTTGCTAAAAATCCCCTAAATTGCATGCAAAACTTGAAAAGTATCTAAAGATCTAATCATTTACAGTGCTGAAAAGATTCCTTAAATGGAACACACCTTTAAGTCGAGCCTTCATCTCTTTGTCGGTACGGTAGTACTAACCTGAGCTCTCAAGGCCTCGCATAACCCAGATACAGATATCAATTACGCTATACTCACCTGTAAGATGAAATCTAGGGAATCTTGATACGGGAGTATATTCAAGAGTGGGAACCATGGTTAAGTCAAGTTTCATAATTCATACCTAACATATCTTGGAACAATTGAGAAATGTGTCTATGTTTAAGTGGACAAACATATCGACAATCTAGGTAAACAAGTTTAAAGCTTAAAGGCATAAAAAGGTCAATGGTACTGGTGATATGTCTCAAACAACTGATATGATCCTTTGACACGAATTCACAAAAATATGTCTGTAAATATGTTTGTACATAGTTTACTTTACTAGTTAAAATTCTGTAAATACTTTACTTGTTTTTTCAAGATAAACCAAAAAGATTTTTGGTGTGTTTTAGCATAAACTTTCTAAAATACAAAAAGATTTTGTTTCTACATTAGTTTCAATGAGCCAATGTTGGAGAACGGATCTTCGAAGTCTGGTAAGAAAATCTGACGAATGTTAAAAAGTTCATTAATTTGAAACTTTAAAATCAGATTGTTCATAACGATTTTTCAAACTGAGGTTATTAATTTGGACTCGGTTGAAATATTTGGTTAATCAAGGTCATTAACTTGAACTTGATCAACTAAGTGGATTTTCACAAATGATAAAAAGTGAAAGTTGAAGTTTGTTAAAATGTAAAATGTATTCAAGGTCATTAAGTTGAACTTGAAACATCTGAAGTTTTGAAAGGTTTGAATTGGAGAATAAAGTTTGAGAAGTTGGAAGTATAAATTTCAAAATTTGAATCTGAAATGTTTATTTGAATGTTAGAAATTATTTAGACAGAAATTAAAGATTGGGGGGGAGTTGATAAAGCAAAGATTGAATATCATGGAAAGCTTAAAACTAAGGGGAGCAAAGCTTAAAGCAAGGGGGAGCATGATGATTAGAAGTTTTATCAAGACAAAGCTCAAGAAGAAGGAAGAGAATATAAAGATCAATACGTTAAAGTTTATTCAAAACATAAAGATCGGAAGACTCAAAAGTTTTAAAAGTCATGACTACGGAAACATCCAAGGGGGAGTCTGTTGTTGCATATGTCTGTTGCCTACGTCATTATGTATCGATTCTGAGTGAATAAGGCTTAATCTGTTAGAAACGAGGCGTATTTAAGTGTAATATAGGACAAGTTCGCTTGAGATTGATTGTGAGAGGTCAAGTTCGGCCGAATTTGACTAAGTCAAGTTCGCCCGAACTTCCATTCCCTCCAGCGAACTTAAACTTCTATAAATAGGTGCCTTGGTTATTTCATTTGTAACTTGGAAAGATTTTGGCACAGAGACGGCGAAGCTCTGTCGGATCCGGTTCTCGAATGTATTGAACTTTAGATCAATGAAAACAACGTTTAAATGAGTAATTCTTGTTATTTGGTTAGCTTGTCATTAGTTTTTGCCTAATCGGAAAATAGATAACAAATTTAGGTTCCCGTGCTAATCGTGGACGTTCCTACAAACAAGTTGTGTTTTGCTCTCAGCAATAATCTGATCAATCTTTTTAACAACCTCTGGTCCTACAATTTGACAAGTTTTCTTTGTAAAGAAGGATCCATATCCTTTGTCACTCATTTGTGAGACACTCAGAAGATTGAATTTTAGATTACCAATTAAATTAACATTTTCAAATTTGAGATTCCCAGCCTGAACACACCTTGAACCTAAAACCTTCCCTTTTGAATTGTTAACAAAAGATATATCACCCCTCCATGAGCCAAGAAGTCTTTGAGAAGGGCACTACATCCTGTCATGTGCTGGAGCCTCCACTATCTACATACCATAAACTATCAAGGCAAGTAGAAGCTCCCTGCACGTAAGTAAACAATTAGTTTAGATGAGATTCCAAAGACAGAATGGCTTTGGATGGGTTCACAGATGTTCCACTCTCAAATCCAGGAATATGGTCAGTGGTTTGAGTTTGCCTTTGTATCCACTGTTGTAAACCATTTCATGTCAGATGTTGGTAACCATGTGGATATCTATTAACTTTCGGCTTTGAAGGTTTTTTGTAACCTTCATAGCTCATAGGAACCTTTTGATACACTGGTTGTCCATGTCCTCTTGGATACTTGTTTGTAGGTGGAGCATCTGTCACTTGTACCTCTCTGGGAAAAGAGGTTTTGTTCCATGCTTTTGTGACAGATGTTTCAACAGGTTCAAAGGTCTGCTTAGATTTATTTCTAGCAGAACTTGAACTTTCTTTCTCAAGAGCTTTTGCTTTGATCTCTTTTACCTTTTGATCATAGGTTTGAAGATACACACACTCATGAGTTAGATGATTTGTTTTCCCACAGATAAAACATTTTGAATCATTTGGGATTACATGTGTTCTGTTTATGTCATATGCTTTTAAAATAAAACAGTTTTCAGATACATGGTTTCTTTTGTTGCAAAATTCACAAAACAGATGTTTGATCTTTTCCCTTTTCTTTATCAGATTTCTTCTCAGCAGTTGTTGTAACCTCTGCTAGAAGATCTTTGATGAGAATGATTCTAGCCTTTGGTGCCTTAACACCTTCAATGGTTGAGAAATCCATTGGCTTGAAATTTTCAAGAATATCACATTCATCTGACCAAGTAGGTTTGAATTGGTATTTCTCAATTTCTTTAAAAGTTGAAGACCCTTCATGTTTTTCAAGAGAAATTTTGTTACCCTTTTTATCAGTGATTTTTATCTCATTTCCACCCAAATTTGTTGGAATTACTTCAACCTTTCTAGAATCAATTTTTGTAACATTTTCAATGGCTTCTTCTTCAGTTTCAAACCCAATGCCAAATTTTATGTTACTCCTGATATGTTTTTCTAGCATAATTTCAAATCCTTTTGAAGATTCTACCCATTTTTCACATGTGATCTGGGTATCCTCTAACTCATTTTTGCAAACTTGGTATTTATCTACCATAGTTTGGAGTTGGTCCTTGGTTATGCTAGCTTCATGCTTCAAGCTACTTATCTCAGAATCTTTTGAAAGTAATTTTGTTTTCAACTCTTTGATAAGTTTTTCAAAATTAAGTTCATTTTCTAATTTGTTCCTAATGTTTTCATTCACTTGTTTAATGTTAGCAAAAGCTATTATACATTTTTCTGAACATAGATCCTTTAGGATCTGAGATGATACTTTCGAAGCAGCCATAAGAGCAGAATCACAATCATCTTCACCATCCTTTGAATCCCATGGATCAGATAGAGAATTCTCTTCTTCATCAACAGTGTTTTGAGTTTGCTTAATCACAATTTTGACTTTCAACAGACTTAGACACCTGTTCCACAGACTCATCACCTTCAACAATTGTCTTTAAGGTCATTAAACAAAAATTTTCATGTTCTAAATCATTTTTGGCCATAAGAACAAAATTTTCATCAGTTAATTCCTCAGGAAAACTACTCCAATCCACAAAGCCTTGTGTGAAAAATCTTTTTTGGTTGACCTCTGCTGGAGCAGTGGTTTGAGTAGTTTGAGTGCTTTGTGGTGCTTGTTGCACATGCACTTGAGGTGGTGATGATTGGACATACTGAATTTGTGGAACAGTGGGTTGGACATAATGCATAGGAACAATGGCAACAAGGTGTGCATAATGAGCAGTGTTTTGAACTTGATGAACATGGGTATATTGGGAATATTGGGCAGTGCTTTGTGTGTCCTTAGGTCTAGGGCCAAGATGTGTTACAATAGGTCCTGAACCTTGAGATCTACACTCTCTAGCAAAATGTCCTAGCCTGTTACATTTGTAGCATTTGATTTTAGATTTGTCTAACCTAACCTTTGACCCCCCATGCAACCTTGGATATTTTCTACCAGTTCTTTTGTAAAACCTGCTTGCTCTCACACTTAGCAAAGCAACTTGATGTAAAATGTCCATTTCTTCTAAGTCATTTGGATCAAAATGTTGAAGGTTATTTAATTCAAAAGATATATTATCAGAGGTTTGGCATTCCCCACTAGCAGTAAAAGCATAGTTGAGTGGACAAGGATCAGAATTAAAGCTTCCTCCAGAGGTTATATCAATAAAATGATCATAGCCCTGATCCCTTCCATTGCCAGAATCCTCTTCATGACTAGAAAGAGTAGTGTTACCCAAGGTATAGTCATCAGTTACTTTCCTTGACTCTTGCAACTTCTTTTTCTGGTTCAACTCTCTCTCATATGTGAGGAGTCGACCATGAAGTTGTGTAAGGGTCATTTCTTTAAACCCAACAGATGTTCGAGTAACGTAAGTTACAGTCTCCTATTTTTCTGGTAACGATCTTAAGAAACAACTATTGACAGTCGAATTAGGAAATTCCAGGTTAACCAGCTTCAATTCACTGATGAGACAGCTAAAACGTTCAAACTGTTGTGTTAATGACTCACCCTTTACATGACAAAATGTTTCATACTGTTGATTCAGAACTTCTCTATTGTTTTCGATCACTTCTTCAGTTCCACCAAATTGCTCTTTCAGTGCGTCCCATAACTCCTTTGCACTATTGCAGTGGAGCAGACCAGCATAGATTTCGTTGGGTAAGGCAGATGCAACAATTCTAAATGCCTTAGCATCCAACTCTATTTTCTGGAAATCCTGCTCGGAGTAATTTTCAGGACTTTTTGGTACTTGAGTATTGGGATCCTCTATACTGGGAACCATAGGAACATGTGGTCCATATACAACGGATCGCCAATAACCGGTGTTTTGCTGAGCTAAAATATGACCCATCCGACGCTGCCATATGAAATATTCATTTCGTTTTAGCATCGGTGGTTTGAACATAGATCCAATGTTGGAATCCTGTGTGTTTTGAGACATTTCTGCTTGTTTACAACAGATTTGTGTTTAAAAACTTTGAACGTAATAAAACTCTGTATTCAAGTAAAACTATCAAACTAATTAGCAGGGAGAGCTGATCTTTCAAATCAAATTGATATTAATCAAATGTTGATTGACCAAGCTCTGATACCAATTGTTAGGATCTGAGTTTGATTTACTTGTAGTTTTTGTTTAAAGGAATGAAAATATGATTGAAATTTAAAGTAAATACAACGAAATAGAATGGAGAACTTTTACTACAAGTAAAGGTCGTTTGTTTTCATCATCATCATGCTTTCAAGTATGTAAACTTTGCATGTGATTCACAAACTCCCCCTCAGCCTATTGCAAACGTTTGATAGTACAGAAAATGGAAGAATATGATTGGTGTAAAGATCTTTTTAAGAAGACGAAGATTACTGTTATATTGGCTAAACTATTTATACTAACTATCTAACCTCTGAGCATCTTTTGATGATGTCAGGGTTGATAATGACATCTAACAATAAAATAACTAACTCTAAACACTGACTCCTAACAACTGTTAGTGCAAAAGCACTGTTATATTGAATATAATACTAAGAAGACTAAAACTCTGATGGCTAAGCTCTGCTTCCTACAAGCAGTTTGTCTTTCAGCCTATATAATAGGGACCCTCTTCATAATCAAAAGAATAATAATACCTAAAAATGAAGGACGAAAACCCAAATAAAACAAGTGATAAATCTGGCCATGTAAGATGCAATAAATACTTATGTTGCTTTCGGTTTAATGTTTATGTCATCTATTTACATGAAAAATTTGGGTCTACTTTTATTAGTTCTCTCTTTTAGGTTGTGAAAGCTAATAATGCCGCCGAGGACCTGCATCAGATGTTGATCAACCATCCAAATGAACAAGCAACGGTTTATTTTAATCATCTTATCAATTTTTACTTATTATCATCATATTCATTTATTTTTCGTTTCTACTTAATTTCAGACATGTGGTGATAGTGTAGAGATTATTTCATTCGGCCCATTTAGTCCTTACAAATCACATTCTCATGAGTTCAGTGACGAGGTAATATATAATGAAGTTATAATTATTATTAGTTTTTTGTTTAATTTCTCCTGTTAGAGTTTTAGCACACCAACATTCAATCTGTAGGTCCGCGAGACGGCGGTTCCAGACGGAAGTTTGGGCGTATGATAGAACTGAGTCGGTAGAATGTTATTAAGAAAGGAGTAGAAACAGAAACATCGGAAGCATTCATTTCATTCATACCGAAGAGCCTACATCTTGTCAGGCTGGCGGTAATCCTGGAGAGATTCCGCCAGCGTCTCCCCTATGGGAGCCTCCAAAACTTACAATAACACTAAACACACAACACACAACACACATATATATGGATGAGCAACTCGTACGAGGGATATCATCCGTACAATGGATGTCTCACCCATACGAGGTGACACTTTTGCTCATCACACGTTCGTACTAGGGTCGTTTGTTCGTATCTAGTCTATACAATATTCAACACACGGTCTATTTAGCCTATTCGCACAGCGATGGACATAAAGTGCATCAACAGTTCCCCCCTTGTCCGTTACTGTCGAAGCTTGATCTTGATCTTCAAATCTGAGAGCCGTGTTTGAATATTCTGCAACTTCAAAAAGGCATCTGTCGATGTCGTAGCACACATCAACAAATTCCCCTTGATTGATGATCCGGGTTTGCATTATCAACTTTAAGCAACATTCCCCCTGAAATAATATTCTCTAGAAATTAATCTTCAGGTCTTTTGTTTGCACGGTTCCGACCTTCTCTGATTTGCTTAATCGACAAATTTTTTCGAATAATCACCAACTCAAAAACTAATCAGAGAAGCTTCTCTATTTCTTTGTTAATCACATCCGCGCTCAGTTTAGCGCATTTCTCTTATGCTCGATCCTCTGTGTAACGTCCCGCTTTTTCATACTTTCTATATTTAGAAAATTCGCGTTGTATTGCTATTATTGGAAACTTTGTAAACCTTGTATTCCTTTTTCCGTTGTAATCATTATTCCGAGACTTGAATCATAATGACACACACGTTCTATTTTTATCATGTTAAAGTCGTTCATACTCTATATATATGAAACTTGATCCACCTTATACGAAAACGTTGACAAAATTGCAATTACGTGACTTACATGGTTGATACGAAACTTATATGCGATACTTATACTTAATCCTATTCATGTCATACTTGTGGAACATTTGACACTTGCTAATTATGCTTAGAAACCTTTAATTGTTCATAAAACGTCACCATATAACACTTAGACATGTTGCAAATCAAAAAAATAAAAATAAAATAAAATTATGTGGTCCTGACCCAACCCTTGCGGACCGCAAGGGGTACCCCATACGGTCCGTATGGGGTACTGGCGGGCAGATCTTTTCAAACAGCCACGGGATGTACAAATCCCACACTCCTTTTCTCCTCCAATGGCCTCAAAACACCATTTATACTCCTCCCAACTAACCCTAGTTCATATCCTATAAAACCCAAGTGCTTTCCAAGCATTATCCACTTTGCATTCCTCTACAACACTCTCAAATTAATTCTTAATCAGCTGATAATCTTAAGTTCGAGTATATTTACCTTCCTTCACTAAAGTGAGCATAACTCACTCAATACTTACTCGTTTTCCTCCATTCTTTTTCCCACTTGCTTGGATTAACCTTAGGAACATTTTCATTGGTATTACATGAAAAACCAAGCTCTGGAATGTCATGAAAAAGGCTCCAAAGTGGATTGTTACTTTCTGTTTTCATTTAAATCTTGTTAAAATTTGTCATACTTGAGTTATCTCATCTCAAACCTAATGCTCATAATCAAATGGATGATTAGTTGGGCTTAAAAACAAGGCTAAGACATGTTAAATCAGAGGTTAAAACCTCACAAACATTTTGTTTTTAACTAGGGTTTATATCCACAAGTAGTGTTCAAGCTCGAAGCCTGATGAATGTGTGATATTTGGACTAGCTTGGGCTATCCTTCATCAAAATCCACACTCTACTTGATGTTTTTCATTAGATTAGTTGTTTATTTCTTGTAAGTTCATGACCCTCCTTGTGTTTATGACACAAGTGTAGTGGTGAACAATGGAGGTACCTCAATGGAAGCTTTGTTCCTCCTACCTCATTGTTGATGCATAATGTCTATTTTTGTAGGTCTTGGATCGAGTCTGTATGTTTAGGGCTTGAATTGTTAGAGTTTGAAAGTATTTATGGTTGTAAAGCACAAGTTCGGCCGAACTTGTGTGAGGATTGATCAAGTTCGCCCGAACTTGATCTATCCAAGCCACACTTCGCCCGAACTTGTAGCTCTATATATAGGTCGTCTTGGGTCTCTCATTGTAAGAACTTTGCATTGACGATGGCGAAGCTCTGTCTGTTTGGATACTCGATGTACTATTGATTTGAACTAATAAACAGACAATTTAAACAGTAAATCTTGTGTATTCGATTAACAAGTCACATAATTTCCGCTTATGTTGGACTTTAGATACAAATTAGGTTTCTTAGCTGTGGAGGAGCGATCCTAACAAGTGGTATCAGAACCATGGATAGCTAATTTGCTGAGATCTACACAAGACACTCTCTATTTCTACCCATTTCTATCATTTTTCTACATTTTTTCACATAAATGATGAACCTATGGTTAAAAATGGCTAAAATTTGAATATGTCATACATAATCACCTAATAACAAACCCTTGAAAATTCAATCGATTTCATGTCAAAAATGTCAAAAAACCATGTTTGAAGACCTAACTTCGCTCGAACTTAGACTACAAGTTCGCTCGAACTTGGTTTAAAATCATCATTTTTGTTGATTTTAACCAACTTCGCCCGAACTTGTTGGAATTTTCAGTGAATTTTGATTAATTCGCCCGAACTTGTCAAATTTTGTTGAAATTTTACATAAGTTCGCCTGAACTTGGTAAAACTTGGAAATTTTTCAATATCTCAACACAAGTTCGCCCGAACTTGTTAATCCAGTGAAATTCCTAAGATTTACACCCAAGTTCACCCGAACTTGTTAAAATTGAATTTGAAATTTGTTTTATACACAAGTTCGCCTGAACTTGTCAGTTTGCTAATCAATCTTCGAGTGTTTTGAACGTGTTTTCAGTTAAAATCGTCTGATTTTCGAGATGGATGATTATCATAATGCTTTTGTTACGGGAACTGTGACAACTGTGAAAAATCCCGGTAAACTTTGATTGGTACAAGTCCGTGGTAACCGGACGTGATATGTGTATCATGATATTGTTATGATTATGTGCGATACCCATGACGAAACAGGTACACCTTAATTGGTCTAAACATTAAGCAGGATTAAAACAATAATTGCGCGTAAACCTTGCAAATTGCATGACTGGTGTGCTATGCTAAACCATCTCTGTTATGTCTCGGAGGAATCCGAGAGCACGTCATGGTTAACATGACAGTATTAAGGACCAACGATGCGAGGTTGGTGTCCTTAGCCTTGAACAACGTGTTAAACGGAGACTTGACGTTTAACAGCGCATTAAACCTTTGACGTTGATTATTAGGGTATCGGTAGCATCATTTAAGATTCCGAGTTCCAGGAACAACTTAGTTTTGTGCCATAGACTGTGACATAAGGTTTGAAAATAATCGAAGCCCGGGCATGCAAAACGAAGCAGCTCCGGTTGGGGAAACGCATTCGTTCCGGGCATAACATAAGGCAAGCAAATGTGCAAGGAACGATCGATCAAGCTTAAAACACTTAAACGAACGTCATACCAGACTTTTATGATTAAAACGTAACCATGCTCGGGTTTTGAGACGGTTATGTCCAATTTTTAAAACCGAGTTTTTTGACAGTAAGAACGTGAAAAACGGAGCCCGTTGCGCAAATCGAGAACGCGTCCGGGACCCGAAAATGAACCTAAACTCAAACGGAAGATAAACATCATCTTTTAGCACACATTTCTAAGCACGAGGTGTCCCCTGGGGACCACCCCCCGTATATATATATTTTATTTTTAATTTTTCATTTTAATTCAAGAAAAACCCACTTCCTCTAAAAAATCAGCCAAAAACCCAAGAGGATTCAGTTGATTTTGCTCATAAAAAACCTCAAATTAAAGGTATAAACCTTGGGTCTTATGATTTTCATCATGTTTTCTTGATTAAACGCGATTTCTAGCCGAAAAAACTCATTTTAATCCAAGATTCTTGAAGGTTTAAACATGTTTAGGGGCTGAATAACAACACCTCGGTATTCCCATGGTGTTATATGGCAGCCATGGTCACAAATCTTTGGGGTTTGATACCCTAATTAACACCTATTCGACAAAAATCGTTTAATTATTCGATTAACCGAAAAACAATGAAATAAAGCTTGATTGATCTAAGTTCTAGCATATTTGGGTTGTACTTGATGTGTAGGTACTGAATATAGCACCCACCCACTTCTGGACTCACAAGAAGTGCTTGGAATCGAAGCTTTCGCTAGGTATATCATCCGAAAACCGAAACTAGGATAGGCAGAATTTGTTTTGCCTATAAGTTGGTCCGTGAAACTTGGATTGAGCTGAAATTTGGTATGGTGGTAAAGGGTGTTAACAGGAGTGTCCACATAAAATTTAAAATTTTTGGAATTTTCTACGATGTTTGGTGAACTTTTGACTGTTTTACCGAAAGAAATTCAGAAAAATTACCAAACGAATTCAATAAATCACCAAATTTTACAGAAACACTAGGAACATGTGGGGAATGTTCTGGGAAAATTCGTAGTTCATTGGTTGAGTTTGGATTTGGGTTAAAAATCCGCGTTTTTGCAAGTTTTCGATAGCCAGAAACACACCGAAACCAAATCGGAAAAATCTCAAAATTTTGTGAGAAGTTCCTGGACATGAAAAAGGTGTTCTGGAATTTTTTGGGAATTTTTGAACCACTGATGGTATTTAATGATAATGTTGTGGTTAAAAATGGTTTTATAAATAATTTATTTAAATAAGTAAAATGCCAAAATAAATTCCCAAAACTTTTCCCCATAATTTACTTATTTTTACTGACATATATAAAAATTTACAGATTTTATTTCAAATTCTAGATTAAATGAGAATTTATGGGGTAAAATGGGTTATTTTAAATCAATTTCGGCAGTTTACCGTGTAACGAACCTGCCGGAACTGGGAACTGACCCAACCCGAAAAATACTATAATGATAACACTGGGAGTATTCTGGCAGATTTCCGGGCAAATTGGACGCTAGGGGTGTGTCCTAATATAATTCGGGAAAATTCCCGATGGTGAAAATGGAAACTCAAATTGGGCAACCTAGACTCCCAAAACACTCAAACTACCTTAATGGAAAGTTAATCATTCTTAAATGACCACGTGTTGACACTATTGGTATTCCCGTACCATTATCTAAACACGTCAAAAAATTGACTTTGGCTGGCACGCGAAACGGTGCCCGGAAGCCAAACTGAAAACTAATACTACCCTGACATCCATCACCATACCAGTGTCCTATAGACTCAATCCGGAGTAAAAACTCCTGGCCAGATCCAAGTTATAACCATTACCAACTTAGATATTGATTTGAGTCCATACTTGCATGTGGGTTATTAAAGTTGATCCAGTTGCTTGATCACTCTTGTGTGGAAATTATTACTCGCACTGTGAGTTTCACTTCCCCACTTTTGAATTGTTTTACTGTTTTCTGGGGACTTGCATGTTACAAATTTTGTTGATTACACCAACTTGGGAGTGAGCTTCACTCCACTACTTTTAAACTGTGTTACTGTTTTTTGAAGTGATTTGCATGTTATTAAACTGTGCTAACTGCACCAACTTGGGACGATGTGAATTACCTAAATCACAAATACCCCCGTTACAAGTGATTAATATGAGTCGTGGGTAGTGGATAGTACTATTGGTCCGAAAAACCCAGCTGAGGTCGGAGGGTGCGATGCCCGGCCACAAGCAACTGCACTCGTCCAACTTTTGGGTATGTGTTAGGCATAAATACCCGGGGGCGTTGAACTGCACGTGACGCAGTTGGTGGACCGGGAGTGTCTGGATGACACGGCCCGAGGTAAATAGTCAGGTTTCACTTGTACTCGCGTGAAATTCCATCGGGCAATCTGTGACTATGACCAGTGCAATTAAACTTGTTAACACATGTTGTTACACAACAACTAAACCAGTGGAACTCACTCAGCGTAGCTGACCCTTTTTAAAACTAACATGCATTTCAGGTAACTTGATACTGGTGTGATCCGTGTATGTTGTTCAAGACATGTTTGTAGGCGAACCCTGATATGGACGCAGGTGGCTTAGAAGACTTATGTGGTTCATGGGAACACGCAGTTGTAACATACATGTAGTATGTAATCAACATTTTGTAAGTAATAAAATGTAGTGTCTTTATAAACAATGTGCTTGTACCAGAGGTGTCTGTTGCATCCTGTATTTTTTCTTCCGCTGCAAGTCGGGGTGTGACAGGAACAACTCAGGCTTCTACATCAAATGCGAACTTAAATGCAAACGTGGTAAACCAGATGAATTTGGATAATGAGATGGGAACTTCTGTAAAACCGCCAAAGTTGATGAGCATGGTTGAGTTTGAAGGATGGAAAGAAAAGTTCGTGATCTGGGTCCAAGCGAATCACTTCTACAGTTGGGTTGCTGTTCAAACTGGATATACATAGCCATAAGATAAACGTGGTCAAGATCTTGCATTAGTAAAGTTTACGCCTGAACATAAAGATGCGTATGTGGCAATGAAGAAAATGATCAGTCTGATACAACAATCAGTGAAAGAAGACATCTTGATCTTGCTACCTGAATACACGACGTCACAGTTGCTATGGAGTGCTCTTTGTGCTAAATATCTGGGAAGTGCCAAGATGATTAAAAGCAAGAAGGCTTTAATCAAAAAAGAGTTTGACATTTTCACGATGATCAAAGGCGAAACCATGAAACAGATGATCGATAGATATTTTCATTTGATGGTTCAGATGCGAAGACATGATATTCATAAAACTGATGAAGAGACGATTGATAAGTTGGCTGATGCACTTCCTGAGGGGGAGTGGTCGACCTACTTGATGGTATTTAAGAATAGTCCAAGTTGGATGCATTTCAAGCTATCATCTTTTATTGACAAGTTAGAAGGACATGAATTGGAGTTGCTAAAAATGGCCAAATCAAAGAATGCAAATGTTGTTCAAGATGTAGGCGTGTACTACAAAGGAGGTGTTCAAGAGATTTCGAGTCCGAAAATTCAAACGGCATTTAGTGCGAATATGAATTCTTCGAATCATTCGTTCCAAAGTCAACAGAACACTGAATCATACCCGAGTTATGATCAGAGTCCTCCGAACACAGGATATTCGAGTACTGGTTCAAATTCACAGTTTCAGAACCAAACTAATCAGTCAAATCAGACAAATCATCTGGATCTGATCCAAATGTGTTTCAACGCAACATAGCAGTCAATCTGAAGAATGTTTTTCCTTATCAAGTGGCTAAACAACATATAGCACTTCTTGCAACCGTTCTCGAATCATACGAAAGCTTAGTTGCGGGGAAGATCGGAAATCCAGAGATGACGGCTGAAGATTACGATCAGGTTGATGAAGAAGAATTGGAGCTGATGGATATCAAGTGGAGCTTAGCATCAATTATTAGAAGAGTCACAAAGTTTGTTGCGCTCACTGGAAGAGACATTGGAAACTCGAGCAATAAGCTTGGATTTTATAAGTCGAAAGTAACGTGCTTCAAATGCAGACAAAACGGGCATTTCAAACGCGAATGCACGAATCAAGAAGCAAGCGGCAATCAATGTACTTTCGGCAACAAAAATGACTATTACAAGAAAGCGTTGCAGTGCAAGCCATATCCAAAGAGAACTCAAGTTGAAGTTCAAGATAACTCCTCAAAGCCAACTGAAAAAGCTCTAGTCGTATCTCAAGAAGATGAAGGTTTTGACTGGAATAATTATATTGGCAAGAAGACTGGTGTTGCTTTAATGGCTGAATTGTGGATGAATCAGAATCAATGGTTGATGATGCAACTCTTGAGAATGCGATCTTAGAAGAATATCTGCAAAGAACAGAGGAAGAGGAAATGATCTATCACGAGACAAAGATGAAGAACATTATCCCTCCTAACTTTAATTCTAGTTTTGCAGGTTCCTTTGGAAATACATCGCAAGAGTAAGTGGTTGAAGAAAAGAAAGTCGAGGAGGTCATTGACGTGACGAAGGAGATGAACGAAGAGAACCTCACAAAGATTGCTAACAAAGCAATGATGACCAATCTGAAACAGGTGGGTTCAGAGGTAAAGGTCATTGAGAAGGAAGTTGTGAAAGTTGTGGAGGTTGAAAAACCTTGCGCAAAGTGCACAAAGCCTTGTGAGCAATGTGTTGAGAAATCTCAGATCATAAGTGAATTGAACGTGCATAACAAAAATTTTAGATACGATTATCGCACGATGAAAGAAGCTTATGATAAGATGAAAGGCACTTATTGCAATGTTGAAAAAGCTAATTTAGAACAAGGTGCCACAATAAGAATGTTAAAAGAAACGGTAATTGAAAAACAAGAAGCAATTAAAATGTTCATAAACACCATTGCTGAAACAAAACAAGAGCTTCAAGATATGAAAATCGAAAACTGAACGAGTAAGACAACTTTTGCTCAGTTATACGACTAACGCTTATGTCATCGAGCATATTCTTCCAACGATTTCGTCGGAGGAAAATGATTTGAAGCCAAAAGGTAAGAAGCATGGAGAGTATAGCAATGTTCCACCTACATTGTGCGAAAGTTATTGTCACAAGAAAGTGGATGGAATTGAGAAGGCAACTAACATAACACTTTTATCATAAACAAATGATAAGTTGCCTGAGAACATTGATGTAGTCTACACGACATCTAGTGATGACAGTGAAGCAGTTGTGAAAAATGTGGTTGAAAATGTTATGGGAAATGATTCTGATGATGGCAGCTTTGAGAGCGCCAACTCAAGTTTGAACAATTCTGAATCACAATTCGAAAATGATGATACATCACTGGAAAATAGCCTAAGTGATGATCCTAACGTTGTAATGTACAAAGTTAAGGAATGGTGGTGACTTTCCTGAGAACAGGAGAGCGGGTTTGGGTTTGGACGTAGAAGATGAGCCGAAAAAGAAACAAAAGTCACCATTTCACGAACATAAGAATAAAACATGCAATTTGTGTATGGGACTAACATGGTTCGGGAAGAGAATTCGATTAAAGCAATCGAACGATGAGTTTAAGAAGGAAAAAGAGCTTCGTGATAAGGCTAAATCCACAAGTGGAGTAAAATCCACGAATGGATATCCTGCTGATACTCGGACTTGCTTCAAATGCAATGAAGTTGGTCACATTGCACGCAAGTGTTCGAAATCAAAGCCTATGTATCAACGAAGAAAGACAACTTCAGATGTTGAGAAACTTAAGCAACCAGAGATTGCAAAGCCAATCACGACCTTAAAAAGAAATAATGAATCTAAAATCGAAGCGAAACCTAAAATCGAATATAAAATTGAGAAATCAACTTTTGAAAAGGGTGAAACTTCTAAATCAAATGAAAAAAAAGATTCACAATTCTACGTTAAGAAAGCTCGAACGAAATCTCAATCATGGGTTGCAAAGAAAACACCATCATCATCTGAAGGTGCAAAGATAACTACTGCATCAGCCAAGAATGAAAATGTCAATGACACTAAGACTGATCAGAAGTTACCGAATTTTGATTTGCAAGTTCCTACTTATTACATCCCGATTCCACCCAAGACCGGAAAGGCTTGGGTTTCCCTCTTTAAATAGTTTCTTTACATGTGCAGGTGCTCCAGAGATCCATCTTGTCGAAGTGGATTATGGATAGCGGAGTTTCACATCACATGACTGGGCGTGCTTTACTCTTCGATATTAAAGCAATAAATGGAGGGTACGGGGGTTCGGGGGTAATCAAAGAGGAAGAATCGTTGCAGAAGGAAAGCTATCTAACGGTGTGGTGTCGTTTGATAAGGTCAATTATATCGCCGAGCTGGAGAACAATCTCTCAGTATCTCTTAGATCTGTGATAAGCAGTTTACCACCCATTTCAACGACAAGGAGTGCATGATTATTAAACCGGGCTTCAAGATTCCATAACAATGGATTCTCATGCGCGCTCCTCGCGATAATGATCTTTATGTGCTAGATATGAGCGTTGCTACAACTACTTCAAAGTCGGCTCAATGTTTCATAACGAAGGCCAAAAGAAGGAATCAATACTTTGGCACAGAAAGATGAGTCATATACACCTCAGAAAGATGAATCATCTGGTTCACAATGACTTGGTTGAAGGAGTGAATCTTAAAAGCTTTCATATGACCGATAGTTGTCTGGAATGTAAGAAAGGAAAGCAGGTTAAAAAGTCTCATCCTAAGAAGATTCTTAACTCCATCAAGCTGCCGCTCGAAAGACTGCATATGGATCTCTTCTTCCAGTGAATGTTCGAAGTATATCTGGAGATTTGTATTGTCTTGTCGTCACCGATGATTATTCAAGGTTTTCATGGGTCTTCTTCCAAGAGAGCAAGATGAAACGTTTGATAATCTCCTGATCCTCTTCAGGAAGATTGAAAATTTGTACCATCTCCCTATTAGAAGAATTCGAAGTGATAACGATACAGAGGTCAAGATCGCCCGAATGAAAGAATTTTGTAACGACAAAGGCATCTTACACGAATTCAGTGCTCCATACACTCCACAACAGAATGGATTAGCTGAGAGGAAGAACAGAATGTTATAGAAACAGCAAGGATTATGCTTGCTGATTCAAAACTTCCTGTCAATTTCTGGAGTGAAGCAGTCGCGGCAGCATGCTATACATTGAACAGAGTCTTGACGGTCAAACCTACCAAGAAGACTTGCTTTGAATTGCTAAACCGAAGGAAACCCAATCTGAAGTATCTAGAACCGTTTGGCGCACCTTGTACAGTCATTGATTCAGACGGAAAGTTTGGTGCCAAATCAATAGATGGTTTCTTTGTCGGCTATGCAAGCCCACTAAAGAGAGTCTGTCTTTAAAGTTTGAGAAGAGTGGTAGAAGCACAACACGTCAATTGTTTTCAATAAACAACTCCTATTCAAAGAGCAAGCGATGCTTGGTTGTTCAATTATAGTAAATTGTGGAAATTATTTGACTTACCAGAAGTGCCTTCTGAAGAAGACATTGCTGTGTTATATTATCTACATCAGTCGGCTAATCAAGAGCAGATTATCAGGCCAACAGTTGGTTAATTAACCAACTGTTGGTTCATCTTCTTCTTCTTCTGGTGCAGGTCCAAGTACTAGCGGTGTTCAAGAAACTCATGCAGAACAAGTGACACCTGCTACAGAATCAGTAAATGCTGCAGAGGTACCCAATTTTTCTCAAGCACAAGATTCCGACTCTGACGAGGCTCCGACATTTGATGATGATGGAGAATCTTCTTCTGATGAAGAATCTGAGCAGATCACTAGCATGTTGAATCAATCTGCTGGCCCAAGTAATCGTAATGAAGTGTCTTCTAGTGCTCCTACAATTGAAACGGTGGTAGATCAGAATATTACTAATCAGGAGAATACTGTTGATGTTCCAAGTGAGGTGATGCCAAGGACCTATTCATACCATCCATCAGAATCTATAATTGGAGAATTGCAAACTGGCATGAGAACAAGGAGCCAAATCAACAAAGCTTTAAGTTGCTTTTATACTAAAACAACTCCAGTTCAAGATTATTGTACTTATCAGTGTTTCATATCTCAGATTGAGCCAAAGAATGTTTCTAAAGCTTTAGGAGATGAGAATTGGGTGCTTGAGATGCAAGAAGAATTACTACAATTCAAAAAGCTAGGGGTATGGAAACTTGTTGACCTACCGGAGAATCAAAAGGCGATAGATACTAAATGGGTCCTCAAGTGCAAGCGCGATGATCGTGGAGTTATAGTGCAACAAAGCACGGCTCGTTGTCAAAGGATTCCATCAACAAGAAGGATTTTATTATACAGAAGTGTATGCACCAGTTGCAAGATTGGAGTCCATTTGCATTTTCCTTGCATTTGCTGCTTGGAAAGGTTTCAAAGTGTACCAGTTAGATGTGAAATCAGCTTTTCTATACAGTAAGCTACGAGAGCAAGTGTATGTCGGCCGACCACCGGGTTTTGTCGATCCGCTGAACAAGAAGAAAGCTTATCTCCTGGATAAAGCATTATACGGTTTGCATCAGGCCCTGAGAGTCTGGCACGAGACGTTATCTCAACATCTCATTGGCAACAGCTTTATTAGAGGAACAATGGATAGTACGCTCTTTACCAGAGAAGTTGGAAATCATCTGATTATCGTACAAATTTATCTGGATCATCTTTGGTTCGACAAATGATGCTCTATGCAAAGAGTTTGAAACTATCATGAAGAAGAAATTCGAGATGAGCTCTAGGGGTGAAATGAAATTATTCCTCGGATTACAAGTTGATCAGTTGCCAGACGGTATTGTCATCCACCAAACCAAGTATGTTCATGATATCTTGAAGAAGTTTGAGATGGAAAGCACAAAGCTATTATCTACTCCTCTGGCACTCAATCACGGAATTTGCAATGACGAAACCGGAACTAAAGTTGATGATACTCTTTACAGGTCGATAATAGGTTCTTTGATGTATCTGACGACATATCGCTCGGATATCATGTATCCTACCTGCCTCTGTGCACGTTATCAGTCAAGTCCCGGAATATCTCATATGCAGATCGTGAAGCGCATTTTCAGATACTTGAAGGGATGTCCAAGCACCGGCTTGTGGTACCCAAAGAATGACAACTTTGACTGACGGGATATGCAGACTCTGATTTCGATGTTGAAAGATTGAACGCAAAGTCTACGACGGCCAGTTGCCAGTTCTTCGGTACACGATTAGTAACTTGGCAGTGCAAGAAACAAACCGTGGTCGCTCTCTCTACTTGTGAGGCTGAGTACATATCGGCTTCCAGTTGTTGTTCACATATCTTGTGGATACAACAACAGATGAAAGACTATGGATTGCAATTTCTTGACACTCCATTATATGCAGACAATAAGGCAGCAATCGACATAAGGAAAAATCCAGTTAATCACTCTCGAACTAAACATATTGAGTTTCGTTACCACTTTATTCGTGATTGCTATGAAAAAAGATTGGTATGAACTGAGAAAATCCACACCGATGAACAAAAAGCTGATTTTTATACCAAACCTTTCAGCCTTTCATGGTTTAAATACTTAAAGAGGCTTAACGGTATGAAAAATCTTTTGACAGGTGCGGATGCAGAGGTTTAATATGGATCGGCCGACGAGTTCTCGTGATCCTTATTGGTTTGTTACCTTTTAGGATTAGAATTTCTTAAAACTAAAATACAAAAATATGTTTTTGATTTTAGAGGGAGAAATACTACGAGAAAATACAAAAACATATAGAAAACCAAAATGTACAAAAACATGAAAAAGACAAAAAGAGTTCTGTGTCAAAAAGGAAATGATAGTACATCAGTGGACTATCACAGTATGCTATGGATTTGAAAAAAGTTTAAAAAGTGATAAACAAGTCTTACTGTGGATGTGTCGGCTTTACACGTTCAGTAGATTGTTTCCGGGATATAAATGTTGGTGCAGAATGTCTATGTCTTAGTCTTATATCGAGTCTGTATAGATTAGATGTGAATAGGCTAGCAAAATCAAGTGTTTATGTAATTGAGAGTCAAGTTCGCTTGAGATGGTGTTTTGATGTCAAGTTCGGCCGAACTTTACTAAGTCAAGTTCGCCCGAACTCATGTCCTCACTAGCGAACTTAGACTCCTATAAATAGCTAGCTTGTTTCAAACATTTGTAACTTTTGTGCTCTGAGTAGCGAAGCTCTGTCAAACTGGAGACTTGAAGTTTATCAATAAAATTGACGTTTAATTGAGTAATTCTTATTATTTGGTAATCGTGTCATAATATTTCCGCTATTATGGACATTAGATATCAAATCTAGGTTCCTATGCTATCAGGATCGGTCCTACAAGTGGTATCAGAGCTAGAATAGCCTGATTTGATTGATATCAAGACAAGAACAACTCTAATTCTACTCCATTCTTCTAATTTTCTTAACTTTTATACTAAAATGAAGAATTTACGGCAAATTCTGTCCAAATATGAATATGTCATGTTAAATACATCATAGATAAACCCCTGAGGGTTTGGAGATTAAAATCAAACGAATTGATGCCAAATTGTTGAAAAAATCATGTTTTCAAAACTCACTTTGATCGAACTTATATCTCAAGTTCTCTAGAACTTGACTTAGAAACTCACTTTTTGAGTGTTTTTTTATCAAGTTCGCTCGAACTTGAGGGATTTTGAGAAAGATTTTGTGAAGTCCGACCGAACTTGTGATATTTTTCTTTAATTTTCTTCAAGTTCGCTCGAACTTGAGCAATTTCATTGAATTCTATATGAAGTTCGACCGAACTTGCAAGCTTTTCTTATAAAATTCAATTGTAAGTTCGCTCGAAGTTAATTTCAGGATAATTTTCAAATCAAAACACATAAGTTCGATCGAACTTGTGTAGAAACTAAAATTTTTCATTCATCCACTACAAGTTCGACCGAACTTGTAGTAATTCTAACATTTTTCAAAGTTTGAACGTGTTGTCAGTGTACATGTGTGATATTCTCGATGGATGATCTTCAGAGAGCATTTATGTCAGGAGTGGGTACGTCGCCAATGTGATAAACCAAGTCAACCTTGACAACGAAATGGCCACGTCCGTTAAACTTCTGAAGTTAATGAGTATGGGCGAGTACGAGGGATGGAAGGAGAAGTTCAGTTATTGGGTTCAGGCCATGCATTTCCAAAGCTAGGTGGCTATTGAGAGAGGTTATGTTGTTCCGTTAGAAGAAACTCAGCAAGTTCTTGAGAAGTACAAGTATTCTTCGCAACAAAAAGAAGAATATATCACTAAAAAGAAGATGATTAGCCTCATTCAACAGTCAGTTAAAGAGGATTGATCTTGTTACCCGAATACACGACTGCGAGAGAACTCTTGTTATCACTGCAAAAGAAATACCAAGGAAGCGCAGAGATGATCAAGAGTAAAAAAGCTCTTATCATGAAGGAATTCGATATTTTTACCATATTGCAGGGTGAGACAATGAAACAGATGATTGAACGTTTTTGTCATCTGAAAGTTCAAATGAGGAGACACGTTCTCGAGAAGACAGAACCAGAATATATTAACAAGCTTGCCGATGCGTTACCTGACGGGGAGTGGACTACTTACCTTATGGTTTTGAAAGAAAGTCCGAATTGGTAATTTTTTAAGCTGGCTACACTCATCGACAAACTTGAAGGACATGAGATGGAACTTCTAAAGATTGCAAAGTCAAAGAATGCTAATATCGTTCAAGATGTTGGTCTATATTACAAGAACGGAATTCAAGACAGTATTTCAAGCCCGAAGATTCAAACAACATTTAGTGCGAATATGAATTCTTCGAATATTCGCCACAGAATCAAAATCAATCATATCCACAATATGATCAAAGTCCGCAGAGTTCTTCGTTTTCAAGCACTGGTTCAAATTCTTCATATCAGAATCAAACAAATCAGAATCAACAAACGAATTCTGATCCAAATGTGTACAAGTGTAACATTGCTGTCAATTTAAACAATGTTGTTTCTTAGCAAGTTGCTAAACAACACATGGTACTTCTCGCCACAGTTCTAGAATTGTATGAAAGTCTGGTGGCATGGAAAATCGGCAATCCTGAAATGACCGCCGAAGACTACAATCAGGTGGACGCAGAACTTGAGCTGATGGATATAAAATGGTCTTTAGCTTCTATCATTCGAAGGGTAACAAAGTTTGTTGCACTCACAGGCCGAGATATCGGAAATTTAAGCAACAAGCTTGGGTTCGACAAATCAAAGGTTACTTGTTTCAGATGCCGACAGAAAGGGCATTTCAAGAGAGAATGAAAAAAATTCTGAAGCAACGGGCAATCAGAGTCTATTTGGAGGTGGCAACGAATATTACAAGAAGTCGCTATAGTATAAACCATTTTCGAAGAAGACTCAAGTAGAGATTCAAGAAAACCATCCAACAATACCGAGAAGGTGATGGTTGCTACCAATAAAGATGATGGTTTTGATTGGAACTCTTATCTTGCCAAGAAGACAGGAGTTGCATTGATGGCTGAAATTGTTGAAGATACATCTGCTGAAGACGCAGCTCTGGAGAATATTCTACTGAACAATATTTGCAACAACAGGAAGAAGAGGAGACTTATCTTCACATGAAGACACAAGGCATTTTAACTCCTAACTCAACTTCTAGTTTTGCAGGTAACTTTGACGGAAGTTCTCAAGAGCAAATGGTCGAGGAGAAATCGATTAATGAAGTAGTCATTGATGTTGCTCAAGAAGTAAATGCTGAAAATCTCACGGACATTGCCAATAAAGCTATGATGGCAAATCTTACCAAGGTAGGTCCGGAGGTAAAGGTAATTGAAAAGGAAGTTGTCAAAGTGCAAGTTGTGGAGGTTGAAAAACCTTGCACATGTTCTAAATTCGCCAAAAAATCACAAATCATCACTGAACTCAATGTGCATAATGAACATTTTAAATACGACTATCGCACAATGAAGGAAGCGTATGACAAAATGAAAGATGATTATGGCAGGCTCGACCGAAACAATGTCGAACAACACGACACTGTGAGGATGTTAAAAGGGACAGTAATGGATAAACAAAAAGCAATAAAGGTTTACACTAATACCATTGTTGAAACAAAACAACAACTCCAGGACATGAAAATTGAAACAGAACATGTTCAACAACTTTTAAGAAGTTACACAACTAACGGTTATCTCATCGATCATATTCTTCCTACGATTTCATCGGAAGAAAATGATAAAAGTCTAAAAAGAAAATTGGTAGAGAATACAACAATGTTCCACCACCCCTATTTGAGAAATATTGTCGCAAAATTGTTGACAGGATGGATAAGGCACTTAACATTGAGTTATTATCTGAAAAGAAAAATGAGTTGCCGAAGAACATTGATGTAATCTATACTACATCAGATGATGACAATAATGCAGTTGTTAAAAATGTGGTTGAAAACGTTTTGAATGATTTTGATGATGGCAGCTTTGAGAGCGCCACCTCGTGTTCGAACAGTTCTGACACAAAATTCAAAGATGATGATACATCATCAGAAGATGGCCTATGTGATGATCCTAACGTTGTCATGTACAAGGTTAAGGAATCTGATAGACTATACTTTGATGACAGTTTTCTGATTCGGAATGTCAAAGAAGATCAATTGGATAAACTGTTCAAACTGGTTGTAGTTTCATCAGATGATCTGGAGAAGAATGAAAAGAAATTCTATTCTAAACCCAAAAGAAATTACAATAACTACCGAAGAAATGGTGGTGATCATCCGGAAAACCGGAGAGCTGGGTTGGGATTAGAAGTGGAAGAAGAATCGGTTAAGAAAAAGCCACCATTTCATGAATACAAAGATAAAAACATGAAATTCGTTTATGGGACAAGCACGGTTCAAGAATAAAGTTTGATTGGAAAACAATCAAACGATGAGTTTAAGAAACAAAAAGAACTTCGAGATAAGGCCAAAACCACAAGTGGTATAAAATCCACTAGTGTTCATTCACATGATGATCGGACTTGCTTCAAGTGCAATGAAGTTGGTCATATTGCATGCAAGTGTCCGAAATCTAAGCCGGCCTATCTTCGAAGAAAAGAAAGTTCAGGTGTTGTAAAACCTAAGCAACCAGAGTTTGTAAAACCGGTCACGATTTTGAAAGGAAATGAATCAAAACCTGAAGTAAAACCTAAAACTGAAAAGAAATTTGAAAACTCAACTTTCAAAATAGGTGAAACTTCCAGGGTAAACGAATCACGATTTTAAATCAAAAAGGCAAACATTAAATCACAACTCTGGATTGCTAAGAAAAAGTCAACAACATCTGATGTTATCAAGTCTGAGCTTGTTAAGACTGATAACAAGAAAGAATCAAAATCTGAGACCAAAACTGAAACTGTCGAATCCTCAATTGGTATTAAATCATCAAAAGGTAAAAAGAAAGTTAATTTTGAAAATGTAACTAACAGTGGAGGCTCAGATGGAGATTATGAGTATGATCCCAATCTTTTTATCCCAAACCCAAGACCAAGAAGGCTTGGGTCGCGCTGTTTAACTACATTTTAATATGTGCAGGGGCTCCAGAGATCCGTTCTTTCAAAGTGGATTCTGGATAGTGGAGCGTCCAGGCATATGACAGGAATGAAAGCTCTTTTGTTCGACATAAAAGCTATCAACGACGGATATGTTGGATTTGCTGGTAATCATGGTGGAAGGATCGTAGCCGAAGGAAAACTTTCCAATGGCGTTGTATCATTTGATCGCGTGAACTACATTGCAGAGCTGGAGAACAATCTTCTGAGCATATCACAGATTTGCGACAAACAGTTCACGGTGCATTTCAATGACAAAGAATGTATTATTCTGACGCCGGGTTTTAAGATTCTTGATGATTGGATTCTGATGCGAGCCCCTTGCGAGAACGATTTAGATATGGGTGTCGCTACCACTTCATCAAAATCAGCGCAATGTTTTGTGACGAAGGCTACAGATAAAGATTCTATTCTTTAGCATCGAAAAATGGGACGCATTCGTTTGTGAAAAATGAATTTCTTGGTTCATAATGATCTGGTAGAAGGTGTGAACTTAAGAAGCTTTCACATGACAGACCATTGTTTAGAATGTAAAAAGGGGAAGCAAATCAAAAAGTCACATCCGAAGAAAATTCTGAACTCAATAAAGTTGTCGCTTGAACGTTTACACATGGATTTATTTGGTCCTGTGAGTGTACGAAGTATTTTAGGAGACTTATACTGCTTGGTCGTCACAGATGACTATTCTAGATATTCGTGGGTATTCTTTCAAGAATCCAAGGATGAAACGTTCGAAAACTTGTTGATTCTTTTCAAGAAGCTCGAAAATCTTTATCATCTGCCTGTCAGACGCATTCGCAGTGACAACAGCACAGAGTTCAAGAATAATAAGATGAGAGAATTTTGCAACGCTAAAGGGATTTTGCATGAATTTAGTGCACAGTATACTCCACAACAAAACGGCATCACTGAAAGGAAGAATAGAACCTTAATCAAAATAGCAAGAACCATGCTTGCGGATTCAAAACTTCCTGTCAGTTTCTGGAGTGAAGTGGTTGCAGCGGCTTGCTACACACTAAACAGGGTCTTAACTGTCAAACCATCGAAAAAGACGTGTTTTGAAATGATCAACCGAAGGAAACCAAATTTGAAATTTCTAGAGCCATTTGGTGCGCCATGTACTGTAATTGATCAAGATGGTAAATTCGAGCCTAAATCGCTTGAAGGTTTCTTTGTCGGGTATGTGAGTCCGCTAAGACGAGTCTATGTTCCCTCGTTGAGAAAAGTAATTGAAGCACAACACGTTGATTGCTTTAACTATATGGATCCTATCCAAAGAAGAGGCGGCGCATGGCTGTTCAACTATCAAGATCTGTGGAAGTCATTCGAATTGCCCAAAGAACCGTCTGACGAAGAAATTGCAGCACTTTATTATCTTCACCAGTCGGCGAATCAAGAACAAATTCTTATGTTAATCAACCCACGTTGGATACCTCGTCTTCCGGAGCAGGTCCGAGTAATAGCGGTGTTTAAGTTGAAAATGTTTCTGAAGCAGAAGTAACACCTACTATAACTCCATCAAATGATTCTTCTGAACCAGAAAATACAACAACAGTGCCAAGTATGCCTCAGAATCAGGATTCTGACTCAGATGAAGCTCCAACATTTGATGCTGATGGGGAATTGTCTTCAGATGAAGAAGTTGAGCAGATATCCAACATGTTGAACCAATCTGCTAACCCGAGCAATCAGAACGAAGCTTCATCTAGTGCTCCTAGTGTTGAATTGAACGTTGATCTCCATATCTCGAATCAGCAAAGCTCAGTAGATGTTCCTAGAGAAGAAATGCCGCGATCATATTCTTACCATCCTTCAACGAATATCATTGGTGAATTACAAAGCGGTGTGCGTACAATAAGTCAAATCAATAAAGCACTAAGTTTTTTCTACACCCGAGTTGCTCCTACTCAAGACTACTGCTACTACTCATGTTTCATATCTCAAATAAAGCCAAAAACAGTGAATGAAGCTCTGGGTGACGAGAACTGGGTGATAGCAAAGCAAGAAGAACTGTTACAGTTTGAGAAATTGGGAGTTTGGAGGCTTGTAGACCTACCACCGAAGTAGAAAACAATAGATACGAAGTGGGTCTTCAAGTGTAAAAGAGATGATCGGGGGGTAATTGTCAGAAACAAAGCTCGGTTGGTTGTCAAAGGTTTCCACCAGCAAGAGGGTATTGACTATACATAAGTATATGCATCAGTTGCATGACTAGAGTCAATCCGCATTTTCCTCGCGTTCGCAGCTTGGAAAGGTTTTAAGGTGTACCAGTTGGATGTAAAATCTGCATTTCTATATGGTAAACTACATGAACAAGTGTACGTCGGCCAACCACCGGGGTTCGTTGATCCACTGAACAAGAACAAAGCTTATCTCCTAGACAAAGCCTTATATGGATTACATCAAGCCCCGAGAGCTTGGTACGAGACGTTATCGCAACATCTCGTTGGAAACGGCTTTACAAGAGGCACAGTGGATAGTACATTGTTTCCCAGAGAAGTCGGAAATCATCTAATCATTGTACAAATCTATATGGATGATATCATTTTTGGTTAAACAGATGATAGTCTTTGCAAATAGTTCGAAAAGATCATGAAGAAGAAACTTGAAATGTCCTCCATGGGTGAAATGAAATTCTTCCTCGGATTACAGGTCGATCAGTTACCAGACGGCATATTCATTCATCAGACAAAGTATGTTCACGACATTCTCAAGAAGTTTGAAATGGATAACTCGAAGCTGCTTTCAACATGGGATTTGCATTGACGAGACTGGAACCAAAGTTGATGACACACTCTATCGATCGATGATAGGATCTCTCATGTATCTGACGACATCTCGCCCAGATATCATGTATCCTACCTACCTATGTGTGAGATATCAGTCTAGTCCTCGAGTGTCACACATGCAGGTAGTCAAGCGAATTTTCCGTTAGTTGAAGGGATGTCCAAGCACCGGCTTGTGGTATCTAAAGAACGACAATTTTGATCTACGGGATGCGCTGACTCAGACTTCGGAGTGGACAAACTGAACTCTAAATCTACAACGGCTGGTTGCTAGATCTTCAGAACTTGTTTGGTAACAATGCAAGAAACAGACCACTGTCTCTCTCTACCTATGAGGCAGAATACATTTCTGCTTCCAGCTGTTGTTCTCAAATCCTCTGATTCAAAAACAGATGAGGGATTATGGTCTACAATTTCTTGATACGCCTTTATTCGTAGATAACAAGACAGCTATCGATATAACAAAAAATTTGGTTCATCACTCACGTACTAAACATATAGAAATTCGTTATCACTTCATTCGTGACTGTTACGAAAAGAAGTTGGTGCGAATACAAAAAATCCACACCGATGAACAAAAGGCTGATTTTTATACCAAAGCATTTCCTTTAACAAGATTTAAATATCTAATGAGGCTTAACGGTATTAAAAATTTGCTGATAGGTGCGAAAGCTGAGGTTGAATACGGATCAGACGACGAGTTCACGTGATCCACATTGGTTTGTCATATCTTTCTAGATTAGTATTTCTTAAAAACTAAAATACAAAAATATGTTTTTGATTTTAGGGGGAGAAACATTTGAGAAAATACAAAAACATATGAAAAAATTTTAAAAATATAAAAACATTGAAAAAGACAAAAAGAATTTGGTGTCACAAAAAGGAAATGATAGTACATCTGTGGACTATCACAGTATGCTAAAGAAATGTAAAGTTTAAAAGTGATAAACAAGTCTTACTGAGGATGTGTCGATAGGCTTAAACGTTCAGTAAATTGTTTCCGAGATATAAACTAAATTTTGCAACTGCTTAATCTTGTGGATTAACACATCTTGGATATATGGACATAGTACTCCGAAATTTCGTTTGAAAGATTGCCTGATTCTGAGATACGAGGTCTTTATAGATAGTTGATATATGGGGTATTATACAAGGTCTTCTGATTTTGCGGAAGCAATAGCCTAGAACTTCTATAATACTTTTGCTATAAACCCCTAAACTGCATGCAAAAATGAAAAGTATCAAAAGATCTAATCATTTGCAGTGCTAAAAAGATTCCTTAAATGGAACACATCTTTAAGTCGAGCCTTCATCTCTTTGTCGATACAGTGGTATTAACCTGAGCTCTCAAGGCTTCGCACTAACCCAGATACAGATATCAATTACGCTATATTCACTTGTAAGATGAAATCTAGAAAATCTTGATACGGGAGTATATTCAAGAAGTGGGAACCATAGATAAGTCAAGTTTAATAATTCATACCTAACATATCTTGGAACAATTGAGAAACGTGATAAAGTTTAAGTGGATAAATATATCGACAATCTAAAACGAGTTTAAAACTTAAAGTTATCTAAAGGTCAACGGTACTGGGGATATGTCTCATACAACTGATATGATCCTTAGACACGAATTCACAAAAAATATGTCTGTAAATATGTTTGTACATAGTTTATAATGTTCTGTACATAGGTTAACTGCTTTACAGATTAAAACCAAAAAATTTTTCAGTGTATTTTAGCATAAACTTACAAAAACACAAAAAGATTTTGTTTTACATTGTTTTCAGCAAACCAATGTTGGAGAATGGATCTTTGAAGTCTGGTAAGGTGCTAAACTGGTGGGAATCTATTTGACAACGGGCTGGGAGCTAATCTGTAAAAAATGATAAGCCAAAAACGATAAGAAGTTCATTAATTTGAAACTTTGTTTTTGAAAAATTCAATAGTTTGTTCATATCGGGTCGAACCGGGGTCATTAGCTTGGACTCGGCAGACAACTCGGTTAATCAAGGTCATTAACTTGGACTTGGTCAACTGAGTGGATTTTCAGAACTGATAAAATGTGAAAAGTTCAGGGTCTAAAATTGCAAAATCTTGAAAACTTGAATCTTGGTTTAGGAAAGTTCGGCCGAACTTGCTTAAAAGTTTAAAGGTTTAGTTTGTAACAAGTTCGACCGAACTTGTTTGGATTTGTTAAGTTTGTATAAGTTCGCCCGAACTCACCATGGGCTTTCAAGTTTTGGGCTTACAAGTTCGCCCGAACTTGCAAAGGTATAAATTGCAAGTAAGTTCGGCCAAACTTCATTATGTGCGTGTTTGAGAAACTGAGCGAACTTGGCGATTTGTGAAGATTTGATAAAATTGCAAAGATTCTACCGTTATTCTGCCAAATTTTTGATTGATTGTGGTGATTTGCACATCACTCTCAATGGCAGAGGTGAGAATTTGAGTTTTGAACTATGAATTGAACTTAAAAGTGTAATCAAGATCGAAAACTAAGAAATTTGATAGATCTAGGTGGTTTATGGACAAATTAGACTTAGAATTGTAATAATCAACAAAAACCGACCATAAGGGTTTTAAAGGAAGAAAAGTGTCTTGAAGAGATACATGAAAGAGGTAGGGCGGCAAGGCTCAGAAGGTATCAATTTATGACTAAAGTGCCACCTACTGATCAGACGCCAGATCCAAAGCTTGAAAGACGAAACAAGCCGTACAAGAACTTCTTTGGTCGTTAACGTTAAAGATTTATTGAAGACAGAGTTTTGGAGACTGATAAAAGACAAAGACGATATCTAAGGGGGAGTCCGTTGGTGCAGAATGTCTATGTCTTAGTGTTATATCGAGTCTGTATAGATTAGATGTGAATAAGCTAGCAAAATCAAGTATTTATGTAATTGAGAGTCAAGTTCGCTTGAGATGGTGTTTTGATGTCAAGTTCTGCCGAACTTGACTAAGTCAAGTTCGCCCGAACTCATGTCCTCACTAGCGAACTTAGACTCCTATAAATAGCTAGCTTGTTTCAATCTAGCCTATTCGACAAGTGACGAACACAAAATGCATCAACACAGTTGGTCGTGAACGTTAAAGATTTATTGAAGACAGAGATTTGGAGACTGATAAAAGACAAAGACGATATCTAAGGGGGAGTCTGTTGGTGCAGAATGTCTATGTCTTAGTCTTATATCGAGTCTGTATAGATTAGATGTGAATAAGCTAGCAAAATCAAGTATTTATGTAATTGAGAGTCAAGTTCGCTTGAGATGGTGTTTTGATGTCAAGTTCTGCCGAACTTGACTAAGTCAAGTTCGCCCGAACTCATGTCCTCACTAGCGAACTTAGACTCCTATAAATAGCTAGCTTGTTTCAATCTAGCCTATTCGACAAGTGACGAACACAAAATGCATCAGCCCAGTGGCCAGCCTCACCCATTCCAAACGGGAGGACGCGGGTTCGAGTCCAGCTCGGCCCGAATAATCCTGCTGGGTAGTAACTGCCAGGCAGCTATGGGGCTAAGCTAGCTTGGGGAGGGAGACCCTCCCGCGATCAGGGGTACCGTGCATTTACCCTTCCCGAATAGGCTAAATTGAGCGTGTGTTGAATATTTTATAGGTTAGAATCGAACACACGACCAAAATACGGAGTGTATATTGTAAAAGGGAACAAGTTCGCCCGAACTTGACCTATGGAGGTCAAGTTCGCTCGAACTTGACATGTTGATGTCAAGTTTGGCCGAACTTGCATATGCAAGTTCGCCCGAACTTACCTCCACTCCGGCGAACTTGTCTCCCTATAAATAGGTGTGTTGTTCATTTGTAGTTTAAGTTTTTGGCATCCTTACGGGGAGGTGCTGCCGGATTCTCTCTAGGAACTCCGACAACTGGACTTATAAAGATGTATACTCTTTCGGTATGAATGAAGACTTCCGCTGCATTCTGTTTCTACTCATTTCTGTAAAAACATTCTACCGAATCGGTTTACGTTTATCCACTAACTTCCGTCTAGAACCGGCTGATCACGGACCTTTAATTGGTATCAGAGCTACGGTTATCACCTACGCTCATGAATTTGGACATTTATGGACATTAAGAGGGGTTTTGGGCGTAAATCATGAAATAAACCTACAATCCACGGACAAAATCCAAAATTGAACGGATATGATTGTTAGAAAACCAATTTCGACCAGATCTATGGTGAAATCATCTCAAAATTTGAAGAAATAAGGATTTTGGATTGAAAAATGTGAAAAATGGCTGATTTGGGAAACCAAGTTCGCCCGAACTTGACCTATCGAGGTCAAGTTCGCCAAACTTAACATGGTTTTTCAAGAATTTTCATCAAGTTCGCCCGAACTTGACAAAGTTTTTCATGAATTTTCATCAAGTTCGCCCGAACTTGACTGATTTTCATTGAAATTAAGCACAAGTTCGCCCGAACTTGTCTATTTCATGCAAGTTCGCCCAAACTTGGTGGTGGCCAACCAAGTTCGCTTGAACTTGTCTCACTAGCGTATACAAGTTCGCCCGAACTTGTTAAGGAGCCTAAAAAAGGCATTGAAAAAATTTTGTTGTTCGGTTTGATGAGACGGGTGTCTAGAAAAAAATTGGTGATAGAAATTTTTTCGAAATTTAATGCCTGATACTGACTGTTCGGGGACACTGTCAGAGGCCTTAGAGATAGGCTGAGACGATGAGGTTAGAGATGGTTGAAGATGAGAGGGTAGTCATCGATTCCAAAGCAATTTGGTGATCATTAGAGTTGAAGACTACCGATGGGCCTAAAGTTAAATTCCGCATTTGATGAAACTGAAAATTCTGGATTTGAGGGGGAATTTCACTAAAATTTCAGTATGGTCAAAATTTGCAAAAATGAGGGGAATAAAAGTTTTCAATATTTGAAGATTCCGGCATTTTTGAAATTTGTGACTACTGCAACAATATCCGGGTGGTTACCGATTGCAATTTTCGGGAAATGCATGAATTCAGATTCATTAAGATTTTGTGATCATAGGAAGTTCCGATTTATCAGATCATGACACAGATTGATGCTTAAGGGTTAGAGTCTTGATCTCCGGTTAAGGAAAAGTTAGATGGATTAGAAGTCGTTAGTACCGATGAAGGAACTGAGGACGTTCAAAACGTTCAGTGATGATCTTAGGATTATGACTAGCTCCGAAGACGGATGGTTTCAAATTACCAAGGAGATCTGAAGTTATCCCAGACACGCTAACTGATGATAGCCTTTGGTGGCCATTATTTTTAGTCTTCAAGCATATGAATCATTCTTCTCTTTGGACTAACCGCTGTTGGATGATGATGTTTTGGTGATTAAGTGGCGCTAGTCTACCGGAGATAGCTATATATTTGGCATTGTGACTGAAGAGGAAGAATATGATTTTGATCATGGACGAGTGATTCTCATAGTCAATGCATTACCAGATTATCTGTTTTCGATGAAGATTTGCTGATTGAAAAAGATTACCGATTTGCTGATCTGGAGTGATTACGGAAATCGGGATTTCAGATTTTTGCGGGTAAACATTGATTTGAAGTTTACTAGTGTGGTAATTCGAAGTTTCTATCAATTGCCGGTTGAGTCTTGAAGATCGGAAGATCGAGCATGGGAGATATGCGCTAAACTGAACGCAGATGTGGTTAAAGTTGTAATGGAGAAGCTACATTGATGAGCTTCAAATTGGTGTCTATTCAAGATAATCTGTCGATCAAGCAAATCAGAGGAGGTTGGAAACTGTGCAACAAATATCTGAACTGGAGATTTCAGGGGGAATTAGATATTGATAGTGTAAACCCGGATCATCAATTAAGGGGGAATTTGTTGACGCGTTTCGACGACAATGGCAGATACCTTGATTGAAGTTGTAGAATATTCAAACACGGCTCACATTTGAAGACCAAGATTCGACAGTAACGAACAAGGGGGAATCTGTTGATGCATTTTGTGTTCGTCACTTGTCGAATAGGCTAGATTGAGCGTGTGTTGAATATTGTATAGGTTAGAATTGAACACACGACCAAAATACGGAGTGTATAGTGTAAAAGGGAATAAGTTTGCCCGAACTTGACCTGTGGAGGTCAAGTTCGCTCGAACTTGACATGTCGAACTTGCATATGCAAGTTTGCCCGAACTTACCTCCACTCCAGCGAACTTGTCTCCCTATAAATAGGTGTGTTGTTCATTTGTAGTTTAAGTTTTTGGCATCCCTACGGGGAGGTGCTGCCGGATTCTCTCCAGGAACTCCGGCAGCTGGACTTATAAGATGTATACTCTTTCGGTATGAATGAAGACTTCCGCTGCATTCTGTTTCTACTCCTTTCTGTAATAACATTCTACTGAATCGATTTACGTTTATCCACTAACTTCCGTCTAGAACCGCCTGATCACGGACCTTCAGTAGCGAAGCTCTGTCAAACTGGAGACTTGAAGTTTATCAATAAAACTGACGTTTAATTGAGTAATTCTTGTTATTTGGTAATCATGTCATAATATGTCCGCTATTATGGACATTATATATCAAATCTAGGTTCCTATGCTATCAGGATCGGTCCTACAATAAACTAAATTTTACAACCGCTTAAACTTGTGGATTAACATCTCTCGGATATATGGACTTAGTACTTCGAAATTTCGTTTGAGAGATTGCCTGATTCTGAGATACGAGGTCTTTATAGATGATTGATATCTGGGGTATTATTTAAGTTCTTCTGATTTTGCGAAAGCAATAGCCTAGAACTTCTATAATGCTTTTGCTAAAACCCCTAAACTGCAGCAAAAATTGAAAGAATCAAAAGATCTAATCAATTGCAGTGCTTAAAAGATTCCATTTATGGAACACACCTTAAAGTCGAGCCTTCATCTCTTTGTCGATACGGTGGTATTAACCTGAGCTCTCAAGGGTTCACATAACCCAGATACAAATATCAATTACGCTCTACTCACTTGTAAGATAAAATCTAGGGATCTTGATACGGGAGTATATTCTGAGATGGGAACCATAGTTGAGTCAAGTTTCATAATTCTAACTAAGATATCTTGGAACAATTGAGAAATGTGTCGAAGTTTAAGTGGACAAACATATCGACAATCTAGGTAAACAATTTTAAAACTTAAAGTCATCAAAAGGTCAACGGTACTGGTGATATGTCTCAATCAACTGATATGATCCTTAGACACAAATTCACAAAAATGTGTCTGTAAATATGTTTGTACATAGTTTATTTGATTTCAGATTTAAACCCAAAAAGATTTTCAGTGTGTTTTAGCATAAACTTTCAAAAATTCAAAAAGATTTTATTTCTACATTATTTTCAACAACCAATGATGGAAAGCGGATCTTCGGAGTTTGGAATGGTGCTAAGTTGTTGGAACCTTGATGACAAGGGGTTGGGAGCTAATCTGTAAAATCAAAATACATGAAAAAAGATGAAAAGTTCATTAATTTGAAACTTTAATTTGAAGTAAACCATCAGTTTGTTCATAACGGGTCAAACCGGGGTCATTAACTTGGACTCGGCAGACAAATCGGTTAATCAAGGTCATTAACTTGGACTTGGTCAACTAAGTGGATTTTCATAACTGGTAAACATGTGAAAGTTCAGGGTTAAAATTGAAAACATTCAAAAGTTTGAAATTGATCTTTATCAAGTTCGGCCGAAGTTATAAGTTTTGAATTGTTTCTCTTTATGAGAACTTCGGGCGAAGTTGGTTAAAGAAAATGAATGTTTGAGAGTCAAGTTCGCCCGAGCTTGACTGGGTATATAATAGAAGTTCGCTCAAAACTTCATTTCACCTGATCTTGAACTTCAAGCGAACTTAGTGCGATTTGAGAGAAATTGTAAATTTGCAGAGATTATACAGTTATACTGCCTGATTTGAGACTGACTATAAGTGATTGGCACACTTGTAATCATGGCCGAGGTATATTTTGCACAAATCATCCATGAATTGAACGTGTTTGAACAGATTTCGACTGAACATGCTAAAATCAGTAGATCTAGGATGCTTATGATGACATTAAATGGTAAAATGTATTAATAAACGTATAATCATCATAAATAAACTGAAAATTTGATCATTGGACATGGTGTGATGTTGCAGGACTGAATGAAGAAGATAACAAGTTCGCCCGAACTTGTTAAAGTTGTTTTGATACAACTTCGGGCGAAGTTGTTATCACTTTGTATAAATTTTGATGTTCTGCAAGTTCGCCCGAACTTTCTTAAGGATTCAAAAACCTGTAAACAATACAAGTTCGCCCGAACTTATTGAAAATCAGAAAATCTTTTGTATAATACATGTTCGAGCAAAGTTGTTTAGAGTTGTTATGTTTGGCATCAAGTTCGCTCGAACTTGTTGTTTATGTGTTGAAATTTGTGAAATTTGCTAAGTGTTTGATTGTTTTGTCCGCAGAACATCCAGCTTTCGTTTAACAAGTTTCATAACACCTGTATTTCGCTGGACAAGAAGATTCATCCTACGTTAACTGCATTCTACGAGATTTTAGAGCTTTTGGGGAGAATTCCGATCACGAAGGCGATTACGGATAAACATGTTGTTTATAGATCGCATGTATACTTTTTTTGGAACGCAACATCTTACGACGAAGCAAACAAGGTGATAAAGTCTGCTGTTCGAGTTGGCAATGAAGATAAGGAGTTTTTGATCACTGAAGCTGATATTCGAAGGGTTCTTGAATTCAATGACAATGAAAGTGATCCAATTAGCTTCGAGGAGAGGATGGTTAAGGGCTGTTTCTATCGTATGGGGTATAAAGGTCATGCAAATGAACCAACGATGAAGAAAGACGGTGTTCCTCTACCGTACAAACTTCTGATTCATGCTGTTATTCACGCTTTCAGCCATAGGAAAGCAGGGTTAGACGACATTCAAGAGTACATGGCCTGCATGGTTACTACATTAGTTCTTAACAAGAAGTTCAATTTCTCAAAAGTAATCTTCAAGTTTATGTCGAAGAACATGGGAAAAGATAGGTTGGTGATGTATCCGAGGTTCATTCAAATGCTAATTAATGAGAAGTTCAAGGATATTGTGAAAGATCCGAACGATATTCTATACTTGAGCCATATGGATGAAACAACATTGAAGAAACTAAATATATATCAGAAACAAGATTTTGTGCCTGTTTCAAAGCCTGTTTTTGGTGTAATCGCCAAAGCTGATTATGTCGCGCCACCTGAAAACAAATGGAGAAAGGATGGCAGTGGAGACGAAAAAGACAAGGTTGAATTGTTAAAGAATTTCAAAGAGAAAAGAGGCGATTGGTACATAAAGAGGATTGTGGTTGTTGAGAAGCAGAAACGTAAAAGGGCATCTTAGAAGGTGGAAACCATGTTGATTGATGAACTTGATGAGAGTATTGAGATTGTTGAAGGATCGAGTGTTGTGGTAATTGTTGAAAGTCAAGAGGTTAAGGCTGGTACAGCGGGTGGTGATCGTGACGATGTTATTTCAGCAACTTCTGATAAGGATGATGAATCGTCTGAAGATTCTGCTGACGTTAGACAAAGAGAATTAGAAAAGGAGAAGGAAGAAGAAAGATTGGAAAAGCTTGGTGAAGACTTATATGTTCCATATGTTGATGAGGGTTCCGATGAAGAACATCCTAAGAAGAAATCAAAGCGCTCTAAGTCAAAGGCTGGAGATTCTAAGAAAGCTACAGGTTCTCCAAGCACTCAAGGAAAGAAAAAAGCCTCAAAGTCGTATATACTTGAGTCAGAAATCAAAGAAAGGAGCTACACAAGAACCTCATGTTTCTAACTTGCAAGATATTCCTATTGTTGAAGTGCAAGTGCCACCAATGACTGCTACACATGAACCACCAACTGTCATTGAAGTACCTGTTCAGGGTACGCCTCTATCAACGCCAAAATCTGCAGCTAAGGGTACTCCAAAAGCTACTCCTCAAAAGTCAAGGCAGTCTACTCCGCAAAGCGCAAGAGCTAATGAGTTCAAAAATGCTTTCGGTGAAATTCCAGATAATATTACTCATCAAGTCACAACCGAAGATCTTTCAAATTGGTTTGAAGATACTCAAGTTAATATGCAATAGAAAAGAATTAAAGCTCTGGAGGATAAACTGAAACAGAATGAAGTTGAGAAAGCAGCTCTGGAAAGCAAAGTAAAGCAGAGTGATGTTGAAAAATAGATTTTGCAAGACAAAGTCAAGTTTCTAGAAGATGACAGAGGTTACTTGAAAGCGATGGTTGAAAGTTTAAGTACTCCGAATGTACAGTTAAAGAAAGAAATTGCTGAGCTTAGATCGGAACGTGATATGTTGGATTTGAATCAGATTTCGGATCAATCTATATTGATTGACTGCCTCCATTATGTTGTTAGCAGTGATTTCAAATCCAGAGGTTAATCGTACTCTGGCAACTTTACGTAAGGCAGAGTTTGGTTTTTTGGGGGTGATAGTGGAAAAGTTGACAGATAAGTCACCCTTACTGCCACTCTACAGAACCGTACATGAGATTTTCACCTCATACGGCTCATAATGACAAAAGGTTTGTCAGGCTTTAGAAAGTGTTATCTAACAGCTTGGGCATTGATTTCAACGCAGAATACGAAAGGCTTGATCTGAAGGAAGCAGAAGACAAAGCTGCAAAAGAGTTGGCAGAACAGGGTAAAGGCAAAGGGGTTATTGATGGTGTCCCTAAATCTACAAAGGAGCCTTTTATAGAAAAGTCTGTTGAAGCAGAATAAGCTCCTGAATCGGAGATTGTGGTCTGAAAATGTTCCTGAAAAGAATGTTGAATCTCAAGAAGCAGAAAAGAAAGATGATGATGAGGAAGATGATGAAAAAGACAATGACCCAGCAGGTGATGATACAAAATATGATCCAGATCACGATGATGATGATGATAATGATGTTCAGGGAGAAGTTGGTCTAAAGATTGATTCTGCGAAGGTTCATTCTGAGTTTGATTTTGAATCTTTGATCAACGATGATGTGAATATGGAAGATGATCAAAGTAAGGGGGAGCATACAGAGCAAACAGGGCCTCAAGATGTTGATATTTCTGATGCTATAGTTGCTATGCCTGTTGCTACTGTTCATGAAAAGCCTCTGATGATAATGTTAGACCCGAGTTTAGTGGAAAGGGAGTTTGTTCATAAGTACACCAAAGATGGTTGGCTAGAATGTTTGAAGTTAATGCTGATTCGTTTTAGTTTGATTTTGAAGAAGAATTGGTGAATATGAAAACGTTTGAACCGAAGGAATATGTCTACAAGCGTGTAGTAGAAGCCAATGACTACGATCATGTTATCTTTGAAGATTCCTCTAATGATGAAACTGAAAAGTATTCTAACATCAATACTGACAAGTTTCCGACGATTTAAGAGCTTATGAGTCAGATTGATGTGAACTTATTGAAACAAAAGATTGATGAAGTTGTGAAGGAAGGTAATATCCCTAAACGCTACATGAAAGAACAGATTACCGAAGCAAAGAAGTCGTGGTTCAAGGAAATGTCGAAAGAAAGAAAGTTTAAAAGATCACTGGCGTTCTTTACTCGTGACAAAGACAAATCGCTGGGTGATATTCTGAGTTGGGAGTGGATTAGGGAACTTGACGTATCTGCTATACGGAGAGAGTTTGGGGTGCAGTACTTCAGATATCTGACTGACATAAAGACGTTACCATTTTGGGATGTTGAAGAGTTGGTGCAGACGAGAAACATAAGTCTTATGGAGGGTGATTAAGTTTGAAGCGTCAAGAGGTTTTGAGCTGTGGAAGCCGTTTATACCAAAGCGTAGAATAAAGATTGATAAAAAGAAGGGGGTTAAAGATGTGACACTTGTGATGAAACGTCCGAGAGCAATGAAGAACATGCCACTAAAGTCGATCGAACAAGACTTTCATCCTTATTTCTTGTGGTGGTAAACGGATCCTGAAACTAGTGAAGCAGTGATCGTGTTACGAGCAGATGAAAATTGGGATATCACTAAGCAAAAGATCCAGAATGCATAGAGAAACGAAGGATTTGGGGTTTGTGGAGAACTATTCGAATACTAGACCCGATGTGGCTAGTTAATTGCTCAAAAGAAGATGTGAAGTGTTTGTTTTTCAACAAGATATGTTTCAACAAACATGAAGAAGTTCAAGCAAAACAATACCAAGGGGTGATCAACGTATGCTATACACATGGTATTAACTCTGGCCATATGTGGGAATCGAGATGGAGAGAGTTGGAAAGAGAAGAATTCTTGAAAAACGAAAAAGCGTCTTGAGAAGATACATGAAAGGGGTAGAGAGGCAAGGATCAGATGATTTCAGTTTATGAAGTGGGCACCTCCTACTGACCAAACGCCTATTCCTAAGCAAGAGCAACGACGTAAACCATACAAGAATTTCTTTGGAAGATGCTGAAGACTAAATACTGATCAAGACTAAGAGGGAGTTTGTTGATGCATAATGTCTATTGTCTAGGTCTTGGATCGAGTCTGTATGTTTAGGTCTTGAATTGTTAGAGTTTGAAAGTATTTATGGTTGTAAAGCACAAGTTCGGCCGAACTTGTGTGAGGATTGATCAAGTTCGCCCGAACTTGATCTATCCAAGCCACACTTCGCCCGAACTTGTAGCTCTATATATAGGTCGTCTTAGGTCTCTCATTATAAGAACTTTGCGTTGACGACGGCGAAGCTCTGTCTGTTTGGATACTCGATGTACGATTGATTTGAACGAATAAACAGACAATTTAAACAGTAAATCTTGTGTATTCGATTAACAAGTCACATAATTTCCTCTTATGTTGGACTTTAGATACAAATTAGGTTCCTTAGTAGTGGAGGAGCGATCCTAATACTCATGCGTAAATTCTATGACCGAAAGAGGTGCCTAAAAGGAGACTTTAAACTCCTACCTCATACTTGACCTATATCTTATATTATATATATACACCAAAGCAACAAGACTTGATAATAACTTGATAGTTACTTGTCAAGAAACATGTTACATCATCCATGACCATGCACTTGTTACGATTCTAATGGATCTTTGAATCCATGAAAACACACAAACCCTTGAGGTTTCATTAGTGTCAAGAATAAGTGTTATGTGTACAAGATGATTAATTTCATATGACCGAATCTATAAATCTTCCATTACCATTCCAATACTTACACACCTTCGTTTACCCCATGTAGGGTAACCTCAGTGTTCCTTCCATCAACCTCCAACAACTCGCGGGAATCTTCTTAGGAAGCTTTGCAACCATGAGTATACTCGATCCTGTTTTCTATTTTAAACACTTTGGGTGCAACATGTACAAAATCAAAATGAAACTTGTTTACACAACTTACTCTATCCGATAATAACGTGACACATGTTTATATTCTTGATTATCGCATGCTATGTTAGACTTGTGTTATATGCTCATTACCTTAACAAATATAGCGCTATAGGAGTAACGCACCGGCCGTAAACTTGTGGTAATGTTAAGTAAACTATTTTTACACCCTTTTCGTTTCGATGATGTTGGGAAACACGATTGCGTTAGACTTTAGATTGACATATAAAATCACATGTTTAGTATGTTGTAATAATTATATGCCATGATTACCATGTTGGATATGAGACAAACTTTATTCACTATTATGCTATATAAGAAACTTGTATGCTCGCCAAACTTTATATATATATATATATATATATATATATATATATATATATATATATTATTTTAATACATGTTGTAGGAATCTAGTTGATGCCGTTGAAGAAATACATTTAGGGTGGATAGATACATACCTAGATTTAATTTACGAACTTCGTTTCATGTTGTATTGTCTTTTGAAACTTGTTGTATTTCCATTTTGAAATATTGTATTATCATTTTAGTATGAACGAAATTTTGAGTTATTAAATATTGTCGCAAAGTAATGTTATGACGTTTTGAGCAATTTGTTCGTCTATCCCAATGTTTCCGCCATCGGTTGGGGGGGTGACACTCTGATCTTCAAAACTCAATCGACAATTGATAGAAACTTTGAATCACCACACCGGTAAACTTCAAACCAATGAATACCCGTGAAAATCTGAAATCTTGATTTCCGTGATCATGATTGATTAGCAAATCAGTGATCTTCTCAATCAGCAAATCATCATCGGAAACAAATCATTTGGTAACACATTGAATCTGAGAAACATTCTTCCGTAATCAGAATTACATTCTTCCTATTCAGTCACAGTATCAGATATATACCTAACTCCGCTGGATTGGCGCAACTTTTTCAACAAACATCATCATTCAACAACGGTTAGTCCAAGAAGAACAACTCATCTGTTTGAAGAACAAAAATGATACCTAAGTCTATCCTTAGCCATTCATGTACAGTATCATATCTTGAATAACCTCAGATCTCCTCGGCCATTTTCGGAACAACGAGCTAGTTCCTGCCCGTCTAGATCCCCATTGAAGATCAGGACTCTAACCCTTAAGCATCAATCTGCATCATGATATGAAAAATCTGAACTTCCTATGATCACGAAATTCCAAATGTACAGTCTATTTCGTGAGCAACTGGTACACTTCTTTGTCTGAAAGATCCATTATATTATCTTCTTTAGTCATGAATTGAAAGTACGAAGCCTTCCTCGCAAGCCCCGGCGCAACTGAAACCACAAGACATCCTCATCTCCTAGATACAAATCCATAAAACAGTTCATTTTCCTTGCTGAGTTAAATTGGATACAATGTACAACTAAGCAGTCATGTGTGCATTCGCAAACATATGACTATCACGCATCAACTTGGTCACGACCCTAGAATCTGACAAACAACTCCCCCAAGACTCGGTTATGCAACCCCACATTACGAAAAGTAGACATCAACTTTATCTCATCAATAATGGATCTAGATTCTCTGTATTTCCTAGATAATCTTCTGTCGGATCCACCCGAATACGGTTGCATGGTCGCGAAATTCAAAAATGTCGGAATCTTTATATACATGTGAAAATGAGGGTCCGTTGTACAGATCGTTCGGGTCCTAATTTGGCAAACCTAAGGTAAATGTGCGGAATCCGTTTGCATAGGCGACACTGGATACAAGTTCTTTAATGTTTAATCACTGTTTCATTGATTAGTAGACGTTACAGATCCTGGAAACACTTGGACAGAGCTTCGCCTCTGTCGTGACAAAATCTCTGAAAGTTACAAATGAAATGACAAGTCTCCTATTTATAGGAATCACAAGTTCGCTTGGGGAGTGCAAGTTCGGGCGAACTTGCTTAGTCAAGTTCGGCCGAACTTGACTATTACATCACAATCTCAAGCGAACTTGGCTATAAACTTTAATAAACTTCAACATTTCGCTTCTAATGCAGACTCAATATTACACGATGACGTAGGCAACAGACATATGCATCAACAGACTCCCCCTTGGATGTTGCCGTAGTGATCATTCTTCAATTGAATTCCAGAGTCTTTAACATTCTCTTGATCTTTATTTCTTGAATAACTTTAACTTCCATGATCTTCATAGCATCTACAATCCTTTTTTCTTTTCTTCTCGAGCTTGTCTTGATAAAACTTTAATCACAATTCTCCCCCTTGCTTTAAGCTTTCTGGTATCTTCAATCAACATGTTTTATTGTTGAGATTGAACCCAATGAAAGGAACAGATGATACAAAGCCAAATAACACAATCCGAGCTTTGGTTCAACTATCAGAGGTTACAACCTCTGATGTACATACACTGCTTTCCCTAAAGACTGCTCATCCTATCATCTGCCTTCACAAAGCTTCAAAGGTCTGCCAGAGTTACAAGGGTCAGAGGATAGAGATCAGAGTTTAGTCATTAGCTTAGTTAAATCAATGTAACAGTGCTAAGCACTGATAGTTAGTATTAGCAGTGTTTTCTGTTAGTTACATTTAGTTTCCTGTCACTATCATCCCTGACGTCATCAAAGATGCTCAGTGGTTAGATAGTTAGTATAAATAGGTAACTTCTGTAACAGTTTAACTTGTCTATCAAAAGATCAACTTTCGCATATCATCTTCTCTACATTTTCTTATTACCAAACTATAATTGCAAAGGCTGAGGGGGAGTTTGTGAATCACATGCAAGTTTATCAACTTGAAAGCATGATGATGATGAAAACAAACGACCATTGCTTGTAGTAAAAGTTTTCCATCTTATTCCGCTGCAAATCTTTTTTAATTCAATCATTTTCCATTTTGAAACAAAAACTACAAGTAATTTAAACTCAAATCCTAACAATTGGTATCAGAGCTTAATTCATCAAATTCGATCTAACAATCGATTTGGTTCGAACAGATCAACCTCTTGCTAATCAGTTTGGTTGTTTTAGCTTGATATTCAGAGTTTTATTACGTTCAAAGTTTTTAAAATGAAATCTGTAAAAATCAACTGAAAATATCTCAAAACACACATGATGCCAATTCTGGATCCTTGTTCAAACCGCCGATGCTCAAAAGAAATGAATATTTCATTTGGCAACGACGGATGGGTGACATCCTTGCTCAGCAAAACACCGGTTGTTGGAGATCTGTTGTCTATGGACCTCATGTTCTGATGGTTCCAAGCATAGAGGATCCAACTAAACAAGTGCCAAAAAATCCTGAAAACTTTTCAGAGCAGGATTTCCAAAAAATTGAATTGGATGCTAAGGCATTTAGCATAGTTGCTTCTGCCTTACCCAATGAAATTTATGCTGGTCTACTTCATTGCAATAGTGCAAAGGAGTTATGGGATGCACTGAAAGAGCAATTCGGTGGGACTGAGGAAGTGATTGAAAGTAACAGAGAAGTTCTAAATCAGCAGCATGAAACGTTTTGTCACTTGAAAGGAGAGTCTCTAACACAACAATTCGAACGTTACAGCTGTCTCATTAGTGAACTTAGACTGGTTAACGTAGTTTTTCCTAATTCGACTGTCAATAGTCTTTTCCTTGGATCATTACCAGATAAGTGGGAGACTGTAGCTTATGTAACGCGAAAATCTGTTGGGTTTAAAGAAATGTCGTTGACACAACTTCATGGGATACTCCTCACTTATGAGAGAGAGTTAAACCAGAAAAAGAAGTTGCAAGATTCTGGCAAAATGACTCATATTACTCATTGGGTAATGCATCTCTTTTTGGCCAAGAAGAGGGATCTGGCAGTAGTAAGGACCAAAGTTATGATCACTATATAGATATTACATCTGGTGGGAACTTTGGATCAGAAACATATGCACCCAACTATGCTTTACTGCTAGTGGGGAAAGCCAAATCTTTGACAATCTATCCTTTGAGTTGAATGACTTCAAACACTTTGAACCTTTTGATCTTGAAGAAATGGATATTTTGCACCTACTAGCCTTAATGAGTGTTAGGGCTAGTAAATTCTATAAGAGGACTGGTAGGAAATTCCCAGGTTTGCATGGGGGGTTGAAGGTTGGGCTGGATAAATTAAAAGTCAAGTGTTATAAGTGTAATAGGCTAGGACACTTTGCCAAAGAATGCAGGTCTCAAAGTTCTGGACCAATAGGGACTCATCCTGGCCCTAGACCTCAGCACACACAAAACACTGCTCATTATTCCTAATATGCCCCTGCTCAACATGTTCAAAACACTGCCCACTTTGCACATCCTGCTACCTCTGTTCCAGTGCATTACGTTCAATCCACTGCGCCACAAATTCAATATGTTCAGGCACCATCACATCCTCAAGTGCTTCTACAACAAGCACCCATTGTTACACAACCTGCTCAAACCACTGCAAGTCCAGAAGAGGTTGGTCAACAAAGCTTTTTCACACAAAGTTATGTTGACTGGAGTAGCTTGCTTGAGGATTTGACTGATGAAAACTTTGCTTTAATGGCCAAAAATGATGTTGAACAAGAATTTTGTTTAATGGCCTTAGAGAAAATTGCTGAAGGTGTTGAATCTGTAGAGATAGTGTAAAAAACTGATGAAGTTCAAACTTGTGATGAAATGGTGGTTTCAAGTGAAGAAAAAGAAAATGCTGCTGATAAGGAAAAGAACTCTCCTACTGACCCATGGAATGTTGATGTGTGTGAAGATGAATGTGATTGTGCTCTCATGGCTGCTACAAAGGTATCACCTCAGATCCTTAAAGATCTATGTTCTGACAAATGCATCATTGCTTTTGCAAACATCAAAAAGGTAAATGAAAACCTGAGAAACAAAATTTTAGAAGATTAACTTAATTTTGAAAAACTGATTAAAGAGTTAAAATCAAAGTTAAGTGAAAAAGATTCTGAAATGAGTAGCCTGAGACATGAATCAAGCATAACCAAGGACCAACTCCAAACTATGGTAGAAAAATATCAAGTTTGTAAAAAGGAGTTAGAAGAAACCCAAATCACTTGTGAAAAATGGGTTGAGTCCTGTAAAGGTTATGGATTATGCTTGATGCTCAGATCAAGAGCAACATCAAGTTTGGTGTAGGTTTTAGAGCCTATGACCAAAATGAGAATAATGTTGCTGAAATTGATTCTGAGTTGGTTGAAATAGTCCCAACAAATTTGGCTGGTGAAGAAATAAAAATCACAGATAAAGTTGGAAACGAAATTGTTTTGGAAAAACTGGAGCTTTCAACAAAAGATAAAGAAATTGAAAATATCAGTTTACACCAACCTGGTCATATGAATGTGATATTTTAGAAAACTTCAAGCCATGGACTTTACAACCACTGATGGTATTAAAGCCCCAAAAGCACTGGTGATCCCTATCAAAGATGTACCAGCAGAGGTTCCAACCACTGCTGATAAAAGGTCTGATAGGAAAAGAAGAGTAAAGATTAAAAACTTGTTTTGTGAATTTTGTGAAAAAAGAAATCATGTGGCAACAGATTGTTTTCTTCTGAAAGCCTATAACATTAACAAAACTTGTGTTATCAAAAACTCTTCAAGATGCACCATCTGCAACAAAACAAATCACTTAACTCAAGAGTGTGCCTATCTAAAAAACTATGAACAAAAGGTAAAAGAGATCAAGACAAAAGCACTAGAAAGAGAAAGTTCAAGTTCTGCTGGAAATAAATCTAAGAAGAGTTCTGAACCAATTGAAACATCTGTTACAAAAGCTTTAAACAAAACCTCTGTTCATAGAGAGGTGCAAGTGACAGATGCCCTACCATCAAACTCGTTTCCAAGAGGGTATGGCCAACCTGCTTATAAAATGGTTCCTCATGCTTATGAAGGTTACAAAAAGCCTTCAAAGCAAAGAGTAAACATGCATCCTTATGGATACAATCATCTGATAGGTAATGGTTAAGAGCAGATGTTACAAGAAAATTTCAAAACCACTAACCATTGTCCTAGACTTGAGGCTGGACCATCTGTGACCCCATCCAAAGCCATTTTAGCTTTGGAGACCAATCTTAACTGATCTACTTACTTTATGTGCAGGGACCCTCTACTTGCTTATGGTATGTAGATAGTGGAGGTTCTAGGCACATGACAGGATGTATAGCCCTTCTCAAGGACTTCATGGCTCATGGGGGGTAATATATCTTTTGATAATAACTCAAAGAGAAAGGTTTTAGGGTCTGGGTCAGTTCTGGCTGGGAAACTCAAGTTTGAAAATGTGAATTTAATTGACAATCTGAAATTTAACTTGCTGAGTGTCTCACAAATGAGTAACAGAGGATATGGATCCTTCTTCACTAAGAAAACTTGTCAAATTGTGGGACCAAAGGTTGTTAAAAAGATTGATCAAATCATTGCTGAGAGCAAAGCACAACTCACTGCACACAGAAGTGGGAATGTGTATGTGGTAGATATGCTAAAAGATAATCCTATGTCTGGAACATGCTTATTTTCAGTTGCTTCTAGCAAAGAGACTGAGTTATGGCATAGAAGACTTGGACACACAAATCTTAAAACTATCACCACACTCTCAAAACAAAGTCTTGTAAGAGGTTTGCCTCACAATCAATTTTCTTGTGAAGAACATTGTGTTTCCTGTTTAAAAGGAAAACAACATAAAAGTTCCTTCAAATCAATTGAAGAGTCCAAAACAAGCCAGTGTTTACAACTGCTTCACATGGAATTGTTTGGCCCAGTGCAAATCATGAGCTTAAAACACAAAAGGTATTGCTAGTGATAGTTGATGATTTCTCTGAGTTTACATGGACCTTCTTTCTCCACTCTAAGGATGAAACTGCAGTCATTTTGCAAAACTTTGTCAAACAAGTAGAAAAGCAATTTGATCTTCCAGTAAAAATCTTTAGGAGTGACATTGGAACAGAGTTTAAAAATAGGGAGTTGGATGCTTTTTGTGAGTCAAAAGGAATTGTTAGACAATATAGCATTCCAAGGACTCCAGAGCAAAATGGGGTGGTTGAAAGGAAAAATAGAACGTAATTGAATCAGTAAGGACTATGCTAGCAGATTCTGGTTTACCCTTGTCTTTCTGGGCAGAGGCTGTAAACACTGCTTGCTATGTTCAAAACAACGTTTTGATTAACCCCAGGCATCAAAAGACTGCCTATGAGATTGTGTATAAAATCAAACCTCTGATTTCCTATTTCAAAGTTTTTGGTTGTCCATGCTTCATTTTAAACTTAAAAGATTATATATCTAAGTTTGCAGCCAAAATTGATTGTGGTTATTTTCTGGGATACTCAACCACTGCTAAAGCCTACCGAGTTTTTAACTCTAGGACCAAGTGTGTTGAAGAAACTTTGAATGTGAAGTTCAATGAACTTTCATCACTTAAAATTCTAGCAAATCCTGTAGAACTTTTTGATTTAGATAAATTCACATTTGCTGATGTTTCTATCAAGCTAGGCAATGCAGGTACACCACAACCATCTGAAGAAGATCAAGATCAAGGATATGACTGTGTGCTTCCACAAACAAAAGTCTATTCTTCCAACAAAGGATCAGGTGCTACAAGCTCTTGTGTAAACTCTGCCACTTCTGGGTCAACAGTGGTTGATCCTCAAACCTCTGTCAGTTCACAAAATCAAACATCTGTTGATAAAAGTCCTACATTTGGGCACCAAAATCCTCAGAATGTTACCTCTATACCCCCAATACCACCACCTCCATTCTCATCAGTGGCTTATACTTCAAATTCACCAGCAGAGGCTAGCTCAGATGATACACATTTGCAGCCATCACCTCAAAATGCTATTGTTCCATACCAAGGTGATTTGATTTATCTCAAAAGCCATCCAGCAGATCAAGTTATTGGCAACACCAAATCTGGGGTGCTCACACGGAGCCAATCCCAAAATATTGTCTTTTTGCTGGTTTTCTATCACTCACACATCCTGTCAAGTACCAAGAGGAACTGAAAGACAACAGTTGGGTAGAAGCCATGCAAGAAGAACTCCTTCAGTTCAAAAGACAACAAGTTTGGGAGCTTGTGCCACTGCCAAAAGATGTAAGTCCAATTGGCACAAAGTGGGTCTTCAAAAACAAAACTGATGAAAGGGGTATTGTTGTCAAAAACAAAGTAAGGCTCGTGGTTTAAGGCTACAGACAGGAAGAAGGTATAGACTATGATGAGACTTTTGCTCCTATAGCAAGGTTGGAAGCTATTCGCCTGTTCTTAGCTTTTGCTGCTAACAACATAAAGGTGTTTCAAATGGATATAAAGAGTGCATTTTTGTATGGAAAAATCAAAGAAGAGGTGTATGTCTGTCAACCTCCAGGTTTTGAAGATGCATTCCATCCTGATCATGTCTACAAGCTCGACAAAGCATTGTATGGCTTGAAACAAGCACCAAGAGCCTGGTATGAAAATCTTTCCACTTTTCTCTTATCCATAGGGTTTACTAGAGGTAAAATAGATAAAACCCTATTTTTAAAATGGAAAGGAAAAGATTTGATGCTTGTCCAAATTTATGTGGATGACATCATTTTTGGATCCACAAGCACTGCTATGTGTGAAGAATTTCGAAAACTCATGGCACAATGGTACATTTATCCATCAAAACAAGTATGTAAAAGAACTGCTTAAAAGTTTGATATGGATGATTGTAAACCATGTAGCACAACCATGGCAACCACCAAGCTAGTCACCATTGATGGTAAAAGATGACCTTGTTGATCAAACTCTTTATAGAAGCATGATGGGTCTTTATTGTACCTAACTGCATCAAGGCTAGACATCATGTTTGCAACATGTGTTTGTGCTAGATCACAGGCATTACCTAGAAAGTCTGATCTTATTGCTGTAAAAAGGATATTCGGATACATAAAAGGTGCTCCCACACTTGGTATCTGGTATCCAGCTAATGGGAATATTGAGCTTTCAGGTTTTTCAGATAGTGACTTTGTTGGGTGCAAAACTACAAGGAAGTCCACATCAGGAGGATGTCAATTCCTAGGTGATTGTCTAGTGTCTTGGCAAAGCAAAAAGCAGGTTGCAGTTTTAACATCCACTGCTGAGGCAGAGTATATTGTTGCTGCTAGCTGCACTGCTCAACTCTTGTGGCTCCAAAACCAGCTGCTGGATTTTGGTGTAACTGCACTAAAGACTCCACTCAGATTGGACAGTCAAGCTGCTGAAAACATCTTTAAAAATCCAGTTTCTCATTCAACTACAAAGCACATTGACATCAAACATCACTTTGTGAGAGATTGCTATGAAAAAGGTTTGATTTCTTTGCATTATGTCCATACTTCAGATCAATGGACAGATGTTTTAACCAAGGCATTGGATACATCTACCTTTGAAAAATTGATCTCAAAAATTGGAATGTTAAACATGGATTAAAAACAAGGTTTCTTGTAAATTCATGCATACATAGCATCAAAATGTTTTCAGAAAATCAAAAACTCATCCTTAAAAATAGTTAAAATTGAATTTTCCAATAAATCTTTAAAAGTCTGATCATAACATCTGATTGCTCAAAACATCTGATAGGCTTATAAATCTTATCCACTGCTAAAGTGTATCCTCTGACTTCCATTTTTACCACTTTTTCAAAACATTGATAGCTATCCACTGATAGTGTTAAAAATCAGTATTGTCCAATCCCCTGTCCTAAAACAGTGGTTTGCCACCTCAACAGTTACTTTTCTCATCAGAGGTTACACGTGGATAGATATTAGCCATCAGATCTTGCAACAGATGCCACGTCATGTTCACTTTTTCAAAACCTTATAAAACCCCTGTTCTATCCTTTATCAGTGTTTACCCTAAACTGTGTCGATTTCAAAAATCTAAAATAGTTTCTCTCTGACACCATGGCTCCCAAATCAAAATCTTCGAATGAATCCACACAAGAACTTCCACCCTTCACTCTCATAATCAAAACCCCACATGATTATATCGCCATACTTGAAGAAACCGACGCCAATACTCGTTATCATCCAATGATTTGAATTTTGCAAAAGTCGAAATTCAAGCACATGTTAACAGTCAAAGCCCCAATTTACATTGATTCTCTTAGAGATTTTTGGAAAAATGCAAAGTTCACCCATCTGCTTCTGGTGTTCCTTACACAATATTCGCAAGAGTAGGGGGGGTGTTGATGCAAATTAGCCCCCAATCGATCTCTCAAGTCTTCAAGTTAAATGACATACAACACCCGGTGTCATTTCCTCAAAATGAGATCCAAGCAGAGTTTTTGGAAAGAGGTTATGCAGGCCAGATGAAAGGTATGACAATTCTTAAACCTAACTTTCCTGCTGAGATGAGATTTTTCTTTCACACAATTCTAACTTGTCTCTCAGCAAAAACCACTGCTTTCAATGAAATTCCATTGAACATGCAATATCTGGGGTATGCAATTTTAACTGACACATATTTTAACTACTCCCAGATACTGTTCAATGATCTTGTGAATAATTTTCAAAACATTGCAAAAAGAAAAGCTTTTTTGATTCATCTACGTTTTCTGAGTGTTTACTTACAAGATCAAATCAAAGGTCCTGAAAGTAAAAAAAGGCATTGTGACTAAACCAGGCTGCCTCACTCATGAAACCTTCACCAGAATAACAAACCAAGATGAAGTTTCAAAAACACAAGTAGAGGAGGATGAGCAAGCTTTACCTGAATAAAATGTTCAAACTCAACCTCTTGCTACTGAGCCCACTGCTCTTGGTGATCAGGGCACCACAACCGCTGCCCTGAAACCCACACCAAAAATTTCCAAAAAGAAAACCAAAACAATCTCCAAAAAGCCCACCAAACCCAAAAAGGGTCCTTTGAAAGATGAGATCCCAGAGGTTTACCCAGTGACAGCACCAAAGTCACAAACCACTACTGCTACTTCTTCACAGCAGATGGTTCAAAGATCTCCAACCGGCTTTGAAACTCCTCCTTCTTCCTCATAAAAGGAAAAGGTTGTAGACACAGGGACACCACTTTATGAAGCTCTAGATCCACTTGGCTCTATCTTCCACAGCCCCTCTCCCAGGGCAATGTCGCTTTCTACACAACCACTTTCACCAATAACTACCCTTCCACCTACAATTGTACCATTGCTGAATGCAATTGATTTAGTCCAGACACAAACCAGCACTTCTCAACAACCTAGCACTGAGAATATACTTCATCAAGAAGCTGGGTCTAATTCTTTATTCATTCCTAGCCCATCAGCACTTGAAGAGGCTACATCCCTTGGGTTACATGTAACCCTTGGTGATAGTTCAACTCAAGCAACCACTACAATTGCTGAACCCCGAAGTTCTCAGTTGGAAAGTGGTTTCATTAATAAGACTTGGTTGAAGGCAACCATTGTTGAGGCAACAATTGTTACCTATGTTGTGGGAAGTCCCTAGTACCAAGACAAAGGGGCATCTATGTTTGAAGCTGGTCCTAAAACCACTACTCATGATGACATAGATATAACTACTACCACTGGTAGGAGTTCAGATGATCCTATTAAATTAGTTGATGATCTAAAATATCAAGATTTGACGGAGAGAGTTACTAAGATAGAAAGTTCTGTTGATGAAATCAAAAGTTTACTAAGCAGATGATAGCTACAAAAAGTCAACCCTCTGTTCTATCCACTGTTGATCTCAAAGAAGCTCTTTACCCTCGGTTTCAACATCAACAACATTATTTGGATCTACAACACAAGCACCAGATGAATGATGTTAGAAACATGGTTGAATCAAGGTATCAAGACACTGCAGCAGACATTAAAGCCATCAAAGCACATCTACTCACAACCACTGGCCATGCACCTCCAATGGTTATCTTTGTTACAACAGATGAAGCCAAAAAGGGGGAGAAACATTTGGGAAACAAAAAGCTGACAATAGATGATGACAAGGCCAGACCTACTTTAAATATTCCAAGGCCTGATGGTTCAAAGAAGAAAGATTTAACTGATGAAATTGTGGCCAAGGCAAGGGCTAGTCACAAGAAGAATGTGATTGAGGAGAGTAGAGTGTTGCTTGAGAAAAAGATTGATCAGCAAAAAGAAAAAGGAGAGGTTGGTACTTCATCAAAAAGAACACCTACTAGAAAAGCCAGGCAACCAACATCCACACCTCCTAAAACTAAGCCTATAACCAATCCAACCATTAAAACCTCTGCCTCTCAAAAACCCATCACATCTTCAAAATCACAACCCACATCCACACAAGCAGATGTTACAGCAACTATTATGTCAACATCTGTTGATACAGCAGAGGTTGCAACAGATGCAACTCCATCCACTGCCATGATCACATTTCCCATATCAACTCAACCATTATCCACACCACAAAAAATCCCACAACCACCATCACCCACTCTAAGGTTTAAAAGGAGGAAAATCACAAAAGTGATAAATGATGATGAGATCTCTGCACCTCTTCCACTATCATCAACACCAATGACCTCCAGATCAGTGATTACAACATCTTCAACTCTTCAAGTTACTCTAACATCAAAGTTATATCCTCTTGATTTACCAGCAGTCAGGGAAGAGATCCTAAGTTTCTTTTCAAAGGATGACCCTGACAAAAGAACAATCCTATCCCTTGATGGCTATCCAAGACCTGCAAATGTTGATGATTACCTGGAATTGAAACGGAAGCAAGCAGAGGATATTGCCAAAAGAGAATCAGCTGGTAAAGATGATAGAGAAATACAAATTGTCATGTCTTTTCAACTGAGTAAAGTCACCATTTTTCAAAACTTTGTCAAGAATCTGAGCAACCAGTTGTCAGTAAGGGAAGATAAGCTGCTCAAAAGTGAACTCATTGAGTATATTATGGAAAAGAAGATGTATAAGGCAACAAGGGCATAGTTCAGGGATTGGAGCATAGATGAGCTAAGAGAAGAAATCAACAGAATGCAAGAAATGTTGAAAGACCCTCTCAAAAAGCCAACTCCTCCCAACTGGGATTTATACAAGAAAGATATGACTGAAAGTGCCTTGAAGTTGAAGAGAATGAAGCAAGAACTGATTCAGAATCATTATGCTTCCAAAAACCAAGTGATGAGATGGGGTGAGGTGAGGGTGATAGACACCTACAAAAGTTTGGAAGAAAGAAGGAAAAAGGATCCATCCATGCCTCCTAAGCCTGATTATTCAAAAGAAGATGCTATCTTCAGAGCTCAACTCTCCAAAAAGTCCGGCTCAACATCTGCCCATTCCACACTTGCCCTGTTACACAAAAAAAGGCAAGGGGAGATGTCTGAAAAGACTGCCAAAGAGTTTGAGGATACATTTATCAAAGAAGGCATACAGAACATGATTGATTATCCAACAGATGATAGAAGTGCCAAGCTAGCCAAAGATCTATCACAAAAAGCTCCTGCTCAAACCTCAGCAATTAAAGCTCCTTCAAGAAAACCATCAGACCCAAAAATTCTAAAATGGAAGGTCGACAAAGACACCCATGAATTGACACTGCTCAAGTCTGATGGTGCAGCCACTAAACTATCCATGGAAGCTGCTTATGAGCTTACAGTAGAAGACTTTCAAGAACTACTATGTTTAGAGCTGGAGAAGGATGCTGATGACATGGAATCTCTTAACTTTGAACTTCAATTCAAAGGTCAATTAAGAGAATTCCTTATGAGGAATAAAAACCAAGAATAAAGTGTTTTTGGCATCATCTGTTCCAGGGGGAGATTGTTGGGAGAACTCAATGAAAGGAACAGATGATACAAAGCCAAATAACGCTATCCGAGCTTTGGTTAAACTATCAGAGGTTACAATCTCTGATGTACATACACTGCTTTCCCTAAAGACTGCTCATCCTATCATCTGCCTTCACAAAGCTTCAAAGGTCTGCGAGAGTTACAAGGGTCAGAGGATAGAGATCAGAGTTTGGTCATTAGCTTAGTTAAATCAATGTAAAAGTGCTAAGCACTTATAGTTAGTATTAGCAGTGCTTTCATTTAGTTACATTTAGTTTCCTATCACTATCAACCCTGACGTCATCAAAGATGCTCAGTGGTTAGATAGTTAGTATAAATAGGTAACTTTTGTAACAGTTTAAACTTGTCTATCAAAAGATCAACTTTTGCATATCATCTTCTCAACATTTTCTTATTACCAAACTGCAATTGCAAAGGCTGAGGGGGAGTTTGTGAATCACATGCAAGTTTATCAACTTGAAAGCATGATGATGATGAAAACAAACGACCATTGCTTGTAGTAAAAGTTTTCCATCTTATTCCGCTGCAAATCTCTTTTAATTCAATCATTTTCCATTTTTGAAACAAAAACTACAAGTAATTTAAACTCAGATCCTAACATTTATCCAGCTCCCCCTTAAAATCAACTTCCTGTTTCAAAGTTCTTCAAACATTCTAACAGATATTTCAGATTCAAACTTTGAAATTTCTAAACACCAACATTTCAAATTTTAATCTCCTCATCAGTTTTAAACCCTCTCAGTTAATCAAGTCCAAATTAATGACCTTGAATATCTGATTCATGTACCAAGTTCAACTTAATGATCATGATTAAACATTTTGACACTAAACTGACACATTTATTCAAATGTAAGTTTCAACTTAATTGAACTTTTAAACTTTGTAGAACAATTTTAAATTTTCAAAGTTTTGATCAGCAGCATTAGATTTTGAAAATCGGCATTTCATCATCAGTGGTCAAAACTAAAAGATAATATAATCTTTTTGTTTTTATGTAATGAATATCATACTCTAACTATCTACAAACATATTTACAAACATATCTTTGTTGAGTTAGTGTTAAAGGATCATATCAGTTTTTGAAACATATCACAAGTACCATTGACCTTTTGAGACTTTAAGCTTTAAACAAATTTACCTAGATTGTCGATATGTTTGTCCTCTTAAACTTCAACACATTTCTCAATTGTTCCAAGATACGTCATGTAGAATTAAGAAACTTGACTTAACTATGGTTCCCATCTCAGAATATACTCCCGCATCAAGATTCCCTAGATTTAATCTTACAGGTGAGTATAGCTTAATTGATATATGTATCTGAGTTGTGCGAGACCTTGAGAGCTCAGGTTAGTATCACCGTACCGACAAAGAGATGAAAGCTTTACTTATAAGGTAGTGTTCCAAAATGGAATCTTTTTGTACTGCAATTGTAGTATCTTTCGATAGTTTCAATTGAAGGAAGTTTTAGGGGATTTTTGCAAAAGCATTATAGAAGCTCTAGGCCATTGCTTACGCAAAATCAGAAGAACTTGTATAATACCCCAGATATCAACTATCAATAAAGACCTCGTATCTCAGAATCAGGCAATCTCTCAAACGAAATTTCGGAGTACTAAGTCCATATATCAGAGAGATGTTAATCCACAAGATTAAGAAGTTGTAAAATTTAGTTTATATCTCGGATACAATTTACTGAATGTGTTAAGCCTATCGTCACATCCATAGTAAGACTTGTTTATCACTTTTAAACTTTAGATTTCTTTAGCATACTGTGATAGTCCACTGATGTACTATCATTTCCTTTTTATCCACAAAACTCTTTTTGCCTTTTTCAATGTTTTATACTTGTCGTATTTAATATGTTTTTGGATTTTCTGAAAAAAATTTCCCCCTAAAATTCAAAAACATATTTTTGAAATTTTGTATTTATAGAAAAACATTGACCAACCGATGAGAATCACTTCAATTCTCCATCCATTACCGCTTCACAGTTTTTCTTTTAAAGCTCTCTCCCCCTCATGATGACAAAAACGTTGACACTTTTGTGTTTATAACAATTTAAATCCATGAGTTTTGTCTGTTCAACAGTGAGGGTTCTGTGTAAATTTTCCAATTTTCTTCAAAAATTTGTAAAACTTTCAAGTAAACGTTATTAAAACATTTTTTTCTTTAAAAATTTCTCCAAAAATTTTTCAAAAATTGTAAAGTAAACGTTATTTGAATATGTAATAAGGCCTTTATATAAAACTTGACAACCCGGCTCGTCTTTATAGTGTGCCACGGAACTCCATTCTCAGTAATTTGCATTCATCTCAGAAGTTCCTGCACAAAAATTCAAACAATTAGTTGAATAATGACACCCAAGCCTTTTCAGTCTTAGGCGCTGTTTCTTCAACCTTAATTTTGACTTTCTTTTCACAATTAGGTTTATCTTGGACTTTCTCAGGTTTCTGAAAGTCCTCTAAACTTTTAATTTTCGCTGATTGTGTAAACACTTTTTCTTTCGTCAACCATGTTTGATTTTTCATTAAAGCTTTCTTGAAATACAGTGTAGAAACTTTTTATTCACTACTATTCGAGGATTCACCGGTTTCAAAATTTGATAACTTAGTAATAACTGGTTTTACCTTGTTCGTAGTTTCTGTACATTGTTTCAAAACCTGAGTTGGTATTCCAGATTTTTTGTTATCAATATGAGCAGGATTAGGCTTAATTTGTAAACATTTACTAGCAATGGGTCCAGTTACTCCACATTTGTGACACTTCATGTTCTCATATCGATCTTTTCCATCAAACCATACACTCAAATCATAACATTGATTTGATGTGTGGTAGCCATCTTTCCTGCTTTTGTTCCTTTGATTTGACGTTGAAGCACTGTGGTCCGACCTGCACCACTTATTCACAAATTTTTGTGAGTTTTGATTTATAAATTTTTGTGAATTTCTATAATAATTGGATGATCGTACCGATGAGCTTTTATTTTTCTTTTGAAAACTTTCAGAATTTTTAAAACTTTGTTTTTCTTTTTGTTTCGTTCTCCATTCTGCTTAGAAGGTTTTTGCGTTGAGCATTCACCTTTCTCTGTAGATTGTAAAACAGTTTCTTGAAAATTTTCTTTTAGTTTTAAAAATGTTTCATGTTTATCATTTTTAGCTCTTTCATCATCGGTATCATCATCACAATCTTCAATTATGACATCGTCATAATTTGTGACTATATCAGTTATTGGAATTTCCTTTTTATTCACATTGATCGATTTTGGACATATATGATCTAACTTTAAAGAGGAAGTCACAAACTCTTTCTGAATTCTCAAGTTCTTTTTCAAGTTGAGCAATTTTCTCAATATGAGAATTTATTACTTTTTGATTTTCTATATTTAATTTTTCAAAAACATTTTTTTCATTTTTAAACATTTTTATTTTATTTTGAAAATCTACTACCATTTGTAATTTTTCATTTTCTAAAATTTTTATTTTGTTTTCAAAATTCTTTTCATTTTCTTTTAGTTTTTTATTTTCTAATGTCAAACTCTCAATCCCACTCAAGAGTTTGACATTATCTGCCCGATAGTTGTTCAGATCTACATCAAACCTTGGCAGACTAGTTTAGAACTTGAAGTCTCTTTTCTTTCACAGTTCTTCGCCATTATACTCCCTTCTCTCTTTAATAGAACATTTGAACTTTGTGTTTCCCGATCATTTCCTTTATCACTAACACGATCAGACTTCTTCTTGATTAGCACCGTCTTGTTCTTAATCATCTCAACATTTCCCAAATATTTAGCGCCTAGAGATTTCCACAGATCCTGTGCAATTTTGTACTCTGGTAACAAAACCAAGATATCTTCTTTTATCGATTGCTGTAACGAGCTTAGGATCTTCTTCTCATAGGCATATGCAGCATTCAGTTGAGTTGTAAACTTTGATCTGAAAGCTCAGCTCCACGTTCATCGACTGGCCATTTAAATCCAGTTTGAATAGCAGCCCAACCATAAAGATGATTTGCTCGTACCCAGTCCTCGAATTTTTCTTTTCAGGCTTCATACTCATCTATACGCATCACCATTGACGGCTTCACGGACTACATTTCATTTTCCAAATTTATCTGTCGTTCAAAAACACTTGACAAATGATTAGCAAACATACAATTTTAGCAAAAACTGACGTTTTAATCGACAATCGGTACGTTAAAAACGTTTAAAATTTTTCTGAAAACTATTTTTACCCGATTATATCTTTAAAATCGTCTCGTCGATACGATTCTAACGATATATAATGTTCGTGACGTTTTTCGGGATTTTCATGCCTTAGACGAGTTCGGGCGAACTTGTCACAAACTTAACAAGTTCGGGCGAACTTGTTGAAATCTTATGAAAATTGACCCTGAATATAAGTTCGAGCAAACTTATCTTAATTTTCAAGAGACTTTGCAAGTTCGGGCGAACTTGTTGAAATCTTATGAAAATTGACCCTGAATATAAGTTCGAGCAAACTTATCTTAATTTTCAAGAGACTTTGCAAGTTCGGGCGACTTGTGAATGATTTCAATAGATTTTGGTCAAGTTTGGGCGAACTTGACTAAAATCATCAGAAATTTACTAAGTTCGAGCGGACTTGATAGAAAAACTTGAAAAATCACACAAGTTCGGGCGAACTTGATGTAAATTTCACTAAAAACAGTAAAAATTTACTCAAGTTCGAGCTAACTTGGGATAATGTTCGAGCGAACTTGACATGTAAAACATGATTTTTTCAGCATTTTGACATGAATTCGATTGAATTAAGGTCTGAAACTTTCAAGGTTTATCTATGATGGATTTTACGTATTATACTTGAAAATCAATCCAGTTTGTCCGTGAATTGTCCAAATTAGGCAGATCCTGCTCTGTTACCAATTGAGGGTCCGTTGTACGGATCGTTCGGGTTCTAATTTGGCAAACCTAAGGTAAACGTGCGGAATCCATTTGCATAGGCGACACTGGATACAAGTTCTTTAATGTTTAATCACTGTTTCATTGATTAGTAGACGTTACAGATCCTGGAAACACTTGGACAGAGCTTCGCCTCTGTCGTGACAAAATCTCTGAAAGTTACAAATGAAATGACAAGTCTCCTATTTATAGGAATCACAAGTTCGCTTGGGGAGTGCAAGTTCGGGCGAACTTGCTTAGTCAAGTTCGGCCGAACTTGACTATTACATCAAAATCTCAAGCAAACTTGGCTATAGACTTTAATAAACTTCGACATTTCGCTTCTAAATACAGACTCAATATTATACGATGATGTAGGCAACAGACATATGTATCAACAGAAAATTTTTATTCCCCCTCATTTTGCAAATTCTGACCGTACCAAAATTTTCACTGAAATTCCCTGTTAGGATCGCTCCTCCACTGCTTAAGAACCTAATTTGTATCTAAAGTCATCGTCAGCGGAAATTACATGAATTGTTAATCGAATACACAAGATTCACTGTTTAAAGTGTCTGTTTACTAGTCCAAAATCATATTACATCGAGAATCCAAACAGACAGAGCTTCGCTGTCTACAATGCAAAGTTACAAATGACAAAGACCCAAGACGAATATATATAGACATACAAGTTCGCTCAAAGTGTGTCATGGCTAGGACAACTTCGGGCGAACTTGTCCTGCCTAAGCATAACTTCGGCCGAACTTGTGTCTTCACAACATAAATATTGACAAAATCTAACATTTACAAGCCCTAATCACACTGACTCGATCCAAGACCTAGACAATAGACCTATGCATGGTGCATCAAACGGTTCTAGATACTTCAGATTAGGTTTCCTTCGGTTTAGCAATTCGAAGCAAGTCTTCTTAGTTGGTTTGACCGTCAAGACTCTGTTCAACGTATAGCATGCTGCTGCGACTGTTTCACTCCAGAAAGTAAAAGGAAGTTTAGAATCTGCAAGCATAGTTCTTGTTGTTTCTATTAACGTTCGGTTCTTCCTCTCAGCCACTCCATTCTGTTGCAGAGTGCATGGAGCATTGAATTCATGTAAGATGCCTTGGTCGTTGCAAAATTCTTTCATTCGGACGTTCTTGAATTCTGTACCGTTGTCACTTCGGATTCTTCTAATAGGGAGATGGTACAGATTTTCAATCTTCCTGAAGAGGATCATGAGATTATCAAACATTTCATCTTAGCTATCTTGGAAGAAGACCCATGAAAACCTTGAATAATAATCAGTGACGACAAGACAATAAAGATCTCAAGATATACTCTTCACATTCACTAGACCGAAGATATCCATGTGCAGTCGTTCGAGCGGCAGCTTGATAGAGTTAAGAATCTTTATTGGGTGAGACTTTTTAATCTGCTTTCCTTTCTTGCATTCCAGAAAATTATCAGTCATATGAAAGCTTCTAAGATTCACTCCTTCAACTAAATCATTGTGGACCAGGTGATTCATCTTTCTGAAGTGTATATGACCCATCTTTCTGTGCCAAAGAATTGATTCCTTCTGTGCCCTTTGTTACGAAACATTGAGCCGACTTTGAAGTAGTTGTTACACTCATATCCAGTACATAAAGATCATTTTCGCGAGGAGCATGTATGAGAATCCACTCTTTTGGAATCTTAAAGCCCGATTTAATAATCATGCACTCCTTGCCGTTGAAGTGGGTGGTAAACTGCTTATCACTGATCTGAGAAATACTGAGAAGTTTGTTCTCCAGCTCGGCAATATAGTTGACCTTATCAAACAACACCACACCATTAGATAGTTTTCCCTCTACAATGATCCTTCCTCCTTGATTACCCGCGAATCCCACGTACCATCCATTGATTGCTTCAATATCGAAAAGTAAGGCACGCATTCTAGTCATGTGACGTGAAGCTCCGCTAACCATAATCCACTTTGACAAGATGGATCTTGGGAGCCCCTGCACATGCAAAGAACTTATTCAGTAGTTGTCTTTGTACCTTCAGATGATGATGGTGTTTTCTTTGCAACCATGATTGAGATTTCAATCGAGCTTTCTTGATGTAAAATTTTGAATCTTTGTCTCATTTGATTTAGAAGTTTCACCCTTTTTAAAAGTTGATTTTTCAATTTTAGATTCAATTTTAGGTATCACTTTGATGTTAGATTCATTATTTCGTTTTAAGATCGTTATTGGCTTTACAATCTCTGGGTGCTTAAGTTTCTCATCATCTGAAGTTATCTTTCTTCGTTAATACATAGGATTTGATTTCGGACACTTGCGAGCAATGTGACCAACTTCATTGCATTTGAAGCAAGTCCGAGTATCAGTAGAATATCCACTCGTGGGTTTTACTCCATTTGTGGATTTAGCCTTATCACGAAGTTCTTTTTCCTTCTTAAACTCATCGTTCGATTGCTTTCCAATCGAATCATCTTCCTGAACTGTGTTTGTCCCAAACACGAGTTTCATGTTTTTATTCTTATATTAGTCAAACAGTGACTTTTGTTTCTTTTTTGGTTCATCTTCTACTTCCAAACCCAAACCCACTCTCCTATTTTCAGGAAATCACCACCATTTCTTCGGTAGTTGTTATAATTTTTCTTTGGTTTTGAGTAAAACTTTTTCTCATTTCTATCCAAATCATCTGATGACACTTCAACAAGTTTGAACAATTTATCGATTTGATCTTCTTTCACATTTCGAATTGGAAAACTATCATCAAAATATAGTCTATCAGAATCCTTAACTTTGTACATCACAACATTAGGATCATCACTTAGGCTATTTTCCGATGATGTATCGTCATTTTCGGATTGTGATTCCGAACTGTTCAAACTTTAGTTGGCGCTCTCAAAGCTGCCATCATCAGACTCGCTCTCCAACACTTTCTCAACCACATCACTAACAATTGCTTCATTATCATCATTGGATTTTGTGTAGATTATATCAACGTTCTCAGGCAACTCATCTTTTGTTTCAGAAAGAAGTGTAATATTAAGTGCCTTCTCCATTGCATCTATGTTCTTACGATAGTAGCTTGCACATAATGGAGGTGGAACATTGGTATAATCTCCACGTTTCTTACCTATTGGTTTATTATCATTTTCTTCCGATGAAATTGTTGGAAGACTATGATCGACGACATAAGCATTTGTGGTGTAGCTAAGCAAGAGTTGTCTTACTCTTTCAGTTTCAATGTTCATTTCTTAAAGCTCACGTTTTCTTTCAGCATTGGTGTTAATGTACATATTAATTGCTTCTTGTTTTTCAATTACCGTTGCTTTTAACATTCTTATTGTGGCACCTTGTTCTAAGTTAGCTTTTTCAACATTGCAATAACTGCCGTTCATCTTATCATAAGCTTCTTCATCGTGCGATAATTATATTCAAAATTTTCGTTATGCACATTTAGATCGCTTATAATCAGAGATTTTTCAGCACATTGATCACAAGGTTTTGTGCACTTTGTGCAAGGTTTTTCAACCTCCACAATTTGCACTTTCACAACTTCTTTCTCAATCACCTTTACCTTTGAACCTACCTGTTTCAGATTGGCCATCATTGCTTTGTCAGTAATCTTTGTGAGGTTCTCTTCGTTCATCTTCTTTGTCACATCAATGACCTCCTCAACCTCTGGTTTCTTTTCTTCAACCACATGCTCTTGCGATGTAGTTTCAAAGCAACCTGCAAAACTAGAATGAAGATTAGGAGGAATAATGTTCTTCATTTTTGTCTCGTGATAAATCATCTCCTCTTCTTCTGTTCTTTGCAAATACTCTTCTAAGATCGCATTCTCAAGAGCTGCATCATCTACCATTGACTCTGATTCATCCACGATCTCTACCATTAGAGCAACTCCAGTCTTCTTGGCAATATAATTATTCCAGTCAAACCCTTCGTCTTCATGAGACACAACTAGAGCTTTTTCGGTTGGCTTTGAGGAATTTTCCTCAACTTCAACTTGAGTTCTCTTTGGATATGGCTTGTACTGCAACGATATCTTGTAATAGTCATTGTTATTGCCGAAAGGACTGTGATTGCCGCTTGCTTCTTGATTTGTGCACTCGCGTTTGAAATGCCCCTTTTGTCTACATTTGAAGCATGTAACTTTTGATTTATCAAATCCAAGCTTATTGCTCGAATTTCCAATATCTCTTCTAGTAAGCGCGACAAACTTTGTGACTCTTCTGATAATCGATGCTAAGCTCCATTTGATATCCATCAATTCCAATTCCTCTTCATCAACCTGGTCGTAATCCTCAGCCGTCATCTCTGGATTTCCAATCTTTCCCGCAACTAAACTTTCATATGATTCAAGAACGGTTGCAAGAAGCGCCATATGCTGTTTGGCCGCTTGTTCAGAGAAAATGTTCTTCAGATTGACCGCAATGTTGCATTGAAATATGTTTGAATCAGATCTGGAATGATTTGTCTAGTTAGTTTGGTTCTGAAACTGTGAATTTGAGCTAGTACTCGAATATCCTTCATTCGGAGGACTCTGATCATAATTCGGGTATGATTGAGTCTTTGGTTGACTTTGGAACGAATGATTCGAAGAATTCATATTCACACTAAATGCCGTTTGAATTTTCGGACTCGAAATTTCCTGAACACCTCATTTGTAGTACAGGCTCACATCTTGCACAACATTAGCATTCTTTGATTTGGCCATTTTCAGCATCTCCATTTCATGTCCCTCCAACTTGTCAATGAAATCTGATAGCTTGTAATGCATCCAACTTGGACCATTCTTCAAACCATTAAGTAGGTCGAACACTCCCCCTCAGGAAGTGCATCAGCCAATTTATCAATCATCTCTTCATCGGTTTTATGTACATCGTGTCTTCGCATCTGAACCATCAAATGACTATATCTATCGATCATCTGCTTCATGGTTTCGCCTTTGATCATCGTGAAAATATCAAACTCCTTCTAGATTAAAGCCTTCTTGCTTTTAATCATCTCAGCACTTCCCTCTGCAATATATACCAGATAATAAAAAGTTACATCTTCAAAACTGTGTGTATTACATGGGTTGAGTAAATGTAGTTTTACTAAATAATAAAACGTTATATCTTTAAAAGAACCATGTGTATTGCGGGTTTAATATATCTAATTTTATATACGAAATAATAAAAAATGTGTATCTTGAAAAACCCCATGTATGTTTACACGCGCTTAACAAATGTATTTTTGTATAGTAAATAATGAAAAGGTTATATTTTTAAAAAACCTTGTATATAACACGGGTTGAATAAATCTAATTTTATATACAAAATAAAAAAAAAGTTATATCTTTATAAAACGAACGGATTATCTAACATGATGTATAATCATAAGTCTTAATAGAAAAACGAAACTAACGGGTTTTTAGGTTGAATAAATATAATTTTATATACCAAATAATAAAAAGAAAATTATATCTTTAAAAACAATGTGTATTGCATGGGTTGAATAAACATAATTTTGTATACTAAATAATAATTTTAGTATCAATTCGACAATTTAATTTGTAACGAGAAAATACAAAAACATATGAAAAACCAAAAAATACAAAAACATGAAAAGACAAAAAGAATTTTGTGTCAAAAAAGAAATGATAGTACATTAGTGGAGTATCATAGTATGCTAAGGATTTGTAAAGTTTAAAAAGTATAAACAAGTCTTACTGTGGATGTGTCAGTAGGCTTTACACGTTCAATAAATTGTTTCCGAGATATAAACTAAATTTTACAACTGCTTAAACTTGTGGATTAACATCTCTTGGATATATGGACTTAGTACTCCGAAATTTCGTTTGAGAGATTGCCTGATTCTAAGATACGAGGTCTTTATAGATGATTGATATATGGGTTATTATATAAGTTCTGCTGACTTTGTGAAAGTAATAGCCTATAACTTTTATAATGCTTTTGCTAAAAACCCTAAACTGCAGCATAATTGAAAGAATCGAAAGATCTAATCAATTGCAGTACTTAAAAGATTCCATACTTGAAACAACACCTTAAAGTGGAGCCTTCATCTCTTTGTCGATACGGTGGTATTAACCAGAGCTCTCAAGGCCTCGCATAACCCAGATATTTTGCATATAATGCATTCCACAACATCTGTGACGTCTTGCATTCAGGTAGCAAGATCAGGAAGTTTTCTTTCACTGATTGCTATATTAGGCTTTTCATCTTCTTCTCAGCAACATATGAATCTTTAAGTTCTGGTGTAAACTTTACCAATGTAAGATCTTGATTACGTTCATCCTTTGGCCACGTATATCCAGTTTGAACAACAACCCAACTGTAGAAGTGATTTGCTTGAACCCAGTTCATGAATTTCTCTTTCCATCCTTCAAATTCATCCATTTCATTGCATCACAGAAGTTCCCATTTTGTTGTCTAGATTCATTTGATTTACAGCATTTGCATTTGAAGTCGAGGCCTGAGCTGTTCCCGTAGCAAAAGCATTGTGTAAATCATCCATCCCGAAAATCAGACGATTATGACTGAAACACGTTCAAAACACTTGAAGATTGATTAGCAAACAGACAAGTTCGGGCGAACTTGTGCAGACAACAATTTTCAGATTCAGTTTTGACAAGTTCGAGCGAACTTGTGTGAAAATTTTAGAAAATTTCTCTTGATGACAAGTTCGGGCGAACTTGTAATGATTTTCAGAAAACTTTTCAACCTTTGCCAAGTTCGGGCGAACTTGATAAAATTTCAGAAAATTTTGACAAGTTTAGGCGAACTTGATCAAAATACTTTGAAAAACTTAACAACTCCACGCGAAGTTGTTCAAAATCAGCAAAAATGATGATTTTAAGCCAACTTCGGGCGAACTTGTGGTCCAAGTTCGTGCGAAGTGAGGTTATGAAACATGATCTTTTTGACATTTTTTACATGAAATTGATTGAATTTGGTTCTGAAAGTTTCAAGGGTTTGTTATTAGGTGATTATGTATGACATACTCAAAATTTAGCCATTTTTAACCGTAGATTCATCAATTTTGTGAAAAAGTGTAGAAAAATGAAAGAAATGGGTAAATATAGAGAGTGTCTTGTATAGATCACAGCAAATTAGGTATCCATGGCTCTGATGTCACTTGTTAGGATCGCTCCTCCACTGCTTAGGAACCTAATTTGTATCTAAAGTCATCGTAAGCGGAAATTACGTGAATTGTTAATCGAATACACAAAATTTACTGTTTAAAGTGTCTGTTTATTAGTCAAAAATCATATTACATCGAGAATCCAAACAGACAAAGCTTCACCGTCTACAATGCAAAGTTACAAATGAAAAAGACCCAAGACGAATATATATAGACATACAAGTTCACTCGAAGTGTGTCATGGTTAGGACAAGTTCGGGTGAACTTGTCCAGCCTAAGCATAACTTCGGCCGAACTTGTGTCTTCACAACATAAATATTGACAAAATCTAACATTTACAAGCCCTAATCACACAGACTCGATCCAAGTCCTAGACAATAGACATCATGTATCAACATTCCCTCTCAAATCTGGAAAATCAGTTTTTAGCAAATGAAGATTTGACGTTAAGGCCCATTGATAGTCACTATACCAAATGATAAACATTCTGTACCAGTATTAATGACTATCCCGATATCTTCAACATTTTGTGACCGTATCTTCAAATCTATACTCTAAAGCTCCAGACGGTGTCCCCAAACATCCCGTATCGGTGATAAAAATCTCAAAAAAATTTCTATCACCAAATTTTTTCTGGATACTCGTCTCGTCAAAACGATCAACAAAATTTTTACATGCCCCTATTTTTTGGCACCTCACGCTTCGTACAAGGAGGTCATCCGTGCCCTTATTATTATTATTATTATTATTATTATTATTATTATTATTATTATTATTATTATTATTTTTATTTCTATTACTACTACTACTATTATTATTATTATTATTATTATTATTATTATTATTAGGCACCCCAAGCTTCGTAAGAGGATGTCATGCGTACGTGGAGGTCATCCCTACGAGCGTGCCTAGTTTCGTTTTTCGATCCAGAATCTTTATTCCTTCGAACATCAAGATGATTTTTGCACAGATCTGATCGAAAATCAGTTTCTAACAATCATATGGTTTCAATTTTACATTTTGTCTGTGGATTGTTCCTTTATTTGATGTTTTACGTCTAAAACCCTTGATAAGTTCATACTTCATGAGCATAGGTGATTCATCAACTGTTAGATTGAATGAATCGATACCGTAGCTCTGATACCAATTGTAGGTCCGCGGGACGGCGGTTCCAGACGAAAGTTTGGGAGTATGATAGAACCGATTCGGTAGAATGTTATTAAGAAAGGAATAGACACAGAAACAATGGAAGCATTCATTTCCTTTATACCAAAAGAGCATACATCTTGTCAGGCTGGCGGCAATCCTGGAGAGATTCCGCCAGCGTCTCCCCTTTGGGTGCCTCCAAAACTTACAATAACATTGAACGCACAACATACATATATAGGGATGAGCAACTCGTACGAGGGATGTCAAACTCGTACGAGGGATGTCATCCGTACAAGGAGGTCATCCTACGAGGAGTCATCCATACGAGGAGGTCATACGTACAAGGATGTCATCCGTACGAGGATGTCATCCGTACGAGGATGTCATCCGTACGAGGGATGTCTCACTCGTACGAGGTGACACTTTTGCTCATCACACGTTCGTACTAGGGTCATGTGTTCGTATGTAGTCTATAAAATATTCAACACACGCTCTATCTAGCCTATTCGCACACTAACGAACACAAAGTGCATCAACACAACCTATTTCATTTATTCAGATGCGAGAGTTTGAGAAGCAGCGAAAACCAAATAGAGACTTGCTAAATTGGAAATGGGATGATGTTGTTGAAATCTGCAGCTCTAACGAAGAAATTGAGTTTTTTTATATGACTATCGATGTTGATGGGAATGGGGTTAAGACACCGTATGATGATTAGTATGCTCAGCCCGAAGTTGAATTTGATGATAATGTTGATTCGCTAGAAACTTTCAATAAGAATATGAAGATTCCCAAAGTTATAATTCACAGTTACTCTCGGGTTGTTAGACTTTGAATTTACTTTTTTTTGTGTCGTGTTTTGTTTACTATGTTGTTTTCTGCATCTTTAGTGTGTTTTGTTTCATTATAAGTTTTGAATTATGTCTATTTAGCTATTTGATTCTGTTCGCTCTATACATAGCTCATATTTGGCATATTGTCTATAGTCTATGTTCTTAATTTACTTAAAATGCAAAACAATATGATGTACATTTCTTCAAGGTAATCACTAAATTAATTAGGGTTTTTTTTATTTAATGATTTTATCTCTTATTTATTATGCTTTAACCAGCCACTATTGTAGCAACTCATCGAATTTGCAATACTTAATAGTAATTAGAAGTTTTTGTTTAGTTTAATTATAGACTTCTCAGTATGTCTTGAAATCATTAATGATAAATACAAGTATTATTAATACTTGATTATAATATCTTCATTGTCTCCATTAGAATTTAGTTAAACTTAATTAATGTTTCAGAGTAATTTTTTTCTAAATTAAATTGTAATTTTTTTTATGTTTTCTTTCTTTTTTGTCTTCTCAACTTATTAAACTTAAAATAAAATACAACTACGACTTAAAAAATAATATTAATACTTACATTAACTTTTTTATTGTTAAAAGAAATATTATAAATATAACCGAATTGTTTTTTTTTCAGGTTTAATTCTTGACGTTATTATATCAGGTGTTGTTTGAAACTATTTTCTAAATTAATTATAACTGAATTGTTTTTTTCACGCTGGAGATATATTATATGTAATTAATATGCACCATTAGCCCCCTAATATCTTTTAAAAATCTACCCACTTCCTTTATTTTGGTAACTTATTAACTACCCTATCCAACTGATTTTATACAGCCTACTTTTGAAATTTTTAGACTATATTACCATCAATAACTACCCACTCCACCATAATCTCTCTTAAGAACTTACCCACTTCCCTTATTTTAAGAACTTATTAAGTAAACCACCAAATTTTTGGGAAATTAACCTAGAGACTTGCTAATTTTTTTTATTTGTTTAACTACCCTATTCTAACTTATTTTTATCTATTTTTGAAATTTTTAAATTTCGAAATTTTTAGACCTCATTCTCTATACTCACCTCCCCATAATCTCTCTTCATAACCTACCCACCTCTCCATAATCTATCTTCATAACCTAACGTTATTAACTACCCTATTGTATTGTTTTATTATCTCTCTAGGTTCATTGTGTTTAAGCGTCCATCATCTAAAAATTCTCAATCTCTCACTGCTATCCAATGTCAATGTATAACAAGCTACACAATTTACTAGCAAATGACGTCAAAATCGAAGAACTCGTAGGTTGGACTGTTTGTAATATAATATGCCTTGACATGCAACAATACAATGTCCATGTATCTTCAAGCAAACATCTTGCTAAGGTACAAATATTTGAAACGTTATTCATTATATATTTCGTTATTACATAATTTAATTTTTCATTCATATTTTGATGCGACATGTAGACAAAACTACTTTTCCTTTCATCGATTTTCATTGTAGTTGGTGCAACATTTTTTTACAAGTTCTATGCAACTTGACGCTCATTTGAGAGGGAAGAAGCATACAAAAATGGTGTTGCAAGGGGCATGGGATGATAACATCGAAAATGAAAGTGACAGTAATGAGATTGCCGAACAGAATGTTGGTGCAGAAGAAAATGTTAGTGCTGAAGATAATGTCGTTGCTAAAGAGAATGTCATCACTGAAGATAATGTTGCGGCTAAAGTGTAACATCCTGACCGAAGACGAAAACATCGGGCATCACGAAAATAGATCGTTCAAAAGCACATGGAACTGAATATATAAATATATATTAATCAAGTTCAAAATCATTCGTTACAATCAACGAAACAAATAGCTCAATATTAACAACCCAATCCGTATTAAATTATCTAATTCCTCAATGCATCCTATGTGAGTAGCAAATATTGAAAGCATCATTAAAACTTATTACTTAAAAAACGTGGAAAATAATGGTCAACTACGAAAAGTTGATGAGTAACACAGGGTAACAATACGTATATGTATAACTAGAAATTTTTGTACAATTCAATGGCATAGCATAATATCTAAAGCAGTTTGAAAACAAAAACATGAAACCAAAAGCACACTCAAACCTTGTGTCGACTAACTAAGAGGTATGTTGTTAAAGGCGATTGGCGCAATCAAGGGGCTAAGGTCTCTCTTGGGCCTAGGCGCAAGGCGCCAAATAAAGCGCTAGCCCGAGAAAAAAAAAGCGCACATAGAAAAAAACAAAAAATAATAATATGCATTTAAAATTAACAAATAGTTTACAAATTAGTGCCAACGGTCCAAAAGCAACAAACTTTGAAAATCGAAATGCCAAATATTTAAAAATACTAAAAATAAAAGTTCAAAACCACCAGCAATCTTCATTCATCAATCATCAAGGCTATCAAAATCATCATAATTTCCATCAACTTCAGGTTGATAATCAGCCTGATTCATCTTCAATATCTTCTTCAGATGCTTCATCCATTAGAGCTCTTGAAGAAGAAGGTTGTGATGATTTTCTTCCCCTCACCTCTCCAACCCCGGATTCATCTTCAGTCTCTTCAGCCACATCTTCTTCCATCCTCCTAACCAACCACTCATTACAATCGTCAATGTTATCCAATGATATTGGATCATATGCAAATATAAAAAACTTAAACATAATATAATTCTAAATTAGATAACTTACCCGGAGCTATATTACCAACTCCACACTTTGCCATATCAAAACCAAAAGAGCCCTCCTGGTTCACCCAAATCACCATTTCCTTCATGATAGAATCTTGTTTTTGCTTGTTAGGGACAAGCCTTCTAATGCACTAAATCAATCCATCAGACACCTCTTTGTTATTTTCAATGTCCGGGTTGGTGCAATAAAACTCTGGGTTAAAGTAGTAACCCGCCGCAGGTAATGGATGGTGGAGTTGACAATTCCACCTTTTGTCAAGTATGTTCACCACCATCATGTAGTCAATGCTATCCTTGCCTAAAGTCATTGCTATTGTTGCTTTTGCTCTCACCATTGCTTCATAAATATAACCCATTGCGGGTTTTTCTTGTTGTCAACCAAACAAAGTACTCGAACTATTGGGCCCATCACTCTGAGACTGAAAAGAACGTTGCTCAAAAACCAGGTGTGAATATAATGTTATTACACTTTGTACCTTTCCTACCCTTAGCCCACTTGCTATTCACCCACTTTTCACTTGCAAACATATTTAGCAAAGGAGCATTTTGCTTATGCAAACTTTGTCCGTGGATTGTTCGTTTATTTGATGTTTTACGTCTAAAACCGCTGATAAGTTCATAATTCATGAGCGTAGGTGATTCATCAACTGTTAGATTGAATGAATCGGTACCGTAGCTCTGATACCAATTGTAGGTCCGCGGGACGGCGGTTCCAGACGGAAGTTTGGGAGTATGATAGAACCGATTCGGTAGAATGTTATTAAGAAAGGAATAGACACAAAAACAACGGAAGCATTCATTTCCTTCATACCTAAAGAGTATATGTCACACCCCAACCGATGGCAGAAACATCGGGGTAGTGGCACTAGGCGACCATATTGTCTCATGAGAATTCCATAACAATTATCTATCAACATCATTTAACATTTAACATCCCATACCATTAAACACAATATTTCAAAATAACCATTACAGAAACTCGTTTTTCCCACAAAACAAAAAGGTTCGATTTTCCCTCGATTTATTACATTTGAACTAAACGAAACAACTAAACCAAACAAACTACTTCCAAATCATCCAAGCGAAAAATTCTCAACCTGTTACATACGTTAAAATACATGTTAATACAATTAAGTAAAGGTGAGCATACAGGTTTAGTTAATACTAGCATAATAGAGAAAAGCGTTCGTGAAATAGTCTAACTACATATCATGATACACCAAAACACATCACACAACATAGGCTCATTTCTCATGCTAACTACCGGAGAAGGCTTGCGCGTCCATCCTAAGTAGACCCCGTTGGGTGTAAGCCACACTATAGTACCATACTAGCTAAGGAGGCAAGTTAACAAAAATAAGTCCTAGTCACATGTTTCTAGTATCATGTGTGTGATAAACAGTTTGTTTTATGAAGTGATTTTGATAGAGGAACATATGTAACACCCAAAAGTGCATTAAAGCGAAAATGGGTCAAGTATACTCACAGTCGGTGCGTTTAGGTGAGATTAGGGATCTGAGGAGAGTCGGGAAGAGCGCCGGATCAGCCTGTAAACGAACAGTAGTGCGTCAGTCTCCGAAAAGCTGAAACGGTGAAGTTTGTGTTGGGCAGTAGGCAAGTTCGGGCGAACTTGTATGTAAACATACAAGTTCGAGCGAACTTGTAAAGGTTTGCTGGGGTCTGAGTCAAGTTCGGGCGAACTTGTAAGTTTCTCAAGGAAACTTGACAAGTTCGGTCGAACTTGTGGAGTTTTGATAAGCGAAGAGACAAGTTCGGGCGAACTTGTGAAGTTTCCTGAGAAACTTTGCAAGTTCGAGCGAACTTGAGGGTTTCTGAATTAAATTTTGAGTATTTCCACTCAAGTTCGGCCGAACTTGACCCCCTGAGGGCAAGTTTGGGCGAACTTGACTACTTGTGCTGTCAAAATCAGTGCAATCTCGAGCGAACTTGATGTTTTCGGCTCCAAAATCTTACGTTTTCGCGTCGTTTGCTGAGGAAATCGAGTGCCCATCCCTCAACCTTATGCCACTGAGTAAAACTTGGGCTGGAGAGGTCTTTTTGGAGCGAACTTAGCCATTTTACCGAAACTCGGGCTAATCCGGACGAACTTGGTGGTTCGTACGGGTTAGAACAGTTTGTGTAAAGTGACGACTTCGTCCTTGTGCTTCCGGATCTGCAGTTTTTGCTTGACATCCACTCAAAAGTGAACAAAACATACGTCATTAGTCCGAAAATGGTGAAAATCAATACTTTAAAAGGTTTTGCTCAGATTTAGTATAGATCTGTGTGAAAACAGAAGTTTTAATGGAAAAAGATGGAGATTTCGTAAAATAGAAGAGATTTGATGAAAACGAAGGCAATGCCTTGTGCAAAATCGTTGTAAAACGTTGTTGAACATCATTGTGGTAGAAATCGGGTTGATTCTTACTTAGAAAACATAGGGTTTCGGGTTTCGGGAGCTCAGAGCGAAGTTGCAGCAAGTTCAAATGAGAAAATGGGACTGAATATTTATAGGTGAAGACAAAATTGGGGGCTGGTGGAGTCAAGTTCGGTCGAACTTGTACAAAAATGTACAAGTTCGCGTGAACTTATAGGGTTTTCAGGGGGAGTTAGCTAAGTTCGGAGTTCGTGCGAACTTGAAGGAATATGGGAGGTTTTGGGTGGCTATTCAAGTTCGGCCGAACTTGGCATCACCCAAGTTCGAGCGAACTTGCCTAAAAACCCAAGAATTTCTCGTTTTTAGTTCGTTTATCGATTGTTCAGTGACGTAATCGAGTTATAAAGTAACGTTATGCGGTTTAGCGATGATTTAAGCATCGTAATAGCGAGTCAACGCGTGAGAGCGAGTTGCGTGTGTTTGCGAGCGATTAAAACACGATAATTCCAATTCACACATAACACATAAACACGTATAACACACAAAACACGTAAACTAATATTACCACATAATTCCAATGTACCAAATTTAGTAATTGCGTTGCGATTGCGATGGGATAGCGATGAGATATGCGAGACGTTGCGTTAAATAGGCGTTCAAATAGCGTTTTAGTTGTGATGTAACAATGCGATGTAATGACATGCATATTTTCTTTGGCTAGGCACTTTTTAAGGTTAGACACGTGGAAAGTCGGATGTACATTTTTAAGTTCCTCCGGCAGTTCGAGTCGGTAAGCCACTTTGCCGATCCTTTCCAGAATCTTAAAGGGTCTTATGTATCGTGGCGCTAGCTTTCCTTTCTTTCCGAAGCGGACCACTCCCTTCCAAGGTGCAACCTTTAGGAGTACGTGATCTCCCGCTTCGAATTGCAGGGGCTTGCGTCGTTTGTCGGCGTAACTCTTTTGGCGACTCCGAGCTTTCAAGAGATTGTCTCTGATCTGGAGGATTTTGTCTGTTTTTTCTTGAATCAGCTCGGGACCGGTGATTTGTGCTTTTTCGATCTCGTGCCATGCAATAGGCGATCGACATTTTCTTCCATACAGTGCCTCAAAAGGAGCCATTTGAATGGTGGTATGATAGCTATTATTGTACGAGAATTCGATTAAAGGTAAATGTGTATCCCAGTTACCACCGAAATCTATGATGCACGCACGAAGCCTGTCTTCGAGGGTGCGGATCGTGCGCTCGGTCTGACCGTCGGTTTGAGGGTGAAAAGCGGTACTGATATTGAGAGTAGTACCGAGAGCAGATTGAAATGTCTCCCAGAGACGCGAGGTAAAGCGACCGTCGCGGTCAGAAATGATGTCACGAGGCGTCCCGTGTCGACATATAACTTTATCAGTATAGATTCAGGCTAACCGTTCGACCTTAAAGTCTTCTCGTATAGCAATAAAGTGCGTTGATTTAGTAAGACGATTAACAATAACCCAAATGCTATCGTGACCTGAAGAAGTACGCGGGAGTTTAGTAACAAAGTCCATAGCTATACTCTCCCACTTCCACATAGGGATTTCGGGTTGTTCGAGTAAACCAGAGGGCCTTTGATGTTCAGCTTTAACTTTCGAACAAGTAAAGCATTTTGAGACGTACAAGGCGAGATCCTTTTTTATGCCCGGCCACCAATACTTAGGACGAAGGTCCTGGTACATTTTTTCGGCACTGGGATGAATGGAATATCGAGATTTAGGAGCTTCGGTCATTAGAAACTTTCGAGTATTATCATGATTGGGAATCCAAATGCGATTGAGATAGTAATAAATACTGTTAGGCTTAGATATGAGCTGAGTTTCGGCACCACATTTCATTCATCTTCCAAAGTATTCTCGTTAAAACAAGCGAATTGAGCAGAGCGAATCATGATTTCGAGATCATTCAAAGCTTGAGAGTCACGAACACTATACACATAGCTTCGTCGACTTAGAGCATCGGCGACGACGTTTCTTTGCGAGGATGGTAGCGTATCTCGCAATCGTAATCATTGAGAAGTTCAACCCATCGACGTTGTCGCATGTTTAGTTCTTTTTTATTAAAGATATGTTGTAAGCTCTTATGGTCGGTGAAGACCGTACACTTTGTACCGTAAAGGTAGTGTCGCCATATCTTTAATGCAAAAACAACTGCATCGAGTTCGAGATAGTGGGTTGTGTAGTTTTTCTCGTGGATCTTGAGTTGTCGAGATGCATACGCGATAACCTTGTCTCGTTGCATAAGCACACAACCAAGACCAAGATTAGAGGCATCACAATAAACAACGAAATCGTTGTTTCCGTCGGGTAACGCAAGAACGGGAGCGTTGCATAGCATACGCTTGAGAGTTTGAAAAGTTTCCTCTTGTTTAGAATCCCAAACAAAAGGTTGGTCTTTGTGAGTTAAAGCGGTAAGCGGAACGACGATTTTCGAAAAGTCGGCGATGAACCGACTGTAGTAGCCCGCCAATCCAAGAAATGAATGGATTTCGGAAGCATTCTTCGGTGTAATCCAACTCTTGACGGCTTCAATCTTTGCAGGGTCGACGTGAATTCCTTGACTATTAACAATGTGGCCGAGAAATTGGACTTCTTCGAGCCAGAATTCACATTTTGAGAACTTAGCATAAAGGCGATTACATTGGAGAAGTTCGAGGACTAAACGGAGATGACGCGCGTGTTCGTCTCTCGACTTCGAATATATAAGGATATCATCGATGAAAACAATAACGAAACGATCTAAGAAAGCTTTGCACACACGGTTCATCAAAACCATGAAGACCGCAGGTGCATTAGTAAGACCAAAAGGCATGACCATGAATTCGAAATGGCCATAGCGAGTACGAAAGGGGGTTTTCTGAATATCTTCTTCCAACACACGTGACTGATGATAGCCGGAACGAAGGTCGATCTTAGAGAAACAAGTAGCACCTTGAAGCTGATCAAATAAGTCGTCGATATGAGGAAGAGGATAGCGGTTCTTTATCGTGAGTTTGTTAAGTTCACGATAATCGATGCACATTCGGAACGATCCATCCTTCTTTTTCATGAAAAGGACGGGTGCGCCCCATGGCGAAGTGCTCGGGAGTATGAAACCTTTATCAAGAAGCTCTTGAAGTTGGCTTGATAGCTCGCGCATTTCGGATGGTGCGAGACGATAAGGAGCTTTAGCAACGGGAGTAGCATCGGGAACTAAATCGATACGGAATTCAACATCTCGAGTAGGGGGTAAACCGGGTAAGTCGCCGGGAAAGACTTTAGGAAATTCACAAACAAGGGGAACATCTTTATAAGTCTTCTTTTCATTCTCCGGGTTCACGATATGGGCGAGGAAAGCAACACATCGCTTTTGCAAGCATTTGTGTGCTCGTACATGACAAAAGCATCAACTTCTTTGAGGAGGTTCACCATAGACATGAAGTTGATCACCCTTAGGGAGAGGGAAACGAATCATTTTATCGAAGCATACAACTTCAGCATGATTTTCACGAAGAAAATCCATACCTACTATGATATCGAAGCTACCTAACTGCATAGGTATGAGATTGATCGAGAAGACATGATTGTTAAGATCGAGAGTACAACCACGTAAAACGGAGGTGACGGTGACAGATTTTCTGGTGGCGAATTCCACATCGAAAGTCTTTGGGATTTTAGCACGCTTACATTTTAAAACCTTTTCGAATTCTAACGATACAAAACAATTATCGGCACCAGTATCAAATAAACATGAAGCGTAACATCATTTACGAGAAACGTACCATTGACAACATTGTTGTCATTTTGAGCTTGGTGATGGTTCAGGTTGAAAGATCTTCCACGCGCAGCTTGTTGTTGCTGCTGAAGCTGCGGTGGTGGCTGCTGCTGGGGCTGCTGTTGCTGTTGAGGCTCTTGCTTGACGGTACAGTTTAGGCAGACATTGGCAAGGTGGTTCGGATCACCACACACGTAACACACACATGCTTTTGGAGCTGTTGCTTGTTGCTGCTGGTTGTTCTGGGGAGTACGCTGAGGAGCTGGCAGTGCTGGAGCTTGAGGAGATGGCTGACGAGGACCGGTACGGCAACTCATAGTAAAGTGGCCATAGATGTTGCAGTTAGTGCAAAAACGGCAGTTTCCACCCACCACATGATGATAACTGCACTTAGGGCACAGTGGGTGAGGGCCGGTATACGCACGCTTAACTGGAGGTGCGTTCAGAGCGGCTGACTGAAGCGGTTGAGGGTTTGCTGGAGCTGCGAGCGCATAGTTCTTGCTCGGGTTTCCTCTTTTGCGTCCCTGACGCTTTCCCTTCGGATCACTGGATGGTTCGATAGCAGCAGTTGGCTCGGCGACAGCTTAATTGGCAACTTTCGCAGGGTTCTTGAAATAACCATCTTGAACTCGCTGATCATTGATCTCAGTGGCGAGCATGTAGATTTCCTCGATGGTTGTAGTACGAGCAACTTTCATGAAATTTGCAACACATTCGGGGAAACCTCGGATGTACTTGTTGATAGCCTTCTCAGTAGTATCAACTTGGCTGGGACAGATGATGCTCAAAATTTTGAATCAAGCGGTAAATCCAGCATTGTCGCGACCATCTTGTTTGATACCCCAAAATTCATTCTCGAGCTTTTGTATCTCATGCGGAAGACAGAACTCCTTCATCATCACTTCCTTGAGTTCCTCCCAAGACAGATTATAGGCTTCATCATTACCGCGCTTATTTCTTTCGGCAGTCCACCAATCGAGAGCACGGGAATGGAAGACTCCTGTGGCGTTCACCGTGCGGAGGTCATCGGGGCATCCACTTTGCCTAAAGGTGACCTTAATGGCGTCAAACCAATGGAACATAGAAGTCGGTCCATCATTGCCCGTGAAGGCGAGAGGTGCACAAGCCTTGAAATTTTTGAAGCTGAATCGTGGCTTGGGGTTTTCAGTTTTCGAGTCGACTGAGGAGTTACTCCTCATAGCATGAATTTCCGAGACGATTTGCGGGATGACTTTTGCCACTTGCTTGGCGACTAGTGAAGCGATGCCCTTGTTGTCGCTGTCGCGCTGAGCAGTACGGCGAGTATGAGATCCGAGGTACGACATAGGTACATAAGCACGTAAGCACATAAGCACATAGGCACATATTTTGCACGTATTTCACCTTCTAATAGTAACAATGCGAAAATGCGTTTCAAGAGATAGCGTAGCAAGGCAACGATACATCGTAGCTTAGCGTGAAATAACCGAGAGAAGTAGCACGTTGTAAGCAGAGCGTTATGTTGGATCATCTGCGTTTGTTTGTTAGTGTTTTAGATTGAGATAGCTGTGAGAGTTGTGCATACATTCGATGGAGCGTAAATGCGATAAATCGAGAAATCGATAAAGCGTAAAATCGTAAAATCTGTAATTCTACAATAAAGAATAAATATACTCGATGATGCGTAAATCGACGATTAGGCTTAAATCAATTGGGAGTGTCTGGGGTTTTGAGACATTTGACACGCCAAAGTGATTCTACTACCCTTCGCATTTGGACCCACGCTTTGGCCTAATAGATAAACGCTCTCACCGCAAGCGGCTAGCGACGTTTACCCTTCCAGTTAATACGTGTTCCAAACCATCGGTATAACCGAGACTTTGGTGAGATTGAAAATCGAAGAATGGAATTCGTCATTAAGGTACGGGTTTCACCCCTGACTTAACGACTAGTTCCAAATTGTGGTTGTGCTCGCCGATCACATCGGGACTTCCACTAGATAGAGATGGAGACTTTCGTCGAGGTTTAGATATCACTCCTAACTCAACGAATATATCTCGTGATGAGTAATACACGGGATGAGCGATCTTATCGAGAGTTCTTGGTTATCACACCTAATCTCGACTTGATCCTCGTTTGTGAGATACGAGCGTTTCATAATCGTGTGTTGTGGTAGTTTTAGGAAAAGCTAAGTAGGTTGGCCGTTTCGTGCGGAGTTGTCGATTCGTACCAAATGGAACTTCTCGCTTTGAGGAGTAACACTTCGTAGGAAAGGACTTGTTTACACGATCTGGTCAGTTTGTAAAGCTTTGAGTTCGAAATCACAAAGGTGGACATCAAGTTCGGCCGAACTTGCACCCAATGGGTCAAGATCGAGCGAACTTGATATGCTTGTTGTTGAACTTCTGACTTTTGAGGATAAGGTCAAGTTCGAGCGAACTTAGGTCAACCTCAACTGTTCTAGGTCAAGTTCGAGTGAACTTGACCAATTTCAGTTGATTTGGCCTCAAGTTTAGGCAAACTAGAGTGTTTCGGGCGCGTAATCGATGCGTAACAGTCAAAATCAGTATCCTAACCAGAGACTTAAGCTAAACATGGCAGTTCAACCTAATTTCCTACAGTTTTGGGCTCTGATACCAATCTGTCACACCCCAACCGATGGCGGAAACATCAGGGTAGTGGCACTAGGCGACCATATTGTCTCATGAGAATTCCATAACAATTATCTATCAACATCATTTAACATTTAACGTCCCATACCATTAAACACAATATTTCAAAATAACCATTACAGAAACTCGTTTTTCCCACAAAACAAAAAGGTTTGATTTTCCCTAAATTTATTACATTTGAACTAAACGAAACGAACTACTTCCAAAGCATCAAAGATAAAAATCCTCAACCTCTTACATACGTTAAAATACAAGTCAATACAATTAAGTAAAGGTGAGCATACAGGCTTAATTAATACTAGCATAATACAGAAAAGCGTTCGCGAAATAGTCTAACTACATATCCTGATACACCAAAACACATCACACAACATAGGCTCATTTTTCTTGCTAACTACCGTGAGAAGGCTTGCGCGTCCATCCTAACTAAGACCCCGTCGGGTGTAAGCCACACTATAGTACCATACTAGCTATGGAGGCAAGTTAACAAAAATAAGTCCTAGTCACATGTTTCTAGTATCACATATTGAGCATATACAATCAGATTTCTAGTCACATGTTTCTAGTATCACGTAGAGAATATACAATCAGATTATTCGCGTGTGATAAACAGTTTGATTTGTGAAGTGATTTTGATAGAGGAACGTATGTAACACCCAAAAGTGCATTAAAGCGAAAATGGGTCAAGTATACTCACAGTCGGTGCGTTTAGGTGAGATTAGGGATCTGAGGAGAGTCGGGAAGAGCGCCGGATCAGCCTGTAAATGAACAGTATTGCATCAGTCTTCAAAAAGCTGGAACGGTGAAGTTTGGGTTGGGCAGTAGTAGTTAGGGTGAACTTGTATGTAAACATACAAGTTCGAGCGAACTTGTAAAGGTTTGCCGGGGTCTGAGTCAAGTTGGGTCGAACTTGTGGAGTTTTGATAAAAGAAGAGACAAGTTTGGAGCAAACTTAGCCATTTTACGGAAACTCGGGCTAATCTGGACGAACTTGGTGGTTCGTACGGGTTAGTCCAGTTTGTGTAAAGTGACGACTTCGTCCTTGTGCTTCCGGGTCTGCAGTTTTTGCTTGACATCCACTCAAAAGTGAACGAAACATACGTCATTAGTCCGAAAATGGTGTAAAAATCAATACTTTAAATGGTTTTGCTCAGATCTAGTATAGATCTGAGTGAAAACAGAAGTTTTAATGGAAAAAGATGGAGATTTCATAAAATAGAAGAGATTTGATGAAAACGAAGGCAATGCCTTGTGCAAAATCTTTGTAAAATGTTGTTGAACATCATTGTGGTTGAAATCGGGTTGATTCTTACTTAGAAAACCGAGGGTTTCGGGTTTCGGGAGCTCAGAGCGAAGTTGCAGCAAGTTCAAATGAGAGAATGGGACTGAGTATTTATAGGTGAAGACAAAATTAGGGACTGGTGGAGTCAAGTTCGGTCGAACTTGTACAAAATTGTACAAGTTCGCGCGAACTTATAGGTTTTCAGGGGGAGTTAGTTAAGTTCGGCCGAACTTGCATATATACATGCAAGTTCGAGCGAACTTGAAGGAATATGGGAGGTTCTGGGTGGCTAGTCAAGTTTGGCCAAACTTGGCATCACCCAAGTTCGAGCGAACTTGCCAAAAAACCCAAGAATTTCTCGTTTTTCGTTCGTTTATCGATTGTTCAGCGACGTAATCAAGTTATAAAGTAACGTTAAGCGGTTTAGCGATGATTTAAGCATCGTAATAGCGAGTCAACGCGTGAGAGCGAGTTGCGTGAGTTTGCGAGCGATTAAACCACGATAATTCCAATTCACACATAACACATAAACACGTATAACACACAAAACACGTAACCTAATATTACACATAATTCCAATGTAACAAATGTAGTAATTGTGTTGCGATTGCGATGGAATAGCGATGAGATATGCGAGACGTTGCGTTAAATAGGCGTTCAAATAGTGTTTTAGTTGTGATATAACAATGCGATGTAATGACAAAACATATTTAATTTAATACGAACATTTCTATAAACGAATCTCGGAGTACATATCTGGGAAATCAAAATAAATACACGAAAACAGTAACAACTGAAAATACGGGTTGTTTCAGTATACATCTTGTCAGGCTGGCGGTAATCCTGGGGAGATTCCACCAGCATTTCCCCTCTAGGTACCTCCAAAACTTACAATAATATTGAACGCACAACACATATATATATATGGATGAGCAATTCGTACGAGGGATGTCAAACTCGTACGAGGGATGTCATCCGTATGAGGAGGTCATCCGTACGAGGAGGTCATCCGTACGAGGAGGTCATCCGTACGAGGATGTCTCACTCGTACGAGGTGACACTTTTGCTCATCACACGTTCGTACTAGGGTCATGTGTTCGTATTTAGTCTATAAAATATTCAGCACACGCTCTATCTAGCCTATTCGCACAGTGACGGACACAAAGTGCATAAACACAACCTATTTCAATTATTCAGATGCGAGAGTTTGAGAAGCAGCGAAAACCAAGTAGAGACTTGCTAAATTGGAATGGGATGATGTTGTCGAAATCAGCAGCTCTAACTATTAAATTGAGTTTTTTTTTTATATGACTATCGATGTTGATGGGAATGGGGTTAAGACATTGTATTATGATTAGTATGCTCAGCCCGAAGGTGAATTTGATGATACTGTTGATTCGCTAGAAACTTTCAATAAGAATATGAAGATTCCAAAAGTTATAATTCACAGTCGCTCCTCGGGTTGTTAGACTTCGAATTTATTTTTTTTTTGTGTCGTGTTTTGTTTACTATGTTGTTTTGTGCATCTTTAGTGTGTTTTGTTTCATTATAAGTTTTGGATTATGTCTATTTAGCTATTTGATGTATGTTCTGTTCGCTCTATACATAGCTCATATTTGGCATATTGTCTATAGTCTATGTTCTTAATTTACTTAAAATGCAAAACAATATGATGTGCATTTCTTCAAGGTAATCAATAAATTAATTAGGGTTTTTTTATTTAATGATTTTATCTCTTATTTATTATGCTTTAACCAGCCACTATTGTAGCAACTCATCGAATTTGCAATACTTAATAGTAATTAGAAGTTTTTGTTTAGTTTAATTATAGACTCCTCAGTATCCCATGTCTTGCAATCATTAATGATAAATACAAGTATTATTAATACTTGATTATAATCTCTTCATTGTCTCCATTAGAATTTGATATTTAGTTAAACTTAATTAATGTTTCAGAGTAATTTTTTTCTAAATTAAATTGTAATTTTTTTATGTTTTCTTTCTTTTTTGTCTTCTCAACTTATTAAACTTAAAATAAAATACAAGTACGACTTAAAAAATAATATTAATACTTCAATTAACTTTTTTATTGTTAATAGAAACATTATAAATATAACTGAATTGCTTTTTTTCAGATTTAATTCTTGACGTTATTATATCAGGTGCTGTTTGAAACTATTTTCTAAATTAATTATAACTGAATTGTTTTTTTTCACGCTGGAGATATATTATATGTAATTAATATGCACCGTTAGCCCCCTAATATCTTTTAAAAATCTACCCACTTCCTTTATTTTGTAACTTATTAACTATGCTATCCAACTGATTTTATACAGCCTACTTTTGAAATTTTTAGACTATATTACCATCAATAACTACCCACTCCACCATAATCTCTCTTAAGATTCTACCCACTTCCTTTATTTTAAGAACTTATTAAGTAAACCACCAATTTTTTTGGAAATTAACTAGATCTAAAATTTTTTTATTTGTTTAACTACCCTATTCCCACTCCCTTTATTTCGAAACATAGTAACTACCCAATTCTAACTTATTTTTATCTATTTTTGAAATTTTGAAACTTCGAAAATTTTAGACCTCATTCTCCATCAGTAATACTCACCTCTCCATAATCTCTCTTCATAACCTACCCACCTCTCTATAATATCTCTTCATAACCTAACGTTATTAACTACCCTATTATATTATTTTATAATCTCTCTAGGTTCATTGTGTTTAAGCTTCCATCATCTAAAAATTCTCAATCTCTCACTGCTATACAATGTCAATGTATAACAAGCTACACAATTTACTAGCCAATGACGCCAAAAAAGAAGAACTCGTTGGTTGGACTATTTGTAATATAATATGCCTTGACATGCAACAATACAATGTCCATGTATCTTCAAGCAAACATCTTGCTAAGGTACAAATATTTGACACGTCTTTCATTATGTATTTCGTTATTACATAATTTACTTTTTCATTCATATTTTGATGCGACAGGTAGACAAAGCTACTTTTCCTTTCGTCGATTTTCATTGTAGTTGGTACAACCTTTTTTTACAAGTTCTATGCAACTTGACGCTCATTTGAGAGCGAAGAAGCATACAAAAATGGTGTTGCAAGGGGCATGGGATGATAACATGGAAAATGAAAGTGACGGTAATGAGATTGCTGAACAGAATGTTGGTGCATAAGAAAATGTTAGTGCTGAAGAGAATATCGTTGCTAAAGAGAATGTCATCGCTGAAGATAATGCCGCGGCTAAAGTGTAACACCCCGACAGAAGATGAAAACATCGGGCGCCACGAATATAGATCGTTCAAAAGCACATGGAATTGAATATATAAATATATATTAATCAAGTTCAAAATCATTCGTTACAATCAACGAAATAGCTCAATATTAACAACCCAATCCGTATTAAATTATCTAATTCCTCAATGCATCATATGTGAGTAGAAAATATTGAAAGCATCATTAAAACTTATTACTTAAAACACGTGGAAAATAAAGGTCAACTACGAAAAGTTGATGAGTAACACAGGGTAACAATACGTATATGTATAACTGGAAAATTTTACAATTCATGGCATAGCATAATATCTAAAGCAGTTTGAAAACAAAAACATGAAAACAAAAGCACACTCAAACCTTGTGTCGACTAAGTAAGAGGTATGTTGTTAAAGGCGATAGGCTCAATCAAGGCACAAAGGTCTCTCTAGGGCCTAGGCGCAAGGCGCCAAATAAAGCGCTAGCCGAGAAAAAAAGCGCACATAGATAAAAAAACAAAAAATAATAATATGCATTTAAAATTAATAAATAGTTTACAAATTAGTGCCAACCGGTCCAAAAGCAACAAACTTTGAAAATCGAAATGCCAAATATTTAAAAATACTAAAACGTAAAAGTTCAAAACCACCAGCAATCTTCATTCATCGATCATCAAGGCTATCAAAATCATCATAATTTCCATCAACTTCAGGTTGATAATCAGCGTGATTCATCTTCAATGTCTTCTTCAGATGCTTCATCCATTAGAGCTCTTGAAGAAGAAGGTTGTGATAATTTTCTTCCCCTCACCTCTCCAACCCCGGATTCATCTTCAGTCTCTTCAGCCACATCTTCTTCCATCCTCCTAACCAACCAGTCATTACAATCGTCAATGTTATCCAATGATATTGGATCATATGCAACATTCTTGTCATGACGATTTTGGAGTGTCTTGTTGTATCTTACAAACACAAGATCCTGTAATTTCTTGTGTTCCAGACAATTTCTTTTCTTGGAATGGATCTATTAAAAGGGATAAATTTTAAATATTTTGAAGGAATAAAAGACTTCATACAAACTATGAAATCGGGTCACTTACATGCTCAAAGGCATTCCAGTTTCTTTCGCATCCACAGGAACTGCATGTCACACTAAGAACTTTAATTGCCAAATGTTGAATATCTGGGTCCCTTTCCCATAAAGTTTCCACCATTCAGCTGATAAAATACCGAATTAAGCACAAATATAAAAAACTTAAACATAATATAATTCGAAATTAGATAACTTACCCGGAGCTATATTACCAATTCCACACTTTGCCATATCCAAACCAAAAGAGCCCTCCTGGTTCACCCAAATCACCATTTCCTTCATGATAGAATCTTGTTTTTGCTTGTTAGGGACAAGCCTTCTAATGCACTAAATCAATCCATCAGACACCTCTTTGTTATTTTCAATGTCCGGGTTGGTGCAATAAAACTCTGGGTTAAAGTAGTAACCCGCTGCATGTAATGGATGCTGGAGTTGACAATTCCACCTTTTGTCAACTATGTTCGCCACCATCATGTAGTCAATGCAATCCTTGTCTAAAGTCATTGCTATTGTTGTTTTTGCTCTCACCATTGCTTCGTAAATATAACCCATTGCGGGTTTTTCTCGTTGTCAACCAAACAAAGTACTCGAACTATAGGGCCCATCACTCTGAGACTGAAAAGAACGTTGCTCAAAAACCAGGTATGAATATAATGTTATTACACTTTGTACCTTTCCTATCCTTAGCCCACTTGCTATTCACCCACGTTTCACTTGCAAACATATTTAGCAAAGGAGCCTTTTGCTTATGCAAACTTTGTAACGGTAGTACGATGTTGCAAATCGTGTAACCCATCTCGTGTCAGTTCCTTTTTTTGTAAACTCTCTCATCATGTTCAAAACTCTACAGTGGTTATAGATGTAACCAACAACAAATATTCCTCTTTCAATGACTGCTTTGACTTTGAAAATCTTTGCAATGTCTTCAAGCATCAGATCTAAACAATGGGCTCCACATGGCGTCCAAAACAAGTGCTTTCTTTTTTCCTTCAAGAGTTTGCCTAAAGTATGAGATATGAAAGAAATAATTAACAGTTATCAATGAATTTAATATGAAAACAAACTTGACAATACAAAACTAGCCTGCTGATTTAAAGTTGCTTCCGTTATCTGTGATAATTTGAACAGCATTAGCTTCTCCAATTCGCTCCACAAAATTATCAAATAGCTCCAACCATAGTTATTTTTTATTTTTTTTAAACGGAAAATTTGGATCACTGACGGATCACTGGAGTATCATCGTGCCACCAGCGCTAGGCATAATGCCTATACACCAATTCAGGAGGAAACCCAACAAATATGGGAAAAACCCCTTTGTGAGAATCGAACCCAGGACCTATTGGTCCCAAAGCTTTATCCCACCACCAAGATGCCACTAGGCTATAAAGCCATGGGCGCCATAGTTATTAAAGGCGTTAGGCGCACACAAGACCTATAGGCTGCACCTGGGCCAGGCGCAAGGTGCAAAAAAGCGAGGGGCTAAGAAAAAAACGCACAATGAAAAATAATTAAAAAAATGTTATGTACTAGAAAAATAATAATATTCTTCAAACAAAATAAATAAAAGCTGTTATATAACATTTCATATCATCTATTAAGTACCAAAAGTCTAAAATATTAATGTATTGGTATAGAAAAGTAGTTTTCCTACGATAAAAGTAAAAATTTGGCTAGAATCTTTTCGGAATTTAGATTATTTGGCCGGAAACTCTCCGAAATCTTTGAATCACGTCGGAATCTACACCTGAACCATTACCTGGAAAATTAAAGCACAAATGCCTCAACTTAAGGCGCAATTGCCTCGCCTCGCCTTAAAATGGGCCTAGGCGCAAGAGGCGATGGCTTTAATCAACTATGTCTCAAAAAACTTCTCCCCCGTCTTTGCATAAGATGAAGCATCAACGGACTCCATAAACACAGTCCCTTTAGAATTGTTGACCAAAAAGTTGATCAATTGTTCTATGTCTTGATCCATCCAACCATCCGATATAATCGAACACCCAAATTTTGACCACTCTACATTCTCTACCTCATTCTTAAGAAGTGGAACCAGCAACTCATGATAACTAGGAGGCTTGAGATTTGGCCCATAGTTTCCAATAGCCCTGATCATTTCTTTGAAACTATTTAACTTAGCAACATTGAATGCTATGCCCACTTGGTAAAAAAAGGTAGAAATTGTTTGAACCGTTCTTCCTCGGAGCTCCTTATCGCAAGCATCATTTATGTTTGTTTGAACGTATTTTCCTTTACTTTTTGATATTAACAAATCAAGTGGACCCTTCAAATTTGACTTCTTTCTTTTATCAGCTCCACCAATTTACCCAGTCCTTTTCTTTTGAACATTAGGTATCTCAATTACCTCATCCTCTTCGTCATCACCAAATCCACCTTGTTCAAAATCCAAGTCTTGGAAACCTTCAAGGTTTTTCTTTGACTTTTGGATTTCCACGTATGCTCTCAATTCATCTATAACATTCCGTGGACACTTAGAACAAGCTTTTTCATTTCTATGACTTCCAATTTGGTGTTGCTTAGCTCGGTAAATCCATTCCCTAGTTACTTTGTTGCAGAAAATGCAAGTTACACAATTTTTGTCATTCTTATCTTTCAAAAGGTTATACTTCCATCCAGGACATTACTCTTGGTTTGTGAGGATGCCAAATCACCTTCAGTTGGCATTTTCTGTGGGGACAACTCAATAAGAACAATTTAGAAATAAGTAATCAACATAAGCAGTCCATAATATAAGTCAATGAGATACTATAATTAAACATTAGAATGCTTATTTAAACATCAACTAAGATTATAACAAGGTATACTTTGAAATAAGATTCATGTTATCAAACTATATTGGCAGTCAAAATTTATAAAAAGATTCATTATAATAAGATTCATGTTATTAAACTATATTGGCAGCCAAAATTATAACAAGATTCATTGACAACTTCCGTATAATGTGAAAGATATTAAAGAGGTTAAATTCTTAATCTCTAACATCAAATAAAAAACTTTAGAAATTAACAGCAAACACATGCACTTTATTTAACAAAATCACTAAAGAGATCAATTATAACATACCAACAGTCATATTCTTTAGAAATATTCAAATAAAAAAACATAATATCCATGTGTACGAGATCAACACAAGGACCCAATTTTAGCACCTGTCCAGGTAATGCCCAAATAATGCACAAACTACTGGAAATTAACTAGAACATCCATTAACTAACTTCTAAGATTTGGTTAAGATTATAAAGATTAGTAATATACCATCAATTGATGCACAACAGTGAAGAAGAACAAGAGTATATTATAAGATTTAGAATAAATGATATAAAAAAACAAACCTCTTTTTGCTTCCTGTTGAGTATCGTGTAGGGCTGTCCAAACTGCTCGACGATCGCTCGAAAATTGCCCGAAAAATGCTCATTCGATTCCCGCTCAATTTGTAAATGAGCCGCTCGTCTCGGTTCGATTTGAAAACGAGCCAAGCATGAGCAAAGGTCCGCTCGCTCGTCGATTGCTCGGTTTCGCTCGAATTATTTTTATTAAATAATTAATATATATTATAGATTTTAAAGGTTTATACATATATATATATATATATATATATATATACAGAGAGAGAGAGAGAGTTATATAGTAAGCTTTTACTACATTTATAATCCACTTATACTTTGTAGTTTATGCATTAACATTTATATTTTGTTTTTTTATTGTGTAGCAAGTTGCAAGAGGTGAAGAAAAATTGAAAATTGATTCGTTGACTCCAGACGGGGTCTGATAATAAATGAAAGGTATTTTAATAATTAATAAACCATAAAAGTTGTTATGTAATGTGTTAATGGTTTTGTTTTTGAATTTTTTGGATGGAGATGATCAATGGCTTTTGAGCTAAATTACAATTTGTATTTCGCACTTTATTTTATGCTTCTTGATATTATTCAAAATATTTTTAGAATCATGATTTTAGTTATATATTGCTTTTGTTAGTAAGGTGTTGGACATGTTTTAATTAAGTTAGGATTTGTTTTTGTTGAATGCAGCTTTGTAATAGTCTTGATTTTAGTTTTTTCTTTTGTGTTGCTACACATGTTTTAATTTCGGTGTTGAAAAAAACAAGCGAAAACGATCCGCTCAGATCAGATCGGTTGTAATTCAATCCGAGCACGAGCATCACTTTTGTGCTCGGTTTATTAAATTTGATCAGATCGGATCGGATAGGTTGTAATTCAATCCGAGCACGAGCAGACCCTCGTTCGGATCGGATCGGCTCATGAACACCCCTAGTATCGTGGTATCAAGACAAAAGCAAACAAAACTATTGAGCAATTGAGAAAAAAAATTAAAAATAAAAAAACTAACCTTGAATTTGCCTCAGATTGATTGTCATGGTATGTTGAAGCTCGGTAATCCTATAATTTTCATGTAGACTCTTATAGAGATAGTGATTGCTGATATTTTTTAGGGTAGATCAATTTGAATCAGCAATCATTTGTGATAAGTTCAAAAAAAATCAAACATAAATTAGATAAAATCGAATTCCGATTTGGATGGAGCTCGTACCTGATTATCATAGTATGTTGAAGCTTTGTAATCCTATAATTTTCATGTAGACTCTTATAGAGATTGTGATTGCCGATATTTTTTAGGGTAAATCAATTTGAATCAGCAATCATTAGTGATATGATAAAAAAAATCAAACATTAAGTTAGATAAAATCGAATTCCGATTTGGATGGAGCTCGTACCTGAAGAAAGCCATCGCCTTCCATTGATTTGCGCCTGAAAGAAACACGTCGCCTGGTAGGGCTTTTCCAAAATCCACCATTTTTAGGGCTTTGAAAAACACCAGACGGTATTTATGGGCTGGGTCTAAAATTGGCGCCTAGGCGACCTAGGCCCTCGCTTTTGACAACACTAGGTAAGAGGGTAACCGCCATGTTGGAATAATATCATTTCCAAAAGGAACCCTCTTAAAGAGGTCAAAGAGTGGGAATAAGGTGTCAATCCTATAGCGTTATAACATACTACCACACGGCTTGATGGTAGTTAATGAATGTACAAATAGTAATCATGTAAGTTCAAATAACACCTAGATAACATGCAAACCATAGAATCGAATTGTAAGTTGTAAATAATATGTGGTTTTGTGAAATTGATATATGGCACATCAATCACCCCAAAAGTGTGAAAATATGAAAAAGGGGACCATGTATTCACCTTACAAAGTAGGAAGATTGATCTTGCAACTTGCAACAACCTTGATTTGTGATTACCCTGAGTGAGTTATGACTTTAGTTAGAGATTTGTGAAAGTTAAGAGTTTGTTTTGTAATTTAGGAAATTTAGGTGCCAACAGGTAAATACGAATTTTGTTAGGATCAAATTGAATAACTAGAATAATGGAGGAGACATATTGTAAATAATATAGATTGTATGAAGGAATTAATAAAAGTGTTTCGGATAAGTTGAAAATAATTAACCAATCACTAAAACGAATTTTCGTTAGCTTTGCGCACTGATCTTGTAAAAATCGTCACAAATTCATTCGGATGAATTAGAAAGTGAAACATATATCACATTAAAGTTAACACGACGTACGGCAAGCTACAAAGAAAACTCTACCCATTAGGGGCAGATTAGACATGGTTTTGCCAGTCACAAAAACATACCAGTTTGTTGGAAAAATTGTTTATGTTCTTAATAAAAACTTTTGATGGTTAACATTTAAATTTTGAGTTTGATTCATCTTAAATCTATGATTACAACCGAAACATGTTAGTGAATCATAGATCTAAGCTAGTTATGTTAGAGTTTAGTAAAACAAAAATGGAAAGGTATGGACACGAAGAATGCAAAGAACTTTAAAACTTACTTGAAGTGGAAACTTCTTGAATCTTCAAGAGATAGGAGGAGAAAACGAAATTTGGGGGCTCTAGAAGGCTTTGGATTTTTGTCTGAGGCATGAAGAATAAATAGGGTTGAGACCCTTATTTATAGCTTAGGAATTGAGGTTTGAATAAAGTAGAGAGAGAGACAAATTTAAAAGATAATTATAAAAAAAATCATATTTATGAAAGAATTGAGAAAATGGATAGAGTTAGATTTGTTTAAAGCTTTAATTAATCTCTAAGGTTAAGAATATAATTGAGATGATAAAATAAAAATATGATATAGGTATATCTTTATAATTATCTTATGATTTCAAAAATCTGTTATGTTAATCCTTTAAGATTTAATAATAATAATAATAATAGTTTAATAATTAATATCTAAAAAATGAATTTATTATTATTTTTTGTTTAGAAATCGGACATATATGATATATATTATTATTATTTCTTTTTTTTGAACGTGAAAAGAATTTTTTTTGTTTATTTACTTAATCTATTATTGTAAAATAGAAATTATTAATGATTAAAAACTATTATATTCATTTCACCAAATTTAATTTGTTTTTATAGAAATTTGATATATATAATATGCAAAGCTAAATAAAATAACAAAATGATAAAAAAAAACACGAAGTGATTTACAATGTAACTGAAAATACGAGATGTTACAGTCTCCCATACTTTAGGAAATTTCGTTCCAAAATTTAAATTGAAGAAGACTGTTGAATTTAGTTGGGATTACATGAAAAAGTTGAAATGTAAAGGTTATAGTTTATGTTGCTAGATCTAGAGGAGTACAAAACACTCGACTAATGGAATAGTATGTTTCAAAAAGGATTTAAATGATGACCATTCGCACATGAGATTGAGTGTGCCTGTTCAAGGTTAAGGATAATGAAAGTAGTAGATTGAGATGTTGCAGATATCAGGGGAAATTTTTTTGAGGTATAGCTTGAATTCCAAAGGTGGGATGCATCGTTTGGAGTTGGAATGATGGCAAGTTGTTATTTAAGATTAGCTTAGGATGGAATTAGGCACATCTTAAAAGATAACACGAAAGGAATATTACTAACATTGGTCAAGGTCCGGAAATAACACAGAACTTCACGTGATGAGAAACAACGTTGCATTTGACAATATGATATGGACACTTATATATAGGAAGTACCAACGACGCATCATCATGCCCCTATCATATTGCATTTGTTTTGTTATTCCTAATCACCATAGGTTCTATGTTACGGTACACGACAGAACTTGGTATGATTTCCATGCGCCAAATTTTATAATTAATTGTGCATCCGTAATTACTTGTTTTGTTGCATAGTCCGCATAGTTAATCCTGTTGTATGCGGGTCAAAACACATTACAAACATACGTATAAGCATGAAATTTAAGCATGATAAAGAATAATTATGGCAAAAGTTATGCATGATGATAGTCTAATGAAATGTGAATAAGTAACTTCTTTTCATAATAAATTGCAAGAGAATATTCGTTTACGTGTATAGACAATCATGTTTCAAGTTTATAGATAATACGTATACAGATAAACAAGTTTCATAGGTTAGTCAAATTCAGACATGATCAAGTTCGTAGAAGAATCAAGTCTATAAAGAATTAGGGTTTGTGGATTGAGGGAAAAGAATACGATAAAATTTTCAGATTCTTATGTTAAAGATTAGAAGGTATAACCTTAAACGAGTGTGAGTTAGTAATTTTTGGGTAAAGTCAAGAATAACCTCTGAGGTTTTGGTTAATTTGGAAAAATATTTATTAACATATATTTATTTTAAGACTTAGTAGTAGCAGTAGTAGCAGCAGCAGCAGTAGCAGTAGGAGTAGCAGTAGAGGTTAGGTTTGAGGAAATGAACCTTTGTTACTGCAAATATTTATATGTTTTTGTTTATAAAAATCGTTTTGTGGGTAAAACATGAAGGAAGGCGTACACATATTGAAGAAAGTGGGTGTATCGGGAAGAAGAGTATCGAAAGGTTTTAAATCTTGGGTAGTGAAATGTTTCTTTCTGAAGCCTCTTAGAAAAATGTAGGGGATCGTCATTTGAATGTAATTGTAGGATGGTATATGATAAGTCGTACATGCTGAGAGTAAGTTTGGGTCAGATAGGTTTGTATTGAGTTGGCCCTTTGTTTCTTCAGTAATTGTGCTACTAAGTTGAGAATGGTGGTAAGGATTTGATTTTGGAGGTGATAGTGGTAGGGTCATTAGGTATGTGTTAAATATCCGAGGGATTAGTAGTGAAAGTTGAAAACTTTGATGAGATTTTCAAAACAATTTTTTTAGGCTTAAAGCTTAGGGATTTTCTTTTTTAAATCTGGGATAGATAGAAATCAGATGTAGGATTTTTATGAGATCAGAATTCTAAGGTAAAAATAGAGATAAAGATGAGGATATTGATTAGGAAAACATAAACATAAAATATAAGCGCGTAACGCTCCGCATTTTCTGTACTTTCCATATTTAGAAAGTTGTATTCGCATTTCTAATTTTAGAAACTTGTATTCTTACTTCATTTCAATCCTTGTAATCTCGAGAATTTGATCATAATGGAAACCGTATCTTTATATCAACCTAGTTTAGTCATACACGCATAATATGTAATCAGTCGCGTAATACACGTTTTAATTTAAAACCGAGACATACATTGAGATTATATTTTCTTGGAATCACATTCATACATATTTCATACTTATAACATGCTTGCATACTCCTTTATCGCATAAAATAACCAACAATACAAGTGCAAGGACTAAAAATGAAAATTCACCTTCCAACCACTTTCATTAACTCCCAACCAGCTTCGTTAACTCTCAAACCCTAATCCCCACTTATAAATACAAGCCTCCACCACCTCTTAAATACTTTCCACACACTAATCTACTCCCAAACTCTCTAATCCTCACAAGAATTCCAAGCAAGGAAGAATACGTTCAAGTGTTTTAAGTGAGTTTTCACTCACTTTTCTTCAATATTCTTCTTCTAATCTTCTTTCAAACTACATGGGCAACCTCTAGGAAGGTTTCCACAAGTTTGTCATGGCAAACGAAGGTGGAACCTCACCATATTTGAGGTCCAAAGTAGCATAAAGTTCTGCTCTAATTTATCTTCTTTTTTTTGTTTCTTATATATAATGCTTAAAACTTGATGAAATCTTGCACCCACCTTGCTCCCAACTAAGCTCCTAGTTGTGGGTTTGTGTTGTGGTTGATTTCCACAAGCAACAGGGCTCAAAACCTTTATAAAATTTTGCGCTAAAAGTCTCAAGTGACTTTAAAAGTGTCGGAACCATCCAAGCTCTCGACCTTCAATATTGAAAGACTCGTGTTTTGGTGAATGTGTGAACCACGGAAGCTTTGGCTCTCCAACCTTGTTCCACTACCTTACTTTTTCAAACTCTTCGTTAGATTCATACACTAAATCTTGAAACAATTTCCAACAAAGGGACAAGGCTACATCACGTCCCTAAACACTCTCCATGTTTGGGATGCACGCATCTAGCTTGCTCACTTGGTTGTTTTACGATTTTGTAGTTCATGTATTTTTCATTTTTAGTCTATATTCGTGACCAACCGAAATCATTAACTAAGTTAATGACTTTGTGATTTGGTGAATCATATAATGAAGTTTAATGGATATTCATCATTCTACCTCCTTGTATGACCACTTCATGGTTCCTTACTTTATATTCATCTATAAAATAGATATAAATTATACGTTAAATTCCGAATCTAATCCGTTAACAAAACCGCAACTCACACACCTTCATTTCCCTTTAGGGTAACTTCGGTGTTCAAAACTTTAAAAACTCATCCAACTCACTTTGTGGAATCGCTACACAAACCGTGAGTATACATGACCCTCTTTTCTTTTTTACACTTTTTGGTGCAGTATATTACCATATTAAAACTCACACAATCACACATACGCAAATACATTATTCATACAAACGAATCCGTTAATACATGTCTTATATGTTTATACTCTAGAAATACATGCATGCTAGAAGCCGTTCATGCACTATACTTTGTCATTAACTTCGTACAAGCCTCCCTTAACATATATAGCACTATAGGAGCAGCACACCGCCCGTATTTTGGTGGTCATGTTAAGTTTATACATACAAACGGTCTTGTCGTTGCGACGACATGATTACACTTGTGGAATCTTTAGGTTGACACGTATATGATGCATGCTAGTTCATGTTATGTTATGCCTTAGTATACGTTATTGCCATGTGGATTTCGTGCTAGTCGCCAAACTTGTATGCTCACCAATGTTTTATGTGCTGACATGTTACTTTAATATATATATATATATATATATATATATATATATATATATATATATATATATATATATATATATATATATATATATATATATATATATATATAAGATTCGGTTCAAGAGAGAACCAATCCTCGGTTGGCGCAATTTATTTTTAATATATATATTTGTGTTTGTAATCATTTTTAATGAAATGACTAGAGACCAACATCAACAATGTTTGGTCCAAGATCCAAATAGAGATCATTGAAGTAATTTATATACTATAAATAAGCGTCAATTACATGCATATGTAGTTGTACTATGGGTTTTGGGAGTTTTTCAAAAAAAATGGATTTTTTTCATTTCTAACCCTAAAGTTTTAGTGTTTGACAATCTAAGTTTAAAGTTTTATTCTTTGGTAATTTAAACCCTTAGATTAGTTTGATTTTTCACTTCTAATTCAAAACGTTTCTATCTTTTGCAATTTAAACCCTTTGATTTTTTTACTTTTAACCCAAAGCTTTTCATCATTTGCAATTTAACCTCAACACTTTTTAACTTTCAACTTTGGTCCCTTATACTTTTCATCTTTCACAAGGTTTCCGTTTAACGTTTCGTTCTAAATTTTCCGACTTAACACGCCGCAACATGCACGTGGGGTTCTATGTTTTTCATCCATTTTCCCGTTTGACTTGCTTGTCGCAACGCGTCTACTTTCCACCGTTTGATAAGTCTATCACAATGCGCGTGTCAGAGATCAACTTAGTTATTATTTTTTATGTTTTACACACAAGTTCGCGGGCATGTAAGAAACATTTGGCTTTCAACTAATATGAATATAACTAACGAATCCCCGCCGCATTGCGGCGGGTGGTAATTCTAGTTAGAAATGAAATCCAATACCAATAATTCATTGTCCAATACTTCAGTGTCCATTTGAGTAATTGAGTCAAAATTTCAAATACTAAAATGTGAAGCGTCGATCAATACTCGAGTCTCAACCAGCCATTCGATTCAGAAGTACAAGACTCTAATCAAAACCACATATTAGCCATCGTCATTCGATTTCTCCATCGCCACTTGCCAGGGTTTTGCTTCAATTGGTTCATTCAATTTCAACTTCCGATAGAACAAGGGTATTTTTCAATCAGTCAACGATTTATCTTCCCGCTTAGTTAATCTCGATAGAACTAGTGAGTGTTTTTTATTCCTTGTTATTTGTTAAATTTTTTACTTGTGTTCTATTGGACGAAACATCAGGGACGAAATTGCACTTTATTCTAATAACTGACACTCCCATCGTCACTTTCCTTGTTTGTTTTACGACGCTCGATACTCGCTCGACGTTCGTTCAAAAAATGCTCGAATCGAAATACGCGTGCTCGACTTTGGCTCGATTGAAAAACGCTCGGTTCGGTTCGGATCGGTTTGTAAATGAACTGAGCACGAGCAAAGGTTTGATCGGTTCGATTCGGTTTGTGAACAGCCTTAGCCGTCACCCTGGCTTCTTTATTCTTGTTCAACGTTTTTTTTTGTTTTGTATTTTTATGGATTTCAGCATGATGTATAATAATAAAATTCTACGCTAATTAAAGAACCAAAGGATGTTTAAGAGATTAAAATCAAAGCATTCACATCCATTCCACTAAATATTGTGGGTGGAGTTTATATAATATAATGAGTATAAAAAGTGGTTGTGAATGAAGGAGAGAGAAAATAATACTATTATATGTATATTTGAAGGGATACTGTTCAACTCTTATAATTTTTAATATATTTTCAAAATGGTTGTGAGTGAAGAAGAAAGAAAATATAATGATAAAGTTATAAAAAAGTATTGTTTAATTAAAAATAAGAGAGAAAATATAGTGTTTTTTAATCTAATATAAAGTAAAATTATGATAGAATGGACGTGAACGCTCAACTTCTCACTAGAAGTCACTGTCACCAGCTAGAATCCACAGGAAAAATGATGTAGAGTTCGTTGGCTAGTTGCAAAAGTAGAGAGTAGAGAAGATAAAACCAAATGATAATTTTATTTTTGAAAAAATTGTAGGTTGGGGGAGTAAAAAAAAAGAAACATAATCATCTTGATTTCATTATCTAACATAGAGTGCACAATATTACAAAAATACCCTTACAAAATTATATATAAAATTAATATTTTAATTCTGTGAAAGGATGAAATGTTTTTTCTTGATTTCTCGCAACCTTGACCGTCTTAGAGGGTGTGCAGGGCGCGTCATCGAAAAAGGCCTAAAAATTTTGAGGGAAATTATCTTTTGTGATATTTATATGTAAAATATTTATAATCCCAAATAAAACATTATCATTGTTGTAACTTTAATCGTTTTACGTTTACTTGTCAAGACACGGGTCTTGGGTTCAAGACTAGCAACATTTTGTTTTCTTAAAAAAAATTATTTTCATTTGTTTAATCTTTCAACCCTAAAGCCCAAACATAAAGAAAAAGAAACAAGTTTTAAAAGTATTCAGTTTGTAGCCCAATACATGTAGATATTCATATTCATTTGTAATTTTTTTTTTGTTTGATTTTTTTTTATTAATTTTAATTGTTTTATTTATATTAAGTTAATTTTTTTGTTTCATGATTTGTTTATGTTAATTCTTATTATTAGTTATTGAGGTTAATACGTAAATACTTAAAAATACAAGGGCCCATTTTTTCTGTTTGTACAGTGCCCTCGAGCTCTAGTGGATGGCCCTACTCGCAACCTAGTGGTTTTCTTGTGATACGATTCCTTCTTTCTCTATATGTGTTTGTATGCGCTCTCCATTTTTGTTCATAATTGATAATTTATATATTGCAAATAAAACGTGACCTTTTAGAAAATAAAAAAAGAAAAAAAAATTGGCGGAAGTGTTACTCGTTAGTCGTCATACATGGCCCAAAATCAAGAAAAACTAAACCTATAATCCTGTGTTTTTTCTCCCACATAATAAAATGGCAAAGGAATAGTAAGAAAATATAGTCATAAAATGGCAAAGGAATAGTAAGAAAATATAGTCCTCTTTGGAGAAACCGATAATCATCCACATGCAACTTACATACACAACCTTTTGAAAAAAAAAACAATTATTACTCTTCAGAAATATCAATGGAAGTATCCATGGAAGTATCCTGGGGTTTAGTGTTTTCAAAGTAAAGAACTTGTTTGTCTGGCTTAAAGAGGTACCTAGAACCATATGTTGAGCAAATTACATCTACTAGCACGTGATATTGCAACACAACATATAGGAGGATCGGCATGAGAGCAACCACACTCATCAAGATAGGTATCCATTTCATTTCTTTATGATATAGTATGAAGAAGCTAATGCTGAAAGTGATTACCATGGTTGCTATAGAGAGGAAAAGAGTTAATAGTCCTAACATGAGCTTTTTGGGTAATGATTCCACAAAATCACGTGCAGCGTAACGAGATGTCAGAATGGATAGGAACGTGAGTATTGAAGCTGATGATAAGAACAAGGACATGGCATCTGCCACAACAAAGACTGATTTTCGATAGAAGATAGGAATACCATCGTTTTGATTATATGCACCTGGAACTGTGAAAGCCGCTGCAAATACAATCGTGGCAATAAGTGCCGCAACAACCATGCATTGACTTTCCGTATCTTTCATCCATTTCTCACCTTCTCTGATAAGTTCTTTGTGTTCCTCTGTGAATAGCTCATGCGGTGTTAGACCATCTTTGTTCTTTCGTTCCCTAAGAGAAGGAGGGACCATATTTCGTACTTCCTACAACACAAACAAACTAGAAAAGTTATACCAAGCTAAGCTATCTGGTTATACTAATATAGAACAATCTTATCATCATGAAAGAAAAATGATCCAGGAACTTAGAAAACAATATATGTACCTTGAACCGTAACAACTCTCTCTGCATCTGTAAAGCAGCCCCAGACACATCCGCAAGTCTCTCATTCGTGGGCATCTTTCCAACCAAGTGCAACATATAGTTATCATTTGCATCTTTGAGATGAGTTATATGATCCTTCATTGAACCTATCTCATATAACATGTTGTAGATACCCTCTTGGCGATGAATGACACCAATGTGAAATATTGATTGATTGTTATCATTAAGTTTCCATATCAGATCCGGGTATTTACGGATGAGTTCAACTAAAAAATTAGTATTGCCCATTTCTGCAGCAATAAAAGTTACACGAGAAGAGTATGTCAGATGCGCCTTCCTAATTATTTTTATAGTGTGTGATTCCATTTTGCTAAGTTGTTCAAAAATAACTTGTTTAACCTTCGGAACTGGATCTTCCATTTTAGTGGTACTGATAATAATTCTGAATTCTTCACGCATCTTTGTAATATGTTCAATAATAAGGTTTTGTAGTTTGAAAGTCCCACCTCCCTTACTAGAAACTGGTATGTTATCTTGCTGCCCATTCAGTATCTTTTGTGTTCCATCATGCAAGGTTATAAGATGTTCCAAAATAAGGTTTTGTAGTTGCACAAATTGTTCTTCCTCTATAGTGGTTTGCTTGGTGTTTTGGCTAGTCAAATCTGGAGATCTTGTTATTATGTTATTGGTTTCTTCTTTCATTTTGGCAACATGATCAATAATGAATTTGCAAAGTTGCATAGTCTGAATAGCCCTTCCACAAACTGTTTTAGTGACATTTTCAATCGGATCTGGTGGTCCTTTGAGTATAGAATTAATTTCCTTAGTAGACTTTTTCAAGATGTCTTTCCAAATGATTCTTAGCAATGTCAATGCAGTACTCTCCTTTTCCGGAGTTTCAAGCTTAAAACCAATGAATGAAAAAACTAAAAGCAGAAAAAAAAGCCAAACTGATGAAACCAAATTATCATATATCAATGAATTAAACAATGCGATGCATGAAGTTTGGTTTTGTTTGAAATCAGGCCCTTTGATCGAACAAAGAAACACAATATTGAATAACCAATGTTCAACTCTTTTGTATTATTATGAACCGAAAACAAAACCACACATTAAAACAACAACTTTGAAAACAAGACTCCGATAAGACTTAAACTGGTAAGCTAAATAACAACTTAGAATAATCAATAAACATAATAAAGAAGTTAACTGCACAAATGGTCCATGTGGCTTGATCATATTGCATGTTTGGCCCCGACATTAATGCCATAGGTTCGTTAATGCCATAGGTTCGTTAATGCCATGTTTAGCCCCAACATTAATGCCATAGGTTTTTAACAAAAAATGACCGCATATGTTAGACATATGAGGATAATACCCTAGAACAAGAACTATTAAACATAGTATATGAAAACGAACCAACGTCTTCTGAAATTCTTGATTCCATCATTGTCATAAATGTTATTTTGGCGATTTTTAAGTCGGCGATGTGGATTGATCATGAATGTGCATGTGCTGATAATGTCAAGTGTTGAAGATCACGGGCAAGTCAAGATTCTTTTTTTTTTTTTTTTTAAGAGGCGACACTGTTGGTTAGGTCCCTCACTCAAACTCACGTAATAAAAGAAACTGTTTTCTGCTTGAACTATATTTTCATTTATTGTAAAGTTTACATTAAATAGAAAACAAACAACTCCATCCTAAAGTAAAGGAACTAACTTACTGTTACCTAAAATCTAGGAAAAACAAACCCATGACTTTTAACCCACTAGACCTAGTAAAACAAAACAACTAAAACGTGGCATATTTAACCACTTGTTTATCTGTTCAAGTCTACAAAGCTCCATTTACCATAGCCAAATTCAGCTCCACGACCAACTTCGGTTCAACTTCTTGTACCCGATAAACTCGGTTTAGAAACCGTGAACCGTTCACATGCAAACCCTCTAACTTGTTGACCCATGAACCCTAATGAACCGATTAACCCAACAATCACCCCCTTAATCGGTTGTGTATGGCCATTCACAAACTACAACATCGAATCACCTTGGTTCCGTGTAACATCCCGATTTTTCGTGGGATTTAAATATGTATAATCTTTCAAGTAAATTTGTATCGGTGGGAATAGTATTTTATAACATTCCTAAAATACTAAATTCCGGTTATCATGTTTCATTATAATATCAACATGAAGTATTGTAACTAGGTATATTGAACCTAGTTAAAATATTAGTTATCAATTAGTGAAAATAGTGCTTTGACAAAACTAGATAACTAACCAAAACATAAGGGCAAAAAGTGAATATGTTGGAACCATAGGTAAATAAAAATAAAAAAAGAGGAAAAAGATGAAGGGTGTGACTAGTAGGTCACCCCTGTGCGACACAGACCAAGGAAGAGGAGGGGGAGATTGTTTCCCATGAAGATCACAAAATTGGAGGGTTTAAGTCTCGATTCTGTCTTCTTTGCTTGATTCTAAGGCTCTAGTAAGTAATTTCTTATGTTATTTTGATGAATTCAAAGTAGTGTTCTTCATGATTTTTGTTCAAACCCACGAAATTGGGTGTAGTTGTGTGTGATTTTGGAGTTGAACAACCATAGTCTTTATGCTAAACTAATTGATTGTAAGTTTGGGGTTATGGATTCATGTTGCATGTTATGATTTGGGTTGAAATTCATGATTTAGTGATTATGGTAGAGATGTATGGAAACCATGTGTGAAGTTGCTGACCAAATTCTGAGTAGAAACTGACGATCCTAAAACAACGATGATTTTGTTTAAAAACATAAAAGATGATACTATTTGCGAATTACAAAGAAAGTAGACATCTTTGATGATGAACTGGGTGTATGAGAGTTCGTATAAGCATGAAAATGGTGAAATATAGTTTATGCCCGCAAGATGTTTGATTAAATGCTTAAAACAAAATAAAAGTGAAATTTTGAAAGATTTGTCATGTTTACTACATGAAATGATTTGTTAATGATCAAGAGTTAATTAGCGGGTGCAAGTGTATGACAAACCTAGTTGGTGAATTGGTTTAGTATATATTATTATAATGACACATATGACTTCGTTATGTCAAAGAATTGGTTAATCGACCAAATGAGTAATTTGGGTAAATGGATTTTAGAACAATAACTTAAATGTTATTATTAATTTGTGAATTTAAGAATGCTTTTAAATCTTAATATGGTAGTATTGGCCCGTGACATGTGGTTATAAAAAAATGGGTGAAAACGGGTCAAATGAATGGTAATAAACAAATTACAAGTTTAGAGTAAAAGAATGATTTAAAATGCATGTTTGATGATGGATTGATAAATACTTAGGTATTATGAGATGAATGCCCATGTTATCTGATCTAATTAATTGCAAGTTTGATTTGTTGTCAAGATAGGCGAGATAATGTATGGACGACAACGGGTCGAACGGACGATAAAGCGACAACACTCCTACGGGCGAAGGTGAGTGACTCGAATACGTTTGGATTTGTATTGAATTAAATAGTGTTATTGTTGACTTGAAATTTTATAGTTAAGGTGGACGTTTTAACACAAATTGTTGAATGGGGTTTGATTTAACAATAACTTATTGTTTTGGTGATGTTTTGGGGGTTTAAACCCATTGAGAAATGGTGCAAATTGTTAATGGGTCAAATGACCAAAGTGCTGAAAATTCAGCTTATTTCCAGAATTTTTACTAGTCTTTAAAAATTCATAGTAAACCAATTGAATGTCCGTCCGGGCGTATTTTATATCTATGGAAAGGTCTCTGAGTCCCCGTAACTAAGAATTTTATTTTGAAATGAAATACTCATTATAAAAGGGGGAAGACACTGGATTATTACAGTTGCACAAAGTTGAGTGAAAAACATAAATTTTATAACACTTGCATAATCTTGGGGAATTTACGAAGAACTCATCAGATGTGATTTTGTTATTGTTATAAAACTTAATGTAATTAGCTATATTTACATGAGTTGAAATAAGTGATTCCTTGAGTATGAGTTATGTATGCTAAATTAAGAAGCCATTGGTGTTGTGACGCGTATGTGCAATTACACGTGTTTATTGAGTATAACTTATAAACGATTGACACTTGTGTCTATTAGGATCTGAGTTCGAATTACTTGTAGTTTTTGTTTCAAAAATGGAAAATGATTGAATTAAAAGAGATTTGCAGCGGAATAAGATGGAAAACTTTTACTACAAGCAATGGTCGTTTGTTTTCATCATCATCATGCTTTCAAGTTAATTAACTTACATGTGATTCACAAACTCCCCCTCAGCCTTTGCAAGTACAGTTTGGTAATGAGAAAATGCAGAGAAGATGATATGCGAAAGTTGATCTTTTAAGAGATAAGTTTAAAGGTTACAAGAGTTGCCTATTTATACTAACTATCTAACCTCTGAGCATCTTTGATGACGTCAGGGTTGATAGTGACAGGAAATAATATGTAACTAACTCTAAATACTGCTTATACTAACTATCAGTGCTTGGCACTGTTACATGGATTAACTAAGCTAATGACTAAACTCTGATTCCTATCCTTTGTCCTGGGTTAACTCTGGCAGACCTTGAAGCTTTGTGAAGGCAGATGATAGGATGAGCAGTCTTTATGGAAAGCAGTGTAACTACATCAGAGGATGTAACCTCTGATAGTTGAACCAAAGCTCAGATAGTGTTGTTTGGCTTTATATCATCTGTTCCTTTCATAGGGTTCAATCCCAACAATCTCCCCTGGAACATATGATGCCAAAAACACTTTATTCTTGGTTTTTATTCCTCAGAAGGAATTCTCTTATTTGACCTTTGAATTGAAGTTCAAAGTTAAGAGATTCCATGTCATCAGCATCCTTCACCAGCTCTAAACATAGTAGTTCTTGGAAGTCTTCTACTGTAAGCTCATAAGCATCTTCCATGGATAGTTTAGTGGCTGCACCATCAGACTTGAGCAATGTCAATTCATGGGTGTCTTTGTCGACCTTCCATTTTAGAATTTTTGGGTCTGATGGTTTTCTTGAAGGAGCCTTTATTGCAGAGGTTTGTAAATGAGCCATCTTTGACAAATCTTTGACCAGCTTGGCACTTGTATCATCTGTGTGATAATCAATCATATTCTGAATCCCTTCTTTGATAAATGTATCCTCAAACTCTTTGTCAGTCTTTTCATTCATCTCCCCTTGCTTTTTCCTATGTTGCAGGGCAAGTGTGGAGTGGGCAGATGTTGATCTGGACCTTTTAGAGAGTTGAGCTCTGAGGATAGCATCTTCCTTTGAGTAGTCAGGCTTGGGAGACATGGATGGATCCTTTTTCCTTCTTTCTTCCAAACTTTTGTAAGTGTCTAACACCTCACCTCACCCCATCAAATCACTTGGTTTTTGGAACCATAATGATTTTGAATCAGTTCTTGCTTCATTCTCTTCAACTTCAAAGCATTTTCAGTGATATCTTTCTTGTATAAATCCCAGTTGGGAGGAGTTGGCTTTTTAAGAGGGTCTTTCAACATTTCTTCCATTCTGTTGATTTCCTCCCTCAGTTCATCTATGCTCCAATCCCTGGATTGTGGCCTTGTTGCCTTATACATCTTCTTTTCCATGATATACTCAATGAGTTCACTCTTGAGCAACTTATCTTCCCTTACTGACAACTGGTTGCTCAGATCCTTAACAAAATTTTGTAGAATGGTGACTTTACTCAGTTGAAAGGACATGATAATCTGTATCTCTCTATCATTTTTACCAGTTGATTCTCTTTTGGCAATATCATCTGCTTGCTTCTTTTTCAATTCTAGATAGGCATCAACATTTGCTGGTCTTGGATAGCCATCAAGGGATAGAATTATTCTTTTGTCAGGGTCATCTTTTGAAAAGAAACTTAGATCTCTTCCCTGACTGCTGGTAAATCAAGAGGATACAACTTTGATGCAGGAATGACTTTAAGAGTTAAAGAAGTTGTAAGCACTGATGTGGGGATCACTGGTGATGATGATAGTGGAAGAGGTGCAGAGATCTCATCATCATTTATCACTTTTGTGATTTTCCTCCTTTTAAACCTTAAAGTAGGTGATGGTGGTTGTGGGATTTTTGGTGGTGTGGATAATGTTGAGTTGATGTGGGAAATGTGATCATGGCAGTGGATGAAGTTGCATCTGTTGCAACCTTTGCTGTATCAACAGATGTTGACACAACAGTTGTTGCAACATCTGTTTGTGTGGATGTGGGTTGTGGTTTTGAAGATGTGATAGGTTTTTGAGACGCAGAGGTTTTAATGGTTGGACTGGTTTCAGGCTTAGTTTTAGGAGGTGTGGATGTTGGTTGCCTGGCTTTTCTAGCAGGAGCTCTTTTTGAAGAAGTACCAACCTCTCCTTTTTCTTTTTGCTGATCAATCTTTTTCTCAACCAACACTCTGCTCTCCTCAAACACATTCTTCTTGTGACTAGCCCTTGCCTTGGCCACTAGTTCTTCAGTTAAATCTATCTTCTTTAAACCATCAGTCCTTGGAATGTTCAATGTAGGTCTGGCCTTATCATCATCTATTGTTAGCTTCTTTGGACCCAAAGGTCTCTCCCCCTTTTTGGCTTCATCTGTTGTAACAAATATAACCGTTGGAGGTGCATGGCCAGTGGTTGTGAGTAGATGTGCTTTGATGGATTTAATGCCTGCTGCAGTGTCTTGATACCTTGATTCAAACATGTTTCGAACATTATTCACATGATGCTTGTGTTGTAAATCCAAATAAAGTTGTTGATGTTGAAACAGATGGTTAAGAGCTTCTTTGTGATCAGCAGTGGATAGAACAGAGGGTTGACTTTTTGTAGCTATCCACTGCTTTAGTAAATCTTTGATTTCACTAACAGAGTTTTCTATTCTGGTCACTCTCTCCCGTCAAATCCTGGTATTTTAGATCATCACCTAATTTAATAGGATCATCTGAACTCCTACCAGTGGTGGTAGTTATATCTATGTTATCATGAGTAGTGGTTTTAGGACCAGCTTCAAACATAGATGCCCCTTTGTCTTGGTACTGGGGACTTCCCACAATAGAGGTAACAGTTGTTGCCTCAGTAGTGGTTGCCTTCAAGCAAGTCTTATTATTGAAACCACTGTCCAACTGAGAACTAGGGAGTTCAGCAATTGTAGTGGCTGCTTGTGTTGAAATATCACCAAGGGTTACATGTAACCCAAGGGATGTAGCCTCTTCATTTGTTGATGGGCTAGCAATGAATAAAGAATCAGACCCATCCATTGGATGAAGTATATTCTCAGTAATATGTTGTTGAGAAGTGCTGGTTTGTGTCTGAACTAATTGAATTTCATTCAACAATGGTACAATTGTGGGTGGAAGTGAAGGTATCGGTGAAGGTGGTTGAGTAGAAAGCGACATTGCCCTGGGAGAGGGGCTGTGGAAGATAGACCCAAGTGGATCTAGAGCTTCATAAAGTGGTGTCCCTGTGTCTACAACCTTTTCCTTTTGTGAGGAAGAAGGAGGAGTTTCAAAGCCGGTGGGAGATTCTTGAACCATCTGCTGTGAAGAAGTAGCAGCAGTGGTTTGTGACTTTGGTGCTGTCACAGGGTTAACCTCTGGGATCTCATCTTCCAGAGGACCCTTTTTGGGTTTGGTGGGCTTTTTGGAGATTGTTTTGATTTCTTTTTGGAAATTTTTGGTGTGGGTTTCAAGGCAACGGTTGTGTTGCCCTGATCACCAAGAGCAGTGGGCTCAGTAGCAAGAGGTTGAGATTGAACATTTTGTTCTGGTAAAACTTGCTCATCCTCCTCTACTTGTGTTTTCTCAACTTTATCTTGGTGGAGGTTCTTCTGGCGATTTAGCTTTGGATTTTGAAGATTTTGATTTGGGAGCCATGGTGTTTGAGAGAAAAACTGTTTTGAGATTTTAAAATCGACACAGTTTAGGGTAACCACTGGTGAGATAAAACAGGGGTTTTATAAGGGTTTGAAAAAGTGAACATGACGTGGCATATGTTGCAAGATCGATGGCTAACATCTGGCCACGTGTAACCTCTGATGAGAAAAGTAACCGTTGATGTGGCAAAACACTGTTTTAGGACAGTGGTTTGGACAATACTGATTTTGTTAACACTGTCAGAGGATAGCCATCAGTGGTTTTGAAGAGGTGAAAAATAGAAGTCAGAGGATACACTGTATCAGTGGATAAGATTCTAAAGCCTATCAGAGGTTTTGAGCAAACAGATGTTGTGATCAGACTTTTAAAGATTTATTGAAAAATTTCAATTTTAAACTATTTTTAAGGAATTTGTGAATTTCTGAAAACATTTTGATGCTATGTACACATGGATGTACAAGAAAACTTGTTTTTAATCCATGTTTAGCATACAAGGCCTTGAGATCAATTTTTCAAAGGTAGATGTATCGAATGCCTTGGTTAAAACATCTGCCCATTGATCTGAAGTATGGACATGATGCAAAGAAATCAAACCTTTTTCATAGCAAACTCTCACAAAGTGATGTCTGATGTCAATGTGCTTTGTAGTTGAATGAGAAACTGGATTTTTGATGATATTTTCAGCAGCTTGACTGTCCAATTTGAGTGGAGTCTTTAGTGCAATGATACCAAAATCCAACAACTGGTTTTGAAGCCACAAGAGTTGAGCAGTGCAGCTAGCAGCAGCAATATAATCTGCCTCAGCAGTGGATGTTGAAACTGCAACCTGCTTTTTGCTTTGCCAAGACACTAGACAATCACCTAGGAATTGACATCCTCCTGATGTGAACTTCCTTGTAGTTTTACACCCAGCAAAATCACTATCTGAAAAACCTGAAAGCTTAATATTCTCATTAGCTGGATACCAGATACCAAGTGTGGGAGCACTTTTTATGTATCTGTATATCCTTTCTACAGCAATAAGGTCAGACTTTTTAGGTAATGCATGTGATCTGGCACAAACACATGTTGCAAACATGATGTCTGGCCTTGATGCAGTTAGGTACAATAAAGACCCAATCATGCTTTTGTAAAGATTTTTGATCAACAAGGTCATCTTTACCATTAATGGTGACTAGCTTGGAGGTTGCCATGGGTGTGCTACATGGTTTACAATCATCCATATCAAACTTTTTAAGCAGTTCTTTCACATACTTGTTTTGATGGATAAATGTACCATTGTGCAATTGTTTAACTTGAAGACCAAGAAAACATTGGAGCTCACCCATTGCACTCATCTCAAACTCTGCTGCCATGAGTTTTTGAAACTCTTCACACATAGCAGTGCTTGTGGATCAAAAAATGATGTCATCCACAAAATTTGGACAAGCATCAAATCTTTTCCTTTCCATTTTAAAAACAGGGTTTTATCTATTTTGCCTCTAGTAAACCCTATTGATAAGAGAAAAGTGGATAGAGTTTCATACCAGGCTCTTGGTGCTTGTTTCAAGCCATACAATGCTTTGTTGAGCTTGTAGACATGATCAGGATGGAATGCATCTTCAAAACCTGGAGGTTGACAGACATACACCTCTTCTTTGATTTTTCCATACAAAAATGCACTCTTTATATCCATTTGAAACACCTTTATGTTGTGTGTTAGCAGCAAAAGCTAAGAACAGGCGAATAGCTTCCAACCATGCTACAGGAGCAAAAGTCTCATCATATTCTATACCTTCTTCCTGTGTGTAGCCTTGAACCACGAGCCTTGCTTTGTTTTTTACAACAATACCCCTTTCATCAGTTTTGTTCTTGAAGACCCACTTTGTGCCAATTGGACTTACATCTTTTGGCAGTGGCACAAGCTCCCAAACTTGTTGTATTTTGAACTGAAGGAGTTCGTCTTGCATGGCCTCTACCCAGCTGTTGTTTTTCAGTGCCTCTTGGTACTTGACTGGCTGTATGAGTGATAGAAAACCAGCAAAATGACAAATATTTTGGGATTGGCTTCGTGTGAGCACCCCAGATTTGATGTTGCCAATAACTTGATCTGCTGGATGGCTTTTGAGATAAATCAAATCACCTTGGTATGGAACAATAGTATTTTGAGGTGATGGCTGCAAATGTGTATCATCTGAGCTAACCTCTGCTGGTCAAATTGAAGTATCAGCCACTGATGAGAATGGTGGTGGTGGTATTGGGGGTATAGAGGTAACATTCTGATGATTTTGGTGCCCAGATGTAGGACTTTATCAACAGATGTTTGATTTTGTGAACTGGCAGAGGTTTGAGGATCAACCACTGTTGACTCAGAAGTGGCAGAGTTTACACAAGAGCTTGTAGCACTTGATCCTCTGTTTGAAGAATAGACTTTTGTTTGTAGAAGCACACAGTCATATCCTTGATCTTGATCTTCTTCAGATGATTGTGGTGTACCTGCATTGTCTAGCTTGATAGAAACATCAGCAAATATGAATTTATCTAAATCAAAAAGCTCTGCAGGATTTGCTGGGATTTTCAGTGATGATAGTTCATTGAACTTCACATTCAAAGTTTCTTCAACACACTTTGTCCTAGAGTTAAAAACTCTGTAGGCTTTGGCAGTGGTTGAGTATCCCAGAAAATAACCACAATCAATTTTGGCTGCAAACTTAGATATAGAATCTTTAAGTTCAAAATGAAACATGGACAACCAAAAATTTTAAAATATGAAATCAGAGGTTTGATTTTATACAAAGTCTCATAGGCAGTCTTTTGATGCCTGGGGTTAATCAAAACTCTGTTTTGAACATAGCAAGCAGTGTTTACAGCCTCTGCCCAAAAGGACAGGGGTAAACCAGAATCTGCTAGCATAGTTCTTGCTGATTCAATTAAGGTTCTGTTTTTCCTTTCAACCACCCCATTTTGTTCTGGAGTTCTTGGAATGCTATATTGTCTAACAATTCCTTTTGACTCACAAAAAGCATCCAACTCCCTATTTTTAAACTCTGTTCCATTGTCACTTCTAAAGATTTTTACTGGAAGATCAAATTGCTTTTCTACTTGTTTGACAAAGTTTTGCAAAATGCTTGCAGTTTCATCCTTAGAATGAAGAAAGAAGGTCCATGTAAACCTAGAGAAATCATCAACTATCACTAGGCAATACCTTTTGTGTTTTAAGCTCATGATTTGCACTGGGCCAAACAAGTCCATGTGCAACAGTTGTAAACACTAGTTTGTTTTGGACTCTTCAATTGATTTGAAAGAACTTTTATGTTGTTTGCCTTTTAAACAGGAAACACAATGTTCATCACAGGAAAATTGCTTGTGAGGCAAGCCTCTTACAAGACTTTGTTTTGAGAGTGTGGTGATAGTTTTAAGATTTGTGTGTCCAAGTCTTCTATGCCAAAACTCAGTCTCTTTGCTAGAAGCAACTGAGAATAGGCATGTCCCAGACATAGGATTATCTTTTAGCATATCTACCACATACACATTCCCACTTCTATGTGCAGTGAGTTGTGCTTTGCTCTCAGCAATGATTTAATCAATCCTTTTAACAACCTTTGATCCCACAATTTGACAAGTTTTCTTAGTGAAGAAGGATCCATATCCTCTGTCACTCATTTGTGAGACACTCAGCAGTTTAAATTTCAGATTGTTAATCAAATTCATATTTTTAAACTTGAGTTTACCAGCAAGAACCGATCCAGACCCTAAAACCTTTCCCTTTGAGTTATTACCAAAAGATATATCACCCCCCCCCCCCCATGAGCCATGAAGTCCTTGAGAAGGACTCTACATCCTGTCATGTGCCTGGAACCTCCACTATCTACATACCATAAGCTATCAAGGCAAGTAGAGGGTCCCTGCACATTTAAGTAAATAGATCAGTTAAGATTGGTCTCCAAAGCCAAAATGGCTTTGGATGGGGTCACAGATGGTCCAGCCTCAAGTCTAGGACAATGGTCAGTGGTTTTGAAATTTTCTTGTAACATCTGCTCTTGACCATTACCTATCAGATGATTGTATCCATAAGGGTGCCTGTTTACTCTTTGCTTTGAAGGCTTTTTGTAGCCTTCATAAGCATGAGGAACCTTTTTATAAGTAGGTTGGCCATACCCTCTTGGAAATGAGTTTGAAGGTGGGGCATCTATCACTTGCACCTCTCTTTGAACAGAGGTTTTGGTTAAGGCTTTTGTAACAGATGTTTCAATTGGTTCAAAACTCTGCTGGGATTTATTTCCAACAGAACTTGAACTTTCTCTTTCAAGTGCTTTTGCCTTGATCTCTTTTACCTTTTGTTCATAGTTTTTGAGATAGGCACACTGTTGAGTTGAGTGATTTGTTTTGATGTAGATGGTGCATTTTGAAGAGTTTTTGATAACACAAGTTTTGTTAATGTCATAGGCTTTTAAAAGAAAACAATTTGCAGCCACATGATTTCTTTTTTCACAAAATTCACAAAACAAGTTTTTAATCTTTACTCTTCTTTTCCTATCAGACTTTTTCTCAGCAGTGGTTGTAACCTCTGCTGGCACATCTTTGATAGGGATCACCAGTGCTTTTGAGGCTTGGCTTAAATTTCTCTAAGATATCACATTCATCTAACCAGGTTGGTTTAAACTGATATTTTTCAATTTCTTTATCTTTTGTTGAAACCTCTAGTTTTTTCAAAACAATTTTGTTTCCAACTTTATCTGTGATTTTTATCTCTTCACCAGCCAAATTTGTAGGGACAACTTCAACCAACTCAGAATCAATTTCAGCAACATTTTTCTCATTTTGGTCATAGGCTCTAAAACCTACACCAAACTTGATGTTGCTCTTGATCTGAGCATCAAGCATAATTTCATAACCTTTGCAGGACTCAACCCATTTTTCACAAGTGATTTGGGTTTCTTCTAACTCCTTTTTACAAACTTGGTATTTTTCTACCATAGTTTGGAGTTGGTCCTTGGTTATGCTTGATTCATGTCTTAAGCTACTCATTTCAGAATCTTTTTCACTTAACTTTGATTTTAACTCTTTAATCAGTTTTTCAAAATTAAGTTCATCTTCTAAAATTTTGTTTCTCAGGTTTTCATTCACCTTTTTGATGTTTGCAAAAGCAATGATGCATTTGTCAGAACATAGATCTTTCAGGATCTGAGGTGATACCTTTGTAGCAACCATAAGAGCACAATCATACTCATCTTCACACACATCAATGTTCCATGGGTCAGTAGGAGAGTTCTTTTCCTTATCAGCAGCATTTTCTCTTTCTTCACTTGAAACCACTATTTCATCACAAACTTGAACTTCATCAGATTTTGACACTATCTCCACAGATTCAACACCTTCAGCAATTGTCTCTAAAGACATTAAACAAAATTCTTGTTCAACGTCATTTTTGGCCATTAAAGCAAAGTTTTCATCAGTCAAATCCTCAGGCAAACTGCTCCAGTCAACATAACTTTGTGTGAAAAAGCTTTGTTGACCAACCTCTGCTTGACTAGCAATGGTTTGAGTAGGTTGTGTAACAATGGGTGCTTGTTGAACAAGCACTTGAGGATGAGATGGTGCCTAAACATATTGAATTTGTGGAGCAATGGATTGAACATAATGCACTGCAACAGTGGTAGCAGGATGTGCAAAGTAGGCAGTGTTTTGAACATGTTGAGCAGGGGCATATTGTGAATAATGAGCAGTGTTTTGTGTGTGCTGAGGTCTAGGACCAGGATGAGTCACTATTGGTCCAGAACTTTGAGACTTGCATTCTCTGGCAAATTGTCCTAGCATATTACACTTATAACACTTGACTTTTGATTTATCCAGCCCAACCTTCAACCCCCCATGCAAACCTTGGAATTTTCTACCAGTTCTCATATAAAATTTACTAGCCCTAACACTCAATAGGGCCAGTTGGTGCAAAATATCCATTTCCTCAAGATCAGAAGGTTCAATGTGTTGTAAATCATTCAGCTCAAATGATAGATTGTCAGAGGTTTGGCTTTCCCCACTAGCAGTAAAAGCATAGTTGGGTGCATATGTTTCAGATCCAAAGTTCCCACCAGATGTAATATCTATATAGTGATCATAACTTTGGTCCTTACTGCTGCCAGAACCCTCTTCTTGGCCAAAAAGAGTTGTATTACCCAATGAGTAATCATTAGTCATTTTGCCAGAATCTTGCAACTTCTTTTTCTGGTTTAACTCTCTCTCATAAGTGAGGAGTATCCCATGAAGTTGTGTCAACGACATTTCTTTAAACCCAATAGATTTTCGCGTTACAAAAGCTACCGTCTCCCACTTATCTGGTAACGATATAAGGAAACGACTATTGACAGTCGAATTAGGAAAAACCACGGTAACCAGTCTAAGTTCACTGATGAGACAGCTGTAACGTTCAAATTGTTGTGTTAGAGACTCTCCTTTCAAGTGACAAAACATTTCATACTGCTGATTTAGAACTTCTCTATTACTTTCTATCACTTCCTCAGGCCCACCAAATTGCTCCTTAAGTGCATCCCATAACTCCTTTGCACTGTTGCAATGGAGTAGACCAGCATAAATTTCATTGGGTAAGGCCGAAGCAACTATGCTAAATGCCTTAGCATCCAATTCAATTTTTTGGAAATCCTGCTCTGAAAAGTTTTCAGGATTTTTTGGCACTTGCTTGGTTGGATCCTCTGTGCTTAGAACCATTGGAACGTGAGGTCCATAAGCAACAGATCTCCAGCAACCGGTGTTTTGTTGAGCAAGGATGTGACCCATCCGTCGTTGCCAAATGAAATATTCATTTCTTTTGAGCATCGGCCGTATGAACAAGGAGCCAGAATTGGCATCCTGTGTGTTTTGAAACATTTTCAGTTGATGTTTTCACAGATTTTGTTTTAAAAACTCTGAACATAATAAAACTCTAAATATCAAGCTAAAAACAACCAAACTGCTTAGCAAGAAAGCTGATCTGTTCAAACCAAATAGATTGTTAGATCGAATTTGATGAATCAAGCTCTGATACCAATTGTTAGGATCTGAGTTTGAATTATTTGTAGTTTTTGTTTCAAAAATGGAAAATGATTGAATTAAAAGAGATTTGCAGCGGAATAAGATAGAAAACTTTTACTACAAGCAATGGTCATTTGTTTTCATTATCATCATGCTTTCAAGTTAATTAACTTGCATGTGATTCACAAACTCCCCCTCAGCCTTTGCAATTACAGTTTGGTAATGAGAAAATGCAGAGAATATGATATGCGAAAGTTGATCTTTTAAGAGATAAGTTTAAAGGTTACAAGAGTTGCCTATTTATACTAACTATCTAACCTCTGAGCATCTTTGATGACGTCAAGGTTGATAGTGACAGGAAACAATATGTAACTAACTCTAAACACTGCTTATACTAACTATCAGACCTTGAAGCTTTGTGAAGGCAGATGATAGGATGAGCAGTCTTTATGGAAAGCAGTGTAAGTACATCAGAGGATGTAACCTTTGATAGTTGAACCAAAGCTCGGATAATGTTGTTTGGCTTTATATCATTTGTTCCTTTCATAGGGTTCAATCCCAACAGTGTCGTTAAACATAAGTGATCTAGTTGAGTATGTTATGAATACATACATGAATTATTAAGAGTATGTTAAGTAAAAATGATTGTTGATAATCATATATGTTATTTAATGAATTAGAATATAGTTATGCGGCGGTTTAATATTTTATCAATATTGACCGAATTGATTTAATAATGGTTTACTTTGAAGTGTCTTTGATTCCATATTAGCAGGGATATACATGAGATATTGATAAAAAGCTCCTGGATTAGAATGGAGAGAGTCACGTAATGCGTGACTTGAGATAATTAAGCGAAGGCTCGACGTTTTTTCTTTGGGCGTCATGAGCATAAAAAAATTCTTTCATGTTTAATACAAAATAGTATTATAAGCCCACACTTAGCAAAGGATAATTTTTGGGGTGTTTTCTATGTAGGTGATGTGTTTGCTATGAACGGGGTAGATAAGTCACAAGAATCAACATGGTGGCTTGAACCGATAACATGAAAGAAGAAAAGAACTCATAAATTTTGATGGTATAAAGGCAAAAGTGAACAAGTCTTGTAAGCGGGTCAACTATTTTAGTGATGTATTGTTCACTAATGATATGGGTTTTCATATCGGGTTAAATTGACCTAGTTATTTACATTTTGGAGTTTAACTTCAACGTTTGTTTTAGTTAAGCACTGGTATGTCAATGTAGTAGTTGGTTATGTTCGTTTTATAAAAACTTTGGTTATTAAGCAGGTTTTGTTTTCGTAAGAAATGGTCGTTTTGCAAACGGTCATGGCGAAATTTTCTAAATGAGCATTTGTAAATGTTTTATTAATCCAAATATGTGGATTAATATATTTATGGAATAATAACCTATATTATGTAAGATAAAAAAAACTGGGCCTATTTTCCGCAAAGTATTTTAATTAATGAGTCGGGCGCTACATTCCGAACCATCATGACTTTTACCGGACACCTGATCACGTCCAAAGTCTCCCGGTTCAGCCCGAATTAAAAACACCACACTTGTAACATCTCACATGGCATCCCGTTGGAACCGTTCAATCACATCTTGACTTATCATGGATCAACGACCTCTCCCCGTCACATTCAAAGCCACACGATTTGAATTCCAACGCCATAAGGTTACACCGTGTTTTTTTCTCCACTCTCTTCTCATCTTGACAACCATACCGTCTTCCGGTTACACCTGTTTCAAGAGGCCACTCCACCGACAAAGAAAACAAAAGCCACCCGCTTATACCATTTTCTTTCAACCGCTAAACGAAGCAAATCCAAAGTCACCTGCTTTGATGGATCCTTTCTGCCGACTTTTCATGCACATACGTCGGTCTCCTCTTATCACGAAACAAGCCGACCAAGACACTAATTGTCGCCTTCTGCTTTCATCAGTTGTATACCAGCTGCGCAAACCCGCAACTAACAACCGAACAACCCTTAATCTTCCTCCTTTGATCACCACTAACAGCCACGGACCGCCTATGTTCATCACTGGTCACCCTCGTCATCTCAAACGATTCTTCCACCATGACAACGGTTGAACCGAAACACCTCCCGGTCTCCGTCTTCTGCTGTAAAACAGTGGCGAACATCCCTTCTTTCACTACTGCCCTCCACCGACCGACACACCCGCCGGTGGAGGCTTCCTCCGATCTACAAAACCCACTTCCCACAAGCCCTAGGCTCTGATACCAAATGTTGGTTCAGATCCCTCACTCAAACTCACTTAATAAAAGAAAGTGTTGTCTGCTTGAACTATATTTTCATTGATTGTAAAGTTTACATTAAATAGAAAACAAACAACTTCATCTTAAAGTAAAGGAACTAACTTACTGCCTACGTAAATTACCTAAAAGCTAGGAAAACAAACCCATGACTTTCAACCCACTAGACCTAGTAAAACAAAACAAATAAAATGTGGCATATTTAACCACTTGTTGATCTGTTCAAGTCTACGAAGCTCCATTTACCATAGCCAAATTCAGCTCCACGACCCGAAACCCGTATTAAATTCGGCTCAACTTCTTGTGCTCGATAAACTCGGTTTAGAAACCGTGAACCATTCACATGCAAACCCGCTAACATGTTGACCCATGAACTGTAACGAACCGATTAACCCAACATATACTACTAGCAACACAATATGAATTTTCTTAGTCATAGAAATGTTATCGTGGCCATAGTCATAGTCATCGTTGCTTAAACCCTGAGTGTTGCCATGCTGAATGGCGACACAGGACAATCTCTATAAATACGTGCTTATTTACACATTCATCAAGCCTTTTGTTGATATCACCTTAAAAGTGTGTTTTAGATGGTTTAGACATTAGATCATTGTAATAGAAGGTCAAGAGGTTATTATATATCTTTTTGGCAATTAAGTAATGGAAGTCATCTTTGTTCTTGAGTGTTCTTGATTGTGTTTGTCTTTCTTACTTAGATCTGAGTAGGAAACATCGGTAGCACTATTAGATTGGGGTTTTGGACCTACAATTTGGTATCAGAGCCGTGCGTTTTCAGACTTTGACTGGGGAGGGGTCCTCGATGGCGGTCGATCTACTACGGCATACATTTTATACCTTGGCTCCAACATCATTTCTTGGCGCTCCTCTCGCCAAAAGACAGTTTGTCGCTCCTCTACAGAGGCAGAATACAAAGCGGTGGCAAATGCGGCTACTGAAATCTCATGGGTGCAAAACTTACTTCTCGAACTTGGAATCACACCCCTACACACACCACAACTATTTTGTGACAACACTGGTGCAACTTATTTGTGTGCCAATCCAGTTTACCACTCCAGAATGAAACATGTTGCATTGGATTACCACTTTGTCAGGGAACAAGTTAATGCTGGCAAGCTACACGTACTACATATTAGCTCTAAAGATCAACTTGCCGATGTTCTCACCAAGCCACTAACGAAGACAACATTTACTTCCATTCGTTCCAAGATGGGAGTATCCAATGGATCCTCCATCTTGCGGGGGCGTATTAACAATAAATAAATTATATTATTATATCTTTGTATTTAATTCATAAATTGTATATTAGGTAGTTATTCACAATTATTATATCTTTGTAATAGTAGCTTAATTATATCCTAAATTAGTGATTGTAATTTAGTTTAAATACCCTTTGAGGTTAATGAGAATAATTGCCTTTCATCATTTGATTCTATACGTTGTTATGGTATCAAGAGCCTAATAAAACTCTCATGAGTTCCTTTTCCGATCCACAACTTCTACTATCTTTCTTCTTCATCATAAGCCCTAGCATGGCCTCCAAATCTGTTGTCCCTCTCACGGCCTCAACTCACTTTCCCATCAAACTAACTTCCCACAACTTTCCTTCGTGGCGAAAACAAGTCCTATAAACCCTCATTGGTCTCGAACTCGACCACCACATCACCGGCACCTCTAAACCGCCAGCCAAGAATACCACCGGCGACATCCACAAACCAAACCCAGAATACATGCTCTGGTTCCGATAGGACCACATGATCATTAGTGCCATCCTAGGAAGTTGCTCGGACGCCATTCAACCCTTGGTCTCCTCTGCCGACACGACTCGTCACGCATGGAACACCCTGAATGCAAGCTATGCCAGTGGCTCACGTTCCCGAATCATCTCGCTCAGGTCCAAACTATCCAAGAACCCCAAAGGATATCGTTTTGTAACCGATTTTCTGCATGACATGAAATCCATATTGGATGAATTAGCCATCGCCCAAAGCCCCCTTGATGAGGAAGACTTGGTGATTCACACCATGAACCAACTCTGGTGACGAGTTTACTGGACTCGTTCAGTAGCTGAAATCCCGAGACACCACCATATCCTTTGCTCAACTATTTGACAAACTCCTAGACCATGAACGGTCTCTCAAAGATACCTCCACTGAACCGATCATTGCAACCGTTAACCAACCTCAACGCCAATCTGCCCGAAACTACTCTAGACAACCAGATAACCGCTACCAATGACCCACCCAGAAGCCCTCATCGCGTCCCTCCTGGACAAATCGACACAGATCCTAGGTCCCAAACCAAACCCATCCCATCCGAAACAATGCTTACTGCCACTTCTGCAACAACCCAGGTCATGAGACAAAGGACTGTCGCAAACTAGGGTGCTTCCTTCGTGACTACAACATCCCGGATCATATTATTTTCATTCATTGCAATCTTTGGAGAGTATATTCTAATTAAAATAAGGGACGACGAATTTAAAATATAAATTTCATAAGTTAAATTTATAAAAGAGAGCAACTAACTAAGTTGATTTCTGTGAGTGAAACAAGTAAACTAAGTTAGTTATCATTGGCAACTAAGTTAACTGTTAATTACAACTAGGCAAATTATTATAATTCTTTATGAAAGTAAGGGGGCTTATGAAAGTAAGGGGGCTAACAGGTCCTATTCAAAAGTTTAAGTACAAGGGTTGAGTTGTAACATATTGGAAGTTGGGGGACCAACTGTACAAGGTCAGAAGGTTATTAATTTAAAACCAAACAACGAAAAAGGGGAGGCCTGGGTTTCGAACCCGTGACCTCACCCAGAAACTGTCTTAGGAAATACAACAACAAGCTGGGCTACGCGACCGAGGTTATATAACTGGAATAAAGCTTTATAATTATAACAACTAAAAGAAAAAATAAATAAAAGAAAAGAGTTTCCCCTGGGTCAAAGGAGCAGACAACCCGCCACAAGCAGCTCGTCTACAACGCAGGTTGTGGTAGCTTTTGGTTATTTTTGCATATAACCTTTTACTCAAACGAAGGCCTGACCATCTTCTTCCTTGAAACACCTGAACCCGATACCCATAAACCACCAAGCTAGTTATTGTACGACGGTGGACCTTCCAATCAACCTCATTTAATCCGTATTGACGAGAACTAAGCTTAGGGGTACCTTAATCGCACTATATGCCATTAAAATCAATTTGTTTAATGATAGAAAAACATAACCATTAAAAGAGATGAAGAACACATACGGGTTTTGCTTGATTTGACAGTATGAGGCTTAGAAACTAAGTTACCTCGATTCTAAGCATCATTCCTGCGGTATCCAACACTCAAAAGTCTGCAACCAGCACTCTACGTTCGTGAATATTATCAAGAACGCAAGCTAGGGCTCCAAACTTCTAGGAATGATATCTCCTTCAATTGGGCATCAATTCAGGTGATTCAGAAGCCTAACCTCATTAGATTTTCAAGCTATATAAAACCCCTCTATGATAGAGGGCTTAATCTTTACGGAGTTTAAAGACACAATTTCTAGGGTTCTTGAATGATAAAAAAATTGTTTTTTTATCTTACGCTTGCATTATGGCTAAATTGACCATAGGGCTTTGTTCCTCATTATATTAGAATAGTTCATAGAAGTTTTGGGGATTTTTCGATCTCGTAAGGAATTACCATGAATTTTTAATGGTAATGTATTAAGTAAAAATTATATAAATCATAGAAACATTATAATTATAGAAATTTACGTTCTTATTTTTGTAATTGTTATGTTAGACTCTCAAGGTTAAGAAAACTCAATAAATTTTATGATTTCTGAAAATAATCAAGTAGATGAAACAATCATATTTAAAGTTGGTGTTTGATAAATAAATGATACTTTCAACATCAATATATTTTATGACGAATTTATCATAGAATTGATAATTTCAAAAGCTACAAGAAATAGGTGTGTATATATATATATATACACTTTTATTTTAACTTATAAAATTGGTAATGTGTAACTTGTCATGTAGGTTAATTTTAATATAATATATAAATTAGTTGGACTTAGAAAATTTTTATTGTTATCTATATTTGTGTCACAAAAGATAGTTAGCCATAATTTTTGAATTGGCAAGATTAGATATTAAAATCGTATAAGAATATAGAAATTAATAAATATCAATATATTATGTTACTTAGGTTATTTCTTTATGCTGATATTTAGTATTATATATTATATATAGTAGGAGTTGTACAAAGCCATTTTTTTCTACATAATACAGGAATCCATCACATAATGACGTGTCAAGTAGTTATTTTAATGAAAAGGGCAATAAGGTAATTTGATATTCTATTTATGGTATATATTAATTATCACTAACACATAAGAAATTTAAGGAAACCAATATCACATTGAAATCTAATTGACACTTATATTAGGATTGATTCATTGTTTATGATTAAAGTCGCAATTCTTCTTCTTCTTCTAAAGTGGTTATCTGAAAAAAAAAAAAAAACCATGGCGTCACAGTGTGTTTTAGAACACACTGCCATGAACACATCTAAGTTGTGTTTTAGCAGTCACTATCCTTCGTCACGTTGTGTTTTATCAGTCAATAACTGGTTCGCCATTGTGTTTTATCACTAAACACACTACAATGAACACACCTACTATACAACATCAAGTGCAGTAAAACACAGTACTATGATCAAACTTTAAAAAAACCACGTTGTTTTCAATAAAAGATACTAAATACATGTATATGAAGGATCTAATCACAATGTAGCTTTAACACATCAATCCTTAAAACAATATCAATGTAAAAAACAAGACCTTTACCAAGTTAGTCACTTGTTCGTCACATTGTGTGTTGTCAGTAAAACACACTACTATGAACACATCTAGTATTCAGCATCAAGTGCAATAGAACACAGTGCTATGATCCTCTCTTACGCTTGTATTTCATGCCGAATTTGTAATCTTGCTCCATGATTCTAGCTAAATTTGGTATGAGATGTTTATAGATAGTGGGTTTTAAATAGAGAGAAGGAAATGTACTGGATTATAGGAGGTGTGTTATTTTTGGTAGTTATTTGATTGATTTAAAACATGGTAAATGACCAGACTACCCTTACCTATTATAACAATTAATTAATGACACACAAATATTATAAAAATGCCACCAACTTGATCTCGGTCATTAAACACACCCATCCAACGGCCAGGATCGCTTCCTTCACTTTGTAGGAAAAACACACTTTGCACAGGAACTCCACTATATATATATATGTGTGTGTGTGTGTGTGTGTGTGTGTGTGTGTGTATGTATGTATGTATGTATGAGGGTGACTTCTCATCTTCCGTGGAATTCCCGAGTTGTGCGGTATTTTAACAAGATTAAGCAGGAACCAAACTGTGAGTAGATTGGATACTCTTTTTTCTTTTTGCCATTAACTCTTTTTTGGGGTGTATATCATGTTTGAGTCTAAATCTATTATTCAAATTGATAACATGTTATTCGATGTGTTACTACGTGTCACATGTTGCTAAATTCTACTTGTTTCTCTATACGTGCACCTATGTGTTACTCGCTTTGTGTCACAGGTTTCGCGTGGATCCACCTGGCTGACCGGTTCCCCACGGCCATGGGTTGAATTTGGTATCGCCATCATTGTTTCGCAAATTCGCCTTCCGGGGCTTGAATCTCTCTCTCTCTCTCTCTCTATATATATATATATATATGGTTACCATTATTATTATTATTATTATTGTTATTATGTTTGGGTTGCTTATGTTATATGTGTTGAATTCTTGTTATGTTCTAGAAGATAGTTTCACATTAGAAATGCATGTTATACATTATTGTTTTAAAAATGATAATACAAAACGTTTTTATTAAAATATAAATTGAATCTATTCACCAACATATTTTGTCGACCCAAAACTCTTTTACGCGTGATTCAAGTACACAAGGGTGAGTTGATTTTGAGTTGAAGACATGTTATGTTATGTTTCTTCTATTTATTTGAATTTGGAATTTTGTAATAAAATTTGATTTCTATGTTATGTGTGACATTTTAATATTGATGTTTTAAATACTACATCTTTTAAGTACTTGTTATAAGCTTTGAGCAATCAATCATGCCCCGTACCATTTTCCGCTACGGGATAACTATAAGGAATTATGTTTAGGTTATTAGACCCCCTAGACTTAGACTATAGTTCAGCAGGTACCTTAAGTACCTTATTTGCTTATGTGATTAATCGTCTTAGCCTATATTTATTTGAAGCATAAACATGCACATGATCACTTTAACTGTCACATGCTTAGTTTTGTGTGCTACATGTTACAATGTGTTATGTTATCTATCTAAAGTAATATTACTATACTTTCCCACCTTTCGCTTTACACACACCATATGATATACATATTATATTTTTCAATACATAATTCATATATCTACTTATCTAAAGTTGAATCTAATTTATTTTCCTTTCAATTACTTTTGGATTATATTTGTTTTGAATTTCAAATTTCATTTGAGTTTCTCTATCTCGTCAAAGTGGGTTTTTGTGACAGACATATAGTAACCAGAAGGGTTAGGTACCGGTAGTCGGGGCGTTCTGTCTAGGTTGGCAATCGTATAAATCCAATAAGAACCAGTTTGCCTACCTGGGGACTAACAATGAGAGTACTGATACCTAAAAGAATTCTAGAGAGAGAAATATTCAATGAAACGGCTCTTGGTTCGATTACAAACTTAAGCATTCTTCTTTCCAAACTGTCATTATCGATGCCATGAAAAGAAAAGAAAAAGTATCAGCAGTGACCTAACTAAGCCGTTGTTATCGATTGACTAGCTGTACAATTCTGACTCTATTTACAAAAAAAAAAAAAAAAAAAACCCTCTAAGATCCATACCTATTTATTATTGGAAAATTAGTGAATGGATATCTAGTTAATTTATAATTAAGTGAAATTATAATTACTAAGTAAACTCTTCATATGGTAAAACTCTTAAGTAGAGTTTTAATGATGACATTTGATGAGTTTTAATAGAGTTTAAGTCTATGATTATGGTGACTCTTAACTCTTCATATGGTGAAACTCTTGATGACATTTAATGAGTTTGATTAGAGTTTAAGTACATAATTATTGAGATTCTAAACTCTATAAAAGACTCTTGGATATTTAGAACATGGTGTCTCATATGAAAAGTACACTAGAGAAATACAAGAAAAATTCATGAATACATGGAGAGTTCTTAGAAAAGATGAAACACTTGAAGACCCATGTGTTGGGTACTTAGAGAGATATGTTTCTCTATACGATTTCATCGCCTTCGTATCATAATTTTCCACGAGTTGTAACACTATAATTTTATCCGGTGTAACCTCGGACGCGTGGCCATCTCCGGCAGTACATATTGCTTCGGCTGTTGTACCCTGGGAAACAGTCGCGTCGTCTTTAGTAGAGGCGTAGAATCTGTTTTAAGGGAAACGTGTTGAACACATGCCTCAACCAAAACCGTCAACAATATTTGTTTATTTGTACCAGAGTTTCGAACAAGAAGGTGCGGTTGAAGTTTTCCAAAGACGTCGACTTAAATCAAGATTGGTATAATGTATTTGTATTTCATTTATTTTCATATAGTTTTTTGACCGGATTGTACTATCATATTTCCTACGAATAACGAGAGTCTCGTTATTATATATTTCGCAATATAATTTTAATAAAAAGTGAACCTAGTTCCTACAAACTTAAAACATATTTCGTAAGATTGTTGCTACAATCTTAAAACTTTATAAGGATTTTGGGTTCACAAAAGGATTTATTATAAAAAATATTTTTAGAGATTATGATCTTATAAGTATTATCTTTGGGAAATATGTATATAGTACAACTTGGTGTGTTTGGATTTATGAGATTGTGGTACAATCTTAAATCCTATACTGTGGTAGATAACGAATAGTTTTGGTTCAATCGTTTGGTTTTGAAATGATTGGTTTTGAAACGATTTTGGAATCGTTAATTTCTCTAACCTTTGTGTTAGAATGGGTTTATTGTGTAAACCATACGTTTTTTGTAAACGTTAAATTTCTCTAACTTGTGTGTTAGACCGGAATTACAGGTGTAAACTATACGTTTTCTATAAACGCTAAATTCTCTTGAGTAGAATTTTCATGTATTTAAATAAGAGTTTTATGTCTCTAGTTAAGTCTCTATTTAATTCATCTACCCATGGATTGATATGAACAAATAAGACTTATGATGATTTTTGTAATCATTTGTCTTCCAACATGTGTGTTAGAAACGTTCATGGAAAGCGTTAGTTTAGAATCAATTTTTAATTGTTTATTTCTAACGTGTGTATTGGAAATGACTTATTTATTTGAACCATATATGTGTTTATAGCAAGTCGAATTAACATTTTGTGGAAATGTTAATATTTCTAACGTGCGTGTTAGAATTTCTTTCGTTTTAACATGATTGTTAAAAATGGTTAAAACACAAATGCTTTGAAATGTTTTATGTAAACATTTTATATAAGTAATTTTTTGTGGCATTGATTTTAATAAATATAATGCTTTGAATGGTTTACAAATAAAAGCTCATACATTGAAGTTTATGTTTGATTGGTTTCAAGAATTAAATCACCAAAAAGTGATGGTGTGATATTTATATGAATTTATGAAATTAAAATCATTTACTAGACTCTTCATATGGAAGATAAACTCTTAAGTAGAGTTTTATGTCAATTTACTAGTTTTTATTAGAGTTTATGTCTCTAATAAAATCTCTAATGAGTATGGAAGATAAACTCTTAAGTAGAGTTTTATGTCAATTTATTAGTTATTATTAGAGTTTATGTCTCTAATAAAATCTCTAATTGAGTGAGATTTTTCTCCACTCCATGTCTCTTGTATTAAAAGTAGGCTACGTGCCTATCTTGATGAGATTGGAATATTACAAGAGTAAGAATATAAGAATTAAATCACCATAAAGTGACGGCGTAGTTGTGTGGGATTTATCACCAACTTTAATTTGTGATTTGTAAATTCAAATGGTCATGTTTATATATATATATATATATATATATATATATATATATATAATGACTTAAATTTTCTAACACGTGTGTTAGAAAACGTGTATCACAAATACAATGCTAGAGATTGTACAATGTATAAGCCATAATGAATGGAAATGTTTTATGTAAACATTTAATTGCCTTAATGTGCATTAAAAATGATGAGAAATGGTTTATTTTATAAACTTATCCTTGAAAAACGTTTTATGTAAACGGTTCGTTCTCATGGATATTATTTGGTGGAAAACAACCTTGGTGTTGTTGTGAACAAATTTAATTGTTCAAGTTTACTACTTAAATGTAGCCTTTGTAACAACTTGGTGTTGTTTTGAGCAAACTTGTCCAAGTTCAAAGTTTCAAGATGAAACAGGAAACTTGTACTTACAAGTGCATGGAGTCTTATTGAGGGAGTACCTCAAGACATGCCATGGGACGATATCATTGAGAAGATTTCGGTCAGAATATAAAGTGTTGAAGTTAAAAGCACTTTGATATTTGATGTCTACATATCGTCTATGCTTCCATTTAAATTTCAAAGTGTTTGACACTTATGATTTAGTTTCCAATGTATTTTATTGTTGTGTTCAATATCTTTGGATAACACATGCAATTTTTACAAAGAAATAAATCACTAATGTTTGTGACGTATAAATTATCTTTGTGGAAAGTAATTATAACGTCAACTATACATTGTCTAAAAGAATATGGTTTTAAACGGATAGTATATGAAAACATTTGGACATAAACAACTTGAGAGTTGTTGCATTGACTAAAAGTCAAAGACGAGACATCAAATGTGTAACCACATTACGAGTGAGTAGTGAGTGTATTGAGATGAAATACACAAACGAGATTCATGTTGAAGTACTTCGTTAGAAGTCATTGGAAAAATTCACAAGTGTGAATTCTAACATATGAAAGAAAAAAATACTATATGTTATTGTATACCTTTGATAAATCTTGCGAGATTTGTTTCGAGTGATCTATACGTAGATGCGTCTACCACTTGATTATTGTTAGAACTATATGGAGATTTTATATTCGTTTAGGAGAGAATCCTAAATATACATATCTCCTAATGAATAACAATAGATGTGTACAAATCACTTATGGCAAATTATGAATGCCATGTTGTTGAGTGTCGATCTAGTTGACTCTATCTCACACATAATAGTGATTGTAGACGAGGAACATTCATCATGTCGGTGATGAATGGGTTCGCCAAGTGACTTGGATTAAGACTTATGTTTAAGTCCTTATGAGTCAATGGTAAAACGTTGGAGATCAAAGGTAAACAAGTTATGTTCCTTAATTGAATGATAAATTTTGGCTATGTGCTATATACAATAATTTGTGAGACTTTCATAAATATTGATGTTTTAAGATTATGAATAAGTTTCATTATTTTGTCTTAACAAGGGAAATGTTGCAAAGTGATATTATGATATCTTGGGGGTTGTGAAGAATCAGAATGATGCATCTTCAGTTCACATGCTAAAGTATTGTAGTCTAAAGCATGCTAGACTAGTACTTGGTTAATTACGGGTCTTGACGGAGACTAATTAACTCTAAACTTTCAATGTGTATGAACACAATAACAATTTGTGTATAGACAAAGTTGAGGACGAATTTTCATTCATTATAAGGAAAAGACATGTAACTTTTGAAAAGTTTGTTCGAAAGCTAATGAGGAGAACTCATTGTCTAGGCTTATTAGAGATGTTAAATTAGAATGATTCTAATTTGGCGAAAAACTTATGACAATGGCATGTGTTGCTTTGGTTAGCTCGGAAGCATATGTAAGCTAATGCAATATGAGTTGAATTCACTGATATAATGAGGTTGATCTTGTTCAATCATGTGTGTATAAATTTCGTCATAAGTAGAGTTACGGAAATATTGATCAAATGGCAAGAAATGTGGGGGAGGATCCATTTAGAAACAACTCTATAAGGATATGTAGAAATGGTTTTCATTATCCCATCTGGATGATATCCTATAACACTTAAATGTGGGGGTGTCTTGCATTTGTATCATAATAGTTTGGCAATAAGGATTTTGTAATCCAATTTAACATTGCAAACAGACGACTAAGTGGAGGACACAAAGGTCGCAGTGCATAATGGAGATGTGTTTGCCTTAAATGATACGCGTATCTTACAAAGGCATATGTTATAACCAGATGCAGATGGCCACTGAGGTTATAGTCTTAGAAGTTGACAATAGGCAAAATTAACTTACGAGTTAAGAACACATCATGACAACTGATCTCAAATACGCAAAGTTATTTGTTAATGTTATGGATCCAACAACCTGAGGGTTTATTAGAGATCAAGTTGTGGAATGAGATTAAAGCCCATGAAAAAAGGGTATGTGAAGGACACCTAACTTAGTTGACTGGAGATCCCAAGATCTAAGTTCAATAGGACAACTAACTCATATGCCTAAGGGTGGTCACTGTGGAGGCATAAATGATATGCATAAGCTAGCATATATGGTTATACATACCCCTAAAGTATAAAAGGGTGTTTAAAATACGTCCTAGTCTATTCCGATGATATTCAGTGACAAAGAGTGAGGCTAAGCATAATATGTGGTAAATGATTTGGATAAATCACGATAACCACAATGCTTTTAATGGTCTAAGGAGAATCACCTATGTTAGAGAGAAGTGGGGTCGCTTCGAATGGAATTGAGGGCGCAATTTCTAGAGCTCTCGCAGAACCAGGAAAGTGTTCCACGACCAATATTGGACACGACTATGAGGAGATGACCCGGCTAAGGAGAGTTTTGTGTGAAGTGTATTGTCGTCTACACAAACGGCAGACGAGTTCAAAGACATCGAGTTCTACTCAGAGCTAGTGGGCTAAGTGCATTTCATGAGCGAAGGTTCAAAGGGTAACACCTACCTATCATATGCAAAACTCAATTGTCGAGGTTCCATTGGAAATTTTATGTGTTTTGAACGATCTTTATTCATGTGGGGGATTGTTGGAAAATGAGTGAATGGATATCTAGTTAATTTATAATTAAGTGAAATTATAATTACTAGGTAAACTCTTCATATGGTAAAACTCTTAAGTAGAGTTTTAATGATGACATTTGATGAGTCTTAATAGAGTTTAAGTCTATGATTATGGTGACTCTTAACTTTTCATATGGTGAAACTCTTGATGACATTTGATGAGTTTTATTAGAATTTAAGTACATAAGTATTGAGACTCTAAACTCTATAAAAGACTCTTAGATATTTAGAACATGGTGTCTCATATGAAAAGTACACTAGAGAAATACAAGAAAAATTCATGAATACATGGAGAGTTCTTAGAAAAGATGAAACACTTGAAGACCCATGTGTTGGGTACTTAGAGAGATATGTTTCTCTATACGATTTCATCGCCTTCGTATCATAATTTTCTACGAGTTCTAACACTATAATTTTATCCGGTGTAACCTCGGGCGCGTGGCCATATCCGGCAGTACATACTGCTTCGGCTGTTGTACCCTGGGAAACAGTCGCGTCGTCTTTAATAGAGGCGCGGAATCTGTTTTAAAGGAAACGTGTTGAACACGTGCCTCAACCAAAACCGTCAACAATATTTGTTTGTTTTGTAGCAGAGTTTCGAACAAGAAGGTGCGGTTGAAGTTTTCTAAAGACGTCGACTTAAATCAAGATTGGTACAATGTATTTGTATTTCATTTATTTTCATATAGTTTTGTGACCGGATTGTACTATCATATTTCCTATGAATAACGAGAGTCTCGTTATTATATATTTCGCAATATAATTTTAATAAAAAGTGAACCTAGTTCCTACATTTATCACGTGCCATTCATTTGCATGCGAATAATTACATTTGTTTTTAGAACCGAAGACTCGTACACCCACTAATCGTACTCTTAAATCTACATCGTTGTCGATGGACTAGAACCTTCTCTAGTATCTTTGTCAACGGGGTCAGAAATAACATGAATACTTCGTCGTTGACTAATTAAGTTAAATTACTATAAAGGAGTATAGAATATGTTTACCTGAATTAATGCTTCTTTTGAATTTGATGATACTTGTTTCTGTTTCAGAAAATGCATCAGGCTTTCCAGCCAAAAGTCCAAGTACGACCCCATTTCTAAGTCCGGGATATTTTCTCTCTATCTCCAGCGCTATATCTAAAAAGAGTTTGAAATCATTTTTCGTGGGATAGGGGTTCAACTTAAACAACAAAATGAAAGCAAAGCATAAAGAATTTGTTTGTGTTAAGTAATGGCATAACTTCCATTTATTATTTAATCATCTAATAAAGCTAAATTACTTTTAACAAATATCAAGTCCCTTGTGTTACGACAGGATTGTAAAACCGTGTAAAATAGCATCAATGTCACACCGTAGCGAGCCATTACCGACACCAGAAAAGCTCGTCATTAAATAAATAAAATGAAAAAAACTGATTGAAAAATAGACGTAAAAAGTTTGAATGATGCGCGCCCATTAAGACGTGTTAACTCGTTTTTTTTAATCCTGATTACATTGCTTGACAATAATACCTTTTGTAATCCTTATCATTTAAATTTGTTTTACCTTTTAAATATGATCAACTATCTTGCTTTAATTAACTTCTATAATTACTACAAATTTAAGATTGATTAAAAATTATATTATTTAAAATAAATTTTTTATTTAATTTTAATTCATAAATGATTGTTTTCAGAGAAAATTGCACAAAATATCCTTTATGTTTCCTCAAACTTGCAGGTTCCGACCTTAATATTTAAAACTTGTTGAAAACAACCTTTACGTTTATTTTTATTGCGGGTTCAATCCTTTACAGCTAACCACGTTATTTTCTTCAGTAAAGTTCCCTCACATGCATAACATGTGAGCGTATATTCATCATTTTGGTTGATCTTCTTAAAAAACAAAAAAAAAACGTAGAACCATTTTCCTCTCCACCCACTTCAACTAAAATCCCTAACACACATTCTTCATCACTTTCCACAATGAAAACCCTAGAATCATCACTTTCCACAATGATTACCCTAGAATCAAATGGCATTTTCATATTCATCTTCATATTGTAAAACTTATGTAAAGCAATTTAATATATGAATCTCGTCTAAACACATCGAAGAGAGGCGTAGAGCGTTGCAGACAAAGGCGGGACTAATGACTAATTAGCCGTAGCACGGGCTACGGCTTAACCCCGTATTTACAGTATATTTTTTTTCGGTTTCATACACAGGATATCCCTAAACATATACGAGGATACCTCTAAGAGAAAATATGAAACTTGATATTATTCATTTAGCCCAATACTTGTTTAATAGTTAAGCCCAAATAATAAGATTCATGATAATTAAGCCCAAATTATAATAAAACCCAAATAAATAAAATAATCCATTGATTATGGGCATGGGCGGCAAATTGTAATTGGAAGTTACAGTAATCTTGCTCGTCTTTTTGTGGAAACCGGAACACGTTGTTCTTGTCTTTTGGTTTATTGGGTAGTAAAGCTAGCTTTGGGTTTACCGGTTGCAACCGCAACCGTTGAAGGGTGTTTTTTTCTTCTAAATTTAAGCTCATCAAGATGAATTTACGCAATCGAATGAGCCCAGAATATTTTTACAATGCTATGGTTTGTGTGGTCGAATAAGAAACATTTGATAAAGTAAAAGACGACGATGTGATGGAACGATTTCAAGCTATGAAAAAAAGGGCACATCTATTAGGTATTTGTTTTACTGAAATTTATTAAGGTTTTTTTTTATTATTGTATGTATTATCGTTTTTTTATTATTGTATAATTGCACGGTAAAAAAATTTTTTGGATACCACTGAATTAAGATTTGTTTAAAAAAGTTTAAAAAATATTTAAAAAAGAACGATTAATATGAACTGTTTAAAAACTTTAAAAGACAAACAACTCTAAAAAGAACGATTTTAATAAACAAATGGTTTAAAAAGGAACAATTTTAAGAATGATTGACGATTTAAAAAAATTTAAAAACAAATGATTTTAAAAACGATATTTATAAAAAAACAAAAGGTTAATGAAAATACATATTTATTTGTATATTTAAAACACATTTTGTTAAATGATAATCGTGAAAATAACGAATTAATAAAAAATACCTGTAATAGTTGCTTTAATAATCTCTTAAATATTAAAAAAAACTTTGTAATTATAAAAAAAACAGCCCCTAAGGTATATAATGACCTAGTTACCCTTACACTTAACTGCAAACAAGTAACAAAGTTAGTGTCAAGGGGCTAAAACTGATATAAAAGACAACCTTGAGGTCTGATATGTTAAAAGATTAATTTTTATGCTGAAAATGTTAAATTGACTAAACCACCGAGGCCAAAATAGTATTTTACTCTTAAATCATAGATAACTAGTAAAGACAAATTAAATATCATATTAAACAAATTATTAATTTAAACGTCTTAACTATCGACTTATTCTTTGACAAATATTTTGTGAACTATAGTTTAATCTCTACCCCACAATCTTAACTATCGACTTATTCTTACAAAAGAAGAAAACTAGGAGATAAATTCATGTTTGATGAAAGTTTGTTATAAGCTTATAACCTACCCCCAACCCCTCATCCTAAACGAGCATCGTCAAAAGTAATATGATGAACAAAATAGCCAAATAAATGCTTACCGAACATATCACCCTCCACGCATTTCACAAGAAGCAAACCACAATCTTCAGGTTTCCAACCATCATCACGCAAGTTGGGTGAATTTTCATACAGATACTTCACCACTTCATAATTTCCAAACAAGGCAGCTACATAAAGCGGATACTTTAGTCGATCACCATGGATTGTTGTCAATGCCCTGTCCCTTTTCACCATAATCTTAACCGATTTAATGTTTCCACTTAAAGCTGCTATATAGAGAGCAGTGTGGAAAAATTTATTTTCAAGCCTCAAGTCTTCTGGTGACATCCTAACCACCAGATTTTTCATAAACTTCTCCACATGTTTGCTTCTACTTATGGATGCCGCGATGTGAAGAGATGTTTCTCCATTTTCGGTGATGCTACAATTTACCAAATGCGGTTTCTCTTTAAGAATGACCTCTGTTGCTGTCCAATCACATTTAATTGATGCATCGTATAGAGCGACACGGATTCGAGGTCTTCTTCGTTAGCATGTCCTTCAATGTAGTTCCAATGCAACTATTTAGTTAATTCTCTGTTCATTATTATTTTCACTGAAATTAAGCATTAATTCTAATGCATATAACCAGCCAATTTAAATCCTTCAATTTGGTTTGACAGTTAACACGTTAAAATCCAGCACACTGTACAATAATTTTGGCTTAGTGACATCAAAACTTATACCTATATAGAGGCCGGTTAACATACAAAATGGCTTAACGTTTGAACTGTACGCGATTGTATTTCCAACGTGCGATTTAATTCTTCAACATGCGATTTTGGGTATTTTTCTAAACCATGCGAATTTGGTTTTTAATATAACATGCGAATAATGTTTTTTGTGAAAACATGCGAATTCCAAAAAATCATTGTAACATGCGATTTCTTGGAAAAACCATTTTCTAGTAACTTGCGAATTTTATTTTTTAACATAAAGTGCGAAATAAATGTTGCGTACATTTGGTACGTAAAATGTTTTGTACAATACATTTTCTCTTTATATATATATATATATACAAAAATATAGGATCTGGTTCAAGAAAGAACCAATCTCAGTTATGAGAAGCAAGAGAACTTTTAACGAGTAATATATTGACACCTCACCTTTAATATTCTTTATACGGAAGGGTAATTTTGTAAATAGATTCTCACATGTACCAATGTGTTTCATAAAATCAGACTTATCATCGTATGAAGTCATCTCTATCTCTCCCATAATAAAATAAAATTTACTTTATTATTATATTATCTCTTTCGTAAAATCAAATCCACTCTCCTCTCATGAACACTAAATCAATTTTTCTTCTCAACATTCAACTCCCCCAGTTTTCTGTGCTAGAATCAATGATCCCGTCTCCCACCACACATACAAGATCTTCTTCATATATCCCCTCACAAACAGCTAGGGTTCCATGATTTCGAGCTTCAACAGATGGAGAGAGAGACAGAGAGAACAAGAGGGTAAGAAGGGGACGAAGAGGTGATACGACGGAGAGATTTGACTAGAGAGTAGCCGGAGATGATACGGCGGAGCGAGTTTATGTATAGGGCTTCTTCGTACTTTCTCCAACGAAGTTCATCCTCAATGGTTGACACATTGTTGGTTTTCCAACATTGACCATTGTGAAATGTTTAGCGGCAAAGAAAGTTTTAAACACATAGGTTGAAATGGGGGTTAGGTGGTTATTATTAGGTTGAGTTCATGTGGTGATGCCATGTTTTGAGAAGAAAGTTGCTTAAAAGATTGATCGTTTCATTGACAGGGTAGAGAATCACCCAAACATGAAAAACCAGGTCATTAATGTATGGGGATTTTTAAGTTTCAGATCCGGAAAAGAATTTAAAAAAGGAAAATGGGTGGCCACGAGCCCATGTTGGGTTTGTCAAATCTATGTATTCATTTTTTTACTTATTACATATAGTTCATACGATGAAACTTAAAGAGCTTTGTTAAATTTAACTTTAAAGTTAGTATATTAAGTTATTTTCATTGGGTTTTGTGTTGAGATTTGCTAATTTTGGGCGAATCTTTACTTGTGGGTTTATATACTGAAATATGGGTATGGGGCAAGGTTTTTTTTATTTACACGTGTTAAATAAAGTTGGGTTTTTATCGATTACACGTGTGTAAAATTTGTAAAGTCTCGTGTTTTGTTTTGCTTTTCATGGATCTGATTTAGATGGGTTTTATTTGTTTAAAGGATTTAATTTGGATGGGTTAGTGGCTGGTGGTTCGACGACAAGGCTTAACGGTGGTTCCGACAAAGGGTTTAACGAATGGTTGTTTGACGACAGCGGCTGATATCCCTTGCTTTCGTCTTAGGTTTTTTTTCATGTTTCTGAGAATATGTTTTTATTTTGTATGAAATCCTCGTAGAAATTTTCAGGGAAAGAACCGGTTATTAAGGGTGGAACAGATCCTTCAAATATGGATAACAATCACACCTTTTCTAACCGATTAGGGGTAGAACATGTAAGATTTGAACACACATTTAAAAGTCGATGTAAAATATTTTTGTAAAAGTCGATGTAAGAGTATTTTACATTCGACGTAAAAAATAACTTTTACATTTGATGTAAAAAATTTTCTGTAAAAGTCGATGTAAAAATATTTTTATAAAACTATTGCACTAGAAATACAACGTAAAAATATTTTACACTAGAAATACGATGTAAAAACGATTGTGTTTTTGTGTTCATGTGGGAAACGACGACATATTTTTTTGTAAAAGACGGAGGTAAAATACATTTACATCATTGCACTATCAAAGAAATTCTTTTTATACTTATGATCTTAGGTGTTGCAGTGTCTTTGGCGAACGAGGACGATAAAGATCAAGATTGGCTTTGGCTTTATTTAATTTTTTTTGTTGAAATTAGGGAAGCAATGCAAAAAGGTAAGACGTTGATGAGTTATATTTTGTGTAAATAAAATTTATAACCGGGGTATAAAAAAGTTCACAACTGTGGCTTAAAAAAATTTACAACCGTGGTGTAAAAAATGTTTAAATTTTTCTAACAGGGGGCGTAAAAAAGTTTTGCAACCGAGGCGGGGCGTAAAAAAAGTTTTAAAATGTTTTAAAAGGGGCGTAAAAATGTTTGTAAATTCACGTCTGTAAATTTGCAGTTTTTACGTACGTTTGAAAAAATGTTTTTACATCGTTGCCGAATGTAAAAAAAATTGCGCATGGTGTCGAAAGTAAAAAATGTTTTTTTACATGTGGCAGAAAAAATGTTTTTACGCCCCTGAACGCGCGCTCGAACTCCTAGAAACGTCACGTTTGTGGAATGTAAACGCTCTATTTTTTCTTTGATTTTCGCAGGTGTTGGGGCTTTGCTGTTCAAAAGACGAGGATAACGAACAACAGATGAAGGCCGTTGTGTGCATTTATTTTTTTCGAGACATTTTGGTGATTTTACGTCAACATAAATTTGTAGATATTTTTGGCGAGTGAAAATTTAGCGACTTTTTTTGTTGTATAAAAATGCAATTTTGCATTAAAAATATATTTTACATGTATGAAAATATTTTTTATTTAAATCTGTAGTGTTGAATGAATTTGGTTTGTGAAAAATTAATTTTGTAGGTTTAAATTGTTTTGATGAGACAACTTCAAAAATATAATTCTTACAAAAAAAGTATGTGTAAAAATTGTCGTAGCTGCCCTTTTATGTACTTTAAATAGTTTTTTAGTTAAAAGGCACGGTCCTCACATGTCTTAACTCAAATCACATCTCAGTCATACATCCCATCTTGATCAAAGGATGGGATTAGTTTCTTTGGTTCCCACAACTCAATACAGTTCTCATTTTACCCAACCCATGTATATATATATATATATATATATATATATATATATGTATGTATTGTGTGTGAGATTCATTGTAGAACACTAAAAAGGTGGGAAACCAGGGAACACTCTTACAAAAATTTCAACGTCTTTCCTTATAAAAATGGGTAGAAAGAATTTCAATAAAAAAAATCATTTTTGTAAAAAAAATATTTAGCTTTTTTTTAATTGTTTTTAATTTTTTTTTTATATTTTTGTTTTAACTTTCTTTTTTATTAAAAATGCTTCTACATGTGTTTATAAGAAAAATCGCTGAAATTTAAAAAAAAATGATTTTTAACATATTAAGTTGACTTTTTAATAGTGTTCCCCGGTCCCCACTTTTTTAGTGTTTCCCAATGAACCCATATATATATATATATATATATATATATATATATATAGGGTTAGGTTCATTAGTGAATAACCCTATTGATTGTGAACACTAGTGAGCTAATCATATCCCTTAATTATCAATACACTAGTAAACTAATCCTAACCCTTGATTATCGATACACAAGTGTATATAAAAGTGTAATCAATGGTCGGGATTTGTTCACTCGGTTCACAAATACACTCGTGTTCTCTCTCTCTCTCTCTCTCTCTATGTATATATATATAGGTGAAAGATAAAACGAAAACCCACTTAAGTTGAGATAACATTAGAAAACCCTATGCAACGTTTTTATTTTTTTTTCTAAAAAGAATAGGGGAATGTAACATTAATGTACTTGAACATTTTATAAAAAAATGTAAAAAACACTTACTTGTTTTTTGTTAAAATGTTCAAAATTTATGTGTTACATTTTTTTTTGACATATATAGTATGTAACATGAAATTTTTAACATTTTAAAAAAAATAAACTCTTGGTGTTTTTTTGTGTTTCCTTTATAAAGATGTTGAAATATATGTATGTTACATTTCCTATTTTTTTAGAAAAAAATAAAAATATTACATGGAGTTTTTATAAAGGTTTTTTCAATTTTCTCAACTCAAGCGGGTTTTCGTTTTATCATTCCGTAATATATATAGGGTGGGAGTTGGCTACAAAGTCCATTTTTCCTACAAAGTGTACAAAGTCATAAACACCACAATTTCAGCTATAAAACACATTCAAAACCCACAAATAGCAAAGTGAAGATTACTAAAACGTCATATTTGTGGGTTTTGTATTATGTTTTGGATGATAAAGCTTCAATTATCGAATGACTAGCATTAGTGTGTTTTATGTTGATTATCAAGTTGTGTTTTATATTCATAGTTCTACGATGGTGTGTTTGAAATTTTTATAGAATGTTAGAGTTTGGATATTGTGTTTTAGTGATCTTCACTATGTTATTTGTGGGTTTGAGTGTATTTTATGGCTGAAATGATGGTATTTTATGACTTTGTAAAAAAATAGATTTTGTAGCCGAAACCCACCATGTCTATATATATATATATATATTAAATCAAGCACGCCATAATTTAATTTTAGAGAATTTCTGCCAAATAACATGATGCAGTATAATTTATTTAAGTGCACAACGTCCGTAATTATATAGATTCAAAACATTTATCCTGAACAAAGGATGAGCATGATACTGACACCGTATCGATATCGAATTCTGTCAAAATTAGATACCGATACCGAAATATTCGGTACGGTACGGTATGGTACCGTTATCGGCATCGTATCGGTATGGTGTCGGTATTTGAAGGTAAAATTCGGTATTTTACCGCTACCGTACCAAACTGATACCGATCTAGAAAGTACCGATACTGAAAATGCCAAAAAGTGGATACCGAATCCAGTAACGAAAAAATTCGGTACGGTATTTTTGAGATAGGTACCAGTACGGTATCAATACAATATTGGATACCAAATGCTCGTCCCTAATCCTGAATGATGATTTTGTTTGTAAAAATAGAAGATCACGTAATCGATCTCATTCAGTTAATTAATATGATTTCATTTTGAATAAATCTTGTCATCTTAAAAGGCTAGACGTATGTGTCATCAACATTTATAAAAAAACAAATTAGCAAAATAGGAGAAAATTATGGTGTCACTTATGTTTATAAGAAACACAAGATTGAATTCTACACATTAAAATAAGAGTATATTATATAAATTGTCCTTTATTTAAATAATAAATGTACTTTTGTTCTTTATCTTTAAATATCAAGCAAAATGAACTTTATATTATAAACTTTGTACGTTTTTAATCCTTTAAGCTAATTGATGTTAATTTTAAGTTAACTTTAAGGTAAAAAACTATTTGCCCAAATTATTTGTGAAGAACATAACTTGTAATTTATTAGGTTCTTTTATTTTATTTCTTTTCTTTTTATTTTGTTAAAATTTTCACTATTGTTTTATTGATTACTAATCGTAATTCATTAATTAACATTTTTTTTATAAAAAAATTTATCTTTTTATAATTATTTGTTTGATTATAATGCCCTGCTTGCGGTGTGCACATATAATGTATATATGTATGACGCTCGGGGAGCAAAAGGAAAATGGTACTAACTTTAACGTTATTTTACTAATTCCGTGAAATAACGTTAAAAGAGGCGGATGGTTAATCATACATCATGTGGTGTCGTTGATAGCTGAAAGACACGGGACCAATCGGTCTTTGTCCCAATTGTTTGAGTGTTATGTGCCTTAGGTCCAAGGCTTGATACAAAACTATAATCGAGCCGGGGGTCTCACTGGAAGCAGCCTCTCTATTCATACGAAGTAGATGTAAGACTGTCTACATCTACCCTTCTCAGACCCTACCTTAGCTTTGCTATTTGTAGGATTTTCTGAGTATGATGATGATGTTTGATTATATTTATATAGACATTTTATTTACAAATAATATAATTTTTTATACTATGTTTTAAATAAACCATTGGTGTTATCAAATTATTTTTTATCACTTTCACAATTATTATATATTATACGAACGAAATTTACACCAAAATATGGAGAAAAATAAGCACGTTGGTGTATTCAACGATTTTCTATAAAATATTAAATTTTGTAACGTCATTTGTAAAGCAACCGGTTAATGTCTAAAGTACGCTTATCTCAAAATACAACATTGCGGCATGTTTTTTTTATCTATGTTTAAACTGACCCGTCGTAATGCGTAACCAACGTGCTTATTTTTCTCCATATTTTATTGTATTTTTTTTTTCAAATAGCATATAATAATAATTGTAAAAGTGATAAAAATAAAAATAACGTGATCACACTAACGGTTTATGCAAAAACATAATATAAAAAGTACATTATTTTTAAAATAAAAAAGTAAATAATTTAATCTTACAAATGAAAATAAATAATTTTAAAAAATTGTTAATGAATGAATTAAGAAAATTTTAAAGCAACCGATAAAACAATAGTGATATTAACAAAATAAAAGGAAATAAAATAAAATTAAAGAACTTAAGTTAATTACAAATTATGTCCTTTGTAAATAAACTTCAGATTATATCATTTGGGCAAATTGATAATTGTACCTTAAAGTTAACATTAGTTAGCTTAAAGGATACAGAGCGTGCAAAATTTAAAAAATAAATGACATTTTGCGTGATTTTTTAAGACAAAGGACAAAACAATGCAATTTAGTATACAAATAAAGGACAATTTGTGTCACTTACTCTTAAAATAATGATTATTTTATTTTAGAAAAATAATACTTACACGTTGAAAAGGGCCCTGATTTCTTTTTTGTCTTTGGCCTCAAAAATGATTAAGCCAACCCTTCTTTTTTACGTAAAATTATATCGCATCAAACAGAAAATTACTGTGAATCAGATCTTTGCTCGGTAGGTTCTGTGTTCTTCGTGGAGCTCTGTTGGCAACTGAAGCAGCCGGAAAGTTGACTTGGTGCTTCTGCTGGTGTAAGGGTTTTAACCCAGATGTTTAGGCTATTAGAGCACCTGTTGGGCCTGTTTCCTTCGTCATCTGCACAACACTACACCATTAATAGTGAAGGTGTAAAAGCTAATTGCTTGATACCTTCATGACTTTACAAGAGGTGTAATACCTCTGCCACAGATCAAGGGGGTTGAGCGAACAGTTATTATGAATGAAACTGAAAGGCTTTGATAGTGGTGATCATTTGAGCATGCACTCCATGATTTATATACAATCTAACTCTCCTAAATCAACGCTGAATTGAAGGAAATAATAAAAAACACCAGCAATTATTAATTACCCTTGCCGGCCTGTTATTGGTAATTACAAGATGTACCAAAGGGCTTGTCGCCTACTCCTAGGTCTGTAAACGAATAAAACGTTTATAAACTGTTCGTGAACTTGTTCGGCGGGAAGTTTGTTTATGTTCGTTTATTTAATAACGAACGAACACGAATAAAAAAAATTGTTCGTTTAAGTAAATGAACGAACATGAACACACTCTGTGTTCGTTCATTTATGTTCGTGGACGTTCGATTATGTTCGTTTAAATTTTAGTAAATACATAAATAATTATACTTAAATATATTAGGTTTTCTAACTACCTATATAAATATAACTAATTGGTAATTGAGTTTTCTGGTAATAAAGAATGAAATTTTAAAATTTTTCTTAGATGTTAACTTATCACTTACTTAATATTTATATAAAAATACTACTTAATTTTAGTATCTGTGAACCCTGATTTAGATGTGTTTTCGGATGAATTGTAATACATTAGACTTGTTAGTTTGTGTTCACTAATGTTAAATTGTGTTTGTTTATATTTGTTTAATTAAGTTCATTTGTATTCATCTATGTTTGTTCAATCATGTTAATTTATGTTTGTTTATGCTTATTCAAATATATTCAGTTATTTTTTTTGTTTATGTTTGCTTATGTTCGTCAACTGTTCGTTTAACCTAACGAACACGAACTTGCCCAATTTCTTAATGAACGAACACAAACAAAAAATGTGCTCGATTATGTGTTCGTGTTCGGTTAAAGTTAAATGAACAAACACGAACATGCCTATGTTCGTATTCGTTTGGTTCCTAGTAGTATTAGATGTGTTAGACAGACCGTTTTTTTTAAATAGAATTTAAAAGTGTATGAGTTAGCCCGTAAGAAAATGAGAAAAAAATCAAGACATTCAGTAAAATTTTAATTTAAAGGGTTTGTATGTTAAAAGTAAGCCAAATCATTTCCTAAATACACACGTGCCTTTATTACATATTTTAAGTGTTCACATGCCAACTATCGGTAGGTGTATACGTGTGTTTTGGATTTATCTTCTAATTTTAAAAGAAGACTTATGCTAAGTGTTTTGGATTTATCTTCTAATTTTAAAAGAAGACTTATGCTAAGTCTTTCTTTTTTTTTTTCTTAAAAAAAGTCGAGGTTAATAAATAAAAAATTGCAAGTGGTTTCAATAATCTCGTACAGCAAAGATTGAGGTAGACCCAGCTCCTTTAAATTTTAATTTATATCTATAATAGGTTAGAACCCGTGTATTATATAGGTTGAATAAATATCTATACTCACAGGTCAAATAAATGTTATTTTACATGTCTAATAATAAAAAGGTTAAAAGTTAGGTTTGTTTTTATAAACTAATCTCAATCAAATAAAAACGTCTTTCCTAAAGCTTATAAAACATGACCAATAAGAGTTAATAAGATATATATACCATCACATTTTTGTATAATATCATGTCTATTATATTAAGTATAATATCCTTATCAAACTATAAACATAATGTTAACTTTATATTAACATTAAAACATGTGAAATAATAAATTAGGTAATGTTATAATATATTTTTTCTATTTTGATTAATTAATATATTAGTTACCGTTAGAATATTATAGTTATCTAACAATATTAAGTTTGTTTTTATAATAGATACTTTGGTTTATTTAAAAACATCTTATCTTAAATTAATAATTTAAAATTTGAAGATAATATTTTATTAAAGAATAGAAGGATTCTATTTTAAATTAAAAGTATGAAAAAATTTTATATTAATTTATTATTTAATTAATATAAGATAAGCATGAAAAAAAGACGGGAAAACAAAATATTAGATGGATCTAATGAATGACAAGTGCCACACATTGGGTGACTTTATTATATAGTATAGATTTAAGATTAATTTCATTTATATCCTTACAAACTTTAAAAATATTATATATACCTAACCAAAACTAAAAATATCATATATATCCTTATAAAGTAGTTAAAATATCAAATTAAATATACCTAATTTATTAAAAACAATCTAATCATTTTACCATTATCTTTTTAACTTCAAGTTATCATATATACTCATCTTTTAACTTCATATATTTCTATATAACATATTTTTAGCTTAAATTTTATTTAAGCTATTCTTATCTTTTTTTTTACCGATAAACGATAATACACTCCATATACAATATTTCATCTAGATAAATTATGCTAGAAATGAGTAAAATTATTATTTATTAAATTGTTTTTAATGAATTGGGTAATATATATATATATATATTATGTCAATTACTTTATAAGAGTATACATGCTATTTATAATTTTGCATGAGTATATATGGTATTTTGCAAGTTTGTAAGGGTATATATGAAATTTCCCTAAAAATACATGTAACAAATCTTGAAGCCTATTATAAATAGTGTTCTTTTAATTCTTTTTTTTATGTTTCTTATCCTATAGTGGTACTTATCTTGTCTACGTCTTACACTAACTTGCTTTTTAACTTCGTGTTTACTTTTTCCTACGTTTTACATCACTCGGTGATTCACGTTTTTATTTTATAATTTTACCGATTTTAGCCTTCGTTTACTTACAATGTAGCACGGTTTTACGGCCCCCCACATCCGCAGCGCTGGTCAACATTGGCACCGGTACCATATTTGTTTTTTTTGTTTTTTCTCTACGCTGTGGTATAAAATTTGATGAACACATAGCTATATTCTCAATAAAATGTTTTTTTGGTATCGTAAGCTATATCGAGTGCTTGTACCATAACGAACCAAACCAATATCAATTGAACAACACCGGTGCCGCTACAAATATTTGTTTTATGGTTCTCTATCGATGTATAACACATGTTGTTTGCTACGCCCAGTGTCGGTATCATACTGGTACTGTAATGAACCGAACTAATACTGATCGAAAGCTCACCACGGAACGCAGGGGAATTCCACTAGTATATAACAAATCTTGAAGGCCCTTATGAATAGTGGTCTTTTATGGTTCTTGTCTCATAATGGTTCTTTTTTGTCTTTTAGTGTGTTTTCTGTGTTTTACAACAGCTTGCGTTATAAATTCGCGTTTGCCTATGTTTTACGTTTTTGTTTACGTTTTTTCTCAATTTTGGTTGTCGTTTGCTTACTACTTAGCATGGTTTTATGACCCTCGTGTCCGCAACATGGGGTCAGCATCGGTATCAGTACCGTATTTGTTTTTTTATGATTTTCCCAACGTGGTGGTATAAAATTCATTGAACATAGAATTATGTTCGCAATATTTTTGTTTGCTGGTATTGTAAGCTATGTCGAGTGTAGGTAACATACCGGTACCGTAACGAACCAAACCAACCGAACAACACCGGTACGTGTAAATGTATTTGTTTTTATGTTTTCAATCGATGTAAAACACGTGTCGATTATTATTCCGAGTGACGTGATCATGTTGTTATTATAATGAACCGAACCGATACTAATCGAAAGGCCACCACAAAACACAAGGGAATTCCACTAGTATATAACAAAAGGCAACTAGTTGAACCATGCCTTTTGTATTATATTTATTTTCTGTTAATTTATTATAATAAACTTATATTATTTTTATTATTATAAATATTTTTTAGTATATTTTATTTTACTATTATAACTTTTAATATACGATATTTACTAGAATTACGAGCCTTTCTTTTCAACATGCTTATTTTTTCCTATGTTCTGATATAAATTTTACTCAAAAAAAAAAAAACTCGTGAATAGTAAAATACAAGTAATCGAACCATAAGTGTACATGCCATTAAAGCTACTTCACCATTTAGTTTTTGTTATATGCCAGGTATACTTTTCATCATTCTGTTGGTATAATATAATGTTTACAACATGCTTACTTTTTTTTAACATTTCGACAAGAGGTTCGTACAAAATCGAACGTGTCAAATATAACATATATTTGTTGTTCATTACCATAAGGAACCAAATGTTTGAATCCATCGGTATCGATATTCATTTTTATGTTTGTCTCGACTTGGAGATGATGTGACAACCCGTACTAACGGGGTTAGCGACGTTTAGTTTCGCGATTATCAATTACGTGTTAGTACGCTTTACTTTTCACCTCACACGATTTGATATAACTTAATATATTTAATAAACATCCAAACTAGCAATATATATTTCTGTACGAAACAAATGACTCGGAACCGAAACTCGTTTACATGACCTGACCCAAACCCATGAAACCGAAGCCCAATCCCACATCCTTTGCGGCTCTGTCGTGGGCCAACATAAACTAAACCCAAATACCCTAAACCGCCCCACCATACTTGCGGCCCAAGAGGGTTGCGGCCCAAGTTACCCAAACCCCCTATTCCTTTTATACGTATGTTGCATGTTTTCCCCATAACTTGAACCCTAATATGCGAACTGCTCTCTCTCTCCCTCTACTCCTTCTTGATCAACGACACACAAGGCCACAATTCATCGATTCAAGCTTGTATCGGTTCTACACCACTCCTATAACTCGGTAATTCTTATAATATAGTTTTGGTTCTTGATTAATCTTGTTAACTTGGCTGCGTTTTCTGGATTGTTAATGATTCTTGAAGTTTTGATGATTACTAATATTATAGGGTTGCTAGAATTCATTGTTGTTGGTGTTATGATTGATCATAAGTTCGGTTAAGTTGCTAGGGTTTTGATTATGGGTTGGATCTTGTGGTTGTGATGAACTAATTGCAATATGATTTAATTTAGGATGATAATCTGCTGTGATTAAAGATTTTAGGTTGTTGGGTGCACTAGATAATCGTTTATGGGGTTCGGGTGATGAAACATAATATGTCTAGAAAGTTACAGCCGACTTTAATCGGCTGTAACCGGGTCAAATTTTTCAAAAATTGATGTTTCTTGGGTCTAAGATGAACTTCCAGGAAAAACCTTTCAAACCCAACTGGAATCGCATTTTTTGATGTCGTTTGGTATTTTAAATGATTTATTTCATGTCAAAGTCTAGGCTGCATTTTCTGTCAGAATTTGTAGCACATTACGAATGTCATAACTTAATGTAGGAATTGAGTTATGATCTCAAATTTTTAGTGTAGGTAGTTCCAGGAGGTCTTGAAAATCTCCAACTGGATCTTAGTAAAAAGAATAAACGAGGATTTTCAGATAATTTTTGGCATAAACTATCATTAGAAAGTTGTAAACCAGACCTAGGTGTAAAGAATGATTTTTAGTGATTTTTCTTTAAAGATTGGGTCATGAGAAAAATACAAAAGTATTCAGGAACTAAATGGCACGTTGAGTTAAAATATCTTAATTTTATGAGTCCGTTTAGTATTTTGAATAAATTCTGGAAAACAACCTAAAAACCGACATGAAACTTCAATGAGCTGAAAATGTTTGTGAACGTTTTAAATATGCTTATATGTTGCAAAAAAAGTGTTATATGTTATCAGAAACCTTAACGGGTGTCTATGAAGGCGTTATGTGGAAATAGACGATCACCTACTCAAACTTACCTAAACTTGTGATTGCATGACAACGTGATTCGGTGACTATGTGTTAGACTACGTGTAGGATTATACATTGAACTAATGGAAACGGTAAACATATCATGACAAAGTTGACATTCCTAGTTACCTTTCAAGTTTAATACCGAGCAAACTAAGGTGAGTTCACAATCATTTTTCAAAAGCATGCGTTCCTAGTTGGAACAACTCTTTTTACGGTAGCTCTATATGGGGATACGCGTGTGTTCCTTGCATTAACCACTAAAACATACTATCCACTGGAGGTGGATAGTACACTTAGACTAAACGAAAAACTCTATCATGAAAGCCTTGTATTTTACCGATTAGATTGTCGGGTGGGCATACGCGGGTATTAGTTGATAGCACTATTAGGTTTGAAAAACCTCACACCGTGCTGGAGGCCGGGTGTGAATTTCTAACCTTCACTTTGCATTAATGTTGATAGACACTAATAAGGGCACAAATGAAATGTCAGCATTCGCTACACAGCTTAGTCATGTGATGAGGGTTAGCTACCCGAGTCATACTTAAATAAAAAACATTATGAACTTTACTTTTGCTAAACTCAAACTTGTGAATTCATCAACTTTATTGTTGACACGTAGTTGCATGCCATGTAGGTCAGTAGGTATAACTATGGACGCGCAGTGCAATCGGCTAGAGTGGGTGGTTTGTTAAAATTTTATGTTTTGAACATTTATTAAACTTGTGGTTTTTAAGTTCTTGATGGCTTTTACTTTATTTTTCCGCTCCATTATAAATATGTTTTGGACAATTAAGCACTATCACTAATCATGTTATTAGTGAAGTTTGTTGGTTCAACATGATTAGTGGTTAGATCCTAGTCAGACACACGACTCGTGGTAAAACTCCGCATGTGGAAATTGAGGGTGTGACCGATTGGTATCAGAGCCATTGGTTATAGTGAACTGGGTTTAAAATACAAAATATTTTTTTATGATAACCAGACTATAACCATTCTTTATTGGAAACCACAATGACACCACACTCTAGATTGCAAGGTTCGTCATACATAGATGCATACATTATACTCATACTTGGCATCTACGTGTGCATAAGTGAATATTTTACAACATCCTGAATTATGTGCAAACTAAAATATGTAAACATGAGTTAACAATAAATTCCCCTAACCCTAATTCAAAACCACAACACGCTAGTGGCAACGAACCGGTCGTTCCTGAACCACCAACTCAATCACAATACCCAACCCATTTACTCCAGATCAAAAGGTTGCAAGCTCAGCTTAAAACCGTCCAAAACCATACAACCAACGCGTCCATTTGCGTACAATACCCATGATTTAACGTTACAATAAAAGGTTCCCAAAAGTCATACTCGACATTTTTCTCACATCCCAAAACCTAACAAAGAATATAACTTTCTACGGGGTCATACCTTCGCGTACGTGATGTCCTTGACGCGTCTATTTTACTCTGAACTCCTAACACAAAATGCGAGTAGAATCTTGTTTCACCCATAACTTGACCATACGACATCCGTTTCATGTGTTCTACCCGATCCATGCAATCGTCTCAACATGACCGACATCTAAAAACTATCGGCGTCATCCGCTGATGCAGCCGCTGCTGCTAGAATACAGATCTGACTCTCCGTACGTTTGGTGTTGCGTGTCAATATTCGAGTATACCAGAATTGGCCCAAACGAACTTGGATTTAGGCGAATAATATGTCCACACGTTCATGTCGACGAGCTACATCATCTCCACCTATCGCCGTTGTCGGAAACCGCCGCCACAGTCAACAAAATAGTGGCTAGAAGTCACAGGTTTGCACGTTTATCACCGCGCAGCTCGAAACCTTATCATCCGAACTCCGTCTCGGACAAACGATATATCCACGGGACCGTGACGCAACGAACTTCCAGTCTGTGTCATTGCCGATGCCAGTCACTGGTGGAGCTGCCGCCGATGACCAGACTAGTTGTCAGAATTCTTTGGTTATTTGTCGGATTCTTTATTTTTTTCTTAAAATCCTCGCCTGAGCATCACCAACCTCCCGTTCCTTCGATTCACGACCAATATAGCGAAACCCTAACAACCATATCACAATTCCCAACGATCACAAGGATACCCCCTTCTTACCCTGTTATGTAGTTAATCCATATTCTCACTTGATTTACACCTTAGCATATCCAACTCTGCAAATGGATTTCCCCAAATGGTTCGATGGTCTTAGGGACACTGGAAGACGGAGATACAAATTTGTCAACACTCTGATGAAAGCGATGACGTAAACAATTGTCTTACCCCTTTAATTGCAAGAGTCGTTATCATGTAAGAGTTTTCTTTTTATGCGAATCTTTTCACTAGCCTTTGCATTGGCCGATGCTTACCGTTTAATGTGATATCTAGTTACTATTATCGACTTAGCAAATCTCTTATTCCATTTTCATGGTCACACTACATATTCCCTCCTCCATGCAGAAACTCCAATAAGACTGTGCTCTAGCTTAGAGTACTTGATAAACTCAACTTTCAATCCTTGGTGATCACTTTTTGAACTCTGAATATGGTGGGTGATGTATTATTAATACGACCATATCATTTCGAACATGTTTTCGCATCTTCGTAATGAAACCTCTTGACGTCATGTAACACCTCGTAAAAACTTGTCCTATAAATTTCCGACACGTGTCCCGCTGATCCTCGTTTGCCACGTGTTGGCCGAGAGGAACCAAAAGCGTCGTTATGTTAATTTATAACCTCTGAACGACGGCTTTATAAAGTCGGGGGATTAAACTTGATCATATGCCAATTTTGACTTTTGAAGGGGTCTTACGGACCGTAACTATGCTTGGTTACGGACCATAAGACTTAATAAAGAATTGGATCACAGAGGCGGTTACGGACCGCAAAGCTTAATGCTGTCCGTAACCATTCAAAACCTGTGGGTGCCTGAAGGCCTTACGGACTGCAAGGCTTATCCCTTACGGTCTGTAAGGGACTGCCAGTGGCAGAATGCTTGGCAGCTTCCTACCCTGCCATCTAGCTCGCCATTGCCACTTCTTTAGCAGCTTGTGCCATGACTTGGGACACTTGGGGACCTGCTAGGACACCCCCACCACCTGGCACTACCTCCATGCTCCCTCTTCACTATAAAAGGGCACCCTCATTGCCTCTCAAACTTGCTCATCATCTCTTGCTCTAGTTGGAAGTTCCTGAGATCTTTGGGGACATCCCTGAGCTTATAAGCTTCTTCTTGGTTCACTTGTAAGTGTTCCATCTTGCTTAAGTCATTTTTGTTAGGCTTTAAGCCAATGTCAAAGCGTTTACATAGCTTTAACCATTGGCTCCATTATAGTCCATCCATTGTTTGGTACGAACATGGGTACGTGATCGTAATTAGGTAGGTGTTAATCCCTTAAAAGGGCACCTCCTAATTACCACGTTTGCTTGGTCAATTGACGGGTCAAAGTTATTGTCAATAAAAAGTCAATGGGTCAGTTTTGAAATAAATTCATATTTAGTAATGTAGGTGTTATAAAACATGATTTATCACTTTAATAACTTGGTAATAATTAGAAGAACATGTGTGAACATGTTCATCCCGTCAATCCCAGGTCTAAGGTCGGTTCGCAACCGAAAGTCGCAAAGTTTGACTTCTACTTTGACTTTCGGTTCTGACCTGAATTAACAACTTTAGTTACTGATTCTAAATTGCATTATGACCATGTTATGTTATAGTATAACCCTCTGGAGTTATATTAAATGGTCATGTAATAATCCGAGTTTGTATCCGCTAAATATGCTAAACTTTGCTAAAAAGCCCCTTTTGTTCAAAAATAAGATTTTAAATATAAATGAGCATACAAATGACATGTAAACTGATATGTTAAGTTGTTTAACTTATTTTAAGGTCAACATTCTGATCATAAACTGAATTTTGATTAAAAAGGCGCATTTCATACTTTAAAGTGACCAAAATCGCCTCTTTTGGCGTATAAAATGGTTGAAACATAATTTTGACATCAAAACTCTTTACCTACTGATGTAATATCATAATTAGGATTATTTGGGTTATCAATTCAGATTATCAACTGAGTTTATACACAAGTCCATGTATTAAGTCCTTAAATGACGATATTGCCCTTACGACACCTAAAATGGGTATTAATCATTTTTAATAAACAAAACCTTTTACCTATTGATGTATTATATATAACATATTTCTATCATATAAACCTAACCATAACATCAGTTTTACTCAAACATCAATTAAATCGTCATTTAGCGACTTAATCGTTGTTTCGGCGCGTAATATGGGTTAAAACCATATTAGGGCATCAAGACTTGATACCTACTGATTTCAAAACTTATTTTATATATATCTACAGTAGGTACATGATCTAAACTCAGATTCCCAAATATGTTGTCATGTGATGTGTGAAATGACCAAAATACCCTTTCAGGGCATACTTTGGTCTTAAACTATAAACCCCTCATATACTTGATATCCTAACGATATAACATCATAGATTAACCATTTTTACAGGATGTTTATGACCATGACATCAGCTTACTTGCAAGCTCCTTTTACAAGTTGTAAAATGACCAAAACGCCCTTTTGAGACGTAACTTGATTTTAAAACCATAACGGGCATACATATTGATATCCTACTGATATTACAACATGTTTTAAATATTATGGCATATGGAACTTGTATACGACTCATCCGGTTACCTGGTTTCTCTTATATACGTACGGTTAAGACTACGTGACTAGTTTATGTAGTTTAACCAAAACGGGTTTAACCATATCTTTTTTATATCAAAATCCAGAATGTAATATGTTTACCCATATTAAACGAGTCTTATTACTTGTCGGGTTTAAACTACATTCTCTTCCGGTCATCGCTTAATCTAGCGTTTAGTACCATAAATATCTTTTTAAGCCAGCCGGTCCGAGTCTATGATGTAGATATGACCCGTTAACATTCTAATTGGTTAAAAATACCATCATTCCATACTAAAACCTCCCAGTAGATTGATATCTAAGCTTACTTTCTTGATTATTGGCTAAGTTATTATCTTTATTGAAGAATTAGCTCAGGTAAATATTTTTAGCCTATTTTCCCTGTACGGGCTTGGGATACGGTATAATAATACTGCTTGGTCGGGGTATGGGATCATGTTGTCGGATTGTGATTTAACTAAATCTCCATAACCCGCTTTATTCTGTTTTGTTTGATAACTTAAACATTGGGGGTTAACTCGACCATGTCCTGGATATCCTCGGCTCATTTAAGTTACTAATGGCCACGACCTTAAGCGCGGGGTGTAGGCATACACCTGTCAGATGCTAATGCAAAATAATATTAAATCCTATTGGTGGATTATTAGTGGTGTTTCGGTTAATTAGGTTATTCGGTTTCTGCACCGGACCCCATATGTATTGACAAACATGTAATGTTGTAAACAAGGTCATTTTGAACTATCCCAAGTTATTTATAGAATGTGCCAAGTGCACTTAAAACAATTTTGAAAGATTTTCAAAATGTGTCGGTTATTAGTATTTACCAGTGTAAACTGACGTATTTTCAAAAGATTAAGTTACAGGTTTCAGCACGTAATAGGCCAGGAGCTGCTTGGTAGTGATATAAGAGGATCTTGCAAGTCCTTAGTTGCCTGAAGTCTATTGACCAAATATTTTGTATATTTATTTCGATCCACTTGTGGATCTTTTATTACAAGCCATGTATTTATTATTTGAACTTTGAACATTCGGTTTGTAAAAATATTTTATATCCAAGACTTCCACTGTGTTGTGTTTGTTTGACTATGACGATACCAATCTTACGTCACAATATTCCCCACCCGGATACATGTGGAAAAAGGGGTGTGACATAGCAGGATCATCTACTACAACCAACTACAACCGAAATAGCAGGATCAATATCTACCATGATACCATGATCAATATCAATCAATTTCAAATGCAAGGATCTAGTTTTTTTTCCAAAATCGATCTGAGATCGGGCTATCATCAATTGAGAGTCTGAGGTGAAAATATATCCAAAACAACTTTCAGAACTCGGTACGACCATTACGAGTTCCTTGTTATGCTATTTGGGTTAACAAATGCCCCAGCAGTTTTATGGATCCCATGAACCGAGTGTGCAAACCCTAACTTGACAAGTTCGTCATTGTTTTCATTGATGATATCCTAATCTACTCTAAGAGCCAGGATCGACTATATCAAGAATTGGCTTGCACCTAAAAATCCAACTGGAATCCGCCAATTCCTTGGTCTCCTCAGGTTATTACCGTAGATTCATCGAGGGATTCTTGAAGATCGCACAACCTCTTACTACTCTAACTCAAAAGGGTACCACCTACAAATAGGGTGATGCTCAGGAATATGCATTTCAAAATCTGAAAAAGAAGCTCAGTAGTGAACCTATTCTATCTCTACCTAAAGGCACATATGATTTCGTTGTCTACTGCGACGCATCCATTCAAGGACTCAGTTGCGTGTTGATACAATGCAAGAAAGTCATTGCTTACGCGTCTCGACAACTCAAGGTTCATGAAAAGAACTACACTACCCACCATCTGGAGCTGAGAGCTGTCGTCTTAGCACTCAATATATGTAGACATTATTTGTACGGTACCAAGTGCACGATATACAACGATCACAAGAGTCTCCAGCACATACTCAACCAAAAGGAGTTGAACATGCGATAACGTCGAGGGGTTGAACTCCTAAATGATTATGAGTGCGCCATCAAATACTATCCGAGCAAGGCTAACATTGTAGCCGACACCCTCAGCCGAAAGAAAATTTAGCCCAAGCAAGTTCGTGCTATACAACTTACAATCTATTCGAACCTTTACGAGCAAATTCGCAATGCTCAAGTTGAAGCACTAAAGGAGGAGAACCTTCTAGCTGATGCCATGTGGGGCAGGAGAAACAACTTGAAATCAAATTTGATAGTATTCACTACTTCATGGAGCGTATATGGATTCCATCCTACGAAAATCTGCGAGAGCTTGTGACGGACGAAGCACACAAGTCTCGATACTCGATATATCCTGGTTTTGACAATATGTATCACGATCTGAAGGCACTGTACTGGTGCCAACATGAAGGAAATTATAGCGAAGTATGTTAGCAAGTGCTTGACCTTCGCTAGGGTCAAGACCGAGTATCAAAAGCCGTCCGGGTTACTTTAACAACCAGAACTACCAACATGGAAATTGGAGTAAATTTCCACGGACTTCGTTACCGGACTACCCAAAATTCAAAGCGGAAACGACACCATCTGGGTGATGGTGGACCGCCTAACTAAATCAACACACTTCCTCACGATCAAAGAAACCGACAAATATGATAAGCTTGCAAGTTTATACTTGAAGGAAGTAGTCTCGCGGCATGGAGTGCCCACCTCTATCATCTCCGATCGTGACCCTCGTTTCACGTCCTATCTGTGGCAATCTATGCATAAATCATTTAGCACACGTTTAGACATGAGCACAACCTATCACCGTCAAACCAATGGCCAGACCGAACACACCATCCATACTCTAGAAGATATGTTGCGAGTATGTGTTATGGATTTCTGTAAGTCTGGGAATTATCAATTGGATATCACAAACACAACTCTAAGTGCGTAAAACAAAGAATGGTGTAGATCAAGAAAGTCGATTGTATATTAGATTGCACACAATCTCAAGGATTGTCTGGTACAATGTCGTCCAAGTAACAAAACAATCAAGAACCCTAACAATACTAAGTGCATCCTATTTATAGATAATAGGGAGCGACCTAGTAACAAAATGGGCCAAGCCCCAAAACGTACACCTTATAGTTACTAGCCTAATACACTTAACTAACCAACCCAAAACAAACGTATACAAGACAAATGTAAACCTACTAAGCCATGCCCTTACAATATCCCCTAGGTTTATATTGTCTTGGTAATTTAAGCTTTACTTGCGTTTCTCCTTCTTTTTCTTCAAGCCAGCTTCTAAAATCTTCTTTCCAATATAAGGACCAAAAGCTGCGTCTCAACTCTACCTCTGATCCCTGACCATAGCTTCATGTTTATGATTTGAGCAACTCCACCTGTATATGATTTAGCACACACTTCATACTGAGGATCACTCTGAATCTGAGATCTTCCAAGTAGATCAATATCTCTTTCTCCGAACCTCATCAGATCACTAACGTCATTGATCCTGTACTCTTCATGTTCACAAACAATGTCAGCTTTACCAGTAATAGGATCATACATCCAAACCTTAAATCCATTCAAACTGTCATCAGGAAGATCCTTAAGCAATCGAATAGTATTAGCTTGTTTAGTCGGGGCCACATCACTGTCTTCAGAGGTTGATTGGTGGATGTATCGATCACGTCTTTGTGCACTTTCACAAACGACTGTTGCAAATTCATGTCTTTAAAATTAACCAACGCTTGTTGTTGCAGCTTGTTATCAAAGTTCCATCCTATCTTGTAATTTGGATTCCTACACTGATCATGATATGGAGCTTGACTCAATTCACGATGATCGAATGCCATCCAGGATTCAAATGAGCTTGAGGAGTTATAATATTCCACTTTCCCATTTTTTTCTGGTAGCTAGATACATCCCCTTTTCATCATTATACACTCAACTCTTGATCCCATACCGACTTCCATATCTATCAAATCTATCTCTTCCGGTAGTCACCACATAGCGATTAGGCATATCTTGAAATCCATAATTTTTCTCACTACCCACATTTCTCATAATCACCTATTTTTGTTTCCTCTTCTGATATACCCCAGGAGCAGGATCTTGGAGATACTTTTTAACGCTTCCTCATGTTCTTTATCCATTTGCTCCTTTTCAGCTGCGATATATTCTTTAGGGGGCTCAGCAAACTCCTTGCCAAACTTTCCTTCTAATTTCTGCTTCAAATCGATCACCACTGCAGAAAGAGATCCAAGATTTGTTTCTAGTTCTTGAATTTGCCGATTCTTGTGGGTAATTTCCTCTAACAGGCTAGCAATCTGCACATCTTTGAAAATTTTATCTTCTTCAAGAGCTGTGATCCGTTTCATCAACACCCCAACATCAACATCACCAAACAGATCCTCACTATCTGGACTGCTAACAACCTTTTCTTGAACAGGTTTATCTGTCGTAGCATGATATCTCACCACTTGTTGCAATAACGATGCTGCCTTAAGCACTTCAGCTTCAGAAGGACCACTACTCGATCCTTCTCCAGGTTTAGCAGCATGCATGTACATGGCATGGCAGCCCTTGGGTTGGTAGAAAACTTAATGAATGCATCACTTACGGGTGTTCCAGTAGTACTAACAGGTTGTGAAGTAGTAACTACAGGTACATTCACTTTAGGACTAGAACTCTACACGTCTGTCATCTCACGGCTGAACCTGGGATCCCTTCGACTTCGTTTCCCAGGTTGATGATCAACCGTAGGATCTTCTTGCATCAATTCAGGCTCAGCAGACACTTGTTCTGAGGTTATAGTATAGGGAGGAACCACACCCAACACCTGATCTTCAATGACTTTCTTTGCTGTGAAGCTTTCTTTCTCAATCTCTGTTTCATCTTCACCCATATTCTCATCGATCTCCGCATCAGCCATAATGCTCTCTTCAAACACACTCTGTATTTTCTTCCTCACTCTCCACTTCAGTTAGGTTGATATTTTCCACCGGCTCCTCAACTCTTGGTGGTGCATCTATAATTTGTACATCATGTTCATTAGCCACACTTGCATTTACTGTTGCAGCTACCGGTTCCACAATTTCAGGAAAAGCACCAAATCTCTCTAATGGTTTCTTGTTCTGATACTGCACCAAATCATCTATTCTCACTTGGTTTAATAAACTGAACACCATGTGATTCATCAACTTGGTGTCATAAATGCTAACAATTTGTGGCAGAAACAGGTACTTGGGTTCCAAAATCATTTGAATGAACCTTGGGAACTTCAACCAGTATTTCTTGTTTATTGTATTGACATTTGCAAGCATATCTTCAAACACACATTTGGAATAATTGAACTTCCATCCTTTAACAAGAGCAACCATTCCTGAAGTTTGTCTGATAGTAAGGGTATCGATTCCGCTCTTGTTTCCACTGATGCAGACTAAATACACATGAGCAAAAAACCTCCAATAAGGATGACGCAATTTCTCAGTAGTGGGAGGATAGGTGCCTTCATAGCTCATTCTCGTTAAAACGGGCACAATCTGTTTTTTTGTCAAACTCTATGGGGTCATCAGCAGCATCTTCAAATAGCAACACTTCCCTGATCGTCTGCTCGGTAATGACAATTTCCTTTTGCTGGACAGTTAAACTAATAACTTTTTCGGTCTTCTGCGCCGTTGCATTATTCCAAAAATCTGTGATCCAATCTTCATGTATAATTGGATTTTCTCGTAATGCGTGTGTTACACCCCAACCGATGGCGGAAACATCGGGGCGCGACACTAGGCGAATCAGATTGCTCAAGAGAAATCCATAACGACTATTTAAGCGATAATATTTAAGCGTTAAATATCTCATACTATCAAACATAAAATCCTCAAATAATTATTACAAATATCAAACAATCTCTCAAACATACCAGTCCGATCTTCCCTAGATTTCTATTACATTTCTAGAGATTAAATCTTAAATCCATTTCAGCAAGAAGTCATCAACCTGCCACATATGTTAAAATAAACGTCAATACAATAAAGTAAAGGTGAGAATACAGGTTTGCATACATAGTAGATATAGAAAGCGTTTAGCATACACCGCATGACATACGTAGGAGATGTGAACTATGTATCTACTTAGATTCAAGTAAACCAACAAACCGCGAGTGCGAGGCACGCGAACAAGTGTCCACGTCCTAAAGAGAAAATAAATGTGAAATAAAAATGCGAGCCTTAACAACCCCGGGCCTCCGGGTGGCGGGTCAACCTCTAGCAAGCTATCATGTTAAGGGTGGCGTACTAGTAATCAAGTAACACATACAATTCAGCAGATTTCACGTATAGTCATGTATTAGCGGGTTGCGAATAAGCATTGAGAGTTGTGTGATGTGTTTTGATATAGGAATATATGTGACACCCAAAAGTGCGTTTAAGCGTAAAAGGGTTCAAGTATACTCACAGTCGGTGCGTTAAGAGAGAGAGATGGGATCTGATATGGATTGAAGGGAGCGCCGGTTCAGCCTGTAAGCGAACAGAAGTGCATCAGTCTTCCGAATTGCTGAAACGGTCGAAAAGTGAAGGAGCAGAGAACGAGTTCGGGCGATTTGGTACAAGTTCGGGCGAAATTGTCTGTTTTTTCTTACACAAAATATAAGTTCGGGCGAACTTGCCTTGTTTTGTTGAAGTTTGAACAAGTTCGGGTGAACTTGACTAGTTTCCTTGGAAACTATACAAGTTCGGGCGAACTTGGTTGGTTTTCTTGAGAATTGAACAAGTTCGGCCGAAGTTGATCATCAATTTGATGACAACTTCGAGCGAACTTGATCTATTTGGTGCGAACTTGGCTGTTTTGGTCACCAAATCATGCGTTTTCACGTCGTTTGCTGAGGAAATCGAGTGCCCATCCCTCCAACCTTAAGCTACTGAGCAAAACATAGGCTGGAGAGGTCTTTTGGAGCGAGTTTTAGCCATTTTACAGAAACTCGGGCTAATCGGGCGAACTTGATGGTTCGTACGGGTTAGTCCAGTTTGTGCAAAGTGACGATTTCATCCATGTGCTTCCGGATCTAAGATCTTGCTTGACAATGCCTCGTCCCACTTCATCGTGAACGAAACACACGTCATTAGTCCGTATTTTGTGTAAAAAATCAATGTTCTAAAAGGTTTTTCTCAGATCTAACACTTGGTGAGTCGAAACCATCAAGATTTCTAGCTTGGGAGCCACTGCTTAGCCCAAATAAACTCGTTTAGCGTAGACCTAAGCGAAAAGTAGAAGTTTTGTAGAAAAAGATGAAGATTTTCATAAACATAAGAGATTTGATGAAAACGAAGGTAATCCTAGTGCAAAATCGTTGTAAAATGTTGTTGTTTTGCATAAAACGGGTTGATTCTTACTTGGAAATCAAAGGTCTTCGGTTTTGGGAGTTTTCGGGCGAACTTGCAGCAGGGAGAGCATGAATGGAGGTGCTGGGTATTTATAGGTGAAGAGGATTTGAGGGTAGCAGAGACCAAGTTCGGCCGAACTTGACACTTTCCAAGTGAACTTGGCACAAGTTTGGGCGAATTTGGCCAGTTCAGCATTGGTAAGTGCAAGTTCGAGCGAACTTGTTGTCAAGTTGGTGTTGAGGTGGCCTGGTCAAGTTCGGGCGAACTTAGGATACCCAAGTTCGGCCGAACTTGGCCTATTGGCTAGGTTTTGTTCCTTATTTTCGCGTTAGGTGTTCGTTTGGCAATTCGATTCGTATTAGATAGTTATATTAAGCGTTTTAGCGATGCGTTAAGCGTTGCGTTATTAAATAGATGCGATTTAGCGATTCGAAGAAGCGAGAGCGATGTGATAGCGAGTATAATCATAAACCATAAAGCACACATAACACATATATAACATAATGTAACATAATTAACTGCGTTTGTGATGGGATGTGATAAGCGATGGCACGAGCGTTTATTAAATAATAACACACTCGGCGCTTAAAGTAACATAGTCACTTGTGATGGTGTTGAGTTAGCGTTGCGTTTAATAGGCATTTAGATGTAATATAGTTGTGACAAAACATAATTATTTAACATAAATCCTTCCTTTAATCGAATCCCGGATTACAACAATAGATTTAAATGAAATAAGTGAAAACAAAATAACAACAAAAATGCGAGTTGTTACAGCGTGTCCTAACCGGAAAGTATTCAGTCCCACGATCATCGACTTAAACTCTTCATGACCTTTCGGTGGTTCTCCTAGACAGTAGCAGATATTCATACTCTTTTCAAAGCTGGGAACGTGAATAGATTTGTCAACCACCTTCTTTCCCGTATCTGCACCAAACAACTCAAATTAGGCGAATACCATGAACACTAATCACAAGGTTCCTAAGTTTGACCGAACACTTGGTCAAACTTTTTACCATTGATCAATAATTTTAAAGATTAACTTTGAGTTTAAAAAAATTTAGCTGATTAAGTCACTTATATAAAAACAGTCTCAAAGTTAAATTTAAAATTCTTTCGGGGCCAACAAATTGATAGACAGGCCCAAAGATTAACAACGTGCCCAAATATAATAGGTGTGCGGTCCTCACATGAGTGTGCGGACCGGACATCAGTGTACAAGGGAACAATGTCATTAAACATGGTGTGCTAGGGGCAATTTTGTCTAATAGGAGCATATCGCACACACACTTTTGGTCAACGAGTCAAACCGCACACTTCTATTGTCAACAAGGTCAAATTAGGTGTGCAAGGGGTATATCAGTCAAAGCACATTAACATATCATCCCGCACACCCTCCGGTGGCACACTGGTAATAACCAGGTGTGCGGAGGGCAAATATGGTAATCCACCATGTGTACGAGGGTATTATGGTCAATTTATTCGGTGTGTGATTCCTTTTCGACGTGTGTAGTCCATGCGCCGCCACACAGTTTGTCTTCTCCGGTCAAAACACACTGTTCTCGCCAACACTTTTAATCCCTGTTCGACACCCGTTCAATCTGCAACTCGATTCTATCATATTACTCCATTATATCAGGTCCTATTCCATCAATCGACCATTAAAATTTTCTTGATACTTAGTAAACCCTAAATGAAAGATGAACAGATCAAGCAACAACAACACTAAATAATAAAGTCAACCTTTATTCTTGGATTTTGAACTTGACATCTCTGATTAATGTAAAACTTACTAGACAATCTCGATGACAATAAGAAGTGTGCGAGTGGGTTTCTTTGAGAGTGATGAAAAGACTTGATTCAAATTTTAAATGATGTAAAGAACATTTATGATAACCATCAGGATTTTTATCAAGAAAAAACCCTAGGCCCACCAAGTATGCGGTGGGCCACGCAATGATCACTCTTGTTGAGATTTCATGGGTCCCACCAAGTGTGCGGTGGGCCCACTCAAGTCCCAAGAGCAAAACACCATCTTGAGCAGACGACATTATGAACAATTTTATGATGAAGAATACCGTCTATTTCAATTCTTAAACCAGGCCACATTTTCACCAAAACAATATTAATAAACTATTAAAGTAAACACACGTATATATACACATAAACACTTGCAAGCCTTTTTCTATGGGATGAAATCACAGAGTTTCAGACCATACTAAATTTATCAACACTGATCTACTCTGGGTGATCCGAACGAATGCCGGTATGTTTGTCCACTTAAACTTATTCCCTTAGGCCTTTTTCATATGACGGTTTGTAACTGACTTATCATGTTGGTATTTTATACATGAACACTCAAGAAAATTACCATCAAATCCTGGAACTATGATCAATACACTCTATTATGCTAGTAGATTTCCTACCACATATTTCCACAAGTATGTTCTAGAATTCTGAAACCTTGACTGTGACTAGGTTGAGAAGAGAACATAATAGATCATGTATTGAGATGTTTGGATATAATATACAGATTAACTGATTTTTAATTGATATTGGTTTGGGGTTTCTTTTGGGCACTAGAGGGCCTCTTTAGGGTGTATTATGATCTATAGCACGACAACGTACAGCTAGGTCAACATCTATCTGGATGCAGTAGAAGCTGACGTTGCCTAGCACCTCCAAGTCTTTGCTCACGTAAAAAAAGAGGAGATACACGAGTTTGTCAGAAAAGATTTTAGAACTAGACCAAAATTAGGTGTAACGGGACACCACACAAGCATTTAAATAGAAATGGACTAGTTCCAAGTGACGTTTGATGCTGAGGTCATATTGGTTTTTAGGTTCCGCACTGTACCAGCCAAAGTTTTCAGCTATCAACATAAAGCCTACCGACATATCGCCCTAGAGTCAGACCATTTCTATACTGGTCTTACATGAGTCAGCCTTAATCCACATAGTGAAAATTCATTTCATTTCCCGTGTTACACCAAAGAGCTTACCAAAAACTATTTTTGTAGTTTTCTGAATTTTTCAAATGTTTTTGTATTTTTCTACATTTTCAATGTTTTTATATTTTTTTTGAGAGACTACAGCCCCCAAAATTTTTTATTAAAATTGAAAACAAAAAGAATAAACGAAAAACAATTTTAAGAAATAATTTATATACAAACGTAGAAAAATATTTTTGTGTGACCAAGTTCAGTCCTCGAATTGGACCATTTTGAGCAGTTCAAGAAGTGCATTAAAGCGTGTTCGATCAACTAGTTTTGTGAACAGTTCCGCGACATTGTCGACAATGTGAATTTATTCCATTGAAATAAGTCCTTTATTGTACAAGTCACGAATAAAATGAATTTTTATGGCAATGTGCTTAGTTTTCGAAAAATACACAGGATTTTTCACTATTTGGATTTATGATTGTCAACAAAGATGGGAGTTTGAGAGAAATTCAAACCGTAGTCCACCAGTTGGTGTTGGATCCATATCACCTGAGAACAGAAAGCTGAAGCAGCTACATACTCAGCCTCAGCTTTTGATAGCGACATAGTCTGCTCCTTCTTGCATTGCCAAGAGATAAGTCTATCGCCCAGGTACTTGCATCCAACTGAAGTGGACTTCATATCCCTGTCTAAACCTCCAAAATTACTATAAATCAAATGGAGAGTCTCTTCGATACCAAAGACCACGTCTAGGCTTACCCTTTAGATATCTAAAAATTCTCTTGACAGCATTTAAATGAGAGAGTTTAGGATTAGCCTAATAACGTGCACATTGACACACGACAAACATAATATCCGATCTGCTAGCAGTAAGATACATTAAAGATCCGATCATGGACCGGAACAATGTTTATTCATCAGATTCTCCTTCTAGATCTTTTGTGAGAAATGGTCTCTCTGCCATCGGAGTATTAGGAGGTTTAACATCCTGAAGATGGAATTTTGCAAGTATATCGTCCACATACTTTCCCTGATGAATCAAAATACCCTTGGAATCCTGACGAACTTGCAATCCCAAAAAAAAAATATTTCTCACAAGGAACTCATCTCAAACTGCTTCTTCAGAACATCTTCAAATTCTCTGCACAGTGCATCACTTGTGGACCCAAAGATAATATCATCCACACAGATTTGCACTAGGATCTGGTCTTCTCCCACTTTGCGATTTAACAGGGTTTGATCAATGATTCCGCGAGTATACCCATTCGCGAGCAAGTGCTCAGTCAAAGTAGCATACCATGCACGAGGTGCTTGATGCAACCCATACAATGCCTTATCAAGCCTGTAGACATGCTCTTGATATTGTGGATTAACAATACCAGGTGGCTGATCAACATATATTTGCCCTTTCACTTTGCCATACAGAAACGTCGTCTTCACATCCATCGGATAGACTGTGAAACCCTTGAACGATGCATAGGCAAGAAAATTTGAATGGCGTCTAATCTAGCCACAAGGGCATACACTTCATCATAGTCAAGCCCTTAAATCGGTCTAAAACCATGCACCACCAGTCTTGCTTTGTTTCTGATGATCACTCCACTATCATCTCTTTTGTTCCGATAAACCCATCTAGTCCCAAGTGCTTTCTTTCCCGTAGGCAGCTTAACCAATCTCCATACATTCAATTTCTCAAATTGGTTTAGTTCATCCTACCTAGCATCCACCCAACTTGGTTCTCGAAGAGCCATTTAGGTAGTTTTCGGCTCGATTTGTGAGATGAAGCACGAATATAGACATGTGTTGATAACTCCTGTCTGACTTCGGGTTAACACCCCAGCCCCAATGGGTCCAATCACATTCTCCACTGGGTGATTCCTTTGAACACTAACAGGAATAGCGAATTCTAGAACTGTTCCTGTTGAGGGAATAGTTGTCAAATGTTCGGAATCGGCCTGTGCTGGAGATTCAACCACAAGTTCCTCTAAAGATTCCTCAACAACATACTCATCCATAATAGCATCATGTGAGAATTAATCTAAGTGATTGTTCAAGAAGTCTTCATCATCAGACGAATCGGATTCTTCCTCTTCTATGTTGTGAGAATCTGTATGATGTGGAGCTTCTTGCACCTCTGGGAAAGTTGTTGAGATGAGGCTACAGTTATGCCATCCCCCACAACTTCAGCATCCCCCTCAGCTTCAACATCTCCCTCTTCATCAGCGTTATTTATAATAATCGAGGAGCCTGGAGTAGCACCTGAGGAATCTGTTTGATCTATAGAAACAATAAGAGGTATATCATCAAGAATTTCAAATGATTTAAACTGTACATCAAACGACTCCACAATGTCGTTTTTTGTATACTCGATTGCAGTCTTATTCTCGTGCACAGCTTTACAAGCATAGCCAATAAAATAACATTCATCACCCCTTGCTTCAACCTTTGGTATTGCATCCAAATGCAACAGAGTACATGGACATCCAATAGCTCAAAAGGGTCCAACAGAAGGCTTGACACCAAAAAGGACTTCATGAGGTGTTTTCATCTGTTCTTTGTTTATCAACACCTTGTTTTGAACATAACACGTTGTATTTATTACCTTGTCCAAGAAGAAAACAAGGAGCTTGGAGTCACACAACATAGTGCGAGCTACATTAATCAGGGCTCTATTCCTTCTTTCTAAAACTCCATTTTGTTGTGGAGTTCTTGTAGCACTGTATTGCCTAGCAATTCCCTTTTGAGCGTAGAAGAAGTCTAGCTCCGCATTCTTGAATTCAGTGTCGTTTTCGCTACGAATCTCTTTACCTTCTAGTTGGTTTGATTTTCCGTAAAGATGATGAATCGTTTGACAAGCTCTACAGTCTCGCTTTTGTTACCTAAGAAGAAAACCCATGTAAAACGTGAGAAATCATCCGTAATAGCTAAACAATAAGACTTTCCTGAGATGCTGAGCACGTTCACTAGACCAAAAAGATCCATGTGAAGAAGTTACAGCACGTTATCAATAGAGTTTGCCATCTTAGGAAAATGAGGTTTTCTATGTGTTTGCCTTTTGCACAAGAAACACATTTTTCAAAAGTTATAAAATCTTTAACCGGTAAATCCCTTACCAACCCCAATTTTGCAAGATGGTTCAAGTTCTTGACATTTACATGACCAATTGTGTTCAGAGATTTTAGAAAACAAACAAGTACGCTTTCTGAAGGAGGTTTGTTCAGGTCAATCACGTAAGCATTCCCTTTTCTGTCTGATTTCATCAGAACCCAATCTTCTGAAATGATAATTCCTAGTTTTAAGATTAGAAAGCTTTTGTTGGTGAAGTGAGTTGAGTAGCCGTTGTCACAAATTTGAGAAACGCTCAATAGGCTGTGTTTCAACTCGGGAACATAACTAACATTCATGAAACAGAGACCACCATTCCTTATGGTGCCTCGACGGGTTACCTAACCTGTAATGCCTTGCTTTCCGCAGCTTTCATTTTTAGTAAGATTGTATCGTAATTCTATTTTCGGAAACTCGTTCCTTGTAATCGTATATCATTTTGAATCATTGTGAGTCCGAGACTTCAATCGTAATAAACAAATGATCTTTGTGAAACATACATTATCCATACATGATTTTACATTTGATACATACACACTTTAGTTTCATGATTCATAATGCGAATTAACTTGTAAATGCTTATCGTATATTCATAATTTTCAAGCATTTCATTCATACAAGATACTTGGTTATTCAATCGCGAAAATTATAATCATTCGATGCTTCATTATAAATTTCACCCTTGTTATCTACTTTGTGACATTAAACTTTCATAAACTTGTTCTTTTTACCAAGTAAACACTAGCATATGATGTCCACACTTTAAAAATACCATGCCACACCTTAATATATGTTAACTATATAATAAATGGCATCAAATAAACAAATATATATCAATTAACTAACAAAAAAAAAATAAAATAAAAAGTGGACAGCCCCCTTTGGGCTGGGTTTAGTGGCTTGTTTCAATGTTAATGACATACTAACCTTGTCCAAAGCCCAACCCATTGAAACCCTAATCCTTCCTCCTAAAAATACAACTTATAATCAACCTCTTTTCCATTTTTACAACCCTTAAACACTCTCAAAACCTCTCTAAACACAGCTGAGTTTCAGCAGCGAATCAGAAACTTTCAGCCACTACAGTGAGTTTTAACTCACTTCTACTTCGATTTTCTTCTTGTTTACCACTTGGATAACCTCTAGGAAGGTTTTCACAAGTTTGCTTGGGCAAACTAAGGTGAAACCTCACCCAAAATGAGGCCCAAAGTGCAGCAAATTTTCTGCTCATTTTCAACTTTCTAAATCTTTATGTTCTTGATAGAAAGGTGAAATCGTGTACCCACCAAGCTCACAACTTAGTCTATGGTTGTAGGTTTGTGTAGAGGTGATTTCCATCAAAGTTAGAGTTCAAAAACTCATTTTTATTTCAGTTTATACATGGCAAATCGAGTGATGAAAACAAGCACGAGACACCATCCTCAATAGGGTGAAATTGTGACTTGTGAAGTGTGAACGAATGGAAGCTTGGGCTTTCCAAACTAAGTTCCACTGTAAGGCCATAATAATTTAGTAGATTTACGCTTATCTTTATCAAACCCAATTATAAGCTATTGGGCTTAGTTTTCTAGTGGGTTAGATATTATTGAGATAAGCCATGTGGGCTAATTAGTGTTTTGGGCTTGGTTAGGCCATGTGAGCCAAGTTCTTAGTGGACCCTATATAATGTTTTGTTTATTCATTGTTAGGGTTAAGCCTCATTGTTACAGAGAATTGCCAGAGAGCGAGCTAGGGAGGCGATTTGGTGTTTGTGTACTCATACCAGACGTTTTTTCTTTTCAAAGTAATAGAAACGTGTGTGAGTTAAAAGTGTTTCGGTGTTCTTCATATTTCTTGTCTTTCAGTATTCTTGAATATCACCAAGTTTGGATTCCACCCACTCTTGGTGATTGTTTGATATCATTGAAAGATCCAAGTGATTTGGGACTCACAAGTGGTACCAGAGCCTAAGAAGTCTTTCAAAGGCTCGGTTTTGATATAAAATATTCAAGATTTTCGTTATTTTTGGGTTCGTGTTCTTCACGTTCTTCATCGTGTTCATCGGGTTTCTATTAAAACTTTCATATTTTGGTGTTTTAATCTTTTGAAAAGGTGTTAAAAGGATTAAAAGATAAATCTTCTTGTTTTTCAAAAGATTTGATATTAACAAACTTCCCAAGTTTTCGAAGTTTCCTTGTTTTCAAGTAAAAAATAATAAAATAAATAAAATAAATAAAAAATAAAGGAAATCTTTTGAAGTCTACTTTTCTGAAAAAGCTTTTCGATTTCATAACAACTTTTGGAAACCACTCGAAGCCGCACACTACCTCGCCCACTGTCAACCTCAACCTCACACTTCGCTACTTCGCACACTTTCTGAGGGTCCGTTGTACGGATCGTTCGGGTCCTAATTTGGAAAACCTAAGGTAAACGTGCGGAATCCGTTTGCATAGGCGACATTGTAGACAAGTTCTTTACTGTTTAATCACTGTTTCATTGATTAGTAAACGTTACAGATCCTGGAAACACTTGGACAGAGCTTCGCCTTTGTCGTGACAAAATCTCTGAATCTTTCAAATGAAATGACAAGACATCTATATATAGGATGACAAGTTCGCCTGAACTGTGTCATGGACAAGTTCGGGCGAACTTGTCCTAGCCATGACAAGTTCGGGCGAACTTATCCTAGGCATAACAAGTTCGGGCGAACTTGTCCCTAGACAACACAAGTTCGGGCGAACTTGGCTCTAAACATACATAAACTTTGACATTTCGCTCCTAAATACAGACTCGACGTTATACGATAACGCAAGCAACAAACATATGCATCAACAGAGTCCCCCTTGGATGTTGGTAGTCATCAGTCTTCAATTAAGTTCCTGAGTCATTTATGTTCTCTTGATCTTTATTTCTTAAATAACTTTAACTTCCTTGATCTTCATAACATCTACAATCCTTTTCTCTTTTCTTCTCGAGCTTTGCTTGATAAAACTTAATCACCATGCTCCCCCTTGCTTTGAGCTTTCTGGTATCTTCAATCAACGTGTTTTATCTAGCTCCCCTTTTAAAATCTACTTCCTGGTTCAAAGTTCTTCAAACATTCAAATAAACATTTCAGATTCAAACTTTTAAATCTCTAAATACAAACATATCAAATTTTCATCTCCTTATCAGTTTTAAACCCTCTTAGTTTATCAAGTCTAAATTAATGACCTTGAATATCTAATTCATGTAGCAAGTTCAACTTAATGAACTTGATTAAACATTTTGACACTAAACTGAAGCATTTTTTCAAATATAAGTTTCAACTTAATGAACTTTTAAACATTTCAGATCAATTTGAAATTTTCAAACTTTTGATCAGCAGCTTTAGATTTTGAAAATCAGCATTTCATCATCAGTGGTCAGAACTAAAAGATAATATAATCTTTTTGTTTTTATGTAATGAATATCAAACTCTAAGTATCTACAAACATATTTACAAACATATTTATGTTGAGTTTGTGTTAAAGGATCATATCAGTTTTTTGAGATATATCATCAGTACCATTGACCTTTTCATGACACTAAGTTTTAAACAAATTTACCTAGATTGTAGATATATTTGTCCTCTTAAACTTCAATACATTTTTCAGTTGTTCCAAGATACGTTATGTAGAATTAAGAAACTTGACTTAACTATGGTTCCCATCTCAGAATATACTCCCGCATCAAGATTCCCTAGATTTCATCTTACAGTTGAATATAGCGTAATTGATATCTGTATCTGGGTTATGCAAAGCTTTGAGAGCTCAAGTTAATACCATCGTATCGACAAAGAGATGAAGGCTCGACATATAAGGTAGTGTTCCAAAATGGAATCTTTTTGTACTGCAATTGTAGTATCTTTTGATATTTCCAATTTAATGCAGCTTTTGGGTTTTTAATGCAAAAAATATTCTACAAGTTCTAGGCTATTGCTTCCGCAAAATCAGAAGAACTAGTATAATACCCAAGATATCAACTATCTATAAAAACATTGTATCTCAGAATCAGGCAATCTCTCAAAAATTTTCTGCCCATAAAATTCAAAAACTATTTTTGGATTTATGGAAAAACATTGACCAACCGATGAGAAATACTTCAATTCGCCATCCATTACTGCTTAACAATTTTATTTTTAAAGCACTCTCCTCCTTATGATAACAAAAACCTTGACACTTTTGAATTTATAACAATTTTTGGAACGTGAGTTTTGTCTTGCTCAACAGTGAGGGTTCTGTGAAATATTTCAAATTTTTCTTCAAAAATTTGTACAAATTTTCAAGTAAACGTTATTGGAACGCGTTTTCGAAAAATTTTCTCCAAAAATTTTCAAAAATTGTAAAGTAAACGTTATAGAAATTTCATTTTTTTTTGTAAAAATGGCCTTTATGTAAAACTTGATAACCCGGCCCGTACTCATTGTGTGCCACGGAACTCCATTCTTAGTAATTTACTTTCATCTCAGAGGTTCCTGCACAAAAATTCAAATAATTAGTTGAATAGTGACACCCAAGCCTTTGCAGTCTTAGGCGTTGTTTCTTCAACTTTAATTTTGAATTTCTTTTCACAATCAGGTGTGTTTTGGACTTTCTCAAGTTTCGGAAAGTCCTCTAAACTTTCAATTTTCACTTATTGTGTAAATTCTTTTTCTTTCACCAACCATGTTTAATTTTTCATTAAAGCTTTCTTGAAATACAATGTAGAAACTTTTTGTTCACTACTATTTGAGGGTTCACCAGTTTCAAAATTTGAAAACTTAGTAATAACTGGTTTTTCCTTGTTTGTAGTTTCTGTACATTGTTTCAAAACCTGAGGATTTTTTGTTATCAATATGAGCAGGATTAGGTTTAATTTATAAACATTTACTAGCAATGTGTCCAGTTACTCCACATTTATGACACTTCCTGTTCTCATATCGATCTTTTCTATCAAACCATACACTCAAATGATAACATTGATTTGATGTGTTGTAGCCATCTTTCTTGCTTCTCATGTTCCTTTGATTTGACGTTGAAGCACTGCGGTCCAACCTGCACCACTTATTTTCAAATTTTTGTGAATTTTGTTTTTCAAATTTGTTTGAATTTTTATAATGATTGGATGATTGTACCGATGAACTTTTATTTTTCTTTTGAAAATTTTTAGAATTTTTAAATCTTTGTTTTTCCTTTTGTTTTTGTTCTCCATTCTGCTTAGAAGGTTTTTGCGTTGAGCATTCACCTTTTTCAGTAGATTGTAGAACAGTTTCTTGAAATTTTTCGTTTAGTTTCAAAAACATTTCATTTTTATCATTTCATCATCGGTATCATCATCACAATCCTCAATTATGACATTGTGATAATTTGTGATCTTGTCACTTATTGGGATTTCCTTTTTATTATTATTGATCGGTTTTGGACATATATGATCTAACTTTAATGAGGAAGTCACAAAACCTTTCAATAATTTTTCTGAATTAACAGCTTTATTTTTAACAGTCTCAACTTCTTTTTCAAGTTGAGCAATTCTCTCAATATGAGAATTTATTGCTTTTTGATTTTCTATATTATTTTTTCTAAAACAATTTTTTCATTTTTAAAAATTTTTATTTCATTTTGAAAATCTATTAACATTTTTAGTTTTTCATTTTCTAAAATTTTTATTTTGTTTTCAAAATTCTTTTCATTTTCTTTTAACTTTTTATTTTCTAATGTCAAACTCTCAATCTCATTCAAGAGTTTGGCATTATCTGCCTGATAATTATGTACATGATAGACCGGGCATACTGGTTTAGAACTTGAAGACTCATTTGTGGATATACTTGAAACTAGAGCTTCACAGTTCTTAACCACTACACTCTCTTGAAATTTATTCTTCAGATATGTCCATAATTCTATCGCAGTCTTGTATTCTGGTAAAAGTATCAGGATGTCTTCCTTAACCGATTGCTGGATAAATTTAAACATTTTCTTTTCAGAAAAATAATCATCTTTCTGTTAAATAGAATATTTGTACTTCTCTAGAATATTCTGATTCTCATCTCTTGGAACGACATATCCTGTTTTGATCGCACCCAACTTTGAAAGTGCATAGCTTGGACCCAGTTCACGATTTTTTCATTCCAGGCTTCATACTCTTCTAATCTCATCAACATTGACGGCTTCACGGACCCAATTTCGTTTTCCAAACTAATCTGTCGTTCAAAAACACTTGAAATGATTAACAAACAGACAATTTTAGTAAAATTTGACTTTTTAATCGACAATATTAATATATCGGTTTGCTAAAAAATGTTTAAAATTTTTCGGAAAACTGTTTTTATCAGATTAGAGTTTTAAACTCGTCTCGTCAATACGAATCTAACGATATATAATGTTTGAGACGTTTTTCGGGATTTTCATGCCTTTTTTTAGAAACCTTGGACAAGTTCGTTCGAACTTGTCACAGCGTGTGAAAATCAACTACGTAACAAGTTCGGGCGAACTTGTTGAGAATTTACGAAAAATTCACATTGAATACAAGTTCGAGCGAACTTGTGAAAGATTTCAAGAAAAACAGCAAGTTCGGGCGAACTTGTGAAAGATTTCAAGAAAAACAGCAAGTTCGGGCGAACTTGTGAAAGACTACAATAAAAATTGATCAAGTTCCGGCGAACTTGATAAAATCTGATGAAAATTAAGTCAAGTCCGAGCGAACTTCACTAAAAATCTTGAAAAATTAATCAAGTTCGGGCGAACTTGATGAAAAATGTGAATTTTTCAATCAATTTAGAGCAAACTTGATGTCAAGTTCGATAGAACATGTGTTTTCAAACATGGTTTTTTCAAATTTTCGACATGAATTCGTTTGTTTTAAACTCTGATCTTTTTAAGGGTTTTTACTATTATGGATTTTACGTATTATACTTGAAAATCAGTCCATTTTGTCAGTGAATTGTCCAAGAAAAGTTAAAAATAGAAGAAATGAGTAGAAGATGAGATGTTCTATGCTCAATGTCTTCAAATTAGGCCAATCCTGCTCTGATACCACTTGTAGGACCGTTATACGGATGGTTCGGGTCCTAATTTGGCTAACCTAAGGTAAACGTGCGGAATCCGTTAGTATAGGCGACATTGTAGACAAGTTATTCACTGATTAATCACTGTTTCATTAATGTGTAGACGTTACAGATCCTGGAAACACTTGGACAGAGCTTCGCCGTCTCTGTGCCAAAATTAATAAAGTTACAAATGAAATGTCAAGATTCCTATTTATTGGAGATACAAGTTTGCTGGAGTGATGCAGGTTTGGGCGAACTTGCCTAGACAAGTTCGGCCGAACTTGTCTTCAACACTACAATTTCAAGCGAACTTGACCCTTTATAATCATAACTTCAACATTTCGCTTCTAAATACAGACTCGATATTATATGATGACGTAGGCAACAGACATATGCATCAACACTATATAGTGTTATGTTTAGTTCATTATTAGGGTCAAGCCTCATTGTTATAGAATTGCTAGAGAAAGAGAGCTTGAGGGACGCGAATTGGTGTTTGTGTACTCATACTAGACGTTTTTGCTTATCAAAGTAATAGAAACGTGTGTGAGTTAAAACTTTTTCGGTGTTCTCGTGTTCTTGTTTTTCGTATTCTTGAATATCACCAAGTTTGGATTCCGCCCACTCTTGGTGTTTGTTTGAAAGTGTTTTGGGACTTACATCCACTCCTTCATTTGGTCTTGTGTATGAACACGCAAAGTGATTTACTAGAATCAAAGTACCTTAACCCCATCTAGCCTCCGATACTTAGTTGACTCTTTCAATCTCAGGAATGGCTCACCCGGGTTGAAGTGTATTTGGTCACTTGAGCTTGTAATAGTTGGATTTATATTCTTGTTATTCATAACCCTCCGAATCATCTCCAAGATGGTTTGTGTAGGGGTGAATCATATAATGAGGTTTTAACCTCCATGCTTGACATTCATGATGCTACATGATAATCTATGATCGGACTTAGTTTTAGGATATTGTTATTATTTATTATACATAAACTAACTATATGTAACTATATAAAATATGGCCTAATTTGTGATGTTAATCATACCATGATTAACCATCATAAACCCAAGCTGTAGCCCTTGTGCCAAAAATTTCGGGCTATCAAAAACTTTTTCTTTGAAGGCATTCCGATAAACAATACTTAAACGCAACCCGTTTAACATAACGTACGCATTGGGACAAGGACATAAGCTACACATACCCTAAATACCCTTTACATAACTTAGAAATAAGTTTTGAGGGCTTCGGTATAGACAAAAACACTCTATTGGAATGCAAAAATATCATTCGTTACGCAATACGGTCGTTTACGCGTTAATTAAAGTGTTCTTCATAATTAACCGAAAACCGCAACCGTACGACCTAACGAACCGAATCCAAAACATTTCCAAGCATTTTTCAAGTTCCCTATGCTTTATCTTCCTTATAAAGCTTAAAAATGGGGTTAAGGGATGTTAAATGTGCCAAAACGCGACAATATAAGTTCAAGGGCCATTTCTGCCAATTTTTGAAAGTTGCTGTCAGCAAGGGTGGATGCGACCACATCCACAAAGCCATGCGGTCTGCATGGGGTCTAGATCAGCTGATGTTGTGGCAGCTTCTTGTTTCATTTCCCTGACACCTGTAACTCGTTTTTGCCACACTTCTCCTGTTGTAACACCTCACTAAACACTTGTAATGATCCTACAACATCTCCCAACACTTGGAATGATCTTTTGGCTTCAAGAAATCTATAAAATACCCCCATAGTTGCACCATTTTCCTTGCTCATTTCTCATTCTTCTTCTCTTGCTCTACTTGGGAAGGCTACCACATTGTTGGAGGCTTCCTAACTGAGCATTCTTCTTCTTGGAGCTCTTCAAAGTGTTCTTCAAACACAAGTAAGTGCTCTCTCCTAGTCTTGTTTATTTTTTTAAGCTTGTTTGAGCTAAAAGTCAAACAGTTCGACTTATTTTTGACTTTCAGTTCTGACCATGAATTGGTCAAAGCAAAGTTCAATTGAACTTTGCAACGTGATCGTAATCACGTATGGTTTATGATACATAGCGATCATGCCTACTGATTACCACGTTTACTAGTTGTAGTGACGAGTCAAGTTTCAGTCAATAATGCGCAAAGTGCTCATTATACGACGGAACTATTTTCGGGTATCAAACACTTTGTTTTGATACCAAATCAGTTTTATAAACTTAGTTAGACATGTTTAACATGTCTAACTCGTCACTTTTAGTTTAGTGCTTGTTTAGGGTCGTAAGTCGAGCGGTCTTGACCACCGCTTTGACTTTCGAATCCAACCCGTTTAGCGATCTTAGGATTGACCAAACTCGTATAGTGACCATAGTTGTATAAGGAATAACCCTCTGAGGTTATACCAATTTTCAAAAATTGTAAAGTAAACGTTATAGAAATGTAATAAGGCCTTTATATATAGAACTTGATAACCCGGCCCGTCTTCATTATGTGCCACGGAACTCCATTCTCAGTAATTTACTTTCATCTCAGAAGTTCCTGCACAAAAATTCAAATAATTAGTTGAATAGTGACACCCAAGCCTTTGCAGTCTTAGGCGTTGTTTCTTCAACCTTAATTTTGATTTTCTTTTGACAATCAGATTTATTTTGGACTTTCTCAAGTTTTGGAAAATCCTCTAAACTTTCAATTTTCACTGATTGTATGACTTCTTTCTCTTTCACCAACCATGTTTGATTTTTCTGAACAACTTTCTTGAAATACAATGTAGAAACTTTTTGTTCATTGACAACTCAAGGATTCACCAGTTTCAAGATTTGAAAACTTAGTAATAACTGGTTTCACCTTGTTTGCAGTTTCTGTACATTGTTTACAAACCTTAGTTGGGTACTTTCAAAACTTCAAAATTTTTCTTATCAATATGAACAGGTTTAGGATTAATTTGAAAACATTTTCTAGCAATGTGTCCAGTTACCCACATTTATGACACTTCTGTTCTCATACTGATCCTTTTTAGCAAACATACACTCAAATCATAACACTGATTTGACGTGTGGTAACCATCTTTCCTGCTTCGTCTGTAACTTTGATTTGACGTTGAAAGCACTGTGGTCCGACCTGCACCACTTATTTACAAATTTTTGTGGGTTTTTGATTTACAAATTTTTGTGATTTTCTATAATAATTGGATATTGTACGTGAGCTTTTATTTTTCTTTTTAAAGTTTTTAGAATGAATTTTTAGAACTTGTTTTTTGTTTTGTTCTTCATTCTACTTAGAAGGTTTTTGCGTTGAGCATTCACCTTTCTCAGTAGATTGTAGAACAGTTTCTTGGAATTTTCTTTTATTTTAAAAATATTTTATGTTTATCTTTTTAGCTCTTTCATCATCGGTAATCATCATCACAATCCTCAATTATGACATTGTCATAATTTGTGACTTTATCACTTATTGGATTTTCATGTTTATTCTCATTGAACGGTTTTGGACACATCTGATCTAAAATCAATGACGAGTCACAAAACCTTTCAATTTCTTTTCCAAATCAACAACTTTATTTTTAGTAATCTCAGCATCTTGTTCAAGTTTTCTGATTTTTTCAAGATGCGAGTTTATTATATTTTTTTTTCAAAAACATTTTTATTTAAAACAAATTTTTCATTTTCTAAAATTTTTTTATCTATTTTCAAAACTCTTTTCATTTTATTTTCTAATGTCAAACTTTCCACATCTTTCAAAAGTTTGACAATATCAGATCTGGATTTTTCACAATTTGAGCACACAGATTCAGAACTTGAAACCTCATTTGTGGATGTACTTGAAACTTGTGCTTCACAGTTCTTAGCCATTATACTCCCTTCTTTCTTTAACTGATCATCTGAACTTTGATTACTGACAAGATCAGAGTTCTTTATTAATTCCACTTCATATCCCTCTAATATGTCAATGAAGGTAGAAAGCTTAAAAAATTCCCAGCTCGGACTTTCCTTTAACAACATTAAGTACGTTGTCCATTCACCCTCCGGAAGAACATCACCCAATTTGTCAATATACTCTGCTTCTGTCTTATCAAGACCATACCTTCTCAACTTCACTTTCAAATGACAAAATCGCTTGTTTCATTGACTCGCCTTTCAGCATTGTGAAGATGTCAAACTCTTTCATTATTAGAACTTTCTTGTTCTTAATCATCTCAACATACTCCAGATATTTAGCACGCAGAGCATTCACAGCTTTTGTGCCGTATCACATTCTTGTAGCAAAATCAAGATGTCTTCATTTATCGATTGCTGTAACAAACTGATCATCTTCTTCTCATGGACATATGCATTATTCTGTTCTGGTGTAAACTTTGATACTGCGATAATAGCTCCTTGTTTATCAACTGGCCATTTAAATCCAGTTTTAAAGGCAACTCAAACGTGGAAGACACTTATTTGTACCCAGCTCTCGAATTTCCTTTCCAGGCTTCATACCATCTATACTTATCAACATTGGCGGCTTCACGGACCCTATTTCGTTTTCCAAACTAATCTGTCATTCAAAAACACTTGAAAAATGATCAGAAACAGACAATTTTAGTAAAATTTGACTTTTAATCGACAATTTTATCGTACCGGTTTGCTAAAAAACGTTTAAAATTTTTCGGAAAACTGTTTTTAATGATTAGGCTTTAAACTCGTCTCGTCGATATGAATCTAACGATATATAATGTCCTAAACGTTTTTCGGGATTTACATGCTTTTTTTCTAGAAACCTTGGACAAGTTGGGCGAACTTGTCACAGCTTGTAAAAAACAGCTACTAAACAAGTTCGGGCGAACTTATATTGAAGTTTTGAAAAATTTCACCCTGAAGAAGTTTAAGCGAACTTGTAGAAATTCAAGAGATTTAACAAGTTCGGGTGGACTTGTACTAGATTTTCAACAAGATTTGATCAAGTTCGAGCGAACTTGATTAAATTTGAACAATTATCTAGCAAGTTCGAGCGAACTTGATAGAAATCAGTGAAAAATCAATCAAGTTCGGGCGAACTTGATGAAAAATATGAATTTTTTAGTCAAGTTCGAGCGAACTTGATGTCAAGTTCGACCAAATGATTTGCAAAACATGATTTTTTTCAAATTTTCGACATGAATTCGTTTGTTTTAAGCTTTGATCTTTTCAAGGGTTTTACTATTATGGATTTTACGTATTATACTTGAAAATCAGTCCATTTTGTCCGTGCAATGTCCAAGAAAAGTTAAAAATGAAAGAAATGAGTAGAAGATGTGAAGTTTTATGTCCAATGTCTTCAAATTAGGCCAATCCTGCTCTGATACCAATTGAGGGTCCCGTTGTACGGATCGTTCGGGTCCTAATTTGGGAAACTAAGGTAAACGTGCGGAATCCGTTTGCATAGGCGACATTGTAGACAAGTTCTTTACTGTTTAATCACTGTTTCATTGATTAGTAAACGTTACAGATCCTGGAAATACTTGGACAGAGCTTCGCCGTCCAGTAGACAAAATCTCTGAATCTTTCAAATTAAATGACAAGACATCTATATAAAGGATGACAAGTTCGCTTGAACTGTGTCATGGACAAGTTCGGGCGAACTTGTCCTAGCCATGACAAGTTCGGGTGAACTTGTCCTAGGCAACACAAGTTCGGGCGAACTTGTCCCTAGACAACACAAGTTCGGGTGAACTGGCTCTAAACATACATAAACTTGACATTTCGCTCTAAATATAGACTCGACATTATACAATGGCGTAAGCAACAGACATATGAATCAACACTTTCTCTTCTCGTTCAATCGCACACCTTTGCAACTCCATTGTCCATCACTACTGTCATTCTCCGAATCTTTGTTCATCTCCAATCACCATCATCACCGTCGGTAACCTCCGCTACACTAGTCACTTCAACCTGCATTCATCGGCCACCTCGCATACCACACAACCTCACACCACTCAACCGCAAACCAACATCACCACACACTCCGCGACCAACAACCACCACCTACAACCCGTACCACCTTCTCATCATCACCCACAGATAAACCTGCAACATTAGTTTTAACCTCCATCACAATCTACAACAATCCACTTCGACCTCCTACATCACGGTACACACTTCATATATCATCCCACATTCAACCGCACACTAAAACACCGCCATAACAAGCCTTCTCCTCTCACACACCTCACTCTCACACACCCACCTCGCACACCATCATCATAATCGCACACCACCCTGTTCAAAATTCTCACACTCGCACACTTCAAAACCGCACACCATTAAAGCCACATTCATTGCCGCACACCGAACCCGCACACCTCTCACAAACGCACACCTTCATCGCACATCATTCACCAGTCGTCACCAGTTATCACCGATCACAGTTCATCATCTTGTTCATCTCCGCACGTCTCCGATCACCCGGAGCCTGCAACTTCATCGCACCGTCCTTCATTACTACACTATACCGGTCATCATTACTATCCATATCGTTAAACCGGCAACTCTCAAACTCCGACCAACATCTAGACAGATCACCACCGATCATCAACCTACTACTTTGGACCATCTCCGTCATAATCATCGTTACCATCATACCATACCATTTTCGTCGTCCACTGTCGTAAACTCGCACCCATTCACCATCTTTGACAGAACTCATCTCCATTCAACCCACCTTCTTGAGTTTGTGTTCAACGAAGAAGGAAACTTGACCTTTAGCCAATGCTCAATGAAAACAAAGAAGAAACTTTATTGTGACAGTTTGTTTTGTCGCAAGAAAAGGAGATTTATTTGTTGAGCGGCTAAATCAAGTTAAGAAGAACGTAATATCATTTGTGACAACCGGTTGTCGGGAAAAGAGGGTTATCGACGAGGGTATTGATAACTTTGTCTTAACGAAGAAGACAGTACTTTGTAGGGTTTTATTTAATAATTATAATAGTAATAAATTTAGTCATTTGGCTAGTTATTACCTAATCATTAGTACAATATAATATTAATTAGGTTTTAATAATAATAATCATAAGTTAATCATTACCTAGTTATTAGTTTTAGGTTTCTTAAAAAAATTAATAATCATAAAAAAATTAATCTTAAAAATATAAAAAGGGTTCATTTGTTTGGTTTTGTGACAAGTTTTGACAGATTTTGAGGTACGGTACTCGAAGCGGGTTCGTTCATTGCGAGGTGTTCAAGTTAGCAAGAGCACGGGTTATTGGACTGTCTTTTGATCACGAGCAAGGAACAAACTAGTAAAGCCCAAGTTTTGCTTAGTGTGCGACCTAGACTCTTGGTGTGCGACCCGGACTCCTAGTGTGCGGCCTCTCTACTTAGTGTGCGATCTAAACATATTGTGCGAGTGTGGGCAAAGACTTTTCGGGGGATCAAATTTCCGGGAATCACATTTCCGGGGGATCAAAGCTTAGCAAATTAGAAATGTCTTCTCAGAATGATGTGATTAAGCAACATCTTGAAGGTTTTCGCTACTTTCCTGGTGATTCTGTAGAAGCATTGATTAACAGATTTTCTAAACTGCTCTCTGATATGAAGAAGGCTGAAATTAAGGTGCCTAATCATATGAGCAACAAGAGGCTTCTAGAATTTATGGAAAAGATTCCACATCAGCCCAACTGCAGCTGGTTTTGGAATGTGAATAAAACCATTTTGACAACCAAATGTTATAAAATGACGTCGGATGAGCTGATTTCACTCATCAAATCATATGATAAGGCTAACAAGCAGAAGGCTCAAGGCGACGTATCTGATGAAGTTTGCTCATCCATTCCTGCTGCCCCTACTGCTCCATTGCCTGCTGTAGTTGTTTGAACCACTTCTGCTGATTCATTGTTGTACTCAGAATCAGGTCGTTGTACAGGAACTCAAATTCATGACTTCAGCTCCACAATTACTGAGGTATTTGTAGACAATATTTGTTGTACTACTGCCTGTAGAAAGAAAGTAAGTGGATACAAAGAACAGGCCAACTCATTAGTTATGCAACTGTAGTTATCCAAATCTGATTTTTATCAGATCAAAAAGAAAATAAATGGATACAAGGATATGGTGGAGGCACAAAAACTTGATATCTGCCAGTTGCATAATTATTTGAGTCAATAGAGGTGTGGGCATCTCCACTTTAAACAACTTTCTGAAAAATTAACTGCTGAACTTGATTCTCTAAAATCAACTTTTGAAAACACAGAGTTTAATTTTAAGAAATTTGATGTTTCTAGTGAAAAAGTTGAGAAAATGATAAATCAGCCGTTACAGTTTAGTAAGAAAGAAGTTAGGAATAAGGGTTTAGGATATGTGTCCATTCCTCCACCATACAATCACAATTATACCTTTATTCCTATGACTGAAGAGGAGATAGTAAACATGCATGACATGGTCTAAGGGGGGGGGGGGGGTTAGTGATGTCAAGGTTGAGCCACCAAAACCCTCAAAGGTTAAAATCTCAAAACCTAAAATAAATGAAACAAAGACATCCGAACCAGCATCTGCACCTGTCTTTGTTAAATCAAAGGATGTCTCTAAGTGAACAGAGACATTGAGTTTTGAGAAAAATGAAGGATCGGCTAATGAACCGACTGAGTTAGCTGCACCATTTGACTCCAAATGTGAATCACCTGAAGCAACAGATTCTGAGAAATTAGAATCAGTTGAATCTCGTGAATCCAGTTGTGAGTCTTCTGGAGCAACTAACTTAACAGTAGATGATTCATCAAAGCTGCTACAAAAGGAAAGTAACTCAATCCCTGAGGTTAAATGTGTGAACGATATTGATGCTTCTACTTCATGTGTAGATGAGGTAAAAGTAGAGGATTGGGATGAGGGGGATGATGTTGTTTGCCAAGAGAATACTGATGTTGGTTCAAACACATCAATTTTTTCTGTTGATGCACCTCCTTATGTGAAAAAGGTTGCTTCTAAACCAGTTTTGAGAGGCCCATCAAATAAATACGTGCCTCCAAAACCAACAGTTAGAAATGAAAATGTTAAAACTAACACCAAATGTGCTAACTGTTGTAAACAGGGACACATGAAGCAGAGCAATAAGTTTGCGCAGTCTGCAAACAAATCATTCAACATAACGTATAACTTAATTCCTTCATCAGTTGGATCGAATGGATCGGGATATGCTCCTTATGTTAAGAAGCAAACATGTTACAACTGCGGCATACCCGGTCACATTGCACGAAATTGCACACATCATCCCTATGTGCCATATTATACACAGAATCAGACGGTTACATCAAGGTTTAGATCGTATTCTAAGCCAATGAAGGTTGAAAAGCCTAAGGCAATGATGAATAAGCATCCCAAGGTTATACCTTCTGATGGGGATTGGAATACTGCAAAAGCTAAAAGAAAACAAACCTTGAAATTTAAAAAAGTTTTGAAAAACAACAAGGTTGAAAAGCAAACTGTTTTGCCAAAGGCACCAAAGAAATTAGAGAAGCCAAAACAAGTTTGGAAGGCAAAACAAAATGCAGCAACATCACCAGTCCTTGAATCAAAAGGGAACATGTGCTTGCGAGAAGTGTTATGTTGATGCTTCAGGAATTCCTAGGACCATGATGGCCTGGGTACCAATGTTTAACTAATCTCCTTATTTTTCAGGACAACCAATGAGGAGCTGTTGACTTTCGTTGAAATGTTGATAGCGGTTGTTCCAGATAATTAAAGGGTAACATCTCACTGTTGCAAACAGTTCTATATATTTACAGTTGATATGTTTCAGAAGGAGGGGATGAGGTAAGATAAGATCATCAAAAAGGTACAATTTGAATTTGGTATTGATTAGCCTTAAATCTGATGATGGAGCGGTTAAGCAAAAACAAAAAAAAGTATTTTCTTTTTCTTTCGTCTTTTCTTTTGTACATATTTTTTCTTTATAAGGTAAATTTGCGCATAAGATTTATGCACAAATTTAGGGGATAGAGAGAGTCATCTATATATATTGAGAAAATAAGAAAATCCAAAAAAAGAGTTCGTTGCATGTTAGGTATTGTTTTAGGGGATACATAAAAAAATAGAAAATTCCTAAAACAATGCACATGTGGGAAATGAAATGAATATTTGTGCTAAAAGGCGTGACTGACACATGCAAGGTGCTATAGCTTAAAGGGCTAGGATCAAATGTGATATGTCGGTAGGCTTGACGCTCAAAGTGATAAAATATACTAACTGATACAAACATAACAAACTATGTATCATGTGGGTAACATACCATCGGCGTATGATTTTATGGTCTTAAATCTTGCGTTGATAGATAGCCAACATCTGAAGTTTCGGGTCTTTATGGTGTTGAATCATCCGAGGATATCATGACTGTCCTTCTGTTGCATCCAGATTATACGCAGACCTAGGCACAGTCAGGATATCTTAAAAGAGCCAAAGAGGCCAAAAACCTTAAAGGAAGATAAACTCAAAATGAGGGAATTCCATATGCTTATAAAAGCAACATTCGTACCAAAAAGGTATTTGCCTAACCCTCGTTGGACATTCTATTGGTTACTATGCTGTACGAAAGTACTAACCTGTTCACCAATAGTCCGACGTTGTAAAATCAAAAGGATGATCTCAGCATACTCACCAGCTACGATGAATCGTTGTGCCTACCTTGATCGAGGGGTGTATGTCATGGTATGGGACACATGGGTATTATAGTATAATATTACCTTAAGCGTATCACGAAGTTAAAAAATTGAATGTTGAACGTAAAGTTTAAGTGGACAAATATATTGGCAATCACTTAGACCAGTCTGAATAAGTTCGTGCTGAAAAATGTTCCTTGGTCTACTTGAAAACGATTTTGATCCCATTGCAATTGTAATCGTATAATGTAACTGTTTGAGTTAGTTTCTGCGTTTCAGTTTATTTCTCATATTAAAAAGAAAATTAAAAAAACCAAAAAAATCAAAAATTAAAAAAATAGAGTGTTTTATTTGTTTTTTATAGAAATTAAAAAAAAATTATTCGTGCGATTGGTTGTGAATCTTTGGACTATGCAATCCAGTTGAACTTAGTGCTTGAACTGAATTTCTTAGAGTGTGCGATTGAATCTGGACTGTGTGATTTGGACTGTTTGACCGACACTGAACTGAACTATAAGTTTGAATCGTTAAAATCTTGGACTTTTAAATATCTGAAAATTCATTTAACTATGAATATTAATTATAATCTTTTAATCAATTCTAACAGTTTATATTTTTCAGAAATGGAACCAAGTAATCAGATGTCGTTGAGTGACAAGGCCATACAATTGAGTAGTTTACGCTTGTCTTTATCAAACCCAATTATAAGTTGGCTTAGTGTTAAGTGGGTTATATGGTATTGGGATAACCCATGTGGGATATTTAGTGTTTTGGGCTTGGGTTAGGCCATGTGGGCCAAGTTCTCAATGGATCCTATATGTAGGACCGTTATACGGATTGTTCGGGTCCAAATTTGGCTAACCTAAGGTAAACATGCGGAATCCGTTAGTAGACAAGTTATTCACTGATTAATCATTGTTTCATTAATGTGTAGACGTTACAAATCCTGGAAACACTTGGACAGAGCTTTGCCGTCTCTGTGCCAAAATTACTGAAGTTACAAATGAAATGTCAAGACTCCTATTTATAGCAGATACAAGTTCGCTGGAGTGATGCAAGTTCGGGCGAACTTGCCTAGACAAGTTCGGCCGAACTTGTTTTCAACACTACAATTTCAAGCGAACTTGACCCTTTACAAACATAAACTTTTACATTTTGCTTCTAAATACAGACTCGATATTATACGATGACGTAGGCAACAGAAATATGCATCAACATACTCCCCCTTGGATGTTGCCGTAGTCATCATTCTTCAATTAAGTTCCTGAGTCTTTAATGTTCTCTTGATCTTTATTTCTTGAATAACTTTAACTTCCTTGATCTTCATTGCATCTACAATCCTTTTCTCTTATATTGAGCTTGTCCTGATAAAACTTTAATCACCATGCTCCCCCTTGCTTTGAGCTTTCTGGTATCTTCAATCAACTATTTTATCTAGCTCCCCCTTAAAATCAACTTCCTGTTTCAAAGTTCCTCAAACATTCAAATAAACATTTCAGATTCAAACTTTGAAACTTTTAAACACAAACATTTCAAATTTTAATCTTCTTATCAGTTCTAACCCCTCTCAGTTATTCCAGTCCAATTTAATGACCTTGAATATCTTATTTACGTATCAAGTTCAACTTAATGATCTTGATTGAACATTTAGACACTAAACTGATGCATTCACTCAAATGTAAGTTTCAACTTAATGATCTTTTAAACTTTTCAGATCAATTTTCATAAGTTTTTAGATTTTGTTCAGCAACTCTAGACTTTGAAAATCAGATTTTCATCATCAGTGGTTGAATCCAAAATATAATATAATCTTTTTTGTTTTATGAAATGAATATCAAACACTAAGTATGTGCAAACTTATTTACAAGCATATTTTTGTTGAGTTTGTGTTAAAGGATCATATCAGTTTTTGAGACAAATCACAAGTACCATTGACCTCTTCATGACACTGAGTTTTAAACAAATTTACCTAGATTGTCGATATATTTGTCCTCTTAAACTTCAACATATTTCTCAATTGTTCCAAGATACGTTATGTAGAGTTAAGAAACTTGACTTAACTATGGTTCCCATCTCAGAATATACTCCCGCATCTAGATTCCCTAGATTTCATCTTACAGGTGAGTATAGCGTAATTGATATATGTATCTAGGTTATGTGAAACCTTGAGAGCTCAGGTTAGTACCATCGTACCGACAGAGAGATGAAGGCTCGACTTATAAGGTAGTGTTCCAAAATGGAATCTTTTTGTACTGCAATTGTAGTATCTTTCGATATTTTCAATTTAATGCAGTTTTAGGGGATTTTTGCAAAAGCATTATAGAAGTTCTAGGCCATTGCTTCCACAAAATCAGAAGAACTTGTATAATCCCAGATATCAACTATCTATAAAGACCTCGTATCTCAGAATCAGGCAATCTCTCAGATGAAATTTCGGAGTACTAAGTCCATATATCCGAGAGATGTTAATCCACAAGTTTAAGCAGTTGTAAAATTTAGTTTATATCTCAGAAACAATTTACTGAACGTGTAAAGCCTATCGACACATCCACAGTAAGAATTGTTTAAACTTTTAAACTTTACAAATCCTTAGCATACTGTGATAGTTCACTGATGTACTATCATTTCCTTTATACACAAAACTCTTTTTGCTTTTTTCAATGTTTTTTGTACTTTTCGCTTTTAATATGTTTTTGGATTTTCTGAAAAAAATTTCTCCCCCTAAAATTCAAAAACATATTTTTGGATTTTTTTATTTATGGAAAAACATTGACCAACCGATGAGAATTACTTCAATTCGCCATCCATTACTACTTCACAATTTTACTTTTAAAGCACTCTCCCCCTTATGATGACAAAAACCTTGACACTTTTGAGTTTATAACAATTTTCGGAACGTGAGTTTTGTCTTGCTCAACAGTGAGGGTTATGTGAAATATTTCAAATTTTTCTTCAAAAAATTTGTAAAAATTTTCAAGTAAACGTTATTGGAACACGTTTTCAAAAACTTTTCTCCAAAAATTTTCAAAAATTGTAAAGTAAACGTTATAGAAATTTCAATTTTTTGTAAAAATGGCCTTTATGTAAAACTTGATAACCCGGCCCGTATTCATTGTGTGCCACGGAACTCCATTCTCAATAATTTACTTTCATCTCAGAGGTTCTTGCACAAAAATTCAAATAATTAGTTGAATAGTGACACCCAAGCCTTTGCAGTCTTAGGCGTTGTTTCTTCAACTTTAATTTTGATTTTCGTTTCACAATCAGGTGTGTTTTGGACTTTCTCAAGTTTCGGAAAGTCCTCTAAACTTTCAATTTTCACTGATTGTGTAAATTCTTTTTCTTTCACCAACCATGTTTGATTTTTCATTAAAGCTTTCTTGAAATACAATGTAGAAACTTTTTGTTCACTACTATTCGAGAATTCAATAGTTTCAAAATTTGAAAACTTAGTAATAATTGGTTTTTCCTTGTTTGTAGTTTCTGTACATTGTTTCAAAACCTGGGTTGATATTCCAGATTTTTTGTTATCAATATGAGCAGGATTAGGTTTAATTTATAAACATTTACTAGCAATGTGTCCAGTTACTCCACATTTATGACACTTCCTGTTCTCATATCGATCTTTTCTATCAAACCATACACTCAAATGATAACATTGATTTGATGTGTTGTAGCCATCTTTCTTGCTTCTCATGTTCCTTTGATTTGACGTTGAAGCACTGCGGTCCAATCTGCACCACTTATTTTCAAATTTTTGTGAATTTTGTTTTTCAAATTTGTTTGAATTTTTATAATGATTGGATGATTGTACCGATGAACTTTTATTTTTCTTTTGAAAATTTTTAGAATTTTTAAATCTTTGTTTTTCCTTTTGTTTTTGTTCTCCATTCTGCTTAGAAGGTTTTTGCGTTGAGCATTCACCTTTTTCAGTAGATTGTAGAACAGTTTCTTGAAATTTTTCGTTTAGTTTCAAAAACATTTCATTTTTATCATTTTCATCATCGGTATCACCATCACAATCCTCAATTATGACATCGTCATAATTTGTGATCTTGTCACTTATTGGGATTTCCTTTTTATTATTATTGGTCGGTTTTGGACATATATGATCTAACTTTAATGAGGAAGTCACAAATTTTTCAATAATTTTTCTAAATTAGCAGCTTTATTTTTAACAGTCTCAACTTCTTTTTCAAGTTGATCAATTCTCTCAATATGAGAATTTATTGCCTTTTGATTTTCTATATTTAATTTTTCAAAAATATTTTTTCATTTTTAAAAATTTTTATTTCATTTTGAAAATCTATTAACATTTTTAATTTTTCAATTTCTAAAATTTTTATTTTGTTTTCAAAATTCTTTTCATTTTCTTTTAACTTTTTATTTTCTAATGTCAAACTCTCAATCTCATTCAAGAGTTTGGCATTATCTGCCTGATAATTATGTACATGATAGACCGGGCATACTGGTTTAGAACTTGAAGACTCATTTGTGGATATACTTGAAACTAGAGCTTCACAGTTCTTAACCACTACAATCTCTTGAAATTTATTCTTCAGAGACGTCCATAATTCTATCGCAGTCTTGTATTCTGATAAAAGTATCAGGATGTCTTCCTTAACCGATTGCTGGATAAGATTAAACATTTTCTTTTAAGCAAAATAATCATCTTTCTGTTGAATAGAATATTTGTACTTCTCTAGAAAATTCTGATTCTCATCTCTTGGAACGACATATTCTGTTTTGATCGCAACCCAACTTTGAAAGTTCATAGCTTGGATCCAGTTCACGAATTTTTCATTTTAGGCTTCATACTCTTCTAATCTCATCAACATTGGCGGCTTCATGGAATCCATTTCGTTTTCCAAACTAATCTGTCGTTCAAAAACACTTGAAAATGATTAACAAACAGACAATTTTAGTAAAATTTGACTTTTTAATCGACAATATTAATGTATCGGTTTGCTAAAAAACGTTTAAAATTTTTCGAAAAACTGTTTTTATCATATTAGAGCTTTAAACTCGTCTCGTCAATACGAATCTAACGAATATAATGTCCGAGACGTTTTTCGGGATTTTCATGCCTTTTTTAGAAACCTTGGACAAGTTCGGTCGAAGTTGTCACAGCGTGTGAAAATCAACTACTTAACAAGTTCGGGCGAACTTGTTGAGAATTTATGAAAAATTCACCTTGGATACAAGTTCGAGTGAACTTGTGAAAGATTTCAAGAAAAACAGCAAGTTCGGGCGAACTTGTGAAAGATTTCAAGAAAAACATTAAGTTCGGGCGAACTTGTGAAAGATTTCAATCAAAAATGTTCAAGTTCGGGCGAACTTGATAAATGATGAAAATTAAGTCAAGTTCGAGCGAACTTCACTAAAAATCTTGAAAAATTAATCAAGTTCGGGCGAACTTGATGAAAAATCTGAATTTTTCAATCAAGTTCGAGCGAACTTGATGTCAAGTGTGATCGAACATGTGTTTTTCAAACATGGTTTTTTCAAATTTTTTACATGAATTCGTTTGTTTTAAGCTCTGATCTTTTCAAGGGTTTTACTATTATGGATTTTACGTATTATACTTGAAAATCAGTCCATTTTGTCCGTGAATTGTCTAAGAAAAGTAAAAAATAGAAGAAATGAGTAGAAGATGAGATGTTCTATGTCCAATGTCTTCAAATTAGGTCAATCCTGCTCTGATACCACTTGTAAGACCTATACGGATCGTTCGGGTCCTAATTTGGCTAACCTAAGGTAAACGTGCGGAATCCGTTAGTATAGGCGACATTGTAGACAAGTTATTCACTGATTAATCACTGTTTCATTAATGTGTAGACGTTACGGATCCTGGAAACACTTACAGAGCTTCGCCAACTCTGTGCCAAAATTACTGAAGTTACAAATGAAATGTCAAGACTCCTATTTATAGGAGATACAAGTTCGCTGGATTGATGCATGTTCGGGCAAACTTGCCTAGACAAGTTCGGCCGAACTTGTCTTCAACACTACAATTTCAAGCGAACTTGACCCTTTACAAACATAAACTTCGACATTTCGCTTCTAAATACAGACTCGATATTATACGATGACGTAAGCAACAGAAATATGCACCAACACTATATAATGTTATGTTTAGTTCATTATTAAGGTCAAGCCTCATTGTTACAGAATTGCTAGAGAGAGAGAGCTAGAGCGACGTGATTTGGTGTTTGTGTACTCATACCAGACCTTTTTGCTTATCAAAGTAATAGAACATGTGTGAGTTAAAACTTTTTCGGTGTTCTCGTGTTCTTGTTTTTCGTATTCTTAAATATCACCGAGTTTGGATTCCGCCCACTCTTGGTGTTTGTTTGAAAGTATTTTGGGACTTACATCCACTCCTTCATTTGGTCTTGTGTACGAACACGCAAAGTGATTTACTAGAATCAAAGTACCTTAACCTCGTCTAGCCTCCGACACTTAGTTGACTCTTTCAATCTCAGGAATGGCTCACCCGGGTTGAAGTGTATTTGGTCACTTGAGCTTGTAATAGTTGGATTTATATTCTTGTTATTCATAACCCTCCGAATCATCTCCAAGATGGTTTGTGTAGGGGTGAATCATATAATGAGGTTTTAACCTCCATGCTTGACATTCATGATGCTACATGATAATCTATGATCGGACTTAGTTTTAGGATATTGTTATTATTATTATTACATAAACTAACTATATGTAACTATATAAAACATGGCCTAATTTGTAATGTTAATCATACCATGATTAACAATCATAAACCCAAGCTGTAGCCCTTGTGCCAAAAATTTCGGGCTATCAAAAACTTTTTCTTTGAAGGCATTCCGATAACCAATACTTAAACGCAACCCGTTTAACATAACGTACGCATTGGGACAAGGACATAAGCTACACATACCCTAAATACCCTTTACAAAACTTAGAAATAAGTTTTGAGGGCTTCGGTATGACAAAAACACTCTATTGGAATGCAAAAATATCATCGTTACGCAATTACGGTCGTTTACGCGTTAATTAAAGTGTTCATCGTAATTAACCGAAAACCGTAACCGTACGACCTAACGAACCGACATCCAAAACATTTCCAAGCATTTTTCGAATTCCCTATGCTTTATCTTCCTTATAAAGCTTAAAAATGGGGTTAAGGGATGTTAAATTTGCCAAAACGGGACAAATACAAGTTCAGGGGCCATTTCTACCAATTTTTGAAAGTTGCTGTGAGCAGGGTGGATGCGGACCGCATCCACAAAGACATGCGGTCTGCATGAGGTGCCCAGATCAGCTGATGTTGTGGCAGCTTCTTGTTTCATTTCCCTGACACCTATAACTCCTTTTTGCCACACTTCTCCTGGTTGTAACACCTCACTAAACACTTGTAATGATCCTACAACATCTCCCAACACTTGTAATGATCTTTTGGCTTCAAGAAATCTATAAATACCCCCATAGTTGCAACCATTTTCCTTGTTCATTTCTCATTTTTCTTCTCTTGCTCTACTTGGAGGCTGCCACATTGTTGGAGGCTTCCTAACTGAGCATTCTTCCTCTTGGAGCTCTTCAAAGTGTTCTTCAAACACAAGTAAGTGCTCTCTCCTAGTCTTGTTTATTTCTTTTAGCTTGTTTGAGCTAAAAGTCAAACAGTTTGACTTAATTATTGACTTTCAGTTCTGGCCATGAATTGGTCAAAGCAAAGTTCAATTGAACTTTGCAACGTGATCGTAATCACGATGGTTATGATCCATAGCGATCATGCCTAATGATTACCACGTTTACTAGTTGTAGTGACGAGTCAAGGTTTCAGACAATAATGCGCAAAGTGCGCATTATATGACGGAACTATTTTCGGGTATCATAACACTTTGTTTTGATACCAAATCAGTTTTATAAACTTAGTTAGACATGTTTAACATGTCTAACTCGTCACTTTTAGTTTAGTGCTTGTTTAGGGTCGTAAGTCGAGCGGTCTTCACCACCGCTTTGACTTTCGAATCCGACCCGTTTAGTCGATCTTAGGATCCGACCAAACTCGTATTAGTGACCATAGTTGTATGGGGAATAACCCTCTGAGGTTATACCTTATGGTCACATTGATTGGTTAGTGTTATGTTAAATCACTTATTCTGCCTTTAATAATGACCAAAACGCCCTTTTTGCGCATAAATCGACTATAAGCATATGTAACATAAATTTTGACGTATAAACTGATGTTACAACATTATTAAACATGTTTTGGCATATAAGACTTATCATAACATATCTAACCATCTGAACACATATTTACGCAAATAACACGTTAAAGTTGCTTAAACTACCTTAACGAGTTATAACGGGTCAAAAGCACTTAGGAACCTTTCCAAATCAGAATGTAAACTTTATTAAACCATTTCATATGAGTTCCAACACTCATTTGGTTTATAAGGCTTCATTCTATCTGAATCATCCGATTAAAGTCTTGACAATAATATAGTTATTCGATATTAGGACTCACTTGATTTTCCCGGACTATTGAGCTTTGTATATCCATCTTGAACAAGGATACCTTTTCAATCCTAAGTGAGTACATAGCTCCCCTCCTTTACGTGTTTCAAATGTTTTGGGGTGATTCATATGTGTAACCAATTTTTTTTCAAATGTATGGCATGTATGTGTTTACTAAGTACTTTTTGTGTATAATTCCTATTATGCAAACACGACGATTGATGAGACGAATCCTTGTAGAATCTTTCTATATTTATAGTTAGATTCTTGTAGGATATTTGAAGTACAGTCTTAAATCTTCCTATTTTTATAGTGAGATTTTTAAGAAGTGCTTTACACGGCGATGACGATGGTTATTGATTATGTGTAGAGATTGTTGGTGATTTAGATAACGAAACTAGAGTAATACAATAAGGACATGGTGGATACGCCGCTGGTACTTCCTATATATAAGTGTGCTTATTGTATTACCCTTCGTAGCCTTATCCGAATCACCATTAGGATTTAGGATTTTGTGATTTAATGAGACAGACAAGTGACTAAACCAAATCCTTATAGAATCCGTCTATCTTTATAGATTGATTCTTGTGGGATGTTTAAAGTACTAAATGGTAGTCCTTTATTTGGATTCTTAGTGTACTTTAATACGTATGTGACAAGACGATTGTGACGAGGCGATATAACTAAACCAAATCCTTAAGCGTGTATCTATCTTTATAGTTAGATCCTTGTAGGATGTTTAAAGTACTAAATTGATGTCCTCGATTGGATTCTTAGTGTGTCACACCCCGACCCGCAGCGGAATAAGAGTCGGGGCATAATTGGGTTATCACCAAAGCTCATGATGTTTACTAATATGTTTCATATTTATTAAATTCAAAATTACATCCTCAATATTCCAAACAAGTTCATACAATTACAAAGAAAAGTAACTAAATAAACAATCCAAAGTCTAAACCTATTTATTCTTCTAAGCCATCCTATATGTTTCTTGCTGCAACTGGATCACCTGTATCATGTGTAAAAAAATGGGGGTTTTTGGGTCAACAAAAGTTGGCGAGTAAACCTTGTTAGAAAGCATTTATTATTGATTTCTTGTTATATTTATTAGGGAAAATTGTGCAATAATCATATGTGAGCAAAACGTAAATAAACATACAATAACAATAACAATAACAATAACAATAACATACAATAACAAACCACCTTGCATGAATATATGACATGAATGATAATGTAAATGTTGGCAACGTCACGTTCACGCTCATAGGTAATGGGGAACGGTTCCTATGTGCGATCAAGGCTCAATCAAACGGAGCCGATCGTATGTTGGCAACGCCTCGTTCACGCTCATAGGTAATGGGGAACGGCTCACGCTCATAGGTAATGGGGAGCGGCGGCCTATGATGATGTATGTACTGAAAATGATAAATTTAATCTAAACATTAACCACACAAACAGTTGATACATATTGAATACACATTTGATCATTGATATGATGGATGCACAAGTGTTTAAATGTGATAAATAATATGACACATGATACACCCCAAAAACGTGATTAAAACGGGGAATTTGTAGAGATTCACTCACATTGGGTGCGTTCGTTTGACGAAGTTGAATGCGCACGAGTTTAGACGGTTGATCGACGAGGAATAACTAACCTAAATAATAACGAAAAGGTACGGTAAATAAGTGGATTTTATTAACAATTTTAATAGGGTTTTTAGATATATTTTTGTGAGTTTAAGGTTATTTTCTAACTTTAAAAACATTATTTTTAAGTATTTTTAATTGATTTTTAAATTAAATAAATAAATAAAAATATAAAAAAAATGTTGAATTTTTGGGTTAACCGTTGACCATTGACCATGACTGTTGACTGTTGACCGGTTCGGTCGTGTGTTTGTTTGCGCTGAGTGAGGTTCGAACTTGTGACCTCCCGTACGCGTGCACGCAGCTCTACCAACTGAGCTACGTGTCTAACCCGAAATATTTCTGTTTTTAATTATATTTATATACTATTTAATTTATTCCAAAATTCATTTATTTAAAAACGATTTTAATTCTATCGAACCGGCGTGCATAACAGGTCTCGAACCCGGGACCTGTTGTTTAACGTTGCACACAGTCCACCGCTGGACTGTGTGTCTAACCTGGTTAAAACACTTGTTTTTATTTCTCTTATATACCAACTGGAAGTTTCCATATTTGGGTTTTATAAAAAGTCTGAATATTGTGACAAATCGGAACAAGGACAGACTCGAACCCGGTATCCCTATGATTCAAATGCACACAGTCCACCGCTGGACTGTGTGTCTAACCCGAGATATAATCCGATTTATATTAAATTTATACATAACTAGACTTCATCTTCTCCGTTAAACAACACAGACAACGATTATTCTACTGATCTTGTTCAATTCAATTAACGGACATATGACTGATTAAAATGAAATGGATAAAGAAGGTTTTGTAAGTGAATGTACCGGAAAGATGATCTTTCTCAGAACTCTGGCGAAGTCGTCGGCTCTGTTTTATGAACTCCGTCTGAACGGGACAATTAATAGTTTTGATTAACCAATTGTGAAATTGAATGACTAAACAAGAGTTATCAGAGAGTTTAGATGATTATACCGATTCACAGCGCGATTTAGGAACTTTCAGAATTTTTCCGGCGATTGCAGATTATCCGGTATCGTCGTCTGGGACCGACTCTGATTGAAGGGTTTGAGTTAATAAAAGTCTAACAATAGATAGAAGATGAAAGAATTGAGAAATTTACCGTTTTGATGAGTGTCACGGTTTTCCGGCGAAAGTCCGGCGATTTCAGAAAACGTTTCCGACGAACTGAAAATAGAGCGAAAGTGAAATTGGAGTACGACTCCATCTTAAACGTTTTTCTCCAAAGTAAACTCAGGTCCTCGTTTCGACTCCCAGCGTACCCTAACAATTGGAATACGACTCCATCTTAAACGTTTTTCTCCAAAGTCCATGATCTCTACTGGTCTTTCAATGAAGTGTATAGATTCATCTATCTGAATATCTTCTAGAGGAATATGGAGGTTTTCATCGGCGAGGCACTTCTTTAAGTTTGACACGTGGAACGTAGGGTGAATTCTGTTGAGTTCTTCTGGTAGGTCAAGCTTGTATGCTACAGGTCCTACTCTTTCGAGTATCTTGAAAGGTCCTATATAGCGTGGTGCTAGCTTGCCCTTCTGGCCAAAACGAACTACTCCCTTCCACGGTGATATCTTTAAAAAGTACATGATCACCAATGTTAAACTCCAAAGGCTTTCGTCGTTTGTCTGCATAACTCTTTTGACGACTTTGTGCCGCTAGAAGATTGTTTCTAATTTGATGGATCTTGTCTGTGGTTTCTTGAATCAATTCTGGGCCGGTGATTTGAGCTTCTCCAATTTCGTGCCAACATACTGGAGATCGACACTTACGACCATATAAAGCTTCGAAAGGTGCCATGCCGATACTTGAATGATAGCTGTTGTTGTACGAAAATTCAACTAATGGTAGATGAGTGTCCCAATTTCCCTTGAAGTATATGACACATGCTCGGAGCATATCTTCAAGAGTTTGGATGGTGCGTTCAGATTGTCCATCAGTTTGAGGATGATAAGCGGTACTGAGGTCTAATCGTGTACCCAAAGCGGCTTGTACGGCTTACCATGTTCGTGAAGTGAAATGACCATCACCGATCGGAAATAATGCTTAACGGTACACCATGACGGCTTACGATTTCGCTGATGTAGATACGAGCTAACTTCTCATTCTTGAAGTCCTCGCGAATCGGAATGAAGTGAGCTAATTTTGTAAGACGATCAATGATTACCCATATAGTGTCATACCCACCAGAAGTGCGAGGTAACCCGGTAATGAAGTCCATGGTTATGTTTTCCCACTTCCATACAGGTATTTCAGGTTGGACCAGAAGTCCTGAGGGTCTTTGATGTTCAGCTTTTACTTTGGAACATGTAAGGCACTTGGAAACAAAAACAGCAATATCCTTTTTCATTCCAGGCCACCAGTAGGTGTATCGAAGGTCTTGATACATTTTGTTGGCTCCTGGGTGTATAGAGTATCGTGTTTTGTGCGCCTCATTCATAAGGAAATCACGAAGGTTCTTGTGGTCAGGAATCCATATGCGATCTAGATAGTACAGAATACCGTCGGATTTATTTTCAATTCTAAGTTCAGCTCCACAAGACAGCTCCTTTCGTACGTCGTTTTCCGTTACTGAAACATGTTGGGCTTCTCGAATTTGATCTTTGATGTCGGTTATGATTTGCGAACATAGAAGACGAATGGAGTTCGCATAACCCTTTCGACTGAGTGCATCGGCCACCACATTTGCCTTGCCAGGATGATACCGAATTTCGCAGTCGTAGTCATTAAGAAGTTCGACCCATCTCCGTTGCCTCATGTTTAACTCCTTTTGGTTGAAGATATGTTGGAGGCTCTTGTGATCAGTGTATATTTCACACTTAGTACCGTAGAGGTAATGTCTCCATATCTTAAGAGCGAACACAACGGCTCCAAGTTCTAGGTCGTGGGTGGTGTAGTTCTTCTCATGAGTTTTGAGTTGTCTAGAAGCATAAGCTATCACCTTTCCTCTTTGCATTAGAACACAGCCTAGTCCTTGCCCTGACGCGTCGCAATAAACCATGAAGTCATCACAACCTTCAGGAAGAGTGAGGATAGGTGCGTCACAGAGTTTTTGTTTAAGGGTTTGGAAGGCTTCTTCTTGTTTGGGTCCCCATATGAAGGGTTTTCCCTTATGTGTTAAAGCCATGAGTGGTACAGCGATGCGGGAGAAATTTGCAATGAAACGGCGATAATAACTAGCCAAACCAAGTAATGACCTTACTTCGGTTGGTGTACGTGGCGCTTGCCATTCTTGTACTGCTTTGATCTTTGAGGGGTCGACATGTATTCCCTTGTCATTGACGACATGTCCAAGGAATTGTACCTCTTTTAACCAGAATTCGCATTTGGAGAATTTGGTGTAGAGCTTTTCATTCCCTAAGAGTGTAAGGATGAGTCGAAGGTGTCGTTCATGATCAGACTTAGACTTTGAGTAAATGAGAATGTCGTCGATGAAGACTATAACAAAGCGATCGAGATAGGGTTTGCAAACTCTGTTCATTAGATCCATGAAAACAGCTGGAGCGTTGGTTAGACCAAATGGCATGACCATGAATTCATAATGACCATAACGAGTTCGGAAGGCGGTCTTTGGGATGTCTTCTTCATGTACTCTGAGTTGATGATAACCAGAACGAAGGTCGATTTTTGAAAAACAGTTGGCGCCTTGAAGTTGGCCAAGAAGATCATCGATGCGAGGTAATTGTCACACCCTCAATTTCCACTTGCGGAGTTTTATCGCGAGGCGTGTGAACAAACCAGAATCTGAAACACTAGTACGTCGAACGACTCTACATGATTTGATTATACGTTTTCCAAAATTTGTTCTTTGTAGATTTTATATCAATTACCAATATTTAGCAGAGCGTTAGTTTTAAAGTTTGAGCGGAAGCATAAATAAGTAGTGATGCGGGCGCCAACACAAACGCCAAAACAAATGAAAAATCCCAAAACAATATTAATAAATAAGACTCGATAATGATGTCTTGTTCAATGCATGTGCGTGCACCTAGAGCTCCTAGCGTCCTGAGAAACATGTAAAGAAACAAGTGTCAACATTAAAGATGAGTGAGTTCACAGGTTTTCATAAATTCGTTTGTTCGGTTATAGTTTAATTACTCCGTTATCCCCAACCCGGGATAACGTATCGGTGCCATTATTCCAATCCCGGAATAATAAGTTGTTGCTTCCAATATTCCCATCCCGGAATATTAAGTTGTTATTTCCATTATCCCCAACCCGGGATAATAAGTTGATGTTTCCAATATTCCAAACCCGGAATATTAAGTTGATTAGTAATTAAGTTCAATGTTAATATATATAGGTAGCTAGCCTAAAGTCATGTCACGTAAGAGTTCGCGATCGAAGCTGACTGTTGTGCCTCCGTTTTGCCAGGCCTATCACATGACCATGGCGGTGTTAGGCCAATTATTCACCCGTTGACCATACCAGGTCGGCTAGCGCGACTAGCTCGGATGGGGCTTGTCAGGCCCAGTAGTACTACTTATAATTCCCCCGCTATTTAACCCAAATACTAACGATCCGAGGAGATTGTCGAGGACTTAAGTGATAAAGCTGCTTAGTGACCATAACATTACATTAACATTAACTTAGTTACCGTATAGTTATGTGACGTTAAATTCGTATAACGTAAAGAGATTGAGTTTGAGAGTGTATACATGTTTCTCCCCCTGTGTTTAAAAACCGGATAAAGTTAGGGGCCGTGAACTCACCTTTATTTGCTCGGTTAGTGTAGCAAAGATGTTATAAGAGATGGGACCGCTAGTTGCGTCCTAACAAACCAAGTAATTACACGTCAGTGTGAAATCACACCAATACAAATTCCACACGCAATTTACTCACAAAGTGATACACACAAACAACATATCTAACACTCAAACATGCATGCAAGTATTCATGTGATCATAGTAATCAAACAACTTATCATGAACATATTCCAAATCCATGCAACACTTTAATGCATAATATCACAAGTTATCAACTTTCTGCTTAACACTCAATTATTCAGCTGTTTTCTAGGATTTTTATAAAATAGTTCTAACATTCTAAAAATTTCAATATTTTTACAGTAGGTGACATTTATACCATAGAAATTTATATAATTTTTCCAAGTCCTAAATCTTTACCAATTAACCATAAATATTAATTCATTAAGCTGCAGTCAGATTTACCGCTTTCTGACTGCAGTCCACGGAAGAATTTATTTAAAAATCACTGATCGTCCGATTAACAAAATTCCAGTTGGAGTTGCCCGGAAATTTCTATACCTAGTTGCTGTACAAAAATCATGACTCAAATCCCTACTGATTTTAAAATCCAACTTGATAAACAATCAACAAAATTCCAGAATTTTAACAGCTTTAGCTACTGAACTTGTTTGGCCCTTTAAAAATATCAAATGACTTCAGAAAATTATGAATCCAGCGCCATTAGATTCCTTATTCAAATCTCTACGTTCTAGACATCAGAAAATCTGTTTTTCGACAACTATCGACCGAGTTACAGCCAGATGAAGTCGGCTGTAACTATTATTCAGCAACTGATTCAGCATATCTTTATCATAAACTCGTGTAATCCCGTTCATGCGATTTATCTAGGCGATCTAAAACCGATTTCTAATCCTAGATTAATACCAATATCTCATCCATGCAAACCCTAGTTCTTACTTCTAGTTATTATAAACAAAACATACTTACAAACTTATGATTTCCGAAAACAATTATGTATATAAACAACAACCAATTCAGCCGATTACATTAAATACCTATAATCCGAAACAAGCTAATCAATTCATTCAAGTATGTGTATATCCGAAACATTTATATCAATTCCTTCAAGCATATATATATATATATATTCGAAACAATAAAATCATCTATCTCATTCTATTATGCAAATCCGAAAACAACACACTCAAGACACGTATATCCGAACATGATCTAGCAACAAAAGATATATCCTAACCTTAAATGACAAGGTAAGCGGCCGAAACTTGTATGTGAATGGATTTGGCTTGAAGGTAAATCGCGACCGAGAAGGGGCTTGTTTGCGACCGTGAAGAAGAGTGGGGAGCGGCTGTTCTTCGACCGAGATGATGAAGAAGGCTGCCGTCGGCTGTTTGCTACTAGGGTTTCGGGTGTTTTGTTTTTTTTTTTTTGTGAAATCAAGTCTCATGCATGTATGCATATATAGGCGCAAAGGGATAAGGGTTACGGTTTGGGTTTGCACACAGCCGCAAGGGACTTGGGCGGGTTGGTTTGGGTTTGATCTTGTTCTTGGCCGAAACATGTTTGGGCTGTTTTGGTTTGGTTTTGAACGAAGTAGATTTGCGGTCTTAAGCTTGATATCACGGCCAAGGACTTGGGTTTAAAGTTTAAACTTCGTTAATTCCTAGAGTCACAATAACTCAAAGCTGATTCGTGTCGCGGTTCGGTTCAGTTCGTGTGCATATCTATCATACTTACTCTATGACTAAAAATTCACACAACACACAACACACAACACACAACACGTATTCATTTAATTCGTGCACGCTTAATACTTAGCATATATGTTATTCGACAAGTGTCACGTGTAAGTTGTCCGAAAAACCCGGGATATCACAGTAATGGGTAGCGGTTCTTAACCGTTAACTTGTTGAGTTCTCTGTAGTCGTTACACATGCGAAACGTTCGATCTTTCTTCTTCACAAAAAGGACAGGTGTACCCCAAGGCGATGAGCTAGGACGTATGAATCCTTTGTCAGTCAACTCTTGCAATTGACTGGCTAGCTCTTGCATTTCGGATGGGGCTAACCTATAAGGAGATTTTGCAACTGGTGTAGCTCCAGGTATAAGATCAATGCGGAATTCGACTTCTCTCACTGGAGGAAGTCCTGAAATGTCGTCAAGAAAAACTTGCGGAAAATCTTTTACTACTGGGATGTCTTCGAGTTTCTTCTCCTTGGTTCCCTTTTTGACGACATGAGTTAGGAATGCGACATAATTCTTGCGGATATATTTTCGGGCTTGAAGACAGGACATTAATTTGAGCCCTTTCGAAGTGGTTTCTCCAAAGATTCGTAGAGTTTGACCGTTTGTAAGAGGAATGCGTATAAACTTTTCGCGGCATACAACTTCAGCATGATGTTGGCTGAGCTAGTCCATACCAATTATAATGTCGAAACTTCCCAACTTCATAGGAATGAGGTCAACTGGAAAATCGTGATCATTTAGGGTGAGAGTACAATTGCGTATAATAGAGTTTAATGAGACCGGTTTTCCGTCAGCAACTTCTACCGTTATGGATTCCATGAGTTTATCACGATTTTGGTTGAGGATGGGTTCAAATTCTAAGGACACAAAACTTTTATCCGCGCCAGTATCAAATAACATGGATGCATAACTACCATTTACGAGAAACGTACCGTTAACCACATTGTTGTCAGCCCTAGCTTGATTGGCGTTGATGTTAAAAGCTCTTCCTCTTGCAGGTGGAGGAGCTTGGTTAGCCTGGTTTACTGGATTAGCTTGAGCTTGGGCATGGATGATATTCACCAGGCGTGGACAGGTGTTCCTGAAATGGTTCAGGTCTCCACAGTTGTAACAAGCCCGCATAGGTTGCACCATGGGATAGTTGGGTTGGTAGTAGGATTGGGCTACATGTTGGGTAGGTGGTAGTAGTAAAGGTTGTTGGGCTTGACCCACTATCTGATGATGGGTTTGGGTTGAGGGCTGATGGCGGTTCGTTCGCTGAAGTACGCGACAGGTTTGAATGGTGTGACCTGCGCGGCCACAACCGGTGCAATGTTGGCAGGGATGATCAGGAAAGTGATGGTATTGGCAACGGTTGCACTTTGGGTATGGGCCAGAGTATGGCTTTTTATATGGTGCAGGTGAGGGGGCAACTTGAGTGATGGGTGCCGCAGGGATAGGGAAATTTGGTTGTGTGACAGCAAAGTTTCTGGTGTTTCGTTTCCTCTTATTAGCAAACTTTGAGGAGGAGGTGGAATGGTTGGAAGTTTGGCCCTCAACGGGGGCTTTCTTTTTCTCGTCCTTAAATTTGCCGTTGCGAATACGATTCTCGGTAAGCTCGGTAGCTAGTTCCATAGCAGCTTCGAGAGTTGCAGGCGAAGTGCTGAGAACTGAGTCTTGAATTTTCGAGGGGAGGCCTCGAATATAGTGTTCGACTAAGCGGTAAACTGGGGTGAACAAGTTAGGGAATATTTGGTTCAACTCTAAAAACCGTTTGTTGTAGGAAGTATGATCTCCCTCCTTTTGCTTCAACGAATGAAATTCATCCTCTAACTTTTTGATCTCGCTTCTTGGACAGAAACGTCTCGTCATGATTTCCCTTAACTCCTCCCACGTTAAGGCCATTGCATCTTCGATTCCTCTCTTACCCTTTTCAGTATTCCACCAGGTAAGAGCTACTTCAAATAGTCTCCCGGTTGCGTAACGTACCTTGCGATCCTCGGGACAATCGCAATTGAGGAAGGTGTTTTCCATTTCCTCAAACCAGTGGAGGAGAGCAGTGACACCTTCGGTCCCTTCAAATTTCGGGGGATCGCAAGACTTGAAGTGTTTGTATGAGCACTTTTTGGAGGGAGGGTTGTCGACGTTCTGGTCTTCTTGCTGGGGAGATTGATGGGATTTGCGGCGAGAGCTTGTTGGACTTGAACTACGATGTCAGGAAGCACCGCGGCCATTTGTTTTGCGATTTGGGTGGCCAAGCGTTCGTTTGACCTTCTTGACCTTCTACCCCCACGTTGTTGCCTAGCCGACATCTACAGGAATATACGTAGGAAGATTGTGAGTTTAAGAAGTCTTTAGGTGTCATGTGTCGTTAAAAATAATAAAATAACATAATCATCAATAATGCAACTACATCCATAGGATGTCTTGGGTTTGCTCATGTTTGGGCCTCCAATGTCCCCCATACCTTCACCTGTATTGTCATGTGGGCCCCCATGACTATTGGCTTAGTAGGATTCACATTGGTATTGGCGGTTTAACACTCGCATCACCCGAATGAAAACCATGAAATATGTTTGCGAGATGTATGGTCGGAGGGTGTCCAGGTGTAGACACAATGACAACTCAAAGTGGGGTTAGCTCACACGACGTTTGGTATAGCATGCTTTGGCCTAATAGGTCCTTCGTACTCTCGTCGTTAGTCCCCAGGTAGGCAAACTTGTCCTTTATTTTGGATTTATACGAATGCCAAGCCTAGACAGGACGTTTCTTGTACCTGTACTTGTACCCTTCCAGTTACTACATGCCCGTCATGAGAACTCACTTTGATGTGATTTGAAAATATATAAATCATTGCAAAAATCATGGAAATGATGTGGTGTGTGCTCTCATGGATATGATATGTTATGAGGATATGATTCATGATAGGCATTGTATAATAATATGTACTTATGAACATGCTTGCATAACATTGAATGTAACAATACACATAAAGCATATAAACATCATGAATTTTGCATGTAACACACAAACAATTTAAAAATTCTAATCAACTATAGTATAGGCTCTAAGGGTCTAATAACCTATCCTATATCCCTATAGTCATGGCTCTGATACCAATCTGTCACACCCCGATGCGCAGCGGGATAAGAGTCGGGGCATAATTGGGTTATCACCAAAGCTCATGATGTTTACTAATATGTTTCATATTTATTAAATTCAAAATTACATCCTCAATATTCCAAACAAGTTCATATAATTACAAAGAAAAGTAACTAAATAAACAATCCAAAGTCTAAACCGATTTATTCTTCTAAGCCATCCTATATGTTTCTTGCTGCAACTGGATCACCTGTATCATGTATAAAAAATGGGGGTTTTTGGGTCAACAAAAGTTGGCGAGTAAACCTTGTTAGAAAACATTTATTATTGATTTCTTGTTATATTTATTAGGGAAAATTGTGCAATAATCATATGTGAGCAAAACGTAAATAAACATACAATAACAATAAAAATAACAAACAATAACATACAATAACAAGAACAATAACATACAATAACAAACCACCTTGCATGAATATATGACATGAATGATAATGTAAATGTTGGTAACGTCACGTTCACGCTCATAGGTAATGGGGAATGGTTCCGCTCATAGGTAATAGGGAACAGACGGCCTATGATGAAATGTATGTGCGATCAAGGCTCAATCAAACGGAGCCGATCGTATGTTGGCAACGCCTCGTTCACGCTCATAGGTAATGGGGAACGGCTCACGCTCATAGGTAATGGGGAGCGGCGGCCTATGATGATGTATGTACTGAAAATGATAAATTTAATCTAAACATTAACCACACAAACAGTTGATAAATATTGAATACAAATTTGATCATGATATGATGGATGCACAAGTGTTTAAATGTGATAAATAATATGACACATGATACACCCCAAAAACGTGATTAAAACGGGGAATTTGTAGAGATTCACTCACATTGGGTGCGTTCGTTTGACGATGTTGAATGCGCACGAGTTTAGAGGGTTGATCGACGAGGAATAACTAACCTAAATAATAACGAAAAGGTACGGTAAATAAGTGGATTTTATTAACAATTTTAATAGGGTTTTTAGATATATTTTTGTGAGTTTAAGGTTATTTTCTAACTTTAAAAACATTATTTTTAAGTATTTTTAATTGATTTTTAAATTAAATAAATAAATAAAAATATAAAAAAATGTTGACTTTTTGGGTTAACCGTTGACCATTGACCATGACTGTTGACTGTTGACCGGTTCGGTCGTGTGTTTGTTTGCGCTGAGTGAGGTTCGAACTTGTGACCTCCCGTACGCGTGCACGCAGCTCTACCAACTGAGCTACGTGTCTAACCCGAAATATTTCTGTTTTTAATTATATTTATATACTATTTAATTTATTCCAAAATTCATTTATTTTAAAAAGGATTTTAATTCTATCGAACCGGCGTGCATAACAGGTCTCGAACCCGGGACCTGTTGTTTAACGTTGCACACAGTCCACCGCTGGACTGTGTGTCTAACCTGGTTAAAACACTTTTTTTTATTTCTCTTATATACTAACTGGAAGTTTCCATATTTGGGTTTTATAAAAAGTCTGAATATTGTGACGAATCGGAACAAGGACAGACTCGAACCCGGTATCCCTATGATTCAAATGCACACAGTCCACCGCTGGACTGTGTGTCTCACCCGAGATATAATCCGATTTATATTAAATTTATACACAACTAGACTTCATCTTCTCCGTTAAACAACACAGACAACGATTATTCTATTGATCTTGTTCAATTCAATTAACGGACATATGACTGATTAAAATGAAATGGATAAAGAAGGTTTTGGAAGTGAATGTACCGGAAAGATGATCTTTCTCAGAATTCCGGCGAAGTCGTCGGCTCTGTTTTATGAACTCCGTCTGAACGGGCCAATTAATAGTTTTGATTAACCAATTGTGAAATTGAATGACTAAACAAGAGTTATCAGAGAGTTTAGATGATTATACCGATTCACAGCGCGATTTAGGAACTTTCAGAATTTTTCCGGCGATTGCAGATTATCCGGTATCGTCGTCTGGGACCGATTCTGATTGAAGGGTTTGAGTTAATAAAAGTCTAACAATAGATAGAAGATGAAAGAATTGAGAAATTTACCGTTTTGATGAGTGTCACGGTTTTCCGGCGAAAGTCCGGCGATTTCAGAAAACGTTTCCGACGAACTGAAAATAGAGCGAAAGTGAAATTGGAGGTTCTGTGAGTGTTTTGAGTCGCGAGATGATGATATTGTTGGTGAAAATCAGTAAGTAAATGATTTCGGTTATTAAACGCGAAAATCATATGAATTCAAGTTCAATAAAGGCTGAATTGATTAAGAACGTCGGTCGTAATGATTTCATCGGTTATTATCAGTGATTTCGATCACTCAATCGTCTAGAACGTTGAAAACCGATATCGGTTTCAGTTTTGGCGCAAACAGGTGATTTCACAGGTGAACTTATGTTTTATTTGTTTCCTAGATTACACAAAGACAGCAAGTGGCGGAGTGGTTAAGTGCTTGGTGATTAAGTCTTCCGGCTGACCCGGGTTCGAAACCCGGCAGCCTGATTTCTTTTTTTATTCGCTTTATTTTCACTTTTCAACAATTTAAATTTCCATATTCTAAAATGTTTATTAGTAATGTATTGTTTAAAATTATAATAAGCATTAAATGAGCAACGAAAATTTGAAACTGATTATTCGATTAATAAACGAAGCGGGTTTTGAAAACTCGTTTTTCGACGGATGTTACATAGTGTACTTTAATACGTATATGACGAGACAATAACTAAACCAAATCCTTAAAGTATCTATGTATCTTCATAGTTAGATCCTTGTAGGATGTTTAAAGTACTAAATTGATGTCCTTGATTGGATTCTTAGTGTACTTTAATGCGTATGTGACAAGACGATGTGACGAGACAATGATTATGTGGTTAATGTGATTAGTTGTGATTTTGATAACGAAACTAGTATAATACCATAAGAACATGGTGGATACGCCCCTGGTACTTCCTATATATAAGTGTTCTTATTGTATTAATCTTGTAGCGTTATCCGAATCACATTAGGAGTTTGTGTTTGATTGTTTCAAAGTACAATATCCAAATCCTTGTAGAACTCTTTCATATTTTTATACGTTAGATTCTTAGAAGGATAACCAAAGTATTATTTTAAATCATTGATTTGATTTCTAATAATACTCACGCGAGTTATGACAAATTTTAGTATTGTTGTTATTAGTCCTTGATTGGATTTCTAATAACATACTCACAAGTTTTATGACCGAATTCAAGGCGATTACAATGAACAAAGTACAATTTTCAATAGCATAAAAATTACTTAGTATTAATCATGTTGCTATATACAAAACTATTTTGTCACATGTTTGATAATCAAGTTAATGTATTGCAATATTAATTTTTTTTCCATTCCTTGGCTTCAAAGAGTCCATTTTCAATAGATGACTCTTGTAGTTGTCGAAGTATTGCAACACTAAACTTTTTGCCATTAACTTGGCCAACAAAACTATGTACTCGCCAACATTGTTTGTTGATGTCTTTCTTTTTCACATATGTTTCAGGTTTCGATTATTCAAGCATGCTGCACATAGGAATGCATCCAGGCTTTAGATTTCTTTAAATCAAAAGACAATTTCTTGTATTCTTTGTATTGTAAAATAATGTTAACAGCAGTTGTGAGCAATTTGTAACGTGACTCCCCGATCCCCGATATTTCCACCGCGTGTTGTTATATTACGATTGGGGTGTTACATAAGCTATCATATCAAAGATTCTAGAGCTCTTGTTATGATTCCAATGGGCAATTTGAGACCCATGAAACCACTAGTTATGGTGTCATAAACAAACTCTTAGAATTTGGATATTACTTTCACTTGAACATACTTTTAATATTTAATTTTCAAGTCCGAATCCTTCCATTCATTCTTCACTCCTTGAACTTACACACCTTTGCTTACCCTTGTAGGGTGACTCAGTGTTCCAAACTCCAAACCAGTCAACTCTTCACGGAATTACCAAGTTCGAAGCTTGCAACACCGTGAGTACACTTGACTCGTTTTACTTTTAAAAACACTTTGGGTTGTAACATGTTAATATATCAAATTCACAACACACACTTAATCATGCTTTGAAATCTCAATCCTTATGCATGCTACTTGTTTACTTAGGTCCATGCTAGAATCATACATGCTTTATGTCATTAACTTTGCTAGCCCGAACTTAACATATATAGTGTTATAGGAGTAGCACGTGCCCGTTAGGGTCTTGTTAAGTCTTGTATTCGTAAACTAGTCTCGTAACTTTTGTAGCGAGGGACACTAAATTCTTGTGGACACTTTGGGTTTCACATATAGTATTGCATGCTAGATACCTTGTTTACAATTACCATGTGGATTTGAGAAAAATGCTTTTATACTTATGCTATATTATTACAAACTTGTGTACTCGCCTTTTCTTTTACATTGAACCTTTATTTTAAATATGTTACCGGTTGATGTTAACGCCATGATGAATCTAGTAAGGATGACTAGAAACACACACTCAAGATACTAGATTCGGTTATGTTTTGTTATGTTGAATTTTGTCATATTTGTCTTTTTCAATGTTGTAATTTGAATTTTTTGTATTGTATTTGGCAATTTTGATCATGAATGAAATCGGTTTTGAACTTAATTAATGTTGCAAATAGTGTTATGCATGATGAGCAATCTATTTCGTCTCGCTCTGATGTTTCCGCCATCGGTTGGGGTTTGACAGATTAGTATCAGAGCCATAACTATATGGAATTAGGTAGAATTGCCATGTTCGACCTAGTCTATGGTAGGTACCATACTTGACCATTCTTACTTTATGTTTAAAATGTTAAATTCTTCCTATTTGCTTCTCCCTACTCCTTTTGTCTTAATACTTACAATATGTCTTTCCTAAGACATTTACACAATACACTTTTGAAGACTTGAAGACACTCGTAATACAAACGAGATGATTTGCACCAAGATAGGCCCAATGGCCCACAATTTTTGGTTAAACCCGTCACTCCGCGTATTCGATTTTCATGAAGTTACACCATCAATTTAGGAGTGATATCCACATCTTAATGGAAAACTTCCATCTCATACTCTAGTGGATCTTACTAACGAGTCGGAATATGCTCCTCATTTAGTAAGAAACAACCACACTTAGGGTTCGATGTTGTCAAGTTAGGGGTGAAACCCGCACCTTGTCAACTAGTCTCATTCCTTGATTTTCAATCTCGCCAAAGTCTCGAATTTTCGATCGACTAGGGACATGTAGTAACTGGAAGGGTAAAATACCATTAGTCGCTTCTCGACGAGAGTATTTTACCTATTAGGCCAAAGCATGTTTCCCTAACTCGAAAGAACTTACGAACCACTTTGGAATAGTCGAAGTTTCTAAACCCGAAACAATCCAGTGTTTTACTGAGCCTATCTTTTATGTTATCTCAATTTCTATGTGTTTTAATACTCGTTATCTCGTTCATTTGAAAACCGATGCACAATTCGCACGTCTCCCGCAATAAAAAACATAACAATCCTTGTGAACAAACTAAATTTATACTCTTTTTACGCATTGATACGTGATTATACTTGTTGAATACTTGTTGAATACATGCGATTTTTGTGAAACATACATGAATACATACATGCTAAACTTATTTTACATTATGATCAAGTCTTATCCTTTCTTCCTCTTTCGACTCCCTAGATGTCTTCCCCAAGCTCATCCAAGAAGACCAAGAAGTCGCGATCTGGTTCGAAAAGGGTTCCAAAAACAATGAGGACACAATAACAAAGAAAGACCTCGTAGGGTTGATCGTGGAGCAGATGGCCCGAGTTATACCTGACACAGTGAGCAAGATCCAAACCCCACCTAGCACCGAATCTCCTAATGACTCTGGCGATTCCAAGGTGGAGACACCTAAAACGATGTTTCTTTTCAAACAGTTTATGGCCTGTAAGCCACTCGAATTCACTAGCATCGATGGTGTAACCGCCAGGATGAATTCGTTCGATGCCATAGAACTCACCTTTCTTTAAAGCGGGTGTCCTGATAACCTGCGAACCCTGAATGCTACAGGGGTGTTCCGTCCGAGAGCTCTCGAATGGTGGACCTCCGAGCTTAACAAACGAGGAAACGATGCAGCCCACGCCTTACCATGGGCAGAACTAAAACAGTTAATGAAGGACGAGTTTTGTCCTCCCTACGAGCTTTAGAAACTCGAAAACGAATTTTGGGATTGAAGCAGGTTGGGAGCGATAACGTTGGTCTAATAGCGCACTTTAAACAACTCATCGTTCTCTGCCCTGGTCAAGTCGACACCATTCCTAAAGCCATTTCCAAATTCATCTGTTGCCTTCCATCCGTCTTGATGAACCGTGTTGCATCTGCCTGTCCTAAAACCCTTGATGATGCATTCAATATATCCGCCGCACTCAACACAATTGCATCCTTGATGGAACCTACAACAAGGCTCCCACGAGGAATGTACACCAAGCCACCAACACCACCACTGCTGAACATTCACCTCCTCCACCTCCTAAGAACAACAAGAACAAGAAGCGGAAGGCTTCTGGTCAAAATTATGTGGTTGTTACTCCGCAAAACCCGATACATTTACAATCAGTTTCCACTACCTCAACCCTTGAACCACCAAGAGGAACTACACTAGGCCGTGGCTCAAGTGTAACCAATGCTCTTATCACCATCCCGCTAACACCCCATTTCGCAAATGTGCAACTTGTAATAGGCTTGGGCATCTATCCAAACGTTGTCGGTTAATCCTGAGGCCTACCCAAGACCAGGCCATTGTTGCAAACCCTGCCCCTAACCAAGCTCAACCCCAAGCCGCTACTGTTCGTGCATGCTTCAAGTCTGGCGATCCTAATAACCTCGCCAACGTTTACCTCAATGCAACAATAACAACCAGCAGCAGCAACAACACCAACAACAGGCAGAGCTTTCGTTATCACCGCGGCTCAGGCGTAGAACGCTAATGACGTCATAACTGGTACGTTTCTCGTCTACCATGTCTATGCTTCTTGTCTTTTTTATACTAGCGCAGATAAAAGTTTTGTATCTATTGAACCTATGCTTAAGTGTAAATGCTCTAAGTTGCCAAGATCATTCATTGTCGAAGTCGCAAATGGTAAATCCTGTCACTGTCGATTCGTCCTTTCTAATTGTTCTTCAACGATCATACGTTTTCTATTGACCTCATACCCATGCAAATGGGTAGCTTCGATATCATAGTAGGCATGGATTGGCTTAGGCGAGTTCATGCTGAAGTCGTCTGTTCTGAAAAGTTAATCCGTCTTCCTCTTCCCAATGGTGATTCCTTACACATCTATGGCGAGAAACCTTCTAAAGGTCTTAAGCTTATGTCGTGTATCCAAGCGAACAAATACTTACGTAAGGAATACTTCTCCTTTCTTGCCTGTAACACCTCGTGTTTTACGTCCAATAAAGTTCCGACACGTGTTCCACTAATTCTTGTATGCCGTATGCTAAAACGAGAGGGAGAAAAGTTGTCGGATCACTAAGTATTAGTGATTAAAGTTGAGGGCCAATGTGGAAATATGCCAAAATTTTGATTTTTAGAAGGCGGGTACGGACCGCAAGGTTCCATTCTTACGGTCTGTAACCAAATCAAAATCAGTGGGCGCCAGAGGTCCTTACGGACCGCAAGGCTTTGCCTTTACGGTCTGTAAGGGACTGCCAGCGACTGAAATTGTGGCAACTTCACATGTTGCCACCTTTGTCGCCATTGCCACACTTCTGCACTTAATGCCACGAATTGGGACACTTGTGCTCGTTCTTGAACACCTCCATACACCTGGAAAGCCCTCATGAGCAATCCAGAAGTATAAAAGGGAACTTAGTTGCCATAACTCATTGCTCATTTCTACTCATTCTCCTCTCTAGCACACTAGGGAAGTTCCTGAAGTCTTTGGGAGCAATCTTTGAGCTTTCTAGTCTTATTTGGATCACAAGTAAGTGTTCCAACTCGTTCTTTTCAGTTTTATAGGCTTCTAAGCCAAAGTCAAAGCGTTTACGTAAAAACGCATTGCCCTTTGGCTAAGACCATTACTGTCCAGCCATTGTTCGTTGTGAACATGGCTACGTGATCGTAATTAGGTAGGTGTTAATCCGTTAAAAAGGCACCACCTGATTACCACGTTTACTTGGTCAATTGATGGGTCAAAGTTATATTCATAAAAAGTCAAACGGGCCAGTTTTAAAATAAAATAATATCTAGTAATGTAGATGTTATAAAATACATTTTAACACTTTAATAACTTGGTAATAATAATTAGAACATGTATAAACATGTTCAGCCCGTCAAGTCCAGGTCTAGAGTCAGTTCGCAACTGAAAGTCATGAAGTTTGACTTCTGCTTTGACTTTCAGTTCTGACCCGATTTAGCAACTTAGGCTACTGACTTTAAGTCATTTTAGGACCATGTTATTGTATAGTATAATCTTCTAAAGTTATACTACATGGTCCATTAGTAATCTGAGTTTATATACAAGTTCCGCTAATTATACTTCAACTTTGCAAAAAGGCCCTTTTTGGTGTAAATCAAGGTTTTATGCATTTATAAACATACACACAAGTTACAATCTGACTTGTAAACATAATTAAATTATTTTGATTTAATCATTCTGGTTATAAGCTGCATTTTGATTAAATATCGCAAATGACAATTTTAAATGACTGAAATGTCCTTTTGGCATTTTAGAAGGCTTAAACATAATCTTTACACATAAACTTCATACCTACTGATGTAATATCATATGTAGGACATTATGGGATATTAAAAAGATTATAAACAGAGTTCATGCTTAAGGTTCATATAATGCCGATAAATGACTAAAATACCCTTTTTTCGCATTTAATGGTTTTAACTAAACTTTTCAAGACCAAATCTTCTACCTACTGTTATAACATGATAAATAACTTATTTCTGTATTATAAAAATGGTCATGACTTCAATTTAACTTAAACATCAAATTAATCGGCATTTATCGACTTTATCGCCTTTTCGGCGCATAGTATGGTTTAAAACCATAACTATGAGCCAAGACTTGTTACCTACTAATTTGGAAAATTATTTTCAATATTTTTATAGTAAGTACAAGTCCCGAACTCAGAATCCCAATTATGACTTCAGAGCTATGTGTGAAATTACCAAAATGCCCCTACAGGACATAGTTTGTTCTAAAACCATCAACCACACATATATTTGATATCCTACTGATATAACATCATAAATACATATTTTTACATAATTTTTATGACCTTGACATCAGTTTACTTGTTTTTGCCATGCGAAGCCCTCAAAACTTATTTCTAAGTTATGTAAAGGGTTTTTAGGGTGCGTTTAGCTTATGTAATTGTTCCGGAGTGCACGTCGCGTTAAACTGATTTTGTTTGCGTAATAATTTGCGATTTCACTTCTAGAAGTTGTTTAAGAGTTCGGAATCGTGCAAGAATTGAATATGTGCAATTGTCATGATAAAATACAAAAATCAAAAATAAAACATAAAAATTTCATTGATTGATACTTCATTTTGGAATTTGTTACACGATCGAATCACCACAAATGTCACATCGTATATTCATAATTTTCAAGCATTTCATTCATACAAGATACTTGATTATTCAGTCGCGAAAATTATAATCATTCGACGCTTCATTATAAATTTCACCCTTGTTATCTACTTTGTGACATTAAACTTTTATAAACATGTTCTTTTTACCAAGTAAACACTAGCAAATGATGTCCATACTTCAAATATACCATGCCACACCTTAATATATGTTAACTATATAATAAATGGCATCAAATAAACAAATATATATCAATTAACTAACAAAAATAAAATAAAATAAAAAGTGGACAGCCCCCTTTGGGCTGGGTTTAGTGGCTTGTTTCAATGTTAATGACCTACTAACCTTGTCCAAAGCCCAAATACAACTTATAATCAGCTTCTTTTCCACTTTTAAAACCCTTAAACACTCTCAAAACCTCTCTAAATACAGTTGAGTTTCAGCAGCGAAATCAGAAACTTTCAGCCACTAAAGTGAGTTTTAACTCACTTCTACTTCGATTTTCTTCTTGTTTAACCACTTGGATAACCTCTAGGAAGGTTTTCACAAGTTTTATTGGGCAAACTAAGGTGAAACCTCACCCAAAATGAAGCCCAAAGTGCAGCAAATTTTCTGCTCATTCTCATCTTTCTAAATCTTAATGTTCTTGATAGAAACTAGGTGAAATCTTGTACCCACCAAGCTCATAACTTAGTCTATGGTTGTGGATTTATGTAGAGGTGATTTCCGTCAAAGTTTGAGTTCAAAAACTCATTTTTATTTCAGTTTATACATGGCAAATCGAGTGATGAAAACAAGCACAACACACCATCCTCAATATGGTGACTTGTGAAGTGTGAACGAATGGAAGCTTGGGCTTTCCAAACTAAGTTCCACTCCTTCATTTGGTCTTTTATATGAACATTCAAAGTGATTTACTAGAATCGAAGTACCTTAACCCTGTCTAGCCTCCGACACTTAGTTGACTCTTTCAATGTCGGGAAAGGCTCACCCGGGTTGAAGTGTATTTGGTCACTTGAGCTTGTAATAGTTAGATTTATATTCTTGTTATTCATGACCCTCCGAATCATCTCCAAGATGGTTTGTGTAGTGGTGAATCATATAATGAGGTTTTAACCTCCATGCTTGACATTCATGATGCTACATGATAATCTATGATTGGACTTAGTTTTAGGATATTATTATTATAATATAAACTATACGTAACTATATAAAATATGGCCGAATTTGTGATGTTAATCAAACCATGATTAACCACCATAAACCTAAGCTATCATATCAAAGATTCTAGACTCTTGTTATGACTCCAATGGGCAATTTGAGACCCATGAAACCACTAGTTATGGTGTCATAAACAAACTCTTAGAACTTGGATATTACTTTCACTTGAACATACTTTTGATATTTAATTTTCAAGTCCGAATCCTTCTATTCATTCTTCACTCCTTGAACTTACACGCCTTTGCTTACACTTGTAGGGTGACTCGATGTTCCAAACTCTAAACCAGTCAACTCTTCACAGAATTACCAAGTTCGAAGCTTGCAAAACCGTGAGTACACTTGACCCATTTTACTTTTTAAAACAATTTGGGTTGTAACATGTTAATATATCAAATTCACAACACACACTTAATCATGCTTTGAAATCTCAATCCTTAAATCATGCAATTCAACATCATCATCCTCGTCATCCTCTCCCAATCTTTAACAATCACTTTTTCTGCATATGAAGTAACCAGATTAGTAACTTCCATTTTCTCACAGACAGTGTCAGTTAAATCTGCATCACTACTCTCAGTTTCAAGTAACGCTGTTTGTTCAGCAGATTCGGAATCAATTACATTTTGTGGCTGAACGGAGGCTTCTGTTTGTAATTCAAGTTCACTAGGTGATGCATCACTGGATTCAACAAAAGCTTCTATTGTGGGTTCTGATTCTACTTCATTGGTTCTGATTCAACTGTTTCAGATAACTTATAACTAGATTTAGCAAATTCAATTAATTCTGGGCTCTCACAATTAATTGTTTCTGAGGAATCACATGAAGAGTTGAATGAAGCAATTGATTCATGTCACACCCCAACCAACGGCGGAATCATCGGGATGTGGCACTAATCGACGAGATTGTTCGAGAGAATCCATAATAACTATTATATGACAATATTTAACAAGGTTCAATTTCCCATAAAACTAAACAAATATTCATACAATAATTGAGATAAATCCATGTTTCTCAAACAATTAAACAAAACTAAACAACTAGATTAAGCGGGTTTCTAGAGAGTCCTAATCTTGATTCGAGATAACCTGCGTTTAACCTGCAACATACGTTAAAATAATGTCAATACAAAAATGTATTGGCGAGTATACAAGTTTTGATATAATAGCATAGTAGATAAAAGGGTCGTGAATTTCGACATACATAAACATGATACAACACAACATATAAGCAGATTAGACAATTACACATGCTAAGTCCCATGTAGTAGCGAAGGAGAGGTGTGAAGCCCTTAACTAGACCCCGTCGGGTGCGAGCCAAACTATAGTACCATACTAGCCAAGGTGGAATTTAACAAGTAACAGTCCTAGCATATATGTATCTAGCATCACGCGTAAATGTGTAAACAAACATACGCGTGTGTTAAATCAGTTTAATGCGTGTAGTGAGTGTGTTTTGTTATGAACATATGTTACACCCAAAAAGTGCGTTTAAAGCGAAAAGGGGTCAAGTATACTCACAACGAGTGCGTAAAGAGTAACCGAGAGCGGGAATGTGGTGAGAAAAACGACGGGTCAGCCTGCGCGTAGAAACATAAGTGCATCAGTCTTCCAGGTTGCTGAAACGGTCGAAACGGAGAGTCAGGCGAGAAACAGGTTGTTCATACGAAGGGTGATTTCGTGCAAAACATGTTTGCGTGCGAAAATATATTTTCGTACGAAACATGTTTTCATGCGAAAATGCCTATTCCGTGTCCAGAATCGAGTGTTTTAGCGTCGATCTACGGGAAATCGAGTGTTCACCCTCCAACCTTAGGCCACTGATCGAACCTTACGCCGGAGAGGTCTTTAGAGCGAGTGAGTCTGTTGTGGAATCTAGGACTGGGTCATACGAACCCAAAGTGATTTATGCGAGCCAGCCCAGTTTCGAATCCTTTTCATGACGGTTTTAACACCGCTTCGTCCCACTTATGTAGTGAACGAAACATGTGTTAGTTTTGTCCGTTTTAGTGTAAAAATCGAGTTTTTAAACAGTTTCCTTAGGATCAACAGTTGGTGAGTCTGAAGCAACAAGGTTTCTAGTCTTGAACAGCCAAAGCTATCTCAGACATGCTTGGTTAAGTGCGATTCCAGATGAAAATCAGAAATTTTTATGAAAAAGATGGAGGTTTTCGTAAACAGAGAGATTTAGATGAAATCGGAGATAAACTTGTGTGAAATCGTTGTGGAAATCGTTGTGATTCGTGTTGAAATCGTATCCTTCTTACTTGAGAGCAGAGAAACGCATGTAGAGTGGGTTTCGTGCGAGTGATAGCAAATAGGAGTGCATGTGCTAAGTGTGGTATTTATAGGAGAGTAGAAAGGAGAGTCACTGGTTGTCATTTTGTACGAAAAATGCTTAATTCGTACGAAAAATGCTCAGTCCGTACGAAAAATGGTCAATCCGCACGAAAAATGCTCAATCTGCACAAAAAATGCTCAATCCGTACGCAAAATGGTCAATTCGCACGAAAAATGGTCAATCTGTACGAAAAGTGGTTAATTCTTACGAGTTGATCAGTTTGATGCTTTCATTGTATTAGTTAGTTATATGAAGCGTTTTAGCGAGGAGTGTGTATATATATATATATAGGGAGAGGATCATGAGAAAACTAGATATAATGAGAAAACTAAAAAACTAACTAAAAAAGCCTAAAAAACATATCAAGAAATTTTGTTAAAATTTTTTTTATTAAAAATCGCTACTTTTTATTAAAAAACAAAACTTTTTTTCAAAAAAAAAACTTGTACTTTGCATTATATGTGTACGGCACATGTGCATTATATGTATATGTTGCACATATGCATTATATGCTTAAAGTTAGCTTTTGAGTTTAGTTTAGCTTTTAGGGTTAGGTTTTTTGGAGATTTAGGATTAGTATTAGGTTTTTGGGTGTGGGGGGAGGGGAGTGTAGGTCTTTTTGGGGGTGCGGGTGGGGGGTTAGGTTTTTTGGGGGTTTTGTTTACAGTTTAGTTTCAGGTTTTTTTTTGGGGGGGGGGGTGTCGGGGTTTAGGATTTTTGGGGGTGGGGGGGGGGGGGTTTAGACTTTTGGTCGGAGGGTGGATTTAGGTTTTTGGGTGGTGCCGATGGGGGGTGGGTTAGGTGGTTTAGGATTTTCCGTATTAGTGCACACGTGCAGTACAACTTTTTTTTATATATTATTTTTAATATGTTTTTTTGGCTTTTTTAGTTAGTTTTTTGGTTTTCTCATGATCCATGCCCTATATATATATATATATATATATATATATATATATATATAGGGGTGGGATTTGGAGAAAACGGTGAGAAGTGTGAAAACGGTGAGAACGGCTATCAGTCGTTAGATTAAAACAATCAATGACTTGGATTGGCACGGTGGCGTTTTCACAAATAACATAAACTTTATTATCTGAACGTGCCTCATTAAGGGTAAAAGGGTCTTTCTACTGCTCTAAAACAAAACACCACATTAATCATAAAACGCCATTCCGGCGACACGCCAAAGACAAAAATTAATGATAAAACGCGTTGAATAAAAGTAACGGGATTAAATTATTAACATTAATTACAAAAGCTTTCCACCTGAACTACATGCCAAAAACATAATTATATAAACGACGTTACGATAACTTCAATTATCACATCACAAAGAAAACACGATCATACGAAAACGCCATCTTTAACCAAAACGCCAAATTCCAAAAAACAAGAAACTCTGAGGAAACACCATCAACAGATAAGAAAAAGCTGAAACACCACAGTAACTACAACACAATAAAAGAGAAAAGAAAACGTATATTTTATTACTACCATTTATTAAAATAAAATCATGCCTAAACTACGCGCCAAAAAACTATTATATAAACAAACATCTCACTATCCATTTAATCACACCCCCAATACACACAAAAAAAAATTATATCTCAGAAAACTATTCACTTTACACGCCATGTTCTCTTGTCAAACTATACACTCAAAAACGCCATGCTCTATTGCAAAACATCCACCTAAAAAACGTTATTTTCTTTTTGTCTAACCCATAACCTTTTGCTGAATGAAATGGACAAATCCTCAAAAAATGGCTCTAGCCTTGTACAGGAGTAGGGTTGGGATGAGAAGAAGAGACCTATGCCAGTGTAAATGCTAATCTGGACTCCATTATTAAAATGGTATAGAGTGGGATGAGCATGAAAATGATAGCATGTATAAACGCTATTTTGGACGTCAAGTGAGAAAAGCCCACACACAATCACACCTCCCATTAAATAGCATTGGCAATATGCGACATCGGTCTATCTTTCCAACATCCAAAAGAACCACCCCCAACAAAACAAAATGCCATATACTGATCGATCGGCTTCGTCTAGAGCTTGGTGTTTCAACTGTGTAGGACAAAAAGGTTAAGGAATACAAATGATACGAAGGTTCAGAGGACAAAAAAAGTTCTTGAAGAAGATATTTGATAGCAGTGAAGATTAGATTAGCATTTTTAATTTTTTTTTGGGTTATTGTATTTTAGTAATCTTAAGTTTCACCTGTTAGCCGCTGAAAAATTCCAACTTTAAAAATTCCCTCCAAACAATCCACACTTGTAAAAAGTTTGACCTCCATTGATCCCAACTTGTAATACTTCGGATTACTAAAATCCAATATTCCTAATTTTTTTTGGGTGTCATCTTTGTGATTTATTATCTAATAAAAACTTCTCTGTTAATACAAAACCAAACAACGTAACGCCAAAAAAAAGGGTTCCATGCTAAAGTTTACTTTGCGTCTTTACCTATAAATTTAAAAATGAAAAACTAAAAACTATGAGAAGTTTTACAGCCTTAGCAGTCTAAACAAACAGTAACTTGAAGCGAAGGATACTTGATTACTACCATTTATTATATTAAAAAACCACACAATGACGCACAAAAATCAATTTTTTAATATTTTCCAAACGCCATAATTACCTGTAACATTATAGGTCTGCACCCTACATCAAAACGACAAAAAATACACGTTAAAAAATATATAAAAACGCTATTAAAAATAGATATTTTTTCTTATGTAGTGTATTTTATCATCTTTACATAACCAAAAAACGCCATAAAAAATAAAACGCCAAAACTTGAAAAGATTGGGGATATTTCAAAATTAACAAATACTTAACAAAAACAGTAAAACTGAAATGACAGATACTTTATTAATTGCATTAATTATATTAAATATCCCGCCCAAACTACACATTAAATATGTCCTATAAAAGGAAACGTCTCAGCACCTTCCATTGATCGCACAAAAAAAGCCATGTTTCCTAAACACCACCGACTCTAAAAACTCCAAAAAACGTTTAAAAAATCAAAGATGGCAAACAACTTCTCTTGGATATTTAGTATTGTTTTCAATGAAGTTTCGGTAAATGGATTCTTAAGTGAGGAGGATGACTCAATAAGCTTTTGCTGAACGAGATAGACAGATCTTCAAGAAAAAAAGACTGATGACACCGATATTTCATTTTGCGTGCTTTTTTCTTGATGAATATTGGCATGAGGAGAAGGAGACCGACACCAGTGCAGATGGTGTTTTGGCTCCATGATGATAAAGAAGATTGGGAGCAAATAGCATCCACCCACACGGCGTCGAACTAAGTCTCAAAACAACCACAAACAAACCATTTCAAAAAACAAACAAAAGAAAATCACGTGAAAGACAAAACGCCAGTGACGATTGCTAGTATCCACCACCGCTTAAATAGATGGCGTTTTATATAATATAAGGCGTTTTCTGTAGTTTATTATCTAATTTTTTATGATAGTGAGATTTGGAAGAGATATTGGAACCATATTTTTAATTAATTTTTTTCTATAGTTTGTTATCTGAATTTTTTCTGTAGATTGTAAAACGCCAAGTTGCCACTAACGCCAAAGCTAGAACAAGTCTAAGATCTGAAAAAGTGGAAACGCCTAATGTTATATAAAACGTCATCTATTTAAGCGGTGGTGGATACTGACAATCGTGTCCCCAAATATCATTTAGCGCCCCCTGCCACGTGTTAGACCAGGATCCGTTCTCACCATTCTCACACTTCAATCGTTTTCTCCAGATCCCGTTTCTATATATGTATATATATATATATATATGTATATATATATATATATATGTATATATATATATATAGGTAGAGGATCCTGTAAAAAAAGCCCAAAGTGTGAGAAGGGTAAGAAAGAATCTAAACCATTAGATCTTTAATCTAATGGTTGAGATCTTGATGGCAATCTTGTAAATAGTATAACAATTAAAATAATTAATTTTCTAGATTAAGGGTATAAAGGTAAAATTAACATTTTTAATTTTAGAAAGTCACATGCAAACCACATGCAAGTTCCCCTTTTATTTTTTAAACGCCAATAACTTTTTATACGTAACTCGTTTTTTAAAAAAAAATTACACCATAATAATGAGTGTTTTTTAATCTTTAATATGAGTACCATATTACTATACTTATATACAGAAAAAAATTATGTTCAATCGAATGTTTCAGTTAATGGTTTTTTGTTTTAGTTCATGGTGTTATATAATTCTTGAATGGTGTTATATACTTATTGAATGGTGTTATATATGTGTTGAATGGTGTTATATAATTATTGAATGGTGTTATATACTTATTGAATGGTGTTATATAATTATTGAATGGTGTTATATATGCGTTGAATGGTTGTTGCCGTGTTATTCGTAGTGTTTTTATAGAGATCTTTAAAATGGTGTTATATACTTATTAAAGGGTGTTATATAATTATTGAATGGTGTTATATACGTGCTGAATGGTGTTTGCAGTGTTATTCAGTATTCCTATAAATTAGGGTGGCGGTTTATGGAAAGTTTTGAATTAATTAAATCGATGATAAAATTACTTAATTACCCTTTTCAATTAATTTAGATCTAATGGCTGAGATTCTTTCTTACCTTTCTCACAGTTTTGGTCTTTTTTACAATAACCTTACCCTATATATATATATATATATATAAACTCCCCCTTTTTACACGTTTTTGGGGTGTATCATGTGTCGCATTTCATTATTACATTTTACATAAATCAAGTACGTGCAATTACCATCTTGTGAAGTTTATGTGTTATGTGTTGATTGTTGTTTGTCACCTAATGCATTCCATTCATTTTGGACATTACATCATCATAGGCTTGTCTGTTCCCCATTACCTATGAGCGGAACTTGACGTTGCCAATACACGAGATCAGCTCCGTTTGATTGAGTTTAGATCTTGCAGCACACCATAATACCGTGCACACTTGCATACAATTGATTTGATTATTGGTTGAGATTGTTTATTGAGGTTGACATATGGCATACAACATATTTACTTATATTGGTTAATGCACGTTTTTCAATAAACAAATTAAACATATTATTTTCCTAATAACAAGGAAATTCACTCACCAACCTTTGTTGACCCAAAAACTACTTTTGCACATGATACAGGTGAACAAGCATGAAGAGAAGATTAGACATAGGATGGGCTTAGTTAACAAGAAACGGATTAATGAAGTTTAAATACTATGAAGAATGTCTCATATCTAATTGTTTTATTTGGATTATTTGCAATGTGAAACATTCAATATAGATAAATGACTATTTGAAACATTCAATATAGATTAATGACTATTTCAAACATTTAGTAGCAAGTCATAAGCTTTGGGTCAACCAAATCATGCCCCGGTCACCTATTCCGCTATAGGTCGGGGTGTGACACAGTAAGCTGGTTGCACGATATGACATGTTCGACAAAACAAAATATATCTAGTTCGGTAACAAGAATGCTATAACGTGACAAATTTGTATGAATAAATATAAGTTTTTCAATAACATGAAATGTAGCACAACTAAATGTAATTAGTTTTACAACATAACACGTTTAAGACAACTAGCAGGATGCCCGCGCGATGCGGAGGGAGCGGCATATCGCATTACGATTCTCATTTTGGGTAGTTTTCTTATTCGTATAATATTTATTGTAGCATCATTGTGATATATATACATCAAAGACGAAGTAATCGGGTAATCCATTTCATTGTGTGGTGCATGGTTCGGTTGGTTTGGTTATTATCCTCAACCGAAGCTGAAACCAAAGTCATCGATTAGTCTATGTTATTAACCAATCGATTTTCGGTTAATCACTTCGGATTATTTGGTTAGATTGATTGACGGTTTTTGGTTTGGTTCATTTAATTTCAAATAATAGCAAAAACCAAACTTGGTCTAAAACTTTTGCTTAAAAAATATATGAAATTGAGGTATAAATACATGAAATGAAAGTATAAATATATAAATGGAGATAGAAACGATAGATGATGTTTGCTACCGACCTTACTCAGGTTTGCTACGTATTTTAATTTGATATGAGAGTGTGATTATCAACACATGTCGCATTGTCATCCCTATGATTCCTACTGTTCTTAGAAGCTATTTCTCTTACCCATTTATTGCATTTGATATATGACATTACGTTACATAGAACTCTAAAGTTGCACCTTTTCTCCTTCAAAAGTTATCATATATTTCCATACGAAACTCGTATAGATGCTTGAGCACAACTAGAATGTGGGCGAATCTATATTATTGTTGTTCATTATCACAACTCTAACTCTTAGATAATAGTGTTTGGTATGTACGAATTGAAGGCGAAATAGAATGGATTATTTGGGAAGAATGAAAGAAAACATTTTTATTTATCACATAGGAATGGAAATATTGCAAGCACTTACTGTTTTGGTCAAAAATCGGTTTAAAGATAATGTAGCCAAATCTGTTTTGTGAGGTAGAGTGCTTATATGAACATGATGATTGCAAGACTTGAAATGTAAATGGAACACAAGGATTTGTACGAGGAAAAGCCCTTGATCACTAGTAGATCGCCAGCATAAAAATCTTGGGTGGTGAAAATTATCAACCACAAACTATATTAACCAGTAAAATCTAGTACAACTTCGGAAATTGATCAAGCTTGACACAATGGTGAGCGTGTATTAGCAGATAGTGATGAGTTGCTTATGCTGAGTGTGTTGTGTGTGTATGTGTATGTTCGTATATATGACTTGATCAACCCCTTTGAACATAAAGATAACAATAAAGTGCGATAATCATGCTAGAGACACGTCCTCCCCATAACCGTTGTTAAATAAGCATGTGCAGCCTGGTAACGAATTCTTAGCGAGATTCCAACCTAGACTCAGTCCGCCACTTAGTGTACCTGCGTATGAACATAAGAAAATATCGAGAACAATCATTAGTAACCATAGTAAACATTAAGGATCCTTAATCCTCTGAGGTCCTGTAATACACATTAAGGATAATTTATCCAGAATATGCCTCAGGGTATGGGATCCATAATAAATAAAACTTAGGCCCTAACACTTACAATTAATTAACAACATATTGTTTTTAAAATAAATAAACTAATTGTTTATTTCAAACCTCTTATATTAGAAGTAAACTAGTGAGATTCCTATGTTTCACGACAAGCTTTTAGTTGGAAATGGTTCAGTTCATTAAAATACCAATACGAAATAGGCACTCGTTATACCAATTGACAGAGATAAAAACGAATGTCACTGCAAATACAACTTTGTTTTCAACGGAATTCACACTAGAACGTGGACGTCGCACCCTCAATTTCCAAATGCAGAGTCATGTTGGACCAACAAACTTCACTAATAACATGATTAGTGATAGTGTTTAATTATCCAAAACATAGTTTATGCTGCAGCGAAAAAATAAAGTAAAACCCATCAAAAAATGAAAAACCACAAGTTAATAAATGTTCAAAACAAAGAGTTTATAACAAACCACCCACCCTAACTGATTGCACTCCCCATCCATAGTTGTACCTACTGACCTGCAAAGCATACAACTACGTGTCAACAATAAAGTTGACGAATTCACAAGTTTGAGTTTAGCAAAAGTAAAGTTCACAATGTTTTTTATTTAAGTATGACTCGGGTACCTAACCCTCATCACATGACTAAACTATGTACTGAATGCTGACGTCTCGTTTGTGCCCTCATTAATGTCTATCAACATTAATGCAAGAGTGAAGGTTAGAAGTTCACGCCCGGCCTGCAGCATGGTGTGAGGTTTGTCAAACCTAATAGCGCTATAATACCCCGTGTATCCCACCCGACAATCTAATCAGTAAAATATAGGGACTTTTGATGATAGATTTTTTCGTTTAGTCTAAGTGTACTATCCACCTCTGGTGGATAGTATGTTCCAATGGTTAACACAAGGAATGTAACATCCGTCGAAAAACGGGTTTTCAAAACCCGCTTCGTTTATTAATCAAATAATCAATTTCAAATTTTCGTTGCTCATTTAATGCTTATTTTAATTTTAAACATTACATAACTAATAAACATTTTAGGATATGGAAATTTAAATTGTTAAAAAGTAAAAATAAAGCGAACAAAAAAGATATCAGGCTGCCGGGTTTCGAACCCGGGCCAGCCGGAAGACTTAATCACCAAGCACTTAACCACTCCGCCGCTTGCTATCTTTGTGTAATCTAGGAAACAAATAAAACATAAGTTCACCTGTGAAATCACCTGTTTGCGCCAAAACTGAAACCGATATCAGCTTTCAATGTTCCAGACGATTGAGTGATCGATATCACTGATAATAACCGATGAAATCATTACGACCGATGTTCTTAATCAATTCAGCCTTTATTGAATTTGAATTCATATGATTTTCGGGTTTAATAACCGAAATCATTTACTTACTGATTTTCACCAACAATATCATCATCTCGCGACTCAAAATCACTCACAGAACCTCCAATTTCACTTTCGCTCTATTTTCAGTTCGTCGGAAACGTTTTCTGAAATCGCCGGACTTTCGCCAGAAAACCGTGTCATTCATCAAAACGGTCTTTCATCTTCTATCTATTGCTAGACTTTTACTAACTCAAACCCTTCAACCAGAATCAGTCCCAGGCGACGATATCGGATAATCAGCACTCGCTGGAAAATTTCTGAAATTCCTAAATCACGTTGTGAATCGGTATAATCATCTAAACTCTCTGATAACTCTTGTTTAGTCATTCAATTTCACAATTGGTTAATCAAAACTATTAATTGGCCCGTTCAGACGGAGTTCATAAAACAGAGCCGACGACTTCGCCGGAGTTCTGAGAAAGATCATCTTTCCGGTACATTCACTTCCAAAACCTTCTTTATCCATTTCATTTTAATCAGTCATATGTCCGTTAATTGAATTGAACAAGATCAGTAGAATAATCGTTGTCTGTGTTGTTTAACGGAGAAGATGAAGTCTAGTTTGTGTATAAATTTAATATAAATCGGATTATATCTCGGGTTAGACACACAGTCCAGCGGTGCACTGTGTGCATTTGAATCATAGGGATACCGGGTTCGAGTCTGTCCTTGTTCAGATTCGTCACAATATTCAGACTTTTTATAAAACCCAAATATGGAAACTTCCAGTTAGTATATAAGAGAAATAAAAACAAGTGTTTTAACCAGGTTAGACACACAGTCAAGCGGTGGACTGTGTGCAACGTTAAACAACAGGTCCCGGGTTCGAGACCTGTTATGCACGCCGGTTCGATAGAATTAAAACCCTTTTTAAAATAAATGAATTTTGGAATAAATTAAATAGTATATAAATATAATTAAAAACGGAAATATTTCGGGTTAGACACGTAGCTCAGTTGGTAGAGCTGCGTGCACGCGTACGGGAGGTCACAAGTTCGAACCTCACTCAGCGCAAACAAATACAAGGTCCGAATCGGTCAAACAGTCAAAGTCAATGGTCAACGGTCAACCCAAAAAGTCAACATTTTTTTTTATATTTTTATTTATTTATTTAATTTAAAAATCAATTAAAAATACTTAAAAATAATGTTTTTAAAGTTAGAAAATAACCTTAAACTCACAAAAATAAACCTAAAAACCTTATTAAAATTGTTAATAAAATCCACTTATTTATCGTACCTTTTCGTTATTATTTAGGTTAGTTATTCCTCGTCGATCAACTCTCTAAACTCGTGCGCATTCAACATCATCAAACGAACGCACCCAATGTGAGTGAATCTCTACAAATTCCCCGTTTTAATCACGTTTTTGGGGTGTATCATGTGTCATATTATTTATTACATTTAAACACTTGTGCAACCATCATATCCATGATCAAATGTGTATTCAATATGTATCAACTGTTTGTGTGGTTAATGTGTAGATTAAATTTATCATTTTCAGTACATACATCATCATAGGCCGCCGCTTCCCATTACCTATGAGCGTGAGCCGTTCCCCACTACCTATGAGCGTGAACGAGGCGTTGCCAACATACGATCGGTTCTGTTTGATTGAGCCTTGATCGCACATACATTCATCATAGGCCATTTGTTCCCCATTACCTATGAGCGGAACCGTTCCCCATTACCTATGGGCGTGAACGTGACGTTGCCAACATTTACATTATCATTCATGTCATATATTCATGCAAGGTGGTTTGTTATTGTTTGTTATTGTATGTTATTGTATGTTATTGTACGTTATTGTATGATTATTTACGTTTGCTCACATATGATTATTGCACAATTTTTCCATATTAATTATAACAAGAAACCAATAATAAATGTTTTCTAACAAGGTTCACTCGCCAACTTTTGTTGACCCAAAAACCCCCATTTTTACACATGATACAGGTGATCCAGTTGCAGCAAGAAACATATAGGATGGCTTAGAAGAATAAATCGGTTTAGACTTTGGATTGTTTATTTAGTTACTTTTCTTTGTAATTGTATGAACTTGTTTGGAATATTGAGAATGTAATTTTGAATTTAATAAATATGAAACATATTAGTAAACATCATGAGCTTTGGTGATAACCCAATTATGCCCCGACTCGTATTCCGTTGCGGGTCAGGGTGTGACAAGGAACATGCGTGTATCCTCATACAGGGCTACCATACAAAGAGTTGTTCCAACTAGGAACGCATGCTTTTGGAAAATGATTGTGAACTCACCTTAGTTTGCTCGGTATTAAACTTGCAAGGTAATCAGGAATGTCAACTTTGTCCTGATATGTTTATCGTTCCCATTAGTTCAATTTATGATCCTACACGTAGTCTAACACATAGTCACCGAATCACGTTGTCATTGTTAGGGCATAGATTTTTATAACTATGGATCCTGTAGTATGTATCCTGAAACGTTGCCTGGATCACATATCCTTAGCGGATGGTGTAGGGACTCGGAGGATCAAGGATCCTTAACATTGCTTACGATTTCTTACAATTTTTCTCCACGTTTTAATGTTATTATGCAGGTTATGGATGACATGGACTGACTCTTAGCTGGAATTTCAGGGAAAATTCCTTCAAGATGCTGCACATGTGCTATTTCCACTAAATGGGTTGATCAAGTGTTTTAGGCAGAGATTACACATTCACGAACACACGCACTTTCATCATCGCAAACCAAAGCTCTCCACACACTTAGAATTCGATTGTAACACACTTGATCAACATCCGAAATTGTAATATTTTTGGTGCAATATAGTCGGTGATCGATAGTTTTCATCACCCGAGGTTTTTTATGCTGGAGATCATTCACTGATCAAGGGCTTTTTCCTTATATAAATCTCGGTGTTCATCATTGTTTATATTTCATACTCATTCATACAATAATTCATTATTTCAAGCACTCAACCTCACATTCAAAGTTTGGCTACATTATCCTTAATCAGACCAAAACAGTTTGGCGCCCACCGTGGGGCAATCGGTGCTTCAATTCTAAAAATCTTATCCATTTCATTCATTTCTATTCAATTTCATAAATCATATGGCTTCTCAAGGAAAATCTGCTTCAAGTGCCATGCTGGCGGTTACCTCATCCCAGACTTGTGCATCATTGCCTCCTCTTCCCCTTGCATCCATGAGGAGTGCAGAGAATCCTCAGAAGAAAACTACTCCTGTTTATACCGGATCGAAAACCTCTACTGTTTCTTCGTCTATAACTACTAACAGTGATGTTTCTACTTTGATTTTGCAGATGAAGAACTACATGGAGTAGCAAGACCAAACCAACCAAAGGATCCTCAGGGAGATTGATGAAATCAAGAAGCAGAAGAGATCAATGGAGGATCACTCTCCACTGATACCTAGATAATTGGATTTCACTTCTCCAGCGCCAACAATCCAGCATTCCAGGGGATCCAGTGTTCAAATTCAAGGATCCTCCAATTACCAGCAAGGATCACTAGCGATGACACTGGCTCAAGGATCCTCGTCTCAAGTTCAGGGATCCTACTTCCAGCCTCAAGGATCATCCATCCTTCAGCGAGGATCATTAGCGATCACGGAGCCTCAAGGATTCTTCTATGAAACTGGAGGATCGCAAGAGATGTACCAGTCCAGAGGATTCTATGCACCACTTCAAGGATCTTCTTCTCAAGTTCAAGGATCCAACTTGTATCAGAATCAAGGACCTTAGGGAGCCAACCATCCAGGAACTATGAAGTTCATACAGGAGACTTCATTCCTATGTAGACTATTGTCTCATCTGGTCTAACTGTTGCACCTGAAGTGCCTACTTTTGGATATACTTCCCGGATACTAGTTCCAAACCAATCAGGAGGTAACAATTTCAATACATCTTTTGGTACTAATTATGGTTTTATGTAAGATACAGGTATCAAAGGATCCAGGAGAGGCTGTCGGGATCCTCGAAACAAGAAAATCAAGGATCATTTTTTAAGAATAATCGATCCAAGCCATACTCTAAGCATGACAACCACAATGTGCATGCCGTTGAACAAGACTAAGATAATGAGGATTACCCTCCGATATCTGAATATTGTTTTTCTATTGATAATCATGGACTAATCCTTGCTATGCAGAATCTAGGTGACAAAGCTAGGTGACCTTGAAAAATGAGAAGGCCACAGCCAATAAAGACAAGTCCAAATGGTGCGCTTATCATGAGGACTTTGGTCACCTTACTGATGAGTGTATAGCGTTGAGGAAGGAGATTGGCTATCTTCTCAGCAAAGGATACTTGAAGGAATTGCTCGGGAGGAAACGTTCAAGGACTCAGGATCCTGAAAAGGTTCCTGAAAGGCCCCTCCTCCACCAGCTGATGCTCAAATTATCAACTTCATCTCTGGAGGTTCTGACATATGTGGAATGTTGTTTTCTGCGGCCAAAAGACATGCCAAAGAAACAAAGATGGAAAATGGAGAAAGACCAGTTCGAACTTCAACACTAACTTAGCAGAAAGTTATATCCTTTGATGAGGATGATCATGTAGATATACAGGATCCTCATCACGATGGTTTAGTTATCACCTTGTTTATTTCTAACCACTTTGTTCACAGGATCCTTATTGATGGAGGGAGTTCAGTCAACATAATTCAGTTGGATGTCCTCAAAAAGATGAACATTCCTGAATCCGAGATCGTCCCAAGATCATTGGTGCTCGTGGGATTCAATGGAGAAACCAAGAATACATTCGGGGACATCAAACTCCCTATTTTATAGAGGGAGTGAATTCTATCCAAAAATTTTGTGTAATAGATTGCTTATCTTGTTGTAATGTTATCCTTGGCAGGCCATGGATACATGACATGAAGGCAGTCCCCTCGACATATCACCAATGCGTCAAGCTCCCAAGTCCATGGAAAATAGTCAAGATAGAGAGTGATCAGCAGGAGGCTAAGAACTGCTACACTTCTTCGATGAAACCGGCTTCCAAATCTAGGGAAGCATAGCAATTAAAGTATCCTCCAAGAGACGTCATGGATGCAAGAGAACAGTACGTCGGATCCTGAGGTTCCTGAATCCAAGGTGTATGTAGGATCCGGGATCCAGGAGAGTATAGAGCAGGATCTAGTATCCTTCCTGAAACGAAGAAAATCTATCTTTTCCTGGAAGCACGAAGGCATGACATGTATCTCAAAGGATGTCATTACTCACAAGCTTGGTATTGACAAGTCTTTCAGGCCAATTCACCAAAAGAGGAGAAAATTTTGAAAGAAACGCAATCATCCAAGAAGAGGTAGGCCAGTTACTGAAGGCAGGTATCATTAGAGAAGTAAAGTATCCAAGGTGGCTAGCCAATGTGGTTTTGTTCAAAAGAAAAATGGAAAGTGGAGGGTATGTGTCGATTTTACTGATTTGAACAAGGCATGTCCCAAGGATCCTTTCCCTTTACCCCACATTGACTCCATGGTGGATGCTACGGCGGGTCATGAGTTGTTAACTTTTACGGATGCTTCATCTGGATTTCAGCAAATTCAGATGGAACCATCTGATCAAGAGGATACAACATTCATGACACCCACCGGCATATATTGTTATATTGCTATGCCCTTTGGTTTAAGAAATGCAGGTGCTACGTACCAAAGGCTGGTGAATATGATGTTCAAGGAGTAGCTTGGACGCACAATGGAAGTGTACATAGATGATATGGTGGTCAAATCTAAAAAAGTTGAGGGTCACTTTAAGGATCTTGAAGAAGCATTCAATATCCTTGACCAGTACAGCATGAAGTTGAATCCTTCCAAATCCCATTTCAGGGTTAAAGCTGGAAAGTTTTTAGGATACATGGTGACCAAAAGAGGAATCGAAGCAAGTCTGGAGCAGATAAAAGACATAGTAAACATCAAATCTCCTGCTAATGCTAAGGATTTTCAAAGATTGACAGGGAGAATTGCGGCTTTAAATAGATTCATCTCAAAATCCTCAGAAAAATGCAAAGATTTTTACGATATTCTAAGGAAAAATAAGAAGTTTGAATGGACTAAAAAGCATGAAGCTGCTCTACAAGCCCTCAAGGATTACATATCCTCTGCACCAGCTTTAATGAAACCAGAAAAAGGGGAAGCATTATCCTTATACCTAGCTGTCTTAGGTAAAGCGGTAATTGAGGTCCTAGTTAAGGATCATGAAGGCCAACAACATCCGGTATACTATGTAAGTAAAAGTCTACTTGATGCCGAGGCCAGGTATTCTCATTTAGAGAAGTTTATTCTTGCTTTAATCATGGCTTCTACTAATTATTTTGAAACTCACACTATAATTGTTAAGACTAACTTTCCTATTAAGAATGTCCTCAGGAAACCTGAGATGTCAGGCAGATTGGCAAAATGGGCAGTCAAGCTTAGTGCATATGACATTAAATATGAACCCAGGACTGCCATCAAGTCCCAAGCCTTGGCTAACTTTGTGGCTGATTTCAGTAGTGACCTACAAAGGGAAGCTAAGTTGGAAGTGCAACAACTTGAGGAAACCAAGGATCCTTGGACACTCTTCACAGATGGAGCCCCAAATGTCAAGGGAACTGGACTTGGCTTACTACTAAAATCGCCACGGGGGGACATTATACCCCAATCTATAGCTTGTGAATTCCAGACCACTAACAATGAGGCTGAATATGAAGCCTTGATAGCAGGTTTGCAACTAGCTAAACATATGAGGATCATGTATCTTCAAGTATTTGTAGATTCATTGTTAATTACTAATCACTATAATGGTTCCTATGCTGTTAAAGGTGAAAAATTAATCAAATATTTGGAGATAGTCAGGAAATTGGTAGATTCTTTTGCTTTTTTCAGTTTAACACAGGTACCCAGGGAAGAAAGTGTAGAAGCGGATGCCTTAGCCAATCTAGGATCCTCACTGAAGATGCCAGCAGATGTGAAGATACCCATCATCCATATTCTGACTCCTGCAATAGAGGAAAATTAAGCAATGGAGATAGTCGAAGATGCTGCAATTGTGCCTAGTGATGATGCACAATCAACTCCAGGATCATGGATCCTTCCAATCCTGAATTATATCCAAAATGGGGAAGTTCCCATTGGGGAAAACCCTAGAGCCTTCAAGATAAAGGTATCCCAATTTACTATAATTAATAACATGTTATATAAGAGATCTCTTGCAGGACCCTATCTGCGATGTATTGAGGATCCTGAGATCCAAGAAGTCTTGAAGGATTTTCATCAAGGAGACTGTGGAAATCACACTGGGGGTAGAGCATTATTCTCAAGGATCCTCAGAACAGGATATTATTGGCCTACAATGAAGAAGGATGCTGTGGGGTATGCAAGGAATGTGATGCTTGCAGAGACATAGTAACATTCTTCATCAACCCGCAGAACCTCTGCATCCTATATCCTCTTCTTGGCCATTTATGAGGTGGGGAATGGATATAGTAGGCATGCTTCCCCATGCACTAGGAGGAAAAGTGTTCATGCTAGCTATGACAGACTATTTCTCTAAGTGGATAGAACCAGAAACCTTTGCCCAAGTTAGAGAAAAGGAAGTCATATCCTTTATTAAAAGAAATATTATAACTAGATTTGGAATTCCTTCTGAAATTGTTTGTGATAACGGATCCCATTTTATTGGGAGTCGTACTACTAACTTTTGTGATAGCTGGGGGATTAGGATGATAACATCAACACCAGTCCACCCACAAGCTAATGGCCAGGCAGAATCATCCAACAAGATCATTATCAACAACTTGAAGAAGAAGCTTAGGCCCAAAAAGGGCAAATGGGATGAGGAATTACCTTATGTCTTATGGGCAGATAGGACCACTCCTAAGAATGCTACGGGTCAGACTCCCTTTTCCTTAGTCTTTGGAGCTGAAGCGGTGATCCCTACAGAAATGGTAGTAACGACAGCCAGAACAAGCATCCGTGATCCTAAAGCAACTGTTGAGACTCTAACTCAAGACTTTGATACCCTGGAAGAATTGCGAGACATGGAAAGAATAAGGATGGCTAGCTATCAGCAGAAGATGGCTGGTGCATATAACAAGAATGTCAGAATGAGAAGGTTTCAAGTTGGTGATATGGTATTGATGAAAGCATTCCAGAATACTACGAATCCTGCTGATGGTAAGTTGGCACCAAAGTGGGAAGGTCCCTATCTCATTGAGGCTGAAGCTGGAAAGAGGCATACCGTTTACTAACCATAGATGGTGATCTCCTGCCAAGAGCTTTTAATGCTATTCATTTGAAGAGATACTTTATGTAATAAGTATTGAGGATCCTTAAGAATACTGATATTCAGTTCAGTACGAAGGATCCTTGAGGGATATATGATCCTTTGCCTGGTAACATTTTATTAATCATTTCATATTATATTTGTTATTATTTATTGTATAAAAGGATATTAGATTCTTAACATCCAATTTTATCACGTTTTAAGTCTTGTAGGGTTTGTTATATCGTTGACAAAGAATCAAGAGGTTGGCCACCTCTCCAAGACTTTGGGCATGTCCCCAGCTTAAGGTATCCAATGCCTTCTAAGGTTTAAAGGTTTTCACCTTTCACACGAATTGGGTTCCAACACCCCGCCAGTAGCACACATTATCCAATGGGACCAGTACCTGCTTTAGGGGCTGACAATTTCATTGTTGTTTGCTATATGTAGGATCCTAAGTATAATGGTAGATGAACCATACATCCGTTCCTAAGGTTTCTAACGTTTTCACGTTAGCTAAGGTTTTGGCATTTCATGTCACTTATGATTGGTTAGTCACCAGTATGGGCCATACACCAGATTCCTAAGGTTTCTAACGTATTCACGTTAGCTTAAGTATTATAAGTTATTTAGGTTTGTCCCTAGCTATTTGGGCTTGTCCCCAGCTATTTGCGTTTGTCCCCAGTTATTTGGGCTTGTCCCCAGTCGTTTGGGCTTGTCCCCAGTTACTATTGATTTATTCAATAGATATATGGCTTAGTCCCAAGTTGCTTTTTCAGGTTTCTAAAACCTCAACAGTTTTCGAGAAAGGATCCTGAATCCTTCAGAATTATCTAATATGATCATTTTATACTTACACTAGTTTATTTGGGCTTGTCCCCAGTTTGTGTGAGCTTGTCCTCAGTTATAACCATATATTTGCAATCTAATTGGCTCAGGCCCAAGTTGATCTCAACAGGTTTTGGAGCTTTAGAGATTCTCAGCTTCATGGGTTTATCCCTAGTTCTTTTGGGTTTATCCCTAGTTTTATGGGTTAAACCTTAGTTTTATAGGCTTGTCCCCATATTAATTGGCTTAGTCCCAAGTTGACTTCAACAGGTGTTGAAGCTTTGGAGACTCACAAGTTCTACCAAAGAGAAAATTGCATCCTTACAATTTACATTATGGTGATCAGTTTATATACTCAAGGTTGGTTATCAAAGATATAGGATCCTAACGTGGATTCTCTGGTATGGCTTATTCTTAGTTTTATTTACTTATTATATTAGCTTCTCCTGAAACCTCGCAACCAGGGATATGAGATTCATATTCATATATCTAATCAAATTTTTAACAACCTAAATTCTTTCTAAGCTTTTATAGAATAAAACTGATGACTTTCATAGATAATCTATTCGAATGTGGAAACACCAGCATAGCAAGTAAACTCAACCAAACAAATGAACAACACCAGTTATAGTCAAAAGGCTAAAATTTCTATTAAAACCTTGCTAAGGTTACCAATATGCTCAACCCAAGCTTCGCCACAATCTGGGGCCCATCCACTCGGGTTGATGCAGGGTGTTGCTAATCGTTTCAAAGTGCAGGAAGGTTAAGAGCGAAGGGTCTAAAAGGCTTCATCCTCCACAAATAGAAGGATTTTCTGATCTTTAAAGAAAAGGGAGTTATCTCTAACCCTATATTTCGCAATGATGATTATAATAGGTCTCATCAGTGGCGTCAGGCAGTATAATAGCTAGTTACACGCAGCAACGGCTAGTCGCATCCAATGGAAATATGACAGACTTAATTCACATCTTATCTGCCATATTTGGGGGCAATGTTAGGGCATAGATTTTTATAACTATGGATCCTGTATTATGTATCCTGAAACGTTGCCTGGATCACGTATCCTCAGCGGATGGTGTAGGGACTCGGAGGATCCAGGATCCTTAACATTGCTTATGATTTCTAACAATTTTTCTCCATGTTTTTTAATGTTATTATGCAGGTTATGGACGACATGGACTGACTCTTAGCTGGAATTTTGGGGAATATTCCTTCAAGATGCTGCACATGTGCTATTTCCACTAATAGTCAAGGGAGTGGACATGTTCTTCCTAGAAAATAGGAGTTAGTGGTTAGCTTATTTAAATGGGTTGATCAAGTGTTTTAAGCAGAGATTACACATTCACGAACACACACACTTTCATCATCGCAAACCAGAGCTCTCCACACACTTAGAATTCGATTGTAACACACTTGATCAACATTTGAAATTGTAATATTTTTGGTGCAATATAGCCGGTGATCGGTAGTTTCCATCACCTGAGGTTTTTTATGCCGGAGATCATTCACAGATCAAGGGCTTTTTCCTCGTATAAATCTTGGTGTTCATCATTGTTTACATTTCATACTCATTCATACAATAATTCATTATTTCAAGCACTCAACCTCACATTCAAAGTTTGGTTACATTATCCTTAATCAGATTTTTGACCAAAATAGTCATGTAATCACACGTTTAGGTAAGTTTGAGTAGGTGATCGTCTATTTCCACATAACTCATTCATAGACACCCGTTAACGTTTCTAATAACATATAACACTTTTTTTGCAACATATAAGTATATTTTAAAACGTTCAGAAACACTTTCATCTCATTGCAGTTTCATGTCGGTTTTTAGGTAGTTTTCCGGAATTTATTCAAAATACTAAACAAGCTCATAAAATTATGATATTTTAACACAACGTGCCATTTAGTTCCTGAATACTTGTAAATTTTTCTCATGACCAAATTCTTTACAGAAAAATCAATTCACCCTTTACACCTAGGTCTGATTTAAAACTTTCTAATAACAGTTTACGCTAAAAATATTTAAAAATCCTCATTTATTCTTTTTACAAAATCCCAGTTGGAGATTTTCATGACCTCCTGGAACTACCTACAGTAAAATTTGAGATCATAACTCAATTCCTACATAGAGTTAAGACATTCGTAATGGGCTGCAAATTCTGACAAAAAACGCTGCATAGACCTTTGACACAATCATTTATTTGACATCCCGCAATTTCAAGTAATTACCGTAAGTTTTATACATTTCATATCCTTTTGAATTATCGAATAATTATAATACATGACGTAGTTTCGTGGCAATGTTTGAAATTAACAAAACACGAAGGTTTATCTCGTCATTACGGAAAGTTAACTTGTTAACTTCTTACACAATAATTGAAAACCTAAAAACATGAGGGACTTGTTTAGTCACTCACATAAAGTTACTTGATGTAACTTTCTGCACAAGTTTGAAACTTGGAAACTTGAGGGACCATTTATGCATTATTTGAAAGCTGGTTTAAAAAAATATAATAATAAATCCCAACCCTAGGCCGCCCCCTCAATCACGTACGCACCCACCCTCTCCCTCCCTTTAGGTGATTTCAAGAACAAGAAACCCTAATCTTGTTTGATCTCCTTCTTCATCTCTAGGCTCTCTCCTTGCTTTCGGTAATCATCTTCTTGATGTTATATTACAGTTATAAATATAAAACTTGAAATTCTTGATTTTTTTTGGATTCTTGATGTATGAAAACTTGATGTCACATGTGTTAGGGTTTGCTAGAATCATGTACTTTAATGCGTAAATGATGATAATTGTTAGTTAGTAGCTCCATGATCATGTATGCATGCTAGGGTTTTAATTGTGTATGATTTTGATAGAAATTTGATGTTAAATTCGTAGAGGTGATGTTGTTGGGGTTTTGATTGCTGAAAATAGGGTTTATAGTGTCATAAACATGTTTTATTTGAATGCTGAATTCAAACAGAACCTGATCAGAATTTACAGCTAACTTGTATCGGTTGTAGCGTGGACAAAACATGACAAAACATGTGTTTCTTGAGTCTAAAATGTAATTCCAGGAAATAACTTTCAAACCCCACTGGAATCATAATTTTTCGATGAGTTTTGATGTTTTAAATGAATTGTTCCATAACAAAGGCCCATGCTGTGTTTTCTGTTAGAATTTGCAGCCTATTACGAATATCATAACTCGGTCTGTGTTTGGAACTAATATATGAAATTTATACAGTAGATGGTATCAGGTGTCTGTATGAATCTTAAAGTGGAATCGGGTCAATCGGGTAATCGAGGATATTTAGATGAATTTTTACATGAGCTGCAATAAGAAAGTGATGAATCTGATTGCTACTTAGTAAATGATATTTTATAAATTTTTAGTAAAGAGTTAGACCTTGAAAATTCTACACAAGGCAAACCCCTTTGAGGGGCATGTCCCATAAAAAGATCATAATATCTGCAGCTCCGTGAATATGGTAAACGAGCTTCCTAATACAGCAAAATTTATGTGAATTTTGCTATGCATGATTTATAAGTTTATAAGCATCGAACTTGCTACTTTTAGTGTCCGCACTTGCTTAATGATTGTATAAATGATTTATGACTTGTCATAAGTTATATTAGGAACATGTGCATGAAAAATCACACGATGAAATATTATGTGATAACTTGTTCGCGTGCTATTTGCTAGATACGTCTAGGACTTGCGTGAATTACATAAACAGCCACTAACATTCCCAGTAACCATAATAGGACGTGGTTGACCACATCAACTTTAAAACATTTAAGTCTTACCGAGCAAAACTACGATGAGTTCACACATTTACTAAAAGCATGCATTCCCGGGTATTTGGAACCACACTATCCCTGGATTGGGACCGCCTAGTATTCCTGGATTAGAACACCACTAAACAAATACTGTAATTTATATTTCATGTCTTTAGTGGACTAAATGAACTCTATCTGAAAGCCCCCACGCGTTATACCGATTAGTTGTCAGGTTTGGCAAACGGGGTATAGTTGATAGTGCTATTAGGTTCGACAAACCTCACTCTGTGCTGGGAGCTGGGCATGAACTATTGACCTTGACACCTTGTTAATGATGATAGACATTGACACGAGGCACAACAACTACAACAGTCAAGTTTTCGATACTACACAGTTTAGTAGCTTAACGATGGGTTAGCTACCCATGACATGTCTTATAAAACTAAAGTATTTAAACGAACTTATTTTTGTAACAATACTGAAAACTGTGAACTAGCTAACTTTATGTTGACACACTATTGCATGCTTTGTAGGTCAGTAGGTACAACTTTGGACGAGCGTTGCAATCGGCTGGAGTGGGTGGTTGGTATAAACTTTATGTTTTGAAACATTTATTAAACTTGTGGTTTTGAGTTCTTGTTAGGTTTTACTTTACGTTTTCCGCTGCAACATAAACTTTGTTTTGGAAAATTAAACCCTATCGCTAATCATGTTATTAGTGAAGTTTTATGATTTTAAATAGTTGGTTCAACATGATTATTGGCTAGATCCTGGTCAGTCACACGCCTCGTGGTAAAACTCCGTGTGTGGATTTTGAGGGTGTGACAATTTAAAATACCAAACGACATCGAAAAACGCGAATATGTGATTCTAGATGGGTTTGAAAGGTTTTTCCTGGAAGTTAATCTTAGACTCAAGAAACATTAGTTTTTGACAAAATTTGACCCGGTTACAGCCGATTAAAGTCGGCTGTAAATTTCTGGACATATTTTGTTTCATCACCCGAACCCCACAAACGATTATCCAGTGCACCCAACAACCTAAAATCTTTAATCACAACAGATTATCATCCTAAATTAAATCATATAACAATTAGTTCATCACAATCACAAGATCCAACCCATAATCAAAACCCTAGCGACTTTACCAAACTCGTGAGAAATAATAACACCAACAACAATGATTTCTAGCAACCCTATATTATAAGTAATCATCAAAACGTCAAGAATCATTATCAATCCAAAAAATGCAGCCAAATTAACAAGATTAATCAAGAATCAAAACTATATTATAAGGATTACCGAGTTATATGAGTGATGTGGAACCGATATAAGATTGAATCGATGGAACTGTGGCCTTGTGTGTCATCGATCAAGAAGGAGCAGAAGGAGAGAGAGAGAGCAGTTCGAAGATTAGGGTTCAAGTTATGGGGAATGTAACATCTGTTAAAAAAACGGGTTTTCAAAACCCGCTTCGTTTATTAATCGAATAATCAGTTTCAAATTTTCGTTGCTCATTTAATACTTATTTTAATTTTAAACAATACATAACTAATAAACATTTTAGAATATGGAAATTAAAATTGTTAGAAAATAAAAATAAAGCAGTTAAAAATAAAAATGGGTTGCCGAGTTTCGAACCCGGGTCAGCCGGTAGACTTAATCATCAAGCATGTAACCACTCCGCCACTTGCTGTTTTGTTGTATAATCAGGGAAACAATAAAACTTAACTCTACCCGTGAATCATCCGTTTGCCCCAAAAACTGAAACCGCTCATCGGCTCTCAACGGTTCAGACTGTTGAAGTTCGATACTACTGAATATAACCGATAAACCGACGTTCTTAATCAATTCAGCCTTTAATGAACTTGAATTCATATGATGTTCAGGTTTAGAAACCGAAATCTTTTACTTCCTGAATTACCCTATCAATATCATCATCTCACGACTCAAAATCATCCATAGAACCTCCAATTTCACTTTCGCTCTATTTTCAGTTCGTCGGAAACGTTTTCTGAAATCGCCGGACTTTCGTCGGAAAACCGTGACACTCATCAAAACGGTAAATTTCTCAATTCTATCGTCTTCTATCTGTTGTTAGACTTTTGCTAACTCAAACCTTTCAATCAGAATCAATCCCAGACGACGATATCGGATAATCAACACTCGCCGGAAGTTTTCTGAAAATTCCTAGATTGCACTGTGAAACGGTATAATCATTCAAACCTTCTGATAACTCTTGTTTAGTCATTCAATTTCACAATTTGGTTAATCAAAACTATTAATTGGCCCGTTCATACGGAGTTCATAAAACAGAGACGACGACTTCGCCGGAGTTCTGAGAGAGATCATCTTCCGGTATGTTCATTCCCAAAACCTTCCCTGTCCATTTCATTTTAATAATTATATGTTCGTCAATCGAATTAAACAAGATCAGTAGAATAAGCATTGTCTGTGTTGTTTAACGGAGAAGATGAAGTATAGTTTGTATATAAATTTAATATAAATCGGGTTATATCTCGGGTTAGACACACAGTCCAGCGGTGGACTGTGTGCAATTGAAACATAGCGATACCGGGTTCGAGTCCGTCCTTGTTCCGATTCGTCACAATATTCAGACTTTTATAAAACCCAAATATGAAAACTTCCAGTTAGTATATAAGAGAAATAAGAACAAGTGTTTTAACCAGGTTAGACACACAGTCCAGCGGTGGACTGTGTGCAACGTTAATCAACAGGTCCCGGGTTCGAGACCTGTTACGCACGCCGGTTCGATAGAATTAAAATCCTTTTTAAAATAAATGAATTTTTGAATAAATTAAATAGTATATAAATATAATTAAAAACAGAAATATTTCGGGTTAGACACGTAGCTCAGTTGGTAGAGCTGCGTGCACGCGTACGGGAGGTCACAAGTTCGAACCTCACTCAGTGCAAACAATATACACGACCGAACCGGTCAACAAGTCAAAGTCAATAGTCAACGGTCAACCTAAAAAAAAAAGGAGTCAACATTTTTTTATATTTTTATTTATTTATTTAATTTAAAAATCAATTAAAAATACTTAAAAATAATGTATTTAAAGTTAGAAAAAACCTTAAACACACAAAAATATGTCTAAAAATCCTATTAAAATTATTAATAAAATTCACTTATTTACCGTACCTTTTCGTTATTTTTAGGTTAGTTATTCCTCGTCGATCAATCCTCTAAACTCGTGCGCATTCAGCATCATCAAACGAACGCACCCAATGTGAGTGAATCTCTACAAATTCCCCGTTTTAATCACGTTTTTGGGGTGTATCATGTGTCATATTACTTATTTCATTTAAACACTTGTGCATCCATCATATCAATGATCAAATGTGTATTCATTATGTATCAACTGTTTGCGTGGTTAATGTTTAGATTAAATTTATCATTTTCAGTACATACATTATCATAGGCCGCCACTCCCCATTACCTATGAGCGTGAGCTGTTCCCCATTACCTATGAGCGTGAACGAGGCGTTGCCAACATACGATCGGCTCCGTTTGATTGAGCCTTGATCGGACATACATTCATCATAGGCCGTCCGTTCCCCATTACCTATGAGCGTGAACGTGACGTTGCCAACATATACAGTATCATTCATGTCATATAGTCATGTAAGGTGGTTTGTTATTGTTATTGTTACTGTTACTGTTATTGTTATTGTTATTGTTATTGTATGTTTATTTACGTTTGCTCACATATGATTATTGCACAATTTTTCCATATTAAAATATAACAAGAAATCAATAATAAATGTTTTTCTAACAAGGTTCACTCGCCAACTTTTGTTGACCCAAAAACCCCCATTTTTACACATGATACAGGTGATCCAGTTGCAGCAAGAAACATATAGAATGGCTTAGAAGAATAAATCGGATTAGATTTTGGAATGTTTATGTAGTTACTTTTCTTTGTAATTGTATGAACTTGTTTGGAATAATGAGGATGTAATTTTGAATTTAATAAATATGAAACATATTAGTAAACATCATGAGCTTTGGTGATAACCCAATTATGCCCCGACTCTTATTCCGCTGCGGGTCGGGGTGTGACAGATTGGTATCAGAGCCATGACTATAGGGATATAGGATAGGTTATTAGACCCTTAGAGCCTATATAATAGTTGATTAGAACTTTTAAATTATTTGTGTGTTACATGCAAAATTCATGATGTTTATATGCTTTATGTTTATTGTTACATTCAATGTTATGCAAGCATGTTCATAAGTACATATTATTATACAATGCCTATCATGAATCATATTCTCATAGCATATCATATCCATGAGAGCACACACCACACAATTTCCATGACTTTTGCAACGATTTTTGTATTTTCAAATCACATCAAAGTGAGTTCTCATGACGGGTATGTAGTAACTGGAAGGGTATAAGTACCGGTAGTCGGAACGTCCTGTCTAGGCTTGGCATTCGTATAAATCCAAAATAAAGGACCAGTTTGCCTACCTGGGGACTAACGATGAGAGTACGAAGGACCTATTAGGCCAAAGCATGCTATACCAAACGTCGTGTGAGCTAACCCCATTTTGAGTTGTCATTGTGTCTACACCTGGACACCCTCCGACCATACATCTCGCAAACATATTTCATGGTTTTCATTCGGGTGATGCGAGTGTTAAACTGCCAATACCAATGTGAATCCTACTAAGCCAATAGTCATGGGGGCCCACATGACTATACAGGCGATGGTATGGGGGACATTTGAGGCCCAAACATGAGCAAACCCAAGACATCCTATGGATGTAGTTGCATTATTGATGTTTATATCATTTTATTTTTTTTAAGACACATGACACCTAAAAAGACTCCTTAAACTCACAATCTTCTTATGTATATTCCTGTAGATGTCGGCTAGGCAACAACGTGGGGGTAGAAGGTCAGGAAGGTCAAACGAACGCTTGGCCACCCAAATCGCAAAACAAATGGCCGCGGTGCTTCCTGACATCGTAGTTCAAGTCCAACAAGCTCTCGTCGCAAATCCCATCAATCCTCCCCAACAAGAAGACCAGAACGTTGACAACCCTCTCTCCAAAAAGTGCTCATACAAACATTTCAAGTCTTGCGATCCCCCTAAATTTGAAGGGACCGAAGGTGTCACTGCCCTCCTCCACTGGTTTGAGGAAATGGAAAACACCTTCCTCAACTGCGATTGTCCCGAGGATCGCAAGGTACGTTACGCAACCGGGAGACTATTTGGAGTAGCTCTCACCTGGTGGAATACTGAAAAGGGTAAGAGAGGAATCGAAGATGCAATGGCCTTAACGTGGGAGGAGTTAAGGGAAATCATGACGAGACGCTTCTGTCCAAGAAGCGAGATCAAAAAGCTAGAGGATGAATTTCACTCGTTGAAGCAAAAGGAGGGAGATCATACTTCCTACAACAAACGGTTTTTTGAGTTGAACCAAATGGTCCCTAACTTTTTCACCCCAGTTTACCGCTTAGTCGAACACTATATTCGAGGCCTCCCCTCGAAAATTCAAGACTCAGTTCTCAGCACTTCGCCTGCAACACTCGAAGCTGCTATGGAACTAGCTACCGAGCTTACCGAGAATCGTATTCGCAACGGCAAATTTAAGGACGAGAAAAAGAAAGCCCCCGTTGAGGGCCAAACTTCAAACCATTCCACCTCCTCCTCAAAGTTTGCTAACAAGAGGAAACGAAACACCAAAAACTTTGCTGTCACACAAACAAATTTCCCTATCCCTGCTGCACCCATCACTCAAGTTGCCCCCTCACCTGCACCATATAAAAGGCCATACTCCGGCCCATACCCAAAATGCAACCGTTGCCAATACCATCACTTTCCTGACCATCCCTGCCAACATTGCACCGGCTGTGGTCGCGCAGGTCACACCATTCAAACCTGTCGCGTACTTCAGCGAACGAACCACCATCAGCCCTCAACCCAAACCCACCATCAGATAGTGGGTCAAGCCCAACAACCTTTACTACTACCACCTACCCAACATGTAGCCCAATCCTACTACCAACCCAACTATCCCATGGTGCAACCTATGCGGGCTTGTTACAACTGTGGAGACCCGAACCATTTCAGGAACACCTGTCCACGCCTAGTGAATATTATCCATGCCCAAGCTCAAGCTAATCCAGTAAACCAGGCTAATCAAGCTCCTCCACCTGCAAGAGGAAGAGCTTTCAACATCAACGCTAATCAAGCCAGGGCTGACAACAATGTAGTTAACGGTACGTTTCTCGTAAATGGTAGTTATGCATCCATGTTATTTGATACTGGCGCGGATAGGAGTTTTGTGTCCTTAGAATTTGAACCCATCCTCAACCAAACTCGTGATAAACTCATGGAATCCATAACGGTAGAAGTTGCTGACGGAAAACCGGTCTCATTAAACTCTATTATATGCAATTGTACTCTCACCCTAAACGATCACGATTTTCCAGTTGACCTCATTCCTATGAAGTTGGGAAGTTTCGACATTATAATTGGTATGGACTGGCTCAGCCAACATCATGCTGAAGTTGTATGCCGCGAAAAGTTTATACGCATTCCTCTTACAAACGGTCAGACTCTACGAATCTTTGGAGAAACCCCTTCGAAAGGGCTCAAATTAATGTCCTGTCTTCAAGCCCGAAAATATCTCCGCAAGAATTATGTCGCATTCCTAACTCATGTCGTCAAAAAGGGAACCAAGGAGAAGAAACTCGAAGACATCCCAGTAGTAAAAGATTTTCCACAAGTTTTTCCTGACGACATTTCAGGACTTCCTCCCATGAGAGAGGTCGAATTCCGCATTGATCTTATAACTGGAGCTACACCAGTTGCAAAATCTCCTTATAGGTTAGCCCCATCCGAGATGCAAGAGCTGGCCAGTCAATTGCAAGAGCTGACTGACAAAGGATTCATATGTCCTAGCTCATCGCCTTGGGGTGCACCTGTCCTTTTTGTGAAGAAGAAAGATGGAACGTTTCGCATGTGTATCGACTACAGAGAACTCAACAAGTTAACAGTCAAGAACCGCTACCCATTGCCTCGCATCGATGATCTTCTTGACCAACTTCAAGGCGCCAGCTGTTTTTCAAAAATCGACCTTCGTTCTGGTTATCATCAACTAAGAGTACATGAAGAAGACGTCCCAAAGACCGCCTTCCGAACTCGTTATGGTCATTATGAATTCATGGTCATGCCATTTGGTCTAACCAACGCTCCAGCTGTCTTCATGGATCTAATGAACAGAGTCTGCAAACCCTATCTCGATCGCTTTGTTATAGTCTTCATCGACGACATCCTCATATACTCAAAGTCTAAGTCTGATCATCAATGACACCTTCGACTCATCCTTACACTCTTAGGGAATGAAAAGCTCTACGCCAAATTCTCCAAATGCGAATTCTGGTTAAAAGAGGTACAATTCCTTGGACATGTCGTCAATGACAAGGGAATACATGTCGACCCCTCAAAGATCAAAGCAGTACAAGAATGGCAAGCGCCACGTACCCCAATCGAAGTAAGATCATTCCTTGGTTTGGCTGGTTATTATCACCGTTTCATTTCAAATTTCTCCCGTATTGCTGTACCACTCACGGCTTTAACTCATAAAGGAAAACCCTTCATATGGGGACCCAAACAAGAAGAAACCTTCCAAACCCTTAAACAAAAACTCTGTGACGCACCTATTCTCACTCTTCCTGAAGGTTGTGATGACTTCGTGGTTTATTGTGACGCGTCAGGGCAAGGACTAGGCTGTGTTCTAATCCAAAGAGGAAAGGTGATAGCTTATGCTTCTAGACAACTCAAAACTCATGAGAAGAACTACACCACCCACGACCTAGAACGTGGAGCCGTTGTGTTCGCTCTTAAGATATGGAGACATTACCTCTACGGTACTAAGTGTGAAATACACACTGACCACAAGAGTCTTCAACATATCTTCAACCAAAAGGAGTTAAACACGAGGCAACGAAGATGGGTCGAACTTCTTAATGACTACGACTGTGAAATTCGGTATCATCCTGACAAGGCAAACGTGGTGGCCGATGCACTCAGTCGAAAGGGTTATGCGAACTCCATTCGTCTTCTATGTTCCCAAACCATATCAGATATCAAAGATCAAATCCGAGAAGCCCAACATGTTTCAGTAACGGAAAACGACGTACGAAAGGAGCTGTCTTGTGGAGCTGAACTTAGAATTGAAACTAAATCCGACGGTATTCTGTACTATCTAGATCGCATATGGATTCCTGACCACAACAACCTTCGTAAATTCCTTATGAATGAGGCGCACAAAACACGATACTCTATACACCCAGGAGCCGACAAGATGTATCAAGACCTTCGATACACCTACTGGTGGCCTGGAATGAAAAAGGATATTGCTGTTTTTGTTTCCAAGTGCCTTACATGTTCCAAAGTAAAAGCTGAACATCAAAGACCCTCAGGACTTCTGGTCCAACCTGAAATACCTGTATGGAAGTGGGAAAACATAACCATGGACTTCATTACCGGGTTACCTCGCACTTCTGGTGGGTATGACACTATATGGGTAATCATTGATCGTCTTACAAAATCAGCTCACTTCATTCCGATTCGCGAGGACTTCAAGAATGAGAAGTTAGCTCGTATTTACATCAGCGAAATCGTAAGCCGTCATGGTGTACCGTTAAGCATTATTTCAGATCGTGATGGTCATTTCACTTCACGAACATGGCAAGCCGTACAAGCCGCTTTGGGTACACGATTAGACCTCAGTACCGCTTATCATCCTCAAACTGGTGGACAATCCGAACGCACCATTCAAACTCTTGAAGATATGCTTCGAGCATGTGTCATAGATTTCAAGGGAAATTGGGACGCTCATCTACCATTAGTTGAATTTTCGTACAACAACAGCTATCATTCAAGTATCGGCATGGCACCTTTCGAAGCTTTATATGGTCGTAAGTGCCGATCTCCAGTATGTTGGCACGAAATTGGAGAAGCTCAAATCACCGGTCCAGAATTGATTCAGGAAACAACAGACAAGATTCATCAAATTAGAAACAATCTTCTAGCGGCACAAAGTCGTCAAAAGAGTTATGCAGACAAACGACGAAAGCCTTTGGAGTTTAACATTGGTGATCATGTACTTTTAAAAGTATCACCGTGGAAGGGAGTAGTTCGTTTTGGCCAGAAGGGCAAGCTAGCACCATGCTACGTAGGACCTCTCAAGATACTCGAAAGAGTAGGACCTGTAGCATACAAGCTTGATCTACCAGAAAAACTCAACAGAATTCATCCCACATTCCACGTATCAAACTTAAAGAAGTGTCTCGTCGATGAAAACCTCCATATTCCCCTGGAAGATATTCAGATCGATGAATCTATGCACTTCATAGAAAGACCAGTAGAGATCATGGACTTCGGAGAAAAACGTTTAAGACGAAGTTGTATTCCAATTGTTAGGGTACGCTGGGAGTCGAAAGGGGGACCTGAGTTTACTTGGGAACGTGAAGACTCAATGCGCGAAAAATACCCGCATCTTTTTCCTGTTACCACTACTACTTAAATTTCAGGACAAAATTTCTAAAAGTAGGGGACACTGTAACATCTGTTAAAAAAAACGGGTTTTCAAAACCCGCTTCGTTTATTAATCGAATAGTCAGTTTCAAATTTTCGTTGCTCATTTAATACTTATTTTAATTTTAAACAATACATAACTAATAAACATTTTAGAATATGGAAATTAAAATTGTTAGAAAAAAAAAATAAAGCAGTTAAAAATAAAAATGGGCTGCCGGGTTTCGAACCCGGGTCAGCCGGTAGACTTAATCATCAAACATGTAACCACTCCGCCACTTGCTGTTTTGTTGTATAATCAGGGAAACAATAAAACTTAACTCTACCCGTGAATCATCCGTTTGCGCCAAAAACTGAAACCGCTCATCGGCTCTCAACGGTTCAGACTGTTGAAGTTCGATACTACTGAATATAACCGATAAACCGACGTTCTTAATCAATTCAGCCTTTAATGAACTTGAATTCATATGATGTTCGGGTTTGAAACCGAAATCTTTTACTTCCTGAATTACCCTATCAATATCATCATCTCGCGACTCAAAATCATCCACAGAACCTCCAATTTCACTTTCGCTCTATTTTCAGTTCGTCGGAAATGTTTTCTGAAATCGCCGGACTTTCGTCGGAAAACCGTGACACTCATCAAAACGGTAAATTTCTCAATTCTATCGTCTTCTATCTGTTGTTAGACTTTTGCCAACTCAAACCTTTCAATCAGAATCAATCCCAGACGACGATATCGGATAATCAACACTTGCCGGAAGTTTTCTGAAAATTCCTAGATTGCGCTGTGAAACGGTATAATCATTCAAACCTTCTGATAACTCTTGTTTAGTCATTCAATTTCACAATTTGGTTTATCAAAACTATTAATTGGCCCGTTCAGACGGAGTTCATAAAACAGAGCCGACGACTTCGCCGGAGTTCTGAGAAAGATCATCTTCCGGTATGTTCATTCCCAAAACCTTCCCTGTCCATTTCATTTTAATAATTATATGTTCGTCAATCGAATTAAACAAGATCAGTAGAATAAGCATTGTCTGTGTTGTTTGACGGAGAAGATGAAGTATAGTTTGTATATAAATTTAATATAAATCAGGTTATATCTCGGGTTGACACACAGTCCAGCGGTGGACTGTGTGCAATTGAAACATAGCGATACCGGGTTCGAGTCCGTCCTTGTTCCGATTCGTCACAATATTCAGACTTTTATAAAACCCAAATATGAAAACTTCCAGTTAGTATATAAGAGAAATAAAAACAAGTGTTTTAACCAGGTTAGACACACAGTCCAGCGGTGGACTGTGTGCAACGTTAATCAACAGGTCCCGGGTTCGAGACCTGTTACACACGCCGGTTCGATAGAATTAAAATCCTTTTTAAAATAAATGAATTTTTGAATAAATTAAATAGTATATAAATATAATTAAAAACAGAAATATTTCGGGTTAGACACGTAGCTCAGTTGGTAGAGCTGCGTGCACGCGTACGGGAGGTCACAAGTTCGAACCTCACTCAGTGCAAACAATATACACGACCGAACCGGTCAACAAGTCAAAGTCAATAGTCAACGGTCAACCCAAAAAAAAGGAGTCAACATTTTTTTATATTTTTATTTATTTATTTAATTTAAAAATCAATTAAAAATACTTAAAAATAATGTTTTTAAAGTTAGAAAATAACCTTAAACACACAAAAATATGTCTAAAAATCCTATTAAAATTATTAATAAAATTCACTTATTTACCGTACCTTTTCGTTATTTTTAGGTTAGTTATTCCTCGTCGATCAATCCTCTAAACTCGTGCGCATTCAGCATCATCAAACAAACGCACCCAATGTGAGTGAATCTCTACAAATTCCCCGTTTTAATCACGTTTTTGGGGTGTATCATGTGTCATATTACTTATTTCATTTAAACACTTGTGCATCCATCATATCAATGATCAAATGTGTATTCATTATGTATCAACTGTTTGCGTGGTTAATGTTTAGGTTAAATTTATCATTTTCAGTACATACATTATCATAGGCCGCCGCTCCCCATTTCCTATGAGCGTGAGCTGTTCCCCATTACCTATGAGCGTGAACGAGGCGTTGCTAACATACGATCGGCTCCGTTTGATTGAGCCTTGATCGCACATACATTCATCATAGGCCGTCCGTTCCCATTACCTATGAGCGTGAACGTGACGTTGCCAACATATATAGTATCATTCATGTCATATAGTCATGTAAGGTGGTTTGTTATTGTTATTTTTATTGTTACTGTCATTGTTATTGTTATTGTATGTTTATTTACGTTTGCTCACATATGATTATTGCACAATTTTTTCATATTAAAATATAACAAGAAATCAATAATAAATGTTTTTCTAACAAGGTTCACTCGCCAACTTTTGTTGACCCAAAACCCCCCATTTTTACACATGATACAGGTGATCCAGTTGCAACAAGAAACATATAGGATGCCTTAGAAGAATAAATCGGATTAGATTTTGGAATGTTTATGTAGTTACTTTTCTTTGTAATTGTATGAACTTGTTTGGAATAATGAGGATGTAATTTTGAATTTAATAAATATGAAACATGTTAGTAAACATCATGAGCTTTGGTGATAACCCAATTATGCCCCGACTCTTACTCCGCTGCGGTTCGGGGTGTGACAGGGAAAACATGCAACATACGTATAAAAGGAATAGGGGGTTTGGATAACTTGGCTTGCAACCCTCTTGGGCTGCAAGTATGGTGGGGCGATTTAGGGTGTTTGGGTATAGTTTATGTTGGGCCATGAAAGAGCCACAAAGGATGTGGGATTGGGCTTCGGTTTTATGGTTTTGGGTTGGGTCATGTATACTAGTTTCGGTTCTGAGTCATTTGTTTCGTACAAAAATATATTGCTAGTTTGGATGTTTATTAAATATATTAAGTTATAAAACTTGTGTGACATGAAAAGTAAAGCGTAGTAACATGAAATTTATAAATGCGAAACTAAACGGCGCTAACCTCGTTAGTACGGGTTGTCACATCATCCCCAAGTTGAAAGAAAATTCGTCCCGAAATTTAGCAAGCAGTCACTGTAGAAGCTAGTGCACTTGAGAGTTTTCGTGGGGTGTCACATCATCCCCAAATTGATTTGGAATTTCGTCCTGAAATTTAGTAGTAACTTTAGCGTTTGATGCATCATTTTTGAACAATCGGGGATACTTGAGCATCATCTGATCTTCCCGTTCCTAGGTGAACTCTGGTCCACGTTTTGAATTCCATCGAACCCGGATGATAGGAATTTTACTGCGTTTAAGTGTTTTGACATCCCGATCCATGATTTCCACAGGTTCTTCAATGAAATGGAGTTGGTCATCAATCTTTAGCTCTTTGAATGGAACCACCAGTGTTTCCGTCCATGCAACACTTCAAATGGTGTAGCCTGGATACTTTAGTGGTAGCTATTATTGTAAGAGAATTCCACCAGAGGTAGGTGTCTTTCCCAATCGTTACCGAAATTATAAGGCATGGTTGAGTTGGTTTACGTTTGCTTATATACGTTTGTTTTGGGTTGGTTAGTTAAGTGTATTGGACTAGTAACTATAAGGTGTACGGTTTGGGGCTTGAACCATTTTGTAACTAGGTCGCCCCCTATTCTCTATAAATAGGGTGCACCTTAGTATTGTTAGGGTTGTTGATTGTTTTGTTACTTGAACGACATTGTACCAGACAATCCTTGAGATTGTGTGCAATCTATTATACAATCGACTTTCTTGTTCTGCACCATTCTTTTTTTTCACACTTAGAATTGTGTTTGTGATATCCAATTGATAGAATATTGACTTACAATTGGTATCAGATCCTAAGAAGTCTTCCGAAGGCTCGTTTTTATTGGATATTGCACGAAGAACAAGATCGAAAGGGCTGCAGATTCGTAGTAAAAAGGTTGAATTCTGTCTCGGTCTATTCTGTTTTAACCATTATTATTCAACTGATAATCTGCATTTGAGTTTTCCAACAGGTTCTGTGTTCATTTGTTTCTTTTTGGTCAAAGGTGTTAACAAATCAGAGTGGTCTTAAATTGAAAAACAGTTTTGAGATCGGATAAACATTTAAAATTTTCTGTCTTTGATCTGTTTTGGTAGAATTAATTGGTGTTTGCAGGGTTTTCGGATTCTTTGGTGGAAAAGATCTTTTAAATTTGGTTACTAATCTGTTTCCATATTTGTCAGGATTTTTGTTAACAAACATCCTGAATCTTTAAGTGTACGGGATCTCAGTGTACGAGTTGGAGTGTACGTGTTAGGGTGTACGACAGAACTGGTGTGGGATCTGGCATATACTTTGTGGACTGAATTTAAGTGTATGACCCAATTAAACTTTAGTGTGTGACCCAATAACAAAGTTGTGATATCCCGGGTTTTTCGGATAACTTACACGTGACACATGTCGAACAATGTATATGCTAAGTATTAAACGTGCACGAGTTAAATGAATACGTGATGTGTGTTGTGTGATTGTTTTAGTGATTGAATAAATAGAGTTGATATGTGCACGAACTGAACCGAACCGCGACACGTCCCAACCTTGGTTCATTGTGATTCTAGGAGTTCACAAAGTTTAAACCTTGAACCCAAGTCTTCGGCTAAAAGAAAACAACGATCAAACCTAGACTTAAAACACTAACTATTCGGCCAAGACCGCAAATATATTTTGTTCAAAACCAAACCAAAACAGCCCAAACATGTTCGGCCAAAAGATCAAACCAACACCTTAAATTAAAGTTATTGGCCGCAAGTCCTAACTCAAACCCAAACCAACCCTAGTCTCTCGGCCACAAGCCTTAATCAAAACCGCAACCCTCACCTCTTTGTACTATATATATATACACATACCCATGCATGTTACCCACACAAAAACACAAACCCTAGAAGGAAAAACTGCCGTCGGCAGCTTGTTCTCAGATCTGGCGATCGCAAAACAGCCTCCATCCCAATCGGATCAGTCTTGTTCAGTCCATTCAACCGCAAACAGCTTCCTCATGCTCCATTGATCGCGAACAGCCTGGTTCACTTCAGTCTGGATCACTTTCTCGGTCGCTATCAGCCCTTGTTCACCTTCATTCAGTCACGAGACCAGCCTTGGTTTACCCCTATTCGATCAACCAAAACAGCCTACTTTATTATCATTCTTTCGATCGCAGTTTGCTGAAACAGCCGGACACTCCTTGTCCAAACCTCGGTTTGTCCACCTAGTTATTCAAGGTTAGAGTTACCCTTGATTACAAGATCATGTTTCGGATGATATGTATGCTGAAAGATTAATTGATTAATTGTTTCGAGTCTTATATGTTGAATAAATAATCGGCTGTTTTGATTATGATCTTGTGTATAATTGTTTACGGATGTCATAAGTGCGAGTATGTTTTGTGTGTAAGAACGAGAAGTTAGGCTAGCCGATTTGTTAATGATGCTTACATTGGATGATTGCATTGTTTCGGATTATAAATACTAGATTGAAAGCTGGAAGGAGTTTGAAAGCTGAACATAGATATGGGCTGTGTTTTGTTTGTAATAACTAGAAGTAAGAACTAGGGTTTGCATGGATAGGTTATTAGTCTCAATCTATGAGTAGAAATCGGATTATAATCACCTAGGTTAACCGTATGAACGAGTTGTGCGAATAAATTGTAACAATAATGCTGAAACAGCCTGCTGAGTGAAAGTTTCAGCCGACTTCATCAGGCTGTAACTTGGTCGTTAGTTGTCGAAAAACGGATTTTCTGAGGTCTAAAACCTAGAGATTTGAATAAGGAATCCAATGGCACTGGATTCATAATTTTCTGAAATCGTTTGATATTTTTAAAGGGCTAAACAAGTTCAGTAGGTAAAGCTGTTAAAATTCTGGAATTTTGTTGGTTGTTTATCAAGCTAGATTTTAAAATCAATAGAGAGTTGAGTCATGATTTTTGTACAGCAACTAGGTATAGAAATTTCCGGGCAACTCCAACTGGAATTTTGTTAATCGGACGATCAGTGATTTTTAAATAAATTCTTCCGTGGACTGCAGTCAGAAAGCGGTAAATCTGACTGCAGCTTAGTGAATTAATATCTATGGCTAATTGGTAAAGATTTAGGACTTGGAAAAATTATATAAATTTCTATGGTCCAAATGTCACCTACTGTAAAAATATGGGAATTTTTGGAATGTTAGAACTATTTTATAAAAATCCTAGAAAACAGCTGAATAATTGAGTGTTAAGCAGAAAGTTGATAACTCGTGATTGTATGTATAAAGTATTGTATGGATTTGGAATATGTTCATGATAAGTTGCTTGATTACTAGGATCATATGAGAATACTTGCATGCATGTTTGAGTGTTAGATATGTTGTTT